>OZ012735.1:755065306-756560306 GCA_963859935.3 Lathyrus sativus
ATATAACGTCATCAGCTCAACATGAATGATGTTAGAATAACCAAGATTATTCGCAAAATCGTGAATCCAAGCACCATTAACATTTTGAATCAATCCATCAAAACCCGAGACGCCGAGATTACCAAGGCTACTTCCATCAACATTCAAAATCATATTACTACATTTGTGTGCATTCCACATGACTATTGTCGTTAGATGAGACATATTATGCTTAAGAAAACATTTAGCTAATAGATTAGCATAATTCATTGTGATGAGTTTCAAAGTATAGGAAGAAACTACTTCATTCGCAAGATACAATTTGTTCATAGCGCGCCACAACCACCAATAAGCAGCCAAAAAGATAGAGTCACCATTGATGTCATGTCCAATCCAATAATATAAATTATCCCCTTGGAAGAATAATAGGTCCAGGAAGCCAATAGATTTCCAAAAGCAAGTAGCAAATTCACAGTCTCCCAAGTAGTGTAGAGTCGTCTCAACATCCTAAATGCATATATGACATAGATTCATCTAGAGCATACTACAACGGCACAACATTGATCTTGTAGGAAGGGACTTATGGAAAGTCGTCCAAAGGAAGAATTTCACCTTCTCAGGAGCATGAATATATAACACTCACTTCCAAGGTTATTATATGTTGTATTATGAATAAATTCAAGTCTTCTGACCTAGTTATAACCACATCGAGCGGTATAAATACCGTTTAAATTTCCTTTATAAGTTAACCGATCAGGAACCATAGAATTCAAATAAATGAGAAGCGCTTTCAGGAGGTCACAAACAACTGGAGGAATATTGGTATATAATGAATTAAAGTTCTAATTTCCACCCAAATGAATATTATTCACTCGTATTTCCAAATCATGGATATCCATGTAGAGAATCTGCTCCGCTAATTTCCCCACCCTAGACCAATTAAAAAACAAGAAAGGGGAGTTTCCATCCCCCAATATAAATTCAAATCCATCTTTAAGAGTTGTGAAAGCTTTTATAATTGCATTCCAAGTAATTGATCCCTATTTCGTTTTCATATTAAGGAACGTTTCTTATTGATGTACTTATGCTTTAAAACTTGGACCCATAGGAAATCACAATCTCGATGGAAATCCCAAACCAGCTTACCCAACATAGAGGTATTAGCTTCTCTTGCTTTCTGGATCCCAAGACCACCAACTCTTTTAGGCTTAGTGATTTTATTCCATCCAATGAGATGCACACCAAAGTTTGAATTACCTTTCCATAAAAAAAACCCTAGTCATACTATCAATAAAATAACAAGTTGACTGAGGTAGCTAAGCCACTTGCATATAATAATTCGGGATGACGTTCCAGACATACCTAACCAGAGTCAAACGACCAGCCTTGTTTAACAATTTATGTTGACAAGATGATAACCTATGACTTATTTTCTCCTCTAGAAACTCAAAATCCTTGCGTTGAAGATGACCATACAATATAAGGAAACCTGAGTAATTCTCTAGGGTAAGAATTTACTTGATACTTGTGTTGGAGATAATTAAATTCATTTTACTCCTCTTAGTGGTAGCAGAAAAGAACACCTCTCATTTTGCAACATTCACTTTAAGGCCATAAAACATAGCAAAATAATTCAAGATATCAAAAATGATCCTGCTTGGAAGTTAAAAAACTTCGCAAAAAGAAGAACATCATTAGCAAAAAATAAACGCGGTAGTGGGGATCCATTACGAGATAACCTAACAGGTTTCCAATGGCCTTGATCGACTGTCATGGTGACTTTCTGTGACAAGAATTTGATGCGAAGAGATAGGGTGGAAGGGGGTCACCTTGCCGTAATCCTTTAGTGGAAGGGGGTCACCTTGCCGTAATCCTTTAGTTAGAAAAAACTTCGGTAGATTCTCCCATTCCAAAGAATAGACATATATGAGCTGGTTACGCAGTGCATGATCAACTTTATAGTAATGGGAGGAAACCCGTTTCACTTCAAACAAAATTCTAAGAAATCCTAATTAACACATTCGTAAGATTTTTCAAGATCTATTTTAAATACCATGTCAAATTTTTTTCTTTTTAGATTAAGCATAGAATGAAATTCTTCTTGGAGGATAATGGCATTATCAGTTGTCCTTTTACCAAGAAAAAACTACTTTAGAAGGGTCCAACTATCTGATTTAGATAAGATACAACCTTTTAACCATAATCTTTGTAATAAGCTTGTAAATAGTGTTGCACAAGCTAATGGGCCTGAATTCCTTAAAATTTTATAGACAACCTACCTTAGGAATTAATGCGATAAGAGTCTCTGAAAGAGAGAAGTGAAAGCTACATGTCACAAAAGCATCTGATATAAGTTGGAAAACATCACCTCCAACTATATGCCAAAACTATTTTAAAAAAATACCCTAGAATCCATTAGGGTCGGGCACGTTGAAATGGTTCATTTGATTTAATGCATAAACAACTTCTTCCATTATCACCTATTGAGTCAATGAGTGTTGAGCTTCTTTAGTAAGGCTCGAAGCCATAGTTGAGTCACATATACTAGCAGGGAGTATAAGAGATATAAGGAAGAAAAGACCTTCAAAAAAATTTAGTGCTTCTTCCGGGAGAATAGTATCATAAATGCACCAAATACCATTGGGAAGATGAAAGCCATTGACTTTATTTCTCTTCCGCCTGATTATTTTTTTGGTATGAAAAAATTTAGTGTTCCCCGATATCCATTTATCCTTTGGATACCAATAAATCTCCCCTCGTGCAAGGATCTCATCATACTCCTGTTGAAGCTCTTGTTGGAGACAAACTAGTCTTGCCGAATCTATTCTCTTCAAAGAGCATTGGATACCCCTGAGTCTCTTCTCAATGTTGTGCTTTTTTTTGCTGATAATGCCAAAATTTTCATTATTAAAAAGCATACTATGATGTAGCACATTTTGGTGGCAAGATGCAATGCCATATGGGGATTTCCCACAAGCAATCTTGACTATATTGGAGTATTCAGGGTGAGTGATCCACACAACCTCAAACCTAAAAGTATGTGACCCGTGGTGTTGGAAGGGAAGGCCACACCTAAGGGTAATTGGGTTATGATCATAATGAAATTTACATAAAACCTCAACATATGCATCAGGGAAAGCCATGCACCAAGCAACATCGACCAGAGCCCTATCCAGCTTGCGATAGACCATTCAGTTATCAATATAAGGCATATTACAAGTTAATTTCCCACTAGTTATATCTACTTCAACTAAATTACATTTATCAATGACATTAAACAAATAAGCTTCCCTAAAATGAAAAAATTACCTCTTTTTTGTTCACTTGGATGAGTGGGACCAAAACGTTTCCACAATCACTGAAACATTTGGTAAGAAGGCCCATGCACCTCTTCAGTTCTCTTAGTCCTTAGAATGTGGCAAGCTGTTATGACAAAGTAGGCATCATATTTCTCATCCATCCATATTAGCTTGTCATATGCGAGTCTCCAAGATAATGGAATACTCAAGATTTTAGTGACATCCGTGGGGCCAAAACAGTTACTAATCCTTAATTGGTTCATGTAGTAAAGATCCTTATCAATAAACTCACTTACTAGAATTTCTTTGTCCATATCACTATCTTGAGCTTGATCTTTTCGTTCCACATTATTAGGGATCCATCTGGCCTGCATGGCTTTGAGTTTTTCTCCATTGCCAATTCTCCATCTAGATCTTTCCTCTACAAGCTCTCCAACACTCAAGATGTTTCTCCAAGCATAACTTGGGGCATACCCCAGCTTGACCTCCTTTATGGTGCTTCGAGGGTAGTATCAACTCTTGAAGATCTGCTCTAAAAGAGAAGACCCTCATGTGAAAAGTCTCCAGGTATGTTTACCCAAAAGGCTCAGGTTGAAATCTTCAATCCCTCTGAATCCCATTCCACTTACTCCATTTGTTTGAGCCAACTTACCTAATGAATTTTCCTCTCACTTTGAGTAGACCCCCACCAAAATCTTGCCAAGATTGCCTCAGTATCATTACAAAACTTGTCAGGAAGTTTGAAGTAACTCATCACATATATGGAATTTGCTTGTGCAATTCACTTAATTAACACCTTAGAAAAAATTGTTCTTTCCATCCTTTAACCTTCTTCCAGGCCCGATCAATCACCTGAGAGAATATGACATTCTTAGACTTTCCAAATATTGTTGGTAGTCCTAGGTACTTCGCGTGAGCCATCATAATCTTAACCCCCATCCTATACCAAATCAAATTAATACCTTCGTCATCCATATTTCGACTAAAAGATGCCTCTGATTTCTCTAGGTTTATAACTTGACAGGAAGATTCCTGGTACTTTTGCAAGACTTTCATGATTCAGTCAACTTCTTTCACATTAGCCCTATTGAGGAACAAATTATCAATTGTAAAGAAAATATGTATGATGATAGGTTCCTTCCTAGCCATCTTTATTCCATGGATGTTGGACTATTTTGCTTCCCTCATAAGCATTAATGACAATATATCTGCACATAGAACAAACAAGTAAAAGGAAAGGGGGTCTCATTGGCGAAACCCCTTTTTAAGAGTTAAATCTTTTCTTGGCTGCCCATTGATGATGATCTTGTATGAGACAATTTCAATGAAACGATGAATCAGGTTCACCATTACCTTCGGGAATCCCATCTCCTCCAAGGTCCCTGCTACAAATCCCTATTATATTATGTCGTATGCCTTAAACATATCAAATTTGAAATTCATAACACCCTCTTTTCTTTTGTACTTTTCTTCTTCCAATGGAAGCACTTAAGGGCTATTAGAGAATTATCAGTAATCATTCTTTCTTTGAAAAAAGTGCTCTGCTTTGTATCAATAACCTCACGTAAAATGGACTTGATCCTATTGGCTAAAGTCTTTGTAACCAACTTTATAACTACATTGTACAAACTGATGAACCTAAAGTCTTTGGAGGAGCTGAGATTTTTACCTTAAGAACCACTAAAATATTTGAGATTCTGAATATGGTTGGTTTTCTTTCTTCGGGCAACCTTACCATGAAAGAACTTAGTGTTATTATCACCTGCATGAAGCCAAATAGCTCAACTCCTCTATCTCCACAAAACTTCCTCTGATTTGATGAGTTTGTTGCGCTGGACTTTTAAGGTTTTATAATTCTTGATATCTTCGCCATTGGATGACCATGCCTTCTTCTTCTTTATCTTTTCTTCAATTCTAAGGATTTCATTCCGGATTTCGCCTAATTCATACTCCTTAAAAACCTCCCCAATAGTCTACATATCTTTCAAATTTTGGATCCCCTTGCTACTAGAGTTATTCCAAAGATGATTTGACAGTTTCTCACACCTCATATCCTTGCTACATACTTCTTTCAATCTAAATGCCTTATACATTTCACCTCTTGATTGAACTCCAAATCAATTTTGAGTGTGGTATGATCTGAGCCAAATCTAGCAAGATATTAGACTCAAGTAGGTGAAAACCTCTGGATAAAGTTCGGGGTTGCAAAAGTTCTATCTAGTCTGCATTGGATGTTTGCATCATCATTCTTGCCATTTGTATAGGTGATTGGGTATCCATTGAACCCTAAATCATGTAACCCACAGTCTCGAATCACTCTTCTACCAACCACTAACTAACTTGTAGATCACCCATTACCTCATTGTTTCTCCCCATCAAACAAAACACCATTGAAATCCCCAAAACAAATCTAGTTGTCATCAACCTCCTTAGTCATAGTCTTAACCATATTACATGTTTCTCTCTTGTTGCTTTCTTCGGGAAAACCATAAGTCCCCACAAAATTCCAAGGTGGATCTTCCCTTTTATCTTGCACAAAGCCACACACATGACTCAAGAAGTATGATGTAATTGGGACTTTTAAATCGTTGTTCTAAAGAAAAGATAAACCTCTTCCCATGCTTCTCCTTGAATCTTTAAACTCTACAATGATTCCACTCTCCATAGCACACTTATTCTTAATTCTACTCTTAATTGTAATGAACTCCTGAGCTTTTAACCTAGTTTCCATAATGAAAACTAGTTTGAGGTTTTATAGACGAATGGGCCTTTGCAAGGCTCGAATTGCCCAATAATTCCCTAGACCCATGTAGTTCCAACTTAAAATTTTTATTGGGGTAGGCGGTGTTGGTTTTCCAACATCACCTCTAGCAGAATAAATGTGCTCACTTCTAAACTATCGTCTTGCTTCCTTTTTTAACCTGTTGCTTCAAATCTTCCAACAACTCATCTGTATTTTGAACTTCCACCAACGGATGCTTTCCCAGAGCCTAATTTCTTTAGATTGTGAAACATTATTAACTTGAAAAAAAAAGAGAAATAAAATAAATAAAAATAAATTTGTTTTGTATTACTTTAATAATAAGACGATTGTTACAATAAATACATGATATATTTTACATAATAATAATTATCAACTACTAAATTTTAATCAATTTACAATAAAATCATCTAACTAATAACTATCTATAATTAAATATAACAAATAATAGAATTAAATAATTTTTCCAAAAAAAATATTTTTCTTTGTATTACTATCAAATAAATTTCAACTGTTTGGTAAAAATTGTTAATTAGTGATTAACTGAGTTAAATAAATATAAGTTGTTGGTTCAAAATTTAATCTTTTATGACAATATTAATTCATCTTTATGTATTAATTTAAACAAAACATTAATATTTATAACAATTTTTTTTTATTAAAAAGTTGAAAGCTATGTAAATGGTTCGGATGGTTCAACGTGGAGACGGTTCCTACAAGATGGCGACATGCTGTGGTGAATCTGTGGTGGTGGAGAATTCAATATATAGAGAAGGCACGTTTGTAAAATATAGGTAAATAAAGTACAACCCATGCCACCTTTTCATGACATCAAGAGTTACTACCAACCCACCAACGATTATATAATTGTTTATTTATGACAATATGATGTTGCTTTTGCTGGATGGTGGGTGGCTTTTCTTGGCTAGCATTTTTTGTTGATAGCAAAAAATGAGGATGTAAATTTGGATTTGACTCATAGATGAACTTGTATAGATTGAGACATGCACCTCACTTTTTTGACTCAAGGTGGGGTTCAAAATAAAGAAATATGATTCCAAAACTTTAAATATATTTAACCGGTTGATATTTACATTGATATTTACATGGTTGAATTTGAGTGATATATTATCATAATGGATTATATCGGGATATTTTTTAATTTAAAATAACACTATTTTAAAATAAAAATATCAATTAAATATAAAATTTAAAAAAATTATAAAAGTGACCATGTTTTTCTATTGAGTCGCTATATGAAATAGCTGATCAAGATTACCTTGACTTGAGTCGCCATTTCATATAGCGTCACCCTTAAAAACACAAACCCTACTCTACAGCTGAGTCGCCATAACATATGGCGCCTCGGTTGTAGGTTCTTTTTTTATATATTATTTAATATTTTGTAAAAAAAATATAATTAAAAAATAATAAAATTTGTTCATATTTAATATTTTGTAAAAAAAAATATAATTAAAAGAAATGATAAATTTTGTAAATTTTTTTTCTATAAATAAGACTGCACACTCATCTCTTTTTTCACAACAATTTTCACCAATAGACTCAACTCTTCATAATTTTTAAATCAGTCTAGAATGTTTGCATTTCTAAATCAACATTCGTCGTCGTCATCATCGGAGGAACCGTTTCCAACATTTCCTCTGATGAAAAGAAATACCCTAGTTTATTTTTCAGCAACAAAACCTCCGATGAAGGTGCTACTGTGGAACACACAGACTTTGGAGCATTTGCATAGGGAACTAAACCGCTGGCTAGAAGGAGATATTGTTGTAGGTGAAAGATTAGGAAAATTGAGAGGTTAGTTTAGGAGTCAGGGAGAAACGGAGTTACTCGTGATTGGAGAAAAGTGGAAAATGATGCCGGTGTCCTTGTGATGATGTTAACACCAAAGAAGATTACCTTGATGGCTGT
This sequence comes from Lathyrus sativus, assembly GCA_963859935.3. Lineage (NCBI taxonomy): Eukaryota > Viridiplantae > Streptophyta > Magnoliopsida > Fabales > Fabaceae > Lathyrus > Lathyrus sativus. The sequence goes on from OZ012735.1 coordinate 755,073,278, forward strand.
GATATCCTAGACAAGTTGATGCATTGTGTTGTTTTATGTGGGTTTGTTGTTGTTATTTTCGGATTGTTATTTTGATATTAGGTTATGTTGTTGTTATTTTCGGATTGTTATTTTGATATTAAGTTATGTTTGTTTAATTTATGTTGTTGTTAATTGTAATCGCTTAGCTATGCTTTCAATGGAATGAAATTTGTTATTGATTTAAAGGGACACCGTTACGTTAGAAACTATGATCCTGTGCTTGATCCTACATTAGGACATTTTGTATGATTGTGTCCTGGTTGCCGACACGAACTACATAATCTGACCATTTTGTTTGCTGCATCCATCTCCGTTCGAATACACGTGCTATTAGGGCGACCATTTTTATTTCTTTGTATCAAATCATTATGCCAAACAATTTCGCCTTCGTATGGAGATCAATAGTCCTCCTTTGCCACCATTTGAAAGCTACATTTGTAGACATTGCATAGACTTATCACTTGGTGAACAGCAGAAAGATAGTTGGTTGGGTCCTGGCGCGCCTTCAAACATGCTGCTATAACATGGGAGCAAGGCATACGAAATGCCTGCAACTTTCCACAGTCACACCAACTCCTATCCAGTTCCACTCGGTAACATCCCCTAGGCTTTCCTTCATTGTGATCAATTAACTCTGCAACACTGAACCAACATTTATTACGGTCAAAGATTGTGACCACATGTGTGTTAGCTTTGGTAGCTTCACCTTTCATGAATTTTGTTGAACTATTATTGTACAGATGACCAGATTGTAATACTGAACTCCAATTTGTACGTCTGTTATCAAAGAGTGCCCCTAGCCTAAAATATGCTGCCTTTACCAAGGCAATTATCGGTAGGTTTCAGATTCTCTTGAAAACAGAATTCATTGATTCAACGAGGTTAGTTGTCATATGGCCCGTCACACCCCATTATCGTGTGCCCTTGTCCATTTCTCTTTATGAATATTATCAATCCATATTAATGCATCTGTGTTTGTTAGTCTGATCTCGTCATGGTAGTGTTTGAATGTGGGCTTTATTAGTGCATACCCTGCATTCACAACCTTCTTCCTTAGTGTTTTATCTTTGATTTCCCGCATGAAATTTTGGGCGATATGTCTTATGCAATGCACATGGTTTGATGGAGGATCCTGTCAACCGTTATCAAGGTTCTTGTATGCACTCTCGATTGGTGGGTGTCTCTCAGAGATCAAACATAAGTTAGGTTGGGGAGAAACGTATAAGCGGAGACTTTTTAGGAAAAAACTCCAACCCCCAGCAGTCTCCGCTTCAACTAGAGCGAAGGCTATTGGAAAAATGTTGTTGTTCCCATCCTGTGCCACATCCATGAGTAACTTGCCCTTACATTTCCCGTACAACCATGTGCCATCAACTTGAATAATAGATTTACAATAAGCAAAGCCTTTGGTACATGGTTCAAACGCCCATAAGAGTGTGAAAAATGCCATTTCCAATAACGCAAGTCCCGTCTAGTGTATACGTCGGCATTGTCTCCAAGATGACAACAATCCCTGGAGAATATTATTTAAGTACCACCAAGAATTTTGGAATTTCTTTGTAAGACTCCTCCCAATTTCCAAACACCGTTTCAACCGCTTTAGTCCTAGTTATCCATGCTTTCTTGTACGAAGGAGTGTAATTGTATCTTTGAACCATATGTGAAATTATGGTACTCACCTTCAAATAAGGGTTGTCGCTAATGACTGATAGAATTTCATCATAAATCAATTGAGAGCTGAGCTTGCGATGGTCCTGCATCAGATTCGTGATTATATAAGTGTGTGTTGGACCCATTTACCCTATCTTCCATGAATCACTTATCTTCCGGAAAGACGCTGTTAATCAAAACAGGCACACCTCGTTACAACAATAGATCTTATACATAGTCGGATTCGTTTGATCGACTCTATAATCTGCTGATAAGTCCATGTGATATTATTTTATTGCTCGGACACAATCTTCTTTTGTACGAAAGTTGTCTCCCTCTTTTAATAGTCTTTCTGTTGGGTAGTTTCTATTGTAAAAAATATTTGTTGAGGGTTCATAGTCACCTAAGTCGAGACTTGTCATGTGTTGAAGTGGGCAATAAACATGACTGGGTGGCACTCCCTCTTCCTTGTTGTTTACCATGTCGTCAATAATGACTTCAGTTGCTTCTTCTTCTTCATCAATGGCATCGACTTCAGCGTGTTCGTCATCAAATTCATAAAAACTTGAGAATAATCAAGTTTTTGAGACAATTGTTGTTATTATAACGTAATATATAGCTCAATATCTGAGAAACCAGAATACTCATGACTAAGAAACATGTTACGCAAATCTTCATCGTCTCGAATCTTTAATTGGAAAAATTTGCATTGCTCGTGCCCACCAAAAAACACAGGATTCTTGTAGATTATTTGGCCAACTGGTCCACACTATAATTTCTTTTCTAATCTCGCTTTCAAGTGTAAAAAAATTGATCTTCTATCAACCAAAAACCTAGTAACGTCCGTATTTCAAAAATTGAAACTGGTTGAGTTACATTCAAAAACCTCACTGTTTAAATGTGCACTGATCATGTATTATGGTGTTTGAGCCATAACAAATACGTTACTAAACTCGTGTTTGAAAAAATTGTTTTACTAATTGGGGTATTACAATATGCTAATAAACCAACTATCTCTATTGTATTAGTAGCAACATAGTGTTGTTTTTTATTACTAATTGTGCACTCATCACATGTCTTGTCCTGATTTTGTTATTTCAGTAATTAGCACTTATTAGTCTTGTAGGATATGGTTTTACACGCTTTATTACCAAAGAATTCTCTGCACGACAAGACTACACTCTACATACCTACATTCTGCATGGCTACACTCTGCGTGCCTACAAGATTCTCTGCACGACAATACTACTCTCTACATGGCTACACTTTACATGGCTACACTCTGCATGCCTACAATATTCTTCACGGCAAGACTACACTTCTCATGGCTACACTCTGCGTGCCCATGAGATTCTCTTCACAACAAGACTACACCCTACATGGCTACACTCTGCATGCTTACAAGATTCTTACTAATAAATGTCTATACATGACTACACTATTAGTCTCACAGGATATTGTTTTACACGCTTTCTTACTAATAAATATCCATGTCATCTTTTTTTTTCTATAAATGTTATCTAGACAACTTAACACAACATAAATGGCAAAAAGTTTTTTATTTGTTAATAAGTTACGAAATTAAATGAATAAATAAACATGTGATCATAAATTTGATAGTTATTTACAAAACTCAACACAAGAATTTGTAATATGTGATCATATCTTTAAGACTACACTATACACTGCATACTTGTAATAAAGGAAAAAAATATGTGATCATATCTTTGTAATAAAAGAAAAAATAAATATGTGATCATATCTTTAAGACTACACTCTATCAATCAATGACTGTAAGATTCTCTGCATACCAATGACCAAGAATCTTGTAAGACAAGACTACACTTGCACACTTCCCTTCACTATTGTCATAAAAATTCAGCATGCATTAATACCCTAGCAGAATTTATACTTTACATGCAAAGACTTCACTTTTAAGACCACACTTTACTATACATGTTTGACAACACTACACTATAACAGAACTTGTATTTTCACAACACTCTGCATGCATGACAACACTACACTCATGAGATGGCTTCACATGCATGACAAGATCACACTTGCACGCTTCCCTGCACCATTGTCATCATGTTTCAGCATGCATTAATAGTGGTAGTATTCACATGCCTACACTATTACTGTAGCAGACCTACACTTTTAACACAACACTATGCATGAATGACAACACTACAACATGCATTTTCACGTGACTCATACACTTAAAAACTTGCACACTACAACATGCATTTTCATGTGACTCCTAAACTTAGAAACTTGCACACTTCAACATGCATTTTCATGTGACTCCTCTCATCACATTTAACCATTATAAATACATGTTCATCAAGTAACAAACTCTTCTCATCACATTACAAACTCTACTCCTCAAACGTTCAACAAAATCTTCTCATCACTCTACAAACTTCACTCATCAAACTCCACTCATCAAACTCCACTCATCAAACTTCACTCATCAAACTTAACCCATAATGTCTCTACTCACAATGGGAAACAATCACAGAGGAACAATTGAAAACATCATAGAGTTTGTAAGTATTTTGCTTTTGTTGTCATTCTTTACTAAGTTAAAATTTCCTATAAAACTAATGATATTTATATTCTTTTGTAGAATGTATCAAGGTTTCGCTATCGTGTGCATGACTATATACCACACGACCCATTCATAGAAGGATACCTAGAAGCATGTGAGTTTGGTGATTTGATAAAAATCAAATCGTATACACTGAATCCCAAATTTATTCTAGTGTTGCTAGAACGCTGGAGAACAAAAACCCACACATTTCACATACCTTTCGGTGAATGTACTGTAACTTTACAAGATGTCTACATGTTACTTATCCTATGCATCAATGGTAAGGCCATGAACAGAAAAGTTGGTGTTAATGACCAACTTTGCGAAGATTTACTGGGCGCCCCTCTATATGTCGAAACACCTCAGCCACAACGTGAAGGTCGACCGAGGGGGCAAGATATTAATTTGAAATACCTCAGAGAGAACTACAATAGTATCGTGTTAAATGAGGAATCCACCGAGTATGAGAAGATACTTAAAACTCGGTGTTATATTATGATATTATTTGGTCATTTTTTATTTCCAGAAAATACTGGAAATACTGTAAATATTATGTATTTACCGTTGTTGCACAACATTAATAAAGTGTGCATATATAGTTGGGGTTCAGCTGTCCATATATATAGTTCATTATATAAAAATACAAAAAAAAAATTCTTGTACTTTTTATGGTTGCGCCTATCTCCTTCACGCGTAGGATTGGTCTAGGATGCCACCACTTGCTCCAATCAACCGCAATCCATTCACATTCCTCTATGCTAACAAGTAAGTTTATTTTCAATACGAGTATACAAAAAATGTTGCTTTGTAACTTAACTATTTGTGCAATGTTTCTTAGTAACTAATTTATTTGTGTTTCTTTTTTTTAGGTGGTTTGTTTCAGGAATGAATTACCAAAGATGTCCCAGAAACTCCATAATCGTGTACTACAACCTTATAGAACATATTGGGCCAGACGATGTAATTTATCTACCAACGATGTCCCATTACTTTGTTTAATTAATAACAACATACTTGTATTTCTCATTAAATATATTGTTAATGTAGTTTGTCTAGAAGCCGTACGAGGGTCTCGACCATCAGCCTAACGCTAATGATGCTACTGTGTGGATATCTAAAACACCTATAATTCAGTTCACTACAGTGGAGATGCACCAAAGTGATCGGGTGAAACTGCAGTTCGGGATGCATCAGGATATTCCAGTTGCTCCAACGTCTTTGGGACACTGGCATCAACTAAGAGTGGATACACAATGGAGTTGAAATCATTGGAAGGAATTTGCGAAAGAGACGTGTCTGCATTGGAAGAACCGACATCAACACATCTTAACCGACCCTATTGTGGAAGGGACTAGACCAAGTTATCAATATATGATTTGGTTTAGGTCGGTTATAACATCACAATAATTTGTGTCTGAGCCGACATATTTGATTGACCCAAGGCAACATGCGTCTTCCTCGAACCCACATCAGCAACCCAATGTCCAACATCAAACACCATGTTATACCCAACATCCAACTATGCCCACCCATAAATTTTTTTAATTCTAAAACTGTTTTTAGTAAAAAATTTATGGAAATCTCTAACCTAAATTTTCGGCAGTGTAATTTAAATTTTCGGCCGACATTTTGTATCAGAAACATGTGATACATTTATTGATATTTTTGCAATTTTTCATGTCATATAGAAAATTTTAACCTAATAAAATTTTAGGTAGTGTTAAATTCAAACGACTACGATTTTGCCAACAATTTTACATGATCGTGATTGCATCGACCATTTTGTGTGGTCCACAATAATTACAAAGTTGTATAAATAGGGGGCATGTATTGTTAACTTATATAACATCATACAATGCTTCTTCCTCAATTTCTGTTTAAGGCAGAAGTGTGCTACAACGGGGAGAAACCTCCTATACAGTTTCGAATTTCGGAGGGCATCTTATGTCTCGCTGCTCTGAAAGAGAAGCTGAATTATCTGTTGTCTGACACAAATAATAGAAGGGTGGTTAAGATCTGGTTTCATATAGATCTGATTGATAAGGCTGCATACAACCTTGTTAAGTTGAAGACCGGTGAAGATTTGAAGGTTACGTGGAAAACAATTCACCGTAGGATAACTAAGGGACCAATCGAGTTTGAAGGCTAGGTTTTGTTATGTATTATTCTTTTATAATGTTTGTCTTGTAATAATAAAAGTGAAAAAATGTTATGTTATAAATAGTACGATGCATATGTCTAAATAAAAAGTACATATAATACATAATACAAAAAATAATAATAACAATATCTAGATAGGTCCCCCACGGGCTATGTGTGCTGCCTGTGATAATCCAATAAAGATATCACCCTCTGGTTTACCAACTCCTTATGGCCATCCATGATAACAACAATCATTTGCAGGCAATACTATTCATCAAAATCAAATGGCGGAACAACACATCATCAGGAGATCCAACAACATCAGGCACAACATCAGCAGGTGGGATGATGTACAGGCGTGATAAAGTAAGGTATCGCTCCATGTAACCATTCGTACACTACACACTGTGTTGAACCTTCAATGTTGCATCTATAATGGCACGAGCTGAGCTAATGATATTATTCTAAAATTGTAAGTCATTGCCCATATCTAGAACAACAAGAATTGGACGGGGATGCTCTAGACATACCCAAACTGGCGCAGACACCTCTCAGGTAAGTGTTTAGCCACTATGGTCTCCCACCGCATATGACTATAAAATAGAGAAAAGTCATCAAAAGGATGATAGCCCCCGTGCTCTATGTACGGTGTCCAAATGACATCCTCTGTTGTAAGTGCGTTAAGCCTCCTTCGATACTCTGCTACTCCACCTGGATACGCATGCCTAACCTTCCATCTCCTTGCTCGTGGGGACTCAGGAAGGAAAGGTTGCACCATCCTATCACAGATGCTGGGGAAATGCTCGTATATTCAACACTGATAAAAGAATATAGACAAAAAAATAAATCTCATACATAACAACTAAATAAGAAGTAAATAAAAAATAATAATTTTTAATATACTTGTAGTAGACTTAAACAGCCATAAAGTTGCTTTGTCTCAAAGATAGTCGCAATTCCCAATGCTGAATATATGACAATCAAAACAACGTATCCCTAAATCTAGCTGGTAGACTCAAGGCTGCTGAACAACCACATGTATCGAGCATCAATATATACATGACACTTATATGCAAAGGTAGTACATGCTACTAGATGTAGCATGTACATCCTTGTGGCTGCCTCATACATCTTCCGACCCACTAACTCAACATACCTCTCCCATAGCCAGGACACTCGAAGGTGAGCTCCCTTGTTAAAATCAAACTCTCGGAGCACACACTCTTGAGTAACTCCCAGGTCCTGTGTAACTTGTATACACGCAAGCTCCTGGTTAATAACAAGAGCAGTGAATAATATATCGCCAATGGAGAGATGTGTTGCACCCCAAAATTTGCCCAACCTTTTCTAACCTAGGTTTATGTTTCAATTGCATAGTCATTTGCATTGTCATCATGTACATAGTGTATTCATCTGCATAGGCAAGCTATCTTAATCAGGGGATCAAGTGCTGTTCTTATTTCAAGAGGTATATCCAAGGGTTTCATTCATATTCAAGACTACTCAGGTCATCAGGGAAGAATTTGAGCTTTGAAGAGCTGCCAGGTTGATCAGTGAATTCTCTCCTATCGTGAGGCTAGTGGGGGATCATCAGAGGAAATGTGAGATATGAGCCAAGAGCATGAGGTGTGTATGGATGTTATGAAGAGTCTAGAGAATCATTTTTGAGGAGAACCAAGTCATTTGAATGATTGCAAGGACCTCAGTTGAAGTCAGTCAACTAGGGTCAACCCTGGGTCAATTCTAGGTCAAAGAAGTGTTTTGAAGGGTATCAAGGATCATTTGAAGAATGGGGGATTCATTATTTGCTATATGGATATGGATATGATTTTGTGATAAAGAAAAATCAAGAGGAGTCAAGGAGAATTGGAGTTACTAAATTAGGGTTTCAGTGTAAAATCCCCTAACTTAGGTCAAACTTCAAAGCAGTGTAACTCAAGATGCAAGCTTCATATGAATTTCTGGTACACATGAAACTTGTAGAGTATCTTCATAGATTTAATTTGAGTGGTGGAAGTCATCAAGATGATTTGTAGAACTCAAGTTATGGCTCTTGCAAGTTACAGGTCATCTGAGGGCACTGAAATTTGTCTGTGAAAATTGTCTGTCTTCCAAGCAACTTTTGACTTTCAAGGGTACTTCAAATGGGTTCTTGGACAACATAAGAATTGTTCCTTATTGTCTTAGATTTCTAGAATGGTATGGTATGCCTTCATATGATTTGTGGAGCTCTACTTATGGTCTTGGCAAGCAAAGGGTATTTTGATCATTTGAGGATTACAGGTCATTCTTAGCTTATGCCTAAAACTCATACAAGGAAGCTTCAAATGAAAAACTTCACAACATCAAAGTTGTTCAAAATGACATTTTAAGCCTATAAAAGAGGTCATGGCATGTTGGAAAAGCTTGTAGCAAGAATTGACAAAAGTTGGTGAAAATGACTTAAGAAATGGCATATAACTTGAAAAAGTTCAAAGTGAAAATTGGTTTGGGAGATCTACAAATCCAATATGGGTCATCCAATATACCAAATTGATTCCAAACATCATTTTAAAGACATTGGTTCAGCCACTTTTTTGAGTTAGGGTTTAAAAATTGGACTTGCTTTGTATTTTTGTTACTTGCATAATAAGGCAAGTATAGAAAACTTGGCACAAGATGAATTTTCAAGGCAAGGAGCTTACATACACTTCCCATATCTCATGTAAGGAGATTTTGACATAAGTTTGGAAAGGTGCAAGCATGAGATAAGAGATATTCAAAGTATCATGGCATGAGAAGTTCATGAAATTTCCACAACTTTCTAGAATCCTCCAAGATTATTCTAGAAACCTCTAAGTTTGTTAATCATCATCTATATATTGGATTGAGATCATTAAGAGTAAAGGTTGGTGATAGTTGATGTTGAATCCATTTTGCAAATCATATTGAATTTTTTTCTCTTCACCATTTTTTCCATTTTTCCCACACTTTCACATTTTGGAATTTTTTTCAATCTTTTTTTCTCTCACTTTCCATACTTTTTCTCTTCACCAATCAATTACACAACAATTATAAAGATGGTTCATCATTTTTTTTGAGAGAATTGGAGCAAGAGGAACCTTGTAGTAACATGAAAAAGTGGTGAAAACTCAAATTCCAATTTTCACTTTTTCATCAATTCAAGACTTGTCAAGGCTTCAAACATATTCACCAAGTATTGTTGAGTGATTCTACATCATTTTCTCAAAGAATTGGTGATCGAGTGAAGCTCCATAAGCCATTTTTCGGAGTTATAAAGAATTCGACATAACTCATTATTTAGGAGTCTTTCTTGCATTATTTTTATTGCATTCCATTGCCATAAAGGTCTACATGGATTCTAGTACAAAAAAGATGGGTTTTATGACAATTTTTGGTTCTTGAGTTTTTCTTGAGGTGCCACATTTTGGGAGTTAGAGAGAGTTTCAAGAAAATCTAAGACCATATTTGGATTCTTTGATTTTTTTCCTTCAAGTTTGACCAAAATTTTGTGCGAAACGGATAATTATTGATGGAGTTATGGTGCTTCAAAGTAGCAAAAAACTCATGTTCATGGGGCTGCGGGTTACTATTCACAAAGTTGAAAATTTTGATTTGGAGAAGAAGGTGTTAACACCGTCGGATGCATTTCCAAGTCAAGGTTTCTTCCATTCATCCAACGCCTCTCACTGCGCCACGTAATCGGCCACATAAGCCTCATGCCACTTTTATTTATTCATGTTATTTTCTTTTATTTTCCTATTGCTATGTTTTTTTATTTTTCTGTTTTATATGCTGACTTCAAATAATCATAAAAAATAGGAAAATTAGTCTTTTTGATCCCCATTTTTGTGTGCTGAATCTTTAAGATATCTAGGATTTAATAAAACTGGAATTATAATTTTACCATTTTTTGACATTTTCTTTGGATTTTTTACATTTGGGTCGTCATAAAAAGGCCAATGCTGGTGCTATCATTTTGTTGAATTTCTTTGACATATCAAAACACAATTTAAATGTCAATCCTTTTGCAGGGATCTCATGCACACGTTGAGGTATTGTGATATATTTTTGTGGGAATTTTATTGTACCATTTTAATTGGTTTTGGATGCTTTCTTTAACATGCTCCACTTTAATCTTTCCTTTGGTATACATGAGATATCTTGCAATGTTTTCATCTTGTTTGACCATTTATCTTTGGATATTTTTGTGGTATCTCTCACCCCTGGTTTGTGGCTTGATGTAGGGCATTGGAGATTTTTATTTGAATTTTTTAGCACCTTTTGCTATTTTTCTTATGTTTTGTATTCGAACTTGTAATTTGGACTTCCGAACGGACTTTATTTTTGTTAAGGCTCCAACGGCCGCTTTGTGTTTGCGTGATGAACGCCGTGGTTTATATTTCTTATTATAGATAGGCTAGAGGTATTTGAAGACCCCTTAGGTGGCTGTTATTTGTATGTGTAGCTTGCCCGATTATCGACTTGTTTGCATGATAGCACGTTGCGATTCCAAATAGTGGATTACGCGTTTCATTCGGAGTTTTCACTCGATTCTTTGCATATGATCACTTGATATTTTCTTATTCCATCCATGAATGGGCTTGAGGTTGAGACGAACCTTCCTCACTCCTTTGCATTGCATTTACCATTGCTATATTCATGTTCACTTGTATGCGGTTATTACTTGTATTTCCGTTTCTTCCTTTCGTTTCCTTTCCCGTAGGACTTCCATTCTTCCTTGTTCAAGGGAGGATGTGATAGACATTAGGAGTTAACCCATGCATGATAACATTAGGGTAGATTTTATTCCCTTTTAACCCTAGGATTTTAGAGTGTCATCTCTTTTTCCTTCAAAACAACAGAAAAACATTAATAAAGGTTATGACAGAAATCAATTCATTTCTTCCGTCAAAAGATTTGAACAGACATCAACCTTTTTGCAATAAGAAAACCCTTGTTTAAGGTGAGATTTTTCATAAAAAACACTTGAACAGCTTGTGTCGCGCGTAGCCCGAACTACGTTTGCTCTGATCTTCCATGCCGTGTGGAAGTACGTAGGCATAGGATGCGATATCCTAGCGAGCAACCTTCACCCACCTTCCCCCGTAGTTAGGCGAACTACGTTGACTCTGATTTCTCGTTCCAGACGGGAATACGTAGGCATAAAGTGCGATGCTTTGCCGAGTCAAATTTTCTTTTCTTTTCAGACCTCATCCTTTAGTTTAGATAGAAGTGTAATCCGTACAAACCAAGCAAGCGTGGATCCCATCAAGTACGATGGACGTGAGGGGTGCCTAATACCTTCCCCTTGCGTAACCGACTCCTGAACCCAGGTTTTGGTTGCGATGACCATACCTTTCCCTTTTTCGCGAGGTTTACTTCGAGCGTTTCCTTTCTGTCGCGGTGAAATTTGGATACCAAACTATTGATTAGTTTGAATCGTTAATTCAATTTGCAACCGAACTTTGATTTGTCCAAAGGAAGGGATAAAGATCGAAATTCCCACAATGCAATGCAAATGCAAGGTTTAGAGAGTTATAGGTTCGGGGGTTGGTTAAACTTAGGGAAGGTACTAGCATCCTAAGTTTCTGTAGTACTCTACAGGAACCTCTTGTTTTATGTTTGTTTACTGCTAAGTGTTTATCTGCTTAAAGGATTAGAGAGCCTAGTGGTTTATATCTAAGTATACTCGATAAGGAGTCGCACCTTGTGCCTACATATCCTTACGGGAGTGGAATCAGAGTATGTTGTAGTTCACCCTAAAGGGTTAGAGGAGACCTTTGACTGTGGTCAAAGTTCCTACGGGTTTAGGGTAGTTGTTTTGATTGGGTTTAGGAGAAGAGATGAGTCTTCATTTTAAGGGAGAGATAACCACCACAAATGTAAAGGGGTTGTAGGAAATGGTCTTTGCATTATCTTAAGAAAAGGTCTTACATACTCGGATGATCGCCAAGTATGCCTTTATCGCTCTTAAGGCAAAGTCCCTACATGTTTGATTGTATTGTTGTGGGGGGTGGAGATTATATCTCACTTAAGATGATTAACATCTATTCTCTAATGTGTTTGTAGAACTTGTATTGTTGATTGTTTGTTTGTCTATGTTGTAGAAAAATAAAGACAAGGTCCTTCCTATGGGGTAGGTCCTAAACTTAAGTGATCAACTTGAAGAATCAAGGATCGAGGGGAATATGATGCATATGATGTGCAACTACACACAACGTTGAATTATGTGTAGGTTTCTCCTTTGGACGGAGTGCTATGTATGGATAGATAAATTGATAATGTAAATGAATTGCGATAATGTAAATTGCAGAAAGATAAACCATACACGAACGCATGAAAGCGCTGAGTGAGTGTGTGTGCATTGTGAATAAGATAAAGCAGATAAAGATAAATAATATATACGCATGAAAGCGCTATGGTGTAGGTGCATGTGTCGTGAGTGCACAATTGATTTGTACGATGTTAATGGATTTTAAACGATTGATTTGTTTTTAGTAAAAAGGTTGGATTGATTATATTTTATTATCTGAAAGAATAATTTATTTATTATTAAAATACGTTGATTATAGGATAAAAGAGTTTTTATTATTTTATTTTAAAAGTCGATTAAATACTCATAATTTATTCAAATAAATAAATTGGCACGTATGTGTGGTTTATTTATAAAAGATTTTTTATTTTATTATAGTGAATAAATATTTAACTAAAGGGTTATTAAATCGATGAAAATAAATTTTATAAAATAAAAGTTAGCTAATTAAATAGTAAGGCATAATTTTGTGCGATGATTTATATGAAAAGTTCTCCTATTAAAAAAGTTTTTTTTATTATAAATAGATAGAAGTTATTTAAATTATAAAGAAAAATTCGTTATTAACATTTATTTTAAAAATTACCTTTTTCTTTAGCATAAAAGAGATATAATTTATTTATTCAAAAACAGGTTTACTAAATTATTTTTAAAAGGGGGATTAGTTAATTAAATTGATTTTTAAATTAATGATTAGATTAATAAATCAGTAGATAAAAGGTTAATCAATTAAAAAAAAAGTATAAGTTGATGATTAGATTAGTAAAAGAATTAATTAAATTAAATAGGTTAATTACTTAGGACAGATCAAGGGTTAATTGGTTAATTAATTAGTGGCCGGATGATTGTGTGTGATTAGGGTGTGGTTAGTAGTGTGTGGTGTGTGTATCAGTGTGTGATTAGTGAGTGATTTAATATTATTACAATAATAAAAAAAGAAAAGAAATGATCTGAAGAACCCTAATTCTCCAGATTTTCCCCAATTCGCTCCCCCCCCCCCTAAATCACCGTCGTCTCCCTCATTCTCCTCTCTCTTCTCTTCTCGCCGGCTTCCGAACTTCTGTCTCCTTCGATTTCTCCTTTCGTCCCTTCTTTTTGGTTCTAGGCCTGAAAACGAACAAAACGAGTCAAAACATTCTACAATATTCGATGAACATAAAGGTTACCGCGAGGTGTCCGCGATGATAAGTGAGTTTTGACGCGAGCGGAGGTTTATCACGGCGGTAGTGATGGTGATGATGATGAAGTACTCTTCCTCGACCTCTTCTGTGTCTCACGTGGGTTTGGATGGACACTTGGACGATGGTGGTTGAGGACAGAAACGATAGTCCGCGGTGGAGTTTCAGAAGGTAAATCTCTTTTACGATTTAGGTTTTTGTTGGATTTTGGGGTTTCAAGGTTTGGGGTTTTTTGTGAAGGGCGTTTTTGCTGATTAGGGATCTCTCTTGTGAGCGTTGTCTCTCTTTTGATTTTTTGTATGTTGTTCGTGTGGATTTTTGGTGTCTGTGAATTGTGTGAGTCGTCCCCCTTTGCATCGCAAATCCTCTCCTTCTTATAGTCGTACTAGTCCTTGATTCCTCTTGAAAATATTACCATATTCGTACAAACATGTTTTATCCGGTTTTGGAAACTATTTATGATGCTTGATGACTGAATCTTGCCTGTTGATGATTATGTTTGAGACACAAATTGATTTCCTGTCTGAAACAAATTTGGAAAGTTTCTTGAACTCTTAATGAACTGTTGTTGTCTGTTGTTGCAGGTTTGCAGATGACGCTTGCAGCTGATAAAAAATGGTGTGCTGCTATGGACGCAACTTGGTGACGTCGGTATGACCTTTATGTAGCAAGGCTAAACAGATTGTTTTTGTGTAAGCTGTGAAGTTGCAGTGTACTGTGCTGCAGAACCCTGTTAGTTTATGTGCCAGCTTTGTCGTGACTCTACTTATAGGTTTTCTATATTTCGGCAGGCCGTGTTCATCGTGAGCAAAAGGTACGCAGGATGTATATGCTGGAGTGACCGATGAACTGGAACTTGTATACTGCTGTCAGAAGATGTCAACAAGGAACTGCAGTGATGATGCTTCTTGGCTTTGATTGTGTTGAATTATAATAGAATTTCCTCCTTGGTTTATTCATCCTATTTTCTCCAATCATGTGGGTTCTAGTGGATTTGGTTTATGAGCCTATATATTGAAATGCTCCTTTTAATTTTCTTTTCTGTGTGCAGCAGTCTGACTCTGTCTGGTATTGTGCGGTTATTTGCGGGATACTTGGAGACATTATGGTGCAAGAAATGGCGATGATGCAACCACGAAATGCGATCTTCTGCGTGGACCGTGGCGGTGCGATTTGGATTTGGAACTTCCTTGACATCCTTCTCTATTAGTGTCGCATTTAGAGGTTGTTAACCGCTCTTAATATTTTGCAGTTTCGAACAATGCTAGTTGGAGTAGGAGGTGCTTGACGAGTGTCGTGATGTCTGCTAGGATTCTCAGTGTTGGAAGGAAGCTCCAACAGATCCAAAATTGACAAAAGTATTTACAAAGTAATGCTGACATCCTTGCTTACAACTTGATACGGCTAAAAAGCTCTCATGATCATAAAGGTCGCTGCTAACTTCTGAATTTTCTTCTTCTCAAAAATGAATTTGTTTTCGTATGTCGACTGCTTTTCTGTCATGTTCAGGCAATATCACGAAATATCAACCGTTTTTGCAAACTCGGCACATACGAGAATGTGGCCTTTGGGTAGTGCAATGGTTTCTTGACACAGTGAAAAGGTGAGTACATTCAGTTCCAACTCTCTTAAATTCTCATTTATTACTTTGATGAACACATGGTTTAAAAATTGATTTCGTGCTGAAGTTGCATTTCACTGAATTTTCCTATACCGTCTTTTGACAACGTAGGTACGAGCGCATCAACCAATTCAGTCATAGGCATTGATATTTCTCGTTGATATGAGCATTACGAGAGGAAGACTAGCACTTCCGAATATGCGAAGCCGAGGGCTCCGTTTTCGGACAAGGTAACTTGAATGATGCTCTTACCTTCATACACAAGGAAAAGCTTATGAACTGAATGAATTGAAACTATTTTTAATAGTTCGTGATTACTATTGCTCTATGCAGGTGCTCCGGGCGAGTTGCATATGTGATTTGTCGCTAGGTCAATCTGTAGCATAATCATCAAGTGTTGCTTTAATGCCCTTCCATATTTGATCTTCCCTTCTGGTGTTTTGTATGTGAATCTGCATGTGCTTATATCTCTGTGTTTGGAGAATCTATTGGTGCAAGAATGGTAAGTCCATTTAATTATTACTGCTATAAAATGGATGGGCAAACCAAGATGGAGAGTCTATCAAAGTGAGATTTGAGCTGTCAAAACAACACTGTGTCTTTGGCCAGTTAGAATTTGTGTCCTGCATTCTGCTAGTGATCCTAATGACACAGCTACAGAGATCACACAAATAATGTAGGAAATTTGGGAACTTTGGACTCTTAATTCCAATTACCGTCCGCTTCGGATTTATCCGCCTGACTGTTAAACTTTCCTAGTGCAGGTGCTTTTGCATGAGCCGGCACGAATGCTGCCGTCGTTCCCTCTGCTGCCATGACTGCTGCGGGTGATCTAGTGACTGAAGCAATCTTGATACGCTCCCTTTTAGGCGTATGCAGCTGGAAGAAGCTCGAAGCAAGGTTCTGGTACAAACAAGTGTGTTATTGTCCTTTCAAAACAAGTCAGAGTTATGGCGACGAAGACAGGGATGCCGGCGAAGAAATTGTATGCCACACGTACAGTAGCGAAATGTAATAAGGCTTTATGCAGATAGTGAAAATTAGCCAAAATATTTCTGATCGTTTAGGCTTTGTAATTCCGAGACAAAAATGTAACGAAGCTTTCACCGCTTTGACTTTTAAACTTTCATATCCATGGCACATGTTTGAATTAATCTTGAGTAGTGATTTTCCTGATATAGGTTTGAAACAGGCTAAGAACGTAACCCCGTCACTCTTGGAAAAAATGCTTCAAAATGCAATTTGAGGCCTAGCCTAGATTCAACTCAACCTTGAACGGTTATAATGAAGCTACAATATTCTTTGAGGCTCCATTCACCTGCCTTTGGGCTTTGATAAACCCTTCCTCTATTCATTATTGTACCACTTGGGGGAAGCTTTACAGAATCTTGATTAAATTGAATACTTACTGACTCCAAGATATCCCGCGTGGGAAAGCAATGAGGCCTTAAATACCACAAATCCACGTGGTATAGTGTTTTGATCTCAAACAAATCCAAGGATGATTTTAACGAGATAAATCCGGGAAGCGCATCCAAAGAAAGTCTTCGGTGTATTGGTCCAATAACAGCTCGAGAGTGAAAATAACGTTAGTAATAAAGTAGATAACATAATAATATTAAATACGATAGAAATAAATATAATATTAGTAATAATAGTCGCAAAACACAAACATAAAGTCAAATAATAGGGAAAAAACGCAAAAAGAGGCGGCGTCTTAGGGTCAAAAATTAGGGTGCAACACTTTCCCTCCGTTGGGATAAATAACGCACGGTGGCGACTCTTCTGTTCAGCCGACGCCGATTTTCGCAGTAGCGACAAGATGGAATAATGAGGATACATCATCAAGAGTGATAATTATCTCCCTAAATAAAATATGAAAGGAAGATATCTCCTTGTGCCATCACTCAATAAAGGCAGTCAAGAGTGCAACTTCAAGCATCATGAGCGAATAATCGGCCAACAGTAGGAACCTAAAATCGTCAACAATCTTCTTGACCTGATCAGGCATCAAAAGCTTAGCTAAGTCCTTCATCTTGGACTTGTGGAATGTCACCTTTAGCATGGGACGATTCAGTAATAAACAAAGTTAAAAAAATGATCAGTTAGTGTTGCAGTGAGAATAGGATATCAAATTATTGATTAATTTGAATCACATCTTGTTCACAACCGGTCTTTGATTTATCCGAAGGAAAGGTTAAAGAAAGGAAAAACATATTTTGCATCATAAACACAATGCGGGGAGAGATCTAAGGTTCGGGGGTTTGTTAAGCTTAGGAAAGATATTAGCATCCTAAACTTCTGTAGTACTCTACAGGAACCTCTTGTTTTAATGCTGCTATTGCTAAAATTATCTGCTTAAGGGATATGCTAAGGGTTAAAGGTTAAAGAAAAAGACCTAAGGGTTAGTCCTAAGTTTACTCGCCAAGACTCGCATCTTGTGCCTATGTATCCGAGGTAGGGGATGGAATCAGAGTAATCGTAGTTCCCCTCGAAAGGGAGGAATTGAAACTTCTTGACTGTGGTCAAGGTTTCATGGGGATGCAAACGTTCTTAAGGAAGCGCTTGCATGGAGTGCGGCGACTCCTATTTCTACGTTAAAGTTGAATTGAATTGAAAAGAGTAAGATAGGTATTCTGCGGCGGGAAACCTAATATGGAGTGCGGCGACTCCTTATCCTAATGCTAGGGTAAAGGGTAAAATGGTCCACGGCGGGACCCCTAGGAAATTAGGGTTTGAAAGATGAAAGAGTCAAAGGTAAGGACTATTGACATGGTGATCAAACGGCTAGACCTATTTCTTCGGAAGGACTATACGGTAAATAATGCAATGAATAATAATTATCAAGCAAAGGAATTCAAATATGGGAAAGTGCGCAAGAATAATAATGGGACAAAAGCGACAATGTCCACGCATAAATTACAACCATGAAAAATGAAATACGGAAAGATACGAGGTTAGTAAACAATTACAAAGGAGAAATACGAAAGCCAGATGACAATTAACAGGAATGTTAAACATTTTTATTTTAACATTTTTAGGTTAAAAATTAGCTTTAAGAAAACTTTCAGGATTAATTAAAAACTAGTTTTAATTAAAGGGTATTAGAAAGTTTATTAGTAATTTCTAAAAAAGGTTTTAATTTTAAAAGTTAAATTTTAATTATGTTTGGTGTTAGAAATTAATATTTACAAAAATTTGGGACTTTTAATTAGAAAAAAAAAGAAAGAAAATATTAGATTTATTAAAAAATGTTAATTTTAAATTATAAACTTTAAATTTCCAATTAAGTTTAAATTAAGTTTAAAAAATGGCTTTAATTCTACATTTTAAGTTTTAAATTAAGTTTTAACGTAAGTTTTAAGAAAATGTGTTAAAATTAAGCTTTTCAAAAGGTCTTAATTCTAAGTTTTGAATTAAGTTTTAAGAAAATGGTTTACTAAAGTTAAGTTTTACTTATTAAACTAAATAGAGTTTACAAAATTTTAATAAATAAATTAACTATTAAAAATAAAAAACTAAAGAAAATATAAAGGGAAAAGTTTGCTGATTGTAACATTTAGGGTTTATAAAACCCATTTTCACTTCTTCTCCATGCGCGACGCATCTTGTCGTTTGTGTGGCTTGCTGTAAAAAATTTCTTTCCTTCTTCTCATTGCTTCCATGGCTCAATTGCTTACTTCTTCGTTTCCTGTAAAACCAACACACCACAAAATCCTGTTAAAAATAAAAATCGCTCACCTCCGGGTTTGAAGTGATTTTGATGATTGTCGGGTGTATGACTGTGGCTTGATGTTGCTCTAGTTGCGGACGGTGATAACGGTGCGAAACAACTTCCCCCCTCTGAGTCCGGCTTGTCCGCGGTTGAGGTTCTTGGTGTTCTTTAGATCCTTTCCTCTTTTCTCTAATGAACTTTGATGATGACCTTGTGATGAACTTTTCTTTTCCCCCCTTTTCGATGAACTGATGATGGCTTCTTATATTGTTATTAATTTGATTCTTTTGGGCCTGGGCATGTTATTGTTGCGTTTTTCACGAGCTAATTTGTTGCTGTTTTTCAGGACTTTTCTGTTTGATTTCAGTTTTGGGAGCATAAATTATTGCGTTTTTTCATGGAGGTTTTGCTTGATGTTGTTTTGACCCATATGAATTTTCGGCATTGTGGTTGTTCTTGGTGTAAATCGGATATGGGTTTGTAACTTTGGATATCCAGTTTGCTCGTCATGAACTGGTTTAGGTTTGGCTGGATTTGGATATCCAGATTTTGTTGGATATGTTGGATTTTTCTTATGACCCGTTTAACTGGACGCAAAAAATCATTTTTCCCGCAAAACTCTTTTTTTCAACTTCTCTCTCTCTCTCTCTCTCTCTCTCTCTCTCTCTCTCTCTCTCTCTCTCTCTCTCTCTCTCTCTCTCTCTCTCTCTCTCTCTCTCTCTCTCTCTCTCTCTCTCTCTCTCTCTCTCTCTCTCTCTCTCTCTCTCTCTCTCTCAGAATAAAAATTGAATAGATATTGCCGGGTTGTGCCGAGGTCGTAAAGTAAAGTCGGGGGATGCGGCGACATTTATTTGTTGCTCCTCCCGACGTACCCGATGATGAAAATTTAACTGAGGGTATCACAACAATTAAAAAACTGCTTTTTAATTAAACTGATTCTAACCCAATTGAATATTTTTCCACCGTTCTCTATTTTGTAGGTCCGAAGATTCGAAGATGGAAGATCGGGCGTGAAGACTTTTTAAGAAAAATTAGGATTTAGACCTTAGGAATTAATTTTGTAATTTCAAATGAAATGTAATTATTCTTGCATATGTTGTAATAAACTTTGTACAAAATGAATAAATTCAATATTTTTAATAAATGAATTCCTATTTCCCAACCAAATTTCTCTGAATAAACTTTGACATTTCAATAACCGAATTCGACAACTAACTACTTTGCATAATACCGGAAATTAAATTACATCCGACGAAGCTTCTGAGTTCAAACAAATCCTTTGCAAATTGAATCATACCCAATAATAAAATTGGCGAATGTGGCCTCGAACAGACGAACAGAGAAATTCACTTTAGCGGCGAAACAAACTTTCCTCTACATCTAAAATCCCACTGTGTCTTGAATAATTTGACTTTGTAACCTGAATCAACTCGACTGATAGTCATGATCAAACCAACAAATATTCATTATAAATTCAACGCGAACTGAAATTCCACTGTTCCTTTAAAATTGACTGGCAACTAGCAGAAAAACAGGAAAATGTGTGTCTGTTAGAATAAATTCCTCAAAGCAAATTCTCGCACCGATTTGACCCGAATTCACTTATATTTCAATGCACTCAGCTCCATACGGTTTAGGAAGAAAACAACATTTTATAACTAACTGATGACTACTTTTGGTTCCTGAACAAAATGCACTGTGTCACGAGAAACCTGACGTCAAAACCATCGTAAAATTCAATCCATTCTCAGATCAATGTCGCATGATTCGGAGATAGAAACCCTAATCATTTGAGGAATTTCTGATGATGACTTTGCTTCATAAATTGCCGGCAGACTCTAAATTAATTCCCCTTTCGCCCTTCGTAAATTAAAGCGCACCCAACGTTATTTTCCTGTAACAGCAACAGACTGAGCAAATCGGTTAGCGGTTAGTTAAAACGCAATGCAGAATAAAATGAAATGCGAAATGAACCTAATAATCTAAGGATAAAATTTGGGGTATGACAGTTAGTTTCAACGCACCATGTATCAATAATAAAAAAGTTAGAGTTAAACAATATATATATATATATATATATATATATATATATATATATATATATATATATATATATATATATATATATATATATATATATATATATATATATATATATATATATATATATATATATATATATATATATATTCCATAATTGATATGCCACATGGTCAACATACTCTGTAAGCACTGAGCGGTCTCTGGGTCCTCTAAGGAACTTTGGCTCTGTGTGTGCAGATGGCTTCGTAGAAGCAGTAGCAATAGGCTCCGTAACTTCTGCATCAACAACAATAGTAGCAGTAGTAGTAGGCTTGGCCTCAGCAATGGGTGTCACATCAGTCTCAGCCACCACATATGGGTCAGTAACAACCTGTACCTCCTCATGAGCAGGCTCAACAGCCTAAACATCCTCATCATGAACATGCTCAACAACAGGGTCAACAACCTCCACATCTGTGGGCTACTTAGAAACAACAACTCGACGTATGGTGGTACATAGTGCACAAAACTGATCAGCCATCGATATCCGGCGATAACCGGTCGGAGCTGGTCTCCCTACCCGTTTTGCCTCTTCCTCAATTGACATAACACGGGTCATATCTGCATCTCTATCAATGATCCTTCCTACGATGGTGTTGTCCCTTCCTCTGGTTTGTATTAAAAGATGAAAAAAAATTAGAAATTGAACTAACTATCGGAAAACTAAATTTTTGAAAAAATTGGATTTCTTATGGGAATTTCAACATTTCCGGTAATATATGTAAAAAAAAAATTACCGAGAATTCCAAAATTTTCGGTACATATGTATCGGAAATGTTGGAATTCCCGGTATAAATTATATAAATATATCGAGAATTATGAAATCCATGATATAAATATACCAGGAATTTCATAATTCCTGATAAAAATGCATATAATGTATGAATTTTTTAACGGAAATTCCAAAATTGTTGGTAAAAACGCATGAAAAACGAAAAAGAAAATTCACTTTTTAGAAATTTTCGGTACGCTTCTAGTGATTTTTGGTATCGCCGGGGAGGTTTCAAGATTTTCGCAATATTTTTAATGAATTTTATAATATGATTTTAAAATAATTGTGTCAAGGATAATATGTTAAATTCACTCAATGTGTGCACGTATAATGCGCGTGCGCGCGTGTGTGTGGAGGGGTTGGGGGGGGGGGGGTTGGCGGCAAGTTAAATCCTCCCAATTTTGGTTCAAGATGTGAATTTTTTCTTGGGGATTTCTTATCCCACCCTATGTGGTGGAATAACGCCCTATGAAAATCAAAAAACGCACCCCATACACACATAACTCATTCATTCTTTAGCCACGTCCTAATTTTATGATTAAATTTTATTCAAAAATGCATTTCTGGAGACAACTAAAAATACATTCTCGAAACCTATAAGATAAAGCGTGTCATCATTTAGGACAACTGCAAATTTACTAGATGGTTCAGTCTAATTAGTAACAATTCTTGAGTATGGTGTTCCCCACACCTAAATAAGTTAAATAACCTATGCACCACTCTATACACTATCATGATATGAGCACGATAAATGAGCAACTTTGTCAGTTGCTTGAACTCAAGTCACATGGTTATCTCAACATTGACAGGCATGATATATTTGACATGGAAGAATTAGTCAACTTTAGAGCAAATAAAGTGTTAAAGTATTTTCATGTTATAAAGACACTTTTATCATATCAGAGTTTTACAAAAGTAAATAACTAAGTCCTTATTAACAAAAAAACAACATTAACAAAAAAGTTCAGAACCTCTTAGTTTTATAGGTCCCAAAAATGTATTTTTGGACACACTTCAGAAATGCATTTCTGAATTAAATTTAGTCATAAAATTAATGTGTGGCGTGAAATCGAAAAAAGTTGTGTATGCATAGATGCGTCCAGAGATATATTTTTAGATTCTGAAGGTATTTTTAACTTTTCACGAGGTGGCATAATAAATTATAAGTTGCATTAAAAAATCTTTTTTTTTTCTTCCTCCTAAAAATTCGAATATACTCAAATTTCTTTCAAAAAAAATCTTAAAATATTTCGATTTTAAATATGTTTTTCTTCCACTTTGTATAGGTGCTTCCAATATTATTGGCATCTCATAGTTATTTTAATAGGAGATTTGATTTCACGGTTATTAGAATCTCTTTAAGTGGATACTACACTTTACTGCTATTAACACTCTTCTTTAATTTAATAGGAAGTTCCACTATTATTGATGTCCCTCTTTATTCTAATAAGATGTATAAATAACCCAAAAACATATTTCTATTTATTTATATTTATTTAATAATTTAATTATTATTTTAATTGTGTATATTTATTTTTTATTAAATAATAATTTAAATAAATATATTTTGTAATATAAGTTATTATTTAATAAAATCTATGTAATTGTATTTTTGTTTTAATATATTTTATTTTATTTGTAATTATTATTTATTATTAACTTATTGGTTAAGAGAACACCTAAATGGATGAGAGAAAACTGGTAGAAGAATAAACAAATTTACTTCATATCATATCAATTGTGGATGATAATGACTATATTCAATATTACTCACTCTCTGTTAAACATAACCTAGATGTTTCATATATGTTAGTCAATGTTGCAGACGGTAGAGATGAAATTGTTTTGATTGTTACATTGTAATTGGTCACTTAAGCAGTTCATAAGATTTGTGTTGTTTTATTATTGTTGTTTTCTAGTGTTGTAATCGAAAGTGATAATTAATATTAAAAAAAAATGACAACTCTAAAATTAAAATTGTTTAATTTGTAGTTTTTAAGCAATGTCCATTTCGGTTCTAATTTATGTGTTGTTTGGGCAACCTTTATTATTCATAGGCATATTTTTGTTATCGCAAATTATACCCCATTGATAGGTTAGGCCAATATTCATTGTTAGATACCAATGGAATTTTTTTATTGTAAACACTAAATAAAATTTTAACCATGTAAACGTCTGACATATGCATGAAAGAGTTATGACGAACAATATAACATGCTGCAATGAAACACGAAGAGGGGATGCAGAAAACTTGAAACTTTTCGCAATCACACCAACCTTTTTGAAGGTCGACACTGTAATGTCTAATTGATCATCTCTCATTATGGTTCATTGTCTACTAGACCATGTATTAGTTGTTGCGACAATCAAATATTGTTTCAATATGTGTGTTCGATTTGGTAGTTTTATCTTTCATCACGTTCATGCAATTTTCAGTGAACAATTGACCTCATTCTAACAACGTACTCCATTTTAAACCTTCTTTAGCGGACAACCCACCCATCCTATAGTAGGTCGCCCTTACTAACATTCTGTTGTACCCCAAAATTTGACCGACCTCTCTGGCTTATGTTTTATTTCATTGCATCAGTACATACGTAAACATTGCATTGCATAGCATTTTGCATTTCACAGGGGATCAAGAAATGTGTGTCTAACAAAAATTACCAATGGTTTTTAACCTGATCAAGGAGGTTATATTCAAGTCACCAAGTGGTTACCCTTATCAGAGACAAGTCAAGGTCCTTGAAGACAAACAGATAAGCATACGTGATTGTCAGGGGCAGAAAAAATAAAAAATATACGTTGCTTCCATCATAAGATTGAGCCGAATTGGATAGGTTTTGGTTGGGGTTCATTAAGTAGGAATGAGTGAAGTGTATGTCGAAGTCCAGGTTTGACTTAATTCATCAGCAAGAAAAGGACCTACCTTGTTATCAAGGTCATGGTGCATTGATTTAAATGGAGTGTTCCATGAAGGCTCCGACTCATCATGTTTTCAAATGGCAAACATCAAGAATGATTTGACAATTGACTCATGATTAAGTTTGTTCTGTGACTGACTTTAATGCTCAAGGACTAATTCAAAGTATCACCCAAATCGGGAAGAGAGAAATGGAGTGGTGTATGCCAATGCCAAAGGTAGAACTCCATGCTCACCTCAATGGATCCACTAGAGACTCCACCCTTCTAGAACGTGCTAAAGCTTTGGGTCACGAGGGTCTCATAGATTTCTCTCAAGTAGGGCATGTTATCCTCAAAAATGATCGTTCATTATCTGAGGTATTCACGCTGTTTGACGTAATCCACATTCTTACAACTGACCATGCTACCGTTACAAGAATTACCAAAGAAGTTGTTGAAGATTTTGCGTCAGAAAATGTTGTGTATGTGGGATTGAGAACTACTCCAAAGAAAAATGAGACCAAAGGAATGAGCAAGCGCTCTTATATTGAAGCTGTTTTGGAATGCCTAAGAGCTGTGAGTTTAGTTGATGTGCGTTTTATTCCTCACAACGAGGAGTTACAAATTCATTCAAATCCTATACACTCAGTCTTAGTTACAAATGATAAAATTAATAAAAATACTGGGAAACAAATCTTTGTTAGACTTCTCTTAAGCATTGACCGAAGGGAAACATCAGAAGCAGCAATGGAAACTGTCATGTTTACCCTGGAAATGAGGCATTTTGGGGTCGTTGGAATTGACCTCTCTGGGAATCCAGCTGTGGGTGAATGGGTTACATATTTTCCAGCATTAAAATTCGCTCGAGAGCAAGGTCTTTACGTAACTTTTCACTGTGGAGAGGTACCTAATTCGAGAGAGATACATGATATGCTTGACTTTCTTCCTGGGAGGATTTGACATGCATGTTTCTTTGAGGAGGAACACTGGAGAAAGCTGAAGTCCTCTAAAATTCCGGTTGAACTTTGCTTGACGTCGAACATCAGGACGCTGTCCGTTCCATCAGTAGATGCTCATCATTTTGTGGACTTGTATAAAGCAAAACATCCTGTAGTTCCGTGTACTGATGACTCAGGTGTGTTCTCTACCAGTCTCTCCAATGAATACAAAATAGCCGCTTCTTCATTCGGCTACAAAGAAAAATGCAGAAATGAAAGGAAAAAGATAGAAAAAAAATGTTCTGAATCAACTGATATTATTGGTTTTTTTAGAAATCTCAAAAGAAGAATTTGCTGCAGGTTCTGATATGGATCAAAATAATCTTACCGGTGGCAGGAATTCAGTTGTTGAAACAGATGAAGTCAATCATAGTGACGATTCTTCTAACATCCAAGATAAAGAACTCTCCAATGAGAATGATACTTTGAGAACACAACATCCCTCAGATGATGATTGTGATGAAGAAAATTCCAATACAAGCTGAGCTCAATCAGTTCAATTACCGCTGCCGGTATTGTTGATTCAGTGCCAAAAGTTCTTGAATCAAATAATGCTGATGTCAAGGCTAGTATAGTTCCCAAAGTCTATGCTCAATCATCAGAACCATCTGCAGCATCTACGTCATTGTCAACATCGCCCATAAACCATTTATACTTGCTCTACAAAATATTTGCACCCTTTGATCTCAAACTTGCACCCTGCTATCACTGCAAGCCATAACCTGCAGCATGAAAACAACAACTGTAACGTTATAACCCAGGCACGACCAACACAGCATGGAGAGGTTTATTTTTTAGAAAGAGGAGCAGAAGAGATCAGTTCTTAAAAAGGGAGAGGAGACTCACAAACACAAAATTTTCTCTGCAAAACACAAACCAAAATAACACGTAAAGCCCTATTCTTTCCTTTTTCTCAAAATCTCACCCTCACTGCATACATAAAATCTACATAACCAGCAACTACAACCACACACACACATACAATTATAGCCATGTATCAATCAAGAAAAATCCAATCAGTTAGAACAGAAGTCTGAATTATTAACCAAGATGGCAGTTTATGACAATAATAATTTACAGCTTTTTGATGGAGGCAACACAACTACAATTCATTTTTCTCCAATTGCTGGTATTTCTAAACCTCTTCCAGCAGTTCAACGAGGGCCAATGTGTGGTAAAAATACACAAGTGCGTGAATCTGGAGTTTTCAGTTTTTGTGGAAAGTTCATTGACTATTCGGAGGATAATACATTTCTGGTTGATGCTGTGAACAAAAATGCAAGTACAGAGACATTCCTGGAGCTTTCATCGTCTTATTCTGCTCCATATGACAAAGCTAATGAAAGACCAGAATCTCCATCGCCTTCATCTTCTTACTACGGAGATAATGTGTTTCATGCAGATATGACTGATAAGTCATACCCTTTTACAAGCTGGGAACAAGGATGCATAAGAAATAACTGTTTGGATCCCAGCTTTTTTTTCGGTTTACCACTCAACTCTCATGGTGAGCTGATCAATTTCAGTTCAAGTGGAAATGTAGTGACGAACCAGCTGGAGACATCTAGTCCATTAGAATGTTCGTTAAGTGGCTTGCCGAGTAATAATGCTCTCTGTCGAAGTAGCCAGGAAAATTTAAGCATTAATGAGAGGCATGCTGTTCAGGAGACATTACAAAAAGATGGTCCAAGTTCATTACCTCATTATCCACCCTCACCTAGGTTAGACGTGACCGATATATGCAGCCCTAGAGAAGATATCCATCCACCTAATTCTGAAATATTTTCCAGTCACCATTCAGAGTTCCAACAGAACCAATGTGAAAGAGGGCAGAACCACAACAAAAATGGGATGGTTTCTCTGAAAGAAAGTTCAGATCATACCTCACTAAGTTCCAGCCAACCAACAGTGAGGTTGATGGGTAAAGATGTTCCCATTGCTAGAAGAAGCCAAGAGACACAAAAGTTTACGGGAGATGTTCGGACTGATGAGGAATCCAAGAGAAGGTATTATGCTGACTATTCCGCTTTAGAAAATTCTTTACTAGGAAGATGCTCCAAGCAGGATTGGGTATCTGGTTCCTCTTTACAAATATCAACCAATAGTGTATTGCAGTCTGAGCAAACCCAAAGTACTAGTGGATTACAAAGCACTCCAGGATTTCCTCAACAGTTTATTGATATGCAGAGTAATCATGTATCTCAAAATGGAAGACTCGGGGTCGGCAGAAATGCTAGTTCTTATATCAATCCTATTGCTCAGGAATCTACCTCATATGCTGTATTTAATGGGACACCCAGTGACTCTTCCGAGCAGTTTATGGCAGGTTCTAAACCCTCAGGACTGAGCTCTCGGCCACAGGTATTACCCACTCCTTGCAATTTTAATCAGTCAGCGTGTTCAAGAAACGGGGAGCTTAATGGAAGGAACAAAAATCCTCATGTTACCAAATCAGCCTTTGGATTTCCTTTCTTGCAGCCTGCTGTCGATGAACAGGCCAAAACATATTGGAGTCAGGGGCCTTATAGAAGTTTACCACCTTGGTTGTCAAGCTCAACAGATGACGTCCTAACCGGTGCCTATTCTCCACAGTTTTCGGGCTTACGTAATCAAAGTTTTCCTCAAAATTGATGGGGAAATAATTTTGCTACACCATCTTTTAATCATTCAGCAGAATTTCTCTACCCTTCTAGTCCTTTAATTTCTGGGGTTCCCATGAAGACGACCCCTCTTTATCCAGCATCTATTGTTCAACCTCCACAATTCTCAGTTTGAAAGATAGTGTTGAGAAGGACACCTTCTTCCGCAAACTTCCAAGATCATGATAAACCTGCAAAGAAATTAAATGTATCAGTAAAAATTGTTGTGTTACCACAGTGAAAATCATGAGTAAAAAAAAAAGACAATCTCAAAAGCTACAAACAGACAAAGACTATGTTGTTTTCAATCCCATAACTTCAGTCCTTACTCCCATTACCAAAAAGTAACTCACTTTCTTTCCCAAAGGGGAACAGACCCAAAGTTCCCACAATGTCTCTAAGCTAAACCCTAATCTCACATCATGAAGCCCCCATATATATTGGTTACTATTCATTCAGCAAAGAAAAAAAAAACCCTAACAGAAAAACAGCTGCTTTTCTCTCACAATTCACCTCCATCACAAAGAACTGAAAAAAAGAGGAGATTGAAGAAGGAGCTCACCTGTGTTCTGTATCAACAATCTGGTGGTATTGCTCCTACTCTGTAAGTATTCTGTTACTCTTCCTGTCTTCATAGTCTTGATCTGTATTGTTTGGATTGTCTTGTTTCCTGGCATTGAGCCCCCAAACCCTAGTCACAAGGCCAGCCGCCCCAGCTCCCTCATCCATCTTCACCATTCTCCTCCAACAACAGAACTTCATCTCTAGACTTCAACCAAATATTTCACTCTTCTCAGAAAACTAAAACTCTTCACCATTCAATCACCTCTATGTTCTTCATCTTCTCATTCACTTTCCATAACCATTTCTTACCACCACAGAACTTTTCCCAAAACTTCGTACTCGATAATAAACTCACCATCATTGAATAAACAAAAAACCCCAGATATTAAACAACAACAACATAAGCCTCTTCTTCCTCCAAACTTAAACACTTAACAATCCCTAAAAATCTCTTTTCCAACTCAACTTCTCAAATCCACCGTGATACCCTCTATCCCTCACCGCAAATTCTTTCCTTCATTAAACAACCCTTCACAAACTCACTGTAATCAAACCCAGAATTTTCATTATGCAACACAACCGAAAACGCTCATCCTCAGCTCATTCAAACCAACCCGGAGACATATCTAACTTCATCACACTGACGCCGTTCACAACCACCTTTATACCCCCAAGCATAGACCTTCTCCAACCTACATCACCTAACGATAACCCTAAACCCCAAATCGATAGCATGAATCTGGAATCAATCGAACCGAGGTCGCTTTGAAAACGCGCGTAAGAAAGTTGAGATAAGGGTTTCGTGCTTCATAACTTGTTCCCGTTCGATTCGCTTTACCCTTTCTTCTCTTTTGTGAATGTGGTTTTGTTGATAACAGGGGATGACTTTTCGGCTTTCTCATTTTGTTTTCTAAGTTTTGTTTTATTTTTTTTTGGTTGACTTGGATTTGTGAGGTCCATGAGTCAGATTGTATGCATCCCCGGGTTTCTCTATACACCCCAACTCCTTGTTTGTGATTTGGGCTCTCAAGTCCATGCTCCTCTTACCACACCACCAGTAAAACCTAGCGTACTCCCTCCTCCGATCCACTTGTTTTAAAAAAATAATAACTGTTTGTTTTATGTATATATATTATTATCATTTATTATGTGAATATATCACATTTTGGTTTTTAATTTTCTTATTGTAAATATGTTTTACTTACATTTCACATATTATGTTTTTTGAACTTTATGTTTTTTTTTTAGAATATCTGATTTTCTATGGTTATATACTATATATTATATTTATTATATTTCATTTTAATTTCTTTTCAACGTTTTTTTTCCTCCTAAGACCTCGGTCTCGTACCAAGTCCATTTTCAAACAATAATAAACTAATTTCTCTTTGTATTGAATTAAAAAGAGAGGATTATGTGTAGACCTCTTCCTCTCCAAATGTTGGGACGCCCACTGTAGTGAGGGTGGTCTTGATATTCGTCTTTCAATACGAAGACGCCTCCCATCCATTTTCAAATCTCATCTCCTTAAAATCATTTCTTTGTGTTAAGCTAAAAAGAGGATTGGGTGTAGACCCCTTCTTCTTCGAGCGTAGAGATGCCCACTGTAGTGAGGGTGGTCTCGATGCTCGTCTGTCAATACAAAGACGCTTCCACCCCTTTTGCTCTTAAAACCTCGGTCTCGTACCGAGTGCATTTTCAAACCCCTTCAATAAGGAATCGTTTCTCTTTGTATTGAATTAAAGAGAGAGGATTTGGTGTAGACCTCTTCCTCTCCGAATGTTGGGATGCCCACTGTAGTGAGGGTGGTCTCGACATTCGTCTTTCAATACGAAGACGCCCCTCTATCCACCACCCCTCCCTTTCACAACTCTTCCTTCCGCAACCTTTCTAACCTAAAACCTCGGCCCCGTACCGAGTGCATTTTCAAATCTTTTTCATAAAAATTGAATGGTCGTGGAGTGGTTAGGCGTAGGCCTTCTCCTATCCCGAGTGCTGACGTTTACCGTAGGGTTCTCCGTCGCAAAGCACTTACCATTCAAAACCAAAAACACTTAATGAGAGAACGAAGCTCTCTTTATGTTGAATTAAAGAGAGAGGATTGGGTGTAGACCCCTTCTTCTCCAAGTGTTGGGATGCCCACTGTAGTGAGGGTGGTTTCGACGCTCGTCTTTCAGTACAAAGACGCCTCGTTCGCCACACCTTTTATAACAAAAACTTTGAGATAACGAATTGGGTACTACCCGTAGGGGTTACTATCCGAGGACCTGTCTCGCCCCCTAAAAAACAATCCAATCAATCAAACGTGACTTCTAGCCCCGCGTGGCGAAAACTAATCAATCTTTCAAAAGGATATGTTATGTCCGTTCTACCGCAAACAGGTAATGCCTAAGTCTCCAACGAGCGAGCAACAAAACACCTAACTGCTAGAATGCGCACGATAGCGTCATCCATAAAAAATCAACACACCGTAGGCCGAACTACGGCTGCTCTGATTCTTTACTTCGTTCAAGTAAAGATACGTAGGCACAAGGGCCACAATCCTTGCCGAGCATATTTCCCCCTATCTATAGTTCCCCGAACTACGTCGACTCTGACTTTCTCACATCCATTGAGAATACGTAGGCATAGGACTGCGAAGTCCTACCGAGTCTGTTCTTTCTCTTTTCTTCCCCGTTCTCTCTTTCCTCCTAACTTTCTTGTTTCTAACCCTTCTTTTACCCTGTGGAACACTTCTTATAGCATAATGTTTAAGTAAATATATCACACGTCGACAAACAAAAGGTTCCCATCGAGTACGATGGATGCAAGGGGTGCTAATACCTTCCCCTTGCATAACCGGCTTCCGAACCCGTTCATGGTCGCGAGACCATCTTATCCATTTCTTTCCTAAGGTTTTCTCGATATTTTCCTTTCCCCTCATGGGATAAATAAAGTTCGGTGGCGACTCTTCTGTCCTATCTTTTTCGCCTCCCCGTCGTTGCGCGACGCATTTTTCGAGTAGCGACAGCTGGCGACTCTGCTGGGGAAACAACTCCTAGCAAGCCAAGCCTATTTTGTTTATCGTGTTTGTGTCTTTACTTGTTTTATTTATTTATGCTTTATTTTCTAACTGTTGGGTTTATTTGATTTGGTTTTCGAGCATACACACTAAGTTAGGAGGTGGATTCTTTCTGATTTGCGAGACTTAGGACTCGTTGAGTTAGATTGAATCTCACCGCTCAGATGAGACTCCAGTGGAATAATTATGTCTTACGTGTAGTCGTAATGGCGTTCTTATCTTCAACTTGAGAGTCCGCGATTCTGAGGACCTTTTGTAGAACCTTTATTCCGAAGGTTGCTGAAACATAACTCTGTGTTCATCCTTTTGAAAGGATTACCGTCTTACGAGTAGTCATTATGATGGGAAACTTTTGAAGGTTAGTACATGGGACATTGTTTGAAAGGCCTTTGGAATACCCTTTTGTACACCAGTAGATTGCCCACTCGTTGGAGAAGATACCTTTTGATGTTGTCTTGCAGGATTTGTGACTTTGATCTCGATGTGTGAATATTATCATATGCATTCATAAAACATTGCATTGCATATCATTTTGCATACCAAGAGACTTAAGAAGCTATGATTATCTCAGGTATTGGTGAACTCAATGGCTGATCTAAGAAAGAGAAGCACAAATTCCATAAAGTTTAGGGAACCGAAGTTGGAATCAATTCAAGACCTTCTGATTGACGTACCGAAAGTTATCAAGATCAACTTTCAAGGGAAACATGGGAAATTGCTTGATCTTCTCCACTCTAGAGTTGATACTTGGGCCTTGTATGCTATGGCTCAATTTTATGATGCGCCTCTTCGGTGCTTCACTTTTCAAGACTACCAGTTGGCTCCCACCTTGGAAGAATATTCTCACATTTTGAACATTAAGATTAAAGATCAATCTGTCTATACTGGTTTGGAAGAAGAACCAAAGCCTGCCGTCATTGCTCTTGCTCTTCATATGACCAAAGAAGAAGTCAAGAAGGGTCTAACCAGTAAAGGGGGTGTTCAGGGTTTTCCATTGAAGTTTCTGCTAGAAAAGGCCGCTCAGTACAAGGTTGATGAAGATTGGGAAAAGTTCGGTATAAGTGTTGCTCTAATAATTTACGGGATTGTCCTCTTTCCAAATGTGGACAATTTCATAGACATCACTGCCATCGTTCTCTTCATGCAGAAGAATCCCATCCCTACACTCCTTGCCGATGTTTATCACTCTATTCATTGGAGGAGTGAAAAGAAGGCGGGAATGATCCAATGCTGCTCTCACCTACTATACAAGTGGTATGCTTCTCATTTTCCCAAGAAAGGACCGTTCGTGGAAAACAAGAAGGAATTGAAATGGTCTCAACGCATCATGTCTCTGGAAGCTAGTGATATTGCTTGGTACTCTCATGAGTACTATGATGTGGAAATCATCTTTAGTTGTGGAGAATTCAGTAATGTACCTTTGATCGGTAGGGCCGGTTGTATTAACTATAACCCAGTCATGGTATTACGTCAGTTGGGCTATGCTATGGAGGGCGAGCCCGAAGCAGAGAAGGTTCAGAGTTTCTTTTTGCTAGCCACATCAGAAGACCCTGCGTTTGTCAGGAAGATTGCTAAGGCTTGGGGCAAGATTCATACAAAGGGGAGAAAGGAGTTAAAAGCGAAGAATTGTGTGGCAAAGGAGCCATACAATCGGTGGTTACTAGCTAGAGTAGCTGAAAGGTCATTGCCATTTCCCTTAGAGCCCTCTATGCGAGAAGCACCTCCTGCTCCCACTCATGTATCCATAGAAGAGTATGAAAAACTGAAGCTAATAGTGGAGAGATTGACTAAGGAGAATCAGGACCTTCAGAATGAAGTCCACCAAGCAAATGTGGAGAGCGGTCAGTACAAAAGAAAGGTGGAGTTTGAACAGGATCAAGCGGCTGAGAGTAGCAAGAAGCTAAAATTAGAAACGGATCTGAGAGTCAGGTACCAACAGGGTTACGAAGGGGCTGATGCATCATTAACAACTCTCCGACAACGCTTAAAGGACACCAAAGCTTCTTGTGATAGGGCATGGCACTTCTTTGAGATAGCCTCTGCCGAAAAGAGGGAAATACGAGAGAATCTTGAGGCTGATATTGGGGATCTTGAAGAACGACTGAGAAACGCCTTGACCCTAGTGGAAAATGAACGAAGACTCAAAGAGGAGGCATTGAAAGATTCATATGTCACATCTGACCTGTGGAATAACAAATGTCAAGAATTGGAAACTGCCCAAGAAACAGCCCTTCTGTGGAGGAATCGTTTTGAGGCTTTGCAAAGAGATAGTGCGCAGTGGCTCGAGAAAGAGGCTCAGCTCAATGAGTTGTTGGACACCCATGTGGATTCTATTTGTTATTACCAGTCGACTCTAGATACGTGTCGTGCTAGGTACAACAATTTGGTGGAGCATTGCAACCTCATGATCCGTGATATCCCATGGAGGTTGGAAAGCGCCATTCAAGATTTGGAAGGAAATGATATCCCCCCTTCTGTTCACCACTTTATCCAGCTCTGCGACCAAATGGTTAGGAGGTTCATGTTCGAGACGAAGAAGCTTGAAGAGCGTCTCCAAAAGGAGAAATTCTAGTTTTTAGTACTCTTGATTTTCAGTCATTTAGTGTTTTCCTTGTAATGAGAATTGTTATTCGGCATAGTCAGCAAATGTTTGTATTGAATCTTCCCAAATTAATGAGAATTTGTTTTTGGTCTAATTGTGTTTTCTTTATTATTTGTTCATTCGCAATTCTATAATACCGGTTATAATCATAGGTTTCGAAAGTCTCTTGAGCATTCGCATGAACTTGCGCATCATTTTGCATTCCCTGAAACTCGACCTCACACCGCTTGCCATTTCACAGAAAGAGAGGGAAAGAGAAAGAGCAAGCTGACTTCTCAACACTCCTACAACACGCGGGGAAATCAGCAGAGAATTATGGATCAGGTTCAAGTCGAGCTTTTGGAGTTTCGTGAGAAGATGGCGCAATTCATGGAGATGATGCAGGGGGTGGCCAATGGACAGGACCAGTTAAGGACATTGGTTCAACCTTTAATAGCTCAAGTGGATGGAAGTGGCGTTTTGCACGGTGGGGCTGCTGCTGTTCCCCCTCCTGTTAATGGTGGAACCTCGCAAGTCAACGGTGGCCCAACTGTAGTCAACCTTCCAGGCGGAAGAGAACAAACTGGAATCCCCATCCCAGTTGTGGCAGGCGCCATACCTACTAGCGTGAATCCTCAATGGGACCAAGATGAACAGGATGATATCTTCTCCATGAGAGACCTTGGGGGAGGGTTACGATCCGACACTAATAGAAGCTTTGATGAAATAGAAGAAAATATGAAGAGCATTCTGGAAAACCAGAACACTATGGGACTTGACATGTCCAATCTGGGACTGATTCCGGGACTTAGGATTCCTCCAAAGTTCAAAGTACCAGATTTCGATAAATACAAAGGAACGACATGTCCAAAGGTGCATATCCGCTCCTATTTTCGAAGGATGTCGGCATACTCTGATGACGAGAAGTTGCTTATGCACTTCTTTCAAGATAGTCTATCAGGGCCTTCTCTAGAGTGGTACATGGGTTTGGAACCTGTCAATATTCGGAGCTGGAAGAATTTGGCAGAGGCCTTTGTCCAGCATTACCAGTACAATAGTGACTTGGCACCAAATCGAGTGCAGTTGCAGAATCTATCCCAAAGGAGCAATGAGTGTTTTAAAGAATACGCCCAAAGGTGGCGAGAGCTTGCCGCTAGGGTTCAACCTCCCATGGTGGAAAGAGAACTAATCGATTTATTCGTGGCCACATTGCCCGAAATCTACTACGAGAAGTTGGTGAGCAATATGTCAGGAAGCTTCTCAGATCTGATTATCACGGGCGAAAGAGTTGAAAACGGTATAAAAATGGGGAAAATTCAAGCAGCGGAAGGGACCTCATCTGGAGGTGGAAGAAAGTTTTTTGGTGCGAAGAAAAAGGATAATGAAACAAATGCAGTGTACGGCTTTAACAACCGAAAAAGATACCTGGATCAGCGTCAGCAGCGACCGTATTACCAGCAACCGTCACAAGTAGAAAGTATTGCCATCCTGGCGACACAGCCTCCGCAACAACAACCACGTCAACAACAGGAGCAACGACCTCAACAACAGAATTATGCACCAAGACAGTTCCAGGATAGGAGAAGGGTGGCGGATAGACACTTTGACACACCGCCAATGCCATACGCTCAGTTGCTACAACACTTAATTCAACTGCAGTTGGTCCAGAAAAGGACAATGGCACCTCTAACTGGCCAACCACCTCCTGGATATGACGCCAACGCTAGGTGTGAATTCCACTCTGGCGCCCCCGGCCACAGTATTGACAACTGTAAAGCCTTCAAACATAAGGTACAAGACCTTATTGATAGTAAAGCTATCAATTTCAATCAAGACGCGCCAAGCATGGATCGAAATCCCATGCCTAACCATGGTAGGGGTGGTGGCGTGAATGCTATTGACAGTGAGGAAGGCCTGAACTTGGTGTCCAGAGTAGAGGATTTGAAGACGCCGTTAAGTTTCGTGAAGAGCAAGTTGCTAGAAGGAGGGGTATTCCCAGGCTGTGGAAAGGATGGCGAAGACTGTATGATTTATCCAGAAGGATGTCAGAACTTGAGGAACCATATACAGCACATGATGGATGACGGTTTGTTGCAATTCGATAGAATCTGTGAGAAGAATGCTGAAGAGGTAGTCATCAAAGATAAGGATGAGGTGGCCACCATATCCATCCCATACAAAACAATTACAATTTCTGCGCCTCCGGCGATGCCCACTATTATATTCACAAAGGCAGGGCCCGTACCCTATGAAAGTTCCAAAGCAATTCCTTGGAACTATGGGGCCGAGGTCTACTGCAATGGTCAAAAGCAGGAACTGAGAGGTTCACCGTTAGATTCTGTTGATAATTTGGTGGGAACTGGAGGAATGACTCGGAGCGGGAGAGTATTTGCACCTCCCGAAGTAAGTACAGAAAAGGCTGATAAAGGTAAGGGGAAGGTTATAGCGGAAGAGAATTCTCAGGCTAGAGAAAAGGAAACTTTGCTGAAGGATGCGGAGGAATTCATGCGCTTGATAAGAAGGAGTGACTACAAAATTGTGGATCATTTACAACAAACTCCTTCAAAGATTTCTATCTTGTCATTGCTGTTATGTTCTAAGGCTCACAGGAATGCTTTGCTCAGAGTTTTGAATAATGCTTATGTACCTCAAGAGATATCCGTTAATCAGTTGGAAGGCGTGGTGGCCCATGTCAATGCAGGTAACGGGTTGGGGTTCACTGACCGCGATTTGACACCAAAAGGGAGGAACCACAACTTGGCTCTGCATATTTCACTTGAATGCCGAGGAACAATGATGTCACATGTACTTGTTGACACAGGGTCGTCTTTGAATGTGTTGCCAAAAAAGGCATTGATGAAGATCGATCATCAGGGTCTATATTGTACGCCCAGTGATTTGGTTGTGCGGGCTTTCGATGGAACCCGAAGATCTGTCTTTGGGGAGATAACTCTGCCTATCCAAGTAGGCCCAGAGGTGTTTGAAACAGTTTTCTACATCATGGATATCCAGCCCGCTTATAGCTGTCTTTTGGGTCGGCCTTGGATACACTTAGCAGGCGCTGTAACATCGACTTTGCACCAGAAATTGAAATATATGGTGGATGGGAATATTGTGACCGTTTGCGGGGAAGAAGACATCATGGTGAGCCATCTGTCTTCATTCAAATATGTGGAAGTCGACGGCGAAATTCAAGAAACACTGTGCCAGGCTTTTGAGACTGTCCAAATCAAGGAGAAGGCGCTGGTCGAGGTCAAGGCTTCAGAAGTTGCCATGTCGTCATACAGAGAAGCACGGGCTGTGGTGGAATCCGGATCAACACAAGGATGGGGACAGGTGGTAAGCGTCCCAAACAAGCAAGATAAGTTCGGATTGGGATATAGCCCACATGGATCATCTTCACAAAGCACTCCACGTTACAAAGGTCCTGTCCAATTTACTAGCAGTGGAGTCATTTTCGATCAAATTAATGCCATATCAGATGAGGAAGGAGACAGCGACTGCGATATGGATGCGTGGATCCAGCCATGCATCCCCAGCCAAGGCTTGAAGAATTGGAGCATGGAGAAAGTTATCACAGTGACTTATGAAGAGTAATTGATTTGTCTTGATTAATGTATTTCCATATGCTCTGCCCAAGGCATAATGGACTTTGTTTGTAGGGCCCTATCTTTATGCATGTGAACAATCTTTTTATCATCAATTAAAAGGCGTCTTTTCATTCAGAATTTTGTGATCCTTGTTGTTCTTGTTTTTATCTTTAACAATAAAATGGCAATGTGGTTTGTGTTTTTTGTTTGCATATCATTTAAAAGCATAAAATCATCATCATTGCAGGTTACACATTTCAGATGCCACCGACTCAGATTCGTCTATGACTCAGTATGACTTTGACAATCCGATCTTTCAAGCCGAAGAAGAGATCGAAGAAGACGAAGACCTGCCTGAGGAGCTTGCCAGATTGTTAAGGCAAGAGGAGAAGGTCATCCTGCCTCATCAGGAGGAAGTTGAAGTTATCAACCTGGGAGCAGAAGAAGATAAGAAGGAGGTCAGAATAGGGGTTACACTGCAGGATGAGGTCAAGCAACGATTGATTGAGTTACTCCAAGAGTACAAAGACGTGTTTGCTTGGTCGTATGAGGATATGCCAGGACTTGACACAGATATCGTGGTTCATCGTCTGCCTCTTCGTGAAGAATGTCCTCCTGTCAAACAAAAATTGAGAAGAACAAGGCCAGATATGGCAGTGAAGATCAAGGAAGAAGTTCAGAAACAGTTAGATGCCGGATTTCTTGCTGTGGCCAACTACCCTCCTTGGGTCGCTAACATCGTGCCCGTGCCTAAAAAGGACGGCAAAGTTAGGATGTGTGTTGATTATAGGGACTTGAATAGAGCAAGCCCAAAGGATGATTTCCCGCTTCCCCATATTGACGTGCTTGTTGATAACACCGCGCAATTCTCAGTGTTTTCCTTCATGGACGGCTTTTCCGGATACAATCAAATTAAGATGGCACCGGAGGATATGGAGAAAACGACTTTTATCACACCTTGGGGGACTTTTTGCTATAAAGTAATGCCTTTCGGGTTGAAGAACGCAGGGGCGACTTATCAACGAGCAATGGTCACACTCTTCCACGACATGATGCATCACGAGATCGAAGTTTATGTCGACGATATGATTGCAAAGTCCCAAACGGAGGAGGGGCACCTGGTAAATCTTCTAAAATTGTTTGAGAGGTTGAGGAAGTTCAAATTGAGGTTGAATCCAAGCAAATGTACTTTCGACGTACGGTCAGGAAAGCTGTTGGGGTTCATCGTTAGTGAGAAAGGTATTGAGGTTGATCCCGCGAAGATCAAGGCAATCCAAGAAATGCCAGCACCAAAGACCGAGAAGCAAGTTTGTGGTTTCTTAGGTAGATTGAACTATATTGCAAGGTTCATATCTCACCTCACCGCCACTTGTGAGCCATTGTTTAAACTTCTAAAGAAGGATCAGGCGGTCGTTTGGAACGAGAATTGCCAGAAGGCGTTTGAGAAAATAAAGGAATACCTACAAGAACCCCCAATACTGATGCCCCCGGTGGCTGGAAGACCGTTGATAATGTACTTAACAGTTCTTGAGAATTCCATGGGTTGTGTTCTCGGTCAGCACGACGAGACTGGGAGAAAGGAGCACGCAATTTACTACTTGAGTAAAAAGTTCACAGACTGTGAGTCCAGATATTCAATGTTAGAAAAGACTTGTTGCGCACTCGCTTGGGCCGCCAAGCGCCTAAGGCAGTATATGCTAAACCACACAACCATGTTGATTTCAAAGATGGACCCAATTAAGTATGTGTTCGAAAAGCAGGCGCTATCAGGAAGGATCGCTAGGTGGCAGATGATTCTGACGGAATATGATATTCAATATGTATCTCAAAAAGCTATTAAAGGTAGTGTTCTGTCAGAATACCTTGCAGAGCAGCCAGTCGATGATTATCAGCCAATGAAGTTTGACTTTCCTGACGAAGACATTATGTACTTGAAAATGAAAGATTGCGATGAACCGTTGCCGGGCGAGGGACCGGAATTGGGTTCCCAGTGGAAGTTGATCTTTGACGGCGCTGTTAACTCATACGGTAGTGGGATTGGGGCAATCATTACAACTTCCCATGGGTCCCATATACCATTCACCGCGAGGTTAACATTCCCATGTACCAATAACGAGGCCGAGTACGAAGCATGTATCATGGGCATTGAAGAAGCAATCGATTTGAGAATCAAGAACCTTGATATTTTTGGAGATTCAGCCTTAGTGGTCAACCAAATCAAGGGGGAGTGGGAAACGCGCCAGCCAAATCTGATCCCATACATGAACTACGCAAGGAGGTTGTTACCTTTTTTCGATCGAGTAGAGCTTCACCATGTGCCAAGAGCAGAGAATCAGATGGCCGATGCTTTGGCTACTCTGTCCTCGATGTACAAAGTTAACTTCTGGAACGATGCTCCAATAATTGTCATTTCACGGCTCGACAGACCAGCATTTGTGTTCGCAATAGATGAAGCTCCTGATGGTAAACCATGGTTTTATGACATCCGGAACTTTCTTAAGAACCAAGAGTATCCGCCTGGGGCGTCTACCCAAGATAAGAAGACTTTGAGAAGATTGTCCGGCAATTTCTATCTGAATCCTGACGGTGCGCTTTATCGGAGAAACCATGACTTAGTGCTACTAAGATGCGTGGACGAAAAAGAGGCAAATTTGCTTATGGAAGAGGTCCACGAAGGTGCTTTCGGAACACATGCAGGTGGGCATGCCATGTCTCGGAAATTGTTGAGGGCAGGATATTATTGGTTAACTATGGAGTCAGATTGCTTCAAGTACGCCAAGAAATGCCACAAATGTCAAATTTATGCCGACAAGATTCATGTACCGCCGTGTCCTTTGAATGTCATGTCGTCGCCATGGCCTTTTTCCATGTGGGGCATTGATATGATTAGAAAAATCGAGCCGACCGCGTCCAATGGACACCGTTTTATCTTAGTGGCTATTGATTATTTCACCAAATGGGTCAAAGCGGCCTCTTATGCCAATGTCACAAAGCAGGTAGTGGCCCGATTCATCAAAAGAGATATCATCTGTCGATATGGGATACTTGAGAGGATCATTACTGACAATGGTTCTAATTTGAATAATAAGATGATGAAGGAACTGTGCCATAGTTTCAAAATCGAGCATCACAATTCTTCTCCCTATCGCCCGAAAATGAATGGCGCCGTGGAAGCGACCAACAAGAACATTAAGAAGATAGTACAGAAGATGGTGATAACTTATAAGGATTGGCACGAGATGTTGCCCTTTGCCTTACATGGATATCGCACTTCGGTGCGTACTTCAACTGGGGCAACTCCTTTCTCGTTGGTGTATGGCATGGAAGCTGTTCTGCCATTGGAGGTCGGGATCCCTTCTCTAAGAGTACTGGCAGATGTCAAACTAGATGAAGCGGAATGGGTAAAAAACAGGTTGAATCAACTCAGTTTGATGGATGAGAAGAGATTGGCGTCTCTCGCGTACGGTCGTTTGTATCAGAAGAGGATGAAGAGCGCCTATGATAAAAAGATACGTCCTCGGAACTTTCAGGCAGGCGACTTGGTGTTGAAGCGAATTCTCCCACCGCAGAATGATCACAGAGGCAAATGGACTCCTAACTATGAGGGTCCTTATGTTGTACGAAAGGTTTTCTCAGGAGGAGCCTTGCTACTTTCAACTATGGATGGTGAAGATTTTACATCCCCGGTGAACGCAGACGCGGTCAAAAAATATTTTGCTTAAGAAAGCTCGCTGGAAAGAAAAAGAGTATCCAGGCAAGAATGGGGCATCCCGGCGAACCATAAAATGATAGGTTCGGGCAAAAATTAGGGATATAAGGAAAATATGAGCCCGCAAAGTTGAAAACCTGAAAGGGCAACTTTGGCAAGAATGGGTATCCTGGTGAATCGAAAACCCGCAAGGGCGATTCAGGCAAAAATTAGGGATTTTAAAGCAAATGACTGCGGCCTGCGCACTGATTATCACAAGCATAGTGGATTCTAGGGAGAACTCGAAGATCGACCATTCAAATCAATCTCTTCAGAAGTTAAAGTATCGGAAAGCGTCAAAGCCACGCGAGTCATGGATGGGTCGTCACATGGTGTTTGTCTGTACCACATTGCCGACATTTTTGTATATTTTCCTTGCAATTGTCTTTTTGCGCAGCTTTCTCTTTTCAGGAGTTGCATCCGATGTAAAGTTGCCTATTTTCAGGCCTTTTATCAATAAAATATGCTATTTAGAAAAAGACTTTGTTCTGGTTTTAACTTTTACCGTTTTTTTTGCAAGAAACGCCTGATATTCTTGATAAAAAACCTTGCATGCATAAACTTGTGGGCTTTGCTAACTGTTAATCGGGACATTTGTTTTTAAATAAAGTCATAATTGATAAACTTGGTGCCAGCTGTACAACACACTTGTCTAGTTGTTGTTACTTTCCCCAAGCAGAGGTTGATGATGATTCCCTCCTTATCTAATCCACAACCAAGTTAGCAAAGTTAATTTACTTCCTCACAGAATGGAACTGACTGAGAAGTCGTTCATCTCCATTCCCAGCAGAGAGAGTGTGGGATAATCCTCCCAGTAAATCTTATTCAACATCCCTAGCAGATAGTGGATTCAATCTCCGACAGAATGGAGCTATTCCTTAGCAGTCT
Source organism: Lathyrus sativus (assembly GCA_963859935.3). Lineage (NCBI taxonomy): Eukaryota > Viridiplantae > Streptophyta > Magnoliopsida > Fabales > Fabaceae > Lathyrus > Lathyrus sativus. The sequence goes on from OZ012735.1 coordinate 755,116,344, forward strand.
GTTGTGTTTCCCCAGTAGAGTTATTCTGGCTAGTCATTCATAGTTGATTTCCCCGGTAGAGCGGAGTTGTTGCCTCCAGCCAAGTTGCTTGATCCCCAGAAGAGTTGTAGGCTGATAGGCCATCCGGGACGTTCTCCGCAGCAGAGTTTGATTAGGATCCCCAGCGGAGTAGTTTTGATCTTAGCAGAGCAGTTTTTACCCAGAAGTTTTTCTCGGAGGCCATCCAAGGCTTGTATTCCCCAGCATGAGTTTGTTTGCGCTAGGCGTACCTAGCTCTGACCCAACGGAGTTGGCTCTTTCTCTTTAGCATTTATTTTGCTAAAGTGGTTCATTTGCATCTACATACATGCATAGCATCTACCCTAACGCGAAGCATTTCCATTTCGTATGGAGCATTTCGTCATATCCAAACATATGCATGTGAAACATAAGCTGAGTCGTTACCCTTTTGTTTCAAGTGAATCCCGCAGATGACTAATATCTTCGCCCGTGTGTTGGCTAGACTCCAGCTCATGATGCTCTCCCAGCGGATTTATGTGGTTATCATCAATGAGCGGTCTTAATATCGTGAATCTTGTTGATCGCTTATATTTAGCGAAAGTTTGACGGCGATGTCAAGTGATTTAGTTCTCCAACGGCGATGTTGGAAGATTTGTTTTGACGGCGATGTCAAGTGGTTTGATGCTTCAACGGCGATGTTGAGAGTTTGTTTCTGACGGCGATGTCAGATAGTTTGATTCTCCAACGGCGATGTTGAGAGTTTGTTTTTGACGACGATGTCAGATAGTTTGATTCTTCAACGGCGATGTTGAGAAGATTTGTTTTGACGGCGATGTCAAATGATTTAGTTCTCCAACGACAATGTTGGAAGATTTGTTTTGACGGCGATGTCAAGTAATTGTACTCTTCAGCGACGATGTTGAAAGTTCGTTCCTGACAGGCGATGTCAGATGCTTTGTTTTCCCAGCGGCGAGGTTGGATGTTTGTTTCTGGCGGCGATGTCAGAGTGATTTGTTGTTTAGCGGCGATGCTAGATGTTTGTTCTTGGCGGCGATGTCAGGTAATTTGGTTCTTCCAACGGCGATGTTGGATTTTGTCTTGATGGCGATGTCGGAGGATCGTATCTTTGGATTCAATATCTGTTTGTATTTAACAGAGGACTGACGGCGAGGTTAAATCTTTTTACCGACTTAATGTCGAGGCCTGACCGTGAGGTCAGATGCTTTTACCAATTATTTTAAGAATTGACAGCGAAGTCAAAATTGTTGGAAATAATGGCGAAGTCAGAAGATTATTTTAAGAGATGACGGCGAAGTCAGGTTATGTGAGAATTGACAGCGAAGTCAGAAGACGATTTTGAAAATTTTTTTGACGGCAAAGTCAGAAAATATTATAAATCAGACGGTAAGGTCAGAAGATTATTTTGGAGAGCTGACGGCGAAGTCAGAGGCTTTACCAAAGTTCTGTAAAAAATTTGACGGCGAAGTCAGAAAATAGCAAGGACCGAAGATAAAGCGAGTTGATTTATAATTTTGACGCTGAGATCTGACAGCGAGGATTAGGTGCTGTTAAAAGAGCGGACGGCGAGGTCAGACGTTCTACTTAATATGGGTTCCTGGCGGCGATGTCAGAAGTTCGTTTCGTGGTTGTCAAATTTCCGGGTCCTTGGGTATTCAACCGTCTTTTACCTTGATTGTATGAAAGTCGCTTACCTTTCATCCCTTCAGGCCCAAGCCGTTTGAATAGGGGCAGCTGTTGTACCCTAAAATTTGACCGACCTCTCTGGCTTATGTTTTATTTCATTGCATCAGTACATACGTAAACATTGCATTGCATAACATTTTGCATTTCACAGGGGATCAAGAAATGTGTGTCTAACAAAAATTACCAATGGTTTTTAACCTGATCAAGGAGGTTATATTCAAGTCACCAAGTGGTTACCCTTATCAGAGACAAGTCAAGGTCCTTGAAGACAAACAGATAAGCATACGTGATTGTCAGGGGCAGAAAAAATAAAAAATATACGTTGCTTCCATCATAAGATTGAGCCGAATTGGATAGGTTTTGGTTGGGGTTCATTAAGTAGGAATGAGTGAAGTGTATGTCGAAGTCCAGGTTTGACTTAATTCATCAGCAAGAAAAGGACCTACCTTGTTATCAAGGTCATGGTGCATTGATTTAAATGGAGTGTTCCATGAAGGCTCCGACTCATCATGTTTTCAAATGGCAAACATCAAGAATGATTTGACAATTGACTCATGATTAAGTTTGTTCTGTGACTGACTTTAATGCTCAAGGACTAATTCAAAGTATCACCCAAATCGGGAAGAGAGAAATGGAGTGGTGTATGCCAATGCCAAAGGTAGAACTCCATGCTCACCTCAATGGATCCACTAGAGACTCCACCCTTCTAGAACGTGCTAAAGCTTTGGGTCACGAGGGTCTCATAGATTTCTCTCAAGTAGGGCATGTTATCCTCAAAAATGATCGTTCATTATCTGAGGTATTCACGCTGTTTGACGTAATCCACATTCTTACAACTGACCATGCTACCGTTACAAGAATTACCAAAGAAGTTGTTGAAGATTTTGCGTCAGAAAATGTTGTGTATGTGGGATTGAGAACTACTCCAAAGAAAAATGAGACCAAAGGAATGAGCAAGCGCTCTTATATTGAAGCTGTTTTGGAATGCCTAAGAGCTGTGAGTTTAGTTGATGTGCGTTTTATTCCTCACAACGAGGAGTTACAAATTCATTCAAATCCTATACACTCAGTCTTAGTTACAAATGATAAAATTAATAAAAATACTGGGAAACAAATCTTTGTTAGACTTCTCTTAAGCATTGACCGAAGGGAAACATCAGAAGCAGCAATGGAAACTGTCATGTTTACCCTGGAAATGAGGCATTTTGGGGTCGTTGGAATTGACCTCTCTGGGAATCCAGCTGTGGGTGAATGGGTTACATATTTTCCAGCATTAAAATTCGCTCGAGAGCAAGGTCTTTACGTAACTTTTCACTGTGGAGAGGTACCTAATTCGAGAGAGATACATGATATGCTTGACTTTCTTCCTGGGAGGATTTGACATGCATGTTTCTTTGAGGAGGAACACTGGAGAAAGCTGAAGTCCTCTAAAATTCCGGTTGAACTTTGCTTGACGTCGAACATCAGGACGTTGTCCGTTCCATCAGTAGATGCTCATCATTTTGTGGACTTGTATAAAGCAAAACATCCTGTAGTTCCGTGTACTGATGACTCGGGTGTGTTCTCTACCAGTCTCTCCAATGAATACAAAATAGCCGCTTCTTCATTCGGCTACAAAGAAAAATGCAGAAATGAAAGGAAAAAGATAGAAAAAAAATGTTCTGAATCAACTGATATTATTGGTTTTTTTAGAAATCTCAAAAGAAGAATTTGCTGCAGGTTCTGATATGGATCAAAATAATCTTACCAGTGGCAGGAATTCAGTTGTTGAAACAGATGAAGTCAATCATAGTGACGATTCTTCTAACATCCAAGATAAAGAACTCTCCAATGAGAATGATACTTTGAGAACACAACATCCCTCGGATGATGATTGTGATGAAGAAAATTCCAATACAAGCTGAGCTCAATCAGTTCAATTACCGCTGCCGGTATTGTTGATTCAGTGCCAAAAGTTCTTGAATCAAATAATGCTGATGTCAAGGCTAGTATAGTTCCCAAAGTCTATGCTCAATCATCAGAACCATCTGCAGCATCTACGTCATTGTCAACATCGCCCATAAACCATTTATACTTGCTCTACAAAATATCTGCACCCTTTGATCTCAAACTTGCACCCTGCTATCACTGCAAGCCATAACCTGCAGCATGAAAACAACAACTGTAACGTTATAACCCAGGCACGACCAACACAGCATGGAGAGGTTTATTTTTTAGAAAGAGGAGCAGAAGAGATCAGTTCTTAAAAAGGGAGAGGAGACTCACAAACACAAAATTTTCTCTGCAAAACACAAACTAAAATAACACGTAAAGCCCTATTCTTTCCTTTTTCTCAAAATCTCACCCTCACTGCATACATAAAATCTACATAACCAGCAACTACAACCACACACACACATACAATTATAGCCATGTATCAATCAAGAAAAATCCAATCAGTTAGAACAGAAGTCTGAATTATTAACCAAGATGGCAGTTTATGACAATAATAATTCACAGCTTTTTGATGGAGGCAACACAACTACAATTCATTTTTCTCCAATTGCTGGTATTTCTAAACCTCTTCCAGCAGTTCAACGAGGGCCAATGTGTGGTAAAAATACACAAGTGCGTGAATCTGGAGTTTTCAGTTTTGGTGGAAAGTTCATTGACTATTCGGAGGATAATACATTTCTGGTTGATGCTGTGAACAAAAATGCAAGTACAGAGACATTCCTGGAGCTTTCATCGTCTTATTCTGCTCCATATGACAAAGCTAATGAAAGACCAGAATCTCCATCACCTTCATCTTCTTACTACGGAGATAATGTGTTTCATGCAGATATGACTGATAAGTCATACCCTTTTACAAGCTGGGAACAAGGATGCATAAGAAATAACTGTTTGGATCCCAACTTTTTTTTCGGTTTACCACTCAACTCTCATGGTGAGCTGATCAATTTCAGTTCAAGTGGAAATGTAGTGACGAACCAGCTGGAGACATCTAGTCCATTAGAAGGTTCGTTAAGTGGCTTGCCGAGTAATAATGCTCTCTGTCGAAGTAGCCAGGAAAATTTAAGCATTAATGAGAGGCATGCTGTTCAGAAGACATTACAAAAAGATGGTCCAAGTTCATTACCTCATTATCCACCCTCACCTAGGTTAGACGTGACCGAGATATGCAGCCCTAGAGAAGATATCCATCCACCTAATTCTGAAATATTTTCCAGTCACCATTCAGAGTTCCAACAGAACCAATGTGAAAGAGGGCAGAACCACAACAGAAATGGGATGGTTTCTCTGAAAGAAAGTTCAGATCATACCTCACTAAGTTCCAGCCAACCAACAGTGAGGTTGATGGGTAAAGATGTTCCCATTGCTAGAAGAAGCCAAGAGACACAAAAGTTTACGGGAGATGTTCGGACTGATGAGGAATCCAAGAGAAGGTATTATGCTGACTATTCCGCTTTAGAAAATTCTTTACTAGGAAGATGCTCCAAGCAGGATTGGGTATCTGGTTCCTCTTTACAAATATCAACCAATAGTGTATTGCAGTCTGAGCAAACCCAAAGTACTAGTGGATTACAAAGCACTCCAGGATTTCCTCAACAGTTTATTGATATGCAGAGTAATCATGTATCTCAAAATGGAAGACTCGGGGTCGGCAGAAATGCTAGTTCTTATATCAATCCTATTGCTCAGGAATCTACCTCATATGCTGTATTTAATGGGACACCCAGTGACTCTTCAGAGCAGTTTATGGCAGGTTCTAAACCATCAGGACTGAGCTCTCGGCCACAGGTATTACCCACTCCTTGCAATTTTAATCAGTCAGCGTGTTCAAGAAACGGGGAGCTTAATGGAAGGAACAAAAATCCTCATGTTACCAAATCAGCCTTTGGATTTCCTTTCTTGCAGCCTGCTGTCGATGAACAGGCCAAAACATATTGGAGTCAGGGGCCTTATAGAAGTTTACCACCTTGGTTGTCAAGCTCAACAGATGACGTCCTAACCGGTGCCTATTCTCCACAGTTTTCGGGCTTACATAATCAAAGTTTTCCTCAAAATCGATGGGGAAATAATTTTGCTACACCATCTTTTAATCATTCAGCAGAATTTCTCTACCCTTCTAGTCCTTTAACTTCTGGGGTTCCCATGAAGACGACCCCTCTTTATCCAGCATCTATTGTTCAACCTCCACAATTCTCAGTTTGAAAGATAGTGTTGAGAAGGACACCTTCTTCCGCAAACTTCCAAGATCATGATAAACCTGCAAAGAAATTAAATGTATCAGTAAAAATTGTTGTGTTACCACAGTGAAAATCATGAGTAAAAAAAAAAGACAATCTCAAAAGCTACAAACAGACAAAGACTATGCTGTTTTCAATCCCATAACTTCAGTCCTTACTCCCATTACCAAAAAGTAACTCACTTTCTTTCCCAAAGGGGAACAGACCCAAAGTTCCCACAATGTCTCTAAGCTAAACCCTAATCTCACATCATGAAGCCCCCATATATATTGGTTACTATTCATTCAGCAAAGAAAAAAAAAACCTAACAGAAAAACAGCTGCTTTTCTCTCACAATTCACCTCCATCACAAAGAACTGAAAAAAAGAGGAGATTGAAGAAGGAGCTCACCTGTGTTCTGTATCAACAATCTGGTGGTATTGCTCCTACTCTGTAAGTATTCTGTTACTCTTCCTGTCTTCATAGTCTTGATCTGTATTGTTTGGATTGTCTTGTTTCCTGGCATTGAGCCCCCAAACCCTAGTCACAAGGCCAGCCGCCCCAACTCCCTCATCCATCTTCACCATTCTCCTCCAACAACAGAACTTCATCTCTAGACTTCAACCAAATATTTCACTCTTCTCAGAAAACTAAAACTCTTCACCATTCAATCACCTCTATGTTCTTCATCTTCTCATTCACTTTCCATAACCATTTCTTACCACCACAGAACTTTGCCCAAAACTTCGTACTCGATAATAAACTCACCATCATTGAATAAACAAAAAACCCCAGATATTGAACAACAACAACATAAGCCTCTTCTTCCTCCAAACTTAAACACTTAACAATCCCTAAAAATCCCTTTTCCAACTCAACTTCTCAAATCCACCGTGATACCCTCTATCCCTCACTGCAAATTCTTTCCTTCATTAAACAACCCTTCACAAACTCACTGTAATCAAACCCAGAATTTTCATTACGCAACACAACCGAAAAAGCTCATCCTCAGCTCATTCAAACCAACCCGGAGACATCTCTAACTTCATCACACTGACGCCGCTCACAACCACCTTTATACCCCCAAGCATAGACCTTCTCCAACCTACATCACCTAACGATAACCCTAAACCCCAAATCGATAGCATGAATCTGGAATCAATCGAACCGAGGTCGCTTTGAAAACGCGCGTAAGAAAGTTGAGATGAGGGTTTCGTGCTTCATAACTTGTTCCCGTTCGATTCGCTTTACCCTTTCTTCTCTTTTGTGAATGTGGTTTTGTTGATAACAGGGGATGACTTTTCGGCTTTCTCATTTTGTTTTCTAAGTTTTGTTTTATTTTTTTTTGGTTGACTTGGATTTGTGAGGTCCATGAGTCAGATTGTATGCATCCCCGGGTTTCTTTATACACCCCAACTCCTTGTTTGTGATTTGGGCTCTCAAGTCCATGTTCCTCTTACCACACCACCAGTAAAACCTAGCGTACTCCCCCCTCCGATCCACTTGTTTTAAAAAAATAATAACTGTTTGTTTTATGTATATATATTATTATCATTTATTATGTGAATATATCACATTTTGGTTTTTAATTTTCTTATTGTAAATATGTTTTACTTAAATTTCACATATTATGTTTTTTGAACTTTATGTTTTTTTTAGAATATCTGATTTTCTATGGTTATATACTATATATTATATTTATTATATTTCATTTTAATTTCTTTTCAACGTTTTTTTTCCTCCTAAGACCTCGGTCTTGTACCAAGTCCATTTTCAAACAATAATAAACTAATTTCTCTTTGTATTGAATTAAAAAGAGAGGATTATGTGTAGACCTCTTCCTCTCCGAATGTTGGGACGCCCACTGTAGTGAGGGTGGTCTTGATATTCGTCTTTCAATACGAAGACGCCTCCCATCCATTTTCAAATCTCATCTCCTTAAAATCATTTCTTTGTGTTAAGCTAAAAAGAGGATTGGGTGTAGACCCCTTCTTCTTCGAGCGTAGGGATGCCCACTGTAGTGAGGGTGGTCTCGATGCTCGTCTGTCAATACAAAGACGCTTCCACCCCTTTTGCTCTTAAAACCTCGGTCTCGTACCGAGTGCATTTTCAAACCCCTTCAATAAGGAATCGTTTCTCTTTGTATTGAATTAAAGAGAGAGGATTGGGTGTAGACCTCTTCCTCTCCGAATGTTGGGATGCCCACTGTAGTGAGGGTGGTCTCGACATTCGTCTTTCAATACGAAGACGCCCCTCTATCCACCACCCCTCCCTTTCACAACTCTTCCTTCCGCAACCTTTCTAACCTAAAACCTCGGCCCCGTACCGAGTGCATTTTCAAATCTTTTTCATAAAAATTGAATGGTCGTGGAGTGGTTAGGCGTAGGCCTTCTCCTATCCCGAGTGCTGACGTTTACCGTAGGGTTCTCCGTCGCAAAGCACTTACCATTCAAAACCAAAAACACTTAATGAGAGAACGAAGCTCTCTTTATGTTGAATTAAAGAGAGAGGATTGGGTGTAGACCCCTTCTTCTCCAAGTGTTGGGATGCCCACTGTAGTGAGGGTGGTTTTGACGCTCGTCTTTCAGTACAAAGACGCCTCGTTTGCCACACCTTTTATAACAAAAACTTTGAGATAACGAATTGGGTACTACCCGTAGGGGTTACTATCCGAGGACCTGTCTCGCCCCCTAAAAAACAATCTAATCAATCAAACGTGACTTCTAGCCCCGCGTGGCGAAAACTAATCAATCTTTCAAAAGGATATGTTACGTCCGTTCTACCGCAAACAGGTAATGCCTAAGTCTCCAACGAGCGAGCAGCAAAACACCTAACTGCTAGAATGCGCACGATAGCGTCATCCATAAAAAATCAACACACCGTAGGCCGAACTACGGCTGCTCTGATTCTTTACTTCGTTCAAGTAAAGATACGTAGGCACAAGGGCCACAATCCTTGCCGATCATATTTCCCCCTATCTATAGTTCCCCGAACTACGTCGACTCTGACTTTCTCACATCCATTGAGAATACGTAGGCATAGGACTGCGAAGTCCTACCGAGTCTGTTCTTTCTCTTTTCTTCCCCGTTCTCTCTTTCCTCCTAACTTTCTTGTTTCTAACCCTTCTTTTACCCTGTGGAACACTTCTTATAGCATAATGTTTAAGTAAATATATCACACGTCGACAAACAAAAGGTTCCCATCGAGTACGATGGATGCAAGGGGTGCTAATACCTTCCCCTTGCATAACCGACTTCCGAACCCGTTCATGGTCGCGAGACCATCTTATCCATTTCTTTCCTAAGGTTTTCTCGATATTTTCCTTTCCCCTCATGGGATAAATAAAGTTCGGTGGCGACTCTTCTGTCCTATCTTTTTCGCCTCCCCGTCGTTGCGCGACGCATTTTTCGAGTAGCGACACATTCCTATGGTTACGTTCTAAGTGCCTTTTAAAGACCAGATTCATTGATTCAACAAAGTTTGTTGTCATGTGACTCCATCGAAGACCCTCGTTAAATGCTCTCGTCTATTTATCCATTGAAATATTCTCCATCCATCTTAGAGCTTGTGCATTTAACAATCTTATTTCTTCTAAATGATGTCTAAATGTTGGTTAGTTTAAAGCATACACTGCATTGTAAACATAATTAATTTTAATGTATAAAATTATCATAGGTTGTGGGTAATATGGAAAATAGAGATATTGACCCATATTTACATCTTTTTTGCTAAGAATTTTGTCTTTGAGTTCCTGCACGAAGTTTTTAGCAAGGTGTCTTATGCAGTACACATGTTCAAATGGAGAATTTCGCCAACCATTTTTTAGATTATTCTACACATTCTCAATCGATGCATGCCTGTCTGAAATCAAAAATAGGTTGGAAGTGGTGAAATATGCATTCTCAAATTCATAAGCAAGAAGCTCTAACCATCATTAGTGTTGCCTTCCACTAAGGCAACATCAATAGGAAAAATATTATTGTTATCGTCGTGTGCCACTTTCATAAGTAAATTTTCCTTATACTTATGGTATAACCATACTCCATCAATTTGAATAACAACTTTTTAGTATGCATATCCTCAAATGTATGACTAAAATATCCAACATACCCGGTGGAAAGTTCTAGTTCCATCAAGAAATATGGCATCATCTATATAGGTGGGTAGTGTCTCCATTACGACCATTATGTTGGGAATATATTTTTGCTGCGCCAATGAATAATGTGGAAGTTCATTGTAGAGGAAGTCTCCTAGTTACTGCACACACATTCAACAATTTAATTCCTCGCAATCCATGATTTCTAGTACGAAGGAGTGTAATTTAATAATTATGCTCACATTGACTAAAGATTCTTTGCCCATGAGAGGAATAATGCTTTGGCACATTAATTGAGAGCTTAGTTTATGATGATCCTGCAAAAGATTGATGGTAGGACATCTATAGGGTGCATAAATATAACTTATCTTCGAAATACCACATCTCTTTCTATAAGACATTCTTAGGCAAAACTTGCAAAGTTGGTTTATACAAATAACCACGTACCTCTGTGCATGTGAGAATTGTACATTATAATTAACCGAGTGTTCCATATGATTTTTTATGGCAAGCACACAGTTAGCTTTTGTGCGAAAATGGTATCTCATATTTAAGCCCAATTATAACAGGTAGTGTTGTTTTACCAGAATTAAGAGGATGACCCAACTTAATCCAAACACAAGTTCGTCATATGTTGCAAAAGGAAGTATGCAAATCTTACAGTAAATGATTATTGATGATCATCTTCAGAGTCACTATCACAAAAGTAGTTGCCATTTTTGTACAAAGAATACATGTCATCGATGTTGGGTAAAATATGAGTGTAAAATGGTGTCAGAAGGGCGGAGGCGGGCATGTTGGGGGGGGGGGGGTGAATAGACCTTTCCCCAAAAACCAATTTCAAAAATGTTTTATTCAAAGTCAAAGTTTTACAAAAAGCGCGACAATAGAGTTTTATAAAAGACACGTTTAGATAGATATCACAAATTACGCTATAATCAGTCAATACAATGAATATGAGACGATGACAAAACTAGACAATCAATGAGTTAATTAATCCAAATTCAATTTATACGAAATGTCTAAATTGAATCTTATCAATTGAATAGTCAATTTATAATCACTAGAAAAATAAATTGGATGATTGAATTTGTTATGGGCTAGCCATAACAACCCCGACTGACCATTTTGAAGGAATTGCAATCATTCAAGAATCTTCTTAACACAGAAGGACTCTCCTATTGATGATCACATGGGATCTGATCTGCAAACGCATCTAATGACTCACTGTAATTTACTTCTAATAAATAGTGAGTTTTCTATTCTCTCTCTACTATGTATAGATAAGGCACCAAATTCATGTAACACGTTTCAAACTCAATTAAATTCACTCTTCTCACTCACATACTAACTTGAGTGTTAGAGTGCCAACCTTACATGTCACCCCCTTTGCACCATATAGGAAGCTCAAATCCGCCATTACTTCCGATGCTCACTCTATTTCTGGTTCCAAAAGGGAACAATGACGTCGTATATGGTAATCGAATTCTAATTCATGTGTTTTCCATGATTTTATGTTAGCTCTCCGATTCGACAGTTTGTAACCTTCACATGATTTCTAGTTCCAAAAGGGAATAAGAGCTTTCATAACTTACCAAAAATAACTTTTCTTTCTTTTTGGGAACAAGTCTCCATCAAAAATTGAATATCAAGAAGGAGCTTCAAGCGTTTTCGGTCGACCTCGTTCTGAGGAGTGCCACCACCAAGGTAACCCAGACTGTTAATAAAGCTTACTAATCGCTTCTTTTGATACAAATCTTTTGCAGTGTGGTCTTATTATTTATATACAAACACCTCATTTCTCATAAGAAAATGACTCACAATCCAATACTTGGGAAACAACTGAGCACATCTACCCTCCACTTCATCCCTAACAGCAGAAATCGTAGCGTGAGAATCCGAGTGGATAAGTTAACCAAAAAGAACCGATCCTTGAAAGGCTATAACTCAGGGAGTCTCAAAAGCCTTGGGTGGTCCGTGCCAGAGAAATTAATCCCCTACTCAGTGTCTGAGTTGCAGGACCATAGTGTCATCGAAAGAGATGAAAGAAAAAGGTCAGAGAATGTTCCCTATTAAACTATTCACACCAATATTGGAAGAATTTCACATGCCTAACTTGTTGGATGAAGTTGAGAATGAGCCATTACCAGATGATCAAAAACTTCTATCTCAAAAGCAGTAAAGGGAAAATGATGACCCATAATTAAGAAGACAAATTCATAAAAAGCGATGGCATAATCACCATACTTGCTGCATATCCTTTCATTCTCGTTCGAAGTCAAGAAGGCCCAATACAAGGATGGACCTGTAGAAGCATGCTTCAGTCTCAAGTTTTGATGATGTCAATACTACTCAAGGTCATCTCTTGATTGCAAAAAGACAAGCCGTTCAAAGTTATCAAGATCAAGTCAAGCTATCTTTCAAGTCAAGCTACATATGGAACTATGATTCTTCCAGACTTGGCTGCATTACTGGTATATCAAATCCACCCCTATAATTTGATATACAAGTGTTCAAAAACATCAACCATTTTTGCATAATACATAAGCATGTTTTTGAAACCTTAAAATGGTATAACATTATTTTTAAAAAAGCATTTTTCTGAAAATTAGCAGTGTTAACCGATTAACCATATAGGTTAACCGGTTAACCAATTTGAATTTTGAATTTTCTGGGCTAACATACCAGTGTTAACCGATTAACCATATGGGTTAACCGATTAACACTGAACGTGCAGTGAAAAATTGCTTTGTTTCAAGTTCAAAAATTATTTAAAAATTTATACCATTTCATATTTTTGATGACTACTCAATGTACCTTTTTGAAAGGGTATTTTACTCATATAAATTCTGAGTTTTTCTATTTTGAAAAAAAAAGAACATAACACAAAAACTTTTCAATCTCCAAACACTTTCTACATTCATTTTCAAATTGTCTTAGAATCAAATTCACCATTTTCAAAAACTTTCATTAAGTGTTCATATGTGCATAAATTTCATATTCATCCTTGAACACTTGTATTGAAAATTGTAAGAGTGAATTCTGATCATTTGGAGAAGATCAACTTTGATATCATTACTCTCAAATTCAAATCTTTACAAACTTGTGTATTTTGACTTGTGATCCAGGATTGTTGGACACAAGGGTGAGTGTTTACAAGAGGATTGTTCTTGTACACTTGTTAGTTTTATTGTTTGATAGTAGGCCTCACCGGTTGATGGTGTGATAGGTTGTACTTTATTAAACAATAGTGAAAATTCTCTTTCATGTTGAAAGGGGAGTGGAGTACTCTTGGATTGTGAGGGGAACCACTATAAATCCTGGTGTCCATTGTTCCTTTATCTTTCTTCTTCTGCTTTCATAACCAAAAACACAAACCAGTGATATTTCAAAATACCATAAAAACCGGAAAAGTTTCAAAAGTCCTAATTCACCCCCCTCTTAGGCATACTCTGTTCTTACAGGACCAATATCCAGAAAGGCTCCATCAAGATGGCCTTCTCAGGAAAATATTAAAATGATGGAAGATTAAATAGAACCCACCCATGAAGATTAATCATTCTTGTGGGATTTGTTAGCACTCTTATGTAATTTTTTTTACCCATAATGCACTAACTTTTCAGATGTAGGAAATGGAAGTGCTAAAGAGGAGGATAGCTGTTAAACTGAGAAAATGGCTAAAAAAAGCAACGCTGACTCTTCAAGAGTTATACACTGGCATGCAAAAGGAAGTAGTCCATATCAAACATATTAAATCACTCACGCACAATACTCGAGTGTTTCAGTTTCCCAAGGATCACAATGATGGTACCTCTCATAAGACGTTTTAAGTATGGGGCAATAAAGGCGCAAATTCTCAAAAAACTAAAACATTTCCTTTTGCTCTCCTAAATATATATAAAAATGGTTGCCACCTGAGGCGAATATGATAAACCCTCGCTTTTCTACGCACAAGAAAGGGCTTTGGGGGAAACTATTCTAGGCCGATCATAGCGACCCCGACTAACCACTATGAAGAAATTGCAATCCTTCCAAAACCTTTTTAGCACACAAGGACTCTCCCCCTGATGATCATAAGGGATATGAACTACAAAAGCATCCAACGACTTCCCGTAATTTACTTATACTATATATAGAGAAATCTCCATATTTAATTAACAAGTTTCAAACTCAATTTCAATTCACTCTTTTCCCTCACATACTGACTTGAGCGTTGGAGTGCTAACCTTCCAAGTTAGCCCCATCTCCACCGTGTTAGAAGCTCAGTCCACCATTACTTATGATCCTCACTCCATTTCTGGTTTGAGAATGAAACAAAATCTATCCCAGACCTACGCTTACACATAAATGTCTATAAGCTGATAAAACCTAGTCACATGCAATTCTAGAAAACTGATAAGCCTAACCATCCAAAACTATATAGAAAACTAAAGAGAATGATAGAGAAAAGTGCACTGGTATTTACAGTGGTTCAACAAATTCGTCTATTTTGTGCTTTATCCAGTCTCTAATGGCTAACCATTGAAAATTCATTGTCTCCCACTATAAAAAATTTACAAACATGTCTTTTTAATACAATAAGATAATCTCAAATAATGTTGAAAATAAAAATACAATTAAGCAACTTTAATCTGAATCTTCTTCTTCTGATGTATCCAACTCACGATATAGAATTCCACATGATATTCACCCGATCTTGACTGTTCACCTTCTAATATCCAAAATCCTCTCTAAGCCTCCGTCTGTAATGGTCTTCACTCAACCTTACCGAAAGTCCCTTGTCTGAGCTTTTCATATAATTGAAGGAACAAAAACTTCCAACCTCGCTTATAGAAACCTTTACTTAGTCCTACTGAAGTTTTCAATAAAGGAGAAAACCTTTATTTTTCCTCTGTTGGTTAGTCAATCCCAGCTACACAGTCGCAACTTGATTCTTGGTCTGTAACTCAAACTTCACAAAACATTAACACCTAATGATCCTCCTCTTAGAAGATATTACACTCCTTAAGAGTTTAGAAGGACACGCTCAATAAAGATGATTTTGTAGAGGTTGAAGATGAATGATTTAAGATGCAATCTTACATAACAATGCTCAAGAACTCACAAAATCAAAGCAAGAAAAAGTTGTTCTTATATTTTCATTTGAGAGAGATATTTTATGTGTTTAGGCAAAAATAAAAATGGTTTTTCAAAATGGTTGTGAAAAACACGTGTATGAATGTTTAGAGAGAGAGAGAGAGAGAGAGAGAGAGAGAGAGAGAGAGAGAGAGAGATCTACACACTCATCTCTACTACATACATTTATTACTATATCTCTATCAATCTACTTCAACATATTTCTATAACTTTCTTTAAACTATACAACTAAGACTAAAATGAACCTACCACCAATGTTTTAAAAATCGAACCAGAGATCGAACCGTATATTAAATAAACTAATAATATGAAAATTGTCACACCCTCTTTTTCACCTTAACCTTTAACCTCCATATCATTATCATTAGCATTAGCATTTGCACCTAGCATTGGTCTTAGATAGGGATCAAGGTATCTTATCCAATAATCAAGAGAAAGGCTTCATATTCAAAGCTCAATCAAGAGATCAAGCTCAACTTTGTGGCAATATCAAGTTACAAAGTATCCATCATTATCAAGGCATGACACTCCACCACTTGAATTAAGAACGCAAGCAGTGATTCTTCTCCTCCTATCATGGGCAACAAGTCAAGAGTTTGGTTTAAAGGAGGCTTGTGACCAGTTCCTTGGGAAATACATGATTCTAAAGCTCAACACACACATTGAGGGCACCCTACATGGATTATGTGTCATCTCAAGCGATCATAAGAGCCTCAGTCAATGGAAATGGTTCTAGGATTTCATCTGGTCAACAAAATTCAGTGGTGATTCAATCAGGTCAAGATCTTGAATTTCAAGACCAATCAAGGGCATGATACTTGTTTTTAAATGATTTCATGAGTTTGGAAAAGAAGAATCAAGGAGAAACATAAAGTCAAGAGTTTGACTAAATTAGGGTTTTGATGAGAAATTTTCTAAGTGTGAAAAACCCTAATTCTAGCCATCTTGCAACTTCCATAACTTTCTCATTTTTGACCCAATGAAGGCAAACTAGCTATAAAATTGAAGAGGAAACCATGAACTACAAGTTTGTAGAAGTAAGCGTGTCAAATAGATTCATGGTTTAGGAGATATGATGAGTCAAAGTTGGGAAAAAGAAGATTATGACATTTCTACACTTAGAAAATTTTCTAAGTATATAAATTCAGTTTGAAATACCTACTTTCAAGTCAATTTTTCATGGTGATACAAGCTCCATTAT
This sequence comes from Lathyrus sativus, assembly GCA_963859935.3. NCBI lineage: Eukaryota > Viridiplantae > Streptophyta > Magnoliopsida > Fabales > Fabaceae > Lathyrus > Lathyrus sativus. The sequence goes on from OZ012735.1 coordinate 755,132,689, forward strand.
AATTTTCCTACAAAATGAAAGTTGTAGAGCATCCTCTAAGATTTCTTTTGAGTACTAGATCATCTCCATTAGATGTGTAGAGCTCAAGTTATGATGCTCCTAAATTAGGATTTTAAAGTTGTCAAAAGTGGTTAGTGGTTAGACAAATTTTTCAACCCAACTTCCAAGACATTTTTCACCAAGTTCTTGACTTCAATTGAGTTTTCTCATAAAATGAAAGTTGAAGGCCATTCTTCAAGTTTTTTATCCATTACCATAACACCTCAATTGGATCAAAACTCCTCAACTTATGTGGATTCAAAGATGGGATGTCAAAGTTGCCAAAATTACATAACTTAGAATTCTTCCAAGTTATTTTGGGACAATTTGGAGGACATGTTTTCAACTTGAAATTTCTCATCCTTCCAAGCTTCATTCCAAAGTTATTTGAACACAAGTTTTGATCACCATTCTTCCTACTTCACATTGATCACAAGAACTTCTATTTTGCATCCAAAATCATCAAGATTGGACCAAGGAAAGTGTGGTGTTTGAACATGATTCCAAGGACCCAACTTGCCACAATTCTTTGGCATGAATTACATTTGATCTTGCAACATTGATCTTCCCCTCATTCTTGTGCAATAAGCCTCATCATTTTGTCACAAACATTACTACAAAAGGGCCAACAAGCCGTGTACCACATTTCTTCATTTTTGAATTATCTTTCTCAAAGAAGAAATGAGATATTATGCATGAAGCTCACCCTCCACTCACTCTGTCAGATGCTTTTTCATACCACATCTTGTAGCCACCAAAAGGACAGCAAATACGACCAAAAACCTCCTCACCATGGTACCAAACCCGAGTGGCTCCTTCAAATTTAGATTGTCACAAAGCTTTAAAAAAACTTAACCACAGTAAAATATGCCCCTAACCATTGAAAAAACCCTCATATATAAGTTAAAAGAGAAAACCCTAAGGGGGCAAACCATTACTCAGCAGCCAAGAGCCATCACACTCTCTCATTTTCACACGAAAAATTCCTCTCTTTGAACCTCCCTCTTTCTCAAGTCTCTGGATCCTAATTTGTTCATATCATCATCTCTGAGGCTCAAGCAAGGAGAGGAAACAATTTAGTAAGGTGTAGAAGCAAACCAGAGTTGGTAAAGCTTCATCTTTGGTAAGTTTTTCTCAAGCTGATTTCTTTCATTTCACACGTTCATTTGCCTTATTTGTTGCATTTTTGAAAGTCTGGGATGATATAGATCATGACTGTGGTAGTGGTGTTCTTGTTTTGTGATGTTTTAGTTTGTGTACCATTTCTTCATGCTCAATTTTCACTAGTTTTGAGTGTATATAAATGAAAAATATTGGCATATTCGTGATCTATGTGAAAAACTAAACAAATTGATAGTTTTTTTTTATAGATTTGATAAGGTTTTGGATTTGCTCCGGTGACCTCTCCCGGAGAAGACGATCGGAGCTCTAGATCCGGCGTCTATGTGTGATTAATGGCGTGGCTAGTTGACTGTATGACCACACTGATGTGGCTGCTGACTTGTTCTAATGAAACAGTTCGTTTCAGCTTATGTATCACACCCCAATTCTTTAGCCCACATGCGCGCATCATCAGAATCATGTGTAATCTGATTTTACTACCTCACCCCTTTTGCGATTTTATTTCTTTTTATTTTATTTTTGTCCTATTTTCTTTTGATTTTATTTTAATAGTTAAACTCTTTTTAAAATTACACAAAAATATTTTTCAGTTGCGTTGACATGTTAACTAATTTTTCATATTTTTCATTTTTATTTTTATTTTATTTTAAATATTGATAAAAGGTATCCTTTTGACCTAGTTTTGAATTTTTGCTTTGATTCATGACCTTCCTTCTTGATTCTTGATCTGATTTTTTTTAGTGTTTTGACACATATGATGAGGTTGATTTTAGTGTGCTTGCTGGTCTTGAGGGGTGTTGTTTGGCATGAGGTTAACTGTAACACCCCCTTTCTATACCCTCAAATAAACAATTAAATCATTTAGGCATTTAATAAAACTTTTCATCAGAGTATAATTAACACATGGTATAAAAGAGGCACGCCACATTATCCAGGAAATTCAAAACACATACAACACCTGCTCATAAGGATATGCAACAAAGGGTAAATCACCACAAAGGAACTTAGTCCTTAAAACCCACACATCAATATTTAGAATAAAAGCGGAAACATCTAAACATTGAATCACTTCATTCATATGAACATTGTATACATCAACACTTTAATTCAAGTCATAAGTCATGTTTACAAAATATTCCAGCAGATACATACACAGATGTATCACAAAAGAAGCAAAAGAATTCCTAACTACCCGGTGCTACATATCAGAGCCAACCGACCAAAAAGAATGAAGCCACGCTTCACAAAGACCTCCAGCAAACCTACTCTACAATGCCTCATAGAGCATCATAAAACAGCAGAAGGGTGAGAAACATTATCATAACAAACAATGTATATAATATATATATATATATATATATATATATATATATATATATATATATATATATATATATATATATATATATATATATATATATATATATATATATATATATATATACACACCAACACAATATACACATAACACATTTCTCACCGCAATACATCACAATTCAATCATATATGCATCGCAACACATATATAATTCACCAAGCATATCCACCACACAAACATTCACCACTAAACATATACAATTATGTTCATTACACCAATATATCATATGAAGATAATAATGCACTCATTGAGACCGACTCACGGCTCTATGAAGATGCAAATGCGGTACCGACTCATTCAGCAGGTTCAATTGAAGAACCAAATAGAACCATCGCTCGTTACCAAAGTAACTCCCCGTCAGGCCTACGATGTTCACCCATCGCTCACACCCCACATGGGCACATGATGTTTCAGGATTGCTCAAACCCCACACGGGCACACAATCCGATTGCTCACACCCCACAAGGGCACACAATCATTCTGCAGATTCTCCACGGAATCAAATATAAACCATCGCTCACACCCCACAAGGGCACACGATCGTTTCTGCAGATCCTCCTAGGGATCAAAGATAAACCATCACTCACACCCCACAAGGGCACACGAGGTTTCTGCAGATCCTACGCGGGATCAGACACACAAGAATGCAATCATGATGCTTCACATGCAAAACGACTCCATACACTCTTGAAATGCATACATATACACAAATATATAATCATGCTTCTTCGCATCATACAAATACATACAATTATGCACATTCACATCAATCTCATCACGCATTTGTACTCAATTCAAACAAATGCACAAAATTGCCAAACGACCATATTTCACACTTCACGATTCACAAGCTAGGATTCACGCCATACGGCTACCCACATCATTTCATATCACACACGCAACTATGCATAATAAGAAAGGATTAATCATACTTGAATCGAAGAATCGACATGGAAGTGAAAACACAAGAAAATAACATCCTGCTACGCTCGCTACCTTGCTTGCCTAGCGAGTGCTCACTACCTGTTCGCCTAGCGAACGAGCTCGCGAAGGCAAACAGAAGCCACTGACTTGGTTCGCTACCACACTCGCTCAACGAAGGCCTGGCGAATGCTCGCCACCCCCATTCGCTACCAGTGAAGAACACCAAAACCATTCTGCCCAAGTCTGGGACCATTCGCTACTGGCTCGCCACAACGAATGCCCAGCGAACGCTCGCGACCTGCTCGCCTAGTGAACGTGCTAGCGAGGGTCTGCGAACTCAGAATCCCCACTGTCTAAAACTCCGAAATTCATCAAAATCCACCCGATTCAATCCCAACTGGTCTCGGTAGCCTTAGCCCAACATTCCTCAACTAAATTCTACCACTCATTCTCATTCTTAACCGTTAAAACTCGAGTTCTACTGATTAACTCAAATTCAACCTAAAAATGGAAAATGAGCAAAACTCTCCCCAATCCAAAAGCAAACCAATAGAAACATACATAATCATACACATCGAAAGAATAATAAGTTTCACACCCTTACCCGATTAATCGAAGCTTAGAAGTTTGATTCTTGATGATTCTAGGTTTTCTCCTCTTCCTCCTCTTTTCTCGTCTCTTCTTCTTTCCTTTCTATTTCTTTCTATCTCTTTTATTTTCTCTCTATTTCCACTTATACTCTTTCTATTCTATTTCTCTCAAATATCTACTTTAAGGATTCTTTCCTCCCATGTTCTTAGGAGTATTAGCATAAGGTAGAGTCTTGTGTCCATGAGTGTTTGACTGTCTAAGGTCTTTGAATTGGTTTATCTTTGTGGTGTTTCTTAAAGATGAAACATGCTTCCTTTTGACCTAATTCTTGAACTTTTGTTCTTGTGTGAATCCACTTGATGTTGGTGATCTTAGGTAACATGGAAGGCTATATCTAAGTCTCATATTTCTCTTGATTCAAAATTGTGTGGCTTGACTTTCTAATCTCTCATGTTCACATGTTCTAATTGCATGATTTTTTCATTGTTGTTTTGTTTCCATGAGATGATAGTTTACATATGATTGGCTATTGCTTTGACTCTTGGAGAATGCTCTTATATTTCTTCTCTCATCCTTGAAATGTGTTAATTATTGTGTGGTATAGATTCTGACCTCATTTGTCTTTCAACTTAATTGACTCACATTGCTTTGGTTTGTTCACTCTTGTATGTGGGGTTGATCCCCTAAAGTATAAGTGCTTGTACCTTGACCCTTTTGACTTTTCCTAGCTGTTTGAGTTGTGTTGTGTGACTTCTTTGAACTTGTTTATATGATTTGAATGTGTATGCTTCTTTATTGGTATGTCTCTTATTATCTATGATTCAAGTTTGAAGCATATCATCTTACATACTAGCTTGCTTCATCCTAATTGATTTGACTATGTCTTTTTTTTTTGGGTTGTCTGAATTGTTTTCTTGATGATTTGATCCATTCATTCCTACTCACATCCTTTTCATTACATCTCATTTCCCCCTTGATGGGCATTATGCATCCCTCCCCCCTTTGCAATGTAATAGCATAGTTCTTTTGTTTTCTTATCTTAGCTTGCTTGCTTGTTAAGAAAGATAAAATGAGCTTAGGATTATAACACCTTTTCAAAATAAGGAACAAATAAGACTTGATCCAATGTCAAGTCATTTTTCAAAACCCTTTAACTTGGTTTACACTTAGGGTTCCTCTCATCTCATTCTCTTCTCATATCTCTTTCATCAACCCCACACTAACCTTGTATCTATTATACCCTTGTCAGTAGATTGCTTCGCTCATCGTCATCAACCTACCTTGATCTATTTACCACCCATTTCTTTTCAAACCTTTCTTTTCTATTTATTTTGTCTCACTATGCCAAAAAAGACCTTTAGCAGCGCTTAAAAGCGCTGCCTAAAGTGGCGCTGCTAAAGGTAAAGGCAACACTTTTTTTTATGGAAAAAGCGCTGCTAAAGGCTCCCTTTAGCAGCACATTTAACATCGTTTTTTTACCCCTTTAGCAGCTCTTATAAAAGCGCTGCCTATTCCCCCTCCTCTCCCCCCTTTAGCAGCACTTTTAGAAAGCACTTTCTTAGACCCCCCCTTATCAGCGCTTTTTTAAAGCGCTTTCTTAGACCCCCCCTTTTAGAAGCGCTTTTATAAAGCGCTTTCTTAGACCCCCCCTTTTAGAAGCGCTTTTATAAAGCGCTTTCTTAGACCCCCCCTTTCCCCACCTATAACAGCGCTTTTGTAGCGCTCTCTGTGTCCCCTTTAGCAGCGCTTTTTTGTAAAAGCGCTGTCTAATTTTTTTTTTAAATAATCAAATTTTTTATATATTTTTCGATAAACCTGCTTATATTACATTCCCTGCTTATAATTCAGGCCTTTATTTCAACACTTTGGCCTTATATATACAATTCAACACTTTGTCCTTTAAGTATACATTGTAATTCATCACTTTGCCCATAATCATTTTAATACACATAAACCTGCTTAAATATATTACAACATAATCTGATCCTCAGAATTACAACATCACAAATACAGTCAATTTACATATAATTATAAATCCCTTAACTTTACAAATAGATACGACTTCCAGAAATATTATTATCCCGCATCAATATTGGATGATATACCTTATACAATTCTCAACTCAAGAATAAATTGACACCATTCCTCCTTTATTTCTTCCAATCATGCTTTCGAGTAAGTACCACACTTGAATTCATCAAAGTACTACATAATATAACAGAAAATGTACGATTTAGTTTTAAAACTAATTACTCAGATGAAACATCGGTTAATTATCAAAATGAATCATATAATTTATGAATTGATCCATACCATGATTGAAATCTCTATTTGACCAGAATGACTAATTTCCTTCATAAAGCGCAATACAAAATATCCGCAATCAATCCCATTGCGCTGACGAGGACACTGTAAATGGAAAAAACAAACGAACATTTATCAGGATATATATTTAAATAGTTTTATCAAGTAGGACCACTATAATAGTCAAAAATGGAAAAATATACCTGCACTCTGATCCAGCTAATGTTGTTAGCCTTGCTTTTTGGCACTGTTGCTTGTCTTTGTGCTCTGAATATTTGTATAGCTCTAACATAATATAAACGCATATTTAGAATAATGTCACATAATAAATAAAGATATATAATTATTCAGAACAGTATATCTCATCACTTACGTATCAATCATATTCTTCATATCAGTATATTTTGTTTGATCGCCATCCAATGAATCTAGATGATACATTATTTCTTTCATTGGATTAATCACGACCAATAACCAGTGTCCACTATAAAATAAGACAACAATTTAGACGGAAATGTTATATAGAATGGAAAAAATCGAATAATTATAATAAATGAATTTAGAATGAAGTCATACCCATGACCAATATTATATGGCAACAAGAACAACTTCTCTGTAGTCGCGGCCATAAATCTTTGGACTATGTAATCTTTAACTACATCTGGTGTGTGATCTATTGCCCGTGAGTTGATACAACTAGCAGATAAGAATGTGAATATTGAAGTCAAATCATGCGGAACCAATAACTTGTCATACAAGAGCCTAAAAGAAAAACATAATAAACATTAGAATATTCAGTTAAATGAGCAAATTTTAAAATGTTCAATTATTTAATTAAAATGGATCGGAGTACCTGATGTAGGAATGCATAACACCGACGCCCAATTCAGAATGTTGGAAAACCTGGTCCAAATCCTCCTTAGCAATTGTTTCGGTATATTCAAAACCAAAAATACCTTCCTCCATAGGTATTTGATGGATGCCACCCTCAGTCACATCTATTGTCCCTACATATGTTTCAAGGCACAACCTAAATCGAGGAACAAATGCTTTTTTTGGCTCGACCTTTTTTTGTAGGGCACCTTGGAAGATTCATGCATCTTACCCTTGCTGACTTGTTGCAACTGTTGATCATAAACCTAAAAGTCATATAAGTTCAGTAATTAATATATAATAATACCTGTAATTCAGAAAAACCAAAGTATCAAATGAATGACATGCAAATATGTAAATAAGAAATATATACATAAGAAATGTATAAATAAGAAAAACACATACATAATTTTATTGAATGACATAATATGTAATTGTATTGCATGATATAAATATGTAATTTTATTCAATGAGACAATATGTAATTTTACAAGTACCTTTGTCACTAAGATATCTTTCTTTTCTTAGTTGGAACGTGATTTACTTGTCTCTTAACAACACGGACGAATGGATTGATCCAAATTCCCTCGTTATGATCATTTCTAATATATGATTCATCCGCTCTAATATTCTCATCTGGATCATCTATAATATAAGATTCCTTCTCAACATTAACATCCCCCTTGTCTCCAATGTTATCATCGATTACTTTGTTGGAAAAAAGAACTATAGATCATTTCGTACTTGTCGGATCAGTGACATAGAACACTTGTTTAGCTTGCGTGGCTAGAATAAAAGGATCATCTTTGTACCCCACCTTATTAAGATCCACTTGGAAAAATCCTGACTTATCCATTCGTATGCCACTATTATTTTCAACCCACTTGCATCCAAAGATATGAATCTGAAACTTTTCATAATCAAACACCCAAGTGCGCTCGATAACCCCAAAATACGACAGATTCACATATTTGGGGTTTAAGTCCTTCACACTTGAAATGTGCATTGCTTCGGCAAGCACAGTGACACCACTATTTTGCATTGTACTCTTATCATCTAGTTCTTTGGTATAAAATGTGTATCCATTAATTGCGTATGCGCTATAAGAAAACACATGCAAACTTGGACCATATGCTAAACATCTCAACCTTTCTATTATTGAAGCGGGATCAGAATAAAACTTTGAAAAAATATGATCCTTGAACCATGTTATAAAACTTCGATTGTGCTCACGTACTATCCAATTTTCATTTCGATTCAGATTTAAACCTCGGAGAACGTCCTTGTGCATTTCAACATACGGCTCAACCTCAATGTCATTATGCAGAACATACAAACGCACTTGCTCCCGTTCATCCCTTGAAACTGTCACAACTTTATTTCCAATTAACTGTTTACCTACTATTTTTTCAACAACATTAGATTTTAGGAGGCCAATGGATTGAACGTTGGACAAATATTCAGTACAAAACTCAATAGCTTCTTCAACAATGTATCGTTCAACAATACATCCCTCTGGTCGACTTTGGTTTTTCACATACCCTTTCAATATTTTCATATAACGTTCAACAGGGTACATCCATCTTATATAAGCTGGTCCACACAATTGTGTCTCTTTCACAAGATGGACAACTAGATGTACCATTATGTCAAAAAATGATGGAGGAAAATACATTTCAAGCTCACACAAAGTAATAACTATTTCTTTTTCCAATGTTGGTAAGATCGCATGATCGATCACCTTACTACAAATTGACCTGAAGAAAAAACACAATTTAGTTATTGCGCATCTCACTTTTTCTGGCAAAATAGAACGTATACCTATTGGTAGAAAGTGTTCCATTATAACATGGCAATCATTTGTCTTTAAACTCTTTAACTTGAGGTCTTTCATAGAAACAAGTCTTCTAATATCTGAAGAGTATCCTTCTGGAACTTTAACTTCACTCAGAAACTTACACAATATCTTTTTCTCCTTTCTAGATAAAGTGTAAACAGCAGGTGGTAGATATGTGCGATTTCCTTTCTTGAAGGGTCCTAATTCATTTCTTATTCCCATTGCTACCAAGTCCTTTTTTGCTTTAAGGCCATCCTTATACTTTTCTTGTATATTGAGTAACGTACCAATAACACTTTCAAATACATTTTTTTCAATATGCATAACATCAAGAAAATGTCTTACATACAACGACTTCTAATACAGCAACTCAAACAAAATTGACCTCTTCTTCCATCCACGTGTGACAAGCGTATGAGCAAAAGGCTTGCCAAACTGAGTACTCACATTTTTCACCTTTTCAAAAATTTGTTCGCCGGTCAATGTAGGTGGAACTCTACGTTGTTCTGAATTTCCATTAAATGCTTTTCTCCACCCACGGTAGTGATGATTAGAATTTAAGAATCTACGATGACCAAGAAAGACATTCTTCTGACCAAATTCCAACCGCGTCCAATCTGTGTTTTCTTCACAGATAGGACACACACATTGACCTTTAATGCTATACCCCGATAGATTTCCGTATGCTGGAAAATCATTAATTGTGCCAAACAACATCGCCCTCAAATTGAAACTTTCTTTCCTATATCCATCATAAACCTCCACACCGTTATCCCACAAACTCTTTAAGTCTTCGATTAAAGGTGTCAAGTATACGTCTATGTCATTCCCTGGTTGTTTAGGGCCAGAAATAACATAGATAACATCATGTACTTACGCTTCATACATAGCCATGGAGGTAGGTTATAAATCATAATAATTACAGGCCTGGTGGAATGTGAGATACTTTGCAGACCATGCGGATTCATTCCATCAGTCAATAATGCCAAGCGAAGGTTTCTAGCTTCTTCTCCAAAATCAGGATACTCATTATCAATTTTCATCCGCTGTGGTGAATCTGCCGGATGTCGATACTTCCCATCTATAATTCTATCATCTGCATGCCAAGTCAGGTGTTTTGCATCTGTTTCACAATGAAACATGCGTCTAAATCTCGGAATTATAGGAAAATACCATAAGACTTTTGCTGGTGACAACTTTTTCTTATACCGAGATACACCACATTTAGGACACTCGTTTAATGATGCATATTCATTTCGAAACAAAATGAAATCATTTGGACAAGCATGTATCTTATCATAGCTCATGCCAATAGAGCATAACATTTTTTTAGCTTCATAGGTTCGATTGGGAAGAACATTATCCTCCGGAAGCATCTCTTGAAGTAGGGCTAACAACTCTGTGAAACTTTTATCCGACCATCCATTACCCGCCTTTAAGTTGTACAACTTTAATACCGCAGACAATCTTGTGAAAGTAGTGCAACCTTTATACAACGGTTTCTCTGCATCGCTTACCAACCTCTCAAACATCTTGGGAAAATCTTGAAGATCTTCTTCAAGTGCTTCTGCAATCTCTAATCATATGTATCTCTGCCATTGTCCTTTGAAACATAGGTCGTATTATCCCCAGGTTTGACATTCTCGTTACTTATCTCACCATGTAATGTCCAACATGTATAACTTCGATCAATTCCATGTCTCATTAAATGAGATTCCAACTGAACAGCGTCAATTCGACGCCCATAACAACAACTTAAGCAAGGACATGTGATCCTACTGGGGTCTTTGGCGTGTTCAACAACAAACTTAACGAATTTCAATACCCCATTCTCGTACTCTTTAGACAATCAATTATAAGACATCCATTTTTTATCCATACTAATTGAGTAGTCTAAACTAAACTAAGAAAGTTAAACAAAAACAGAGAATACCTGTAAAGAAATCAATAACTTCTAAGAAAGCTACACAGTAGGATGCTTGAAAACGATCACAACCTTGCTCTTAACAGGTAACCCCTATAACAGACAAAATTAATAACATCATCAACATTAAATAATTCTTGGAATATCAATTGTTGATAAAACTTGCAATAATGTAACAACTTCTTATATAGTTGATAATTTCTTTTAATAAAGCCTTATAATATTAAAAGAAAAAGGTGGAACAACTAAGAAACTATAAAATGAGGAACAAAAATAAAACGGACTACTCATATTTCATACGAACTACTTGACATAAATATTAGTACAATTTAAGAATTTTTAATTATATGGGTCAAACGGACTACTCATATTTTAAACATTAACAAGGATAACAAAAGTTACTCAACTAAGCAATGTATTTCTCCGATTGTTTATCCCAGTTATACACAATATAATTGGCAAACAAGAAAATATAAATAAATTAGATTATGAAAAATTATCTAAAGTACACTTCATTCAACTAGAGAATAATCTACTTCATATTTTAGATGTCTATCTTGTAAAATTTTCTAGACATCGAGATTCAATCGAACCCGTAAAAGTTATTGATCACATTTAACCAAGTTAAGGTATGATGAGGAGGTAACTAAATTGGGAGTATTCTCCAGATTTAGAAATTCAATATTTGCATAAATGTAGTTTAAGAGAACTGTGACAACGGAATTCTTGCAATTGTATTCAAGTAACAAACCAGACATTTGCAACAAACAATATCTATTTGCAAACGTGTTACGATCATTATGAACTGAGTTATACTCAAAGTTAACATAAGTAAACTCATTGTGGCATTTCAACAAACACCCTGTTTACAAAACTCAAGCCAATATCAAAAGAGTAATTCTCATCAGCGGTATCAACAGAAACAAGTCAATAACTCAGAAAAGAAGTAACACTAACATCATATCAAACAATAATCCAGAAAAATGAAATACTAAGACAATAATCCAGAAAAATGCAAAATGAAAAACTTCAAATACCGTAACAATGACGGAAATGCGCTACAGAACGAACGGACGGACAAATGACGGAGAAATGCAGTACAGACTGAATGAACGGAGGAGGGCGACGATCGGCGTCTGTCGGACGGAGGGAATCGACGTAATCAGTCGTGGTGAATAGGGCAACGTTCGCCAGAAGAGAAAGAAGGAAAGAAGATGCACGTACGACTGTTCTGTTTCCTTTAAAAATTCTGGTGGGTATTTTAAATTAATTCTAATTATACCTATAACAACGCTTCTTAATGACATATAGCAGCACTTTATAAAAGCGCTTTCTTTCCTACAACATATAACAACGCTTATAAAGAAAGCGCTCTCGTAGGTTACACCTACAACAGCGCTTTACAAAAGCACTTTCTTAGGGCACCCTATAGCAGCGCCTTACAAAAGCGCTTTCTTAGAGCATACATTTAGCAGCGCTTTAAATAAAGCGCTTTCTTAGGGTCCCCCTTTAGCAGTGCTTTTCAAAAAGCGCTGTCTTAGGTATGCTTTTTTTTTTCTCTTTTTTTTAATGACTCTTTAGCAGCGCTTTTTCTAAAAGCGCTGTCTTTGTATGCGCTGCTAAAAGTCAATTCTGGTGTAGTGTCTCTTTGAGTATAAAAACCTTGGTCTTGTACCAGGTGCATTTTCAAACTTCTTTTCTCAATAAACTTGGATGGTTGTGGAGTGGTTAGGTGAAGGCCTTGTCCTATCCCGAGTACTTGACACTACCTTTAGCGTTCACTGTCATAAAGTACTTACCATTCAAAATCAAAACATCTTTAATAAGAGAATAAATTTATCTTTGTATTGAACTAAAGAGAGAGGATTGAGTGAAGACTTCTTCCTCTCCGAGTATTAGGATACTCACTTTAGAGTGTGTGATCTCGATACTCGTCTTTCAATACGAAGACGTGACTATATTCGCCACACTACTTTTACAATAAATCTTTTGAGATAAAGAATTGGGTACTACCCGTAAGGGGTTACTATCCGATGACTTATTTTACCCCCAAAATCAACCTTCAACATGTCAAATGTGACATCTTACCTTGATGGCGAAAATTGATTCTTTCCAAAAATGACATGTTACGTCCGTTCTATTGCAAACATGTAATGCCTAAGACTCTACAAGCGAGCTGCAATACACCTAACTGTTAGAATGCGCACGTTAGCATCGTCCACCCAACTTTCCGTTTTTCACCGTAGTCCAACGAACTACGGACGCTCTGATTCTTCATTTCTTTTAAGTGAAGATACATAGGCACAAGGGCCCCAATCCTTGGCGAGCACACTTCTATTTTTTTTATTTGTAGTCCTCCGAACTACGTTGACTCTGACTTTCTCATACCCGTTGAGAATACGTAGGCATAGGACCGCGAGGTCCTACCGAGTCTCCTTCTCCTTCTCTCTCCCCTTTAGAGCACTCTTAGAAAGTAATATCCTTTAGCAACATCCTTACACACATAGACAAGCAAATGGTTCCCATCGAGTACGATGGATGTGAAGGGTGCTAATACTTTCCCTTCGCATAACCGACTTCCGACCCCTTTCTCTTGGTTGCAAGACCATCTTATCCATTTTCCTTCTTTAGGGTTTTCTCGATGTTTTCCCTTCCCCTTTTGGGATAAATAAAGTTTGATGACGACTCTTCTGTTCTTCCACTTTTGCCTATCTGTTGTTACATTTTTTCGAGTATATTAAACTAATAATATGAAAATAAATTTCATAGATATGTCACACATAATTATATGTTCACAACTTAATAAAATAAATATTTCAAAAATTCAATACAAATTTAATACAACAATATCGATAATACATAACATAATTCTACACTTCATTTCAAACCATCATTTAAGAATATTTTGACCAAATTAAAGCATTACAATAAAATAAATTAAACCAATTCAAACCAAAATTAAAATAATAGAATATAATAACTAAAATAAAGTTTAAATAATTAAGAATACTTATATTAAATAATATAGAATACCAAAATATAAATAATACAATATACTTCTTTAAACAACAAAAAATCGAATCTGAGTTGAATTATGATAAACAAGTCTTAATTGACAACAACAAATAATATTGACTTGAACGACAATCAATATTAAGTTAGATATCATGACTATGTTTGAAAGAGACGGCATGATGATGATAGAGTGTGGTTGAAAGAAAAAGTATAATGGAGTGACAAAACTTAGAAGTTTGTAAGATTGTAAAAAACACAATTTTTTTTTTGATTAGGAAATGTATGTTAAGTTTTGATATTAACATATTAAAAAAATTTTAAAAATAAAAATATGGTCAATTTGATACTTTTTTTTTAAACCAGACGATTTTACAAAATCGGCTCCAGTTCTTTGGTTTGAATGATTTTGGACAGTTCCATTCGATTTTTTCGGTTTTATTCCGGTTTTGATCCACTAACAATTTTGAAAGATTGACCCAACCGAATTCATCTCTAATTCTCGACCCCACCGATTGAATTAACTGATTCGATCCGATTTTTAAAACACTGTCTACCACTTTATTAATTCAATGAATTAAATAATGTTTGTAATCCAACACTAAACCCACAAACTAATGAACATTTTAAAATTAAGGTAATTTAAGAGCTGGTGTGACGTCACTCAAGTTGAAGACTACATGATTTCATCCTCCATCAAATTTTTAATCGTTAGATCTGATCAAATGACCATTCATGTGAGGCGCCACATCTCATGGTGACGGTTTAACTGTTCAAATGACCATTCATGTGAGGCGCCACATCTCATGGTGACGGTTTAACCGTCTACACTATATAAAATCCATCACGTGCTATTTTAGATATTTTCTAATTCATACACTCATACTACTTTATTGAATAACTTAAATAATTTAAACGTTAAAATATTAATGTTATAGGTCACTGTATTCCACCGTATCAAAAACTCATTCTACCGCACCAAAACTCATTTCCATTCGACCTCTACCCATTTCTAGTTCTAGTTCATACTCCAACACTATGCCTATAAACTAGTAAACATTTTAAAAATAAGGTAAAATACGAGTTCGCACATGAGTGTTCAAAGTATAGTGAAAAAGCAATGCCATCGTTGCTTCTAGATCTATTATTAATTATTTTTAACTTATATTTTAATAATTAAAATAAATAACAAAATAAAATGTCACCAAGAGTCTTTAACCGACCACGGTGGCATTCAGTTTATCGCTATGAAATGATCTTTTGCTACAAAAAAAGTTAAGAATAATTTTCAACTTAATGAGGATTTATTCTAACACCTCATTTCTGGCCACGGTTATTCACCTTATCATCTATAATCATTTCTACCATTGTTAATGATTTAGGTGGCAAAAATTCATTCATCACCATCTCTTTCTGGTTTCTCTATCACATTGCCATTGTCTTTCAAGGTATATTCACATTGTTTTTTTTAATACATTAATCTATTATTAATTATATGATATGATTTTCCTACATAGGTTCCTCAAATCTATCATGTTTCATCATTTGTATCATTGCTTGTTTATCAAGCAATGTTTTCTCTATCACAATGCAATGTTATTTTGTTGGATTTGACCTAAAATGTAGCAGAGTTTTTTAGGTTAATGTGCATGATGAATTTGTTCATATTATATATTTGTAGCTTCTTTGTTAGGGAATAGATTTGATTCAATTTCCAATTTTGCTTGTTTTTTTTGTTAGTCGACTGCGATATAAAGTTCGATCAAACTCCGTTTCTGTAATTCGATATTCAGGATGACCTCCAGCTTCACCTATTGGGATGATTGTGTTGATCCTGAGGATTTAGAGGCTATGTGGAATGTACCTGAAGTTAGTGTCGAGTGGTTAAAAGCCGGCGAGGAACAAGGTCAGAAAGTTCACCTCTCTCGCGATCCTGATGGACAGCCGTATTTAACACAGACTGAAATGAGGGTAAAATCCGCCACTCTATCCTAAGACTCTGATACAATCTTAAAATTTTCGGTTGAGTTTAACTCAAAATTTGAAATTTGGGTTTTTTAGTTAGTATCATTTTGTGTATTTTCAGGCTGTAGCTGACATTGTTATTAACCGGCACTTTCAGTCGGAAATAAATCCTGTATGTCTTTAATATTTTGTCATATCATGCCATCAAATAGAAATGATAACTTATTTGATAAGAAATGTCAAGATCATTATGGTTTGTAAGGATCGCATTTTATCGTCATTGTAGGGCATGATTTGTGCTATCGCTGAACTTGAAAGTGACAGGATCCTAATTGTTATGAACACTGACTACAAATCTAAAGAGCCTAATGTAGGGCTTATGCAGCTTCTCCCGAAAACTGCGGAGTGGTTGACGAGGTACTAATTAGGAGTTGATCGGTTATTTCATACACCGAATAACTGTAAAAAGTTGAGCAAATATCCAAAACAGTCCTGAAATTGTAAAACCGTATCAACTCAGTCTTCCACATTATCAATACTCCAAAATAATTCCTTGAATTTTAAACGGTTAATCAAGTTTATGCCGAATCTGAACTTGTTATCAAATGAATCTTGACAAATACCAACCGAGGGATAGACCCAATTCACATTTTACAACATCACAGATAATTTGAAATATTGATAATGTGAGAAACTAGGTTTATATAGTACAACAATTTCAGGGGCCATATTAGATATTTACTCGTAAAAAGTCCTTATTTCATTGCTATGTTACGGTTCACCGAGGTTAATGCAGCTTACAGTGAATTAGGTTATGATTCATATGCTGCAGAAGATAATACAGAATACCTATTCAAACCTTTCGTAAATGTATATTTTGCGGCTGCCTATCTTAAATGGCTGTCAACCTTCGATAACAAGTAAGTTATGTATATTTCACGTGATTTACCTATACAGTATGCATTTGCAATGAGTGTTTTCCAAAACATTTATCATATTGAGGAACATTTCTTGCAGACCAAGAGATGAAGAGTTTATTGTAAGAGCATATAAAGGCGGTACGCAGAAGGCAGCTCACAAATCAACGCTGCGTTATTGGAAAAGTTATCTTGCTGTCAAAGAAAGTTTTCGGGGCAGGTGGTTCCTTATTTTCCTTGTTGATAATTATCATTCGTTTATTTCTTTTCAAACTTTCACGCGGCTGTTAATTCTTCATTCTTGTGCAGAAAATCCGTTGATGATGATAGTCCTCCATCAAGCAATGAAGGGGCACCTGTTCATTTTCATACTGGATCTCCTAAAGATTCAGACCAATCAAAAGGTCACTTCCTTTCTCCCTTAATCCTCGCATTTTAACGTTGTTATCTGAATAGATTTCTTACTATATACACCTTTACTTGCATAGCTTATATTGCCTGACAAGTTTTTCGGTATGTTTTTACTGAAGATGCAAACGATGATACTTATTGGGATTCCAGAACTTCTCCAGAAGACATGAATGCTATGTGGGATCATCCTGCAGTTCGAAAAGTATGGACTAAATCCAAAGAAACGCGTGGAAAGGTGCGTTTTTCTCAAGATGAAAAAAAGAGACCGTATCTTTCCCGCGTGGAAATGAAGGTAGGAATCTTCTAACTGAATGCAACTTAGAATGAAACTTGACTTTGCAAGACCATGCTAGCTTTCTAAAGAGAAATGCGTATCCTTTTGATATATTAATCTTTTCTTACAGGCAGTTGCAGATATAGTTCTAATCAAATACCTCAGCAACGCAAAAACTAAATCTGTAAGTATACATATCGAACACGTTTAAAAAGTTGCAAACACTTTAGGCATTGAACAATAACTGTAAAACTAATTTACATTGACGATGCATATCCCCTTTTCTCAAATACCTCAAATGTTCATTCCTTTAGTTTTTGTTTTTCTGAATATTGTTTGGTGCACAGACAGTACTTTGTGCTATTGGCGAGGTTGCTAGCACGCGCTTTGTACATGGAGTTGGACCAAGGCCTGGAATAATGGGGGTCGACTATTCCACTGCTTTTTGGCTTTACTTGTATGTATCTGTGTGCCTGCGATATATTTAGTAAATCTTGGAAAACTCCAAAATTTAGTTTTGTTTCACACGTAAAATTCCGGCTTTTCTAGATTCTTTCTTCTACGGAAAGCAATGATCTTCTTTCTTCGCTTATAATTGAAATGCGGTGCTTTGTTCAGGGAATTGGGCTTCAGAGCTTACAAACTTGAATCTGTTGATGATCTCAGCAATCCATTTGTGTCTATGTACTTTGGTGCTGCCTATGTCTCATGGTTATCAGAATATGAAGGAAGGTATGTATGAGTATTCGCCCATCTTTGGAGAATTAAAATAAGTGTTTATCATTGACTAATTAATGTTCAATTCAATGATTGTGATTCAGGGAAAGAACTCCGGATTTTTTCGTTCAGGCATATTTTGAAGGACCGAAAAATGTGAACCCTCAGGATACAAGCACTCTTTGGCTAAAATATGAGGAAGTTCTCAGTAAATATGAAGATGAAAGAAAAAGGTAAAATTTTGGATCCTCCTCTTTCTCTTAGAATTTGACACTAGTATTTGAAAAGATGAATGATTATTATTATTATTATTTTTTTACTTAAACATTAGTAGTATAATAACATGATCACATGGATATTACTTTGCAGCAGGCATAGTGAAAGCTGCTCCATAATGTAAGCTGATAATGGCGTAGCGAATCTAGATTTCCAGGATCTATCCGAGTTGAGTCGTGTTATCTTGTGTATTATTTGAGAGCTTTAATTGTGAAGTGAAACTATCTGATCTGCGTGCTATAGAAAAGGAAGAAAGAAGGAAAGGAAAGTAAACTTGCATTGCAAGGAATTAATTACTTCTTGTATAGAACCAATTGTATAGTCTATTTGATTTAGATTTTGAGATGTTTCAAAAGAAATTCCATTAGATGCAAGAAAAACATGTTGTAATGATAAAAGTGTGTCGAGAAGCGCAAACAAGTGTGCAGGGAATTGTAATTATCTTGTCTGTAATGAGAAAAATCTCCATTAGTTATAGTCAATTCAATACAAATTGAACTGTTACTCCATTGCAGAAAAACAGACAGAATGCAATTTAGGGGTAGTTGGCATAGCTCAAACTATTACATTGAAAAATAAAATGAATACTATATGAACATATTCTGCTTAACATTTCTTTAGTGACTCATGAATGAGCTATCTGTGTTTATGTTTGTTCAAATTCGTTTTGGAAGTTGTCTAAAACTTAAGGGAAACGCATGACACAAAGCGAAAGGTCCAAGAGTACCACCGGGCACTAGAGTGAGTGGAGCATGTGATCCCTCATTCCTCAAAAACAGGTTATTATTCATCAAAAACAGACTATTATGTTCTCCAGACACGTCTACCACTGTGTGATTAGATTCAACAGTTACCCGTACTACGCGTCTCAGACGGATTTTCTCTTTAGGAGGAGAGAAAAAGGAATAAACATTATAACAAATACTAAATAAAACTTAAAGTATGAGAAAACTTTTAGTAAACTGATGGAAAGAAAAAGAGAAAACTTCTCCTTATATTATAGCCATATATTTGTTGCACGCATTGCCTATAAAAATATACTTTGTTTTGTTATAATATCATTGGAGTGAAAACTTTTTGAGAGAAAAACCAAAAGAGTGTTTAAACACCGTTTGTATTGGTGAGATTATAATAATTATTTTTGCATTCTCATTCATTTACATATAGTATATTCTTGTTGTTCCGATGTTATTGTGAGAAAAGTACGATTCTTGGATAATCATTCGTTAGGCCTTCTATTATGTGTTTTACTTGATATTTTTTCTAACAAATGGTATCAGAGCTTCAATTCACTACATATTTTAACTTATATTATTCACAATGGATAAATCAACTTCAACGACATCAACAACAATGATTAAATTAATCGGTTCAAACTACTCTATTTAGAAGTTCAGAACGGAAGACATACTCTATTGAAAAAAAATATATCAACCTTTGCAAAATAAGGGACGAAGCTAACCAAAAAGTTTGATGATGATTAGAATTTGATGAATAGGAAAATAATTGGACAAATTTGACAATGAATAACTCAAAGTGTCTTACACCATGTTGCGCAAGAAACAGCTGCATACACATGGTTGAAATTAAAAATCTTGTACAAGAAAAATATAGTCTAGAATAAAGTCTCTTTTATTCGAAGGTTGATGAACCTCAAGTATAGAGAAATCCAAAGTGTTTACGAACACTTGAGCTATTTTTAAAGATTGGTAAATCAACTCATCAAAGTGAAGATGAATTAAAAGCATTGTTACTCCTAAGTTCCTTACTGAATAATTGGGACACAGTTGTGGTTCATGAATTAATTCATTACCGGTGCAAGAGATTAAAGGTTAAGTGAGAAAACATCTTGAAAATAGATTCCAAAAAATGAACTATAAAAGGAAAGTTACAGATGGAGTAGAGTTGCAAGGTCTATAAGAAGAAGAGAGAGAATCCCTTGAAGAGTTTTTCATTGACGAAGAAATTAAGGAGGCTGTTTGGAATTATGAGGGCAACAAAAGCCCCAGACAAAATGATTTTAGTTTTGATTTCTTGAAAAGTTAAGGAGGATTTTTCCTTAGGTTTGTGAATGAGTTTCATTCCAACGCCAAGCTACATAAGGCTATTATAGCCTCTTTTTAAATCCTTATACTAAAAATAAAAATCCTCAATAGTAAAACAAGATAATAAATAATAATTAAGCACAAGAATAATTAAATAATGATTATTGTATAAAGAAATTTAAATAATATCAAACAATTATATGATCCAACATAGTATAATTAGGTTTATCTCAAAAGACCTAATTTAGAATAACTTAACTATTCACAGAGAAATTAACAATTACCATTTGTTGATAAGAATTATTCATCGAAATCAATGGAAAATATGTTGTCGAATGAATCTAATTCTCTCTAAATTCGTGCTCTAAAACTCCTGTCAGTCACTTTCTCTCTCAAATTCAGAACTCCTAAAAAAATAGCAAAAAAGCTCTATATATAGTAGTTGGCGCGTGTCAAAAAAAGCACTTCATCGCAACTGCGTTGGCATATGTCGAGATCGCGATCTGACTTTATCGTGGCCATGATGAGAGCATCGCAATTGCGAGAAAACAGAGGCAAACTCGCTTCTTTTCTTCCTTTTTCTTCAAATTTTCACTAAGTCGCAACTTTCTTCCTCTTGGTTATTTTTGCTCACTTCTTCCACAGTTTTGCTTTGATTTTGCTCATAATTCCACTGATTTGTCCTAATTTTCCCACAAATGTTACGTAATGACCTAGTGTCATCACAACTCTAAACTTCGCCTGTTGTTTGTCCTCAAGTAACCTGTCTGTACACTAAAAATTTCATCAAAAATAAAATGCTTACCTTTACCAATGAACGTCACCTTTCTTCTTCTAATCAAAACGTCGGTTCCCTGCTTCAATCCAATTAACCCGAAAAAGTTCTTCTAACAACACAAGTAACCAACTTGTCTCTCATCTTACCTTTATTCACTCAATTTGACAAGGTAATTACACAATTAACATGCAAAAGCATTTAACAATGAGTTTGTAAAATTTCAATCAAAGTCATATTTGAACACACACTTTTGAGGTCTTTTTACTATTGTAATGTGACTTATGTCAAGGTAGGACATTTTGGGATAATAGACTTAAACCTTTGGAGTTAGGTACCTAGTTTTCCTTATGTTAGCTGATTCCTTTTATATCACTCTTTTTCTGGTCAATCGGTACTAGAAAATTTAATTTATTGGTCCTATTCATCATTTTTGTTGGTCCTATTCCTTTCATATGCTTTATGGAAAGGTAGCTTGATTTGTTGCACCCTTTACTTTACCTATTTATAGTAGGGTTCCTTAGCCACACAGTTCTTCTTTCCTAGCTCATTCTTCCCCATTATCTTTTAATCCTTCTTAGCATGGCTGGGTCCTCTGCTCCCATGTCATGGAGAATGAAGGCTCCCAACAACCGGTCTTCAGGTGAACCTTCCATTGGATACCCAAGTTTCCTTATTGACAAGATCAGGTTATAGTTGATTCACTCTTGTGATCCAATGAGAGGAGCATTGGGAAAGTTTCCACAACTCAAGATAATGCTTTCCACTTCCCACTTCCACTTATACTAGATAACAGAACTTGAAGAAAGGGATGCTAGCTTCTAGGCCACTTAAGATCTTCTGCCATGAAATGACCCTCTTGAGGAATGTGTGACATAAGCCATATGTAGATTAGGGGAGCATAACACATGACAATGCCTTTCTTCTCTCGTGTTTGAAATGGAGTTAATAGTAAAAATCAACGAGAACAGTAGGAACATGATTCTTTGCTAGGAAGATGTTGATAGTTGGTAGCTGTCGCACCTTGAAAAATCATATAAAGATAATTCGAAAACAAGACCCTCGCGCGAAAGGCGCTGAATGCGGTTCGACAGAGTCGCCACCAAACTTTATTTATCCCAAAGATATGGGAAAGGAAAATATCAAGAAAATCTTTTAAAAGACGAATAAGAACGATGGTCGTCACAACCACGTTCCAGGTTCGGGAGTCGGTTACACAAGGAGAAGGTATTAGCACCCCTCACGTCCGTTGTACTCAACAGGAACCTCTTAGTATGATTTGCAATGGGCGTTATCTAAGCTTGTTTGTTTTCTTCTCAATGATAAATATGAAACGGTAAGATAAAAGGAATAAGTACTAACGGGGAAAATGGGTGGTTATAGGATAGGGTGCTCGGCAAGGATTGGGGCCCTTGTGCCTACATATGCTCATTCAGACGAGATTGAGAAATCAGAGCTGTCGTAGTTCGACTACGGGAAATGATAGGGGAAACGGAAGGTGGATAGAAGGTAGCTAGCCAAGATCATCGCAATCTTGTGCCTACGTATCTTACTTTCAGACGAGAATGAAGAATCAGAGCGTCTGTAGTTCGTGGAGACGACCACGAAAAGAGAGGGATTAAACTAGTTGAAGTTTGATTGAGTTTGATTTAGAAACGAAAGATTGAATGACAAACAACCCAAGGGGCGTGCCTCGAGAGCTGTCACTCAAGAATACTAGGAATGTGAGATTCCAAGAACTCAGTTCTTTCAGAAGTTGATTGAGAAAGGTTAAACATTTTGAATCCGAAAGGTTGAATAAGCAACGACTCAAGGGGAGTGCCTCGAGAGCTATCCATTCAAAGATTCAAGGAATGCTAGACTCCAAGAATCTCCTTCTTTCGTAAGTTTGATTACGAAAATGTTTGAATAAAAATTAAGTGTTTTAAGACGAAAGGTTGAATGAATGACAACCCAAGGTGTGCGACTCAAGAGCCATTCATTCGAAGATCCAAGGAATACTAGACTTCAAGAATCTTCTTCTTTCATTATTTGTTAAGAAAAGTGTTTGAAAAAGATTGAATCGAATAAGTTTCTAAAAGAAGTGGACAGCAAGGAAAAAGACACTCGACTTATAAGTTTGAAAACACCGTTTGACGTTGGATTAAGGGTTTGATTTTATTTGTGTGCAAAGACGTGTTGGAAAGGAGGTTGATTTGAAAACGGCTCGACGACGAGTCGAGGGTTTGGTTGAAAATGAAACCGGCTCGATGACGAATCGAGGGTTAGGTTGTGAGAAACGATACTAGTCCCTGAGGATGCTCCTAATAACAAAACCACTATGAACTGTGAAAGTGTGTACGATAGGTTGATGACGAATGTGTACGAGAAATTGACTTACGAGGGTTGTTTGAAAATGGCTCGATGGCGAATCGAGAATTAGTTTGAAAATAGTTTAGTTTACGCTAGTCCCTAAGGGTTCTCCTAGAAGATAAACCACAACCAAAGCAAATACGAATGCATACATCGAAATGGGAGAGGGGTACATGTAAGTTACACGGGATTGCACGAAATAAAAGGTCTCATTGTAAGGTAGCCCAAGGGAAAGCTGTGTGTGTGCGAAGTGTCCTAAACTATGCCTTGATCAAGAATCAGACAAAAGCTTCAAGTTAGGGTTTTTGATGAAGTCCAATAATCTGTTGCTCGAAAAAGTAGCCAACAGTCCACCAATTTAGGCTTTTAGGTTTTGATAATTGTTAATGTATTTTGAAAAGTGTGAATGAGATATGAAAAATATGAATATGAATATGAACAATATGAATAATATGGCAAGATATATAACAATATAATCAAGATAAAATTCACAATAGTATAGTCAAGGTAATATTAACAAGTATATGAACAAGATAATAAAATCAAGATATATTGACTGAAAATAAAACAAGAGTATATTGACGGAAAGTAAAGTTAATTGTTAGTTGATTTGAATTGAATTAGAATGAAATGTAGCGCTAAACCGTCGTAGCTCGATCTATGACGAAGGTCAAGCTATAGGAGGTCGCACAAGTTGATATCCATGCTAAGAACACGATGGAGAAATGATATTGAGGATCATTTTCCAATGTAATCGTGTCACACGGACCGAAAAGCGAACGGTCTCGTCTTAACCACAAACTTTCATAGATTAATCAAAGATAACCTATCACGATTCCAAAGTATAAAAAATGATCTTGATGATCATTCACTATAGATTTGAAATAATGAAGGTTAAACAACCTCAATCAACCAATATTCGTGAATAAAAAGACTTCATCGATTAAGATAAAATTGAAAATGGAATCGAAAATAAAATAAAATAAATGGATAAAGAAGGTAAAATGAAATGGAAAATAAATCCAAGAAGCATTGTTTTAAAAAAAAGAGAATAAAAAATGGTAACAAAATAAGGAACAAAATTATTAAAATAAAACAAAGAAAGTTAAAAAAAGAGAGGGAAAAAGTGTGCGTTGAAACAGGTAAGGGTATGTTCAGTGGAACCGGTTACTCCAAATGAGGTAACCAGTTACACCCCTTGTAACCAGCCATCCTTCACCAGTGTTTTATGGTGTAATTGGTTACGATAATCAAGGTAACAGGTTACACCCTCGCAGAAATGCCTAGAAACTCATTTTAAAAGTAGTGTAATCGGTTACACCATATCTGATAACCGATTAAACTGTGCGCAGAAGCACTTCTCTGCAACTTTTTAAAAACGAAAACCACTTTTAATCCAACCCAAAACCCCATTTTTCTTATAAATAAATTGTGCTACATTTTTCCTACAAAAATCCACTTTTTAAAGGTTTCAAACCCCAATTTCTTTTCCCTAAAAATGCTCATAACATAGTTCTAACTCTGACTCGCGACCACACACAACAACACAACATCCACATCCTACAACACTATTAATTATATGATTCCAACAACAAAAAAATCCATAATTCACCATTCCAACATCAGTCACAACATCAACATATCACACACAATTCATTAAGCAATTTATCAATCCGACAATTACCAATTATCACAATGATCATGAATAGAGAAAAGAAAAACATAAACCATACATGACATAATCTATCCACCATCATCATATTAACCCTTAGATAATTATAACTCCACCATCACCTTAGAGTTCTTGCAACAGTTTCACAAAAATAGAGTTCTTCTATCTTCTTTGCCCTAGCCTCTTCTTTCTCTTTTCCCCAAACTTTCACGTTCTGACAACTTCTCTCTTTTCTAATCCCCTTAATTATTATTTTATATTATTATTATTATTATTATTATTATTATTATTATTATTATTATTATTATTATTATTATTATTATTATTATTGTTAATCTCACTAATTAAATAATAACAATAATAACAATAATAATATGTATTTATTCTAAATAATATTTTCTAATATCATTTAATTAAATAAATAATAACTAATATAAGTTAATTAGTTTTACTCTCCACAACATCCATCTCTACTCAATTACTCACACACCCCTAACATCTTAATGTCCATTCTTAAGGCTACTGTCTCACACCATGATAGCTCAAACACACCAATAATACAACATAACCACAACAACACATAATTAAATTATGGAAAATAAATGAAATAAGTTAGGGAGTTACAACTCTCTCCCATTTAGAATATTTTTGTCCTTGAAAATTACCTGATTCAAACAACTTAAGATACGACTCTTGCATCCTACTCTCCAACTCCCAAGTCATATTTCTACCAGCAGTGCCTCCCCACACTACCTTTATGAGAGAAATCTTCTTGTCGCTCAGCTGCTTCATCTCACGATCTTCAATCCTCACAGGAAAAGCCTCAACTAAAAGGTCACCCCTTACCTGAATATCATCCATCGGAATCACATGCGACAGATCCAAAATATACTTCCGAAGCTGTGAAACATGGAACAGATCATGAAAATTTGACAAATTTGGTGGCAATGCCATTCTATAAGCAATAACTCCAACCCTCTCTAATATCTGATATCGAACAATAAATTAAGTAGTAAGCTTCCTCGACTTCAAGGAATGCTCAACACCGTTCACCAGAGTGAATCTCAAGAGTACATGGTCTTCTTCTTGAAACTCAAGATCCGTCATCCTCTTATCATGGAAACTCTTCTGTATACTCTGTGAAGCTTTTATTTTCTCCCAAATCAGCTTCACCTTCCCAGTAGTCTGTAGGACAATCTCAGGTTCAAGCACCACACTCTCACCAGATTTATGCCAACAAAGAGGTAAATATTATTATAAGTAAAGTCTATCAACGAAAAATGACTATCCCAAGCACCTCCTTATTCAAGAACACAAGCCCTTAACAAATCCTCCAAAGACTGAATGGTCTTCTCTATCTGACCATCTGTCTGTGGATGATAAATTGAACTCAACCTCAACTTCAAACCCAAAGCCTCTTGCAAACTTTCCCAAAATTTGTAAGTGAACCTCAAATCACCATCCGACACAATACTTAACGGAATTCCATGTAGCTTCACAATTACACGGATATAAATCATTGCCAACTTCTACAAGGAAAAATTAATATTAATCAGAATAAAATGCGCCGACTTCGCCAGTCTAAAAAAAATCACCCATATGACATCATTCCCTCTCAGAGTATTCGGTAACCTAGTCACAAAATCCATAGAAATGCTCTCCCATTTCCACTCTAAAATATCTAATGGTTGCATCAACCCTGCAGGCTCCTTATGGTCAACTTTCGACTTTTGACAAGTCAAACAAGCATACACAAACTGTGCCATATCATGTTTCAATCCAGGCCACAAAAATATCTCCTTCAAATCCTGATACATCTTTGTAGCTCCTAAATGGGACTTCAAAGCCTCCTATTGTAGAATTGTATCTACTTTGGACGAATCGACAACAATACCTTCACCTGAAATAACGTGGCCAATGAAACTCACCTCTTGCAACCAGAATTCACACTTCGAAAAATTTGTATAAAGCTTCTTCTCTTTCAACACTTATAATACAATCCGCAAATGCTCAACATGTTCCTCTGCTAATTTAGAATAGATCAGAATATCACTAATGAAAACTACCACAAATTGATCCAAGTAAATGTGAAAGATTTGATTCATATATGTCATACCCCAAATTTTGACCCCTAGATTCTATTAACATTTTAAGAGCATCAAGAATTGTTTCATAATCCTAACCTTGTTCAAGTTTGTTGTTGTTGAGGTTAATCTGAATTAGTGTTTTGCACCTGTGGAATTAAGAGGATTATTGCTTGATCAGTCGATATTTTGGATTGCGCATCACTAAATCAAGGTTTCCATACATTCAAGGAGCTTATATTTAACAAGAATCAAGTGCTAATTGATCTCACTACAAGTCAATTAAAGCCCAATTTCATCTGGCCCTAAATTAGGGTTTTGTCAGGAAAAGTCAACTGTGCCTTTGACTTTTGGTCCAAGCATGAACCCAAGCCTTGAGACATGATTCAACATGATAATATACATCATTGAAGCCTACCTATGATGTTTGAGAAATCTCAAGATGTAAATTTATTGAAGATCACACAGTTGAATTCATCCGATTCAAAATTCATCTGACAAAGTCAACTCTTTGACTTTTAGGGTTTTTGGTTCAAATTAGAGCATCCAAGCCAAATTTAATTAAGATATGTTTAATCCATGAGTTTTATCATGAGAAATCAAGATTTGAGAGGTTTCTTGCAAAAGAAGAAAACTTAGACAACTTGAAATTTTTTCTAAGTGTGGAAAAACCCTAGTTTTGGTGCCAACTTTAAAAGACCATAACTTTGAATCCATACATCCATTTTGTGAGTTCCAGAGATCAATTTGTAGATCTTCTCATGTACAACAAAATTTTCCACCTATTAGTAAAATATGCTTATATTTTAAGTTATGAGGCTTCAAAGTTTGGAAGAATTTCAAAACACTTAGAAAATTTTCAAGACAACTTTGTTACTCCAATTTTCAGCCAACTTCAAGGTCAATTTTCATCAAGATACCTTTGGATTCAAGGATTTATCAAAACATGAAAGTTTTAGGGCATGTTTAGCGCTTTCCAAAAATTACAAGAACTCCTTCGTAGCATTTGTGAGCTAAGAGTTTCGAAGAGAAGAAGTTGGAGTCCAAAACTTGATTTCTAGGACATGTCCTCATGGATTCCATTTGCAAAACCATTCAAATCTCCAAGATTTCATATGGCAGACCCTATTACTTGTTGAATTGGCTTAGATCAGATAAGTACACTTGCTTTTGGTGCATTATCCAAAAGATTAAAGTTTGGTTTCAAAGATTTTTCCATTTTTAGCATAAAGGCATGACTTCCATTTTGACAAAGGTAACTTTATGCACAAAACCAGCTTTTTGAGCCTCTAACTTATCCTCTCTACACTCAAGCATTTTCAAAGTTAGAAATAATATCTCAACCACTCAAGATCTCACTGTACTTTGCCTTGAAACCATGGAGAACCACAAAAACCTCAAGTTGGAATTCAACTAAACCATGGAACTACCAAGTTACAAATTCTGCATAACCTGATCTTAATCCTTGCCCTATAAATAAAGGTGTAATTCATGCTTGAAAGGAGAACAACAAGAGTTTAAAACCAGAGAAAGTACCCTCAAACCTCCAAAGGTTAGTATCTCGCAAACCAAACCTTCACTTGAACAAAAAAAATACCATTTTGCACAAAGCCTCTCAAAATCATTTCCAGCCACTAAACCACCAAACCAATCACTCTAACACATCATAAAACATGTGTTAGAGGTGTTCAGATCATCACAACCATAAAAAACTAGCAAATCCAAAAGTCAACTCTCAAACTTCAAAGATTTGACTTTTTGCATTTTTATATCCAAAACACTGTCCAGTCCATTTCCAAACCTTCCAGTCCTTCAAACACCCTCTAACAAACATACCTAAACTGTCACAAACCTTGTTTTGCTTCTGTTACTTCATTTACTTGAAGTTCCGTTTAGCCACTTTTTGGCCTTTTACAAGAGGGAAGCTCTATTCTGTTCCAGCTGGATTCTTTTGGTTCTAAGCATCTTAAAGCTCCATAAGAGGTCCATAGAAGGTGTCCAAGGCATCAAAGCATTTCTGTATCAAGTCTTGTGAAAGTTCCAAGTTTTCTTCAAGAAGTAAGTTTCCTCAAACTTGGCATTTTTCAAATCATGCTTTCTTTTGATGTACATTGATTGTAGAGTTGTTTGATATGTCATATGTGATGTGTTTGAACTATTATTTGATGCTATCCATAATGATATGAGGTTGTGATGTTGAATTTGAAAATTTGAGCTCTTTGAAGACTTACTATCGAGTTTTCAAATAGAAAAATTATTATAAAAGCCAATGGTACCACTGAATTCCTTGTGAAAGTTTGAGTGAGTTTGATCTTTGGATCATCCATTTTCATGGAGTATTGTGAGAGTTACAAGTGCTTTTGAAAAACTGCTATTGATGGTGATCAAGGTCTGGCCATGGGAGCCTTGGCTAAGTTTTCTGGGAATTATCAAGCTTATGATTTTATTTAGGAAGGTGACACAATGGATGTATCACCACCCAGTGGTTTACCATACGTGTTTTAGTACCTTCTTGCCTTGCTTGACCTGGGTTCGATCCTGCTGATAAACCCTTTTTTCTTTTTTCCCATTTTTGTAAAGAAGATTACATATATTAACTCGCTTCCACCATTGTTGCACAATGCACGTATGGTTCAGCTGACTAATATTTTGAGCCAATAGCCTTGAGTACGTGGGTTCAAACCCCATTGAGTGCACCTCCTTATTTTTAATACCTTGTTTTTTATGTTTTTCTCACATATTTATTTGATCACAACTTCTTTGATTTTTATAATTTTGATCCTATTCTTTTTGCTAAATGCTCATGAGAATGTCTATTTTTTGTCTATGTCAAGAAAAATCCAAAAAAGAATTATTTATTTGGTACTTGTGCTTGTTCAATTTTGTGACTTTTTTAGGGTTTCTTAGGCTTTCTCTTGATCTTTTTGATTGATTCCTTTGATCCTCTTTGCTTGTATGCACCCAATATACCTTGTATGAACCTCACTTGATGTGTGAGTTCTTATACCTTTATTGTTACATGATTGTTATCACTTTTTCAAGTTCATCTTCATATATGAATGCGTGTTTGAATATCTTAAAACCTTGGTTGTTGCCTTACCTTGAGTGCTCTCATACACTTGTTGTATTACTTTGAAGCATTTTTGGTATGCATGAATCACCTTTTAGACATCTCTCATCTTCCATGATTGAATTCCTTTTACATGTTTGGTTGTTACTTGCTTGTTTAACAAAGATTCACCATAATTCACATGTTGTTGTCACACATGTCACACCCTTGTTCAAAGATGTTTTTGTTATTACCTCTATGTGTATCCATGCTTAAATATTGTTATGATTTATGCATGTTAATCTTAAACTTTGTTATAAGTAATGTTTTGACATATACATGATTCTCTACTTTTCCAGGCCTAAATATTGTTATGATTTATGCATGTTGATCCTTGAACTTTGTGATAAGTAATGTTTTGACTTATACATGATCCTACTTGATTTGTATCCATGCTTAAATATTGTTATCATTTATGCATGTGGATCTTTGAACTTTGTCATAATAAGTAATGTTTTGACTTATGAGTGATTTACTTGTCCTTGTGATGTTTGGTCTTGTAAGAACCTTATTTCATACCCTTTTAGATGTTGTAACATCTGTGTGTACCTTTGGTTGTAACCATTTGGTTTGACTCTAAAACTCTATAGATGATTACTTGGTTGTAACCTTGTTACTATTGCTTAATGTTGTTACATGCTTGCTTCACTTTCTTGGTTGTTACCATGATATTATATCTTCGTCATGTTTGAATGAATGTATATGTATGCTTAAAATTTGTTAAGTTTCCCCCAAGTGATGTAGCTTGTTAGATTTCATCCTAAAGATTTCCCCTATGTCTCTAAGTCCAAAGGAAAGTATCTCTATTGACTCAATATCATAGATAGCTCATGTCCCATCTCCCTTTTACCTTGTTAGGGTCATTAGGACTTCCAACTTAGGCTTAAGTTAGAACATACACTCTTTTGACTTTGGTAAGTCAAGATCTTTAGCGCACCTTGTTAGGAATCCTACAACTTAGAACTTAGGTCTAAAGTTTGTTAACTCTATGTGTGTACCATTGTTATGTGTATTCACTTTTCCCCTTTTGGCTTTTGTTTAAGTCAAACCCCCAGTTAGGTCTTTCAACATAGACTTAAAGAGTTTGTTAACTTTACATAAGTATCATTGTTATGGATGCTTATTCCCCTTGAGCCTTGACCATAGTCAAAAGTTCTCTCCTTAGTTAGGAGAAATACGATTGTGCTGATTTTGTCCTTGTTAGGATATGTAGGCACGAGATGCAATGTCTTGGCGAGCATAATTAGTGTATATACCCATAGGTATTTACCTTAGCACATAACCATTATAAGACAAACATTAACACAACTACCAAACAAGAGTCTCCTGTAGAGTACTACAGATACTTAGGGTGCTAATACCTTCCCTTAGTATAACCAATCCCCGAACCTCCCGATCTCTTAGCTTCGTTGTTACGTAGCGTACTTAGGTTTTTCTTTGATCTTTACCCTTTCCTTTGGATAAATCAAAGTTTGGTGGTGAATATTTAAAGATTTATGGTTCAAGTTAATTAATAGATTGACATCCAATTCTCACCGTAATAGAAATGGTGACTTCATTGGGGAGATATATCTTGAGGGTTAAGCCCAACTTATTTGCAGTTGTGTTTTATGTGTTTCCCTTATACATGTACATTTATGAATATCTGTATATTATGCCTGCTGTATTGCATATGTGCATTGGGTTTCTACCTTGAGATGTGAGATAAATCCTAGCCTGGACTTGAATGTACACCTATGATATGATTGTCGTATAATCAATAGTTGACAGTTGGGAGTAATCCTAACATGTTTGACATGTGATGTAACCATGCTCAGTTGAGGCCCCTTTGGGATTACTGATGGTGTATGAGTAGTTGTACGTTCATTACTTTTTCCAACCTGGGAGTCCGTGGCACTGAGGACCTTTTAGTTACCCACATACCCCACTTGGCCTTTTAGAACGTATGCGATAACTGTAAGGGAGTAGTCCCGAATGGTTGATACACGATACTATACTCAGACGAGTTTATATTGAGAATATTTTTGACTCACATGAGTAGTCATGTAGGTTGATAATATCTGAAAAATTTATCGATGACTCTGGGAACTACGTAGAACCCGTTGTGCAGGTACAAACAAAACATAGTACATGTCAGTTGAGAAGGGTATACCATGACTCTATGCTTGTAACCCAAACTTAGGACCCTTGTTTGTTTGCATATGCATTATATATATATATGACTATGTGAATACTTGTGAATGTGTTGCTTATGCATCATCTGATCATCCCATCATAAGCATTCATGCAGGTGGTTTTGAGAAACTTAGTTGTTTTCTTTATTGCAAAAAACTGAGGTCATGGATATTGGAAAAAGAAACACTAGAAAGTACAACTTCAAGAAACCAGATTTGACAGGATTAAGGAAATTGATGGCCTTAGTATCTTGTCCTAAAGACTTCGAAAAGAGATATGGAAGATTATTGAGACTTGTCAAGATCAAGATGCAAGAAAGAGTTCTCAACACTCTTGTGTAATTCTATGACCCCCTATATCACTGTTTCACCTTTCCCGGTTATTAACTCGTTCTAACCTTGGAAGAGTACTCTTATCACATTGGTCTGCCAATACTGGATAAAAATCCGTTCAGAGGTTTGGAGAAGCTCCCCTCACCAAAGGACATTGCCAGTGTCATCCACCTAAAAGCTTCCGAAGTCAAAGCCAATCTCGTCTCCAAGTATGGACTCAGAGGTCTAACTACTGAATTGCTAATAAGAAAAGCTGCTCTCTTTGCCAAAGAAAATAGCCTAGATGCTTTTGAAGTAGTCCTTGTATTGCTCATCTATGGTTTGGTCTTCTTCCCTAAAGAAGAATATTTAATTGACATCAACGCTATCCAAATTTTCATCATTGGTAATCCCGTACCTACTCTGCTTGGAGATATATACCATTCTATTCCTATAGAACTCTCAAAGGAGATGAGACTATCCTATGTTGTGCTCCTCTGTTGTATAGATGGTTTGTTGCACATTTTATGAGAACAAATATTTTCAAAGAAAATCCAAATGGACTAAGGTGGTCTCAAATGCTCATGGCTCTAACTCAGACCGATGTACATTAGTACGATCCCACTTATGACAAATGAGCTATCACCAAAAGTTGTGGTTCATTTCCCAACGTACCTCTTCTTAGTGTACGAGGATGAATCAATTACAACCCTATCCTTGCAAGATGTTAGGTTTCTTCTACGTCAATATATAAGCTAGTATGAGATTTATGGATAGCGTTGCAGATGCTTGGAAGACTATCCATAAGAAGACCAAGAATGATCTAGGAAAGAAGAACTGTATAGTATTTGAGCCTTTCACGCAATGGGTTCGTGCTAGAGCCCATGATCTCAAGATGCCTTATCTCCTAGAGAGATCTTTGCAAATTGTTTCCACTTCTTCCTCTATCATTCCTGTTGAGAAAATGGAGGGATACCAAGAAACTTTGGCTAGATTGAAGTTGGAGCGAGATACTTGGAAGGGCAAGTACCATGTCATTCAGTCCAAGCAGATGGAGATGAAGAGATAGCTGAAAGAAAATGATGATTTAATTGAGTTGCCTGAAAGGAGGGTTATTGACAGATATGTAGCACAAGAGAATTTATTTTTCTCTAGTGTTCAGCCCGTGCTTAGTACCCATGAGTACTCTGACATCCCACCTACATCCGGTGCATCAAAAGGAATCATCAACAAGCTAGTATTGGAGAATGAGGAATTGAAAAGACAGAAGAGGACACACAAATATGACCTTTCTAGTTAGACTCCGTGGAGACTCTAGGGCCTAGTTTTTTTCCTCTTGTATTTTTAGTCTCTTGTATTGTACTTTAAATTTGTAACGTTTTCCAATATTAATGAAGTAAGATTTTGTGCCAAAAAGTGTTGCTTTTGCAAATTAGTCTTTTGAGTTTCTTAAAACCAACTGCATTGCATCTCATTATTTTGTTAACATTCGAGGAGCCCTATCTTTTTTTCCAGACATTATAATGGACTTAAGAAAGAAAGCAACTCTAAAATGCATATTCTGAAGCCCAACGTTGGACAATATGAGAATACTATGAGGCCTAGTGGAAGATCCTTTGTCGTTCAACAACAATTATGGAAATATTCTACCTCTATTGGCGCTCCAAGTAGATGATGAGATGTTAATGGCGCTCATACAGTTCTACGATCCCATTTACCATTGCTTCATGTTTCTAGACTATCAATTGCTACCAACGTTGGAAGAGTATTCTACTTTGATGGGATTATGTGTCACTCCTAAACCATTCTCTGAGAGAGAAAGAAGACCAAACAGGAGAGTCATGGATGAAGCCTTACACCTAGAACCATCTGACCTTCAGACCCATCTGGATGTCAAAGATGGATTCTCTGGTTTACAAGTAAGACCCTTGATGGAAACAACTGAGGCTCACACTAATAAACAAGACACATAGATCTTTTGAGGCTATCTTGGCCTTATTGATTTATGGACTTCTTCTGTTCCCAAGTGCTGATGAGTTCATAGACTTGAATGCCATTAACTTGTTTCTGATCAGGAACCCTGTTCCCACCCTACTAGCTGACGCATACTTCTCCGTTCATCTAAATAACTCCCATGGAGAAGCCCAGATTACTTGATGTACCACTCTCCTTCACGAGTGATTTATTTTGCACTTGCCAAGGACAATCTCTCTGTGGAATCTGAAGGACAGTCTTGCATGGATAGAAAAGCTTCTATCACTCAAACACTATGACATCAGTTAGGATGATCCCATCTATGAGGGGGTTACCATGATTCATATTTGTGGGGATTTCCCTAATGTGCCTCTTCTTGGCACAAAAGAATGTATTAGTTACAACCCTATCCTAGCTTGTCGTCAGCTAGGATATCATGCAGAGGAAGAGCCTGATCAGGTCCTTTTGGAGAGATGCTTTCTTGAAGAAGGGAGAAACCCATATCTCAAAGAATTAATTGAATACGCTTGACGTCACCTTAATACCCTAGGGATGTCTGCTCTGGGGCATCCAGACTGTACCGTCTCAGAGGCGTAGCTTCTTTGGTCTAAAGAGATAGCCTTAAAGATGTTTTACACTTTCTTCAAATCTACTTCGACAATTCTGAAAGAACCCTTTTCTATGAAGGAATTGAAGGATGCTTTAGTCAAAGCTAAAAAATAGAAGAAGATGTGGGAGGATAAATACTTCATGGTTGTTCAAGAGAACAAAGAACTCTGGAAGCTACTCCGTCAAAACCGGAAAAAAGAAATTGTAAGAAAGATGAAGCTTCAAGAGGGGGAAGGATCTTCTCATCAGAAAGATTAGGCCTCTCAATTTCAATCTTGAATCTTGTAATTTATGTCCACACTTGGGCTTTGGATGTGTATTTCTTTTTTCTTGTAAAACTTTCATTTGTTAATGAAAAGTTGCTTTACTTGGCTCTTTCCTTCATTATTGATGTTTGTAAACACAATTTTAGGTTTCCTTTGAATGTTAGCATTGCATTTGCATTAGCATTCATGAAGCATTGCATATGCATTTTCCTGTTCTGTGGCTTATTTTGTGTTGTTTGCCTCCAGTCGGTCACACTGAGTCCTCCACATCCTTACAATACAAAAGCTCAAGCCTAAAGGAGAATGGCTGAGCAAGATTAAGACTTTGATAGAGTCAACAATGAGTTGGATGACATACGAAGAATTAGGGGCCAAATGATGGAGATACGGCAAGTGATCCGTGCAAAGATAGACACTCAACAGACCGTGGTTTCCGAGATCAATGCCACAGTTATAGAACCAACACCAGTTGTAACTGCCTCCACCAGTGATCCACCTTTTGGACCACCATTTAACTTTGTACCACCACCAGTTACCGTGAAGACTACTCAGCAAAATATTCCTTTGAATGGTGATTTTCCTCATATCCCTACTTACACTCCAGCTATTGTGAAAACACAAGCACATCCATACTTCAACAACCAACATCAGGTTTTCGATATCCCTGACCAGTCGGAAGAAGGAAATGAACGCCATGAGAAGATGAGAGAAGACTTCAAAACTATGGCGAGGAAAATCATGGCTATGGAAGGTAATAACATATTTGGGGCTGATGCGAGGGACATGTGTTTGGTTTCTAGATTAGTGATTCCTCCAAAATTTAAAATCCCAATCTTCGACAAATATGAGAGGGCTACTTGTCCTAGGACCCACTTGATCATGCACTATAGGAAGATGGCGGCCTATGTGGAGAATAATAAGTTGATGATCCACTATTTTTAAGACAGTCTCAAGGGCGCTTCAGCTAAGTGGTACTTGAGTTTGGACCAGTCTAGAATTCATAATTTTCAAGACTTGTCTGATGCTTTCATCAAGCATTACAAATACAACATGGATTTGACACCGGACCGGAGACAGTTGTTAAGTATGGCCCAGAAAAGTTCTGAATCCTTCAAAGAGTATGCCTAATAGTGGAGGGAAACTGCCCCCCAAGTGGATCCTCCTCTGACTAAAAAAGAACCAGCTGATTGGTTCGTGGACACAGTGATGCTGAAATTCTACGAGAGAATGATTAGCAGTGTGAGTGCTAATTTCTCTGACATTGTAGCTATGGGAGTAAAAGTGGAATTGGGATTTAAAAATGGAAAAATGACAAGTATCACTGGTAGTTCAAGTGGAGGCATGACTAAGAAGTTCTTTGGAAATGTCTATAAGAAGAAGGAAGGCGAGACCAATGCCATTTCTGCAGAAAGAAAGGGTCAGATTAGAAAACCTCAGCGCCAACAGCAATT
This sequence comes from Lathyrus sativus, assembly GCA_963859935.3. Classification (NCBI taxonomy): domain Eukaryota; kingdom Viridiplantae; phylum Streptophyta; class Magnoliopsida; order Fabales; family Fabaceae; genus Lathyrus; species Lathyrus sativus. The sequence goes on from OZ012735.1 coordinate 755,170,075, forward strand.
TCGAGAAAACCATCATACCCTATGCAGTACACTCAACAAACCTATGTGGCGGCCATAACGCATAACTTTCACAATCAAACTCCGGTTTTCCAGTCAGATCAACCGCCACCCTCATATCAGCAAGGCTACCAGCAGGCACCCACTGCCTCCGTATATCAACAATAATCTAGGGGCCAATCCCCATACAGAATGTACAAAATAGAAGACCAGGGGGAAGACCTCCTATCCCACCAATTCCAATGAGCTACATCAAATTGTACCCATACATGGTACAACAAGGTCTGATTACCACTAGAAAGATGGGGCCTCCACCAGATCCTCTTCCACCTTTCTATAATCCTAACACCCAATGTGCGTTTCATGAAGGGGGAGTTGGACATGATCTAGAATGATGTTTTGATTTCAAGCATATTGTCCGAGAACTAATGGAGAAAAATATTCTGTCCTTTGGGGACCGCCAACCCAATGTGAAAGACAACCCATTGCCTAACCATGGAAGCGTCAATGCAGTTGAAGACACGTATGAAATGGTAATTTATGATGTTACAGCAATCAAAACTCCACTCCAGGATCTCCATAGAATATTAGTCGAAGCCGACATGATTGAGAGTACCCATTTGAAATGTGAGGAATGTGTTGAGAATTCCAGGTGTTGCACTCTAGTCCAGAAAGACATCCAAAGACTGATGAATGACAGACTTTTGCAAATTTGCTGCCAAATGAAGAAAGAGGAGGTATCAGTGATTGAACCTATCTTCAACATGCCAGAGGGGACTGAAAAAGTTCCCATATTCAATCTTCCAAATACAAGTTTAACAAATTCAACACTCAAACCAGAGTTCCATGTTGAAAGACCTGCCAAACCAGCGGCTAGTCAGTCAAAGCCGATCAATGCTAAAAAACCTAAACCGTTCTTTTTCAAGAGTACCAAGGCAGTACCTTGGAGATATGATGACATGTTGAGAAATCAGAGATCTAGGAAAGAAGTTCAGAGTGAAAAGATGAAGAGTAAACATGAAGACGTCTCTAATATTGCTGGTACGAGCAAAATGACCCGAAGCGGTCGAATCTACCAACCTAAGGTAACTGTGGTCCCTCTCAAGGAAACTATTCCTGTGGAACTTGCAAAAAGCAAAGAAGTGCCAAACAAAGAAAACAAAGAGTTTTTAAGTATTGTCAAAAGAAGCAACTACAAAATCATAAATTAACTAAATAAGACTCCTTCAAAAATTTCTATCATGTCTCTCCTTTTGAGTTCTCCTGCCCGCAGGTATGCACTACAAAAACTGTTGGCACAGGCCCATGTAACCAAGGACATAACAATTGGTCAATTTGATTCGATGATTGCCAATATTACTGCATATAATACCTTGAGTTTCAGCAATGATGAATTACCTGCCGAAGGTCGTAAGCACAACCGTACTTTTCATATATTAGTAAAGTGCCAGGAAGACACTCTGGCAAGGATCCTGGTGGACACTGGTTCCTCTCTGAATGTGTTTTCCAAAATGATGTTGGCTAAATTGGCATATAAAGGGGGTGACATGAGACCCACCTCTTTGATTGTCAAGGCTTTTGACGGTTCTAGAAGAACGATAATAGACGAAGTGGATTTACCTGATATGGTTGGACCTCATATATTTGACATTACCTTCCAAGTGGTGGATATCAATCCCGCATAAAGTTGTTTGTTGGGAAGACTATGGATCCATACTACCGGTGCAGTGACCTCTACTCTTCACCAAAAGATGAAATTTGTAGTGGATGACAAACTAGTGGTCGTTCATGGAGAAGAGGACCTAATGGTGAGAAATCTGTCATCATTTAGGTACATTGAAGCTGATGAGGATGCTTTGGAAACTTCTTTCCAAGCCTTAGAAATAGCTAATGCCGTGTTGATCGAAGAAGCCGTGGTTGAGAGTAGTATATCTTTTGCATCTATTCAAAGCATAAAATCCGCACTGAAGAATGACACTCCTATAGAATGGGGGGAGGTAATTGAAGGGGAAGTGTCGCGGTGAAAATCGGATACCAAACTATTGATTAGTTTGAATCTTTAATTCATTTTGCAACCGAACTTTGATTTGTCCAAAGGAAGGGATAAAGATCGAAATTCCCACAATGCAATGCAAATGCACGCTAGATTGTTTAGGTTCGGGGGTTGGTTAAACTTAGGGAAGGTGCTAGCATCCTAAGTTTCTGTAGTATCCTACAGGAACCTCTTGTTTCATGATTGTTTACTGCTATGCGTTTATCTGCTTAATGGTTTAAAGACCCTAGGGGTTTATTTCTAAGTATACTCGATAAGGCATCGCACCTTGTGCCTACATATCCTTACGGGAGTGGAATCAGAGTATGTTGTAGTTCACCCTAAAGGGTTAGAGGAGCTCTTTGACTGTGGTCAAAGTTCCTACGGGTTTAGGGTAGTTGTTTTGATTGGGTTTAGGAGAAGAGATGAGTCTTCATTTTAAGGGAGAGATAACCGCCACAATGTAAGGGAGATTGTAGGAAATGGTCTTTGCATCGTCTTAAGAAAAGGTCTTACATACTCGGATGATCGCCAAGCATGCCTTTGTCGTTCTTAAGGCAAAGTCCCTACATGTTTGATTGTATTGTTTGTGGGGTGGAGATTATATCTCACTTAAGATGATTAACATCTTTTCTCTAAATGTGTTTGAAAAAAGTTGTATTGTGTTTGAGTGTTTTGTTTCTATGTTGTAAAGATAAAGACGAGGTCCTTCCTATGGGGTAGGCCCTAAGCTTAAGCGATCAACTTGAATGGGATCAAAGATCGTGGGGAGCATGATGCATATGATGTGCAACTACACACAACGTTTGAATTATGTGTAGGTTTTTCCTTTGGACGGAATGCGATGCATGGATATAAATAGGAAACGTAAATGAATTGCGGTAATGTAAATTGCAGGAAGATAAACCATACAAGTACGCATGAAAGCGCTGAAGTGTAGGTGAATGTGTGCATTGTGAATAAGATAAACCAGATAAAGATAAATGATGTATACGCATGAAAGCGCTAGGATGTATGTGAGAGTGATTGTGTCGTGAGTGTAAGATCAATTTGTATGTTACGATGCGGATTGATTTTAAGTAGTTGATTATTTTGTTTAGTGAGATTTAGTTTGAATTATTTTAAGTGGGATTGAATATAAAATTAAATTCTAAGTTTGAATAAAATGCTATAATGATCCTAATTTATTATAAAACTTAATTGAGGTGATTATTTTATAATGGATATTAGTTTTATAAAAAGTTGTTATTGGTTTTAATAAAAAGTTTGATGGAGCTGATTTTTTTTTAGGAAAGAAAATGTTAATTTGATTTAGCAAGACTCCTTGGATGTTAATAGAAAAATTTATTAATTTATTTTAAAAAATAGTTTTGAGTGTGAGATAATTTTAAAATAGAAAACATAAAAAAGTGTTAAAAAAAATAATTTTCTTTTATTAACATCATTACCTAATAAAGTTGGTAAATTATTATTATTCAACTAGTGACTAAAAAAAGTTAAAAGGTGTTGATTATTTAAAAAGTTATTTAATTAGTTAATTAAGTTAAAAGATGATGATTAGGTTTTTTTTTTTAAGAAAAGATTAGTGATTTAACGGGGGGTTTAGTGCATGTGTGGTGAGTATCAGTGTGTGATTAGTGATTAACACAAATTAAACAGAAAATACAAAAAAAGAAGGAACCCTAAGCCCCAAATCCAATCTCTTCCGCCTCTTCGATCGGCCGTCCCTCTTTCTCCATTTTCTTCTCCGATCGGCCATCTCCCCTTTCTTCCAATCTTCTCCGATCGGCCATCTCCCCTTTCTTCCAATCGCGACTCCTTTCTCCTTCTCTATCGCGACTTCTCTCTCTCTCTCTCAATCGCGACTTCTCTCTCTCGATCCTCCGTCATCTCTCTCGATCGCGATTTCCTTCTCCCTTCGATTCTGAAATCACGAAGAACAGGTCAAATGCGATAACATATTTTACAAAGTGTGACTTACTGTTCGATGGTGTTTGCAGGTTTTCGGTGGATGATGGTTGAGCGGAAATGGAGATTTGCGGCGACGGTGCCTTGTTTGAAGATGGTGGATTGAAGCTTGCGGTGGTTTGCGGCGTAGTTCGGAAAAGATAAGTTCTCCTTTGCTTTTAGGGATTTTTTGAATGGGATTCTCTGTATGTGTTAGATGTTTGTGAATGGCTTCGTCTGTGGATTTTGTGGATTTTTGCCTGTGCGTTTTTTTCGTCCCCTTTTCTTGTGGCTTCGTTCTTCTTATATAGGCCTTTGAGTGGAAAACAAATTTAGAATGAACTTAACTGATAAATGATTGTTGATTGGATTTGGTTTAAGGTTTCCTGATTGGGATGAGCCGAATTTGAAAACTTTCCCAATTCATCTGATTGCTGTAATGAGCTATTGAATGATAAATCAATCTCCGATTTCTGTGATTTGGTTTTGAGATTGGATTGATTTGATTCTGAATGGAATGTTCTGTCCTCAAGGAATATCCTCTAACGGTTATTTTTAATTGCTAACTTGCGTTGGTATCTTGGCAGGTGCGAATAGTGAAGGGGTTGGGCCTAGAGAAGTTAACAGCCCAGAGTAAATTCTTGCTTGGTGAGAGTTTCCACGGAAACAAAGTTGGTGATGAAAAGTAATAGCTGCCATCGTTCTCTGTGCATAAGCTGAACGCAAGGTCCATCCTTCCAATTCAATCTCTATTCCTTAGGGTTTTTTCTCTAGCTGACATATATCTGAACATCGTTTCCTTTTCATGTGTTCGATGATGATGTTTGGAGTAATTGGAGTATTGGCATTTTGGAAGGTGGAATCAAAGCTCTTGGTTTTATCTGAGGCTTCCAAATCGGTCCCTTTATCAAAGTTCTTTCCAAATCTAAATGAGTTGTTAGTAACTGGAACTCCTTTTTCAACTTCAGCTAATTGGCTCGTGGTTCTCCTGTTTCAGAATTCTCAGCGGCGATAAATGGTGAAAGTTGTGTCCATGATAACTGAGTTGCCGCCGTCATGGAAGCAGGAACTAAGTTGATGTTACTCTAAAGACTAGTATCAATTTAGTCCTGAAGTTCGACAGGTAGTTAATTGTTCTACACTTCAAACCATGGGTCGTGTTCTGTGAAATGTTGTACCTAGCATATAGGACTGCTCCTTATTCATGTTATCTAGTATCACTGAAAATATTCTTCGTGTTTCTTTCGTAGGCAAGAGTTGTGGTTTATGCTGTGATGCACTAAGTTGTGGCGCTGAAGACTTGGCTACTGATGTCTCAAAATAAATTGTCGCCGCTATCGGTGTTTATGAGAGTTTAGCAGTGATTCACCTCGAGTCAGGGATAATGCGAATTGTTGTCTAGCTTTTCTTATCCATGACAAACCATAATGTCTCACGACCGTTGCTAATAATTTGTTCGTTTTGCAGGCCGAAGGTAATGTTGTGGCTGCGGTTCAATCCTTCGTTAATGACAATAATTGTTGCAGTGGACGTGGTTGGTGAGTTTTGCCTTAGATTCAATATATTTCCTTTGGATACCCTTCGTATCTTGATGGCTCATGTAATACCTTCACACCTATTCTTGAATTTGTTGTAAACACCGAGTTTGATTGAATGTTCCAGCTGACAGGCCCAACGTAGAAACTACCGCGAAATGTGTTTATGTATATCCTGTTAATTGGTTTCCTTCTGGTGCGAACTGCTTTCAGAAATTGGAGCTGCAACCGGGGATGTAACAAAACCGGAAGTACATAAAGTAGAGGTACATGCGGAAATGCCCTGATTTTGATACTTTCAATAGTTGTTTTCATGTGCTGAAGGTTTGCTCAAATTCAGTTTCAGGATTAACCGATTCTATTGCGCTGAAGCTACTAATCTCATGCACAGGCCTCAACAGGGTAGTCCTTGGTTGGAGTACGTTTGCAGACATCTTTCTGCAGGTGTGTAGGCTCACAACTCTTCTTGGGATTGTGTTAACCATGCTGATCTTTGGTTGTAACTTGGATTCTTTTGACAGGTTTCGGTGAGACAGCTCCGCTGGTTTGCGCAAGATACGAGCAATGAGGATGCATTATAGGGCTACGACGACTTTGTCGATAACAAGGTTATTCGACGACATCCAGTGCATATCATGGCTTGGTGTAACCGTTCATGGCATAAGTGGAGTCAAAATGTAGAAATCCTACTGAATATTTCTCTGTTAGCCTCACTTGGAGTTCCAGCATAGTGGATGGTCGAAGCGTCCGTGTCGTAAAAGAGCAAAGTCTTGGCAGTAGTAGTGTGCTTGAACATCGTAGCTAGAAATAATTTATCTAAGCTTGTAGGAAGTTTGGATTTTTTTGCAATAGTTGTTAAGAGCCCCTTGTAATAGTTTGTAGGAATAGTCATGGAATGGACTGAGGGATATTATTCAATATACGCGGTCCTTTCAGCTTGTAACAGACTACTTTGTCACCCAAATGATAAATACCGTGTTGTTCATCAAAATTGAATGCCATTCTAATTCTGGATGTTAATTGAATTAGGGCTTGGTGCCTCAAACTAGACTTATATTTTGAAAGACTTATTCAAATTGAAGAAAATTAAGCGGCATGTTGGATATCTTTAGAGAAAACGTAACTTCGGCACGTCACACTTAGGACTAGCCGGTAAATAAAACCATGTCCATCCTTTGAAGAAGATTTAGGGACAAAGTAACACATAACGGCCGCATTTCTCAACTTCACGATAGTATCCTCGTAAATAATCTTGCCACCATTCTCTGTAATGATTTCGAATGTCGTAAAGCTCAAAATATAGAATCATCTTGCCTTCTTTGAACTGAAATTCTGTGACCTCTTGCATTTGAATGATGAGCTTTTTACGACTCTTTTCCTTATGTAGCGTGAAATATAGCTCCTTAGTTAAATGGAGCTCAAAATATGGATCTTCAAATGACATCTCTGCATGAATAAATAATTCTGGAAATCGATGGCGTGGATCCTTTGAGAAACCTTGAAGAAGACTTGCTTTGTACTGATTAAGGTGTCGTAATGATGAGAACGTGTGATTCCAATAATGCTTCATCACCACTAGCTTCACAAATGAAATGGTTGGAAAAGTTAATCATGTGTGGATGGTTGATCGCGAGAATGAACGCTATCTCCACTCGACATTACTGTGTCTGCACAAATTGGTTAGTCGCATAAATATTAAATATTAAAATAAAGTTGAATGATAATATAAAAAACGCAAAAAGAGGTAGGATCCTACGGTCAAAAATTAGGGTGCAACAGATGCCCCTATTTAAGTTACTCCTATTCGGAGGTATGGAGATTGAAATCTCCATCTCGACGAGATAGGAGGGACTTAAATACAAACATTGCGCGAATTTTTGGCCGTAAGAAGTCACCGAATGCATATGATATGCAATGATATGAAAATGCAGGACGGACAAAAGATGAGAAAGAGGTCATGAACTGGATGCGACATGCTAGACAGAAGAACAACAGATCCAACAAGGCGGGACCCTACGAGGACATGGACAATCACTCATGGGAAACCTCCAAACGTGCAACAGTAACTCATGCATCAGGGATGCAGTGATTTTGACGATTTGTGATCGAAAGATACTTTTGCTACCGAGGTGGTGGTCAATAGTAACTCAACATGGATCTCTTTTTTTTATTGTTTTGTTTTATATTTTCGACTCAGCTGAAACGGAAAAATGTATAACCTCTCCTGGCATCATGGTACGGGGACCATGAGCTAGTCTCGGCCTTCGATGTCATTGTAGTTGTAGATGTTGTTGTAATTGTTGAGCTTCCCCGAGCATCATGATATGGGAGTCATGCGCCGGTCTCGGTCTCTGATGTCGAACTTCCCCTTGCTCCATGGTATGGGAACCATGAGCTGGTCTCGGTTTCTAATGTCGAACTTCCCCTTGCTCCATGGTATGGGAACCATGAGCTGGTCTCGGTTTCAGATGTCAAACTTCCCCTTGCTCCATGGTATGGGAACCATGAGCTGGTCTCGGTTTCTGATGTCAAGCTTCCCCTTGCTCCATGGTATGGGAACCATGAGCTGGTCTCGGTTTCAGATGTCAAACTTCCCCTTGCTCCATGGTATGGGAACCATGAGCTGGTCTCGGTTTCAGATGTCAAACTTCCCCTTGCTCCATGGTATGGGAACCATGAGCTGGTCTCGGTTTCAGATGTCAAACTTCCCCTTGCTCCATGGTATGGGAACCATGGGCTGGTCTCGGTTTCAGATGTCAAACTTCCCCTTGCTCCATGGTATGGGAACCATGGGCTGGTCTCGGTTTCAGATGTCAAACTTCCCCTTGCTCCATGGTATGGGAACCATGGGCTGGTCTCGGTTCCTACCCAAAATGATGGAAACTCGCGAGAGCATCTTCATAGAGGGGTTGTAAATTTGTAGATTGTAGATTGCGTGTTGTAAATTGTAATGTTGATGTAGATTGTTGATGTCATTGTAGAATTTTGTAGACGTGATCTTGTATTTGTAATTGTAGATGCAATTTGTATTGAATTGGCAATTTGTAGAATGTGCACCGGGGATCTTCAAAAGAGTTGTAAACCGGTTGATACGTGGAGTGTCCTCTTGTAAGGAGATATGTCATTGACTGTACTCGTAATGAACTCTCTGAGGAAGATCATTTTTGAAGTACCTCTGCTGTAATTGTAAAAGAAATGTGAAATTGTAGTAGCAGAAATCCTCAAATGGGGAAGTATCTGTAATGTCCTTTGACTTGCTAATCTTGAAATAGTCCACTGGGGAAGGACAGATTGTCTTGATGAATATTGTTGTTTGTCGTTTTGAGAATAGATCTGCCCAAAACGAGTTGCTCAAATAAAGAGATCTTCTGTCATTTAGTTGTAAGTTGTTGAGTGGATCTTGTAATGTTGCTGAAGAAATGTCACGTCTTCAATGGTGATCCTTATAATGTCGAAGCGCAAGATAAATGTACTTTTGATCCATGCTCAAAAGCTGGAGATGTTCGTAGTGATTGTCAAAGACCGAAGTTCAATTCGGGAAATAACCGAAGAGAAACTGTCATGTAAGACTCAACCATAGAGGCATGAACTCCAATGGGAATGTACTGAAACAACTGTCTTCCACGAGGATCGAACTTCGTGGGGAATGGAAATATTGAGTTTTTTCTGCTTAGGACTGACAACTCTATTTGGAAGGAGTAAGACACGCCCAAATACCCAAGGGTAAACGCGATCGAATAGATAGAGTAAAACATACAAAGGATGCACAAATGCAAATGTTATGTTACCTATTTATATGATATGTGTATGCTTATGCTGACAAAACAGACGAAAGCAAAGACCGAATACGGGATAAATGTCTCGGAACAAAACATCCGACCAATCTTCAAAGATAGAAGTATCACTGAGGATAGATGGGGAGTCAAACATAGGGTCCCAATACTGCTTCAAAACTTCGAAATTTCTCTTTGAGAGAAAGTGATCAATCCAGTTGGGGATGCATCGTCTTGACAAGCTTGACGTGTTGTATGAAATTGTAGACGGAGGTACCCAAACCGAAGTTTCAGAGGGGATAAAATAAATAGCCTTGGTCTTCGCAGTTGTTGGACATGTTGGGGTCGGGCTTCCTGAGGATGAAATATACATCTCTTTGCTCCAATCTTCAAATGCCCCAAGTCACATAGTTGAAAAGCAACATCTAGAGAGGATTTTACAGAAAACATGATGCCCAAATGCCTCACTGTTTTCAAACTCTCTAGAGATTCACCGAATCTCGACGTAACTGCCCCTGATTAGTGATAAGTGAGTCCTTGAATTTCTTCTAGTTGAACCCAAGACTTGTGCAGATGAAAATTCTTTGGGGATAATGACTTGCCCCAAGTCAGCAAAGTCTTCCAATATCATCATCAATGTCTGTATGTCGTCTTTCTAAGATGTCAAGCACATTTGAAATATCCATTTTGAAATGGTTAATGCAACACGCGTTTGTCTTGAAGTTTTGAAAAGGGGTATCGCAATAACTTGTGATCGAAACCACTAGTTAGGATACAAATTGAATCGTTATTTATAAAGCCGATTAAATTTGAGCATAGCTCAAGGAGTCAGGAAACAGTATCTCATCGAGTATGCTTTCGAACTAAACCTTACTTCAATCAGGACTTTGAAGGTTGTATATGGGCTTAATCTGTGACTGATAAAATGGAGGAATGAAAGGGTTAGTATATTTGTGCCCACCCCCTTTTTTTTTGAAGATGTTTATTATTTTTGATATCACCCTGCCCCAGGTTAAGAAAATGAGGTTAGAAAGGGTTTGGGAGAAAGAGAACGGATCCTCCATCAAGGTTTAAAAGAAAGGGTTGACTATGTCGGCTTTCAGGAGGTTTAAAATAATGCCTTACATCGTCAGTAGGGTTTTCATTCGAAGCATACAACAAGAGATCATGTGTTTTACTTCATCATCCTCCCTCCAATTCTTTGTCAAAGCAAGAGAATGGGTAAAAGTCGGCGTTATAGATAATTTTGAAAAAACTATTTGAGTGAAACGAATGGATTTCTTCAAGACAAACAGTTATTGCATTGCTTATTCGAAACAGAAAGTTCTTACATGCAAAATATGCTTTCAATCAAAGAAATAAACACACAAACAAACGAAAGAAACATGTAAAGTTCTTCTGAGAGTCCTTTCCAGGATCTTTATTGTGCTTTCATGTAGACGGGAAAGATATGCAGAAATGTCTGGTGCGCAGCTTTCAGACACGGCGTTGACGACCTTGAATCATGCCTGGGGAGGATGAACCTTGTTGCGATAGGGGGTTATCTCGTACGTAAGGGACGGAACCCTCAAAGATCAAGACTCTATCTTTGACCAAATTTTGGACGTCTGCTTTCATGCCGTAACAACTCTCAATGTCGTGCCCCGGAGCACCTTGATGATACAGGCAAAATTTGTTGGCATTGTACCAGTATGGAAACCTCTTAGGTACCTTGGGTGGGGCTTTAGTCTGGATATGCCCTCTTTGAATTAGTGCTGGAAACAAATCAGCGTACTTCACCGGGATGGGATCAAACTGATGAGTTACTTCTCTTGGTGCATCTGGAGTCATCCTTTGATACCTTTTCCGAATTTGTCGGTGCTGTGGTTGATCTGGAGAGGCCAACCTCTGCCTAGGATGTGGTTGTTGTTCATGCTGAGCGGGCATCGCATACTGATGCTGAGGATGGGGTACCGGAGCCATGAATTCTCTGGAAGATCCACAGTCATCTCTATTGTTCGGGGCTATACCCAAGTTATGATGGTATTGCTTCACGAAAGCAAAAGTTAAGTCTTCCCAAGACTGAATGTGATTCCCTTGTAGATTCATATACCATGCTGATGGTGCTCTACCCAAACTTTCTTGGAAGCAGCGAATCAAAAGTTGGTCGTTCCCAAGGTAGGCGGTCATCTTCTGACAGAACATCGTCAAATGATACCTTGGACAAGTTGTACCTTTGTACACCTCAAAGGCGGGCATCTGGAATCCCGGGGGGATAACTGAGTTTGGAACTAGGTGCGGGTCATGAGCATGAAAATCAGGCGCACGGTTCCTCTTCATTATTTTCCATCGTTCCTCGAAGTCACGAAATTCATTCTTGAATGCTGTAAACTCTGGATCGTCCATTTCCTTTTCTTGCACAGGCTGAAGTTGCATAGGAATAAAGTTGTCGGAGGGACGGCGAAGCGTCGGGTTAGACCTCACTCTGAAGCTAGTCATGCGATCCATGTCTTTGTTTTTCTCACTATCCTTTAGTGATACTTCCGGCTTGGTCAGATGGTAGAGACGGCGACTGACAGCAAAGATGGAAAACCGAAATGAGCCACAACAAAGGAAGGGCACATGCACAAATGTGAAATGCCATGCAGAATGTTAATGCATGATATAGATGCAGGAGGAGACTTCAAGAAACTCAAAGTGTTTTTCAGTGTTATAATGTAGGATAATTGAAAAACTTTTTATTCTTGAGAAAAGCAAAGTACTCTTTTCAGAGTTTATTACAATGAAAGCAAAAGAAAACTTAGAACTCTATCCCACGGTCTTCTTTGTACGGAGCTCCTCTGTCAACTGGTCAATGCGATCCTGCAGCGCCGCTTTCTCGATGATAAGTCGTTCCACACACTCCTTCCAAGCCATGGTAGTGGAGGGGAGATCATCATTGGTGACAGCACTTGAAGAGGCAGGAGAAAATAAGTCTTCTTGTGCCTTTCTCTTCCTGGCAACTTCCAATTTTGGTGTCTTCTGAAGTCTTTCTTTCTCTACTTTGAGGGTGAAGAACTTATTCTTCCAGGCAGTCCTCAGCTTCCGGGATTCATCCAAAGCAATCCTTACTTGTTCTATTTCCTCCTCTTCGAACCAGTCGGGGTCGTGAGGAGACAATACCATGGGTTCGTGAAAAGGAAAAGGCATCTTGAGATCGAGAGCCCTTTCTCGCACCCAATGCAGATAATCCTCGGAAACAGCACAGTCGGGGTATCCTGAAGAAGCTGTTCCTTCCCTGTCAATGTATTTCCATGTATAAATGATGACAGTCTTTAAATCTAGATCCTCTTCTCCTTTGAAATAGATCTCTTCCAACGCAACTGGGTCAGGCACTTGGATCATTGGGTGTCCAAACTGTCTACAGGCTAAGGCAGGATTATAACTTATACATCCCTCTCTTCCAATAAGCGGTACGTTAGGGAATCCTCCAATGCTAGGAATCATAGGCACGCCTCCATAGGCGGGATCATACCAGACAATGTCCGAGTGGGTAAGGGCCATAAGTATCTCGGACCATCGAGGTGTTGCTACTTTGTCCCAAAGGGACGGATACCAAGTCAAACGAGCGATGAACCACAAGTACAGCAAGGCGGTACAACATACAATGTGTCCTCCTCCTTCGGCATTGCTCGAGTGAATCGAAAAGTATGTATCAGCAAGCAAGGTGGGTACTGGATTCTTGAGTATGAAGAGCTTGATTGCATCCATATCAACAAAATCATCAATTTTAGGGAACCAGAAAGTCCCATAGACCAACAAAGTGAAATTGGCTTCCAAGATGAGAACCTCCTTTCTTTCAGCATGGTACCGGACTTTCTCGATCAACAAATCAGCGGGGAACCCAAGGACTCCTTCCTTGGTGGTTAAGTGTGTCTGGACATCTTCCAGGCTGAGATGAGTAGCGTTTGCAATTGCTTGGTGACTAGGCGTGTCCTCCCTTCCGGTGAAGAGGGGTCGAACAGTCACGGGCATCCTCAAGAGTTCTGAGTACTCTTCCAAGGTCGGCATCAATTGGTAGTCTGGAAAAGTGAAGCAGTGATACATCGGGTCGTAAAATTGAACCAATGTTTCCAACAATCCTTCTTTCATCCTTAGCTCAAGGAAGCGGAAGACTCCTCCATATTCTGCTGCGAAGGCAAAACGATCCTCGATGAGTTCGGCTAGTTCTCTCAAACTTTCGAGGTTGGGACTCTGAAAAGTGTACTTCAGGGTTTCTCTTCTGAAATCCATGATTACAACACCTACAGAACGAATTTGAGTTTCTTGAAGTGAACAATGGAAAAGAATGCAATGCAAGATGATTAGGACTTCATGGGATTCCTCTATTTATAGGCATTGCGGTAAAACGTTTTATTAAATTTGAAACGGACTACGTAAATATTCTTTTAAAGAGTCCCAAATAAAAGCTAAATAAAAGCTAGTAAAGACACTAAAGAAGCCTTGAATGATGCTGCTTGAGCTGCTCTTCTAGTTGCGCTTTCTCACGGATAAGGTTGTCCACAATTACTTTCCAAATAGTGCATTGTGGGTCGGAGAAAAATAAATCCTCCATGACTTTCCTCTTCTTGCAGGGGAGTAGCTCTTCATCCTTCAATTGCAGCTGCTTCTGAAGTTCATCCTTCTCCTTCTGAAGTTCATCCTTCTGCTCTTGAAGTTCAGCCTTCTGCTCTTGAAGTTCAGCCTTCTGCTCTTGAAGTTCAGCCTTCTGCTCTTGAAGTTCAGCCTTCTGCTCTTGAAGTTCAGCATTCTGCTTTTGATACTTATCATTTTCTGCCACTGCTACCTGGTACTTGTTCTTCCAAGACTCTAGCTCATGCTGAGACTTCCTTAAGGACACCTCTAACTCCTCGGCTTTAGACATAAAGACATAAGTGGGCTCTCTCTTTGGAGCTATGGGATCTTGACGGGAATAAGGCATCTTTAGATTGGTTGCCCTTTGTCTGACCCACTGGAGGTATGGTTCTAGAGACACACAGTTAGGCTTCCCTAGACTTCTCTTCCCTTTCTTGTATACCCTACGCCACGCGTCCAGAACTCTTCCTAGAAGCTCTATATCATCTTTGAAGAACATACCCTCTACTTGAACACTCTTGGGAGGTTCCTTCAACGGGTATCCCAACTGTCGACGGGCTAAGATAGGATTATAACTGATTCCTCCATCAAAGCTGAGCAATGGTACATTAGCAAAGTCACCGCAGCTATCAATGATTAATACCTCATCATGCACTCGGTTGTACCAATCAATGTCAGAATGGGTCAAAGCCATAACCCTTGGAGACCAATGCTCTTTGCCAATGTTTGTAAAAGAGCTAGACTTCGGCAAGTGCGAAATAAACCACTTGTAAAGTAGAGGTACACAACAAGTGATCATCCCTCCACCACGAAGGTTTCGGAGATGTATAGAGTGATATGCATTTCCCAACAGAGTCGGTACTGGGTTGTTCTTCATAAAGATCTTGAATGCTTTGAGATCGATGAAGCCTTCGAAACTTGGAAATAAGAACAGCCCATAAACAAGCGAAGCAAAGATTTCCTCAAACGGAGCCTTATTAGAATAACCAGCATAGAAGGAAGCTTTCTCGATTAGGAAACCTGTCTTTAAACCGAGGATCCCATCCTTAGTAACTAGGTTGGCTTTGACATCAGATACCTTCAAACGGAGGGTTTTGGCAATATCTTTCTCATCAGGGTCTTTTTCCAAGAAGGGAAAAGGAGATTCTTCCAGAATAGGTAGACCCACCAAAAAAGAATACTCTTCCAATGTAGGTAACAACTGAAAGTCTGGAAAGGTGAAACAATGGTAGAGAGGGTCATAAAACTGTAGCAGAGTGGCAAGAAGTCCTTCATTCACTGAGCAACCCAATAGAGATATCAGCTTCCCATACTTAGTCTTGAATCCTTCTTGATCTTCAATGAAACCCCACAACTTCTTTAGGTCGTCCAATTTGGGACTCTTAAAAGTATATTTCACAGTATGTCTTTTATCTGAAGTCATAGTGACCTACAATGTTCATAAACGAAAGTAAATCCCATGAAGTCCAATGTAGAATGATGTTATATGAATGCAGCAAACACAAGTATTCACATAAGGACATAAAGATAAACAAACAAGGGGGTGCCCTAGGTTTGCAACGAGCATGGAGCGAAGGTGTACCCTTCCCAAATGTTTAAGGACTAAATGTTGTTTGTACCTGTAGAACAAGGTTCTAATAAGGTTCCCAAAGTCATTAGCCCATCTTTCGGATATTATCAACTTCCCAAGTACTCGAGGGTTAATAATATTCTTAAGAGAACTTCTTCTGAGTGTAGCATCGCGTAGCACTATTTCGGAGGTACCCCCTCATAGTCCCGCACTACGTCCTAATAAAGGCCAAAGTTGGGTTAAGGTAACTACGGTCCTCAATATCATAGGCTCCAAAGTCGAAAGTAGTGAGTGTCTTCACGATGGATCGTTCAACAGTACTATTTCGAAAGGGCCTCAACTGAGCGGGATTCTCGATTCAACTTAGTAGGGATTCCACTCCCAATAAGCCTCCTCGAATATATCACCATCCTATCTTAATTTCTCTCAAAGTTCGGGTGTAGAACTTTATCTCACCACTCAAGGACAACAAACCCAAAAGAAACATAAGAGAAAGCATGTAAACACATAATCAAGTAGGCAGATATATAAAGCAATAAACAAATAAAATAAGATAGGGAAACCCACTAGAGAATTCCCCAGTGAAGTCGCCAATTCTGTCGCGGTGAAAATCGGATACCAAACTATTGATTAGTTTGAATCTTTAATTCATTTTGCAACCGAACTTTGATTTGTCCAAAGGAAGGGATAAAGATCGAAATTCCCACAATGCAATGCAAATGCACGCTAGATTGTTTAGGTTCGGGGGTTGGTTAAACTTAGGGAAGGTGCTAGCATCCTAAGTTTCTGTAGTATCCTACAGGAACCTCTTGTTTCATGATTGTTTACTGCTATGCGTTTATCTGCTTAATGGTTTAAAGACCCTAGGGGTTTATTTCTAAGTATACTCGATAAGGCATCGCACCTTGTGCCTACATATCCTTACGGGAGTGGAATCAGAGTATGTTGTAGTTCACCCTAAAGGGTTAGAGGAGCTCTTTGACTGTGGTCAAAGTTCCTATGGGTTTAGGGTAGTTGTTTTGATTGGGTTTAGGAGAAGAGATGAGTCTTCATTTTAAGGGAGAGATAACCGCCACAATGTAAGGGAGATTGTAGGAAATGGTCTTTGCATCGTCTTAAGAAAAGGTCTTACATACTCGGATGATCGCCAAGCATGCCTTTGTCGTTCTTAAGGCAAAGTCCCTACATGTTTGATTGTATTGTTTGTGGGGTGGAGATTATATCTCACTTAAGATGATTAACATCTTTTCTCTAAATGTGTTTGAAAAAAGTTGTATTGTGTTTGAGTGTTTTGTTTCTATGTTGTAAAGATAAAGACGAGGTCCTTCCTATGGGGTAGGCCCTAAGCTTAAGCGATCAACTTGAATGGGATCAAAGATCGTGGGGAGCATGATGCATATGATGTGCAACTACACACAACGTTTGAATTATGTGTAGGTTTTTCCTTTGGACGGAATGCGATGCATGGATATAAATAGGAAACGTAAATGAATTGCGGTAATGTAAATTGCAGGAAGATAAACCATACAAGTACGCATGAAAGCGCTGAAGTGTAGGTGAATGTGTGCATTGTGAATAAGATAAACCAGATAAAGATAAATGATGTATACGCATGAAAGCGCTAGGATGTATGTGAGAGTGATTGTGTCGTGAGTGTAAGATCAATTTGTATGTTACGATGCGGATTGATTTTAAGTAGTTGATTATTTTGTTTAGTGAGATTTAGTTTGAATTATTTTAAGTGGGATTGAATATAAAATTAAATTCTAAGTTTGAATAAAATGCTATAATGATCCTAATTTATTATAAAACTTAATTGAGGTGATTATTTTATAATGGATATTAGTTTTATAAAAAGTTGTTATTGGTTTTAATAAAAAGTTTGATGGAGCTGATTTTTTTTTAGGAAAGAAAATGTTAATTTGATTTAGCAAGACTCCTTGGATGTTAATAGAAAAATTTATTAATTTATTTTAAAAAATAGTTTTGAGTGTGAGATAATTTTAAAATAGAAAACATAAAAAAGTGTTAAAAAAAATAATTTTCTTTTATTAACATCATTACCTAATAAAGTTGGTAAATTATTATTATTCAACTAGTGACTAAAAAAAGTTAAAAGGTGTTGATTATTTAAAAAGTTATTTAATTAGTTAATTAAGTTAAAAGATGATGATTAGGTTTTTTTTTTTTAAGAAAAGATTAGTGATTTAACGGGGGGTTTAGTGCATGTGTGGTGAGTATCAGTGTGTGATTAGTGATTAACACAAATTAAACAGAAAATACAAAAAAAGAAGGAACCCTAAGCCCCAAATCCAATCTCTTCCGCCTCTTCGATCGGCCGTCCCTCTTTCTCCATTTTCTTCTCCGATCGGCCATCTCCCCTTTCTTCCAATCTTCTCCGATCGGCCATCTCCCCTTTCTTCCAATCGCGACTCCTTTCTCCTTCTCTATCGCGACTTCTCTCTCTCTCTCTCAATCGCGACTTCTCTCTCTCGATCCTCCGTCATCTCTCTCGATCGCGATTTCCTTCTCCCTTCGATTCTGAAATCACGAAGAACAGGTCAAATGCGATAACATATTTTACAAAGTGTGACTTACTGTTCGATGGTGTTTGCAGGTTTTCGGTGGATGATGGTTGAGCGGAAATGGAGATTTGCGGCGACGGTGCCTTGTTTGAAGATGGTGGATTGAAGCTTGCGGTGGTTTGCGGCGTAGTTCGGAAAAGATAAGTTCTCCTTTGCTTTTAGGGATTTTTTGAATGGGATTCTCTGTATGTGTTAGATGTTTGTGAATGGCTTCGTCTGTGGATTTTGTGGATTTTTGCCTGTGCGTTTTTTTCGTCCCCTTTTCTTGTGGCTTCGTTCTTCTTATATAGGCCTTTGAGTGGAAAACAAATTTAGAATGAACTTAACTGATAAATGATTGTTGATTGGATTTGGTTTAAGGTTTCCTGATTGGGATGAGCCGAATTTGAAAACTTTCCCAATTCATCTGATTGCTGTAATGAGCTATTGAATGATAAATCAATCTCCGATTTCTGTGATTTGGTTTTGAGATTGGATTGATTTGATTCTGAATGGAATGTTCTGTCCTCAAGGAATATCCTCTAACGGTTATTTTTAATTGCTAACTTGCGTTGGTATCTTGGCAGGTGCGAATAGTGAAGGGGTTGGGCCTAGAGAAGTTAACAGCCCAGAGTAAATTCTTGCTTGGTGAGAGTTTCCACGGAAACAAAGTTGGTGATGAAAAGTAATAGCTGCCATCGTTCTCTGTGCATAAGCTGAACGCAAGGTCCATCCTTCCAATTCAATCTCTATTCCTTAGGGTTTTTTCTCTAGCTGACATATATCTGAACATCGTTTCCTTTTCATGTGTTCGATGATGATGTTTGGAGTAATTGGAGTATTGGCATTTTGGAAGGTGGAATCAAAGCTCTTGGTTTTATCTGAGGCTTCCAAATCGGTCCCTTTATCAAAGTTCTTTCCAAATCTAAATGAGTTGTTAGTAACTGGAACTCCTTTTTCAACTTCAGCTAATTGGCTCGTGGTTCTCCTGTTTCAGAATTCTCAGCGGCGGTAAATGGTGAAAGTTGTGTCCATGATAACTGAGTTGCCGCCGTCATGGAAGCAGGAACTAAGTTGATGTTACTCTAAAGACTAGTATCAATTTAGTCCTGAAGTTCGACAGGTAGTTAATTGTTCTACACTTCAAACCATGGGTCGTGTTCTGTGAAATGTTGTACCTAGCATATAGGACTGCTCCTTATTCATGTTATCTAGTATCACTGAAAATATTCTTCGTGTTTCTTTCGTAGGCAAGAGTTGTGGTTTATGCTGTGATGCACTAAGTTGTGGCGCTGAAGACTTGGCTACTGATGTCTCAAAATAAATTGTCGCCGCTATCGGTGTTTATGAGAGTTTAGCAGTGATTCACCTCGAGTCAGGGATAATGCGAATTGTTGTCTAGCTTTTCTTATCCATGACAAACCATAATGTCTCACGACCGTTGCTAATAATTTGTTCGTTTTGCAGGCCGAAGGTAATGTTGTGGCTGCGGTTCAATCCTTCGTTAATGACAATAATTGTTGCAGTGGACGTGGTTGGTGAGTTTTGCCTTAGATTCAATATATTTCCTTTGGATACCCTTCGTATCTTGATGGCTCATGTAATACCTTCACACCTATTCTTGAATTTGTTGTAAACACCGAGTTTGATTGAATGTTCCAGCTGACAGGCCCAACGTAGAAACTACCGCGAAATGTGTTTATGTATATCCTGTTAATTGGTTTCCTTCTGGTGCGAACTGCTTTCAGAAATTGGAGCTGCAACCGGGGATGTAACAAAACCGGAAGTACATAAAGTAGAGGTACATGCGGAAATGCCCTGATTTTGATACTTTCAATAGTTGTTTTCATGTGCTGAAGGTTTGCTCAAATTCAGTTTCAGGATTAACCGATTCTATTGCGCTGAAGCTACTAATCTCATGCACAGGCCTCAACAGGGTAGTCCTTGGTTGGAGTACGTTTGCAGACATCTTTCTGCAGGTGTGTAGGCTCACAACTCTTCTTGGGATTGTGTTAACCATGCTGATCTTTGGTTGTAACTTGGATTCTTTTGACAGGTTTCGGTGAGACAGCTCCGCTGGTTTGCGCAAGATACGAGCAATGAGGATGCATTATAGGGCTACGACGACTTTGTCGATAACAAGGTTATTCGACGACATCCAGTGCATATCATGGCTTGGTGTAACCGTTCATGGCATAAGTGGAGTCAAAATGTAGAAATCCTACTGAATATTTCTCTGTTAGCCTCACTTGGAGTTCCAGCATAGTGGATGGTCGAAGCGTCCGTGTCGTAAAAGAGCAAAGTCTTGGCAGTAGTAGTGTGCTTGAACATCGTAGCTAGAAATAATTTATCTAAGCTTGTAGGAAGTTTGGATTTTTTTGCAATAGTTGTTAAGAGCCCCTTGTAATAGTTTGTAGGAATAGTCATGGAATGGACTGAGGGATATTATTCAATATACGCGGTCCTTTCAGCTTGTAACAGACTACTTTGTCACCCAAATGATAAATACCGTGTTGTTCATCAAAATTGAATGCCATTCTAATTCTGGATGTTAATTGAATTAGGGCTTGGTGCCTCAAACTAGACTTATATTTTGAAAGACTTATTCAAATTGAAGAAAATTAAGCGGCATGTTGGATATCTTTAGAGAAAACGTAACTTCGGCACGTCACACTTAGGACTAGCCGGTAAATAAAACCATGTCCATCCTTTGAAGAAGATTTAGGGACAAAGTAACACATAACGGCCGCATTTCTCAACTTCACGATAGTATCCTCGTAAATAATCTTGCCACCATTCTCTGTAATGATTTCGAATGTCGTAAAGCTCAAAATATAGAATCATCTTGCCTTCTTTGAACTGAAATTCTGTGACCTCTTGCATTTGAATGATGAGCTTTTTACGACTCTTTTCCTTATGTAGCGTGAAATATAGCTCCTTAGTTAAATGGAGCTCAAAATATGGATCTTCAAATGACATCTCTGCATGAATAAATAATTCTGGAAATCGATGGCGTGGATCCTTTGAGAAACCTTGAAGAAGACTTGCTTTGTACTGATTAAGGTGTCGTAATGATGAGAACGTGTGATTCCAATAATGCTTCATCACCACTAGCTTCACAAATGAAATGGTTGGAAAAGTTAATCATGTGTGGATGGTTGATCGCGAGAATGAACGCTATCTCCACTCGACATTACTGTGTCTGCACAAATTGGTTAGTCGCATAAATATTAAATATTAAAATAAAGTTGAATGATAATATAAAAAACGCAAAAAGAGGTAGGATCCTACGGTCAAAAATTAGGGTGCAACAGGAAGCAAGAGCAAAGATGAACCGCCAAGGGTTGGGTTACAAACCAACTCATGATAAGGCTCAAGAGTTTGCCAAAAGACGACCAAAGACCATCAATAAGGTGTTCATCAGTGGAGGCATCCAAATCAACGCCGTTGAGGAGGATTTTGAGGACGACTATGTTGATCAGTTGGTATACCATGATGAGCCTTCTCTAAGCAATTGGGAGGCTGCTCAGATTCCTGTCATCTTTCCTGTGACAAAGTAATTTGCTTGTTTTGTTTTATAGTTTCCTTCAAAAAAGCTTTCCATAACCCTGCCCAAGGTTATCGGATTATTTGGTATCGACCACATGCTTTCAAATTATTATAATCAATGAAGATGTTTTGTTAAAATATTCATTTGTTTGTGTACATTTTTTTCTTTTACTTTTAAAGAAAATGGCATTTCTTTTGAAAACTAGCAAAAATATTTTCCTTTTATTCTGTGCATTTATATTTGTGTGATTTAATAAATCAAGCCATTTTAAACATGTAGAGAAACTCCAAAACCAGTCGAATCCAATGACTATGTTTTCCCTCCTGACTTTGATTCACCCATATATCAAGCTGAAGACGAAAATGATGAAGATTTTGAGATTACGGATGAGTTGGCAAAAATGTATGAGTACGAGTACACAAAACTTCAATCTCACAAAGAGCAAGTTGATTCGTTAATCCTGGCACTGACAAAAATAGAAAAGAAGTCAAGATTGGGACAACGCTTGGGGAAGAGATTAAGAAAATACTAGTGAAGCTTCTATAAGAGTATGTTAATGTATTCGCTTGGTCATACCAAGATATGTCTAGTTTGAATACCGCTATATTTATTCACAAGTTACCTCTCCGACCTGAGTGTCCGCCTATGAAACAGAATCTCAGAAGGACCCGACCCGATATGGCTCTCAAGATCAGAGATGAGGTCAAAAAGCATATAGATGCAGGTTTCTTGGCAGTGCCAAAATACCCAAAATGGGTGGCCAACATTGTGCCCGTGCCAAAGAAGGATGGAAAAGTTAGAATGTGTGTATACTACAGGGATCTGAATAAAGCCAGTCCAAAGAACGACTTCCCTATGCCACATAGCGATACCTTGATGGATAACACTGCTAGATTTGTTGTCTTGTCTTTCATGGATGGTTTCTCAGGATACAATCAGATAAAGATGGATCTCGAGGACATGGAGAAGACCACGTTTATCATATCCTGGGGCACTTATTGTTATAAAGTTATGCCTTTTGCTTTAAGGAACGCAGGAGCCACTTACCAGAAAGCTATGATAACATTATTTCACAACATGATGCACAAAGAAATTGAGGTGTATGTCGATGATATGATAGCCAAGTCTCAAAGTGAAGAGGATCATCTAGATCACCTGTTGAAGCTATTCATAAGGCTCAGGAAATACCAGTTGAGGCTAAATCCTGCAAAATGTACTTTTAGAGTAAGATCTAGAAAATTACTCGGCTTTATCATCATTCAGCGTGGGATAAAGGTAGACCTTAACAAAGTGCGAGCTATCCAAGAGATGCCTGCTCCAAAGATAGAAAACCAAGTCATAGGTTTCCTCGGGAGACTAAACTACATCTCTAGATTCATCTCCAACATGACTCCAACCTGTGAACCAATCTTCAAGTTGTTACGAAAAGATTAGACAGTTGTTTGGAATGAAGACTGTCAACAAGCCTTCGACAAAATTAAAGGTTATCTCAAAGAACCTCCAATCTTAATTCCTCCTGTACCGGGAAAACCTCTCTTCATGTACATGACAATGCTCGAGGGATCTATGGGTTATATATTGGGACAACACGACGAGTCTAGATGAAAGGAACATGCCATCTACTATCTTAGCAAGAAGTTCACCAATTGTGAAAGTCGGTACTCACTTTTGGAGAAGACTTGTTGTGCTTTGGCTTGGGGTGCCAGACGTTTGAGGCAATACATGATATGTCATACCACTTTGTTGATTTCCAAGATGGATCCAATAAAGTATATTTTTGAGAAACTTGCTCAGACAGGAAGGTTTACCCGTTGGCATATGCTCTTACCAGAGTACGATATCCAGTACGTCGCTCAAAAGTCCATCAAAGGTAACATCTTGTTAGATTACCTCGTCGATCATCTAGTAGAAGATTATGAGCCTCTCAAGTTTGACTTCCCAGATGAGGACATTATACTAATCCAGAAAGACTGCGAAGAGCCAGACCCAGATGAAGGTCCTGAACCCGATTCCTGATGGAAGATGATGTTTGACGGTGTTTCCAACCAAAATGGGCATGGTATAGGTGCCATTTTGATGAACCCGGCTGGTGAGTATACTCCTTTCACAACAATATTGTGTTTTGTATGTACTAACAACATTGCTGAATATGAAGCTTGCATTTTGGGACTAGAAGCAACAATTGATCTTCGCATCAAAATTTTAGAAGTGAGTGGTGACTCAACTTTTGTTGTCTACCAAGTCAAAGGTGAATGGGATACCAGAGGCGAGAAACTAATCCCATACATAGCTTATATTGTGGAGGTGATTGAGTATTTTGATGTGATAACCTTCAAGCATGTGCTAAGACCCGAAAATCACATCGTTGATGCTTTGGTTATGATGGTTGCTATGTGGCAAGTTCGTTCTATTAATGAAGCAACGCTCACTCGAATTGAGAGGAAGATCGAGCCTTCTTACTTCCAAATGGTAGAGGAGGAGTCCGATGGGAAACCATGGTTTCATGATATTAAATAATACCTGCACAATCAGGAATATCCAGTTGATGCCACTTTGCTAGACAAGAAAACTTTAAGAAGGGTGGCATCCAAGTTCTTTCTTAACAACAATGTGCTCTACAAAATAAATCACGACATGGTCCTGCTTAGGTGTGTCGACAGACGAGAAGCAGACTTACTGATGCAATATATCCATGAAGGAACGTTTGGCACCCATGCCAACGGTTATGCCATGTCCAAAAAGATTCTAAGAGCTGGATACTATTGGTTAACTATGGAAATCGATTGCATCCAATATGCCAGGAAATTTCATAAATGCCAAATTTACGCGGATAACATGCACGTGCCTCCAACGCTGTTGAATGTTTTATCATCGTCGTGACCTTTCTCTATGTAGGGGCATTGACATGATTGGGGAAATTAAGCCTAAGGCCTCCACTGAACACCATTTCATCGTCGTTGCAATAGACTATTTCATAAAGTGGGTTGAAGCTACATCCTACGCCAACGTGACCAAGCAAGTGGTTGCCCGATTCATCAAGAAAGAGATCATCTGTCAGTACGAAATCCCTAGCCGTATTATAACAGATAATGGGACCAATCTGAACAACAAGACTATGAAAGAGTTGTGTGATAGCTTCAAGATCGAGCATCATAATTGTTCTCCTTTTCGCCCAAAGATGAATGGAGCTGTTAAAGCCGCGTACAAGAACATTAAGAAAATCGTGCAGAAAATGGTTGTAACCTATAAAGATTGGCATGAGATGTTATCGTTTTCCTTACACAAATACAGAACATCTATTCGCACTTCAACAAGGGCAACCCCCTTTTCCTTGGTATATGGAATGGGCACAGTCCTCCCCATTGAAGTAATGATACCTTCTTTGAGAGCCCTGATGGAAAATATGTTGGAGGAATGAATGGGTCAGAGAAAGGGATCAAAAGAGCCATGTGCCATGGCCAGCTATACCAGAAAGGGATCAAAAGAGCCTTTGACAAGAAGGTTCGTGTTCGAGAATTCTGAGAATGAGAACTTGTACTCAGGAAGATATTGCCAACTCATAAATACTCACGTGGAAAGTGGATGCCCAACTATGATGGTCCATTTATTGTGAAAATAGCCTTATCTAGAGGTCTGCTTAACAATTGATGGGGAATAACTCGCTCATCCTGTGAACTCTGATGCGGTCAGAAAATATTATGCTTGAAAACCCGTTAAGTCAAAAACATGAAAAGGCGACTTAGGCAAGAATGGGTATCCTGGTGGATCATAACCTATGAAGGAGATTGAGTCAAAAATTAGGGATAAGACAAAAGTAAAGGAGAAATCTCACTAAGTCGAAAACCCGCAAGGGCGACTTAGGCAAAAAGGAACGTCTCGATGAGTCAAAAACCCGAAAGGGCGATTCAGACAAAAGTTAGGGACAAAAAGAATTTCGCTGCATCAGAGGTCGTTACCACTACTTGAAAATTACCAAGGAGATCCACTTCCACTACTCTTGTCAGAGGCGAAGATCTGGAGAACTCTCGGTTGTTAGGGCAAAATAGTCATTGGATTTGATGTAGCCTTTTCCTTTTTGCCATTTTCAAATTGTAAATATTCTATGGATCTTTGCCATTAGCAAGCTACAATTCATGAAATAAAATCAGTTTGAACTATTCAAATATTTGTGATCTACTGCATTATTTACTTTTCTTTGTTATGCAAAAATCATTTATTTGTTAATAATGATTTTTGAAGGCATGTTTTGAATCAAAGACAGTTTTTAAAAGAAAACTAAAACATAACAACTAGTTACTTTTGTTTATGAAGGATTTCAGTGGAAATTAATTTGCTTCCTAGAAAGTCTGAAAGCAGCCAAAATCTCGATATTGCCACTTCAAGCAACGTTGGCCCCACTAAAGGACAATTTCTCTAGTATCCATCACCTGATGGCAGTTTTGAAGATCCATCCTCATAATGAATACTTTGACTTTCCAAAGAGATTTGTGCTCTTAGCTGGCTTACCTAAGCCCTGTACTATTCCCCAGTAAAGTGAATAGACTTAACCTCTGTGTGTTGTCAAGGACACCTTGGTTCCCTGGATTCAGTGTGACATTTTTGTTTCCCCAACGAAGTAGATTGTGATATGTCTTCCCCACTGAGTATGCTGTTTCCGTGTCTCTTTTTAGAGTCGGTTCTTGCGCGTCTGTGAATGTTTGCATCATATCAAAACATTCACATTTAGCATATCTTTTTGGGTTGCGTTTGCTTGACTGTTGCCTTCATTCCTAAGTCCAGTTGTAACTGGTAATATTTCGTGTCTGTTGTGGCTGCTGTCCACCTTTGTCTCCCGTAGATTCACGTGGCTCCCCTTTTGAGATCTTTGGTTATCACTAAGCCTTTCTAGATCAGTTGTTACCCTTTGGTTGTTACCAATTTCCCATGCATTCTAGTTGTTACTAGCCCTTTATTAATTTTGCTTGTCTGGTCGTCACCAGATTCCTCTATGAAGTCTAGTTGTAACTAGCGATTTCTAGTAGAGAATCCAATTATCATTAATGGTTTTCATCTGGTTATTACCACTATTACCTTATGAATCTAGTGGTTACTAGTCTCTCAAATCATTTTGCTATTTGGTGGTTGTTGTACCCCAAAATTTGCCCAACCTTTTTCTTTACTTGGCTTGTGCTTCATTTCATCTCTTTAGCATTTGCATCTGCATAGGATTGTCTTTTGCAGGGGATCAAGAGAGTTTGTCATCCAAGAGGAGAGCATCAAGGGTTCTAAGCTCAAGAAATAGTGGTTACTCAAGTTATCTTTTGCTTATAATCATCAAGAAGTGATCAAAGTTCTCTGAGGGAGAAGATTGACAAGTGTGGCTTATCTCCTATCTTGGAGGTCAAATGAAGATCATCAGGGGTTCTCAAGACCATGTTTATGTACAAGAGATGTTGTAGGATCTCATTGAGTGCTTTTGAAGTCATTTAGGAGCTTATCTAAGTGGCCATATCATTTGCAAGAGGGTGCAGTCAAAGTTTGTGCATCTAGGGTTTCATCTGCTTAGTGCAAGGTCAACTGTTGGCTTGAAGGAGTTGGAGACTTGATTCCAAGTCATTGGGGTCATGGAAAGTTATGTTTAGGCATCTAGAATTTCATTTCAAGTTCAAATCAAGAAGAATCAAGAGTGTGAGAAGTTACTAAATTAGGGTTTCAGAAGGTTGTCAGTGTAAAATCCCCTGTTTAGTGCCTAACTTCAAGATCACATATCTTAAGATACAAGTTCAATCTCATTTTATTATAAAATGATACTTGTAGGGCATGTTCTAAGATTTATTTTAAGTACTAGAAATCATCCATATCATTTGTGGAACTCAATTTATGATGCCATCAAGTTATAGGTCTCAGATGAACATATTTTTCAGTCAACTCACTTCCAAGGCACTTTTGACCTGGAATCATGTTTCTCCTTAACTTTTGATGAACATGAAAGTTATTCCTCAAGATCATAGATTTCCAAAAAGTACTATAAGTCCTTCATATCATTTGTGGAACTCAAGTTATGAAGCTTGCAATGCAGGGGTATTTTGGGAAACTTTGATTATAGGTCATTTTGGTTATGGGTCATTTACATACACTTGTGCAATTCAAATGAAACTTTCACCAACATGAAAGTTGCGCCAAATGACCTCAATTTCATCATGAAGCTAAATATTGGCATGAATTATAAGTGGTTAGAGACATTGGTGAAGGAATTTTAAGTAATAATGAGCTTTAAATTATGAATTCAATTGATCAAATTTTAGGACTTTTTCATACCATGTTTTGATTCAAAATTGTTCACAATGTCTAAACAAGTAAAATGCACATAGAAACTTTGGTGTATGCAAGGAAAAACACGTGAAAATGAAGGTTGATTCACAAAGAAGTTTTCATCCCAATCTTCATAATTGGACCAATGCAAAGCCCAAATCCAATTCACATGTGCAATTCACATTGTCAGCTGAAGAATGAAGCAAGTTTCAAGTGTGTAGCATGTTGAATTCACGTGTGCATGAGAGTGGTTTCCAAATTGGGAATTTTCAAAATTCAGCAAGCTGGAGCTTCATGGGCCTCCAATTACATCACATATCTAGGATATAAAAGTTCAAAATCAAAATTGAGAGCTTAGAAGGTGAAATTCGTGGAGAGAGCTCAGAGTTCAAGTTTGGAAAGTGGAGAGAAATTTGAAAATTGTGAATCAAGATCCAAGCCATTTCAACGCAAATTGAAGCAATCTTCTTCTTCCTTGAGCTTAGTGGAGTGGATCTGCACCTTTTGAACCAAAGAATCAAGCTGTTGAAGCACCAACGGAGTGTCTCCGTTAGGTAATCTCCAATTCCAAATTTCTTTCATATTAGGCACTAAATCTAGGTAATTGTTGGTGCATCTCAAGTCCTACATCTTGTAGGCAATTCTTGACATCTTAATTGCTATGTTTGATGAGTTTTACAGTTGAGAACTTGAAACTTTCTTCGTTTGAATCTCACAATATACGCATGATAAATGAAAATGGAGACTGGATTTGGATAGTACGTGATGAGACCTTAAATCTGGTATAAGATTTTCTGCATTTGGTTAAGGTTTTCAGACCAGATCTCTGGCCACCTTGCCGGAGAAGACGACCGGAGCTAAGGCTCCGGCGTCTGGTCTTTACTCCGGCCAAGCTGATTTGGCAATGTTTGACTCTTTGACCTGATGAGATGAGCGGTTGTGATTTGTTTGACTGCGTGATGTGGCTCAATGGACTGCCACATTATTTAATGATACATTACATTTAGTGTGGTTTCTGATTTGTGTTTGATTTGGGCTCAACATTCTATCTGCACCCCACTCTTGATCCAACCCATTGGTTTGCATGCTGAAACTTGCTATTTGCACCGTTGGCCTTTTATTTGTTATTTTATTTTATTTCTTTTCTGTTTTGATTTTAATCAATTAAAAATAGTTCCAATCATTTAAAAATTCCACAAAATATGTTTTCTGACACTTTAATGCGTTAATTAATTTTCTCAAATTTTTAATTTCATTTTCTTTTATTTTTCAATTAAAATGGAATTAAATGATTGGAAAGGTTTTTAAATGATTTTTCACTTGTTCTTATTTGTTTCATACTTGATACTTGACCAATTTTAATCACCTATGAATGAGACTTCTTCCTCATTTTGATGGTGAGTTGAAGTGCCTCTGAGGATGGTTTTGATCAATGTTTTACTTGTTTTTGGTTGACTTTCAAGTCCACTTGTTTGACCATCGATAACCCTCCTTCAAAATGGGGCGCCCTAGTGGATCAATTCCTTTGGTGATGTTTTGAATGGACTTTGTTTGAGTTGTTTTAGCCTCTGGTTGCCAACATCCTTATGTGCTTTGAGCATTTTTATTTGGATTTATTTGAATCATTTTCCTATTTTTGAGGTACCTTGCAAGTCAAGCTACTTCTAAGGATGGTTCACACACACACTTGACCTAGTTTTGATGGGAAATGACCCTTATGGATACCATATGCTTCTAACTCCTCTTGATTCATATTCTTAACATGTTGAAGTAGTTGGTTGCCAATTTTTAGGTTATACACTTGTTTGGTTAATGTTGTGAGTTGCATTCTTTTTAGGCTTTCCATTTGATGTTCAATGTTGAAAGTGTTTAGGACCTAGGTCCTTTACCATGCCTAATCTTGCAATTTGCTTTGGTGTGTTTCTTCTTTGATTTGTGCATTTTCTTCTCTTGTTCTCACCTCTGTCCTAAGACCTTTGAGGCCCAATTTAAGATGATTTGGTCCCTCCTTTGGAGGTACTTTGAGCTTGTCTTGAATGGTGATTTACTTTGAGAACTTTTGATGTGTTTGTTTTACATGATCATTGTGATGCCTATGGTTGAGTTCTCCTTGTGTTGCTTACTACCCAAGCCTTATCTCCCATCCTCATATTGATCATGTTTTCTCTTTTTGCTTGTTTGCTTTGCCTTGGTTAGTGATTGATATACAAGTGGTTGTAGGAATTCTATTTCTCCCACTTCATCTCACTTTTGGCTTGAACTTGTTTAAGTTCTTTTGTTTGCATTTCTTCTTTGTGTTGCATTCTTTTGTTTGCTTGAAGAGGTTTAGATGTTCTTGTGGTGGTTGTTACCCCACACTTTGTTCCTCCCTTTTCATCTTTGTTTTGCATTACATGTTTGCATCTTCTTTCTTCTTTCATTTATGCTTCCTTCTTCTTTCTCCCTTTGCCATGTTCCTTAAGACCTCTAATCTTTCTTGTTCAAGATTGACTATGATAGACATTAGGTTTGAATCCATGTATGATAACATTAGGGTAGCTTTCCCTTTTCATCCCAATCATAGGTGCACTTTGCATGAGAACATTAGGTTGAGTTTAGTCTCCCTTTAGCGTGTCTTTCTCTTCTCATCTTCAAACTTCTTCAAGACATTTAATAATGGATAATGAATGTTGTACGCTACGAGCCTTAAGCATTTGGGAAATGATGATTGGGGGGCCTCCTCTCAATTGTCTAGAGTGTTAGCGTATGTCCTTTGGACGATATGCGACGCATTCGCTCCTAAGTCATAGTCTTTAGTGCAACATGAATTACAAACAAAAGTTCAATTCACTTCTTTCTCAAAAGACTTCAAAATCAAACATCAAATCTTTTTATCCTTCGGGATTAATTGGAAATCATTTTCATAAGGAGAGTTTTGTTAACTCTTGGTTCTACCACAAACAGGTAACACCTAAGTCTCCAATGGTCGAGTTGCATACACCTAACTGCTAGAACTAGGTTTTAACCCTACTCGGGTAAAACACTTGAACCAACCTGTGGTCTTGTTAGCCTGAACTACGTTTGCTCTGATTTCTCGTACTAGACGAGGATACATAGGCACAAGATGGCGATGTCTTGGCGAGCAACCTCCCCCACCTTCACCCGTAGTTTTCCGAACTACGTTGACTCTGACTTTCCCATTGCACGAGGGAATACGTAGGCATAGTGCGGCGATGCTCTATCGAGTCTCTTTTCTTTTCTTTTTTCCCTCTAGCCTGTAGCTTAGATAGATTAACACCCTTTTAGATAGAAAACAAGCGTGGATCCTGTCGAGTACGATGAACGTGAGGGGTGCTAACACCTTCCCTTTGCGTAACCGACTCTCGAACCCAAGATTTGATTGCGATGACCTGTCTTTTCCCATTTTCGTAGGTTTTCTCTGATCGTTTCCTTTCCCTCTTCTGGGATAAATAACGAATGGTGGATACTCTTCTGTCCTTGCCGGACCCTCTTTGCAGTGATGTGACAACTGGCGACTCTGTTGGGGTCATTTCCCATCCCCTATGCGAGTCAATCCTAGCGCTTGTGTGTTTATCTCTGGGTGTGTATATATGTGTTGTACTTTATCTGCATTTGCATTTTACTTTCAACATTGTATATTATCATTGTGTTGTGCTGTTGGGGGGGAATGTTCCACTGAGAGATAAGCCAAACCCAGACTTGAGTACAACCATATCATTAGAAGCGGAAAGTAGTGGTGAACCTGTATATTTGGCATGCACTAGTTCCTACGAAATCTGCACTCAGACGAGATTCTCTTTGATGACTACCTTTCCAGTCCGTCTCGGACAATTGAGAGGTTGTGGGATCTGAGGATTGTCGACTCTGAGGACTGATCATTTGGGAGTCAGCTAAGTGAGGCTACTTTGTTAGACTATGATGCCAAACCGGAAACGATGAACGTATCATCGTTTCTTGAAAGTCTGTGACGCTGATGACCGCATAGGATGCTAAACCTTTATTAGAGATAGGTCCATACCTGTGAGTGGGTGGGTTATGCAGGAAACTTTGATCTTCAACCTACCCGATTCTTGTCAGTGTGAACCTGTGACTTTGATACAGAGGGTCCTTATGATGGTGCTATGTTCTTGCTAAAGCGGAATGTTGGTTTTTCTCAATCAACAGCACAACAACCTTGATCCTCTGTTGCATTTGCATTTGCGTTTTTCATCTGCATATTAACATTGACATGTATTTATGTTGTAGGTGCATATTTTCCCTTCGATTCTAGTGATCTTATTTCTCTGTTGATATGGAGCCTAGCCTGAAGAAGACAGTGGTGTATAAGTTCCCTACTCCAAACATTGGATCTCTACTCAGTTTGATTTCTGTGGCTGACAGGAAGGTGATGGAAGATTTCAAGCAATCATATGGGAAGCTTTTGACTTGTGTCTGCAATCCCTCAGTTTATGAGTTGGGTGGTCTCTATACTATGATGCAGTTCTATGATTCCCAGTTACGGTGTTTTACTTTTCCAGGTTATGTATTATTGCCTACTCTAGAGGAGTTCTCTGTGCTACTTGAGGTTCCTATCTTGGACCAGATGCCTTTCTATCACATTGATGCTGAGCCTGATCTGGCTAAGCCTGCTGGTTCCCTTCATTTGGATGCTTCTGAGCTACAAGGGAAGTTGGTCAAGAGAAATGGAATTCCTAGATTTCCATTATCTTTTCTAGTTGCTAGAGCTCGACACTTTGCAAAGGAAGGTTGTTGGGTTGTGTTTAATGCCATCCTTGCACTGTGCATTTATGGTATCATGTTGTTTCCTAATATTCCAGATTTTGTGGATGTGGATGCCTTCCATATTTTTGCTTAAGGGAATCCTGTACCTACACTTCTGGGTGACGTCTATCATTCTGCGCATTACAAGAACGAGAATCGGAGAGGGAAAAACATATCTTGTTGCGTACCTTTGTTGTACAGGTGGTTTGTGAGCCGTCTTCCCAAGTCTGGTCCTTTTATTGATACTGCCGGTACCTCAGAATGGTCAGAGAGATTGATGGGCTTGACTTATAAGAATATCATTTGGTTTGATAGAGATCAGCTCGGTACATAGATTATCTATCGTTGTGGTGGTTTTCCTAACGTCCTGTTGGTCAGAAGGAAATGATGCATTAGCTATAACCCATCCCTTGCAGTGAGGCAGTTTGGGTATGCCTTGAGAGAGCCTCCGAGAGAAGAGGAAATACATGAATCTCTGTATTTCACCGGCTTACTGGAGAATGAGACCTTAGCTAGAGTTGAGAAGGCTTGGAACAAAATTCATCGCAAAGGGAAAGCTTTTTTGGGGAAGAGTAACAATCGAGCTTATGATCCTTATGTGATTTGGATTCAGGAGAGAGCTGAGAGAGTGTTTATGCCTTTTCCACCTGGTGAGCCTTTATATCCTCTAATGATTGAAGAGCCTACTACTGTTGATATTCAGATGTATAATCAGTTGTGGTCTGAGAAAGAGAAGTTGCGCAAGGCAAATGAAGAGTTGGAGAAAGAGATTGTTCAGCTCCAAAGTGAAAAGATTGAAGCTACTCATTTCTGCAAGAGGCAAACTGAGTTGGTAAACAAGCTAGGTACAGATCTTACCAAAGAGATTCACGTTTGTTAGCGTCTGGGGTTAGATTTGAAAGCCGTCAGTGATGTCCTTACTTCTAATAAAAAGGAGTTAGATAGAGCTTACCTAGAGATTTCCAGGTTTAATGATCAGTGGAATGCTATCCTCACCAATAACAAGGAGCGGAAAGATGTACTCAAACAACAGACTGTCAAGCTGAGAGCTCAACTCCAAGTGAAGGATGAGAAGATTGCAACTGAAGCCTCACTCCAACGTGATAGTGATTGTAGACTGAACGAAGTGCTTGCAATGTTGGATGATTACAAGTCTAGAGCTGATGTGAAGAGGTGTAAGCTTGAGGAGGCTTTTGGTGAGGGCGCCTGGGAGGATTATGCTCAGGATTCGCAGACCACTATTAGCCGGAGAGAGCTGCTCATCCGGGGGTTGCTAGTCAGGCCAAACCATCCTGAGACGAAGGATCTGTTAGAGGATTTCCAGTCTAGTTGTCGTACTTGATTGTATTTCTTTTCAGTCTGTTGTTATGATGTATGTATTGATCATCACCAGACCTGTTGGATGAGGTCATTTTGATTCCATTGTATTGATGTAGCACTGTGCTCTGTATCTGACTCTTGGCTCTCATTTTATTTATGAGGAGTTTACTTATTGTTTATCTGCTAGTTCTACATTGTCGTGTTGTGCCCGTGGAACTAGAATCGAGGGGGAAATTTCCCTAATGCATATGTACATGTCTGCATACTGCATCATTCTGCATTTTTGCATCGCAGGTGCACCGGGACCGTTAACCTTATTTCCCTGGTTTGTTAGTTTGTTTCAGGATTGACAACCAGACTACTCACCGGTACGCCACTCGGGGAAATCAACGTAAGATTATGGAGCAGATGCAAGTTGAGATGCAAGAACTTTGGACAAGATGGCCCAATTTATGGATTTGATGCAGGGTGTGGCAAATGGTCAAGAGCAATAGAGGACTCAGGTGCAGCCACTAATTGCAAGAGTTGATGGTAATGGCGTACTTCATGGGGGAACTGCTGCTAATCCTCCTCGTAATGATGGTGGCACGCCACATGCTAATGTTATTCCTCCAGTTGTGATCCCTCAGGGCGGAGGTAATGTAGGTGGAATCCCTATGCCTGAAACGGTGTATGCTGCACATGGTAACAATGTTCCTCAGTGGGATGAAGATCAGCAGGAAGATGCGTTCTTTATGCGAGATATTGGTGCAGGGTTGCTGTCTGAGGCGGATAAGAGGTTTAAGCTGATTGAAGAGAAGATACAGAGCTTTGAGAATCAGAACTCCATGGGATTGGACATGGCTAATCTGGGGCTGATACCAGACTTGAAAGTACCTCTAAAATTCAAAGTTCCTGATTTTGACAAATATAAAGGCACTACTTGTCCTAGGGTTCATCTGCGTTCTTACTATCGTAAGATGTCCACTTACTCAGATGATGAAAAACTACTGATGCATTTTTTTCCAAGACAACCTTTCAGGTCCTTCTCTTGAATGGTACATGAGCTTAGAACCAGTCAATATCCGATGCTAGAGGGATTTGACTGAGGCCTTCGTTAAGCACTACTAATATAACAACGACCTTGCACCTAACAGGGTCCAATTGTAGAATCTGTCTCAGAAGAATGGTGAATGCTTCAAAGAATACGCCCAGAGGTGGCGTGAGCTGGCAGCTATGGTGCAGCCTCCCATGGTAGAGAGGGAGTTAATTGATATGTTTGTTGCCACACTACCAGGCGTATACTACGAGAAGTTGATCGGTAGCATGTCGGGAAGCTTTTTTAATCTGATTATTACTGGGGAGAGGGTCGAGAATGGTATTAAGCTGGGAAAGATTCAAGCTGGCGAAGGGTTCTCAACAAGAGGAGGAAACATAAAGGTTTTTGGAAACAAAAAGCGAGAAGGAGAAGCTAATGCAGTAGTTAGTTATCAGGGAAGGAACAGGAATCGACGTCAACAATGTCGTAAGCAACAACAGGTTGTAAGTATCACAATACCTGCGGTACCACAACAACAATAGCAACAACCATAATAGAATCAACATAATTATGCTCCTTGTTGTTTTCAGGATCGAGGCAGGGCGGTAAATAGACAGTTTGACGCACCTCCGATGCCGTATTCTCAATTACTCCAACACGTGTTACTGTTACAGTTGATACAGAAGAGAACTTTGGCTCCATTGACAGGTGCGCCACCACCTGGTTACGATGCTAATGCTCGATTTGAGTTTCATTCTGGTGCTCTGGGTCACAATATTGATAACTGCAAGGCGTTTAAGCATAAGGTTCAAGATCTCATAGAAAGTAAGGCTATAAACTTTTCTCACGACACACCCAGTGTCGTGCAGAACCCCATGCCTAATCATGGGGCAGCTGGGGTCAGTGCTATCCTTGAAGATGAAAGCTTGAATTTAGTGTCAGATGTTTATGAGTTGAAGACACCGCTAAGCTTTGTGAAGAATAAGTTGTTGAGGGGAGGGAGGGGGGGGGGGAGGGGTATTCCCAGGTTGTAATGAAGCTTGTGTTGAATGTTTGAGCCATCCTGGGGGATGTGAGAAGCTGAAAGACCATATTCAAAAGCTGATGAATGATGGGGTCTTGCAATTTGATAGAGTTGCTGAGGAAAAGACTGAGGAATTAGTGGCCGAAGAGAGGGATGAGGTTGCGAAAATCTCAATTTCGTATAAGACTATTACTATTTCCGCGCCGCCGAGGCCGCCAACCATCATCATTACCAAGGCTGGTCCTGTACCATATGAAAGTACCAAGGCGATTCCGTGGAACTACAGAGCCGAAGTATACTGCAACGGACAGAAGCAGGAGTTGAAAAGTTTACCGGTGGATTCTGTGGAAAACTTAGTTGGAGCTGGTGGAATTACGCAGAGTGGAAGAGTGTTTTCGTCACCTGAAGTGGTCGCTGATAAATCTGACAGAGGGAAAAGTAAATTAGTGGTTGAAGAAACTTCTCAAGATGGTGAGAAGGATTCCTTGGAGAAGGAAGCGGAGGAGTTCATGCGCTTGATAAGGAAAAGTGATTACAAGATTGTTGATCACTTACAGCAGACTCCGTCCAAGATATCCATTTTGTCCTTGATATTATGTTCGGAAGTGCACATGAGCGCTTTGTTGAGAATCCTGAATACAGCTTATGTGCCACAAGAGATTTCTGTGAACCAACTCGAGGGAGTGATGGCACATGTAAATGCAGGTAATGGGATGGGATTCATGGATTTGGATTTAACATCGAAGGGGAGGAACCATAACTGTGCGCTGCACATATCTATTGAATGCCGAGGAGCCGTTCTGTCACACGTGCTTGTTGATACAGGGTCATCCTTTAATGTACTTCCGAAGAAGGCGCTGATGAAGTTAGATACCAGTGGTATTTTGTGTACGCCAAGTGACTTGGTAGTATGAGCTTTTGATGGGACTCGCAGGTCCGTATCCGGGGAGTTGACTTTGCCAATTCAAGTAGGTCCTGAGGTGTTTGATGTAGTGTTCTACATCATGGATATTCAACCAGCTTATAACTGTTTACTGGGACATCCCTGAATACATTCGGCAAGCGCCGTAACTGAAGGTGAGAAAATACTTAGAAGGGGGGGTTGAATAAGTATGAAGATTAAAAACATGGAAATAAAAACTCAAGTATTTTTATCCTGGTTCGTTAAACTCAACTACTCCAGTCCACCCTTCCTAGAGTGATTTGCCTTTCTCAATCAAGGACTTAATCCACTATTTAATCAACTGATTACAATAGTAAGCACTTAGAACAACTGTTCAAAGTCTTCTCAAGAACTACTGATCCTAACTGGATCTTCTTAAGGATTACAATCAAATGTAAAATTAATACAAGTGTTTAAGATTGCTTCTATATAGCTTTATCACAACTGTGATTTTTCACTTAACTATTTAGAACAAAGAAATAAATTCTTGGAAAGAATATGAAATAGTATGAGAGCTTGAATGTTTTTTTCTTTTCAAAAATAACAACGTCAGCTGAAGAATTTGGTGGAGTCTTGCTTTTATAGGCAGCTGATCCAAGGTGAGCTTCACGTTGAGAAGAGTGTCCAAAAGGTCTGAGCCTTTTTGCCTTCACATCAAGTGACATTTCCTAGAAGAAGAAAGCACAGAAAAATCCTTTTTGTTTGTGTTCTTGTGTCTAGCATAAATAAGGAAAGAGACGTTTGGTTCACTCCAACGGATATATTCTTTGAATATTTCTTCTTCAGTTTTCAGCAAATTCATCAGAGTCTAATTAGATCAGATCCTTCTGACGATGATCAGAGTCTTGCTGAATCAGAGTCTTCTGCAACAGGTGTGCTTTCAGCGTGTTTAAGATCAGAGCATATTTGAGACAGAACTTCAGTACTGACAGCTTTAGTACTTTCAGAATCTTCTGTAGAAACTATGCTTTGAAAAACTCTTCATATAGAATTCTTCTTTGGTTCAGATGCTTCTGACTTGCTTCAGATTCTTCTGGAGCTTCTGCTTCAGATCCTTCTGGAGCTTCTGCTTCAGAATCTTCTGGAGGCTACGCTCAGGATCTTCTGTTGACAGCAATCAAAATCTTCTAATGTATGCATCTGGCGCTACAGAGTTTAACTAATTTCTTGTGTTCAATTCTGATTTGCTTCTGGAGTGTTAATTCCTTTACTATCTGCAGTAAAAACTCTCAAGCAAATTTTAGAGTATATAATTCTTAATTACAAAATTTCATAATAGTTATCATCAAAACATAGAGATATTATTAAGAACCAATCTGTGTTCTAACAGTAACCTCTACGCTGCACCAAAAGTTGAAGTACATGGTGAGTGGTAGTATCGTCACTGTTTGCAGGGAAGAGGATATAATGATTAGTCAATTATCTTCATTCAAGTATGTCGAGGTCGACGGCGAAATCCATGAGACTTTGTGTCAGGCCTTTGAAATTGTGCAAATCAAGGACAAAGCACCGGTTGTGAGAAAAGCGCATGAAGTAGCCATGTCATCCTTCAAGGAAGCCCAAGCAGTGGTAAAGGCTGGGGTATCGCAAGGTTGGGGCCAAATGCTGAATATCCCCAATAAGCAAGATAAATTCGGATTGGGATATAGTTCATCTTCCTCCTCCGAGAGTGCGCCACGCTATAAGGGGCCTGTCCAGTTTACCAGTGGGGGTGTAATCTTTGAGCAGATTAATGCCATATCAGATGAAGACGGTGACAACGATTGCGACATGGATGCGTGGATTCGGCCATGCACTCCAGGACAAAACCTAAACAACTGGTCTGTCGAAGAAATCATCCAAGTGACGACAGAAGAGTAATGACTTGTTTTCCTGATTATTGTATAGCCCTATGTTCTACCCGGAGCATAGTGGTATTTGTCTTCAGGGCCTAATTGTTTATGTTTGAACAATCTTTTTACCAATCAATCAAAAGGCGTTTTCTGCATTCAAATATTGTGATCTCTGTCTTTCCTATTTTTATTTTTAACAATAAAATGGAAATGTGGTTTGTGCTTGTTTGCATATCATTTTAAGCATTAAATCATCATCATTGCAGGTTTTACATTGCAGATGACACCGCTCCAGAGCCGTTTATGACTTGCTTTGACTTTGATAATCCGATAATTCAAGCCGAAGAAGAGATTGATGAAGATGAAGACTTGCCAGAAGAGCTAGCCAGACTTTTGAAATAGGAAGAGAAAATCATTCTGCCTCATCAGGAGGAAATTGAGGTCGTCAACTTGGGTACGGAGGAAGTCCGAAGAGATGTCAGGATAGGGGCTGCGTTGCAGAGTGATATCAAGAAAAGATTGGTTGAAATGCTCCAAGAGTATAGTGATATCTTTGCTTGGGCATATGAAGACATGCCCGGTCTTGACACGAACATCGTGGTTCATCACTTGCCTTTGCATGAAGAGTGTTCGCCGATCAAGCAGAAGCTCAGAAGGACCAGACCAGATATGGCTATGAAAATCAAAGAGGAAGTCCAGAAGCAGTTGGATGCCGGATTTCTCGCTGTAACAACTTACCCTCCGTGGGTTGCTAACATTGTACCTGTACCAAAGAAGGACGGTAAGGTAAGGATGTGCGTTGGTTATAGGGATTTAAATAAAGCGAGCCCGAAGGATAATTTCCCGCTCCCTCACATTGACGTATTGGTTGATAATACTGCGCAGTATTCCGTGTTTTCCTTCATGGACGGTTTTTCTGGGTATAATCAGATTAAAATGGCGTCGAAGGATATGGAGAAAACAACGTTTATTACACCATGGGGGACTTTCTGTTATAAGGTAATGCCTTTTGGGTTGAAAAACGCAGGGGCAACCTATCAGTGGGCAATGGTCACTTTGTTTCATGATATTATTCATCACGAGATTGAAGTATATGTTGATGACATGATAGCGAAGTTGCAAACAGAGGAGGAACATATGGTAAACCTTCTGAAGTTGTTCGAAAGGCTACGAAAATTCAGACTAAGGTTGAATCCGAATAAGTGCACTTTTGGTGTCAGGTCCGGAAAGTTGTTGGGATTCATTGTCAGTAAAAAAGGACTCGAGGTCGATCCTGCAAAGATAAAAGCTATTCAAGATATGCCAGCGCCGAAAATGGAGAAAGTGGTTCATGGTTTCTTGGATAGATTGAACTACATTGCTAGATTCATATCTCATCTCACAGCCACGTGTGAACCCATGTTCAGATTACTAAAGAAAGATCAGGCGGTTGTTTGGAACGAAAATTGCCAAAGGGTATTTGATAAAATAAAAGAATATTTGCAGGAGCCTCCGATACTGATACCTCAAGTAGTTGGAAGACCATTGATCATGTATCTAACGGTTCTTGAGAACAACATGGGTTATGTGCTCGGTCAGCACGACGAGACTGGAAAAAGAGAGCATGCAATATACTACTTGAGTAAAAAGTTCACAAATTATGAATCCAGGTACTCAATGTTGGAGAAAATATGTTCCGCACTCGCTTGGGCTTCCAAACGCCTGAGATAGTATATGCTAAATCATACAACCATGCTAATTTCGAAGATGGAGCCGATTAAATACGTCTTTGAAAAGCAGGCACTCTCGGGGAGAATTTCCAGATGGCAGATGGTTTTGACAGAGTATGATATTCAATATGTTTGCCAGAAGGCTATCAAGGAGAGTGTTTTGTCAGAGTATCTTGCTGAGTAGCCGATTGATGATTATCAACCTATGAAGTTTGAATTTCCCGATGAGGACATCATGTTCTTAAAGATGAAGGACTGCGATGAGCCATTACCCGATGAAGGTCCGGAGAAGGGTTCCCAATGGCAGATGATATTTGATGGCGCGATTAACTCATACAGTAGCGGAATTGGGGCAATTATCACGACTCCCCATGGTTCTCATATCCCATTCACCGCCAGGTTAACATTTCCTTGCACCAATAATGAAGCCGAATACGAAGCGTGCTTTGTGGGGGTTAGAAGAAGCCATTGATCTGAGGATTAAGAATCTAGACGTGTACGGCAATTCAGCACTAGTTGTCAATCAGATTAAG
This sequence comes from Lathyrus sativus, assembly GCA_963859935.3. NCBI lineage: Eukaryota > Viridiplantae > Streptophyta > Magnoliopsida > Fabales > Fabaceae > Lathyrus > Lathyrus sativus. The sequence continues at coordinate 755,211,067 of OZ012735.1, forward strand.
AGAGAATGGGAGACCCGACAGACTAATCTGATACCTTACATGAACTATGTAAGGAGGCTGTTACCTTTCTTTGACCGGATAGAGTTCCACCATGTGCCTAGAGCAGAGAATCAAATGGCAGATGCCTTAGCCACTTTATCCTCGATGTATAAGGTGAATTTTTGGAATGATGCTCCCAGTATAGTCATCTCTTGCCTTGATAGGCCGGCATTCATGTTCGCCATTGAAGAAGCTTCTGACGGCAAGCCGTGGTTTTACGACATCCAGAATTTCCTTAAGAACCAAGAATACCCGCCAGGGGCGTTGACCCGGGATAAGAAGACTCTGAGGAGGTTGGCTAGGAACTTTTATCTGAACCAGGATGATGTACTCTACAGGAGGAATTACGACTTGGTGCTTTTAAGGTGCGTGGATGAAAAAGAAGCTAGCTTGCTTATGGAAGAGGTCTACGAAGGTGCCTTTGGCACGCATGCCATGTCTCGAAAGCTGTTACGAGCAGGGTATTATTGGTTAACTATAGAGTCCGAATGCTTCAAGTATGCAAAGAAATGCCATAAATGCCAGATTTATGCGGACAAGATTCATGTGCCGCCGAGTCCGTTGAACGTCATGGCATCTCCTTGGCCCTTTTCCATGTGGGGCATTGACATGATTGGCAATATTGAGCCCACCGCATCTAATGGACATCGTTTCATCCTAGTAGCCATTGATTATATCACCAAGTGGGTGGAAGCAGCTTCCTATGCTAATGTCATTAAGCAAGTGGTAGCCCGACTTATCAAGAAGGACATCATCTGTCGTTACGGATTGCCCGAGAGAATCATTACTGATAATGGTTCGAACCTGAATAACAAGATGATGAAGGAATTGTGCCAGAATTTCAAAATTTAGCATCACAACTCATCTCCCTATCGTCCGAAGATGAACGGCGTTGTCGAAGCGGCCAACAAGAATATCAAGAAGATAATGCAGAAGATGGTTGTAACCTATAAAGATTGACATGAGATGTTGCCCTTCGCTTTGCATGGATATCATACTTCGTTACGTACCTCAACTGGGGAAACTCCTTTCTTGCTGGTGTATGGTATGAAAGATGTCCTGCCATTAGAAGTCGAGATTCCTTCTTTGAGAGTCCTGGTCGACGTCAAGCTTGATGAGGCAGAATGGATAAGAAACAAATTGAATCAGCTTAGCCTGATGGATGAGAAAAGGCTAACATCCATTGCATATGGTCGGTTGTATCAGAGCCGGATGAAGAAAGCTTTTGACAAGAAGGTGCAACCTCGAAGCTTTCAGACGGGCGAGTTAGTATTGAAGAGGATTCTCCCTCCACAAACAGATCACAGGGGTAAATGGACTCCCAACTATGAAGGTCCTTATGTCATGCGAAAGGTTTTCTCCAGAGGAGCCTTGTTGTTATCAACCATGGACGGTGAAGATTTCAGATCCCCTGTGAACGCAGATGCAGTTAAAAATTACTTTGCTTAAAGAGACCTGCTGGAATGAAAAAAGAATATCCAGGAAAAAATGGGGCATCCCAGCGAACCGTAAAAAGAATGGGTTCGGGCAAAAGTTAGGGATATAAAAGAAAAAGATGTAAACCCGGGAAGTTGAAAACCTGAAAAGGCAACTTTGGCAAAAATGCGTATCCCGATGAATTGAAAACCCGAAAGGGAGATTCAGGCAAAAGTTAGGGATTTGAAAAGCAAATGACTGCGGTCTGCATATCGATCATCAGAGTATAGTGGATTGTGGGAGGACCTGAGGGCCGTTTATCTGAATCAATCTCTTCAGAGGACGAAGCGTCGAGGAATCATCGAAGTCAGATGAGTCATAGATGGATCAGCTCATGGTGTTTGTCTGTGCCACATTGTCGACATTCTGTATATTTCTGTAATTTTTGCGCAACTTCCTCTTTTTAGGGGTTGCATCTGTTGTAAAATTTGCCTATTTACAGGCCATTTGTCAATAAAACATATACTATTCAGTAATTCGTTTGTTTTGCTTTAATCTTTACTGTTTTGTTTGCGAAAAACGCCCGACGTTTTGATAAAATTGCGCATACATAAACTTGCAGGCTTTGGTCGATAATCATTAAAACTTTGATTTATTTGAACAATGTCACGGATGATGACCAAGATAACTCCCTTTGTGCAAGATATCTTGTTGTTTGTTCTTTTGCAGGGTCGTTACCCTTGAGGCAAGTTTCTAGAGGTGTATCCCCGGTAGGATTATAGTTCCCCAGCAAGTGGAGGTTGTACATCTCCATCCCTAGCAAGGGTCTGTTTCTACAACAAAGGATGTGCAGGTTGAATGGGTACCTTCATCCTCAACAGAGTGTCTGTAGACCCTTCTCCCCAGCAGATTGTTTGTATACACTCATTCCACGGCAGTTTAAGGCGGAATTCTCCAGCAGGGTATAATCGTCCCTAGAGATTCGAGATTGATATCCCTCGTGTAGGTCAGGTATGTGTTTGTATCCTCAACAGGTTGTAGGTATGCACTTACTCCTCATCGAGTCGAGATGATATTTCTCACCAGGCAGGTTTGGAACTGTTTTCCCAGCGGTGGAGCAAGTTCAAGATTTTATTTCCCTACAGAGTCTAGACGTATGATCAAGTATCCCCTCAGAGTCTTAAGGGGTGATTCATTCCCCAAGAAGAGATCGAAGAGGTTTCCTTGCAGTTGTCCAATCCCCATCTGAGTCAGCAGAGCAGTTATTCTTCCCCACAGGGCGAAGTTACTCCTTGAGAATTGTTATTATCCTAAGCAGAAAGAATGGGGGATAATTTCCCAGCCAATCTTATTCGATTATCCCCGATAGGTCGGATTTCTGATCTTCAGCAGAGTGGAGTTACTCCCAGCAGTATGCTTTGTACCCTAGAAGGACTTCAATGATCTAGGAGATCGTTTAGGGCTAATTTCTCAGTAAAGGAAGTTAGTTTAAGTGGTTGATTGTTAGCCCCTACAGAGTCGTTGATTTCCCCAATAGGTTAGACTTGTCTCCAACGTCTGGTTGTCTTTCCCCAGTCGGGTCGTATTCCCCAGGAGAGTGGTATCTTGGAAGGCCGTTCAGGGCATTTTCTCTCAGCAGGATTGGATTTGATCTCCGGCAGAGTAGGGTTTCTGTTTAGCATGTTGTGTAATCTCCCCAGTAGAGTAGATTTATTCTCCCCATCCGAGTCGGGTGTTCCCCAGAAGAGTTGTATTCTGGAAGGCCATACAGGGCACTTTCCCCAGTAGAGTTTGCGTTGATCCCCAGCAGGGTGAATTTTTGTTCTCGTCAGAGTAATACTATCCAGGGAAGTTCTTTTTCAGAAGGCCATCCAGGGCTTATTTCCCAGCATAAGTCCAATCGTAATTAGCAGGGTGACCTTGGTCCCTTCTGATCGCGACTTTCTATGTCTAATACAACCTAACTGCAAGTGCACAGTCTATCGCGTAGTAATAAAAGATATCGATCCCACAGGGACTCGTAATCAAACTAGTGTTCTCGGGAGTTACTATGTTTAGCTAGGTAGAATACGTTTAAGGGAATAAGATTGTCACTAAAAGGGAACTAAGAATACTATTTAGATTATAATTGATTGAATCGATACGTAGTAATTGTGTTCTTCAGGGATTTGATAAATTACTGGTGTATGAAATAATTTTCAAAGTTTATTTAAGCAGAAAATGGAGATTTGAAGACTCTCGTCTCATGATGGTTGTTGACGCTAATCATAATCCTAAGGGCCAAACGTACACTTTCGTATCCCGTTCGGGGTTAAAATTACTTTTTGGAAATCTCTAAGTTCTAATTCATTTTAAAGTGCTTTCGCTGTTATTAAAACAAATGCCTAGTGTTTACTATCTGACCTTACCGCAGCTTTCGCTTGTTGGTTCGTATCTTAATTAATTTCCCACTTTCGTGGCAAAACTACTTTTAAATAAGTTCTCGCTTTCGCGACGAAGTTTATTTAGTAAATCAATTTTAAACACTCAGACCATAAATTACTTTTTGAAAAGAAAGTTTTCAACCAGTTGTTATCAAATCCCATTCGAATTATTACTACATATCGATTACCTAAGTTTAGCTAGACATGGATTTGGGAAAGATAAAATATAAATAAGAATAATAAATAATAATTTGCATTATAATAAAACTGAAGTCGATCAAAATGAAAACCTGTAAATATGCCAATTGGCCTTTGGGCAGATCCTCCACAGATGTTGGCAGGATTCTGGTCTTTAATGCCAATTCGATCGTACAATAAAATAGAAATTACAGAAGAATGAAAATGGGAATACAGGAAAGGTAAAGAGAAACGAATAAGAATAAAACTGGAAAATAATGCTCTGGAAAGTAAATTCGGCAGCACTTCGTGGTATGAATGCAGCACCCTTTCTGAAGTCCCCTGCTTCCCTTTTTATAGAGGTGGAATCCCAACGATTATCACTGAAGATAATGGACCTTGAGGCAGATAATTTAGGGAGTAGTGGTCCACTCTGTGGGAATTGGAACTGATCCTTTGACGTGTAATCTGAGTGGGGCGTTTTTGCCTGCATGACGGTCGTCACAAGGTGTGACAGTCGTCATGAAGCTGTGACGATCGTCACATCAGCAAAAACAGCTTGCTGCGCTTTTCATTGTATTTTCACTCCTTTTTCGTCCATATTTCATCTGAGATCGCTTCTTTTCTTCATGTTGCCTTGTTTAGACGTGATCGTTGAATACCTGCAAAACATCAGACAAATACACGGAAATAACCCGAAATCGAATCGAAAACGGTTAGATTTTAGTTGAATTATGCATGAAAATATCTATATGATTTCGTGTTATCAAACTCCCCTAAGCTTGAATCTTTGCTTGTCCTCAAGTAAAACATGGAAAAGTCGGCAAGCACGAGGTAGCTTCTTCGTTCGCAGAGTTTGGAAAAACCGGGATTCTTGGTAGGAACAAGACGAGTATCATGTCGACACTGGACTACAAGTCTTCGGAGGTCTCCTTTTTATGCAAATCGGTCTCAGTCATGCTACTGTATCTTGGTGTCAAGGTTCTCGCGGCAAGTTCACCCTGTTTGTTCTAGCGCAATCACATTAAGCCCGTTGTCCGCACACTTTCATGGCAAGTCGACCTGTTAGTGAATATGATCTCATTTCTGTTTTTGATCTTCTTCATTGATCATAATTTTATGTCATTGATTTTCAATGAGTTTTTCGTGCCGTTGGGCTAAATGCTCGGGTGAGGAGCACCTAACTTAGAAGGAAACATGTCTTATATTTTTGGGCTATTTAGCTCTCTTTTCATGATTTTTCATCTTTTTGGAGATCATACACTTATTTGCATCGGTCGCTCGCTTAGAAGAGTTTTAGGATGGTGCTGACTGCTAGTATAAACTACTTGGGGTTGAGTTTGTGTAGACACTTGAGACTTTGGTACACGTAGGTAGTGAAACCGACTCGCATAAACTAGAGATCTAAGGTGTCTGGACGATACTGGTTTTGTTAGAACTGTCGTTTCCTCGGAGTTTCAAAACTTGGTTTGAACTCAGGTGCATTCTCGTGGTGCTTTTGCTTTTGAGGAACGAACTAAAATTTTTGTTTACATTGAATAATGTGGGGATTGTTTGCGTAACGGGAAAAATACATAGACGAGCTTTATTTGCTAGAAATAGAAAGTGTTAAAATAGAAATTACTAAAATTCAAAGTGCAGTGAAATGGAAATAAAGAAAATAGAGGAAATTCAGAGTATAGTGGAGTGGAAATAAGGCTCCGCTCCCACACTATCTCGATCAGTGTCCTCACTGATTCTTGAAGCATGCGAGAGGGAGATACAACTGAAAATGAAAATACAAATAACTGAAATATAGTAAACAATGAAGGAAAAAATGAAAATCTAGTCACGGCCTCTGTCACGTCCGCGCTGGCGTCCTCTGGCTCTGACAAGGGCTACTCTGTCCTCATAGCTCATAGCTCCGGTGTGGTAGACGGTGTCTCAGAGTCCTTCGACCTGCAAGGTCAGATTCGCTAGGCTCTCAGTGATCGTAGCTTGGCCGGTGTGAAGTTGTTGCATTTGAGTCCGGTGCCAAGCTTCGAACTGGTCAGCTCGCTGATTCTGCTACTGCAGCATCGCGAGTATCTGTGCCTGCTGGTCTAGGGAGCGGCGGAGGTCCTCTTCTGTGTAGTCTGGCACGGGATGATGACGGCGGTGGCGGGAGGATGTACCTACGGGAGGAGGAGGCTGTGATGCCTCTGGCTGCTCGGACCTGTCCAACTCAGCTTGGATTTCATCGTCGGAACCGTGAGTGTGGTCCTGAGTGGGGGCAGTGGCAGCAGAAGGGGCAGTGAGGTTGAACAACCAGTTGGTACGGTCCTCTGGATGGATGCGGGTGCGGGACGGAAGGATGATGCTTCGGACGGTCTTGCCACGCACAACCGGATGGTATTTGCCGTCAGCTTGGGAGCGGATGAGATGGGAGGCTCTGCAGTGGTCGGTGTCTAGGAACACCGAGGGGATGGAATGGAGGTGCTGGAGGCGGTCACCAAGGTTCAGCCCAAGTGCAATAGCAGTGACAATTCCGCCAAAGTAGAATGACTTCGAGCCACAGTTGCAGTTGGCCTGAATGTGAGCCAGCAAAAACGGGGCAGCGTTGACAGGTTCATTGTTGAAGACGCAATGAAGAAAGAAGAGCTCTTTCGAGTTCACTCTGTGGTTGCTGTCTCTGGCGAAAATAGTGTTGCTCAGCGCTCTGTGAAAGTACCGGATGGTTGGATTATGGATATGAGTGGCGTGTAGAGAGTCCCAACCATCGGCATTGAGGCCGGTCAACTGATACCACAGCATGAAAGCTTCGTGCTGGAACTGATCGGTGATGCGGCGGTGAGCGTTGTCGCCGCGAGGTAGCTGTAGGATGCTGGCAATCTTATTTTGGTTCACTTGATAGTTGGTGCCAAACATCCGGAAGCATGCGACACCTGTGTGCTGGTTAAGTTCGCCACTGGATGTGGCGTAAGTGAACGAACTCAAGAACTCAAGAGTGAGTTGTTCGTACGTTAGCTGTGGGTTGGTGCAGAGGTTCCAGATGCCTGCTCTTTGAAGCATCCAGGTTACACCTTCAAGGAGTCCGAGCTCCGTAAGCGATGGAAGGTGCGGGTAGTGAGTCGGCTGGAGCGACCTCTGATGAAATGCAATGTAGTTTGCTCGCTGTCTTTCGCCTAAGTCTCCTTCACTGAAGGTGATGTTACTGATATCTGGGGTTTCTGCATTCCTTGCCATTGTTGGAAGATGGAGAGGTTTCTGAGGTTTGGGGTTTTTCTGCAGAGAGGGAAAAACTGACAGAAGTGTGGTTTGGAGGTTGAATTTGGAGTTGAAATTTATAGTTCAATGTGGGGAGGACGAAAATTCGTAGTGGGGTAGGAGTTAGGATGATTGAAAGTGATAATGGGGGGAAGTGGAAGAGAACACGAACCCTGTTTTATTAGATAGCAGTTTCTGACTGCGTGACGGTCGTCACGTAGGTGTGACGGTCGTCACCCGCGTGACGCTCGTCATGAGGCTGTGACGGTCGTCACAGCAGCAAAATCTGCAGAACGCAGAATTTTTGCTCTGAGGGCGTACTCGTAGTGACTTTAAGGCTTAGTATTGATACGGTGATGTAATATAACAGCCAACAAACAACAAATAATGCGAAAACAGAGTAATTGAATAAAAACTAGAATTGAAATAACATAAAATTGAAACAATTGTATGTAGTACATAAAGAAAACTAACAATGCGAAAAATCCAAATGATTAAATGAAACTAACTAGACTAGACTAAACTGAAACTACTGCTAAGAGCTAATAACTAATCTTTTTGTGCCTTCAACTCATCGAATTTTTGTGAATAGTAGTCGAGTTGGTCGCAGACTAGATCCATGAAGCCTACCAGTTCGCTGTGCATGCTTGCGATGTCAGCTTTTACATTAGTCAGAGCTGTATCGACGTTGTCCAATCTGAGTAACACGACATCCATTTTGTCGGTGGTTTCCTCAGGGATAGGCTCAGGATAAGTGTTGTAGTGCGGAGGAGTCGTAGGGTCTACTTCAGTTTCAGATACAGCGTCCTCATAGTACATATAGTCGTGTGCCTCAGAGATGTGGTCACTGTCATACATATAGTTCTGTGGTGTTGACTGTGGTGAAGGAGGTCCCATAGGCTCATCCAATTCATAGAGCCAGTTGTCCTTGTTGTGGATGCTTGTCATCAGATGATCAGGCAGTGTGAATAGCTATACTGGTTTTTCGTTAATGAGGTACTCATACGGTCCAGGTCCCATAGTTCCTAAGATGCGCCTGTTAAAGCAGAATTGTATGTTCATGGGTCTGATGGTGCCAAAACGAGTGCTGGCATTTAAATGGAATCTAAGGCCAAGCTCGTGGGCAATCATTGTTACCAGGCCTCCTATAAGAATAGGTGTCTGAGGTTCCAGCGTGAGGCGTTTGAAAGATCTCATCATGAAAGGCACTGCATTTACTGTCCGTCCCTGAGAAGCACAGAACATGATGAATAACTCCTCTTTAGATACTGCAGTAATATTTTCTTCTTTTCCAAACAAGGTGTGAGCTAGTATCTTATGGAAGTATCTGAAGGCTGGGTTATGAATGTCATCATTATGCATTCTGTCTGGTTCAGGGTGATAGTCGCCTGTGATTCTACCCCAGAATTGATCGAGTTCAAAATCAATATCGTCATCTTCTGCACTGATGAACACATGCGGTCCGCTAGGGAATCCTAGGAGGTTAGCTAGTGACATCCGGCTATGGGTTTGGTCCATTCCAAACAATCGGAAGGTAATCAACTCTGTGCTGGATCCAAAACCATAGTTGGGTGTGTATCTGAAAGAACTAAGGAATTCATAGGTAAGATCCTTGTAGGTAGCGAAACGTGTTTTCAGAGCAGTGTTCTCCCAACCTAGTTGATTGAACAGGTATTGAATGCTATCTGTGATCCCTAGTTTATCCATAGTAGCCTTATCATAATACAGTGTTAAGGTGAATTCTCTTTTGGTCAGTGCTGTAAATCTTTCCTTTTGAGCTAGTCCTCGGAAGTGAACCTTTGTGAAGTCGTATTCGGCCATACTCGCAGGTAATTCGGAGAAAACAGAAGGAATGTTTTGAAGACTTTTTAAAAATCCTGAAAAGTTTGAAACAGGAAATTGAAGTCAGGATTTTTAGAAACGAAAAGCGGTAGAAACAAAAGACAAAAGAGGAAAAATAAAATAGAATATGAAAACAAACGAAAGTAGAAAGTAGTAGTAATTATAAGTTTAGAATTTTTGTTGGATTTTCAAAGTGGACTTTTAAAGAAAAATGAAATGCAATAACGAGGGAAATTTGGGTTGCCTCCCAGTAAGCGCTGTTTTTAACGTCTAAAGCCTGACGATAGCTTGGTGAGAAGCTATTCGGGTGTCTGAGCTGGAAGCTCAAGCAATGTTATATTGCTGACTTGAGGACTGTTGTCGTTCTTATTGTAATGTTTTAGACGTTGCCCGTTTACAATAAATGGTGCATTTGTTTTATCGGTAATTTCAACAGCTCCACTCTGAAGTACTTTAGTCACTTCATAGGGTCCAGACCACCTAGATTTTAGTTTACCTGGGAAGAGTTTTAATCGTGAATTAAAGAGCAATACGATGTCTCCCACACTGAATTGTTTCCTGATTGAACGTTTATCATGCCACTTTTTGGTTCGTTCTTTGTAGATACGGGCATTTTCGTAAGCGTCTAATCGAAGTTCTTCTAACTCGTGTAAGTTCAAGATTCGCTTTTCTCCTGCCTCGGTGTAGTTGAAGTTGAGTGTCTTAATGGCCCAAAAGGCCTTATGCTCTAACTCTACAGGGAGATGGCAGGATTTACCGTAAACTAATTTGTAGGGGGTAGTACCTATTGGTGTCTTAAATGCGGTCCTATAAGCCCATAAAGCTTCTTGTAGCTTTGACGACCAATCTTTTCTTGAGGTAGCGACAATCTTTTCCAAGATCTGTTTTATTTCTCTGTTCGAGACCTCTACTTGTCCGCTAGTTTGCGGATGATAGGGTGTAGCTACTCGGTGCCGGACTCCATATTTAGAGAGAAGTTTATCGAATATTCGCGATATGAAGTGAGATCCTCCGTCACTAATGACGAGTCTGGGTACACCGAATCTAGGGAAGGTTGTGTTTTTGAAAAGTTTGATTACTACTCGTGCGTCGTTTGTTGGAGCAGCTATGGCTTCTATCCATTTAGACACGTAATTGACAGCGACGAGTATGTAATTATTACCAAAAGAAGGTGGGAATGGTCCCATGAAATCTATTCCCCAGACGTCGAAGATTTCTACCTCTAAGATTCCTTTCTGAGGCATTTCATCGCGCCGTGAGATGTTGCCAGTTCGTTGGCATCTATCGCACTTTTGCACAGCGATGTGAACGTCTTTCCAGAGATTAGGCCAGAATAAGCCGGCTTGGAGAATCTTAGCGCACGTCTTGGATGTACTAGCATGACCACCATACGGTGCTGAATGGCATTGGGAAATAATATTTTCTATTTCTTCCTCTGGGACACAACGACGATATATGTTGTCGGCCCCTCTCTTGAAGAGTAGGGGTTCGTCCCAATAATAGTGTTTCAGATCGTGGAAGAATTTCTTCTTTTGCTGATAAGTAAGATCTGGTGGAAGCACGCCCGCAGCGAGGTAATTAACGATGTCAACATACCAAGGTAATGTGACTTGGGCATAGACGGCTTCTACGGCTTTTTCGAATTCTGGATCTTCCGAGATTGAATTTGGTGTGTCACTTTCTAATTTGGCTATCAGACGTTCGTACGGGAAATTGTCATTTATCGGTACTAGTTCATGTCTGATGCCCTCTATTCGGGATAAGTGATCTGCAACAACGTTCTCGGTTCCTTTCTTATCTTTGATTTCTAAGTTAAACTCTTGTAATAACAGGATCCATCTCAATAGTCTTGGTTTGGCATCCTTTTTGCTTATTAGGTACCTTATGGCAGCGTGGTCTGTGTATATGATGATTTTTGCTCCTACTAAGTAAGAACGGAATTTGTCAAGCGCAAATATAACTGCTAGAAGTTCCTTTTCTGTGGTAGCGTAGTTCATTTGGGCAGGATCTAAGGTTCTACTGGCATAGTAGATAGCATGGAGTTTCTTGTCCTTCCTTTGTCCTAGAACTGCGCCTACAACATAATCACTCGCATCACACATGATTTCGAACGGTAGTCGCCAATCGGGTGGTTGCATTATTGGTGCGGTGATAAGGGCTGATTTCAATGTTTCGAATGCTTTTAGACAGTCGTCGTCGAAGACGAACTCAGCATCTTTCATTAACAGGCCGGTCAGAGGTTTTGTGATTTTCGAGAAGTCTTTTATAAATCTTCTGTAGAAACCGGCATGTCCTAGAAAACTCCGTATTTCTCGTACGGATTTTGGAGGTTGGAGATCTTTTATAATCTCTATTTTAGCTTTGTCTACCTCAATCCCTCTATCTGATATGACATGTCCTAGAACTATTCCTTGTCGGACCATAAAATGACATTTTTCCCAATTTAGGACGAGGTTTACTTTTACGCAACGTTCTAGTACCATTTCTAGGTTTTGTAAGCATCCTTTGAAACTTTGTCCACATACCGAGAAATTGTCCATAAATACTTCCATAATGTCGTCTATGAAATCTGCGAAGATTGCCATCATGCATCTTTGGAAGGTTGCTGGAGCGTTACAGAGTCCGAACGGCATTCGGCGGTAAGCAAAAGTGTCGTAAGGACAGGTGAATGTAGTCTTTTCTTGGTCATCGGGATGGATGGGAATTTGGAAGAATCCTGAGTAACCATCTAGATAGCAGAAATATGAATGTTTGGCTAATCTTTCCAACATTTGGTCTATGAAGGGTAACGGGAAGTGATCTTTGCGCGTAGCCTTGTTAAGCTTCCTATAATCAATACACATCCTGCTTCCAGTCACGACTCTTTTTGTTATTGATTCGCCTTTTTCATTTTTAACTACTGTGACTCCTCCTTTCTTTGGTACGACGTGAACTGGGCTAACCCATTCATTATCGGAGATCGGATAGATGATTCCTGCATCTAGCAATTTCTTTACTTCATCTCTGACTACAGTGCTCAAGATGGGGTTCAGTCTTCTCTGATGCTCTCGAGAGGTTTTAGAGTCTTCCTCTATTGTAATTCGATGCATACAGATTGAAGGGCTTATACCTTTTAGATCGCTTATGTTATAGCCTAACGCGGTGGGGTACTTCTTTAGGACTTCTAATAGCTTTTCGGTTTCTGGTCGTCCTAAGTCGGCATTGACTATCACTGGTCTTTTTAGTTCATCGTCTAGAAATTCATATATGAGGTTTTTGGGTAGTGCTTTAAGTTCTAAAGATGGGTTCTTCGGACCTGGCATATGGTTTGGGGTCAGTGCTAAGCTTTCGCTTAGGATGTCGTCTTTATACGGTTTACGCCAATTATCGTCTTCAGAAATGTCGGGTATTTGAATCTTTATTATTTCTGAATATGTGGTCTCTTCATTTTCAAGTTCTCTTATGCATTCGTCAATTTCGTCTACTAAATAGCAGGTATCATCTATTGCTGGTGCCTGTAAGAACTTGGTGAGAATGAACGCTATCTTTTCTTCTTCTACTTCGAATGTTAGCCTTCCTTTCTTCACGTCTATAATGGCTCCCGCTGTAGCTAGGAACGGTCTTCCTAGGATAATTGGGGTTACAGTATCTTCCTTGATGTCCATGATTATGAAGTCGGTTGGAATGTAAAATTGTCCTATGCGTACTGGAACATTTTCCAGTATTCCGACGGGGTATTTTACTGATCTGTCAGCTAATTGTACGGACATTTTGGTTGGTCTGAGGTCTCCCATATTCAGCTTTTTGCATATAGATAAGGGCATAACACTGATACTGGCTCCTAAATCGCATAGAGCTTTGTCTATTACGAACTTTCCTATGACGCAGGGTATGGAGAAACTACTTGGGTCTTTTAATTTAGGATGCATGCGGTTTTGAATAATGGCGCTACACTCTGCAGTAAGTGTAACTATTTCATTATCCTCGATCTTTCTCTTATTCGACAGGATTTCTTTGAGAAATTTAGCGTATGACGGCATTTGAGTTATCGCTTCCGTAAAAGGAATAGTAATATTCAACTGTTTAAGGAGCTCTACAAATTTCCTAAACTGTCCTGAAGTTTTGGAGTTTATTAGTCTTTGAGGATAAGGGATAGGTGGTTTATATGGCGCTGGAGGTGCTTGAGTTTTTTCTCTTGCGGTATCCTCCTTCTCGTTGTCTTCCTTCTTCTCTAACTCAGATTCCTTTTCTGCTTGTTCAGTTGGTTTTTGTTGCATGACTGAGTTTTCGGTCCTCGGATCGATCGGTTCGTCCAATTCTTTTCCACTTCTTAGTATTACAACATTTTCTTGGCCTTTTGGATTCTGTTCGGGTTGTCCAGGAAATGTGCCAGCAGGTGCGGCAGCAGAGGCTTGTTGTTGAGCCACTTGTGATATCTGAGTTTCTAACATTTTGTTGTGGGTGGCTAAAGCGTCTACTTTTCCTGTCAACTATTTAATTTGCTCGCTAGTGTGTATGTTTTGATTCAGGAACTCTTTGTTTGTTTGAGCTTGAGTTGCTATGAACTTTTCCATCATCAACTCGAGGTTCGATTTCCTAGGTGCATTCTGAGCAGCTGGTTTCTGATATCCTGGTGGAGCAGTAGGCATTTGCAATGCATTTTCGCTTTTGTAAGAAAAGTTTGGATGATTTCGCCAACCTGGGTTGTAGGTATTTGCGTAGGGATTTCCTTGAGCATAATTTACATGGTCTGGTGGGATTCCGGCTAGCAATGGGCATTCGGGTGCATTATGAGTGGTGCTTCCGCATAACTCGCAATTTGGAGTTACTGCAGTGACAGTCGCAGTGGGGTTAACGGTCAGACTATCAATCTTCTGTGCTAGAGCATCTACTTTAGCATTGAACTTTTCAAGGCTGCTGATTTCGTACATCCCACCTTTCGCTGTGGTTTTCTCAGTTGGAGTGCGTTCACCTCCCCATTAGCAATGGTTTTGTGACATGTTTTCTATTAATTGATAGGCTTCATCGTATGGCTTATCCATAAGTGCACCGCCCGCGGCAGCGTCTATTGTCAATCTAGTATTGTATAGAAGCCCATTATAGAAAGTATGGATTGTCACCCAGTCTTCTAGACCGTGGTGAGGACATGTTCTCATCATATCTTTGAATCGTTCCCATGCTTCGTAAAGAGATTCAGTATCTTTCTGTCGAAATCCGTTGATTTGAGCTCTAAGCATAGCAGTTTTGCTTGGCGGAAAATATCTCGCTAAGAAGACGTTCTTCAATTGCTCCCACGTCGTAACGGAGTTGGATGGTAACGATTGTAACCATGTCCACGCTCTGTCTCTAAGAGAGAATGGGAAAAGACGAAGTCTTATCGCGTCTGGAGTAACTCCATTTGCTTTCACTGTGTCTACGTATTGTACAAACTTCGTTAGATGTTCGTTCGGATCCTCAGTTGCGTTTCCTGAGAATTGGTTTTGTTGTACAGCTGACAACAATGATGGTTTCAGCTCAAAATCATTTCGGGTAATAGCTGGGGCAGCAATGCTACTTCTAGGCTCCATCTGAGATGGTCTAGCGTATGCCTTCAGCGGTTTGTTTGGAGGTCCTTCAGCCATCTCTGGTTCTTCTTCTTCTGATTTGGGAATGGGAGTGAGAGGTTCGGGAGTGTTATGTTTGAGTTGTTTGAGTTGGTACTCAATGATTCTACTTCTTAAATGTAAGAAGCGTTCTAGTTCTGCGACCGAAGGTTTTACGATATCGCCTTGCGGGCGATTTCTTGGCATACAATCGATAGAACTAGTAAAGGAAAAATGAAAATTGTTAACCTAGTCTATACGGCGTAACAGAAGGTTACACTATTGACTAAACGGGTCCCCGGCAACGGCGCCAAAAACTTGATCGCGACTTTCTATGTCTAATACAACCTAACTGCAAGTGCACAGTCTATCGCGTAGTAATAAAAGATATCGATCCCACAGGGACTCGTAATCAAACTAGTGTTCTCGGGAGTTACTATGTTTAGCTTGGTAGAATACGTTTAAGGGAATAAGATTGTCACTAAAAGGGAACTAAGAATACTATTTAGATTATAATTGATTGAATCAATACGTAGTAATTGTGTTCTTCAGGGATTTGATAAATTACTGGTGTATGAAATAATTTTCAAAGTTTATTTAAGCAGAAAATGGAGATTTGAAGACTCTCGTCTCACGATGGTTGTTGACGCTAATCATAATCCTAAGGGCCAAACGTACACTTTCGTATCCCGTTCGGGGTTAAAATTACTTTTTGGAAATCTCTAAGTTCTAATTCATTTTAAAGTGCTTTCGCTGTTATTAAAACAAATGCCTAGTGTTTACTATCTGACCTTACCGCAACTTTCACTTGTTGGTTCGTATCTTAATTAATTTCCCACTTTCGTGGCAAAACTACTTTTAAATAAGTTCTCGCTTTCGCGATGAAGTTTATTTAGTAAATCAATTTTAAACACTCAGACCATAAATTACTTTTTGAAAAGAAAGTTTTCAACCAGTTGTTATCAAATCCCATTCGAATTATTACTACATATCGATTACCTAAGTTTAGCTAGACATGGATTTGGGAAAGATAAAATATAAATAAGAATAATAAATAATAATTTGCATTATAATAAAACTGAAGTCGATCAAAATGAAAACTTGTAAATATGCCAATTGGCCTTTGGGCAGATCCTCCACAGATGTTGGCAGGATTCTGGTCTTTAATGCCAATTCGATCGTACAATAAAATAGAAATTACAGAAGAATAAAAATGGGAATACATGAAAGGTAAAGAGAAACGAATAAGAATAAAACTGGAAAATAATGCTCTGGAAAGTAAATTCGGCAGCACTTCGTGGTATGAATGCAGCACCCTTTCTGAAGTCCCCTGCTTCCCTTTTTATAGAGGTGGAATCCCAACGGTTATCACTGAAGATGATGGACCTTGAGGCAGATAATTTAGGGAGTAGTGGTCCACTCTGTGGGAATTGGAACTGATCCTTTGACGTGTAATCTGAGTGGGGCGTTTTTGCCTGCATGACGGTCGTCACAAGGTGTGACGGTCGTCACCCGTGTGACGGTCGTCATGAAGCTGTGACGGCCGTCACATCAGCAAAAACAGCTTGCTGCGCTTTTCATTGTATTTTCACTCCTTTTTCGTCCATATTTCATCTGAGATCGCTTCTTTTCTTCATGTTGCCTTGTTTAGACGTGATCGTTGAATACCTGCAAAACATCAGACAAATACACGGAAATAACCCGAAATCGGATCGAAAACGGTTAGACTTTAGTTGAATTATGCATGAAAATATCTATATGATTTCGTGTTATCACCTTCACCATTTACTTTGCTGATTCAGTTCCGGTGCATTTTACATTTGTGCATAGCATTTTGAGAAACACGTAGCATTTCCATTTTGTATGGAGGATTACGCCATATTCAAACATATGCATGTGAAACATAAGCCAGGTTGTTACCTCCTATTTTCCAGGTGTATTTCCAGCTGATGGATGATTTTCCTTTGCCCTGTGGTATTCAGACCATGGAAGATTATGATGTGATCCTTTTTCCCGGATGGTATCCAAACCATGGCAATTTGTGATATTAATTCTCCAGCCCGTACAGGTATCCAGACCTCGGCAAAATATTCTTGATGGATGTGTTTAATCTTATCAGGTGTTTCCCAACAGAGTTGCTTGGTTAAGTTTCTCTTCCTTCCCCAGTGAGATCGTCACCAGAGCTGCTTCGTTAAGCTCCTCTTTTCTCTCCCCACCAGAGTTGCTTATTTAAGTTTATCTTTCCCCAGCAGAGTTCTCTTTGAATTATCGTCAGAAGTTTATCGACTGCGTGTTGATTCGACCTTCGGGTTCGACGCTCGCTTTTATTTAGCGAATGCTAGCTGGTTAGCAGAAGTTTATCAACTGCGTGTTGATCCGGCCTTCGGGTTCGATGCTCGCTTTTATTTAGCGAATGCCTACTGGTTAGCAGAAGTTTATCAACTGCTTGTTGATCCGGCCTTCGGGTTCGATGCTCGCTTTTATTTAGCGAATGCCTGCTGGTTAGCAGAAGTTTATCAACTGTGTGTTGATCCGGCCTTCGGGTTCGATGACTTGTTGTATTCAGTAATTGCCTACTTGTTAGTAGATATGTTTCTTCTCAACTTCGTGTTGAGCTGGCCTTCGGGTTTGATGCCTGTTTTTATTTAACAGATGCCTGGCGGCGAGGTCAGATGTTCTTCTCAACTTCATGTTGAGCCGACCTTCAGGTTCGATGCCTGTTTTTATTTAACAGATGCTTAGCAGTGATGTCAGATGTTCTTCGCAGCTTTGGTTTGAGCCGACCCTCGGGTTTGATGCCTGTTCTTACTTAACAGATGCCTGGCGGCGATGTCAGATGTTCTTCTCAGCTTCGGGTTGAGCCGACCTTCGGGCTCGAAGCCTATTGTTTCAATAGATGCCTGATGGTGATATCAGATGATCTTTTCGACTTAGTGTCATTGCCTGCGCGTAAGCAGATGTTTCCTCCGACTGTGTGTCGATGTTTTTTGGTTGGTAATCAGTTATTTTGTTGCCATTACAACTATCAGATGTTGTTATTTCCAGAGATTTTTGTCCCCAGGAGGGTTTTCAGTTCTATTTCTGCGGTTGGCAAATTTCCGGGTTCTTTGGTATTCAACCGTCTTTTACCTTGATTTTTTGAAAGCCGTTCGCTTTTCACCCAGTCAGGTCCAAGTCGCTTGAATATGGACAACTGTTGTACCCCAAAATTTGCCCAACCTTTTTCTTTACTTGGCTTGTGCTTCATTTCATCTCTTTAGAATTTGCATCTGAATAGCATTGTCTTTTGTAAGGGATCAAGAGAGTGTGCCATCCAAGAGGAGAGTGTCAAGGGTACAAGCTCAAGCAAGAGTGGTTACTCAAGTTATCCTTTGCTTACAATCATCAAGAAATGATCAAAGTTCTCTGAGGGAGAAGATTGACAAGTGTGGCTTATCTCCTATCTTGGAGGTCAACTGAAGATCATCAGGGGTTCTCAAGACCATGGTTATGGACAAGAGATGTTGGAGGAGCTCATTGAGTGCTTTTGAAGTCATTGAGGAGCTTATCTAAGTGGTCATATCATTTGCAAAAAGGTGCAGTCAAAGTTTGTGCATCTAGGGTTTCATCTGCTTAGTGCAAGGTCAACTGTTGGCTTGAAATAGTTGGAGACTTGATTCCAAGTCATTGGGGTCATGGAAAGTTATGTTTTGGAATCTATAATGTCATTTCAAGTTCAAATCAAGAAGAATCAAGAGTGTGAGAAGTTACTAAATTAGGGTTTCAGAAGGTTGTCAGTGTAAAATCCCCTGTTTAGTGCCTATATTCAAGACCACATATCTCAAGATACAAGTTCAATCTCATTTTATTATAAACATGAGACTTGTAAGGCATGTTCTAAGCTTTCTTTTCAGTACTAGAACTCATCCATATCATTTGTGGAACTCAAGTTATGATGCCATCAAGTTATAGGTCTCAGATGAACATATTTTTCAGTCAACAAAATTCAACTCACTTCCAAGGCACTTTTGACCTGGAATCATGTTTCTCCTTAACTTTTTATGAACATGAAAGTTATTCCTAATGATCTTAGCTTTCCAAAAAGTCCTAGAAGTCCTTCATATCTTTTGTGGAACTCAAGTTATGAAGCTTGCAATGCAGGGGTATTTTGGGAAACTTTGATTATAAGTCATTTTTGTTATGGGTCATTTACATACACTTGTGCACTTCAAATGAAACTTTTACCAACATGAAAGTTGCACCAAATGACTTCAATTTCATCATGAAACTCAAGATTGGCATGAATTATGAGTGGTTAGAGACATTGGTGAAGGAATTTCAAGTAAAAATGAGCTTTAAATCATGAATTCAATTGATCAAGTTTTAGGACTTTTTCATACCATGTTTTGATTCAAAATTGTTCACAATGTCTAAACAAGTAAAATGCACAAATAAACTTTGGTGTATGTAAGGAAAAACACGTGAAAATGAAGGTTGATTCACAAAGAAGTTTTCATCCCAATCTTCATAATTGGACCAATGCAAAGCCCAAATCCAATTCACATGAGCAATTCACATTGTCAGCTGAAGAATGAAGAAAGTTTCAAGTGTGTAGCATGTTGAATTCACGTGTGCATGAGAGTGGTTTCCAAATTGGGAATTTTCAAAATTCAGCAAGTTGGAGCTTCATGGGCCTCCAATTACATAACATATCCAAGATATAAAAACTCAAAATCAAAATTGAGAGCTCAGAAGGTGAAATTCGTGGAAAGAGCTCAAAGTTCAAGTTTTGAAAGTGGAGAGAAATTTGAAAATCGTGAATTAAGATCCAAGCCATTTCAAAGAAAATTGAAACAATCTTTTTCTTCCTTGAGCTTAGTGGAGTGGATATGCACCTTTTGAACCAAGGAATCAAGCTGTTGAAGCACCAATAGAATGTCTCCGTTAGGTAATCTCCAATTCCAAATTTATCTCATATTAAGCACTGAATCTAGGTCATTATTGGTGCATCCTAAGTCCTACATCTTGTAGGCAATGATTGACATCTTAATTGCTATGTTAGATGAGTTTTACAATTGAGCATTGAAGCTTTCTTCGTTCGAATCTCACAATATATGCATGATAAATGAAAATGGAGACTGGATTTGGATAGTATGTGATGAGACCTTTAATCTGGTATAAGATTTGCTGCATTTGGTTAAGGTTTTCAGACCTGGTCTCTGGTCACCTCGCCGGAGAAGACGACCGGAGCTAGGGCTCCGGCGTTTGGTTTTGCTCAGGCCAAGCTGATTTGGCAATGTTTGACTCTTTGACCTGATGAGATAAGCGGTTGTGATTTGTTTGACTGCGTGATGTGGCTCACTGGACTGCCACATCATTTAATGATACACTGCGTTTAATGCGGTTTCTGATTTGTGTTTGATTCGGGCTCAACGTGCTATCTGCACCCCACTCTTGATCCAGCCCATTGGTTTGCACGCTGAAACGTGCTATTTGCACTGTTGGCCTTTTATTTGTTATTTTATTTTATTTCTTTTCTGTTTTGATTTTAATTAATTAAAAATAGTTCCAATCATTTAAAATTTCCACAAAATATGTTTTCTGACACTTTAATGTGTTAATTAATTTTATCAAATTTTTAATTTCATTTTTCTTTTATTTTTCAATTAAAATGGAATTAAATGATTGGAAAGGTTTTTAAATGATTTTTCACTTGTTCTTATTTGTTTCATACTTGATACTTGACCAATTTTAATCACCTATGAATGAGGCTTTGATCGGGAAAATAGCAAGTGTACTATTTTTACCAATTGTAGTAATAAGGGAACAATCCCAAGTATCGATCTCGAGGACTGCGTAGTAATTAACAGAATTTTTAGGATTCAATTGAACAAAAGGTCTAGTGGTTTGTTTGGTAGCAGAGTAATATAACAAGTAAATACGGACTTAATGAATCAATCTAAGAACAGTGTTAGGGGAGTGGAGACGATGCGAGTAAAGACCCTGTATGATTATTCTACTATACTAGTTATTAACCTTAATTTATCAGTTGGCCACTTTAGTTGCCTTAATTCCTTAATGAAAACCCTTTGATGATTTTCCTGTACACTAATTCCTCAGTGTCTCTGAAAAGCATCAAGCAATAGTTCCGACCATAAAATACGTGATACGGGATATCCTCATTCCTAAGCAATATCGACCGTGATACTATTTTGCAAAAGTGTTAGGTTGACTTTCCAGACTAAAGCCTAAGCACAACTCGAATTCTACTTTCCAATATGAATACGATTAAGATTAATGCAAAATAAAATATATCAAGGTAAAAACATAGTTCTCATAGAATAATTAAACAAAAGTCATTACATCGCACTTAGGACCACCCCCTAACAACTTGGGGTTTAGCTGCTCATGTTCTTGGTAAACATAAAAGTAATTAGAATTGAAAAGGAGAAGATCATTACAATGCAAGTTGCAATCCTTGGATCATCAATCGCTTCCGCTTTTGATCGATCCTCTGTTTCCAGCCGAACTCTCCTCTCAGTTGTCAATCCTAATATCAATTCAAAAAGTGTCCCCTACTTTCTAAAATGTGCCTCTTATATCTAAATTCTAATTACATCGCGAAATGTCTCAAATGCCCTTCAAAATAGGTCTGACAGCAAAAAATCAGAAAACAGAGAAATTTCACTTTCAGTGGCCCTGACACGGGCCGTGTTGTGCAACACGGGTGGCCGTGTCAGGCTGCTGACTTCTTCAGGGCGTGTCTCCTCTCCAAGGGCTGCAACACAGGCCGTGTTGCATGACATGGGCACCCGTGTTGCAAGTCTGAGTCTTCTTTTCTTCTGCTTTGGTCCACCCGTGTCTGCCAACCGTGTCCTCCATGACACGGGCCGTGTTTTGCAACACGGGTACCCGTGTTGTAGCTCTGATTTCCCTTTTTCGACTTTTCTTTGCCCCCAAATGCGGTGCGATTGTCGTGCTATCCATTCCTGTCAAAAACACACTAAAAGAAACCAAATCAAACGCACCAGCGGCAAAAGTAACATAAACTTAAAAATAAGACTCGAAGACACACAACTATGAGTAATGCAGATAATGACAACTAAAGCTTCGAAAAACAGATAAAAACATTGCGAAATTAACCACAAACAGCGTTTGAAAACACAACTGAAATCCACCTATCAAATTCCCCCGAACTTGAACTTTTGCTTGTCCTCAAGCAAAAAGCTCACCAACCCGAACTTAATATCTTTTTTTCCGTAACGGAACCATCCATAGAATTGTGAGTTACGGTGATAATACTCATACTTGATTTTCTCATTCCAAGTCCCCTAGGATTAATCACGGATTTTCCCTCAAAACAGGTAACATGCAAACACTAGACTGCGGTAAACCACATACCTCAGTCTCCCTATGGGTAACCTCTCCGACTATGCTTTGTACTTAAGTCTTCTTTTTCGATTTTCCTCCCTTTCATTCGGATAATCACTATGCGGATTTTATGATTTTCCTCGTGTGCACAAGATTTATCAATGACATTTTTCTTTTTCGGGCACTGTTATTCTTTTTGAATGGCTTTCAGGTTCGACCGCCGTTGGGCTGAATAACCGGGTGAGGGTTACCCAACTTAGAAGGATTAGTCGCCTAATTGCCCCTTTTTGTTTGTTTTTTTTCTCTGTGCCTTAACTCAATATTTTTCATTACCCTTGCACACACGATTATTTTTGATGGAGCCTGATTGTCAAAATAAACTACTCAGGGGTACTTCTCAGATCAAAGCACTATGGTACAAATCTACACGTCGAACTCGTTCCTATTTGGGAAACCCAGGGTGTTGGCCTTTTACCTATCTCTCAAGATTATCCCGATTTCATCCTCACGGTTCTTTTCTGGGTATTCTATATACTTTCTCATCACCTCACTCAACATCTTCACTAAACAGTTCCCTAACCAACAATTTTATTAATTTTATTAGCTCAATGTCAGGGGGTCTTCTTGTGGATCGGCATCATGTTCTCAAACTAACACTGGAAATTAAATAAACAAATAACTGCAACAGAATTGAAAACACACAAATAACATAAACAAATAACATAAAAACACAAATAAAATAAAACACAAATAAAATACCCCCACACTAGAATTCAACAGTGTCCTCACTGTTGGAACACTAGTAGCAGAGGACTCACAGGGTTCATGGTTGCGGAGGTTGGTCGCGCAACATCATCTGCCGCATCCATTCATGCATCTCACCGATCAACCTGCCTTGTCAGATTTGTTCGTTCCCTTGTCTTGTCTGCTCCTCGCCTTGCCTCGTCTGCTCACTTCGGAGATGGCACATCTCATTCTCCATCCAATCCCATTCTTTTTTAGATAAGCTCCAAGAGCCTGAGCCGGATTCCTGATGGGGTGAGAATCGAGTAGGCGGTATAGGCGCTTCTTCTACCTGATCGCCTTCATCCTCAAAGAATTCTGCACCTGTACCATCATAAAATTGGTCTTCTTCATCCTGCATGGGGCTCTCATATAGCCAGTTATTCACATTTTGAATACTAATAAAGTCAGGGGCAGGTAAAGCAAGGAGATGCCTGTTTCGGCTTACCAAGGAGTAATAATTATCAAAGACTCGAATCATACCTTGGACAGTCAGTGTGGCAAGATCTATTTTTGTCTTACCTGCAACAGTGGGTTCCTCTCGCAAGAGAGCACCGTGGCCAAAGTGATTCGCGATTTGAGTAATCATACCGCCTACACTTATTTCGCCTGAAGGTGCATTCGCAACCCTCTTTAGGTGATCAGCTGCAAAGGCCGCTACATTAATGAGTTCTTGATTTGCCATGCCGTACATGAAGTACAACTCCCTCTGAGTCGCCACTCCAGTGTTGTCACCCCTGCCGAACAGTGTATATGCCAATCCCTTTTGAGTGTACCTGAAACAAGGGTTATGGATACAAGAGGCTTTTGCCGCTTTCGCGACATAATCAGTTCTGCCTGTAATAGCCTTCCAGAAGTCCCCTGCACTAAAATTTCCCGGAGGGGCTCCGGGACCAAAATTGGGGAGCTCCAGAATATCGCCAAACTCGGCTATGGTCAGGCTATGGTCAGTATCAAATAACCTAAACCTCAGTGTACCATAATATTCTTCCTCCACCCCTGTCCACCTGTGCTTCAACTGAAATTCTAAAGTGCTCAAGAATTCAACAGTTATGCGCTCATAAGTTGGCGCTTCTAATTGCATAAATTCTAACATACCCAGAGTGTGAAACATCCTATGGACCTCTATTCTCAGCCCTAGATTATCAAGCGTAGTGTTACAGATATACCTTTGTCGCTTGCGCGAAAATAAGGTGCCGGCATGACAGAAGAGTCGCCACCTTTCGTTATTTATCCCTCAGAGCGGGAAAGGAAACGATCGGAAAAACCTGACGAATAAGGGTAAGACAAGGTCATCGCAACCATTGTCTGGATTCGGGAGTCGGTTACGCAAGGGGAAGGTATTAGCACCCCTCACGTCCGTCGTACTCGACGGGATCCTCGCTTGTTTGTTTACTTGGGCGGGTTAGTTATAATCTATCTACCTATCAAGGCTGGCTGAAAAAGAAAAGAAAAATGACTCGGCAAAGCGTCGCGCTTTATGCTTACGTATTCCCGTCTGGAACGAGAAATCAGAGTCAACGTAGTTCGGCTAACTACGGGTGAAGGTTGCTCGCTAGGACGTCGCATCCTATGCCTACGTACTTTCATCTGGTATGAAAGATCAGAGCAAACGTAGTTCGGGAAACTACGGGTTATCTCCTAAAAGAAGTGTTTTTTATTGTGTTTGCGATTTCATCCGCACTAGAGACTATGACCTGAGAGTGAATGCGTCGCATGTCACCCAAAGGGTACCATACTAAACATCCAGACTGTGGAAAAGAAACTCTCCCACAATCCTTTCTCGGATAGCTTAAGGCTCGTAACGTACGAAAGAAATCATTCATGATTACTGTATCTTAAACTGTTTCGAGATGAGAAGAGAACAGGCCCAACTAGGAGGGAGACTATCAAGTCCTACTGTTATCATGCCATGGATTCATCCTATGGTTGAGGTTTAAACAGGGAACTCCTAGATGTTGTCATGCATAGGTTTCAACCTAAAAGTCTATCATCAAATCCTCATCAGAGGAAATGAGAGTCCTAAGGGATCATGTCAATGATACACCAAAACAGACAAAAGCATCAGCTTTAACAGTAAAATGCATGCAATGCAAGTGAGGGAGGAAATGTGTGTGGGGCTTCAGCCTCCACAAGCTCGTCTCAACCTCAAGCCAATCATGAAATAACAGTAATCATACTGAAAATAAACAACATGCTATCAAGCAAGAAACAGTAAACTGCAATCACACAGGTAGAAGAAATGAAATGCTATCAAGCAAAATAAACACCTGGGCAAGGGAGCTGGGCTCTACCGAATACCCGCAAGCAAAGCCAAGCAATAACAATACAATCAGATGCACTCATGCTCTTAGACTGAACTTATTCTAAATGGGCTTAGTCTAATGCAACAGACAAATCAGACAAAACACACAATACATCAAAGAAAACAGAAGAAAGCCTCAGCTCCTCCAGCAGCAACCCAGTCTTCAGACTTCAGAGATCACCTGCTTTCCAGGTATCAACCCTACAACATGAGTATCAACTCATTCTCTCCCTTGAGCTTCAGCTCCTTTGATCAGCTCTACCTTCAGGCTTCACTATCTTCAGGGATTTTCAGGCATCAACTTGATCTTCACAAAGTCTTCAGACTTCAATAATCTTCAAGGAATCATCCTCTTCAAGGCCTCAGCTTCTATCTTCAATGGCTCAAATGCTCCAGCAAACAAGATTCAGTCAATAAGATGAGGTGAGGATGTTGCAGTGCTCACTGACTTCCAAAGGATGCCATTGAGAACTTAACATCAAAGGAAAGGCTCTCTCAAAGTTCTACCTTATAGGGCAAGGTCACTAATCCCTCCAAAGGAGAGAGGTGAATACCCTTAAGGGACTCTATGTCACAGAGAAGAAAGGAGGTGAACAAGACACTCCTTGTTTATTGAACAAAATATTCTATCTAGGGCTCTGCCTATGCACCTATAAACCTATAAACAAAACAACAAAAGTTATGCTAAACTCCTCCGCAAGGTCTTCAAAGCTTCAATGATGATCCACAAGGTCTTCACAAGATCTTCTAGTGATGCCCAAGCTCCTCAAGCCAAGAACAACTCCAACTCAAAGCAAACTAAACTAAATTTGCCCTAAAGACCACACAAACAAACATTCAATTCAAAAATCAAGTAAAAATAGTATAGTATTATATTAATTCCTAACATAAATTCTAGGGGATCCTACTTAACTATCCTTAAGTCCCATATATTTCCTATATGCTAATTTGTCCTAAAAAACCCCAAAACAAAGAGTTCAAGTTCATGTACACAACCTAAAACCCTAATTTGGCTATCCTAAGTTCAACTATCTAAACTAATCAAATTTTAGTCTAAAAATCTAGTAATAAATCCAGGGGAAACTACATTACATTATCTAACTATGCCAAAAAGAATGGCCCTAAAAGCCTAAGGGAACTATCCTAATTAAATTCTACAAGTTAAGGTACTAACTAAAAAGAATTAAATGCACTATTTAAAAGAATATTATACAAAAAATTCTAAACTAAAAATAAAATCACATTTTTATTTTTATTAAATGCTACACATTAATATCTAACACCACAAAAAAGAATGGGCAAAAAATAAATTTCTAAATGCATGAACAAAAATTTGCAAAATCATGTATGAAATGAATGATTAAAAATGTGCATTTATTTGTAAAATATGATAAAAATACCAATTAAAATATAAAATGCAATTTTTATATTTTATAAAATTCTGGACATTTTAATGAAAATGTTAAAAAAAGAATGAGTTAAAAATATGCATTTTTCATTTAGTTATGATTTTTTGAAGTTTAATAAAATCTAGGCCGCAAGATCAAAGTCAAGTCAAAGTTTCCATTCCAATCCAATGGTGCATGTTCATCTTCTCCACATGCAAACCCTAAAATTCAGAATTTTCATTTCATGCCATGATCTTCCATAGCTTCTATCTCATTCATTACTCCATGAAATCACATGAAATAAAAAACAAAACCGATCCTCTTCTCGCCCTCTACACAACCATGGTTTTAGTTTCTCTTGAATCTTTCTCTAACCTTCAAACCGTCAACAACAAGGCACGGGTACCACCATGAATGCTCACTTTTCAACTCTAACAAACCTTGAAAATAATGATGCCAATGTGTTCCTCTTGCTTCCATGAGTATACTAAACTATGATACATGTATTAAAACCTCATATCTCAAGCTTTCTTGATCAACCAAGAATTGATGTCATATTTTGAAACTCCATGGATTGACCTTAAACTCACCATAAATGATCCTTAAGTTGTCTCTATCATGAATATCACAATAACTAGCCCTAACCATGCATAATTATGGTGATTCGAATCAAAACGCATACCTACCAAGTGAAGATGGTGATGATAGTAACTCTCCAAACCAACCCTTGCCAATGGTTGTAAGTGATCCTTGATTGATGATGATGATTCTGGTGGAAGGAATCGTGCTCAAGCTTCTTGAATCTTGCTATTCAAACCTTCATGCAAGTGGGAGTGATGATGTGAAGTGCACAAACCAGCCACGAATTTTGTTCAATGTTGCATGGATTCCACTCTATAATGATGGTAGATAATGATTATGATGAAAGATCTCACTAGTATTGGAGTTTGGAATGATTTGGAATGAAAATGCAATTTGGAGTTTATGGATCAAAGTGTAGCATGCATGTGTAATGAATCACCAACCATGGCATGATCTCACCCTTGGGTATTTATGGAAGTGAAAGGAAAGATCTAGAACATATGAGAAGCTTCCAAGGAAGTTCTAGAACTTCTCACGTAATGAGAAATTCAAAAATACTATTTTTAGTAAATCTCATAAAACTCATGATAAGTCTTCAAAATACCCTTATATGAGATATATATGTGAGAACAAGGCATTTTATGCAAAATTAAGGCTTTGGCAAACAATTTCTCATGGTACCTTAAAGTGCAAGAAACAAATTTACAAAGGAAGTCCAATTTTTAAGCCTAAACTCAAAAATGTGGATAAACCATTGTTTCCAAAATGTTGTTTTCAATCAAAATCATCTATCATATGCCCCATTTTGGATTTGTAGATCTCTCAAACCAAAATCCAATTTCAACTTTTTTAACTTATAAGCCTTTTTCAAGTCATTTTGACCATTTTAAAATATCCATGCTCCAAGCTTTTTCAACAATTCATAACCTTCTTTCTAGACTTAAAATCACATTTTGAACAACTTTCATGTTTTGCGTTTTTCCATTTGAGGCTTGGAAATAGGAGATATGGCATTTGCTTAAAAATGACCTATAACTGACAAATTACCAAAATACCCCTGTCTTGTTCAAACCATAAGTTGAGTTCCACAAATCCTATCAAGGACTTCTACCACTCAAATTAAAGCTAAGAAGATGCCCTCCAACATTCATGTTGACCAAGAGATCATAGGAATCATCCTACTAGGGCAAAAGTTGTCTGCAAGTTGGGTGACTTTCAAGGACCCAGATTCACACACCTCAGCTGACCTGTAATTTGTCAAAACTATAACTTGAGCTCTGTAACTCCTATCAAGGACTTCCACCACTCAAATTAAAGCTAAGAACAAGCTCTACAACATTCATGTTGTGGGGAAGATGAGATATCAATCACATCTAGAGCTAAAACTGCCTGGAAGATAGGGATCAAACTAGGGTTTTTTCACTGATGATCTTTGGAAACCCTAACTCAAAACTTCTCAAACCCTTCAATCATGATGAGTTGGTCTAGGAATCACCTTTACAACATCTCTATGCATCATTCCATGATCTCATGGCCCTTGGATTAAGTCTCAACCTTCTCCAAATCTTCAGCTGATCTAGGGTTGACCCAGTCAAAACCTTAATTCTACCATTCATGGTTGAATCTTCTGAACTCTTGCATAATGACTTCTCTGGGCTTCATGATGGCTGTCAAGACATCTCATAAGCTTTCTCAAAATATCAAGTTCATTCTCAAAGTCTCAGAATCATCTGAGGGGCACCCACAACTCTCAAGCTATGAAGCACACAACCCTGGTTCCAACCAATTCCTCTGAAGATCTCTTGAACTGTCTGATGAAGGTATCAACTTTCAAACACTCAGTGAATAAATAATTGTTGGCCAAATTTTGGGGTGCAACAACCTTGTGGGCGCGAGCTTACGCTTGATGATGTTAGAGTACTTTTTCTAATGATCCGGGTCTTCAAAGAGTATGCCGTGAGGGTTTGCCATACGGTGTGCTCTCTTTCTGGGGCGCGAAGTTTCCGCCACTGCTTTTCCGGTATCTCTACGAGGAGGCATTCTTAACCTGCAAAACACAAACAACACAGATGGTTCAAAAAATTTTGAAATCACTGTTAGTGAAAAACGCAACCGTAGAATTAATCACAATGATGAGTAGAATGTTTTTTGTGAAGGACGGAAGTGGTTCCGGTGAGTGGGTGTGGTAGATAATGAAGCTTTTGTGGAGAGAGGGTTATGGAGGTTAAGGGTTTTGTGAGGGAGAAGAAGGAGGAAGATGAAAAATGATATGAATTGTGTGGTGGGTAATGATAAGTGGGGGTTAAAATGGTGGGCCCCACGGGGTAAAAATTTAAAAATCTGAACGCGCCTTGCAACACGGGCCGTGTTGCACAACACGGGCACCCGTGTTGCTCCTCCTGTAACATATATTTTTTTTCAAGGCCACGCACCTGCAACACGGGCCGTGTTGCTCCACTGCTCCACATTTTTCCAAATTTCTCATCTCTATCATGCTGGGCCTGACACGGCCCGTGTTGTGTAACACGGCCACCCGTGTCAGGGTGCTGTTTTTCAACTTTTTTCTCTCCTCTGGTCTCCGACATTCTTCTTTCACCGATGAACTGCGAGTTGATCGAAACCTGTTAAAACAAAAACAAAATGAAAGCGTGAATGTGAAATACGTGGGTTGCCTCCCACGAAGCGCTTCGTTTTACGTCGCCTGGCTCGACGGTCCGTCATCGTATCATGTGAGATGAATGACATCGTTTCGATCTTTCTGCTGTCCCTCGTAGTAAGGTTTCAGACGCTGACCATTGACTTTAAAAATGTCTCCATTTGCTGGATTTTTCAGCTCGACTGCTCCGTGCGGAAACGTCTTATGTACTACAAATGGTCCCGACCATTTTGATTTAAGCTTTCCCGGAAATAGTTTCAGTCGGGAGTTGTACAACAGTACTAATTGTCCTTCCCGAAATTCTTTCTTCTGAATACGTCGATCATGCCATTTCTTTGCTTGATCCTTGTACATTTTTGCATTCTCATATGCCCGGTTCCTGAATTCCTCTAGCTCATGGAGTTGGAGGGTTTTGGGCTCTCCTGCTCTGGTGAGGTCTAGGTTAAGGACTTTTGATGCCCATAATGCCTTGTGTTCTAACTCTAGAGGCAGATGGCAAGCTTTACCATAGACCAGTTGGTAAGGGGACATACCAATGGGTGTTTTGTATGCAGTGCGATACGCCCAGAGAGCGTCGTCCAGCTTTACTGCCCAGTCCTTACGGGATGCACGCACTGTTTGCTCTAATATCTGTTTGAGTTGTCGATTTGACACCTCGGCTTGCCCGTTGGTTTGAGGATGGTACGGAGTAGATATTTTGTGCTTCACATTATATTTAAGGAGTATCTTTTCCATGAGATGATTTAGGAAATGAGTTCCTTCATCACTTATAAGGGCCCTTGGTACTCCAAACCGCGAAAATATGTTCTCCTTCAGAAATCTGACCACTACTTTAGCATCATTTGTTGGTAGTGCCACTGCTTCTACCCATTTCGAAACATAGTCAACTGCTACCAGTATATAGTGTTTTCCAAATGATGGTGGGAATGGTCCCATAAAATCAATCCCCCAAACATCAAACAACTCTACTTCTAACATGGAATTCTGCGGCATCTGGTTTCTTTTCGAGATATTTCCAATCCGTTGACATCTGTCGCATTCCTTAACTACGTTCTGGGCATCCTTGAACAAAGACGGCCAATACAACCCTGATTGGAGGACTTTGGCTGCGGTCGCCACTGAAATGCCCTCCATAATCTGAATTATGACATGCTTCGAGCACCTTCCTTTGCTCGTTTTCCGGAATGCATCGTCTGATCAGTCCATCCACCCCTTTCTTGTAAAGAAACGGGTCATCCCATAAGTAGAACCTGCAGTCATGAACAAACTTTTTCCGTCTGTTAGAATCAAAATCGTCGGGTATGAGACCCCCGACTAAATAGTTGGCGTAATCCGCAAACCAAGGAACGCCATGAATAACTAGGATGTGTTCATCAGCAAACTCATCCTTTATCGGGCGCTTTTCCTCGTTTTCTTCAATCGGTGACATTCGCGAGAGGTGATCAGCCACAGTATTTTCACATCCTCTCTTATCCCGAATCTCCACATCGAATTCTTGGAGAAGAAGGATCCATCTCAGCAGCCTGGGCTTCGACTCCTGTTTAGCAAAAAGATATTTTAACGCAGCATGGTCAGTATAAACAATTACTTTAGAACCCAACAGATATTGCCTAAATTTGTCAAAGGCATACACCACCGCTAGCAACTCCTTCTCGGTAGTTGCGTAATTCATCTGTGCCGGGTTCAAAACGTGAGTCGCATAGTAAATAACATGCAAAAGCTTCTCTTTCCGCTGCCCCAATGCAACCCCTACTGCGATGTCACTGGCGTCACACATGATCTCAAACGGCAGCGACCAGTCTGGGGCTATCACAATTGGTGCTGACACTAACTTATTTTTCAGGTTCTCGAATGCGTCAGCACATTCCTTATTGAACACAAACGTTGTTTCCTTGACTAACAAGGACGTCAACGGTTTAGCTATCTTGGAGAAGTCTCTTATGAACCTGCGGTAGAACCCTGCGTGACCCAAGAAGCTTCGGATACCTTTCTCGTTTACGGGTGGTGGTAACTTGGATATTACTTCCACTTTTGCTTGATCAACTTCGATCCCTTTGTGTGAGATTTTGTGACCAAGGACGATGCCCTCTCTCACCATGAAATGACATTTTCCCCAATTCAGGATCAAGTTACTTTCCTGACATCTCTGCAAAACAAGTGACAGGTTAGTTAAACAATCATCAAATGATGACCCGAAAACCGAAAAATCATCCATGAAGACTTCCATATGTTTCTCAAGCATATCCGCAAAAATAGAAGTCATGCATCTTTGATATGTGGCTGGGGCATTACATAGCCCGAATGGCATCCTCCTATAAGCGAAAACTCCATACGGGCATGTGAAAGCTGTCTTCTCTTGATCCTCTGGCGCAACCGCGATTTGGTTATATCCGGAGTATCCATCTAGAAAGCAATAGTAATCGTGACCAGCCAATCTTTCTAACATCTGATCAATAAAGGGAAACGGGAAGTGATCTTTTCTGGTGGCTAAATTAAGTCTCCTATAATCAATGCACACCCTCCAACCAGTGACGGTACGCGTAGGAAT
Source organism: Lathyrus sativus (assembly GCA_963859935.3). NCBI lineage: Eukaryota > Viridiplantae > Streptophyta > Magnoliopsida > Fabales > Fabaceae > Lathyrus > Lathyrus sativus. The sequence goes on from OZ012735.1 coordinate 755,243,362, forward strand.
CAACTCATTCTTGTCATTAGTCACCACAGTTGTACCTCCTTTCTTAGGCACCACGTGAACAGGGCTCACCCATGAACTGTCTGATATAGGATAGATAAGTCCAGCATCCAATAATTTCACCACTTCCTTTCTTACGACTTCCTTCATAACGGGGTTCAGTCTTCGCTGGGGCTGCACAACCGGTTTATGGTCCTTCTCCATAAGGATTTTGTGCATGCAAACTGTAGGACTTATACCCTTTAAGTCTTTGATTTTCCAACCAATAGCACTCTTAAATTTTTTAAGAACCCCAATCATTTGTTTCTCTTGGACACTTTTCAAACTCGAGCTGATAATGGCTGGACACTTTTCCTCGGTGTCTAGAAACACATATTTGAGATTTTCCGGCAGTTGTTTCAATTCCGAACCTTTAGGTTTTTCGTCATTACCCTCCATCGCTATAGGTTGCCGTAAGTCCTCCCATCGGTGTGGTCGGGATCCCCTTTGGAATGGTCGAGTGTCCAACATTTCGACTACCTCTCTGTCATTCTCATCTACTTCTTTGTCTTCCTTAAAGATTGACATGCTTAGCACTCTCTCCAGGGGTAGTTGGGTCACACTCTCCAAATGTTTGCTCTCTACGACTTGTTCTAGTACTTGTATGTTGCTACTGGTGCCACGATCCTGTTTATGCTTCATGGTATTACTAACATCAATTTTTAACTCCTCGTCATATACTTTCAAGGTCAGGGTGCCGCCTTCCATATCTATCATGACTCTCTCAGTTTCCAAGAATGGTCGGCCCAAAATTAACGGCATTTCTTCATCTTCCGGCATCTCTAGGATCACAAAATCAACCGGAAACACAAATTTATCTACCTTAACTAGTACATCTTGAACCACTCCATATGGCCGCTTAACTGAATGATCAGCAAACTGGAGGGTCATCCGAGTGTCTTGAACTGCACCGATATCTAACTTTTTGTAGATGGACAAGGGCATGAGGCTAATACTTGCTCCCAAATCAATTAAAGCTCTGTTGAATGACCTATCGCCAATAGTGCATGGGATAGTAACAACTCCACTGTCTTTCTTCTTGACCGGAATCTTCAGACCCTGCAAAATAGCACTACAAGTTTCCGTTAGAATAACAGGTTCAGACTCACTAGTCTGCTTCTTAGCAATGATGTCCTTCATGAATTTTGCATAGGTGGCATTTGTTCTAGTGCCTCCAACAACGGAATGTTCAGCTCCAACTTTTTAAACAGCTCCAGGAACTTCTCGAAGTTCTTCTCTTGTTGTCCTTTCTTTTTATTTCTTGAGGGGTATGGCAGCTTGATCACTGGTTTTGGTTCTACCACTTTTTCTTTAGTTACCGGTACCGGTGTCACCACTTCTTCCTCGACTATTTCATTCTCTTTAATTTCCAGCTCCACTTCAATCATCTGATCATTTAGTTCTGTTTCCTCTTCTCCTACTTCCTTGGCTTTTCCACTTCTTGTTACTACCGCCTTAATTTGGTGGTGATCCTTCGGATTTAGTACTGTGGCACTTGGAAGTGTACCCGGCGCTTGTGAACTTGCTAGTTGTTGGGCAATTTGACTCATTTTTACTTCAAGATTCTTTATGGATGCTCCAGAATTCCTGAAGTTACTCCTTGTCTCTTCTTGAAATTGAGAACTTTGGGCGGCCATTTTCTCAATGGCCACTTCCCAATCAGCTTTTCGAGGCGCTTGTGGTTGATATTGAGGTTGGTACGGTGTCTGCTGGTACTGCTGTGGCTGAGGTTGATACGGTTGTTGGCCTTGAACAGGTTTTTGCACATTTCCTTGTTGATCTTTCCATGAAAAGTTTGGGTGATTCTTCCACCCAGGATTATATGTGTTGGCGTAAGGATTGTTCTGCCTCAACATATTAATCTGTTCCACTTGCTCTTGAGTATCTACACAATGCATTGTAAAGTGTGTCCCACCGCATATTTCACAAGGTGCTGCTTGAACTGGCTCGACCTGTGCCACTACCTGAGTTTCAACATTCATTTTCTTTAACCTTCTCTCTACCTCAGCGGTGATCTGATCCTCCATTTTAACAACCTGGTCTGCCAGCTTCAGATCAATCTTACCTTCTGGTTGGTTAACCGTGCGATCATACAACTCAAGGTGCTCGTTAGCGGCGATTGCTTCTATGATCCTTCTGATACCCGTGGCCGTTGAGAAGTTGGTTGAGCCACCGACAACAGTATCTATGAGCTGTTTCGTTTTGATTCGTAATCCATTCACAAAGTTTTGCATCTGCTCAGTGGCGTCCATGTTATGAGTAGGACATGCTGTAAGACACCTCTTAAACTGCTTATATGCATCCCTTAAAGATTCTCCTTCTTTTTGCTTGAAGTTGACAATGTCATATCTTTTTCGGATGAACACTGAGGCAGGGAAATACTCATTCAGGAACGCAGTTTCCATCTCTTGCCATGTTGTGATACTCCCAGCGGGAAGCGAGTAAAACCATTCTTCCGCATCATCAGTGAGTGTGAACGGGAACATAACTAATCTCTTGGCCTCTTCGGAATGTCCTTCTATTTTCAGCGAGGTGGTGGTTGTGAGGAATCTCTGAAGATGTTTATTTGCATCTTCGTTGATTCTTCCGGCGAACGGCTTGCTCTCCAACTGACGGATGGTGGAAGGGTGTAGCTGAAAATGCGCAACATTCACCGGTTGATTCACAATGGTCATCCGGTTTGGTTGAGCATTGGCCCCTCCATAGTCTCCTAGCAGTCTTTCAGGCTGAGGTGGATTTCCAGCCATTTGAACAGTTTGATCAGGTGTTGTCTCTCTCTCTCTCTCTCTCCGGAGTCGCTCTGCACAAATATAATTTCCTCTATTTCTTCCAGTCTTTTAACTTTAGCTAATCTCCGTCTTTCGTGTAATGCTCGTTCTGGTTCTATATCAAAAGAATATTTAGCTGAGGCCTGACCTCGCATACACAATTAGACAAGCGTTAGATAATAAGCGGATAAAAGTTATGCAGTAAACAATAAAATTTTAGTCGCAGAGCAACAAAATTTCTTTTGGATTCTAAAAACAATGTTAATTTGGCAGTCCCCGGCAACGGCGCCAAAAACTTGATCGGGAAAATAGCAAGTGTACTATTTTTACCAATTGTAGTAATAAGGGAACAGTCCCAAGTATCGATCTCGAGGACTGCGTAGTAATTAACGGAATTTTTAGGATTCAATTAAACAAAAGGTCTAGTGGTTTGTTTGGTAGCAGAGTAATATAACAAGTAAATACGGACTTAATGAATCAATCTAAGAACAGTGTTAGGGGAGTGGAGACGATGCGAGTAAAGACCCTGTATGATTATTCTACTATACTAGTTATTAACCTTAATTTATCAGTTGGCCACTTTAGTTGCCTTAATTCCTTAATGAAAACCCTTTGATGATTTTCCTGTACACTAATTCCTCAGTGTCCCTGAAAAGCATCAAGCAATAATTTCGACCATAAAATACGTGATACAGGATATCCTCATTCCTAAGCAATATCGACCGTGATACTATTTTGCAAAAGTGTTAGGTTGACTTTCCAGACTAAAGCCTAAGCACGACTCGAATTCTACTTTCCAATATGAATACGATTAAGATTAATGCAAAATAAAATATATCAAGGTAAAAACATAGTTCTCATAGAATAATTAAACAAAAGTCATTACATCGCACTTAGGACCACCCCCTAACAACTTGGGGTTTAGCTGCTCATGTTCTTGGTAAACATAAAAGTAATTAGAATTGAAAAGGAGAAGATCATTACAATGCAAGTTGCAATCCTTGGATCATCAATCGCTTCCGCTTTTGATCGATCCTCTGTTTCCAGCCGAACTCTCCTCTCAGTTGTCAATCCTAATATCAATTCAAAAAGTGTCCCCTACTTTCTAAAATGTGCCTCTTATATCTAAATTCAAATTACATCGCGAAATGTCTCAAATGCCCTTCAAAATAGGTCTGACAGCAAAAAATCAGAAAACAGAGAAGTTTCACTTTCAGTGGCCCTGAAACGGGCCGTGTTGTGCAACACGGGTGGCCGTGTCAGGCTGCTGACTTCTTCAGGGCGTGTCTCCTCTCCAAAGGGCTGCAACACGGGCCGTGTTGCATGACACGGGCACCCGTGTTGCAAGTCTGAGTATTCTTTTCTTCTGCTTTGGTCCACCCGTGTCTGCCAACCGTGTCCTCCATGACACGGGCCGTGTTGTGCAACACGGGTACCCGTGTTGTAGCTCTGATTTCCCTTTTTCGACTTTTCTTTGCCCCCGAATGCGGTGCGATTGTCGTGCTATCCATTCCTGTCAAAAACACACTAAAAGAAACCAAATCAAACGCACCAGCGGCAAAAGTAACATAAACTTAAAAATAAGACTCAAAGACACACAACTACGAGTAATGCAGATAATGACAACTAAAGCTTCGAAAAACAGATAAAAACATTGCGAAATTAACCACAAACAGCGTTTGAAAACACAACTGAAATCCACCGATCAGGCTTCTTCCTCATTTTGATGATGAGTTGAAGTGCCTCTGAGGGTGGTTTCGGTCAATGTTTGACTTGTTTTTGATTGACTTTCAAGTCCATTTGTTTGACCCTCGACAACCCTCCTTCAAAATGGGGCGCCCTAGTGGATCAATTCCTTTGGTGATGTTTTGAATGGACTTTGGTTGAGTTGTTTTGGCCTTTGGTTGCCAACATCCTTATGTGATTTGAGCATTTTTATTTGGATTTATTTGAATCATTTTCCTATTTTTGAGGTACCTTGCAAGTCATGCTACTCTAAGGATGGTTCACACACACACTTGACCTAGTTTTGATGGGAAATGACCCTTTTGGATCCCATATGCTTCCAACTCCTCTTTATTCATATTCTTAACATGTTGAAGTAGTTGGTTGCCAATTTTTAGGTCATACACTTGTTTGGTTCATGTTGTGAGTTGCATTCTTTTTAGGCTTTCCATTTGATGTTCAATGTTGAAAGTGTTTAGGACCTAGGTCCTTTACCATGCCTAATCTTGCAATTTGCTTTGGTGTGTTTCTTCTTTGATTTGTGCATTCTCTTCTCTTGTTCTCACCTCTGTCCTAGGACCTTTGAGTCCCATTTAAGATGATTTGGTCCCTCCTTTGGAGGTACTTTGAGCTTGTCTTGAATGGTGATTCACTTTGAGAACTTTTGCTGTGTTTCTTTTACATGATCATTGTGATGCCTATGGTTGAGTTATCTTTGTGTTGCTTGCAACCCAAGCCTTATCTCCCATCCTGATCTTGATCATGTTTTCTCTTTTTGCTTGTTTGCTTTGCCTTGGTTAGTGATTGATGTATAAGTGGTTGTAGGAATTCTATTTCTCCCACTTCATCTCACTTTTGGCTTGAACTTGTTTAAGTTCTTTGGTTTGCATTTCTTCTTTGTGTTGCATTTTTTTTTGCTTGAAGAGGTTGATATGTGCTTGTGGTGGTTGTTACCCCACACTTTTTTCCTCCCTTTTCATCTTTGTTTTGCATTACATGTTTGCATCTTCTTTCTTCTTTCATTTATGCTTCCTTCTTCTTTCTCCCTTTTCCATGTTCCTTAGAACCTCTAATCTTTCTTGTTCAAGATTGATTATGATAGACATTAGGTTTGAATCCATGTATGATAACATTAGGGTAGCTTTCCATTTTCATCCCAATCATAGGTGCACTTTGCATGAGAACATTAGGTTGAGTTTAGTCTCCCTTTAGTGTGTCTTTCTCTTCTCATCTTCAAACTTCTTCAAGACATTTAATAATGGATAATGAATGTTGTACGCTACGAGCCTTAAGCATTTAGGAAATGATGATTGGGGGGCCTCCTCTCAATCGTCTAGAGTGTTAGTGTATGTCCTTTGGACGATATGCGATGCATTCGCCCCTAAGTCATAGTCTTTAGTGCAACATGAATTACAAACAAAAGTTCAATTCACTTCTTTCTCAAAAGACTTCAAAAACAAACATCAAATCTTTTTATCCTTCAGGATTAATTGGAAATCATTTTCATAAGGAGAGTTTTGTTAACTCTTGGTTCTACCGCAAACAGGTAACGCCTAAGTCTCCAATGGTCGAGCTGCATACACCTAACTGCTAGAACTAGGTTTTAACCCTACTCGGGTAAAACACTTGAAGCAACCTGTGGTCTTGTTAGCCCGAACTATGTTTGCTCTGATTTCTCGTACCAGACGAGGATACGTAGGCACAAGACGACGATGTCTTGGCGAGCAACCTCCCCCACCTTCACCCGTAGAAGCCCAATAATGCTTTGACTGACATCGCTTAAAATCCAATTGTTATTAGCATATCTATTTTGGTCGTTACCATATCCGTCTGAAAGCCCAGTAGTTACTAGCATTTCCAGATCCAATCTGGTTATTGGTATCATCAATCTGCTTGGTATCATCAATCTGGTTATTGGTTAATGGTTATTGACAATGTTCACCTAATCTTGATCTTAGGATGGTTAGTTGTTACCAACATCCCTAGTGACTCCTAGGATGGTCGGTCGTTTCCTGAAGATCCCATTTGAACTCTTCATTGTAAGGAAATTCTCCGTTTTTGGTTTGGTCCCTAGTGGAGATTTTTGTTTTCCTAGTGGAGATTTTGTTCCCCTTCTGGGTTTCCCTGATGAAGTTTTGTTTTCTTCAATTTTCCCCCAAGTGGAGTTGTTTCCTGCCCCTATTGGGAGATTCTTTCCTCTGGAGTGTCACATTGGTCATGTTTGGACCTTGTGCCTAATCACTTTAGATTTCCCCAGTTTATTTCAGCTTCACCAATGTTGCTGACTTTCCAGTGGATGGTTATTTATTGTGTGGGTTTTCTTTTATTTACTCGCATGTCTATCTGCATCTTGCATTTATGCATTTTTCATTATAAAGCATCATTGTAGAGTTCATGGCATGACAACACTTGCATAGCTTTTGTCGTCCTTAGCATACCATTGCATCTAAGGTACAAAACTTTCGGTTTACTATATTCAAATACTTTTCACCATGATTCTATGGAGATTGTCATCTCTCATACCATTTGGTAAAACTATTTAAATAGGGGCAACTCTTATACCCCAAATTTTGACCCCTAGATTCCATTACCATTCTAAGAGCATCAAGCATTGTTTCATAACCCTAACCTTATTCAAGTTTGTTGATGTTGAGGTTCATATGAATTAGGGTTTTGCACCTGTGGAATCAACAGGATTATTGCTTGATCAGTCAACTGTTACTCCAAATGAGGTAACCAGTTACACCCCTTGTAACCAGCCACCCTGCGCCACTGTTTTATGGTGTAATTGGTTACCATAATCAAGGTAACCGGTTACACTCTCACAAAAATGACCAGAAGCTCATTTTAAAAGTATGTAACCAGTTACACCATATCTGGTAACCGATTACACTGTGCGCATAAGCACTTCTCTGCAACTTTTTAAAATAAAAACCACTTTTAATCCAACTTAAAACCCCATTTTTCTTATAAATAAATTGTATTACATTTTACTACAAAAATTCAATTTTCAAAGGTTTCAAACCCCAATTTATTTTTCCCAAAAATGCTCATAACATAGTTCTGACTTTGACTCGTGATCACACACAACAACACAACATCCACATCCTATGAATTATGTGATTCCAACAACAATAAATGCAACAATTCACCATTACAACATCGGTCACAACATCAACATACCACACACAATTCATTAAGCAAAATTAATCAATCCGACAATTACCAATTATCACAACGATCATGAATAGAGAGAAGAAAAAAATAAACCATAGATGTCATAATCTACCCACCATCATCATATTAACCATTAGATAATTAGAACCTCACAATTACCTTAGAGTTCTTGAAACAGTTTCACAAAAATGGAGTTTCTTCTCTCTTCCTTACCCTAGCCTCTTCTTTCTCTTTTTCCCAAACTTGACTGTTCTGACAACTTCTCTCTTCTCTAATCCCCTTAATTTCTATTTTATTATATTATTATTACTATTAATCCCACTAATTAATAATAAAAATAATAATAATAATATGTATTTATTCTAAATAATATTTTCTAATATCATTTAATTAAACAAATAATAACTAATATAAGTTAATTAGTTTTACTCTCCACACCACCAATCTCTACTCAATTGCTTACACTCCCCAATATCTTAATGTATATTCTTAAGGCCACTACCCCACACCAGGATATCTCAAACACACCAATAATACAACACAACCACATCAACACATGATTAAATTAGGGAAAATAAATGAAATAAGTCAGAGCGTTACAAGGGTCATAAAATTGAGCCAAGGAGACAAGAGCTCCTACATTCACTTTTATTTTTAGTAGACCAAGTATCTTCTCATAGTCCTTTATGAAGGCCTCTTCATTGATAATGGTCAACTTATTACTCAAGGCTATTAAGATATCAACTTTATGTACTTTGAACTTGAGCTGTAAAGAGATTCTTCTTTGTGAACCCATTACAACTTTGAATGCTTACAAACTCATATCTTAGATTCCCTAGAAAAAAAAACATGCTAAGTTTTTTTGAATGTGATGTAAATGCAAGAAATATGAAATGCATGTATGGTGAGTATATGAAGCTAGGTGGTTCCAATCAAATCCAGGTACTGATTTTAGGGGAGCTAATCAAACACTCTTGACAAAGTGAGTTAAGAGGTTCAAAGCAATTATTCACACAGTTATCAGCATGATAATTGGTTTTTTTTAGTAGTTTTTATCTTTAAAGATACGTGGAAGTGCGCTAGAGTATGAGAACACATATTAGAGTATGTGTCACGCATTGAAGAAGCAACTTTTATCAATAGTTATCAATGTAGTATTATATAAACAAACTTCTTGTAGAGAACTAGGGGTCACAATTCTTATCATAAAATTCTATAGAACTCAAAGTACCCAAGTTATAGAGAGAAACAAGTTTGTGAGAAATATGTATGAATCTGCGCACAATTTTTTTTAAAAGTAATTTTCAATTGCATAAGTTATTTGATCTCATTTCTTGTTGTTTTTGTTTATCATCTTTATACAAAGCTTACTACAATCCACATTTACATTTAGTTCGTTTAGCATTCAAGCATTAACTTTTAACCACACACTTTTCTCTTTGCATTTCTTTCTACACAAACCGTCCTTGATATTTTTCGTGTTAATCTCTTAAATAAACTAAACTCGTGATTATTTACTAATATTAACTGTAAACAAATTGGTATGCCCTGTGGGACCCTTTTGTGTGGAGAGTTTTTAAACTTTTTGCAGAAAAGTGTTGTGTCTTTTATATTGTTCATTTTACTTTTCTTACACGTGATATCTTAATTTGTTGAGCATTTATGCGTCTGAGGAGTGGTAAAAAAATTTCCAGAAATGACTCGTCCTACCAAACATTAACCCCTCCCAAAACAATCCTTCGAACCTTGGAGAACAACCAGGTGGATTAACAGTTGGTAATGTAGGAACTTCAACTTCTGTTGGAGAAAATCCTAATGTCATAAGCCAAGCGTCCACTTCAGCTATATCACCAGAAGTGGTGGTTTCACCAACACAAGTGTCTAGTGTCTTGACTATCCCCAGGGTTATATAAAATATGAGAGACCAAGGGCTCATTTCTCTTTGAATTTTGTATTACCCCCTGTTGATAGAGAACAACCTTATGACATACCAACTGCAATGATGAAAGGTGTATAGTGCATCTACATATGTAGATAATGCCATGATTTTTGTATCCCTTATCAATCCATATTTAGCATCAGGATCTGCTATAAGTAACCTTGGTCGAATGGTACAACCTCAAGGAAGATTAGGATATCCCCCTCAAGTTATGCCATAATTAACCACTAGTTCCCTCCAACTTGTGACACTACAGATGGATGAAAGTAACCATGATCTGGTTAACATGCTAACACAGAAAATAGGCACATGTTCAATCCTTTGATTCAGAATACTAATCATGGTTACCAGCAATTGGCGCACCGAATAGGTCGAATTGATGAATTCTTTTGTGCTCCCCAAGTGCCCATTCAGCAGGTGCTGAATAATCCGATACCATAACATGTTATACTTGTCAAACCACCCATTCTCAGGACAATCAAAGAAAATGTAGGCTAAAATGGCCTTGCGGTAGTGTTGGTACATAGAAACTAAGATGCTGACCAAATAGTTAGAAATATCCAGCAAAACAATTTTCGGGGACATAATAATATAACTAACGTGGTCAAACAAATTTTGGCCCAAAATGACCTTAACATTGGCCTCCATTGACCAAATTATTAAAGAATCCACTCAAATGGTTTATGTTAACATGATCTTGCACATTGTGAATTAAAAGTCAATCAGAAATCCTCCTCCAAAATGCATTAGAGTAGAGACAAGAGATTAAAAGATGATGCAACGATTCCTTTTCCATTAAACAAAAGACACACACACAACCATCCCCTTCCTGGACCACCCATATCTTCATTGAAGCTCCTTCATTGTTGGAGCATGTTCAAAAGGATTTTTCAACCAAAAAGTATGATTTTAAAAGGAACCTTTGCCTTCCACAACCTTTGTAAGACCTTCAGAATTTTGATTGCAAGCTTGCTCGCGTCTCCAAATTTGATCAAACAGATTTAGCAAGATTTGATAGAAAAGACACCATCTTCTTTAAGGAACCATACAAAAGAATCTTCCACATTTTTACTAGGAGGTATTTTGAATAAAATTTCCAAAAAATTCGCACATTTCTCAGTTACTTACTCTGGAACATATAGATTCTAATTCCATCTATCTCTAATTGAAATGGACGTATCATAAACCATTTCTAGACGATTCTATGATATGTTGTACATAGCTAGAAAACCTTCATCAAAGGTTGGTGACTGATCCACTTGTTTTTTCAAAATGAGTTTGAACTCCTTTCGCCTAACTTATAAGATAAGTTTTATTCAAACAAACTCAAGCTCCCTGTCAGATTATTGCCAACATGAACCATGTCCCTTGACCATAATGATTTTTTCTGACCTCCTCTCATAACCTCATGGTTAAGCATAATACTCTTCAAGTCTTCACACCTATGAGCTAGAATACCGCTCCACAAAGTATCTTGATTATTAAGCAATATCACCTTCCATTTACACAATAAAACTACATTGAAAGCTTCCACAATTTTGACTCCCAAGCCACCCTCTTTTTTGCTTTTGCAAGCATCCAACCCTCACTACAATAAATAATGCTTTTTATGACAAAACTTTCACCTCAAACAATAGAAAACCGAGGTATAAAACCAAGTCCCACTATTTTTTATTATTTAAAAAACAAAAAAAAAACAAAAATTCCCCCAGTTTTATAAAAAAATAAGGTCAAAAAACAAATCAGTACAAACTTTGATTCCTAGCTGTCGCAATTTATGATTCTACTTGTTTATAAGTGTAAACAAAATGTTCTAACCCTTTGGTTTTCTATTTAACTGAGGCATAAAATAATAAGATTTTATTATAAAAGTACTCGTTATATAGGTTTATAAGTGTTGTAAACAAAATGTTCTAACCCTTCGATTTTCTATTTAACTGAGGCATAAAATAATAAAATTTTTATTATAAAAACACTCGTTATAAAATTATAAGATTTTAATATAAAATCTTAGTTTTATAGTAAAACCAAGGTGGTTAGTAATCATATTTTACTATTAAAATTTAAAACACTCATTAAATAAATTTTACCCTAATACTAAATTATATGTAGCCACCCCAAAGAGAGGAAATATTCACCACCGTCCATTTCTATCATGAGTTTTTACTACAAATCTCTATGATAGATTGCAAATGTAGAAAATAAAAATCCTCATTAGAAAACAGATTTTACAATGTATTTTTAATATTCCGTGTAAACAATATATTTAATAAAAAACAACTTATTCACCTTGGTTTTTTTCTTGGCAGAGGAATAATTAAGTAATTTTTTACTATATTTATTGCCCTTAAACAAATCTTTGTCGTCCATTTAATGTTTATTAATGTTCATGCATCTTTCATTAGTGATCTTTCAGATAAACCGAGATGAAAGATACACTAATTTTGAAAATAATAAAAGTGCTGCTGAAGGGATTCAAATGCTCTTATAAACTACCTTAAAGCTCCAAAGATTTTGCCAAATACTATCCCCTAAAAGAATGATGTCATCAACAAATTGCATAATTTGATATTCCACTACATAATTCACCTTGAAACTCTATTAATCAATCCTGCATTGTTAGAACAACATACAAAAAAAGAGATTGAAGGTAGTAACAATGGTGGAAAAGAAATTGGAGAAGAAGATGAAATTGAGAGAGAAAGATAATTAGGATAGAGAGTATTATTGGATGAATTAAAATTGGCATTAATTGGAATTGGAAATTACAAAATGTATTTATACACTTGAGAGAATAATCAAAAAAAAAAACAAAAACCAACTAAAGTGGTCATGCTGTTAAATTCAGGTATTTGCTGAAATTTGATTAGTGGTAATCGATTAGCAACAAACGCGTAATCGATTACATCTGTTAAATTTCCAAAAATACCAGAATTTAACAGCTTTCAAAACACCACCTCACTTTAGTTGCTCCAAGTTCATCATTTTCAAGCTCTTCAACAGTCTCTTGAACACCTCATTTGTCACACCCTTTGTCAATAAATCCGCAACTTGGTCCTCACTTCAGCAATAGCTCAATCTAAGCTTTCCATCACCGATCAATTCTCTCAAGTAATGAAACCGCATCTCAATATGCTTGCTCCTTCCGTGTGCAATCGGATTCTTCGCAAGATTTATCGCGGAAACATTATCCACAAACAGTATGGTAACATCATCATCACCACATCCCGATTCCTTCATAAGATTCACAAGCCACATAGCTTGGCATACACTCAACGACATCGCAATGTACTCGGCCTCACAAGAAGAGAGTGCTACAACCGGTTCCTTCTTCGAACACCATGAGATTGGTGTACTACCGAACATAAAGATGTAACCCTCCATCTATTTTCGATCATCTTTATCTCCGCACCAATTAGAATCGGTGTAGCCAAGTAAAGTACATTTGTGACCCATATCCGATGCAGGAAAAAGAATTCCGCAACCAAGAGTGCCTTTCACATATCTAAGGATTCTCTTGACCGCTGCCAAGTGAGACACCTTAGGTCTCTCCATGAATCTACTCGTAATACCGACACTAAAAGCCAAATTCGGTCGAGTATTGCACAAATACCGTAACGATCCAATCAAACTCCGATAAAGTGTTGGATCAACATCATCTTCATCATCACTTTTGGACAGCTGTACTCTAGCCTCACAAGGTGTAATACAAGCATTACAATGCTCCATCTCACACTTTTTCAAGATATCTAGAGCATACCTCCTTTGATGCATAAGCATCCCCACTTTTTACTTGTGAAGCTCCATGCCAAGAAAGTAACTCATGACCCCAAGGTCCGTCATCTCAAACTCACTCATGAGCTCCCCTTTGAACCATGAAATACTCTTGTCATTGCTGCCCGTAATCAAGAGATCATCAACATACAAGCATAGTATAATAACACCACCAATATTATCCGATCTCACATAAACACCATGTTCAGATACACATCGTTTGAAACCAATGTCAACAAGAAAGCCATCTATACATTTGTTCCAAGCTCTTGGAGCTTGTTTCAAACCATACAACGCCTTGTGTAGCTTGTAATACCTCCTCTCTTGATTTTTAATCACGAAACCGGGTGGCTGCCCCACATAAACTTCCTCATCAAGAGGACCATTCAAAAACACATATTTTACATCCATTTGGTAAATCACCCAATTGTTGCTATGCGCAATCCCAACAACTAAATGAATAGTCTCCAATCTAGCCACCGGTGCGAATACCTCCTCGTAATCTATACCTTCACGTTGCAAGAACCCTTTCTCCACTAATCGAGCTTTGTGCTTGATTCCTTCACTTTTAGGATTTGCTTTAACTTTATAGACCCATCGCACACCTATCAGTTTCTTTCCGAGTGGTAAATCGACCAACTCCCAAGTACCATTTTTCTCAATAGATTCCAGCTCCTCTTTCATTGAACATATCCATTTAGGATTGCTTAAGGCTTCCTCCTCATTTACCGGTTCAGATTCGGCCATAAGCGCGAAATAAACAAAATCACCATCATTATTCACTTTGTTATCTTGGAACCTCTCGTAGTCTCGGAGTCTATGAGGCAAGGCTCTTTGCCTCATTGGTTTACCATTATTCACTACAATATTTTCCGCTACTGTAGGTGCAGGTACAACGACATCGGAACCCTCCGGATCAGACAACTCGAAGAACTGCTGTTGTTCTGCAGGGTGTAACCGATTAGCAGCAATCGGGTAATTGATTACACCTGTTGTTTCAGCAGTTTTTATTTCTTCAAAAAATACATCTCGAGTTATCACAAATTTACGATTCTTCTCATCAAATAGCTTGTTACCTCCAATAGAGTGATATCCAACAAATATCAACTTCTCACCTTTATCATCCAATTTCTTTCTAAGTTGATTTGGTACATGATGATATGCAATCGATCCAAAAACGCGCAAATGATTCACACTCGGTTTGAAACCTCTCCAAACCTCTTATGGTGTGATCTTCTCCAGCTTCTTAGTGGGACACCTATTTAACAAGTAGGTGGCTGTAAACACGACCTTACCCCACAATTCCTTAGGAAACTTCTTCCTACAAAGCATACTACGCACCATGTTCATTATTGTACGATTTTTCCTCTCGGCAGCTCTGTTTTGTTGAGGCGTATATGGAGGCACTACCTCACGCACAATACCCTCAAGATCACAAAACTTCCCAAACTCACTAGAGGTATATTCACCTCCACCATCCGTTTTGAGAATTTTGAGCTTCCGACCGCTTTGACGCTCCACCATGGATTTGAAACTCTTGAACACTCCAAATACCTCATCCTTCCTCTTGATAAGATATGTCCAAAGCTTCATACTAAAGTCTTCAATAAACGTAACAAAATATCGATTGCCGCCATAAGTCTCTACTTGCATCGGTCCACAAACATCGGAATACACCACCTCAAGTAAGCCTTTGGTTCTTTGATCCGCATCCTTGCTAAACACATTCTTGTGTTGCTTACTCTTCACACATTCCTCACACAATTATGTCGGAACACTAATATGTGGCAGCCCTGTTACTATTTCACTTTGTTGCAACATTTTGAGATCCCTAAAATTTAGGTGCCCAAGACGGTAATGCCATAACCACTCATCTCTACTTTCCGCGGTAGCTAAACAACGATGCTCCATAACCTTTAACTCAACCTTAAAAGTTCTATTGGCAGCCATCGGCACTTTTAGAATCAACATACCACTTGAATTTAAAACGCGTAACATCTTGTTCTCCAACCGAATTAAGTACCCTCTTTCAAGTAATTAGCCAATGCTCAAAAGATTGCACTTAATTCCCAGTATGTACAAGACATCTTTGATCCTTGAATGTCCACCATTCTTCCTTCCGATCAAAACATCTCCTACCCCTTCGGCGCTTAAAGTGGTGTCGTCGGCAAACTTGACTTTACTATTTGCCGCTTGATTGATTTCCACAAATCAATCCTTCTGACCCGTCATATGTGTTGAACAACTGGAATCCAAGTACCATTCATCTTTACTTTGAACTCCATCATGCACGGTAACTAATGCATTTCGATCCGAATGCATTTTCTCACCACTTTCCAAAATAGTACAGCTGCTATCCCGCAAACTATCACCACAGTAGCTGTTGTTTTGAACATCAACAGTGCCATAATTCTCCTCTGTGATCATCACTAGAAGGGTGTCTTCATCATCTCCTCTTCTCTAGCAACCTTGGCCTCATCATTTCGAGTTTTATTCAATCTAACACGACACATAGATTGAAAGTGTCCAAGCTTTTTACACTTGAAACATTGCACTTTACTCAAATCCCTTTTGATACCATTGCTATGATCACTCTCCTTGGAGATGCTCTCACCCTTTTCACCCATTGAATTCTTTGAATTTTGAGACTCATTTGCACCAAACTTCTGAAAATTTGGCTTACCTCTAGCTGCAAATTTTCCTTTCGACCTCTTATTCTTCTCATTAAAACGCACTTGCAAAGCGATCTCCGCTTTGGCTTTGTCGGCACCTCTCTCATCCATCCTTTGTTCATGCGCCTCTAATGAACTTTGAAACTCATCCTTGCTCAAAGTAGTTAGATCCTTTGGCTCTTAAATAGCCACAACTATATTAACAAACCGTGATGTTAACGAACACAACACTTTTGATACAACATTCTGCTCAAGAATCGTTTCGCCACATGACTTGATTTGATTAACTAACTGGGTAATGCGCGTAATGTAATCGTTGATCGTTTCTTTGTCCTCCATTTACGTTAACTCGAATTGACGTTTGTAAGTTTGTAACTTTACCACCTTCGCTTTGACGGCACCGACATATGCTTTCTCCAAGATTTCCCATGCTTGCTTCGCGGATTCACAATCGCCAACCTTCTCGAAATTGTCGTTATCAACACAAGAGTGAATCAAGAATAAGGCTTTGTAATCCTTCTTCTTTTCTTCCTTGTGTGTAGCCCTAATAGCTTCGGTAGCATCTGCCCCTAACAGTGTAACTCCATTGATGACGATCTCAAGAACCTCTTGATAACCAAACAGAACCTTCATTTGTTTCACCCATTTGTCGTAGTTCTTCAAATCAAGAATTGGGAGATTGGTGGGAATTCGACCATTAGAAATGGTAGCCATTGTTGTAGCAGATTAGGATCAATAACTGGAGCTCTTGATGCCAAATGTTAGAACAACATACAAAAACAGAGATTGAAGGTAGTAACAATGGTGGAAAAGAAATTGGAGAAAAAGATGAAATTGAGAGAGAAAGAGAATTAGGGTAGAGAGTATTATTGGATGAATTAAAATTGGCATTAATTGGGATTGGAAATTACAAAATGTATTTATACACTTGAGAGAATAATTAAAAAAAAAACAAAAACCAACTAAAGTGGCCATGTTGTTAAATTCAAGTATTTGCTGAAATTTGATCAGAGATAATCAATTAGCAACAAATGCGTAATCGATTACACCTGTTAAATTTCCAAAAATACTAAAATTTAACAGCTTTCAACATGCATATCCCTAAGCTAATATTGCAAATAAGAAAAGGGACGAAAGATCCCCTTGTCTTATCCCTCTACCACCCTTAAAGTCCTTTGAAGGGCTATCGTTCACCAAAACAAAATAAGAATCATGCAAAAGACAAGTCTCAATTCACATCGACCACCTCTCTATTACCTGGCCTTCACGCCATGTTACTCAAATACTTTCAAGACACACAATCATTTGTGTTTTCAAAGTCAACCTTTGATATATTACATTCCTAATTATCCGTCTTGGTCAAATCTAAAATTTCATTAACCACTACAACACCATCAATAATTTGTCTACCAAGTATGAAAATTGTTTGACTAGGAGAATTCAAACCGCCTAACACTTTATTGAGCCTAGTAGTTAGCATTTTAGACACTACTCCCTCCGTTCTACAATGAGTGATCCAGTAGACCGTTTCACACATATTAAAAAAAATGGAAGAGAGAGAATGATATTTTTATTAAACTATCTTTATCATGTATTGAGAATGATGTAATTAATATTAATTAGAGGGTACAATTGAAAAAACTTATATTAAAAATTGAAATGAATCACTCATTTTATAACACTCTTTTATTTTAAATGGATCACTTATCGTAAAACGGAGAAAGTATTTTATACAAACATCTAATCAAATAAATAAGTCTATAATCCCCTGGGTCTCGAGGATTAACACTTTTGTGTTATTTAATTAAATTTGTTTAAATAAATGCTTGCTATTTCTATAGTTTTGTTTTAGGCATCTAACTTCTAAAAAATAACTCAAACATTACAATTTAATAACATCATTTTTATTGTTTATATATATAAGTTGCACCTACTCTGGCATCATTTCAACCTACCCTGGTATCATTTTTAATTCGCAATCGTAATTGTTGTTACAATATTGATGATACGATAGTTTCTACAATAACATCAGATATTTACACTTATGTTTCTTCTAAGTATTTTTCTCACCTCAAAATATTTGTACCCAAAAATGTTAAATATAATTCATTGTGTAAACAGATTTAATTTGATATCATATGATTAGATTTGATATCATATGATTAATTTGATATGATATGATTAGATATCATATGATTAGATTTGATTTAGAATATTTTGGGCCTTTTATGTTTTGGGCTAGTGTAAACCTAAAACTATAAATAGGGTGCCTTGCTTTGTATTCTACATCACAACAGAACAGATTTCACAGTTGCAGTTAGCAAGTGAAAGTTCAATAAGAAATCCCACAGTTGTGGGTAACACATTCTCTCCAAATATTTTCTTCTCTTTCTTGTGTGTTCTTCTTTTCTTTTGTTGTTCTTGATAATTACTTGTTATTACCATCATTATCATATTGTGGGTTTGTTCATCAATCTTGAGATCAAGATTGAAGAGAATTCTTCATAGGGTGTGAGGTGAATTTCCAACATCTGGTATCTAGAGCTCCGGTTGATAGATTCAAGGAAGGAAGATAGTGATGGCGATGAACTATTCGAACGACAATTTTCCGACGACCCTGCCAATTCTCAAGAAAGACAATTATGAGAATTGGTGCAAGCAGGTTAAAGTGATTTTCTGTTATCAAGATCTTTGGGATCTTGTGAAGGACGGAGTGACACCGCTTGTGGAGAATGCAATGGAGGCGAAAAAGGCTGCGCACAAATAATTGAAGAAGAAGGATTATAAAGCACTCTTTATAATTCATCAGTGTGTTGATCCTGATAACTTTGAAAAGGTTAGTGATGTTGATTCAATAAAAGAAGCATGGGAGATTCTTGAAAAGTCGTTTGGAGGCGCAGAGAAGGTGAAAGAGGTGAGGTTACAAACTCACAAGAGAACCTATGAGTTGCTTCAGATGGAAGACAACGAAAGCATTACAGATTTCTTCACCAGAGTTACAAGGTTTGTGAATCAAATCAAAGTATGTGGAGAAACGCTGACGACGAAAGCAGTTGTCTCAAAGATTTTGAGATCGTTGGCTCCAAAATTCGACCACATGGTAGTTGCCATAGAAGAGTCGAAAGATCTGTCAGTGTTGACGAAGGAAGAGCTTCAAGGGACTCTTGAGTCTCATGAACAGAGGATGGCTGAGAGAGCTGCAGGAAAGTCGAAAGATATGGCTTTGTAGGCACAAACGGAAAAGGAGAGAAAAGGCAAAGGTAGCTGGAATGGCAACAAAGGAGGAAACCAGTTGAATCAAAAGAAACCTTGGAACCAAGGCAACCAAAGAGGTGGTGCTGCAGGTAAAGGAAGAGGTGGTGATCGAAAGACAGACAAAAGCCACATTCAATGTTTCAATTGCCAAAAGTATGGTCATTATGTTAGTGATTGTCCAGAAAAGAAGAGAAATCAAGAGACTGATGCAAAGTTGGTGAAACATGAAGAAGAAGAAACGTTGCTAATGGTCACAACAAATGATGAAGAAAGATTCCAAGATCAGTGGTACTTGGACTCAGGATGCTCATCACACATGACTGGAAGGAAAGATTGGTTTGTCAACATGAAGCCCTCGTCGAAGAATACAGTGAACTTTGCAAATGACAACACTCTAGCAGCTGAAGGTGTTGGTGATGTTCTGATTATTAGGAAAGATGGCAAAAGGTCAACAATTTCCAATGTCTTGTACATACCAGGCATGAAGAGTAATTTGCTCAGTATAGGACAGCTTGTCGAAAAGAACTACAAGGTAGTTGTTGAAGACAAGATGATGAGAGTCCTCGACGCAGGTGGTAGACTAATCTTGAAGGCTCCAATGTCTCAGAATAGGACCTTTAAGATTGGACTCAATGTGATGGAGCACAAGTGTTTAGCAACTGCAGCCACTGAAGTCGAAATAAAAGTTCGACAGGAACCAGTTGCAGATGAAGCAGGTTCAAGCAGACCTCGACGAACTAGACACATGCCTGCAAGGTTGCAAGAATGTTTAATCACATCAGATGATGTAGTCGATGAAGAGGGTGAGCTAGTACGTTATGCTTTCTACGTAGATGTCGAACCAGTCAATGCAGCTGAGGCATTGAAAGATTCGAAGTGGGTGAAAGCAATGATTGAAGAGTTAGAGTCCATCAAAGTCAATGATACCTGGTCACTTGTCGAATTGCCGCAAGGCAAGAAGGCAATTGATGTGAGGTGGGTTTACAAGGTGAAGGTAAATCCTAAAGGAGAAGTAACTAGACACAAAGCGAGACTTGTGGCGAAAGGATTTCTTCAGAAGGAAGGAATCGACTTCGATGAAGTATTCACACTTGTTGCTAGAATCGAAACAATCAGGTTGGTTGTTGGTCTAGCAAATATGAACAACTGGCACACATGTCAGATGGACGTGAAGTGTGCATTCCTTAATGACCCCTTAGAAGAAGAAGTTTATGTTGCACAACCAGCTGGGTTTGTGAAACAAGGCGAAGAAAGAAAGGTGTACAGGCTTCATAAAGCCCTGTATGGACTTAAGCAAGCTCCAAGAGCTTGGAATAAGAAAATTGACAGCTTCTTAAGGGAGAAGGAATTTGTGAAGTGTACAACTGAGCATGGAGTATATGTAAGAAGAAGCAATGGAGAATTGCTTATACTATGTCTCTATGTTGATGATTTGTTGATAATAGGGAGTTCCAAGAAGGAGATCGAAGATTTCAAACATGACCTGAGTAAGGAGTTTGAAATGTCAGAATTGAGAAATCTCTCATATTTCCTTGGCATCGAATTCTACAAGACAAGTATAGGTTTGATGATGCACCAAAGAAGATATGCAGGCGAGATACTCAAGAGATTTGAGATGCAAGATTGCAACCAAACATCGACTCCAGCTGAGCCCAGATTGCAACTGTCGAAGGATTCAGATGAAGATGATGTCGACCCAACCCAATACAAAAGACTTATTGGGTCACTTAGATACCTTTGCCACACAAGGCCTGACTTAGCATACAATGTTGGTATGATAAGTAGATTCATGCAGAAGCCAAAGGTATCACACCTAGCAGCGGCGAAGAGGATACTGAGGTATCTGAAAGGAACTCTCGACTATGGCATTTTGTTTCCAGCAGCTGATGATGGAAAAGAATGCAAGTTAGTGGGATACACAGACTCCAGCTGGTGTAGTGATGCTGAGGATCGAAAATCCACAGCTAGATATGTGTTTATGTTAGGTGGTGCACCAGTTGCTTGGAATTCGAGAAAGGAACCAGTGGTGGCATTATCATCATGCGAAGAAGAATATATAGCTGCTTCCCTTTGTGCATGTCAAGCAACTTGGATGGTGAACTTGGTCGAAGAAATCACAGGGAAGAACCATGGAGCAATTACCATGAAGATAGACAGCATGTCAGCTATCAACTTGGCAAAGAATCCAATAGCTCATGATCGAAGCAAGCACATCGAAATGAGGTTCCATTATCTCCGAGAGAGGGTAGCAGAAGGGAAGATAAAGTTGGAACACTGCAGAACTGAGAATCAGATTGCAGATATCATGACGAAGGGAGTGCAGGTCGAAGCCTTCAGAAGACTAAGGGCCATGATGAATGTAGACAATTTAGACACAATGAATTAGGTGGTGTGTTAAATATAATTCATTGTGTAAACAGATTTAATTTGATATCATATGATTAGATTTGATATCATATGATTAATTTGATATGATATGATTAGATATCATATGATTAGATTTGATTTAGAATATTTTGGCCCTTTTATGTTTTGGGCTAGTGTAAACCTAAAACTATAAATATGGTGTCTTGCTTTGTATTCTACATCACAACAGAACAGATTTCAGAGTTGCAGTTAGCAAGTGAAAGTTCAATAAGAAATCCCACAGTTGTGGGTAACACATTCTCTCCAAATATTTTCTTCTCTCATTCTTCTCTTTCTTGCGTGTTCTTCTTTTCTTTTGTTGTTCTTGATAATTACTTGTTATTACCATCATTATCATATTGTGGGTTTGTTCATCAATCTCGAGATCAAGATTAAAGAGAATTCTTCATAGGGTGTGAGGTGAATTTCCAACAAAAAACTCATTTCATTTCTTAAGTAATGAAAAATCTTAATATTTTTTATTTGTATTTTAAGCACCTTCCAATTAAAATCACACCGCAACAGTTGCAAAAAACATCACAGCAACCACAATGATATGAAGGGAGAATATGAAAGAAAATAAGAGATAAGAGTATATATATATAATAGTTAAGTAAAGAAATAGTAAAATATAATAGTTGCAATACAAAATGTAAGCATGTGTTAAAGTGAATTCATTTTAAATGGTAAACATGAAAAAAAAGCTTCACATCAGATTTATCAATTCTCCATCATTGTATAGCTCAGGTTCAGTGTTTTTTAGACGAAAATTTGTTTTACAGCGTCAGATTAGTTAAATCATTTTGGTTCTACATAAGTTATTTCATAAACACTACTTCACGAGACTACAATATATAGGGGTGTTCATGAATGGTTAATATCTATAACCAATTCATAACCATTATAACCGATTATTAAAACTAATTCTCATAACTGGTTTTTATCTTTTAAAATTGTTATAAACCGGTTATATCCATAACCAATTTTATAATTAGTTTTGAATTAATTTTATTTTAAAATTGATTTTTTTAAAATGATAATATTTTTTTTAAAAAAATATTGATGTTAAAAAAAAATAATAGTTATTTTAAAATTTTAAAAATAAATAATTTTTTAAAATTTTTGGAATTTTTTTTTATTTACTGAAAAAAATTAAAACAATATTTTTTTTCAAAATAAAAAATATATATTTTTTTGAAGTAAGTTTTTAAAGTTTTTTTTAATTAAAAAAATTGACTAATTTGATTTTTATTTTTGATATGGATGTCCAAATTATGAATTTGGTTAAAACCATATTAAAAATATATCCAAAATATGGATTTGGTTAAAAATATACTAACAATTAATCGGTTTTTAATAACCGGATTTAAATATGGATATGAATTATTTAAATAATCGGTTTATTTGAGTACCCCTAACAATACATGACTTCCTACAATATTGCAAAATTACTTTCAACATATTTAAACTAACTTTCCAATTATAAACCAACACTTCATTTAAAAAAATTATTAATACTATTGTCAATTTGTCACACATACGTGTCGGCTGATGGTGGTGGTGGACTTAAAGTTGTAATGCCAGTTGATAGTGTGGCCAACTGGTGCGGATGATCGTTGTCCAAAGTACGACGAAAGATACAGTATTGCTTAGAATCTTCCAATGGTGGCGGGATGGTTGGTCACAGGTGGCTCTGCAGAATGATATATGTTCTGCCCTGGGCCCCGGCTTGACTGGGCAGGCCCAGCCCAATAATATTCTGCTAGGCCCAATCCAGCTTGGGCCACAACCGTCGAGCACAGAGTCCCCGACGGGGAGGTAATGTCCCTCCGCGGACAGAACCTTCCTCATCTGTATCGAACCCAAGACTCCCCGTCGACC
Organism: Lathyrus sativus; assembly: GCA_963859935.3. NCBI lineage: Eukaryota > Viridiplantae > Streptophyta > Magnoliopsida > Fabales > Fabaceae > Lathyrus > Lathyrus sativus. The sequence goes on from OZ012735.1 coordinate 755,266,995, forward strand.
AGACACTGCCCCGCCGGGCAGAACCTCCCTTCGTGGGCAGAACCTGCTCCCTTGTCGGGCAGGACAACGTGTCCTTCACACGTTCTCCACGTGCTCCCCTCCGCGGGGACACGTCACCGACCAACTACCCTCCTCCGAAAGTGCAGGTCAAACCCACTTTCCGGAGACCACGAGACAGTTGAACTAGGGTGAAGACCACGTTCTGGTCTTCACTACGCCACGTAAGCCCTAACAGTCACTTTGGTTGGGCCTGACCATCCAGCCCAACTCGAGTGACCGTTGGCCCTGCGCTGGGGTCTCTCTATAAATACCCTCTTTCACAAGAGGGTCAGGTATTCTCTTCTTACCATTTTATGTACTTGTGATCACTCTGCCCCTACGCTTACTTTAGCATCGGAGTGCCTTGCAGGTACACCCCCCTCCTCTTCTTCAACACTAGTGAACAAGCAGTAAGTCAAGGACGCGTGACAGTCAACGATCCCCTTCTGATCAGGTCAGATCAATATATATTGACAATGACTACGTCATTGAACTTTGACATTTTTTGTTGTTATAATATTATCCTATAAAAGAATAAAACAATGAAAATTTGCACCAAGGCTTCTCTTATCTCGGTTTCCAGAAGCTTCACATGCCTAAGCCAATGTGGATTGAAAATAAATTTGTGTCTACGTTAGGATAGGCACCTTATTGATCACGCTAGAATAGATATCTCTTTCAGTTTTTTGTTTTCTCACGGTTTTGATGGAAATGTGGAAAAGCATAAAATTGCAACAATTACTTTTAAATATAATGTTAGATACTAATTTCAAATCTAGCCCTCGAGTGCGTGTTTAATATTAGGGGTGGCAAAATGGATGAATTAAATGAATATGGATTGAATTGTTAATGGATGGATTAAAATAATACATTAGTCCATTAACAATCCACTGAAATTTTCTTAAAATTATCCAATCCAATCCATCCATTAAGAATAAAATTCATTCAATCCATCTATTAAGAATAAAATCTATCAAATCCATCCATTAACATATTTTTAATGGATGGATATCCATCCATCCAACTTTTTTTTTATTTCGAAAACATAAATATATTTTTTTATTTTTAAAAATCAATTTTATTTTATTTTCGAAAAATTCATTTTTTATATTTTAAAAAAAAGTTATTTTTTAAAACATTCATGAAAAAAATTGAATTTTTTGTATTTTCAAGAAAAAAATTGATATTTTAATTTTTAAATAATATAGATTTTTTTATAAAAAAATGAATTTTTGTTTCAGAAAAAAATTGTTTTTTTTTTCAGAAAAAATTTGATTTTTTTTCGAAAAACAAATCAGTTTTTTATTTTGGAAAAAATTTCGGTTTTTTATTGAAAAAAAATCAATTCTTTTCTTTTAAAAAATCTATTTTTTAAAAAAATGTTTTTAATTATTTTTAAAAAAATAAATCTAACGAAAATAAAAATAATCCATTGAATCGTTAAAATATGTTGGATGGATTGAATTCATCCATGCTTATAAATTGATGTATTTAATCCAATCCATTATCTTATTTTTTATGTGATGGATGGATTGAATAGATTTTGCCTTAATGTATCCAATTGCCACCTCTACTTAATATTTTGAAAACTAATGCTTTTAATCTTCCATATCTACTTACTTGGCGTGATTTTGTTACACCAAATATAACTACATTTATATGAATTTGTTAAAAATAAAGGTTTTTGAATATTATAAGCAAAAAAAATTTAAAGGAATTTGTTCCGTTATAATTTTATTGGACTTTAAGGGTCCGTTTGGTTCAAAGGATGGAGGGGGAGGGGAGGAAATTTAATAGAGGGAAGGGGAAGGGAGGGGAGGGAAGGTATTTTTACTAAATGTATGTTTGGTTCAAAGAAGGGGAGAGGAGGGGAGGGGAGGGGAGAGATTTTTAACTACATATATGTTTGGTTCACAAGGGGAGAAAAGGAGTTTTAAAACTAAATTACTTTTTTATCCTTACAAATATTATCAAATTACTTCTTTATATCAAAATAGAAATTCATATTAATATAAAGAAAAACTTGATTCATAATAACTACTCTTGAAGTATTTGTGTGATATTCAATTTTTGTTTTTGAAAATTTTGATACATTTTATTCAATAATATATAGCTATTACCAAAACAAGAAAAATGAATATGAAATTTATTTGATAATTACTCTCGAAGCATCCATGTCATATTCAATATTCATGGAATAAGAAATTTATTTGATGATATATAGCTATAACCAAAGCATTTACAACTTTTAATTAACATCAACCAAGCAATTACATTTTTTAGTTAACAGCAACTGAGCAATAATAAATTATAGTTATATGTTACACTTAAAAATAATATAAAAATCAAAAAAAGAAAATTCAACGAAATGAAAAGGAAAAAAAAAACTCACCTGAGAGCAACAATGCACATGTAGCAGCAGCACAATAGAAGACAAATGAAACATGAAACAGAAAAACATAGTTTTTAATATTCAATAAGGACAATTTTGGAATTAAAATAAATAATTGAGGATAAATGAAGGAATATCATAAAATTCTAAACAATGAATCTCCCCTCCCCTCCAAATTCCTCCAATTTGGAGGGGAGCAAAAAGTGAGTCTAGGAGGAAATTTGTTTCCCTCCCTTCCCCTTATAAAAAATGAACCAAACAAATATATTTACAAATATCCCCTCCCCTCCTCTCCCCTTCCATCCATCTACCTCCAACCAAACGGACCCTAAGAAAAAATGTTTTATGTAGAAGCAAAGATAAGAAAACCTATAGGTGTTAGGCGAGCTTCGGAACAACGCCACAGGCCATCCAAAGATTAGTATTACCGCAATGAAACTTAATACCATCGGTTTGAGATTTTTTTTAACATATCACATCTATTTATGGTTCCAGAACGGATGGTTAGTATTTCCTTAGGTTTTAATAATAACAAAATATTGAAAGAAAAATGGTTTATTTAATGTGTGTTACATGTGTGCAGGTTCTAATACTTGTAAATATTATAGTCAGAATCTACTTTACATTAGCACACTTTGGGAGTTGTTGAATTGTTAGCTTCTGGTGGCAGAATATGAAGAACACTTGCTAAGTTATGTATAACGTAGACTCTGAAGCTGAAGGTCTTAACATTAGAAGAAGCAACATAATTGTCTCTACACTTAGTGAATGCAAATTGGCTTCTGGTACCATTCAGAGTTGGTGATAAAGCTGAAGTTGTCCATACTGCAGAAAAAAGATGTATTGTATAATATGTTTATCAGTTAGAGTCTACAGATTGCAAGACTCAAGAAAGAATGAGATGCTTTATGGATATCTACTCTCAACGGCTTTAATAGTATATGATCTCTTGAAGACTCAAAGGTTAAACATGTTACACATTGGATTAAGATCTTCTGGTGTATCTATCTTCAACGTCTTTTGTACTATGGAGTAACAACAAAGGCTCTTGATCAACTTACCTCTTCAACGCCTAGTTTATGCGAAGGCTATAAATATGGCTGAAGGTTCAAACTGAATCTTTAACAAGAATCAACCAGAAGAAGGAGTAACAAGATCAACAATTATCAACTCAATTGTAAATGCACATATTTTGTTGTAGGTTGTAATTGTAAAAACCTTAAGATTTCTTACGCGTTGAATATCTTAGAAATCTTAACTGCTTTAGGTCTTTGTTATGGTTATTTCTCGTACCTCTAATTCTTGTATCATGTACACCTTGTTCTCTATTCTGCTGAACTTGTTTAGCAATTTAGATGGAAGTCTCGAGCCAAGATGCTTGAGCCACATAAGTCTCTTGCTATGTGCTTGAGCTGTGAAAGTCTTAGTCAACTAGGTTGATTGAGAAAAAGTCTTATATCATTGGGATACAAGCAAGGAAGTCTCGCGTCAAGATGCTTGAGCCACGTAAGTCTCTTGCTATGTGCTTGAGTTGTGAAAGTCTTAATCAAGTGGATTGATTGAGCAGAAGTCTCAAGTCAGTGTGGCTTAAGCATGTTAGCTTGGTATATGAAAATAGAGCAATAAGTCTTGAATCTGAAGGGTTCAAGTAAGGAGGCTCGTTTCTTGGGACCTGTAACAGATGTCTCAGCTAGTGTGACTTGAGCAGGAGAGCACAGTACATGGAACTGGAGCAGTAATTCTTGAATCTGAGGGGTTCAAGCAAGGAGGCTTGTTTCACGGGACTTAGAGCAGAAGTCTTGGGTCTGAGGGACTTGAGCATAAGTCTTGGGCTAAGGGCCTAAGCAAGGAAGTCTTGGGTTCGTGGAACCTAAGAAGAAGTCTCGAGTGTAGCTTGAGCAAGAAGTCTTGGATCTTGGGTCTGAGCAGATGTAAAAGTCCTATGCAAAATGCATAAGCGATTGTAATCATGATTTGATTATAGTGAAAATCTCTTGTGAAGCAATGAGACTGGACTACTCTTAGTTTGGGAGGAACCAGTATAAATAGTTATGTCTTCTGCTATTACTTATTTCCTTCTGTTAACGTTGTACTGCTAAGAATTAACCAGAATCTGAACACCTGTTTAGATTTTTAACTCTGATCAGATGCAAACTAAGAAAACGGAAAACACAATTCAACCCTCCCTTCTTGTGTACTTTTTTCACCTTCACTATGCACCAGAACAAAGTAGAGTGGTGAACATTCTGACTCTACTACACCTTTTCTTTAATACTTAGAGCCAAAATGCAGTTGCTTTCACCGAAAATCTCTTGGTAAGATTCCTCTTCCATGTAGCTGTTGAGCATTACGTCAGTAAATAAAGATGTCTGATCGCAAATACAGTAGAAGAACGAGAATGTTAAGCAAAGTACAATTGTGAGCTTCCCGATGATCATAATAGTTTCCATTGATGCTGGAGGCCATATGAGATAACTAATAGGAAAAATCCTCTAAACATCAATTCCTATGTCAACCTAACCAAGCAACCAGATCTCTATAGCCGGACCTACGGGACAACAAAAATTAGCATGCATGAGGAATCGAAACCCTAGACCTAAGTAGAAGGAAGCGAAGTTTCATCAAACGCACCTCTAGTAAAAATTTATGTTTAATTAATTACCCGACATCACAAATCCGTAAGGAAAGTATCAGGTGAAGCGAGCGATCCAAACTCTACCTATGAGGGTCGGGGAGGCAAGTTTCTCAAGGTATCTCACCTTCGTTTGACCACACTCTGGGCCTTAGTTGAATTTGACCGTGCGTCAAAAGACAAAATCCCATGTCATCTAAGATCAGGCCTTCAGTCACACCTTCATGGGTCGGGGCTTTAGAATATTCGTGATTGCCAGCAAGCTACGTCATCAATGAAACCTACTACCCAAAGTGAACCATTGCCCTATCAGACAGACAAAGATAAGGTCGAACACACCAACGCCTCAACCAAATGAATAAAATATGATAGAAAAAAGGAGACCTCATCCTTACTCCTATTTTATTTGTTAGATAATCTGTAGAGTTGTTATGCATGTTTTCAATGCAATGTCGTGTGCGAGTTCAGGATACAGGTAACACAACTCAATACAATCATACTCATTTATAACACTCAAATTCAAAGAAACGATCATTATACACACACGCGCGCACACACACGCGCGCACACACGCACGCACGCGCGCACACACTCGCGCACGCACACGCACACATGCACACACGTGCGCGCGCACACACTCACAAACTTAAAGAGAGGATGAAAAGACGAAGAATATATGTCACAGAAATATGCTGAAAGAATTTTCTAATATGAATGTAAGTTTACTACCCTAAAAAATACATAAACTTAAAGAGAGGATGAAAAGACGAAGAATATATGTCAAAGAAAAAAGAGAGAAATAAGACATACAATGGCTAGGATAGTATTTCAAAGAGAGTATGCATTATGCTAACTAATAACTAACTAGGCCTTGAAATATATAAGGGCCTGTAGGAAATACCAATATGCATTATGCTAAACATCCTCTAGTAATATAAATACCTTAATCTACTACTTTTACACTCTGCTCCACACCTACAAAAAGGATGATGCCTCCTTCACCCTTCAGACTTTTTAATCCCCTTTTTTGACTTCAACTTCTTGAAATATATGATGGGCTTTGAAAGCTCATCAGTGTCAATCCTTAAGCAGGTAGGACAGCGCCACTCTTTGCCAGAAGCAGACTTCAAGAGAAACAAAAAAAATCAGCATGCATACCTTAAAGTTAAGTAAGGAAATAGTAAAATATACTAGTTGCAATAGCAAATGTAAGTATGTGTTAAGGTGAATTCATTTTAAATGGTAAACATGAAAAAAAGCTTCACATCAGATTTATCTATTCTCCATCATTGTATAGCTCACGTTCAACGTTTTTCGGACGAAAATTTGTTTTACAGCGTCAGATTAGTTAAATTATTTTGGTTCTACATAAATAATTTCATAAACAAGCTAGAATACATGACTTCCCACAACACGGCAAAATTACTTTCAATGTATTTAAACCAACTTTCTAATTTTAAACCAACACTTTATTTTAAAAAAATATTAATATTATTGTCAAACATACCGCTTCGGCTGGTGGTGGTGGTGGGTTGAATGTTGTAATGTCAGTTGATAGTGTGGCCAATTGGTGCGAATGATCATTGTCCACATTACGGCGAAAGATAGGGGATTGTTTAGAAACTTGAACTGATGGAGTGATGGGTGGTCGCAGGTGGCTCCGCGGAATGCGGTTGAGGGTGCTCCGCATTCTGCGGTGGACGGTTACTGCTTTTTGGAAGAGATTGGGTGCAGGAGAGAGAGGCTGTGATATTTTGAAATCGGATCACAGTCATATATAATGAAATAAAATTGTGACAGAATTTGCAATAACTAAAAACTCAAAAGGGGTTCAAAATTAAAATTATCCTATGTATGCTATAGCAAGACTGTGATCAGAAATTCTATTGACATGATAGAAAAATTAGTTTGAAGATAGCTATAAACTAGAATAATTAAACCAGAATGATTCATGTTAATTTGTTGCAGAAAAATAATGAATGCCGCAGAAAATTTTTACTGCAAAAACAGGCAAAGTATAAAACTAAACATACACGGTCATCTCCAATTTCAAATGAGCCATCAGTTTTAGGCACAGAGGGTTCTGAAGGTGGTGGGGGAATGTTTAGATCCAAATCCCGTACTACTTTTCCAGAACCAGTTGTATTTCTTTTTCTTCTTCTTACATAAACAATGCGGAAGTCTCTTGTGTCGATTTGCTTTTCCCCAGATGAACTCATTCTGAAATATTCTCATGTCATGAACAAAATAAAGGGATTAGAATTAGGTTGATGTATGGAAATAAAAGTTACATAACTGAATAAACAAATATAGAGCTAATTACATAGTAATCATCCATTCTAAATCTTGCTATCCATCAAAGTAAACAATTAGGAAGAACACATGAAATCAGACAACTTGGCAAGTAAAGTAGATTATAAAAAGAGATCAATGCATAAGCAATTCAGATCATATGTTTTTATGAAGTCTAGCTTAGAGGCTGATATAGGTTTCCCAAAAAACTGCCCTAACCCTAATTTGCAGCACATGTTGTCAAACTGTGGATACTCAAACATTCAATGTCAGTCTTTTTCTCTTTACTGCCGAATCAGAGGCTAGATCTCAACAATCCATCAAAACTCACTCCAAAAACAGCATCAATGTAAATGGATAGATCATGAAACTACATTATAAGCTAACATCAAAATTCAATTTACATGAAATCATGGTTTAAAAAAATCCCTTTAACAGACAGTAAACACCAAAAACACCTCCAAACCCTACTCTCCAACTAGCAAGTAAAGATCAAGAAATAAAAAACTTCATTATCCATGATGAAGCAGCACATATCAACATTTCTCGAACCATAGAAAATCAATCAGCATTGCAATACCAATTCGTCGTAATTCACAATTGCAAACAATTAAAAAGAAGCATGATTGATAAGCATAAACAATTGAAGTAGATAGAACATACCTGAACGCTAGCTGATGACTGAAATGCTGCAGATAGGTAAAATGAACGAGGCCGAGAAAGCGTCGCAATGCTGTATCTGAGATGAGAAGTGATAATAGAATAGAAGAGAGTAACGGACAGTTGATGAGTATATATATATTGACAACGACTACGTCATTCAAGTTAGACATTTTTTGTTGTTTTCCTATAAAATAATAAAAAGTTCAAAAATGGAAGGAGTAAAACAAGGAAAAATTGCATCAAGGTTTCTGTCACTGGAGTTTTCCCTTATCTCCGTTGGAAAAGCGGATTGAGAATAGAATTGAGCCTCAATGTTGGGTACCTTATTGCTCACGCTGGATTTCTACGTTATTAGTTTTGGTTTTTCCCACGGTTTTGATGGAAAGCAGAAAGCATAATAATTGCAGTTACCTTTAAATTTAATTAATATACTTTCAAATTAATATTACTTGGTTTGAATTCACCACTCACACAAAACATAACATAAGTATTAATTTTGATATTTATTTTTTAAATTACAATTTGTTGGTATAACATGTCAAATTTAATATACTCACATACACCGAATCCAAAAAAATTTAGTGCATGGGAAAATTGTCTATTTTTTTCATTTAAGTGTATACTTTAGATTTAGATTTGAAAATATATTTTTAAAGCGTTCAAAAAGTAGTCTATATTATATTGAATTTTGTTTTTTAAATATAATTCTTTTTAAAAAATTGAGTAAAAAAATATAGTATATTTTATATTACAATGTTTATTTAATGCTAAATAAATGTACAAGTCAAAAGAATAAATCATTAAATTGACATTATTTATTTTACTATATCTTTTACATAAATTTCTATATTTATTTTTATTAAAAATTGACTTAACAAAATAATAATTAAATTGTTTTATGGGGAAAAATTTAAGTCATTTATTAACAATTATTTTTTCTTTTCTGGGGATTTATCTGCCTTTTTTTTTCAATTCATTAAAAATAATTTCCACTTTTTCTTTAAGTTTCACTTTTTTTTATAGTAATGTTTTTATTATTAACGTTTAATATTTTGAATGGTTGTGATTGAAATATATAGTGTGGAATTAGCGTTTTTAATGACTGTGTTGAAGATTTCACGCATATTATTAATGTTTCTTATGGAATAATGCGATAAGTGTTGATCCTCAATAAATGAACCATTAAGATTTGTTTATGGATGACAAACTTGCTAATTTTAACTATGGATTTAGAGCATCTTTAATGGGAGCAATTAAATTCGATGAACTAAGTTATTTTACGTGGGTTCAAATTGACATGAAAGATTTAAGCAATTCAAAATTGAATTAAAAAGTTTTTACTTCAATGGTGATTGTTTATAAGGAATTCAAATTTGGTATTAAATGGTTAATAAAAATCTATTATTTACATTAAATAATTAATAAAAATCTATTATTTATGTTAAATAATGAGTTAGAGTACGTTGCTTGTATAGAGCACGTAAACTAGTTTTAGAGCATCCCATATGCCATGACAGCTCTGCTATAATGCAAATTCCTTATTAATAACGTAAGATATACAAAATTTTGGTTTAACAACTATGCGCTAAATTTTGGTTTAACAACTATAATACAAAGGTGCTCTTAGTAAAAAAGACGGAGATAAAATGTTTTTTCTTTTTAAAATAAAAAATAACATAAAATATGGACTTTTTTGTCGGTGTTTTATTACACTGAAGTAATAGATTACTTCTATTGCAAAAAATGGTAAATGTAAGAAATTGAAAGTAACATGGATTGTTTTCTTTTTAAATTTTTTTATCATTTATCAAATTTCTTTGTGAAACAACAAAATTGCCAAATATGATTATGAATAAATTTGTCAATGTTGTCAACCGAAGAAAAATATATATTATATAATATTTTCTTTGACCGACAACATTGAAAAGTTGTTCCAAAGTATTACAATATTTTCTCTTACCGTTCAACATTGGCAAGATGTGGAAACAACAACAGTAACAACAGTGTTGGGAAAATAACAAAAATAAATAAATTTCTATGGACGCGGAAGCATACTCTCGAAAATAAAAAAGAGCAAAAAAATTCAAAAGCAAAACTCACAAATTCATTATTCAACTTCAAATGTTTACAAAACAAAACTACAAAGTCTTTTATTAAATTGCAATTTTTAAGGAGAAAATTTCAAACTCTCAAACCTATAATTTTTGAACGAAAAATGTCAAGCCATCTCTTAATTTCAATTTTGAACGAAAACAATGTAAACACTCTATCAATTACAATTTTTGGACGAAAAAATTGCAAACTCGCACTCAACTACAATATTTTGACGAAAAAATTACAAACTCTCTCAACAAATTATTTTTGAACGCAATAATAAAAAACTTTTCTAACAAATTATTTTGAACGGAAAAATTTAAAACGTTTTATAGACACGCAACTACCCAAATCCACAATACACTCAAAAGATTACATTTTATTATTGTGTAAAAAAGTAAAACTAACTTTCTATATTTATATTAATACTCAAATTCTATTCTCTTCTTACTATCCGATGTGAGACATGGATGAATATAATATTTGATCCAACAAATTCTTCTTTCGTCCAAAGTCTCACATGTTAAGTATAACAAGTGTGAATAGTATGTGTAATAGTCTCACATTGGCTAAAAATGTGAAGACTTGAGCATTTATAAGTGGGAGAACCCACCCACCTATCACCTTAAGGTTTTTGGCGAATATGTGGTTCGAATGAAGGACCGACAAAGAACAAGTTTGTAGTTGGATCTCCAAGTTTTTGGAACGCTCCAATCAAAATCTGGATCAATACCAGCAAACAAAAACATCTCAGAACAAGGTTCTGTCACATCCTTTGTTAGGTAGCATGTATGGTGGTTTTTACAATAGGCGTGTGACTGTGGTTATAAGCTAGATAATGCGCTATCTATCACAATGGTTATATTAAATAACCTTTGTGATATATATATATATATATATATATATATATATATATATATATATATATATATATATATATATATATATATATATATATATATATATATATATATATATATATATATATATATATATATATATATATATATATATATATATATATATATATATATATATATATATATATATATATATATAAGTCATGGGTTCGAAACCCAGCAACATTTGATGTATATCACAATGGTTATTATAAAATATGTAGACTGCTTGTTTTCCTTACGTCTCACCAAACATATACAACCATAAAATTTGATGTGAAAGTTTAAATTATTCTTGGAAAATAACTTAAATGAACCACTATAATTCATCTCTTTCTTCTTAACACATAGTATTTGATTGAATTCCCCAAATTCTTCAAAACAATGGTTCATTCTTAATTTATTTTGTAAAATATCAATATGATGACTAATTCTGAATCATCATCATTATTTTAATCAATGATGAAGATTATTATGATGGCAGTGATGAAGATGATTCAATTTCTCAACATATTTGATATTTTGCAATATAAATTAATAGATAATGAACCATTGTTTGAAGAATTTGGGTCAATAAATCAAGTTCTATGTGTTAAAGAGCGATATAGATGAATTACGAGATGGGTGCAATTTCAAAATCATGTTTGATCTAAGTTGCATTTCAAATATAACTTAATTTTCTGATTATTATTTTCTCGTAGTTAGGAAGGTTCCATTTATGAGATTATTGTATTCAAGCCATTGTAACAGTCATGTAAAGAGTGTTGGATTTCTTGAACATGAGAATGATGTTGCCTCTTTTAGGTTGTATTATGATGGCAAGAGCCTTAGGCTGCTTAAAAAAAAAGAATTAGAACCTTGTAATATTCTTGAACTTGTCTTGTAATTTTGGTGAATTTTCACTGATCCAACCAAATATAATAAATGTGTTTGAAATGATCTCAGGAGCACATGGTCTATGTTGTCGCAAACTGATATATTTGCCCTTGAAAATTTTTAGATAGTGTACTCTGATTAACTTAGGTTCCAACCAATAAGCTCGAGTAGTCTTGCAATCCTTACTTAATTTGTATTCTGGATAAACCGTAAGCATAACTTTTACCATTTGGATTATCTTTGCCTAGGTTACTTAAAGCGAAATCATAGTTTGAACTTCTTAAATTCTGTAGCGAGAATGGTATGATCTTATGAAACACCTTGAATTTTGAATATAGAAGGATCCAAATTCTTTATGCTTATGCTTGTAATTAAATGGTAAGCCGCCTTGAACTTCATAAACATGGAGCCATTGACTCCTAGAGAATAATGTGCTTAAGATTAATGTTCCTGCATACACTCGTTAGCCATAATAAATACGCATACAAGAGTATAAAGATAAGGCAAGCAAAAAACAACAAAAAGGCGGGATATTAAGGTCAAAAATTAGGGTGTGACAGGATCACATGGGCCTTCTTATCATATAGGCATTTGGGCAACGTTTAGACTAAGCCAAACTGTCGAGATACAAGGTTTGGCTGGTAAGCCATCAAAGCTTCCTGGCCCCTCAGGAGGTTAAGTTTGTGGACTATCAGTCGAGGAATTAAAAAACCTTCCCAGACAAGCATCGACTCTGCTTCATGTTTTTTGAACGCAGAAGGAAAATCCCTAGTAAACCATTTAGGGTCATACTTCCTTTTTGCGAATGGAGCCATCCGTGGTGTGAACTCATGGGGCTTTCGAACATCTTAATAAAACTAGAGATATTCTCCCTAAGTGTTTGTCTCTCTTCACTAGGGGTTAGCTTGACCAATTGAGTCCATTCGGCTTGTCTCCCTTTTATCTCAGGATCTTCTTCATCGACTACCCCTTTGTTGGGAAGGCCGGTCTCGAGCGCTGCATTGAGCTAGAGCTGGAGTAGCCAGAAAGGCCCCGAAAGTAAGAGGTCTCCATTGCTTTCTTGGCTTTTTAATCGACCAGCGCCTTCACTTAGAGACTCATACAGAATGGCCATAATCATCTCACTTAGGCAGATACCTCGATTTAGGTGCAGTTGATTAGCCAAGGTGAGGTACTTCCTCGCTACCTGCAGAGATTTTGTATAGAAAATGCAACGAGAGAGCCACATAGCTAAGAATGCTATGTGTTCCTGATCTTCGACAATTTCTGTTTTCTTGTTGTGATAATGATTGATGAAATGGGTGTATGTTAAGTGCAAATTTTACCTATTTTTGTATATAAGTTTTGTTGCACTTAACGTTACTTTGTGTTAAAATCGTTCGAATAAACCCCGCTTTGTTTATAAATGCGTTTACTTTACGTTATAGTGTATATATTATGTTTTCCTGTAAATATCATTGAGTTTAATTGAATTTCATTCATTTTTGTAGGTAATAAAGCATTGATGTTGGAGCATTGTTAGATAGAGCATTGAATAAGCTTTCCAACGCTTCGAACCGGGCGAAAAACGGAGTTACGGTTAAAAAGTTATGGTCGAAACAAGTTGGTTTGCTGTCATGTTCGCCAAAGTTCGCTGGGCGAATGTTCGCCAGGCGAACCGAAAGTTCAAAAACGCGTGAAAAACACTGTTTTTACAGAAGCAAAAGTTGTATATGTTCGCCAGGCGAACGGGACTTCGCCAGGCGAATACTGGGACTTTTTTTTGTCTATTTAAGTGACTTTTCAGCATTTTTTAGGGCATGTTGTTTGGGAACTTTTTACCCCAACTTCATCAAACACATTTTTGAGTAGATTTAGCTTAGAAACAACATTGGAGGGTGCATCTTGACGATCCGGAGTCGAATCCACTTCAATCGGAGTTGACAGACCGTGAGATTTGTGTTCTTCTTCCTTCCTCTCTATGTATTTTTCATTTGTTGGGGTTTTGTATGTAAGTTTATCTTGATTGTATGTATATTTATGGATCTTTGTATAAAATCTCTTTTACAACTCTTTATCGATGCTTATCTTGATTTTTTACTTAATGGGTTTGGATTGTGATAGAGATATACGGTTCAAACTCGATCTAAGATGAACATCTGTTAGATTCTGAATGCTAGAGATAGATTTAGGACTAATATTCACGTGGGTATCGATTCTTAATGCTCCGTGTTGTCGATTTGTGTGAGAGATCAACAATGAGACGATACGGTTGATCTCTCGACTTTGTGTTAGAGATAAACTCTGTTGTGAGCGATACGTGATGATATTGACGAGTGAATTAGGTTGCGTGCATTTGATCCATATATTTTTTAGTACATGATGGGTAGAACGAAATACAACTCCTGACGAGTTTTCTCATTTCTTAAGAATGTACTTATTTTCTTGTTTTATGTTTTTCCTTTTGAATTTTTATCCCAAACCATTCAAACTCAAGCTTAGAAACGTAGAGATTATCGAACGACATTCTTTCCCTCACACTGATCCCTGTGGAGACGATAAATCCCGGAGGAAATTCTTCCGAAAATAATATTTTTGCTTGCTGCTTTACCGCTTCAACAGTGTATGTGTGTTTAGTGGTCGAAAACCCTATAGTGTCTTGACAATCTACTTCAGGATCATAAACCAATCCATGAGGTTTTAGCCCTGTGATAGCGGCTAGGTCAAATAATATGGGTGTCATCATCCCACAAGGAAGATGAAAAGTGTAATGAGTACTATCCCAGAAGTATAAGAAAGAGGCCAGCAAAATAGAGCAGTAGGTAGGACCTTCTTTCGACATCATGATTAAGTCGTAAATTCCGGTTCTCTTCCAAACGTCTATTTTGACCTTCTCTACTTTGGCCAGTCAGTTCAGGTAATTAAAGATCATAATCTTTGAAGTAAGGGGTAGCTCTAAATAACCTGGAGCCATCATTTAGATATTTAAGGTCTACATTGTGTAAAGTCAAGCTATCTGGACCTTCAGTAGGTACTTTGGTAGGATCCTTTTGCCTTAGAGGTTTGGTTTTGCGGTAAGAGGGAAAAAAGTCACTAAGGGTTGAATAATTGGTTCCTAAGGGAGACAGAGGGCCATGCAAAGCTAATGATTGACCTGCAACAGTTATAGGGATCATTACCTATGATTCATAAATATGCCTCTTCTCTTCTATAAGGGGTTTAGGGATAAATTGTTGGTTCTTCACCATCTTAGGCCCACTTAGTGTAGCGAAGGGAGGAAGTAGTGATGCAGATTTTAGTCCTTTGACCTGGGGATTTTTCTTCTAATCTTGGGTGGCAGCAGTAGAGGACGCCATTGATGAAGTTTTGGTAGAAGTGGGTTTACTGAAGGAAGATTGGGAGTTGTTTTGGAAGAGATGCGTAAGTGATTGCTGAAGTGAAAAAGTTTAAAATAATTTCTAAAGAGATTATTTATAACGCGTTTTAAAGTAATCAAAAGCCACTATTCATCATTGAGGGCTAAGAGTAGTGGGACACGCAGCGTCCCAGGAATGGGAGTGGGGGCGGTGGCAGTTATTGCCTAGACCCACGATTTCATAGGTCCTAAGAAAGTGATAATGGTCTGGGATTTTGTGGGGTTTCCAAGAAATTATTCATAATGGGCCATGACGTCATGGACGCGTGTGAAAAGTAACCAAATAGTTTACTTTCAAGTCATGGGTAGTTAGTTGCATTGACATCTATGTAAAGGTCAAAAGATGGCGTCGAATTGGATGTTATCAAAAAATAGTCTTTTTTCTTTAGCATGGTCGAAAAAGACATTTTTGGGGGGCAATTTGTTAGCTCATAAATTTGACGCCCACATTAAATAAAGAGGGTTGAGGGAAATATTAAATTATCAAGGCAATGTGAAAGAAACCTTTGATTGGGAAAAAAACTTCGAGTGGTTGAGATATTAAAGTGATTGGAACTTAGAAAATATTTCTAATCATTAAAAAGGCCACCTTCGACCGAGACTGTTGGCCAAATATTAGTGTAATTTGAAATTCAAATAAAGGAGGGAGTAGTTATGCTTTCTCATTGTTGAACAAGACAAGTGGCGCACATCCTGCAAACAACTACATGCGGTGTGACACTTGTCATGGGCTGGTCATTTTAGGAGGTTAATGGCAGTTAATTATATTATTATAAATAGGGGTTCTAGCAATGGAACTCAGTGTGTTTTAATTTACTATTGTACAAGTTACTCCAAATTTTACTCAAAGTATCCGAGTGTAAAGAAAAGAGTTCTAGGAGAATGTACGTCATGTAAAAACACCATTTCTACGTTTTAACTAAACTTATTTTGCTTTATCTTAAAGAGTTTATCTTTACTTCCTTGCAATTTAAATCTTTCTGACATTATGCTTCACTTTGTTTAAACATTTTTTTAAGGCTTTTTACTTTGTTTCCTACAATTTCATGTCTTTTCATTTCAGTCGAACTGTACATTTAGATTCACCTTTTCCTGAAAAACATTGTCGAAGTGTTCAGTTTTAGGTAGTTTCTTTCAAGTAAAATTTAGCACATGTCCTGGGATCAATTTGATCGATCATGTGAGTCACAAAAGTTAGATTTGGAAGATCAGCGGTTGTTTTTCAATTTTCAAGGGAAACAGGCTCCTTGCAAAATGTGTCAAAAGTGGTCAAAATGGAAACTCTATCAAAAAAGTGTTACAGTTGAGAAACTCTTGTTGGAATAGTTTAGAGATGTTATTTAGAGAGTGTGTAGAGTGTTTTTTGGTTTTTAAATGGACAGGATCAAGACATGGCTTGAAAAATGCAGAAAAGTAAACATATGAGGTTTTGATAGTTGACTTTATGATTTTGGTGGTTTGAGATGAATATGAGGGTTTGGACACCTTCAAGGGATGATTTGTGATGCGTTTGGATGGTTATTTAAGTGATCTAGGCTCTGGTTTTGAAAATCCTAAGTTTGCTCTTTGAAACTTTGAAACTTGAAGTAAAGAGGGAGAATGAGAAAACAAGTTTTCGGTATTGTTTTAGTGTATTCGAATTGATGAAAAATGACCTCTATTTATAAGAAAACTGATTTGTTTTGGATGAATAGTATTGGATGAGAGAGCATGTTATTATCCAATGGATATAGCCATGTAGCTCTAACTTAAAGGCTAAGGTGCCAAAAGACTTCCATAGCATGACTAAAATCTTGACTCAATTGCCATTTACAGGTTTGAACACTCATTGTTTTTGAACTAATGTGAATTGGTGTGGCTCATTTCATGCCAATTCAATGCTTCACATAAATGTACAAAAACAAAATTGAATTCATGGCTTTGTAATTATGGTTTTTCACATGCTAAGAGATGGAATCCTTGGCTTATAGTTTAAAGTTGATAATATTATATGATTCAACAAGATTCGTTCTAACCTTGAAGGATGACAAGGCTTGTAAAGTGACAAAATTTAAAAATGAAAATCGTGTGACACAAGTAATGCACCAATGTTGTCTTGAAAATTAGTTTGATCATGGCATGTTGTAAGTGTTGCACCCTAATTTTTGACCATAAAATGCCACCTCATTTTGCGTTTTTTCTCTCTCTGTTATTTATTTGATTTTATGTTACTGTTGCACCCTAATTTTTGACCGTAAGATGCCACCTCTTTTTGCGCAGTTCTGTTCTCTCTCTCTTTCTCTCTTATTATTTGACTTTATTTTAATATTCATGTTTTTACGGCTAACCAATTTGTACGCAGTAATCCCAAGCAGAGATAGCCTTCATACCCGCGTTTAAACAATTTCAGGACGTGGTTCAGTGAATTGAATTCAGACCGGAATGTCAAATTATTCAGGAGTATAAATTGGTCCAAAATAATTTCAAGTATTGGTAGATTGGTTTCAAACTATGGATATTAAGATGAGAAGAATTGTCCATATTCAAGTTCTACATCAACGTCCAAATTGTGGTTGAGTTTACAAGATCCAAAGGCCGCGCGAAGTAGAGTTTCACAGGAACCACACCAAATTTGACACTGTGGTGGATGTAACCTTTTGTTCTCATGAAGATAATTTCTCTCTAGCATATCAGAAAGACTCTTTGACTACTGATTGGACGAATTGGTTCCAAGTTGGGTACTTTCGTACGGTTCATTACAAGCTATTCAAGTCTCGTTTTTTCATTTAAATACATGAACACATTACATGATGCCAACAGTCAGAGTACCCCATTTTAAGGCACCAAAGTTATTTACACATGTTTATACAAGTTCTGGGAAAATATTAAAGACAACCATCACATTACAAAGAGAAAAATGATGCTTCAAAAGTACAGAATTAAATCTACAAGTCTTGTACTACCTAGTTCCTAATATTTATACTGTTGCAAGTGAAAGCAAATCACGTTAAGAACAGTCGAGTTCACTCATGCGACGGTTACGACAATGTTTGAATTTCGGTTCCTGCCAGCTTGGTGATCATGACCCCTATGGCCTGTTTGGAACATGTTACCAAAATACAAGTGCCCAGAAACTACCCAACAAGATTTATTCGAACATTTCGAAATCGCAATCACGGTCACGGCATCAATCAGCTATTTACTCGGTTCCCTGAGTAACATCAGCTGTCAAGCTTGGGCAAGAAGACCTGCAAAACAGGAGGAGAAGACACCAGAGATTTAATAAGCCACTTATCATTAACTAGCTGCTACGGAAACGTAATCTACGGTTGGAGTAAAAGCAGTTGTTGCTATCGTTGCTATTCCCATTCCTATTTGGAACCTGCCAATGAGACCAGTAAACCTCACATCAAGCTTTAAAATACAAGAACAATGATACTATGAACAGCACATTACAATCAACCTTTACCCCGCTGAAAACCCGACGGCTGTCTTGGAATTTTCCTTTCCGTAAGTGGACGAGACCAAATTCTGAAAAAAACACGAAGATACGACGAGTTAATTATCAAGAAATCAACAAATAAGTATCAGAACAAGATTAAGTGTTCCTGCAGGAACAATTAAGGTTGGCAGCAGTCACAGCAAATTCCACAACAGCAATTCGTTTTGAACTCCTAAGCAACAGGCTCACCCCTTTAAACTGCCTGCATCATACACAAGAATAAAGATACAGATCAGAGCACCGACACAAAGAAGGAGAGGTATTCATATGCAATATACTCCGTTCTCACGTCCAAAGGTTGTCCACGCGAAAGATCATCATAAGCACTAGTAACAAGGATGAGAAGCCTTATACATGTTATGCAGAGGGAAGGTTGTTATTAGGAAGTAACTAAAGCCAACTTCAGTGCCCAAAACAAGTCAGAAGAGCCATACCAGCCACCATGCCGATTTCTATACCAATTCGCTCCAACCATTCTCAGAGTTTCCAGCAGGTGCTATCAATGCATCAAAACTTCCCAAACAACTACTACCAGTAGCCGATTCCAAGTAAATACGCCATAACGTCGGGTCCTATAGCACTCACGTCAGCGGTTCTGAGGCAACTCGCATGTGGTAGCACCTAGTCGTACAAATGTTACTGCTGCAAAATGATCAAGGATGTTAAGGACAACCATTTGATAAAAAAACCATCCACCACAAACCATAAACTTATCAGAACAGCTGTTAGTAACAACCTGCATTATTTCGCAACCAGACTTTCGTCAACAATGCTCAAAGCAACAAACTGTTGTCACCTCGAGCTGCCGCAAATTGCCAGCCAGCGCCACCGTTGCTGCTACAAATACAAATTGGAACAATCTATCAGCCCCTGAAGACAGAACGAAATAGTTCAAAGAGCACGGATATATCACTTACCTTCCGAACCGTTTCCTTCTCACAGTTGTGCCGCACTCACAGTTGATTCCTGCAAAGAAACGAACTTCAACTCAGCAGCCTACGAACCATAAAGAAGCATGATGCCATACAATTCTGGAAGAAGACGTAATTACAAGTATTTATTTATTGAAGTTGTTCGTGGTGTTTAAACACACAAAGTATTAAACACCAGTGATTAACTTCAAGAGACTCAAAACAACGCAAGGTCATGTCAATTATGCTAGGAGACAACTCTCTTTCTAGAATATCATGATCCAAAGTGCTTAACGAACAATAAGTGGCGCACGGTTGTGAATTAAATACAAAACGCAGTAACTTGTGGAGCCACAAGGACGAGTTACCGTAACTGACCTACAACATAAAACAAGAGGTTCCTGTAGAGTACTACAGAAACTTAGGATGCTAGTACCTTCCCTAAGTTTAACCGACCCCCGAACCTAAACTCTCTAGCTTGCATTTGCATTGCATTGTGGGAATTTCGATCTTTATCCCTTCCTTTGGACAAATCAAAGTTCGGTTGCAAAATGAATTAAAGATTCAAACTAATTAATAGTTTGGTATCCGATTTTCACCGCGACAGAAATGGCGACTTCACTGGGGACATCTCTAGTGGGTTTCCCTATCTTATTTTGTTTTGTTTACTGCTTTATATATCTGCCTACTTGATTATTTGTTTACATGCTTTCTCTTATGTTTCTTTTGGGTTTGTTGTCCTTGAGTGGTGAGATAAAGTTCTACACCCGAACTTTGAGAGAAATTAAGATAGGATGGTGATATATTCGAGGAGGCTTATTGGGAGTGGAATCCCTACTAAGTTGAATCGAAAATCCCGCTCAGTTGAGGCCCTTTCGAAATAGTACTGTTGAACGATTAATCGTGAAGACACTCACTATTTTTGACTTGGAGCCTATGAAATTGAGGACCGTAGTTACCTTAACCCAACTTTGGCCTTTATTAGGACGTAGTGCGGGACTATGAGGGGGTACCCCCGAAATAGTGCTACGCGATGCTACACTCAAAAGAAGTTCTCTTGAGAATATTATTAACCCCCGAGTACTTGGGAAGTTGATAATATCCGAAAGATGGGCTAATGACTTTGGGAACCTTATTAGAACCTTGTTCTACAGGTACAAACCACATTTAGTCCTTAAACATTTGGGAAGGGTACACCTTTGCTCCATGCTCGTTGCAAACCTAGGGCACCCCCTTTGTTTGTTTATCTTTATCGTCCTTATGTGAATACTTGTGTTTGCTGCATTCATATAGCATCATTCTGCATTGGACTTCATGGGATTTACTTTCGTTTATGAACATTGTAGGTCACTATGACTTCAGATAAGAGACATACTGTGAAATATACTTTTAAGAGTCCCAAATTGGATGACCTAAAGAAGTTGTGGGGTTTCATCGAAGATCAAGAAGGATTCAAGACCAAGTATGGGAAGCTGATATCCTTGTTGGGTTGCTCAGTGAACGAAGGACTTCTTGCCACTCTACTACAGTTCTATGATCCCCTCTACCATTGCTTCACCTTTCCAGACTTTCAGCTGTTACCCACATTGGAAGAGTATTCTTTTTTGGTCGGTCTACCTGTCCTTGAGGAATCTCCTTTTCCCTTCTTAGAGAAGGACCCTGATGAGAAAGATATTGCTAAAGCTCTCCGTTTGAAGGTGTCTGACGTCAAAGCCAACCTAGTTACTAAGGATGGAACTCTTGGTTTAAAGACAGGTTTCCTAATCGAGAAAGCTTCCTTCTATGCTGGTTATTCTAATAAGGCTCCGTTTGAGGCAATCTTTGCTTTGCTTGTTTATGGGCTGTTCTTATTTCCAAGTTTCGAAGGGTTCATCGATCTCAAGGCATTCAAGATCTTTATGAAGAACAACCCAGTACCGACTCTGTTGGGAAATGCATATCACTCTGTACATCTCCGAAACCTTCGTGGTGGAGGGATGATTACTTGTTGTGTACCTCTACTTTACAAGTGGTTTATTTCACACTTGCCGAAGTCTAGCTCTTTTACAAACATTGGCAAAGAGCATTGGTCTCCAAGGGTTATGGCTTTGACCCATTCTGACATTGATTGGTACAACCGAGCGTATGATGGAGTGTTAATCATTGATAGCTGCGGTGACTTCGCTAATGTACCATTGCTCAGCTTTGATGGAGGAATCAGCTACAATACTATCTTAGCCCGTCGACAGTTGGGATATCCGTTGAAGGAACCTCCCAAGAGTGTTCAAGTAGAGAGTATGTTTTTCAAAGATGATATAGAGCTTCTAGGAAGAGTTCTGGACGCATGGCGTAGGGTATACAAGAAAGGGAAGAGAAGTCTAGGGAAGCCTAACTGTGTGTCTCTAGAACCATACCTCCAGTGGGTCAGAAGAAGGGCAACCAATCTAAAGATGCCTTATTCCCGTCAAGATCCCATAGCTCCCAGGAGAGAGCCCACTTATGTCTTTATGTCTAAAGCCGAGGAGTTAGAGATGTCTTTAAGAAAGTCTCAACATGAGCTGGAATCTTGGAAGAACAAGTACCAGGTAGCAGTGGCAGAAAATGATGAGTGTCAAAAGGAGAAGGTTGAACTTCAAAAGCAGAATGCTGAACTTCAAAAGCAGAAGGCTGAACTTCAGAAGCAGCTACAATTGAAGGATGAAGAGCTACTCCCCTGCAAGAAGAGGAAAGTCATGGAGGATTTATTTTTCTCCGACCCACAATGCACTATTTGGAAAATAATTGTGGACAACCTCATCCGTGAGAAGGCGCAACTAGAAGAGCAGCTCAAGCAGCAGCATTCAAAGCTTCTTTAGTGTCTTTACTAGCTTTTATTTAGCTTTTATTTGGGACTCTTTAAAAGAATATTTATGTAGTCCGTTTCAAATTTAATAAAACGTTTTATTTTACCGCAATGCCTATAAATAGAGGAATCCCATGAAGTCCTAATCATCTTGCATTGCATTCTTTTTCCATTGTTCACTTCAAGAAACTCAAATTCGTTCTGTAGGTGTTGTAATCATGGATTTCAGAAGAGAAACCCTGAAGTACACTTTTCAGAGTCCCAACCTCGAAAGCTTGAGAGAGCTAGCCGAACTTGTCAAGGATCGCTGTGCCTTCGCAGCAGAATATGGAGGAGTTTTCCGTTTCCTTGAGCTAAGGATGAAAGAAGGATTGTTGGAAACATTGGTTCAATTCTACGACCCGATGTATCACTGCTTCACTTTTCCGGACTACCAATTGATGCCGACCTTGGAAGAATACTCAGAACTCTTGAAGATGCCTGTGACTGTTCGACCTCTATTCACCGGAAGGGAAGACACGCCTAGTCACCAAGAAATTGCAAATACCACTCATCTCAGCCTTGAAGATGTTCAAGAGCGCCTGACCACCCAGGAAGGAGTCCTTGGGTTCCCTGCCGACTTTTTGATCGAAAAAGTCCGTTACCATGCTGAAAGAAAGGAGATTCTCATATCGGAAGCCAATTTCGCTTTGTTGGTCTATGGGACTTTCTGGTTCCCTAATATCGATAATTTTGTTGATATGGATGCAATCAAGTTGTTCATACTCAAGAATCCAGTACCCACCCTGCTTGCTGATACATACTTTTCGATTCACTCGAAGAATGTCGAAGGAGGAGGACACATTGTATGCTGTACCGCTTTGCTGTACTCATGGTTCATCGCTCGTTTGACTCGATACCCGTCCCTTTGGGATGAAGTAGCAACACCTCGATGGTCCGAGATACTCATGGCCCTTACCCATTCGGACATTGTTTGGTATGATCCCGCCTATGGAGGCGTGCCTATGATTCCTAGCATCGGAGGATTCCCCAACGTACCGCTTATTGGAAGAGAAGGATGTATAAGTTACAATCCCGCTTTGGCCCGTAGACAGTTTGGACACCCTATGATCCAAGTGCCTGACCTGGCTTCATTGGAAGAGATCTATTTCAAGGGAGAAGAGGATCTAGATCTAAAGACTGTTATCATTTATGCATGGAAATACATTGATAGAGAAGGAACAGCTGCTTCAGGATACCCCGACTGTGCTGTTTCCGAGGATTATCTGCATTGGGTGCGAGAAAGGGCCCTCGATCTCAAGATGCCTTTTCCTTTTCACGAACCTATGGTATTGTCTCCTCATGACCCCGACTGGTTCGAGGAAGAGGAAATCGAACAAGTAAGGATTGCTTTGGATGAAGCCCGGAAGTTGAGGACTGCCTGGAAGAATAAGTTCTTCACCCTCAAAGTCGAGAAGGAAAGACTTCAGAAAACTCCAGAAATAGAAGTTGCCAGAAAGAGAAAGGCACAAGGGGATTTATTTTCTCCTCACGCCTCTTCAGGTACTATCACCAATGATGATCTCCCCTCAACTACCATGGCTTGGAAGGAGTGTGTGGAACGACTCATCATCGAGAAAGCGGCGCTGCAGGAGCGCATTGATCAGCTAACAGAGGAGCTCCGTACAAAGAAGACCGTGGAGTAGAGTTCTAAGCTTTCTTTTGCTTTTGTTGTAATAAACTCTGAAAGAGTACTTTGTTTTCATCGTTTCTCAAAATAATTTTTTCAATTATCCTACATTATAACACTGAAAAAACACTTTGAGTTTCTTGAAGTCTCCTCCTGCATCTGCATTATGCATTAACATTCTGCATGGCATTTTACATTTGTGAATGTGTCCTTCCTTTGTTGTGGCTCATTTCGGTTTTCCATCTTTGCTGTCAGTCGCCGTCTCGACCATCTGACCAAGCCGGAAGTATCATTAAAGGATAGTGAGAAAAAAAACAAAGACATGGATCGCATGACTAGCTTCAGAGTAAGGTCTAACCCGACGCTTCGCCGCCCCTCCGACAACTTTGTTCCTATGCAACTTCAGCCTGTGCAAGAAAAGGAAATGGATGATCCAGAGCTTACAGCATTCAAGAACGAATTTCGTGACTTCGAGGAGCGATGGAAAATAATGAAGAGGAACCGTGCGCCTGATTTCCATGCTCATGACCCGCACCTAGTTCCAAACTCAGTTATCCCCCCGGGATTCCAGATGCCCGCCTTTGAGGTGTACAAGGGTACAATTTGTCCAAGGTATCATTTGATGATGTTTTGTCAGAAGATGACCGCCTATCTTGGGAACGACCAACTACTGATTCACTGCTTCCAAGAAAGTTTGGGTAGAGCACCATCCGCATGGTATATGAATCTGCAAAGGGATCACATTCAGTCTTGGGAAGACTTAACTTTTGCTTTTGTGAAGCAATACCATCGTAACTTGGGTATAGCCCCGAACAATAGAGACGACTGTGGATCTTCCAGAGAATTCATGGCTCCGGTACCCCATCCTCAGCACCAATATGCGATGCCCGCTCGGCATGAACAACAACCACATCCTAGGCAGAGGTTGGCCTCTCCAGATCAACCACAGCACCGACAATTCCGGAAAAGGTATCAAAGGATGACTCCAGATGCACCTAGGGAAGTAATTCACCAGTTTGATCCTATCCCGGTGAAGTACGCTGATTTGTTTCCAGCACTAATTCAAAGAGGGCATATCCAGACTAAAGCCCCACCCAAGGTACCTAAGAGGTTTCCATACTGGTACAATGCCAACAAATTTTGCCTGTATCATCAAGGTGCTCCGGGGCACGACATTGAGAGTTGTTACGGCATGAAAGCAGACGTCCAAAATTTGGTCAAAGATAGAGTCTTGATCTTTGAGGGTTCCGTCCCTTACGTACGAGATAACCCCCTATCTCAACAAGGTTCATCCTCCCCAGGCATGATTCAAGGTCGTCAACGCCGTGTCTGAAAGCTGCGCACCAGACATTTCTGCATATCTTTCCCGTCTACAGGAAAGCACAATAAAGATCCTGGAAAGGACTCTCAGAAGAACTTTACATGTTTCTTTCGTTTGTTTGTGTGTTTATTTCTTTGATTGAAAGCATATTTTGCATGTAAGAACTTTCTGTTTCGAATAAGTAATGCAATAACTGTGTGTCTTGAAGAAATCCATTCGTTTTCACTCAAATAGTTTTTCAAAATTATCTATAATGCCGACTTTTACCCATTCTCTTGCTCTGACAGAGAATTGGAAGGAGGATGATGAAGTAAAACACATGATCTCTCGCTGTATGCTTCGAATAAAAACCCTACTGATGATGTAAGGCATTATTTTAAACCTCCTGAAAGCCGACATAGTCACCCTTTTCTTTTAAACCTCGATTGAGGATCCGTTCTCTTTCTCCCCCAACCCTTTCAAACATCATTTTCTTAACCTGGGGCAGGGTGATATCAAAAATGACAAACATCTCTCAAAAATTGGGTGGGTACAAATATACCAACCCTTTCTACTTCCATTCTACAAGTCATAAATTAAACCCATATACGACCCTCAAAGTCCTAATTGAAATAAGGTTTAATTCGAAAGCATACTCGATGAGATATTGTTTCCTGACTCCTTGAGCTATGCTCAAATTTAAATCAGCTTTATAAATAATGATTCAATTGGTATCCTAACTAGTGGTTTCGATCACAAGTTAGTGTGATACCCTTTTTCAAAACTTCAAGACAAACGCGTGTTGCATTAACCATTTCAAAATGGATATTTCAAATGTGCTAAATACGCTTGACATCTTAGAAAGACGACATACAGACATTGATAATGATATCTGAAGACTTTGCTGACTTGGGGCAAGCCATTCTTCCCAAGAAAATTTCATCCGCGCAAGTCTTAACCTCAACTAGAAGAAGTTCAAGGACTCACTTACCGCCAATCAGGGGCAGTTACGTCGAGATTCGGTGAATCTCTAGAGAGTTTGAAAACGGTGGAGCATTTGGGCATCATGTTTTCTGTAAAATCCTCTCCAGATGTTGTTTTTAAACTATGTGACTTGGGGCATTTGAAGATTGGAGCAAGATGTATATCTCATCCTCAGGAAGCTCAACCCCAACATATTCAGCAACTACGAAGACCTAGGATATTTATTTTATCCCCTATGAAACTTCGGTTTGGATACCTCCGTCTACAATTTCATACAACATGCCAAACTTATCAAGACGATACATCCCCAATTGGATTGATCACTTTCTCTCAAAGAGAAATTTTGAAGTTTTGAAGCAGGATTGGGACCCTACATTTGGTTCTCCATCCATCCTCAGTGATACTTCTGTCTTTGAAGATTGGTCGGACGTTTGTTTCGAGACATTTATCCCGTATTCGGTCATTGCTTTCGTCTGTCTTGTCAGCATAAGCATACACATACCATATAAGTAGATAGCATAACATTTGCATTTGTGCATCCTTTTTTGTTTTACTCTATCTCTTCGATTGCGGTTACCCTTGGGTATTTGGGCGTGTCTTATTCCTTCCAAATAGAGTTGTCAGCCCTAAGCAAAAAAAACTCAATATTTCTATTTCCCCACGAAGTTCGATCCTCGTGGAAGACAGTTGTTTCAGTACATTCCCATTGGAGTTTATGCCTCTATGGTTGAGTCTTACATGACAGTTTCTCTTCGGCTATTTCCCGAATTGAACTTCGGTCTTTGACAATCACTATGAACATCTCCAGCTTTTGAGCATGGATCAAAAGTACATTTATCTTGCGCTTTGACATTATGAGGATCACCATTTGAAGACGCAACGTTTCTTCAACAACAGTACAAGATCCACTCAACAACTTACAACTAAATGACAGAAGATCTCTTTACTTGAGCAACTCATTTTGGGAAGATCTATTCTCAAAACGACAAACAATTTCATCAAGACAGTCTGTCATTCCCCAGTGGGTTATCTCAAGATTATCAAGTCAAAACAGAGGACATTACAGATACTTCCCCATTTGAGGATTTCTGCTACTACAATTTCACATTTCTTTTACAATTACAGCAAAGATACCTCAAAAATGATCTTCCCCAGAGAGTTCATTATGAGTACAATCAATGACATATCTCCTTACAAGAGGACACTCCACAAATCAACCGGCTTACAGCTCATCTGAAGATCCCCGGTGCACATTCTACAAATTGCCAATTCAATACAAATTGCATCTACAATTACAAATACAAGATCACGTCTACAAAATTCTACAATTACAAATGACATCGACAACATTCACATCAACAATTCTACAGTGTCACAACTTACAACATACAATCTACAATGACACTATGGCTCACAGTCGAACATCTACATCAACACTACAATCTACAAATTTACAACCCCTCTTTGAGGACGCTCTCGCGAGTTTCCATCATTTTGGGTAGGAACCGAGACCAGCTCATGGTTCCCATACCATGGAGCAAGGGGAAGTTCGACATCAGAGACTGAGACCGGCGCATGACTCCCATATCATGATGCTCGGGGAAGCTCAACAACTACAGTTGCATATACAGTCTACAAATCTACAACCCCTCTTTGAGGACGCTCTCGCAAGTTTCCATCATTTTGGGTAGGAACCGAGACCAGCTCATGGTTCCCATACCATGGAGCAAGGGGAAGTTCGACATCAGAGACTGAGACCGGCGCATGACTCCCATATCATGATGCTCGGGGAAGCTCAACAACTACAGTTGCATATACAGTCTACAAATCTACAACCCCTCTTTGAGGACGCTCTCGCAAGTTTCCATCATTTTGGGTAGGAACCGAGACCAGCTCATGGTTCCCATACCATGGAGCAAGGGGAAGTTTGACATTAGAAACCGAGACCAGCTCGTGGTTCCCATACCATGGAGCAAGGGGAAGTTTGACATCAGAAACCGAGACCAGCTCATGGTTCCCATACCATGGAGCAAGGGGAAGTTTGACATCAGAAACCGAGACCAGCTCATGGTTCCCATACCATGGAGCAAGGGGAAGTTTGACATTAGAAACCGAGACCAGCTCGTGGTTCCCATACCATGGAGCAAGGGGAAGTTTGGCATCAGAAACCGAGACCAGCTCGTGGTTCCCATACCATGGAGCAAGGGGAAGTTTGACATCAGAGACCGAGACCGGCGCATGACTCCCATATCATGATGCTCGGGGAAGCTCAACAACTACAACAACATCTACAACTACAATGACATCAAAGACCGAGACTAGCTCATGGTCCCCGTACCATGATGGCAGGATAGGCTATACATTTTACCGTTTCAGCTGAGTTACAAAATACAAAATAAAAAAAAAAAAAAAACATTTTGAGTTACTATTGACCACCACCTCGGTAGCAAAAGTATCTTTCGATCACAAATCGTCAAAATCACTGCATCACTGATGCATGAGCTACCGTTGCACGTTTGGAGTTTTCCCATGAGTGATTGTTCATGTCCTCGTAGGGTCCCGCCTTGTTGGATCTATTGCTCTTCTGTCTAGCATGTCGTGTCCAGTTCATCCCCTGTGACCTCTTCCTCACAGATTTGTCCGTCTTGCATCTTCATGTCATTGCATATCATCTTCATTCGGTGGCCTCTTAGGGCCAAAAATTTGCGCAAATGTTTGTATTTAAGTCCCTCCTATCTCGTCGAGACGGAGATTTCGATCTCCATATCTCCGAATAGGAGTAACTTAAATAGGGGCATCTGTTGCACCCTAATTTTTGACCGTAAGATGCCACCTCTTTTTGCGCAGTTCTGTTCTCTCTCTCTTTCTCTCTTATTATTTGACTTTATTTTAATATTCATGTTTTTACGGCTAACCAATTTGTACGCAGTAATCCCAAGCAGAGATAGCCTTCATACCCGCGTTTAAACAATTTCAGGACGTGGTTCAGTGAATTGAATTCAGACCGGAATGTCAAATTATTCAGGAGTATAAATTGGTCCAAAATAATTTCAAGTATTGGTAGATTGGTTTCAAACTATGGATATTAAGATGAGAAGAATTGTCCATATTCAAGTTCTACATCAACGTCCAAATTGTGGTTGAGTTTACAAGATCCAAAGGCCGCGCGAAGTAGAGTTTCACAGGAACCACACCAAATTTGACACTGTGGTGGATGTAACCTTTTGTTCTCATGAAGATAATTTCTCTCTAGCATATCAGAAAGACTCTTTGACTACTGATTGGACGAATTGGTTCCAAGTTGGGTACTTTCGTACGGTTCATTACAAGCTATTCAAGTCTCGTTTTTTCATTTAAATACATGAACACATTACATGATGCCAACAGTCAGAGTACCCCATTTTAAGGCACCAAAGTTATTTACACATGTTTATACAAGTTCTGGGAAAATATTAAAGACAACCATCACATTACAAAGAGAAAAATGATGCTTCAAAAGTACAGAATTAAATCTACAAGTCTTGTACTACCTAGTTCCTAATATTTATACTGTTGCAAGTGAAAGCAAATCACGTTAAGAACAGTCGAGTTCACTCATGCGACGGTTACGACAATGTTTGAATTTCGGTTCCTGCCAGCTTGGTGATCATGACCCCTATGGCCTGTTTGGAACATGTTACCAAAATACAAGTGCCCAGAAACTACCCAACAAGATTTATTCGAACATTTCGAAATCGCAATCACGGTCACGGCATCAATCAGCTATTTACTCGGTTCCCTGAGTAACATCAGCTGTCAAGCTTGGGCAAGAAGACCTGCAAAACAGGAGGAGAAGACACCAGAGATTTAATAAGCCACTTATCATTAACTAGCTGCTACGGAAACGTAATCTACGGTTGGAGTAAAAGCAGTTGTTGCTATCGTTGCTATTCCCATTCCTATTTGGAACCTGCCAATGAGACCAGTAAACCTCACATCAAGCTTTAAAATACAAGAACAATGATACTATGAACAGCACATTACAATCAACCTTTACCCCGCTGAAAACCCGACGGCTGTCTTGGAATTTTCCTTTCCGTAAGTGGACGAGACCAAATTCTGAAAAAAACACGAAGATACGACGAGTTAATTATCAAGAAATCAACAAATAAGTATCAGAACAAGATTAAGTGTTCCTGCAGGAACAATTAAGGTTGGCAGCAGTCACAGCAAATTCCACAACAGCAATTCGTTTTGAACTCCTAAGCAACAGGCTCACCCCTTTAAACTGCCTGCATCATACACAAGAATAAAGATACAGATCAGAGCACCGACACAAAGAAGGAGAGGTATTCATATGCAATATACTCCGTTCTCACGTCCAAAGGTTGTCCACGCGAAAGATCATCATAAGCACTAGTAACAAGGATGAGAAGCCTTATACATGTTATGCAGAGGGAAGGTTGTTATTAGGAAGTAACTAAAGCCAACTTCAGTGCCCAAAACAAGTCAGAAGAGCCATACCAGCCACCATGCCGATTTCTATACCAATTCGCTCCAACCATTCTCAGAGTTTCCAGCAGGTGCTATCAATGCATCAAAACTTCCCAAACAACTACTACCAGTAGCCGATTCCAAGTAAATACGCCATAACGTCGGGTCCTATAGCACTCACGTCAGCGGTTCTGAGGCAACTCGCATGTGGTAGCACCTAGTCGTACAAATGTTACTGCTGCAAAATGATCAAGGATGTTAAGGACAACCATTTGATAAAAAAACCATCCACCACAAACCATAAACTTATCAGAACAGCTGTTAGTAACAACCTGCATTATTTCGCAACCAGACTTTCGTCAACAATGCTCAAAGCAACAAACTGTTGTCACCTCGAGCTGCCGCAAATTGCCAGCCAGCGCCACCGTTGCTGCTACAAATACAAATTGGAACAATCTATCAGCCCCTGAAGACAGAACGAAATAGTTCAAAGAGCACGGATATATCACTTACCTTCCGAACCGTTTCCTTCTCACAGTTGTGCCGCACTCACAGTTGATTCCTGCAAAGAAACGAACTTCAACTCAGCAGCCTACGAACCATAAAGAAGCATGATGCCATACAATTCTGGAAGAAGACGTAATTACAAGTATTTATTTATTGAAGTTGTTCGTGGTGTTTAAACACACAAAGTATTAAACACCAGTGATTAACTTCAAGAGACTCAAAACAACGCAAGGTCATGTCAATTATGCTAGGAGACAACTCTCTTTCTAGAATATCATGATCCAAAGTGCTTAACGAACAATAAGTGGCGCACGGTTGTGAATTAAATACAAAACGCAGTAACTTGTGGAGCCACAAGGACGAGTTACCGTAACTGACCTACAACATAAAACAAGAGGTTCCTGTAGAGTACTACAGAAACTTAGGATGCTAGTACCTTCCCTAAGTTTAACCGACCCCCGAACCTAAACTCTCTAGCTTGCATTTGCATTGCATTGTGGGAATTTCGATCTTTATCCCTTCCTTTGGACAAATCAAAGTTCGGTTGCAAAATGAATTAAAGATTCAAACTAATTAATAGTTTGGTATCCGATTTTCACCGCGACAGTTACTATTTATGTTTTACGGCTAACCAATTTGTTACTACATTTAAACAATCTCAGGGCGTGATTCGGCGGATTGGATTCAGACCAAAATGTCAAAGAGTATAATTTGGCCCGAAATAATTCCAAGGATTGGTCTAAACTCATGGTAGATTGGTTTCAAACTAGGTGCATTAAGATGAGAAGAGTTGTCCACATTCAGTTGGCGTTACAAGATGCATTGCAAGATTCAATTTCATGACCTGTTTCCCGATGCGAGCATTATTGAAAACCTCAACACAATTGCAAGCCAATAATTTTATAATTACAAAGAAGGAATTACAAAGCATAGCCGACATAACCCGAGGGCAAGTACATTGTTTCATATTGATAATATTTGGTACACTTTTTCATATTGTATCAAGTCTTGCTTCTGAAACAAGCTCGTTCCTATCCTTTTCAAGTGCTAGCCTTATCAATGAGAAACCTCCGGTATTGTACTGCTCCAAGCTCCAACAGAAGTTGAGACCAACATCCACAAACGCCACTTTCCGGGCCTGCATATTGATTCACATCAGCCCATGTTCCTTTTGCTGTCAGGAACCTGCGCAACCTGCCGGAAATAAGGAGATAAGATATCAATAGATAGTTTCACCCGCCGAAACGATAAATGTAATAGAAGGTCCCCGAGTTCCCTCCTGAAACAGACACAAGTATTGATCTTTGAAGAAGAAAATTCAAAAGCCATAACAGACATAAAGTAAAATCTAAGAAGAAGATGAAGTGATTTAAGTTCAGCCCTCAGAAAACTCATCATTGGGCAGAAATACGAGCGGCCGGGAGAGCAACAGCCAAGGTTGTCGCCGACTCCTTACCGTACATCAGATGATAAAATTCAGACATTTAAAGCAACCACAACGACAACTATGTTTCCTCCCAGCTCAGACAAAGCATCGTCATTGCCAGTTTAAAACCCTTCTCAGCAAGCTCAAGATCGGAATAACATCTGAACTCGAATCAGTTTTTTTCCTGCGAAGAAGAAGAACTCAAATCAGTTTTTTTTCCTGCGAAGAAGAAGAAGAAGAAATCAGTTTGATTCCAACAGCGTAAGAATCCACCATAAAAATCAAAAACGACAGCAGTTCTCAGAATCAAGCATCCCCACCGCAAGTCGCAACGGGCACCACGCCAAACCAATAGAACAAATACAAACCGTAGGAGATATCAATTGTGAGCATCAACAAACAAGTACATCAATAATATCAATAACAACATCTACAAACGACTTCAAAGAGCAACCAGTAGCAATACAAGCGGTACATCCAGGCGCCAACATCAGCATCAATCACCAATTCATCAGTGACAATTTTGTGACACCTAGCCAAAAGAAAGGCACCTGGAAATCAAAATACACAACCACAAGTCAATATGATTCACACCAACATCCACTCCAAACCTGCCGCAAACAACAAGAGCAGAACAAGAACTTCGTACGATTAACAACTATAGCAAAAGTGAAGGGAAGATCGAGAATTAAGAATCAAAGCAAGTTTTGTCCTCAGTTCGACTCATCATAGGACGGAAACGGGCGGCCGGAAGGATAACAACCGAAGTTGCCATTCACTTCTTACCGAACACCGGAGGAATCAAAATTAGACGACAAGGCAACCATTCCCTTTTAGAATAAGTCCCAACATGATTCGAAGACATGATTAACGCAGGCTCAGGCGCACGTAGCGTCATCATCGCCAGCACTTTTTTAGAAACCTCCGTCAGAAAATCATCGAGCGCATAGGTTGGATTTCATTGCAAACGCATCAGGTGCCAAGAATTAAGCATTGTCACTCTGGGCTATTAATCGTCCTGGGCCCAAAATGGTTGTTATCTACACCTGCCAAGAATACAAATCCAGAGTCAGCAAATCATCTGAAGAATATTCCACTAAAAGATTCTAATATCCCAATCCAATCCCATTTGAACGCAAACCGGAAGATTCAATCAAGTCATCATTGCGAATCGACAGAATGGGAAAGTTTTCGAATCTGATGCAACCCAAATAGGAATATCGCAATCAGCATTCAACTCTTTCAATCAAGTTTTAAACATGACATTAATTCTCATGGTGCCTATATAAAGAGATGAAGGTGAAGAGAAAAGATTCATGCAAAAAAACCCCACCGTACGAAGCCGAGAACACCAAATCCTAGAGCTACCACAAACCAAATCTCGTAACCGAGGAATCAAGGCTAGGAGACTTATCTCGTCTTAACTCGCGAAAGGTGTCTCCGTCCACCACGAACGACAGCCGTCGGAGCTCCAACACCAGCCGCCGCTCTCTAATCTCGGTAAAACCATCGTGTACATTGAAGTTCCTTATGATATTGATATTTTGATGTGATTGTTGCAGGTTCTACATTGAAAGTGAAAGCGAAATCGAAAGAAGAAGAAGATTCGAAATGGCTTGAATCGATTTGGGGAGAACCGAAATTGGGAGAATCAATTCGATGGGGGGATACGAAGCTTTAGGGTTTCTTTTCTTTTTGTTTGTTTCAATTGTTATTGTAAATCTGCTAATTATCACTAATCACACGTATCACACACACAAACCCACTTACTCTCCCTTAATTTAACACCAATTATTTAATTAACCAATAATTAACTCTTAAAAGAAACTATTAACTTTTATAATAAATCCTCTAATTAGTATGATCTAATTAATCTAAAAAAAACTCTTATTTGATCAATCCTTTTTTAATAAACCAACTCTTATCAATCATTATTTAACCCATTGAGTAATTAAAACTTCATTTAACTATTTGTCTTATTCAAATAAACTTATTAGTCCTGTTAAGTAATAATTTTGATTAGTTCCTTCTCCTTAAAAAAAAAAGAAGATTTTTGTAATTTAATTTATATTTATCAAAACTATTTTATAAGAAAATAATAAACCCTTTTATTTCATTAAGCACCTTTAAAGCCTTTTTTCTAAAAAACAACATAATCCAACTTAATGGCTAATAAAACCTTTCATTAAATATAATTAATTTAACCTTTTTATAAAATCAAATTCATTAAAAGAATACATTTTCTTACAACTCAAATGACTTATATAACCTTCGTAGATAAAATAAAAATAATAATTAATATAACTTTCATTAAAAGGATCAAGTGCAACTTTTTACTAAAATCAAATTCAACTTTTCTCTTAAAATCAATTCAACCCTTTTAAAATTAATCAATCAATCGTTCACTTCACGACACTTTCACTCTCACCTACACCTTAGCGCTTTCATGCGTGTGTATGATTTATATTTATGCAATTTACCTTCAGCAATTTATATTACCGTCATTTATATTATCGCAGTGCATTCCGTCCAAAGGAAAAACCTACACATAATTCAACGTTGTGTGTAGTTGCACATCATTTGCATCATATTCTCCCCATGATCCTTGATCCCATTCAAGTTGATCATTTAAGATTAGGACCTACCCCATATGAAGGACCTTGTCTTTATCTTTACAACATAGAAACAAAACAATCAACACAATACAACTTTTTCAAACACATTAGAGAATAGATGTTAATCATCTTAAGTGAGATATAATCTCCACCCCCACAACAATACAATCAAACATGTAGGGACTTTGCCTTAAGAGCGATAAAGGCATACTTGGCGACCATCCGAGTATGTAAGACCTTTTCTTAAGACGGTGCAAAGACCATTTCCTACAACCCCCTTTACATTTGTGGTGGTTATATCTCCCTTAACATGAAGACTCATCTCTTCTCCTAAACTCAATCAATCAACTACCATAAACCCGTAGGAACTTTGACCACAGTCAAAGGATTCCCCTGACCCTTTAGGGTGAACTACAAAATACTTTGATTCCATTCCCGTAAGGATATGTAGGCATAAGATGCGGCATCTTATCGAGTATACTTAGAAATAAACCCCTAGGTCTTTAACCTTAAGCAGATAAACACATAGCAATAAACAAACATAAAACAAGAGGTTCCTGTAGAGTACTACAGAAACTTAGGATGCTAGTACCTTCCCTAAGTTTAACCAACCCCCGAACCTATAACTCTCTAAACCTTGCATTTGCATTGCATTGTGGGTATTTCGATCTTTATCCCTTCCTTTGGACAAATCAAATTTCGGTTGCAAATGAATAACGATTCAAACTAATTAATAGTTTGGTATCCAAATTTTACCACGACAGAAATGGCGACTTCACTGGGGACGCCTCAGTGGGTTACCCTACCTTGTTTTACTTATTTGTTTATTGCTTTATATTTGCTTAGCTGTTTACTTGTTGATTTATTAATTTCTTTATTTCTTTTGGGTTATTATCCTTGAGTGGTGAGACAAAGTCCTACACCCAGACTTGAGAGAAATTAAGATAGGATGGTGATATGTTCGATGAGGCTTATAGGGAGTGAGTCCCGACTAAGTTGATTCGAGAATCCCGCTTAGTTGAGACCCTTTTGAAAATGGATCGGTTGAACGAGTTTAGTCGTGAAAACTTTTACTATTCTCAATTGGAGTCCATGATACTAAGGACCGTAGTTACCTTTAACCCCACTTTGGCCTTTATTAGGATGTAGTGCGAGGCTATGAGGGAGTAAGTCCCGAAATAGTGCTATGCGATGCTACACTCAAAAGAAGTTCTCTTGAGAATATTATTAATCCTCAAGTTAGTTGGGAGATTGATAATATCAAATAGATGGACTAATGACTTTGGGACCCTTTTTAGAACCCAGTTCTGCAGGTACCAATCAACCTTTAGTCCACAACCTTTGGGAATGGGTATACCTTTGCTCCATGCTCGTTGCAAACCTAGGACTTTTGTTTGTTTATTTTTTGTGCCCATATGGTTTAC
Organism: Lathyrus sativus; assembly: GCA_963859935.3. Lineage (NCBI taxonomy): Eukaryota > Viridiplantae > Streptophyta > Magnoliopsida > Fabales > Fabaceae > Lathyrus > Lathyrus sativus. Next base: position 755,303,887 of record OZ012735.1, read on the forward strand.
TTGTGTTTGTTGCATTCATATAGCATCATACTACATTGGACCTCATGGGACTTACCCTCTATTTATGAACATTGTAGGACATTATGGATAGACGAAATACTCTAAAATATACTTTTAAAAGTCCCGAATTGGATGACCTAAGGGAGTTAGGAGCTTTGATTGAAGACCAAGAGAAGTTCAAGAGTAAGTATGGGAAGTTAATATCTTTGTTAAGACGCAAGGCAAATGAAGACCTGCTTTCCGCTCTGTTACAGTTCTATGATCCAATGTATCACTGCTTTACTTTTCCAGATTATCAGTTGTTGCCAACTTTGGAAGAATACTCCTTTTTAGTAGGGTTACCCATTCTAGAAGAATCTCCTTTTCCTTTCTTGGAGAAGGATCCTGAAGAAAGGGACATCGCTAAGGCTCTTTATCTCAAGGTATCTGACGTTAAGACCAATATGGTTGTTAAAAATGGGACCTTTGGTTTGACCATAGATTTTTTATTCAAGAAGGCCTCATTTTATACTGATTTTACGAATAAGGCTCCGTTCGAAGCGATCTTCGCTTTACTTGTCTATGGGGTGTTTCTATTTCCCAGTTTTGAGGGGTTTGTGGACCTTAACGCCATTAAGATCTTCATGAAGAACAATCCAGTGCTGACTCTATTAGGTAACACCTACCACTCTATACATCTCCGAAACCTTCGTGGTGGAGGAATGATCACATGTTGTGTGCCCTTATTATATAAATGGTTCCTTACCCATTTGCCCAAATATGTTTCCTTTTGGCATCTCAATGATAAGCGTTGGTCAGAAAAGATTATGGCTTTGACTCATGCTGACATCGATTGGTATAGCCGTGAGTATGATGGAATTTTGATTGTTGATGGATGTAGGGATTTCGCTAATGTACCTTTACTCAGCTTTGGGGGAGGGATCAGTTACAATCCGATTTTAGCCCGCCGACAGTTGGGATATCCATTGAAGGAACCACCTAAGAGCATACAAGTTGAAAGTGTCTTCTTCGAGGATAATCGAGAACTCCGAGAGAAAATCGTGGAGGCTTGGAAGCATTTGTATAAGAAAGATAGGAATAGTTTGGGAAAGCCCAATTGTGTGTCCATGGAACCATATCTCCAGTGGGTGAGGAATAGGGCGATCAAGCTGAAGATGCCTTACTCTCGCCAAGACCCTATACCCCCGAGGAGGGAACCCACTTATGTTTTCATGCCTGAAGCTGAGAAGTCAGAAGTTGCTATGAAGAAATTGCGACAAGAAGTAGAGTCATGGAAGAACAAGTATCAAGTGTCTGTTGCAGAGATTGAACAACGCCAGAAGGAGAAAGAGGAACTCCAGAAGCAGCTACAGTTAAAGGATGAAGAGTTACTCCCCTGTAAGAAGAGGAGGGTCATGGAGGATTTATTTTTCTCCGACCCGCAATGTACTATTTGGAAGCTAATTGTGGACAACCTTATCCGTGAGAAGGCGCAGTTAGAAGAGCAACTCAAGCAGCAAACTTTGAAACTTCCTTAGTGTCTTTACTAGCTTTTATTTAGCTTTTATTTGGGACTTTTAAAAGCAATTATTTGTATTCCGTTTCGAAATTAATAAAAAAAACGCTTTCTTTTACTACAATGTTTATAAATAGCTGGGATCCCATGAAGTCCTACTCATATTGCATTACATTCTGTCTCTATTCATTTCAAGAAGCTCAACTTTATTTCTCAGGTATTGTAACCATGGATTCCAAAAGAGAAGCCTTGGGGTACACTTTTCAGAGCCCTAACATTGAAAGCTTGAGAGAGCTAGCTGACCTCATCGAGAATCGGTACGCCTTCGCAGTAGAGTATGGAGAAGTCTTCCGTTTCCTCGAACTCCAGATGAAGGGGGGGTTATTGGAGACCCTCGTTCAATTCTATGACCCATTGTACCACTGTTTCACTTTTCCAGATTACCAGTTGATGCCGACGTTGGAAGAGTATTCTGATTTTCTGAGGATGCCTGTAACGGCCCGTCCCATATTCACCGGCCAAGAAGACGCGCCCGGTCATCAAGAAATTGCCAACGCCACTCACCTTAGCTTGGCAGATGTGCAAGTGCACCTAACCACCAAGGAAGGAGTCCTTGGATTCCCTGCTGACTTTTTGATTGAAAAAGTTCGCTACCATGCTGAAAGAAAAGAAGTCCTTATCATGGAAGCCACCTTTGCTCTGCTGGTTTATGGAATTTTCTGGTTCCCGAAGATCGATGATTTCGTTGATATGAACGCAATTAAACTGTTCATACTTAAGAATCCCGTTCCAACCTTGCTCGCAGACACATACTTTTCAATCCACTCGAGGAATGCCGAGGGAGAAGGACACGTCGTTTGTTGTGCCGCTCTGCTGTATTCATGGTTCATTGCTCGCTTAACTCGACACCCGTCTATTTGGGAAGAGGAAGAGTCGCCTTGTTGGCCCGAGATAGTTATGGCCCTTACTCACTCTGACATTGTGTGGTACGATCCTACATATGGAGGTATAAGTATGATCCACAGCATCGGAGGTTTTACCAACGTACCGCTTATTGGAAGAGAAGGATGCATAAGTTACAACCCTGCGCTGGCTCGTCTCCAATTTGGGCATCCCATGATTGAAGTACCTGATCAGACTCTGCTAGAAGGAATCTTTCTCAAAGAAGGAGAAGACCCAGACCTGAAGACCGTCATAATTTACTCATGGGAATACATCAATAAAGAAGGGAAAGTTGCTTTAGGATACCCCAATTGTACTGTCTCTGAAGAATATCTACATTGGGTGCGAGCAAGAGCTCTTGACCTCAAGATGTCGTTCCCTTTCCATGAACCCATGGTGTTGGCCTTCCATGACCCAGATTGGTTCGATGTGAGTGAAGTAGATCAATTGAAGGCTGCTTTGGACGAAGCTCGGAAATTGAAGGCCGCTTGGAAGAACAAGTTTTTTACGCTTAAGGTAGAACAGGAGAAGTCCCAGAGATTACCAGAAGTTGAACTCGCAAGGAAGAGAAAAGCACAAGGGGATTTATTTTCCTCTCGCGCCTCTTCAAGTGCTGTCACCAAAGATGATCTTCCCCCAGATACTATGGCTTGGAAGGAGTGTGTCGACCGACTCATCAGAGAAAAGGCCGAGTTGCAAGAACACATCAATAAGTTGGAAGGAGAACTTCGTGCACAGAGGGAGCATAAGGAGTAGATCCCTGAGTTTCTCTTTTGCTTTTGATTCAATGTAATAAACTCTTAAAAGAGTACTCTGTTTTTGTAATGCTTCAATCTTCAAAATAAAATAAGTTTTTCCAAGGTTACAATGCCAGAGTTACTTGAGTTTCTTGAAAGTTTCACACTCATTTGCATTTTACATAAGCATAGCATCATTTGCATTCCAGGGTCTTACTCTTGCTTCATCTCTGCAGAACAAGCTGAATCACCGATACAACACTCGAGCCAGTCAACGTCAGAAGATGGATCAGCTAGAACAAGAGAACAGGGTGCTCCGTGAGGAAGTTGCAAGCATGAAAGAGAGTTTGGAAAAGTTGAATGGCTTGGTAGAAGCTTTGTCCAGTCAAATCTCGATCAACAACCAAGAGGTTCCAAGGACTGTTGTACCCGAAGTGACGCCAACACCGATCCCAGTGGTGTCTTCTGTTGCTGAAGTATCTTACAGTATGCCTCAAGGTTTCCCGTGGGGGATTTCTCCCTATTTTACTCCGGCTGGTTACCGTCCGCCTGTGTCGGAGACCCCTGTTGTGACCACTATTCAAGCTGCTCCTGTTGTTTCTGCTGTGATGACTACTGCGCCTCCGCAGGTGAACACTGTCCCGTATATTCTGGATGAACCAATTCTACATGGGTCGCCAACCGAGACCGTGGGTTTAGAAGAGAAGATGGATGGATTCCAAGACTAGTTTTTTGAAATACAAAAGGAATTGAGAGCCCTTAGGGGAAAAGATTTATTTGGTAAGAGTGCTTCTGAGCTATGTTTGGTGCCGAATGTTAAAGTCCCACCAAAGTTCAAAGTTCCTGATTTCTAAAAGTACAAGGGGAATACCTGCCCTCAGAGCCATCTCATTATGTACGCCAGGAAGATGTCTGCCCAAACTGATAATGATCAGTTACTCATTCACTATTTCCAAGACAGTTTGACAGGCGCCGCACTCAAGTGGTATATGGGGCTGGACAGTACAAAGATTTGAACTTTCAATGATCTGGGAGGAGCCTTTATCAAGCAGTATAAGTACAATGTGGACATGGCACCCGACCGAGATCAGTTGAGAGCAATAGCACAGAAGGATAAGGAGAACTTCAAAGAATATGCCCAGCGTTGGCGCGAGTTGGCCGCACAAGTCACGCCACCATTAGAAGAAAAAGAGATGACCAAGATTTTTCTGAAGACTCTGGGTCCTTTCTTTTATAAGAAGATGGTAGCCAACGCCCCCAGTGACTTTACTGAAATGGTCAACATGGGAATGCGTTTAGAAGAAGGTGTTCGCGAGGGAAGGCTGACCAAAGAAGAAAATGCTCCTAAGAGGTATGGGAGCAGTTTCGCGAAGAAAAAGGAACAAAGTGTGAATGCTATTCAAAAAGGACAATTCAGAAGGAGGTACATGCCACCACATCAGGTTGCAGCGGTGTCTCCAGTGTTTAATGCTCCGGCTTATCAGCTACAGTCTCCACAACCCTATCAACAACCTCAGTCTCCCATTGCTCAACAACCCCAACTTCAGCAGAGTCCACAGAATCCTCAGCAGAATCGGCCACCTAGCAATCAGGGTCGTGTGTACCGAAAAATAAATTTTGATCCGATCCCAATGACATACACTGATTTATTCCCCGCCTTGATCCAAAAGGGTCACATTCAGACGAAAGCTCCACCTCCGGCTCCCACGAATCCTCCCCCTTCTTATAGAGCTGACAAGTTCTGTCCTTACCATCAGGGTGCTCCAGGACATGATATTGAGAGTTGTTTCGGCTTGAAGATGGATGTCCAGAGGCTCATAAAAAATGGGATCTTGTCTTTTAGGGATTCCGACCCGAATGTACAGAAGAATCCATTACCACCACATGATTCACCCTCTGTCAATATGATTGAAGTTTGTTTAGAAAGTGATGATCAAGAAGTTTCAAGTGAGAAAGCTGAAGAAGTCTGTGTCATAGTACCCCACTTTAAAGAGGTGGAACGTATAGAGATCGTTTACAATAGCAAGAAGCCAACTGTTGCTCCGTTGGTAATCAATGTGCCTGGACCTGTCCCTTATACCTCTAGTAAGGCCATCCCTTATAGATACAATGCTACTATGTTGGAGGATGGGAAAGAAGTGCCTCTGCCCACCATACCCTCAATCGTTAATATTGCAGATGTTAGTAGAGTGACAAGAAGCGGGCGAATCTACCCGACTGTGCCACCGAAAGAAAAAGAGGTTTTGTTCGAACCATCAGGATCAAAGGACCCAAACGTGGGGCAATCTGGTGGGTCTAACTTATCCAACTCCGATGAATGTTTGAAAATAATCAAGAGAAGCGAGTATAAGGTTGCAGATCAGCTTTTGCAGACCCCGTCAAAGATTTCCGTGCTACAATTATTGATGAGTTCCGAGGCTCATAGAGAAGCACTTCAGAAGATTTTGGAACAAGCCTATGTCGAGCAGGATGTGACTATGGAACAATTCGATAACATCATTGGCAGTATTACTTCAAGTGATAATCTGGGTTTCAATGAAGATGATCTCCCAGAGGAAGGGAGGAAACATAATATGGCTTTGCACATCTCTGTGAACTTTGGAAATGACTCCCTGTCCAGTGTGCTGGTTGACACTGGATCGTCTCTAAACGTAATGCCTAGGACCACCCTATCTAAGCTGTCATATCAGGGACCACCGATGAGGCCAAGTCGCGTTATTGTCAAAGCTTTCGATGGGTCAAGGAAAACAGTAATTGGTGAGGTTGATTTGCCTATGACTATTGGACTACAGACTTTCATGATCCCGTTTCAGGTCATGGACATTCGTGTCGCCTACAGTTGTTTACTAGGGAGGCCATGGATACATGAAGCTGGAGCAGTTACTTCTACCCTGCATCAGAAGTTAAAATATGTTTTTGAAGGGAAAGTAGTTACAGTTTATGGAGAAAGAGCTTTGGTGGTAAGTCACTTATCATCATTGTCCTACGTTGAAGCTGAAGAGGAAGTTGGCACGCAGTTTCAAGCTCTGTCTGTTGTGGGTGAGAGTACTCAGAGAGCTCAGGCATCCATGTCATCATTTAAAGACGCACAACGAGTAGTGAACAGTGGTCACCAGTCAATGTGGGGAAAGGTGTTGTCTTTGCCAGAGAACAAGAACAAGGAGGGTCTCGATTTCACCAGCAGTTCTGCTCACCAAGGCACCAAAAATCAAGGGTTTCCACTGATCAGTGAAGTGTTCCGTAGTGGAGGGATCACCCACCATCCTCAGGTTAATGCTGTGTTAAAAGATGAGCTCGAGGGCTACATATCGGACGGTTCTACAAGGTCCCCCATTCCTTATGAAGACTACGAGCCCTATATGGAAGATCCAGGTTACGTGTCAGATGATTTCGACTATACCTTTGGAGTTTACACCATCACTGAGGAAGAGCCAGCTGAAGACATCCCAGACTTTGTGACTCCAGGCGTCGTGGTCAAGAATTGGAGTGTGGTTGAAGCTCCTACCGCCATTCATATATCTAAGTAAAGCATTTGTTTAAAATTTTTGCTCTGCCCAAGGAGAAACTGCATTTAGTAGGGCATACTTTTAATAATTCTCTTTGCTCTGCCCAAGGCAAAGGTGACTTTGTTGGGCGTGTCTTTTCGGTTTTTGCTATCATCAATAAACTACTTTCATTTACATCTGTTTTTTATTTTATTCACGATGTTGGAAAATAATAAGTAGCATCTCGCGTACACACACTCTCCACTTTACAAAGCAAAAACTTATTAAAAATCACGTCACTTGCGCAGATTGCTACACGAATTACAACCTGGGAATAATGATCCACTACCTTCTCCGAATTTTGAGTTTCCTGTGTATGAAGCCGAGGACGAAGAAGATGGTATTCCAGAAGAAATTACTAGATTGCTTGAGAGAGAAGAAGAAGCTATCCAACCCCATCAAGAGCCGGTGGAGGTAATCAACTTGGGATCAGAGGAAATCCGTAGAGAAGTGAAAATTGGAGCTCTGCTCAAACCAGATGTGAAGAAACAGCTGATTGATCTGCTTGGAGAGTTGGTTGATGTGTTTGCTTGGTCATATCAGGATATGCCCGGTTTGGACACGGCTATAGTTAAGCATCATTTACCTTTAAAACCAGAATGCCCGCCGATAAAACAAAAGCTTAGAAGGACTCGACCTGATATGGCTCTGAAGATTAAGGAAGAGGTGCAGAAGCAGATTGATGCAGGTTTCCTTGTTACTGCCGAATATCCACTATGGCTGGCTAATATTGTACCTGTTCCGAAGAAGGATGGCAAGGTTCGCATGTGTGTAGATTACAGGGATTTGAATAAAGCCAGCCCGAAAGATGATTTCCCATTACCTCACATTGACATCCTGGTAGACAGTACTGCAAGATATGAGGTGTTCTCCTTCATGGATGGTTTTTCAGGTTACAACCAGATTAGAATGGCTTCCGAAGACAGAGAAAAGACATCATTCATAACACCCTGGGGCACCTTTTGTTATAAAGTTATGCCATTTGGATTAAAGAATGCAGGGGCAACATATCAGAGAGCTATGACTACTTTGTTCCACGATATGATGCACAAGGAGATTGAGGTGTATGTGGACGATATGATAGCCAAGTCAAAAACCGAAGATGATCATGTTGAACACCTGGCTAAGCTATTTGTTCGTTTGAGGGAATACAAACTTCGTCTGAACCCCAACAAGTGTACATTTGGAGTACGATCAGGGAAATTATTGGGTTTTATTGTCAGTCAAAAAGGGATTGAAGTGGACCCTGACAAAGTAAAAGCTATACGAGAAATGCCAGCTCCCGCCACTGAGAAACAAGTCAGAGGATTCTTAGGGCGTTTGAACTACATCTCCAGGTTTATATCCAACATGACTGCTACATGTAAACCTATTTTCAAGCTCCTGAGGAAAGAACAAGGGTACGTTTGGACTGAAGATTGTCAAAGGGATTTTGATAGTATCAAAGAGTATTTGCTCAAACCACCTATCCTGATACCACCGGTTGAAGGGCGTCCTTTGATTATGTATTTGACTGTTCTAGAGGATTCAATGGGTTGCGTACTCGGCCAGCGAGATGAAGCCGGAAAACAAGATCATGTCACTTATTACCTAAGCAAGAAATTTACCGATTGTGAAACCAGATACACTATGCTAGAGAAGACTTGTTGCGCTCTAGCGTGGGCCGCTAAGCGTTTACGCCAGTATATGTTGAACCACACTACCTGGTTGGTTTCAAAGATGGATCCCATCAAGTATATTTTTGAGAAGCCCGCTTTGACTGGGAGAATTGCCAGATGGAAGATGTTATTGTCCGAGTATGATATCGAGTACCATACTCAGAAAGCTATTAGAGGAAGTGTTTTGGCTGATCACCTGGCTCACCAACCTATTTTGGATCATCAACCCTCAAATGATGACTTTCCTGATGAAGATGTCATGTTCTTAAAGATGAAAGATTGTGAAGAACCCGTACACAGTGAAGGACCAGAGCCAGGTTCTCAGTGGGGTTTAATCTTTGATGGAGCTGTCAACGCTCATGGAAAAGGGATAGGTGCTATTATTGTGACTCCTCAAGGGACCCATTTCCCATTCACCTCCAGATTAGCATTCCAATGTACTAATAACGAAGCTGAGTATGAGGCATGTATCATGGGTCTCGAAGAAGCAATCGATTTGAGAATTAAGAATTTAGATGTGTTTGGTGATTCTGCAGTAGTAATCAACCAAATTACTGGAGAATGGATAACTCGACATGATAATTTAGTCCCATACAGGGATTATGCTAGAAGATTGTTACCGTTCTTTGATAGGGTTGAGTTTCATCATATCCCTCGCGATGAGAACAGAATGGCAGACGCATTGGCAACTTTGGCCTCGATGATTGTGGTGAACTTTTGGAACGAGTGTCCTCGGATTGAAGTAAAACGTCTCGATAGACCTGCCTACATCTTTGCTGTCGAAGGAGTTAAGGATGATAAACCCTGGTACTATGACATCGAAGTGTTTCTTAGAACTCAAGAATATCCCCTGGGAGCTTCCAACAAAGACAAGAAGACTTTGAGAAGGTTGGCTGGAAATTTCCTTCTGAGTAACAATGTGTTGTACAAACGGAATTTTGACATGGTCTTGCTGAGATGTGTTGACAAGCAAGAAGCGGATAGGTTAATGTCGTAAATTCACGAAGGATCTTTTGGCACTCATGCCAACGGACATGCTATGGCTAAGAAGCTTTTAAGGGCCGGTTATTATTGGATCACTATGGAGTCAGATTGTTACAAGTTTGCTAGAAAGTGCCACAAGTGCCAGATCTACGCAGATAAAATTCACGTGCCTCCGACTTTGTTGAATGTTATCTCATCACCGTGGCCATTCTCCATGTGGGGAATTGATATAATTGGAATGATAGAGCCGAAAGCGTCTAATGAACACCGATTCATCTTAGTAGCCATTGATTATTTTACCAAGTGGGGCGAGGCGGCTTCCTATGTTAATGTAACTCGATATGTGGTTGTCAAATTCATCAAGAATCAGCTTATTTGCCGATATGGTGTGCCAAGCAGAATTATTACAGACAATGGTTCCAATCTGAATAACAAAATGATGAAAGAGTTGTGTGAAGAATTCAAGATCGAGCATCACAATTCTTCTCCCTACAGGCCAAAGATGAATGGGGCTGTTGAGGCCGCCAACAAAAACATTAAGAAAATCATTCAGAAAATGGTGGTTATTTACAAAGATTGGCACGAAATGCTCCCATTTGCCTTACATGGAGGCAGTACTCCCAATAGAAGTTGAGATTCCTTCTATGAGAATTTTAGTAGAGGCAAAATTATCAGAGGCAGAGTGGTGTCAGAATAGGTATGATCAGTTGAACTTAATCGAAGAAAAGAGGATGGTTGCGCTATGCCATGGGCAGCTGTATCAGCAGAAGATGAAGAAAGCGTTTGACAAGAAGGTTCGACCCCGGGTATTCAGGGAAGGTGACCTTGTGCTCAAGAAAATCCAATCTTTCCTCACTGACATCAGAGGAAAATGGACCCCGAATTATGATGGACCATATGTAGTCAAAAGGGTCTTGACTGGAGGCGCTTTGATGTTAGCAACCATGGATGGAGAAGAGATCACTCGCCCCGTGAATGCGGATGCTGTCAAGAAATACTTTGTTTAGGAGAAGCAGGACATTATTCCCTCTATGTAATCGATACCATTTTCCAACACTGTAATATCGGGTCACGCTTTCCGCTGCCCGCCGTTCAATAAAAAGTTTTTCCCTTACTATAAATATGTGATCTTGATAGCAAAATCCTAATTGATTTAAACCTTTTCAAAATTTGTTCTACTTGATATATGAATAACGAAAGGATGACCGCCAATGCTCACCCTTACTCACAGAGAGATGACTAGACTATTGACACTTATGCCATCTGAGAGTGAAGGTCACTCTCGTCCGAAGGATCTGCGGAGATAGGGCTCGAGCATTTCCCCATGCATAAACACTGTGTCCCTCTTGACCTGTCGGCACAAGCATACGCATATCATATAAGTAGATAGCATAACATTGGCATTTTGCGCATCCTTTGTATGTTTTACTCTATCTCTTCGATTGCGTTTACCCTTGGGTATTTGGGCGTGTCTTATTCCTTCCAAATAGAATTGTCAGCCCTAAGCAGAAAAAGAAACTCAATATTTCTACTTCCCCACGAAGCTCGGTCCTTGTGGAAGACGGTTTTGTTTCAGTACATTCCCATTGGAACTTATGCCTCTATGGTTGAGTCTTGCTTGACAGTTTCTCTTCGGTTATTTCCCGAATTGAACTTCGGTCTTTGACAATCACGCTATGAACATCTCCAGCGTTTGAGCATTGATCAAGAGTGCATTTATTTTGCACTTTGACATCATAAGGATCACCATTGAAGATGTGGTACTTCTCCGGCAATATTACAAGATCCACTCGACAACTTACAGCTGAATGACAGAAGATCTCCTTATTTGAGCAACTCGTCTTGGGCTGACTCATATTCAAAACGACAAACAACAATCTCCTCGAGACAATCTGTCCTTCCCCAGTGGATTATTTCAAGATCATCAAGGCAGAGCAAAGTACATTACAGATACTTCCCCATTTGAGGATTTCTGCTACAACAATCTTACATATTTTTACATTTACAACAAAGATACTCCTCAAATGATTTTTCCCAGAGGGTTCATTACGAGTACAAACAACGATATATCTCCTTACAAGAGGACGCTCCACAAATCAACCTGTTTTACAGCTCCTTTGAAGATCCCCGGTGCATATTCTACAAATTGCCAATACAATACAAACTGCATCTACAATTTGCAATTACAAGTACAAGACCACATCTACAAAATTCTACAATTACAGATTACACAACATTTACATCAACAATTCTACAGTTCTACAATTTACAACATACAATTTACAATGATACTATGGCTCACAGCCGAACATCTACAATCAACAAATTTACAACCCCTCTTTGTGAAGATGCTCTCGCGAGTTTCCATCATTTTGGGTAGGAACCGAGACCAGCTCATGGTTCCCATACCATGGTGCAAAGGGGAAGTTCAACATCAGGAACTGAGACCAACTCATAGTACCCAGACTATGACGCTCGGGGAGGTTCTACATCAGAGACTGAGACCAACTCATGGTTCCCATACCATGATGCAAGGGGAAGTTCAACATTAGAAACCGAGACCAGCTCATGGTTCCCATACCATGGTGCAAAGGGGAAGTTCAACATTAGAAACCGAGACTAGCTCATGATTCCCATACCATGGTGCAAGGGGAAGTTTGACATCAGAGACCGAGACCAGCACATGGTTCCCATACCATGATGCTCGGGGAAGTCCTACATCAGAGACTGAGACCAGCTCATGATTCCCATATCATGATGCTCGAGGAAGCTCGACCACAACAACATCTACAACTACAATGACATTAGAGACTGATACCAACTCATGATTCCCATGTCATGATGCTCGGGGAAGTCATACATTTTATTATTTCAAGTTGAGTTCCGAAAGAAAAGATATACAGAAAAACAAAAAAAAGGAGAAAAAGAAAAATAAAGATGAATCATTAACTCAATTCACTTGGATTGTTACCAACCAACATTATGATAAGTACATCCCTCGACCACAAACTTCTTTCTCATCACCATGCCCCGGATATATGAGATACTGTTTTACCTCGGAGGATTCCCCAGTGATGTTTGTTCCCAGTCCCCGTGGAGTCTCCCTTTTGTTGGGTTTGTCCTTCCCGCGCGTCGTGTCTAGTTTCTCCCCGTGGCACCATTTCTCCACGGGACCCTCTGTCTTGCATTCTCATATCGTTGCATTATTGTATATCATTCGGTGGTTTCTTATGGCCAAAAATTCGTGCAATGTTTGTATTTAAGTCCCTCCTATCTCGTCGAGACGGAGATTTCAATCTCCATAACTCCGGATAGAAGTAACTTAAATAGGGGCATCTGTTGCACCCTAATTTTTGACCATAAAATGCCACCTCATTTTGCGTTTTTTCTCTCTCTGTTATTTATTTGATTTTATGTTACTATTTATGTTTTACGGCTAACCAATTTGTATGCAGTAATTCCAAGCGGAGATAGCCTTCATGCCTACATTTAAACAATCTCAGGGCGTGATTCGGCGGATTGGATTCAGACCAAAATGTCAAAGAGTATAATTTGGCCCGAAATAATTCCAAGGATTGGTCTAAACTCATGGTAGATTGGTTTCAAACTAGGTGCATTAAGATGAGAAGAGTTGTCCACATTCAGTTGGCGTTACAAGATGCATTGCAAGATTCAATTTCATGACCTGTTTCCCGATGCGAGCATTATTGAAAACCTCAACACAATTGCAAGCCAATAATTTTATAATTACAAAGAAGGAATTACAAAGCATAGCCGACATAACCCGAGGGCAAGTACATTGTTTCATATTGATAATATTTGGTACACTTTTTCATATTGTATCAAGTCTTGCTTCTGAAACAAGCTCGTTCCTATCCTTTTCAAGTGCTAGCCTTATCAATGAGAAACCTCCGGTATTGTACTGCTCCAAGCTCCAACAGAAGTTGAGACCAACATCCACAAATGCCACTTTCCGGGCCTGCATATTGATTCACATCAGCCCATGTTCCTTTTGCGGTCAGGAACCTGCGCAACCTGCCGGAAATAAGGAGATAAGATATCAATAGATAGTTTCACCCGCCGAAACGATAAATGTAACAGAAGGTCCCCGAGTTCCCTCCTGAAACAGACACAAGTATTGATCTTTGAAGAAGAAAATTCAAAAGCCATAACAGACATAAAGTAAAATCTAAGAAGAAGATGAAGTGATTTAAGTTCAGCCCTCAGAAAACTCATCATTGGGCAGAAACACGAGCGGCCGGGAGAGCAACAGCCAAGGCTGTCGCCGACTCCTTACCGTACATCGGATGATAAAATTCAGACATTTAAAGCAACCACAACGACAACTATGTTTCCTCCCAGCTCAGACAAAGCATCGTCATTGCCAGTTTAAAACCCTTCTCAGCAAGCTCAAGATCGGAATAACATCTGAACTCGAATAAGTTTTTTTCCTGCGAAGAAGAAGAACTCGAATCAGTTTTTTTTCCTGCGAAGAAGAAGAAGAAGAAATCAATTTGATTCCAACAGCATAAGAATCCACCATAAAAATAAAAAACGACAGCAGTTCTCAGAATCAAGCATCCCCACCGCAAGTCGCAACGGGCACCACCCCAAACCAATAGAACAAATACAAACCGTAGGAGATATCAATTGTGAGCATCAACAAACAAGTACATCAATAATATCAATAACAACATCTACAAACGACTTCAAAGAGCAACCAGTAGCAATACAAGCGGTACATCCAGGCGCCAACATCAGCATCAATCACCAATTCATCAGTGACAATTTTGTGACACCTAGCCAAAAGAAAGGCACCTGGAAATCAAAATACACAACCACAAGTCAGTATGATTCACACCAACATCCACTCCAAACCTGCCGCAAACAACAAGAGCAGAACAAGAACTTCGTACGATTAACAACTATAGCAAAAGTGAAGGGAAGATCGAGAATTAAGAATCAAAGCAAGTCTTGTCCTCAGTTCGACTCATCATAGGACGGAAACGGGCGGCCGGAAGGATAACAATCGAAGTTGCCATTCACTTCTTACCGAACACCGGAGGAATCAAAATTAGACGACAAGGCAACCATTCCCTTTTAGAACAAGTCCCAACATGATTCGAAGACATGATTAACGCAGGCTCAGGCGCACGTAGCGTCATCATCGCCATCACTTTTTTAGAAACCTCCGTCAGAAAATCATCGAGCGCATAGGTTGGATTTCATTGCAAACGCATCAGGTGCCAAGAATTAAGCATTGTCACTCTGGGCTATTAATCGTCCTGGGCCCAAAATGGTTGTTATCTACACCTGCCAAGAATACAAATCCAAAGTCAGCAAATCATCTGAAGAATATTCCACTAAAAGATTCTAATATCCCAATCCAATCCCATTTGAACGCAAACCGGAAGATTCAATCAAGTCATCATTGTGAATCGACAGAATGGGAAAGTTTTCGAATCTGATGCAACCCAAATAGGAATATCGCAATCAGCATTCAACTCTTTCAATCAAGTTTTAAACATGACATTAATTCTCATGGTGCCTATATAAAGAGATGAAGGTGAAGAGAAAAGATTCATGCAAAAAAACCCCACCGTACGAAGCCGAGAACACCAAACCCTAGAGCTACCACAAACCAAATCTCGTAACCGAGGAATCAAGGCTAAGAGACTTATCTCGTCTTAACTCGCGAAAGGTGTCTCCGTCCACCACGAACGACAGCCGTCGGAGCTCCAACACCAGCCGCCGCTCTCTAATCTCGGTAAAACCATCGTGTACATTGAAGTTCCTTATGATATTGATATTTTGATGTGATTGTTGCAGGTTCTACATTGAAAGTGAAAGCGAAATCGAAAGAAGAAGAAGATTCGAAATGGCTTGAATCGATTTGGGGAGAACCGAAATTGGGAGAATCAAATCGATGGGGGGATACGAAGCTTTAGGATTTCTTTTCTTTTTGTTTGTTTCAATTGTTATTGTAAATCTGCTAATTATCGCTAATCACACGTATCACACACACAAACCCACTTACTCTCCCTTAATTTAACACCAATTATTTAATTAACCAATAATTAACTCTTAAAAGAAACTATTAACTTTTATAATAAATCCTCTAATTAGTATGATCTAATTAATCTAAAAAAAACTCTTATTTGATCAATCCTTTTTTAATAAACCAACTCTTATCAATCATTATTTAACCCATTGAGTAATTAAAACTTCATTTAACTATTTGTCTTATTCAAATAAACTTATTAGTCCTGTTAAGTAATAATTTTGATTAGTTCCTTCTCCTTAAAAAAAAAAGAAGATTTTTGTAATTTAATTTATATTTATCAAAACTATTTTATAAGAAAATAATAAACCCTTTTATTTCATTAAGCACCTTTAAAGCCTTTTTTCTAAAAAACAACATAATCCAACTTAATGGCTAATAAAACCTTTCATTAAATATAATTAATTTAACCTTTTTATAAAATCAAATTCATTAAAAGAATACATTTTCTTACAACTCAAATGACTTATATAACCTTCGTAGATAAAATAAAAATAATAATTAATATAACTTTCATTAAAAGGATCAAGTGCAACTTTTTACTAAAATCAAATTCAACTTTTCTCTTAAAATCAATTCAACCCTTTTAAAATTAATCAATCAATCGTTCACTTCACGACACTTTCACTCTCACCTACACCTTAGCGCTTTCATGCGTGTGTATGGTTTATATTTCTGCAATTACCTTCAGCAATTTATATTACCGTCATTTATATTATCGCAGTGCATTCCGTCCAAAGGAAAAACCTACACATAATTCAACGTTGTGTGTAGTTGCACATCATTTGCATCATATTCTCCCCATGATCCTTGATCCCATTCAAGTTGATCATTTAAGATTAGGACCTACCCCATATGAAGGACCTTGTCTTTATCTTTACAACATAGAAACAAAACAATCAACACAATACAACTTTTTCAAACACATTAGAGAATAGATGTTAATCATCTTAAGTGAGATATAATCTCCACCCCCACAACAATGCAATTAAACATGTAGGGACTTTGCCTTAAGAGCGATAAAGGCATACTTGGCGACCATCCGAGTATGTAAGACCTTTTCTTAAGACGGTGCAAAGACCATTTCCTACAACCCCCTTTACATTTGTGGTGGTTATATCTCCCTTAACATGAAGACTCATCTCTTCTCCTAAACTCAATCAATCAACTACCCTAAACCCGTAGGAACTTTGACCACAGTCAAAGGATTCCCCTGACCCTTTAGGGTGAACTATAAAATACTCTGATTCTATTCCCGTAAGGATATGTAGGCATAAGATGCGGAATCTTATCGAGTATACTTAGAAATAAACCCCTAGGTCTTTAACCTTAAGCAGATAAACACATAGCAATAAACAAACATAAAACAAGAGGTTCCTGTAGAGTACTACAGAAACTTAGGATGCTAGTACCTTCCCTATGTTTAACCAACCCCCGAACCTATAACTCTCTAAACCTTGCATTTACATTGCATTGTGGGTATTTCGATCTTTATCCCTTCCTTTGGACAAATCAAAGTTCGGTTGCAAATGAATAACGATTCAAACTAATTAATAGTTTGGTATCCAAATTTTACCGCGACAGTAAGGATCATATCTCTTTGCTCAAGTAGAATCAATAGATGTTCTTGTACTCTTTGGAAAGCTGAGATATCCTACTTTAACTTTGATGTTTGCCTTTGGTATTGAATCTTCTTGGATCATGGTGAAAAAATGGCCTCAAAGTTGGCCAAAACACAAAACAGATTCTGCCTAAAAAATTTCTAAGTGTCAAAGTTCAAAATGTCTTGAAACCCTAACTTCATGGCCCTATATCTCAAAATCTATGCATTTTTTGGGGATGATTCACTGCAACAATATTTTTGTATAGAATAAGATCTACCATTTGAGCTTTGGAGTGCAAAAAATGGTTGCTTAGATCACAAGTTATGGCCTTGTAAAGTTAGGTACTTGAACATGAATTTGCATAACTTAGTGAAATTTTCAAATCTCCCAAATTTGCTTATTTTGAAAGTAACCTTGATTCTTTGATAAATCCTTGATTAAATGTAACTATGGATCATATTTTCTTGAATAATAGACATTTATGATCAATTTTTCTTAAAAAGTCAAACTTTGACTTTGTGTATCAAATGAATTTTATGAAGAGAAACCCTAATTCTTGATTCTCAATGGATGAATATCCCCAGGTGATTTTAAACTTTATGAATGGACTTCAAGGGTATATTTTAGTGTCTTGAATCATTTCCCAAGGTTTGAGATCATGTCTTAGCCAAACTCAAAGGTATGATTGACTTTTCACCAAAACCCTAGTTTGGTGGCTCAGATGGATTTGAATTCTTGCATTGTTTATGAATTAAGTTCTTTAGACCAATATAACCATATGAGTGGTCTAATATGATATAGTTGAGGTCCTTGAAACATATTTTGTGGTCTTGGATCATGTCTTTCCCCACAAGTCGTCCCAGGGATTGAATTAGGTCAAACCCCTATTTTTGGTGCACTGAGGGTCTTGAGTCTTGATGAGCTTGTAAAGATGCAACTTTTAACTTGATTATTAATGAGTGAAAGTTCTTGATCTTCATGGATGACATAGAGACTTTTGGTGTTGAATATGGTGCTTATCCCTTGACAATTCATCTGCTTGAGCTTTAGGGTGATCACCTAACATGTGAAACAAGTAGACATACATATTTTGTACCTGTGATGGGTTAGTGATGCATGAAAGTATATTCATATGATATGCAAATGATTTGGAATCTTCGGGTCAAAATTTAGGGTATGACACCAGCCCAGATACCAGACACATCTCTCTTGCATCACCCCAAATATATGATTGCATCCATGACTCTCACTTTCTTTCAATAGTATCAACATTTTCTTTAAACCTTTCAAGGCGCTCATCCCCCTCTTCAGAAATGTCGGGAATGTCATAGACTTGATGCACGTCATGGAAGTAAGGACACACTTTTGTTTGCACGGTAGCTGGTACAAAGGTAGGAAATGCTTGAGGAACTTCAGAAGTCAGAGGAACAGTTTGTTGAGTAGTTTGCACTGTAAATGGTGGTGGCACAAAACCAAAGGAAGGACCATAAGAAGGTACACTGGTGGCAGTAGCTGCTACAGGTAGAGGTTCCACTGTGGTGTTGACGATCTCAAAAACTACAGTGGTCTGAGTGTCCATCTTTGCACGTATACCTTGCAGCTTCTCCATTATTTTTCCTACGTTCCCACATAGGTCTTCCAATTTAACATTAAATCGTTCGATCTCTGGTGTGGTAAGGATTCAGTGGGAACATCCAAATGAAGCTTGTGCATAAGAGACTCCAAACCTATCCTTTAGCTCTTGGTACCTTGCTTAAGGTTGTCTATCCTAGTTAATGAAATCATTTTCTGAGTCAACTATTAGAGAAAAGATGTTTGCAATTAAATCTCTAAGTTCCTTGAAGGCTTATTTTTTAAAAAAATTATCATGGATGCATGAAGGTATGAATGAACGTATGCATACACACATATGCAAATATTCACATATTCACGCATATACTGGAAAACAAACAAGGGCCTAGGTTTGAAGATCACGAGCAAGAAGCCATGGTCTACACATCCTAAAAGGTGTGTACTAAGTGTTCTTGATCTGTAGAACAGGGTTCTAATAGGTTCTCAAACTCATCGATAAATCTTTCAGATATTATCGGCTTACACGATTACTCATGCGGGATAATAATATTCTCAAGATAAACTCATTTGAGTGTAGTATCGCATGACAACAATCACAGGTCTACACCAGGATAATCACTGCACTACGTCCAAAAAAGGCTTAGAGGGGTGAAGGGATACTAAGGTCCTCAACTTCACGGAGTCCTAGGTCAATAAAAGTAATTCCAATACGACTACTCGTACGACATTAGTAATCTCAAAGGGGCCTCCACTGGGCGGGGTTATATCATATGATATTCATGTTAGGACTATTCCCAACAGTTAATTATTGATTATGCCACAATCCTTTCATAGGTGCACTCAAGTCTGGGTTAGGACTTATCTCACCACTCAAGGTAACAAACCTGCGTGCAGAAAAACCCAAGCACGACAGATATATATACAAGTATACAAGCAAGCACACATATAAAATAACGCAAATGCAAACAAGGTGGGCTTAACACTCTTAGGGGATATATTCCCTAGTGAAATCGCCATTTCTGTTGTGGTGAGAATCTAAAGTAAAGCTATTGAATTAACTTGAATAAAAAATCATGAAGTTCACTGTTGAGCTTTGATTTATCCAAAGGAAATGGTAAAGATCAAAGAAAACCCTAAGTGCACTATGTAATAACAAAGATAAGTGAATCTAAGGTTCGGGGGTTGGTTATACCTAGGGAAGGTGTTAGTATCATATGTATCTGTAGTACTCTACAAGAACCTCTTGTTAGTATTTGTGTTATGCTAAAATTTGCTTGTTAAAGTTAGTGATAAGGTAAAGACTTAGGGTATATACAAAGTATGTTCGCCAAGACATCGTATCTCGTTCCTACGTATCCTAACAAGGATGGCATCAGAGCATTTGTAGTTCACTTAACTAGGGATGGTTAGTTGTTAGTGAGCTCACCAAGAATAGGTATCCTCGTGACTATGTACCCTCATTAGGGAATGAGGAATCAGATTGTATATAGTTTACCTAACTAGGGGTGAGGAACTATTGATTATGGTCAAGGTTCTAAGGGGAAGATAAGTGTCCACGACAAGACACCTACAGAGATTGCGGCGACTCTAATCCTAAGGTAAGGATAAAAGGGAAGGTAAGAGTAAGTGTTCATAACCATGATACTCACATAGAGTACGAAGACTCTAATTCTAAGGCTAGGATAAACGGAAGGAAGGAGTAAGCTATGCTAAGCTATCTTAAACATGACGTGGCAGTCAACTAGGAATCCTTTCCTTTGGAATTAGATTAAAGGGGAAAAAAACTAACCTAATGTTGTCATGCAATGATTCAGAACCTAAAATCTACCTTATTTCGATCTTAATCAAAAATCAAGTCAAACTAGGAGATCCTAAGGGAACATGTGAAAATAAAGAGGCCCGTTGTAAGGTAGCCCAAGAGAAAGTCGTGTGTGTGTTATGTATCATAAGCTAAACAATGAAAGATAACAATACAAGCCTAATGGATTAAATTCGATGTAACGACAACCATGTTGCGATTTAAGATTACAAGTCTCAAATAATGATCACGTCAAGCCTAGGTCCCACACGAAACTTAATAAACTCTCACAAAGAACTCTCAAACTTTTAAACAAGAATCAACATTAAATATTTTTTGTATTTTTAAAATTTTCATTTTTTAGTTATTTTTAAATATTAATAATTAAAGATATCATTACACAAAAATAAAAAACAAGTAACAAGTAATAAACAAGAATGCACTACTAAAAATTGTCGAACAAGTCAAAAGGGAAGTATAAAACTAGTTCTAAAAAAGTTTTGAAATAAAAAAAAATCTAAATAAAACACAAAGACAAAAATTTAAATTATCTTTTATTCTTTAGAAAATAAAAAACGAAATAAAAAAAACCCTAAAATAAACTTTATAAAATTAAAAAATAAAATTTGTTTTTGTATTTTGGAGTAACAAGATAATAGAAACAAAGTAATTAATCTTAACAAAAATAAAACCAGCAAAACAAGGCTAAGGTGTGAAGAAAAAGTTGGGTATTAAGGCCCAACAGAGGGTTGAAGGCATGAGTCATGTGAACCGGGTCAGGTCGCTCCGATTGTGACCCGTTTGGGACCTTTAAACCAAACGAAACCCTAGTGGCTAGACGACAAGACAACACACTGACATACCATATTCAACAGAACGACACAACAGATACAAATAAACCTCATGATGAAAATGATGATGGAGGTTTGGAAAACAAAACTATTCGCAAGAGAGAAATAAAAAAAAATCATTTTATCCCTCTCAATCCGCACCCCTTCTCGCTGAATCTCGCTCTCGCTTGTATCCCTTTTCACTCGCCTGTTCATAGTCTAATATCTCTATCTCATCTCACGCGATTTATTCAGACTCAACTCTCGCTCAAAAATCGATTTCCTCATGAAACTGTATTTCACTCGGATGTGCAGAAAAATAAGCATAACGACAAAACAAGATCATAAAGAATATGGACAAGAAAACTATACTGACGACGAAATGTTCGTGTTAACGCCAATGTATCCTCCTCCTTTTGATTATGCGATTTCTTCTTCCGTGAATCCTTCTCTGTGGTTCTGTTTCGGATTTTGTGTTATTATTAATTCTCTATAATCAACCGTAAATGTGGATATTGAGTTTCTAAGCTTCTGAACTTCTTTGGTATGACTGTTTTTTAATAGAGGTTTAGATTTTGGGTTTCTTGATGTTATGTGTTCTGTTGTTAAGGTTGAGGCTATGTTTTCTCGGTTCTTTTTTTCCTCTCTGGTTTTTTATGTTCTTACGATTATGTTTTTTTGTTGTTGGTTCTGATGGCTTGGAAGGTATGAACTGCTTATTGCTTTGAATTTTCTGGCCGCCTAGGTTGTTTTGATTTTTTCTCTCTTTCTGCTATTTATTTTTTACAGAGACTTCTCTTATTGTTCTGGCCCTCAATTCTCTTCATCTTTTCTACTTTAAATTCAAATTCAAAACTCATGTGCTAAGTTTGCTAATTTGTCTTGTTACTCATGTTCTGTCATTTTCATGTGCTGCAGAATTTTGTTGTTCTTGATGCAGAGTTATAATAGGTTTTTTGAAGGGTTTTGTTTTGGAGTTATGTGGAGTGAAAAGTCCTTGTCTTGTTGCAGCATGTTACTCATGAAAGGTAGCAGGTCTTTGGAGCTTTGTTTGTGGTGCACAGGTTTTGTACGGTTTTGGATGGCATTGATGGTAGGTTGGACCAGGTTAGCAGCATAGCAGTACAGTTTATGTCACAGGCAGCATAAATTTGGCATGTTTTTATGCAAGCTAACATGTATAGAATGGATGTATGATTTGAGTGGTGAGGAGGCATAGCTTGGGAAGCTACAAATAAGTTTTGTATATTTGAAATTGGTTGTGACTTGGAAGCTTGGCTCAAGTAGCAGATTTGTTGTGAAGGCATATGGCCCATTTTATTCAAAAAGTTATGAGTCTTTATTTTTTTGTATGAACTTTTAATGATGTATTTTATAATGTAGCTTTTGTAACATTCTTCTTTGTATGCAAATGGACTTCTTGAAATTTGGACTTTTGAAGTGCAATGAGATTGGACTTTCATTGTGAATGGATATGGAATTTGGATAAATGTGTTAAGAAAATAGTTTGTGGGTTAAACAAAAAAAGATTTGAAAATAAAAAGAATGGTTAAAGTGTGGATTAATGGATATTTAATTTCTAAAAAGAAAGATATAAAGGATAATTGAATAGGATAGTTATGAAACTGGATATAAAAAATGGTTAATGGATGAATGAAGTGGGGTTAAAAAAAGAATATTTGAAATGGATTAATGAAAATAATCAGGACATAATGGAAACTTAGTTTAAGAAGAAAATGGAGAACTGATAACGGTCTAGGAAAATCAGTGCTTGCACACAACTTGAAATATACCAACTAAATCCACAACCAAATCTTGAACTTTTGAATCAATGACAAGAAACTGAACCACACAATCAGTGCTTGCACACAACTTGAAATATACCAACTATTTTGACCTTTAATGGCTCTGTACCTTGCCTTCAACAAAAAATTGAATTGATACGAGACCCTGACTTGGTAAAGTATTGATTCATGACAAATCCATCTTTATAACAAAACAAAACCCTCTTTCTTGACCAAGATCAAGTTCCATCCAATTGAACTAAACACTACTGCACACACACGCACTTAACCTGCCAGCCTCAAATGAACCTGAATTGAATGGTACATGCTCATCTTAAACACACAAGGTAAGAAAATCTTAATCTTTGTGCCTTGAGTGCACACTTATGAGACAATGACTTGATGAAAAGCAAAACCTAGATTCATAATATCTGCCATAGCCTGACAACCTGATACTAAAACAAACCACTCGTTTGACCAAGATTAGGTCAAGCTTCCACTAAATCTCAAGCCACACCGACACACCCAATCTAATAACCTTGATTGATCTATCCATTGAACCTTCTGCAGCAAACCCTAATTCAAAAGTGAAATAAAGCAAACAAAGTCTAATAATTTGTTTAGCTATACATGAATGATTGATCTAGAATGTTATTCAAAAGATCAAAGAATCTAAGGGTAAATTTTGTGGTATGATAGTCACCTATTTTCCTAAGAATGTTATATCATTCTAAGATTTCGAAATTGACTAGGTCACAACATGTCTAATCATAAGCACCCCTAAGCCAAGAAGGATAATCAATAGGAAAAAATATGTGAAAAGGGTAAAAAAAAAAATCCCTGGGCAAGATTGTAGACCAACCCAACCAACTGAAAATCCTATATCATATAAAAACCCACTACATCACGAGTAACAAATAGGTAAGACAATGACTCGGGGAGCATCAAACAAAAAGGGAAAGAGGCACACACTGAACCAATGATGATCCCCCTCTTTAGTAAATTCTCTCTAGTAGGAGTCTTATTCAGAGAATGTTTCCAAGAGAAAACAACTATATTAGATAGGGTGATAAGTGGTAAATGCATCATGTTTCTTATTTATTTTATTTTTGTTTTCATGAGGTTTTGCATAGTTTTAGTTCAATTTTATACATTTTCATCTTTTTTTCATGTTTTTAGGTAATAAGAAGGTATTGATCGAATCAAAGCAAAAAGGGCCAAAGATACAAGAAAAATGGCTCTTCTCATACAAAAAATTTGTGATCAATAAGGCCTGGCGCTCTCCTATGATACAGACCATGTTGGCCCCTTGGAGCTCCTCCCATACAAGCAAGCCAAGAATGACACGACTTGGCCATGTTCCCTGACACGGGTCGTGTCAGCTTGCTAGGTAATTACAAAGTCTTGATTTTGAGTAGTTTTTGTGAACTTTTGGCATCCATAACTTCTCAAGAATTAATGATTAATGATTAGTAGTAGTTAAGCTTGAAATTATTGGGTATTATGAGTCACTAATGGCCAAATGTAGTATTAATAGAGGCTTAGGCTTGAAGGAAAGTCATCACTTTATCACCTATCATCCTAGACTTTTGCTACTTTTCTTTGTTGTTTTCCTTCCACTTTGAAGCTTTAGTTCAATTTGTTATTGTAATTTCTCTAAACTTTGGTATTTCAATCTTGTTTTCTTTTTATTTCAAGTTATTATTTACTTTATTTCTTTCTTCCTTTATTTCTTTATTAAATTACTTTTAACGTCTTTATATTATTTGATTGTTGTCCATCTCACCATGAATGAGTAAATTCATAAGGAGATGGGTTCATGAGAGTCTATCTCATGACAAATCCCAATTGAATCATTCATTTGTAATTACGAGAATTGTAAGTTTGATTTATTATAGAATTTGAACTCTTGACCATGTCTTTGTCGATTTCGAAAGGAAAGGAAATATAGAAGTCGATCATGTATTGAAAGATAATGATTCTACTTCCAAAAGAGGGTTACTAAACAGTTGAGTTCAAGGTTTAAACCCTCAATTTTAATATTTTATTTTTAATAGAGTTTTGGAGAGTTTTAGTTTAATTATTTAATTTAATTAGATATTAAACATATTAATAAAATTATAAATATTTCATAGTTGGGAGAAAATAGAATTTTATTTAAAATTATGGAGTGATGGGTGAATTGAGGAAAAGCTGAGGGTGTGGTGAGAGTTGAGGAAATAATTGAATTAGAATAATAATTTAGTTTAATCAATATGATGATAGAGAATATATAATTAAAATAAAGTATAAGTTAGTAAGATTAGGGGTGAGAGGAGAATGAATTAAATTAGGGGGAATAAATATATAAGTTGTTGTTGGAAAGTTTTCACAATACGTAAAAATCTTGGGAGAAAGAGGCAAAGAGGCAGAACCTAGAGAGAGCTTAGGTAGGAAAAGGGAGAAAGATTTCAAAGGGAAAGAACTCCATTGATATGCAATTTGAGGTAAGAGGGGAAATTATTAATTTATCCACAATTACCATAATTGAGACATAACCACCTTAAGTACACGATAACCCTACAACAAATTCAATGAAAATACTATCTCATTTCCATTCTGAGACTTCTAATGGTTGCAATAATCCTCCCAGTCTTTCGTGCTCATTTTTCACTTACTGACATGCTACATATTCAGCTACATACTAGACAACACTTCTTTTCATACTAGGCCATCAATAATCTTTCTTCAGGTCTTGATACATTTTAGTTAAACTAGAATGAATGGTAAACACACTTTTATGTGTCGCAGACACATAAGAGAGTTGTTCATCCCCCAACACAAGATTGAGAGCCTAATACGTCAACCAGATCCATTGCAAAGATTGACAAGCGTGATAGAGGAGACAAGAGACTCCTTCAAGATACATTTACAATATGAATCAGGATAACTTTATATAATTGAAAAGAGTTGTATTGTGAATGTTGTGTGGGATACTAATTGGCTTGATATAAATGTACTACAATTATGGTGCACATAAGTACATCTTTTATGGTGATTTTAATTTATATTCATTGTTCTCAAATATTTTTAATGTCAAGACTCTCATCAAAATTTGACTTTTGTGTTAATATTTAGGTACATGCATCAGATGCGTGGAGAAAGAAATTTATAAAAGTATGGATTCTGGGAACCCTTCAATATTTAATATGCCCTAACGTTCCACAAATGACATCCAAACTTATATTCAAAATAACTTAATTTAAGAGAGTGTAGATTTTTATCCAAAATTGTATATCAACTCATAAGTATATATCGAATTTGTGTTTCTCTTATTTAATATTCAATTTTTTACCATTATTAATTATTCAGGATATTTTTGCAGTGGTCATTTGTAACTAATAATTATTTATTACAAGCAAAATAATTTAATGATGTTATGGTCGTTACACTATAATCTTGATTCAAGGATGAAAGAGAATAATAGCATGTAAATGATATTATTTGTAACACTAAAATGTTCACTTTATTATTGAATAATTTTTATTTATGTTTAATTTTCTTCAACATGTAGAGTTGTGGAAGGATATACTTTTATGTGTCGTAGTTTAAGAAATAAAAGATTAAATTTCATTTTTCCAAAAGTAAATGGTATTATTTGTGACATCCTTTTATTTTTGCTAATGTATTACTTGTGTTTTGTGTGTATTAATGACTACATAAAAAATATTTGCAGCGGCGACAACAACCAAACGCACATGAGTGTGGATATTACGAAATATAAGTTAGATATTTTCTTTGGAGACACTAGTGATTTATGGTCTAAGATAATCATTTTATCCATATGCGTGTAATTTATTTATATTATTTGTTAAATTATGTTGTTGTTAGGGCTGATAATGAACTGAACCAATTCGAACATGATTTGAAACTCGATTTAACAAATAAATCGTTGAACTAGATTCATAATCCAAATGAGTTAAATATGATGAAAAAACACTAACTTTGTTAATTAATTGAGTTGAACTTGAACTATGTATAGTTCGACTCGTTAGGTTCATGAGTCAACTCGATTATATTATATGAGAATGTTATATTGACTCCAAGAGGAGGTTTACAAACTTACTTCAAATATTGGTCCTCAATTTTCTTTTATTCTAATAGTTTTAATTGATAATTTATATTCTCAAGTGAGCAAAATATTTTTAAAAATAATTATATATACAAATAAAATAAACCTCATATAAATAAATACATTTCTATATTGTTTATAGATTAAAATTCTACATTAAATAAAATAATTAGATCAAAATCATATATAATAATTCGAGTTTTAGCTTAAAAAAGTTTGTGTCAAATTCAAGTCGAGTTTCAAGTTGAAGCAATTCTTATCGAGTCGAACCGAGTTGAGACGATTAGATTCTATTCGACTCGTTTTAGGCCCTAATTGTTATTGTTAACTAGTAAATAGCTTATGATGTTGGCGTTATTGTAAAGATTAAATGTTTAATGTTGTTGTTATGTTATTCAAATAAAATTTTATTTAAGTTATAAGTGTTTAACGATCATACACCATTCAAACAAAAAAATGTATATGATCTTGCTCACTTTGTGTTAATGCCTTTCTAGATTATTATGATTTCCGTTTTTTTATTGAGTGTTCTTTGTATATATATATTTAAGTTTTGTTGTAAAAAAAGTATGTGTGCCGTTTTAGATTTTTTATAAGCAATTCATTTTGGTATATATGAAACCATCTAATTTTGTTCCACATGTATATATAGGTTATGTCATAAAATGAGTAGATAGGTTTCTCTAACAAAAACATACAGATCAAAATGAAAATAACATAAAATTTAAAAAATTTATATTGTAAAAAAATTATGTTTTTCTCTTTGGTTGGAATTTCCAACTGAAGTAAATACTTAGAAAATTGCTGCGGGAATATAAAAATATTTTTTTTAAAATCAAATCTATAATCATTACAATTTTTTTTCGAGTAACCATTAAGCCAAAAGAAAAAGTGATTCATTTTTAATGACATCTTTCGTTACTTCGTCTATCAAATCAAGGTAAATTTCATTTTTCAATCAAAGCCCTTATTCGTCATAGTGCAACTAATTATTTTTCTAAACTCAATTATTTTTGTATTTAGAAGAAGTTAGATAACCAGGCTAATAAGCAGAGCCAATAATCATCTCAGCCTAACTTATGATCATCGATGAGTACACCCTGTGTAGACTTGATGAGCCTATTGCAATGTCTATTTAGAAGGAAACATCTGGATTCGGAAAATGTAAGAAGTGATAGGGTTTACAATTTGCAATTAAGTAGCAAACTTATCAAATACTATCAAAATCCAAACCAATTGTACTTTTTAAATTCAAAATAGAATCAATAACATACATTATTATGATCAAAATCATAACACTTATTAAGTTTAAGAGATTCTACATTTATTGAAATTCAACAACCTTCTTCAATCATCTATCTCAATAGGATTCTCCATGGAACTACCTGCACTCTTCTTCTTTCTCACGATGGGAGGCTCAAACTGACCATAAAGTAAAAGCTTATGCTGATCAACTACAGCCTCATCATTAGTTGCAATTGTGGCTACCATTTCTTGTCTTCCCATATGCATCATTTCCCTCTGATTAACCCTCTTAATCATGTCAGTATTTTTCTTCTTCAGACTTTCGTTTTCCACCTTAGCCAGTAATTTTAAAAAGCTAAAACCAGATGCAGGAGATGCAGTTCCTTGACTTGGAAAGTGCGTTTTTGTGGTTCCATTAGAAAGCACAGTGTTAATCGATGATGGTTCCGCTGCTGGAAATAACTTTGAGGCCTCTTCCTTCCACCTTGCAGCCAACTCTTCAAAAGTTTTATTTTTAAAACTTGTCATACACAAATCTGCTAATATGGCATTCCAATTTCCTTCACCGTATTTCCGAACACCGATACACAAAGCATTTAGTTCAGTCTCAGACCAATCATCCTCCTTACCTTGCGGAGTATCTGTAATGGTTAAAGCATAATAAAATAGTGTGTCTATGTTTTTTCCACAGTAAAATCATACTAAACCTACCTATATTACTAATTTTCCATATTTCATCATACCAATATCTTAATCAATAATTTCTTACTAGGATTATCGAACTTAGTCATCCGGAGATCACAGCTATGATTCGGCGTAATTTTACTTGAACTTGAGACATCGAGCTCCTTACCTTTTTCCGCTTTTCGAGTATTGCTTATGGAATCCATGCAATAGTCACTATTTTTCCTCGTACAAAATCAAATAGTTAGTAAAGGTTGAGTTTGGAAAACTTAATAAACAAGTTCTGCATTAAATTTAGTACCCAAACATCATAAGCTTCTTAACAGTATCATTGAAAATATGTTTTGTGTTAGGGGAATCCGAAACTGCAGAATTTGGCTGCAAAATGTGGATAAATATATTAATCAGAAAAATAAACAATAATATATGATGAGAGACAGAATTAGAAAAGAAAAAAATAATCAGACCCTATTAGTTTCTGCAGTATTATCATCAACTTCAGAAGCAGTTCTTGTTCTCTTGCGTGTGTAATCCATGAATCCCTCATCATTTTCCAAGTAATTCTTGATTTTTGATTCCATTCTTAATGACACTATTTAAAATTCACAGATCCATATTCGATTATTGTAGATTAAAAAAAAAACAAATCAATTGAAGAGTTTATTAAATTCTTGTACATAAAATTCAATAATAAATAGCAGACATTTGTCCAAAAAGAAAGTAAATATTACGATAGATTCATATATTCAAATAAAAATTAGTTGAAGAGTTTATGTTCAGAAAAAAATCAATTGGTCAAGCTAGATTACATAGATAGATTGAGAATATACCAAGAAGATATCATTAAAATAAATTTTATTTTCTTAAATTCTCAATCAATACAACAACTTACAAGCAAAACGAACTAAATTCCAGACAAATAAATGAAACATATATGAACACCTTTAACAAGTTATCAATAATAGGTTATGCGATTGAAGGCATGTTAAATGTTTGAAGAATAATCGATCACTCACATTGGTTCAAACAACAAGAGCTTGCAAGTATCAAAAGTATGGTATCCTGAAAACACAAAGACAAATAAGTTAGACAGATTTAAACAAAGTAAAAGTAGCAAAGAAATGGTTTCAATTGTAGTAAAATTCTAAAGAAATTGAGGATGTAATGAAATTGTATGAAAAACCTACAACTGACCTCAGTAAACCAAATAAGCCTCTACACTCAGAAATGAACCAAAGAACACAGGTAAGATTATATATATTAGTAGAAAAATGTTATATTCTCTGTCCTTGATTATAATACATTTTATGAATATTTATCTTTAAATATAAAATGTTTAGAAATTTATGTATATTTATTATTCTTTTTTAAAGTATACTTTTTATTAATATTATTAAATTGCACTGGGTAAAATATATACATAAGTCAATATTTACTTTATTTATAATTAAAAAGATTGTACTCAAATTATATAAATTATTTATACTATTAATTTTGTTAATGTGTGATAAATGTCCTAAAAGTCTAATAAATTCAAATAAAGTGAACATAATAATAATTAATGTAAGTTGTTGATCAAGGGTTCCATCTTAGACGAGGATTTATTTATAATTCTGTCAAACAAATTTTGGATATTTATAAATTATCAATTTAAAAACAAATAGTATGATTAGTAAAAAGTTTGAAATAGTGACTGATCATTTTATTGTATTTTTGAGACAAATGACTTATCTTATTCATTGTAAATATAATCATAGTTATTGAGTGTAAGTCAAATATTTTTATAGAAATTTTTTATAAAGTATTTTTACGATGAATAAAAATACTCAATCCATCAATTTTTTATTACTTGTCACTTTCGCTAAATCACTCTATTTTTATTTATTTGTCATTTTTAAAATAGTACAATATAATATTAGTTATAAATTTATTTATAATATTCTTAGTTATTTATTGTAGAAAACAACCTACTAAATAGAATAATGAATGGTTAAGGAGCATATTACGGAGAAAAAAAAATAAAGTAGTATTAAAAACAAAAAAGTTATCAATTCTCTTAATTTATATAAGAAAATCAAAGAGTAACATATAGTAAATGATACATTAGATGTTATTAAATAAAATAAAAGGAGTAAAAAACAATTTTATATATGGTTAAGCGCATGGAAGCCAATTGGGTCCTTCCTTGGATTTTCATATTCCTCTTTGCATTATTTTCTGTATTTTAACACTTACCTAACAAATTACCTATGCTATGTTACAAAGTTTAATATATTAGTTGTTGTTTTTATTAAGTGTCACAACATAAGATTATCGGGATTTTAAAATCCTCACTGATGTTTATTATGACAAAGTTTAGTGACACATGGTATTTTTTAACTATCACTAACATCTTTTAACACACATATGAGATACTTAACTGATTTACCTGCAAGATGCAGAAACACATTAGTTAATTTCATCTCTCCTTTGTCTAACTTTTTACACACAGACAAAGGCATCAAGCTAACGGTATTCTCTAAATCATAAAGTGCTCTCTTAAATTTCATGATGACTATTTGACAATGGATAGAAAAACTTTTGGATCTTTAAACTTATAGATCACCATATTTTGAATGAAAGCACTACTATTATGAGTCATAGCCACATTTTTATGGTCCTCTAGCTTCCTTTTATTGGAAAGAATCTATTTTAAGAACTTAGCATAAGAGGACATTTGAGTTATTGTCTCGGTAAAAGACACATTGAGGTGAGTCTTTTTAAGAAGTTTCACGAACTTTTTGAATTGGGCTTCCACTTTGGCTTTTACAAGTATTTGTGGAAAAGGAACAATAAGTGTGTAAGGAGGAGGAGCAACATAGGGTGCATCCTTCTTAACTTCTTCAACAACCTCTTTTTCGGATGGTGTTAGCACACTCTCTTCAACCACTTCTTCTCTCTCACTAGAACTACCCACTTGCTTACCACTATGTGAACGTGAGAAAAACGCACAAGAATGGGGGGTGAATTGGGTAAGTTAATCATTTTAACACTTCTAAAAAACATCTTCAGAACTCGAACGTGTTTAGAGTCTAACCAGAGATGTTAATAGCAACAGAGAGAATAAAGTTTAGAAGCAATAAGCAAATAAACACACAAAATTTATCTTGGTTCCTTTCCTAAACTGAAAGTAGTCCAGTCCCCTTGCCTCAACAAGAGATTTCCACTATAATCAAACTGATCACACTTTGCTCAAGCAAACTAGCAAGAGACTTCAACTACTCAATCACACTAGAAAGAGAATTCTCCTCAAGCAACCTAGCAAAATACTTCTGCTCAATCATACTAGAAAGAGACTTCACTGCTCAAGCACACGAGCAAGAGACTTCACTGCTCAAGC
The DNA here is from genome assembly GCA_963859935.3 of Lathyrus sativus. Taxonomy (NCBI): domain Eukaryota; kingdom Viridiplantae; phylum Streptophyta; class Magnoliopsida; order Fabales; family Fabaceae; genus Lathyrus; species Lathyrus sativus. Next base: position 755,336,316 of record OZ012735.1, read on the forward strand.
AATCTTGCAAGAGACTTCCTCTACTTTAAACAAACAGTTTAGTATAAATGATTATAAATATACTTTGATGTTCAATCAGAAATATAAAAGTTGTACAACAACCACAAAGGTTCTTAACATTTAAGATTTCTAAGATATACAAAGATAAGAAATCTTAAAAACGTATACAATAACATTTATACAACTTTAGCTCTCAGTTATGCTCAAAGTTGTTCTTATGTAGTGTTGTAACTTTCTTTCAAATATTCAACTCCCTTTTATAGAGGCAAAAAAAAATTCGTTGGGAGGTGACTTGCATAAGATTCTTTTGTTGAGAAGCCATCCAAGAGAAACGTTGAAGGATGTATCTGGTTAAGATCATTGTCCATTGAGTAATGATTATTTCCAATGCATCTTTCTCATACTAGGTATCTTCCAAAAGGTTGGGGAAGACTTAAGAGGTCACATCACCATTCCTTGAGCCTTGCACGATGAAACTCTAGTTGAATTTTTACATAATCTTGCGTTATGACGAGACTGGTCTGCTTTTGAGATAGAGTACAGATCATAGGTTCAATCCCTTTAGCATAGGTCTTCAAATTATGAGCTGTCATCAGAGGCTGGGATATCATGATTAGATTCTGATCCTTCAGAGGCTGATATTTATGTTCAGAATTATCAGATTCTGATCTTTCAGAATCTGAATCATTTTACTTTTTTTCATATGCTTTTATACAAGTCAATTTAGTGTTGAAATTTAAGCTTATGATCATGCACACTTTAATATATGTTAGTATACCCAGTTATTCTTTAAGTACTTTGTTATCTTCAAAACCCGAGGGATATGAACAATTTTGTTCCAACAATCTCTCCTTTTTTGATGATGATAAACAAAGGTATTTAAGAATAATGGTCGATCAGTTTAACTAAATTAACAATATCAGAGTATAAGGTTTGTAAGCTCTATCTGAGTCTAACAGTCTAAAGGTTGAGTTTTGCATGGTTCCCCTAAGTCCTATCCAAGTTAATTAAACTAATCTTGATAAAATAATGTTCAGATGAAAGCAATAATAATTAGGGTTTAGGTAAATAAAAATATTCAAAATACTTTTATCCTCTTAAATACTCCCATGAATTTCTCCCCCTTTTGTCATCAACAAAAAGAGAATAAAAACATTAATTGGTGACTTAATAGAAGTTGAATTCTATTAAGGGATGTTTGTCGATATGCTATAGAAGTTGAATTCTCGAGATGAGAAACAAAATGGGACTTAATATTTTCTGGAAAAAGGAGTACTTCCTCTAACAGTTCCACAACATTATTATTCAAGTTTTCCACATCAGCGAGATGTGTCGATAAGCAGTTAATTGAGCGTGAAGAAGCATTTTTTTTTAAATTGATAAACACTCTAGTCTTATCTCAAGGGACTCATGGAAAAACATTCAGAAGCGATAAGCATACAAGAATCTACAAGGAGAATGGTGAGGAGGCAAACATTATAAAACAATTATTTTATACTTGTATAAATAAGAGTTCTAGTGTTAGGATTTGGGGTATTCATTTCACTACTATGGAAAATACATATAATAACGTCTGCGTTACTACGTATATTTAATTAACCGTTATAATATGTGATATTTATGTGCATGTATTTTTTAAAATTTTATTTAACCACCTATAACCACGATTGATTTAATACCCTTGGTGAAAAGTGGTGTGTGGTCATGGGTAAATCCCAACACCAACATTTTTTGTTATTTACTTATTTTTTTAAAATGCTAACAAACCTTTCATCATGGGTATTTAAATCAATCGTGGTTATAGGTGACACTTTATTTTTTTAAAGATATATATAACGCTCTTAGTTCATTCACTTTTGCCCTATATGTACTTAGACAAACTTCATCTTCTGCTTCCAAACTTCTTCCATTAACGATTCTATTTACTTATTTTTTTTATTGTTGTTCGAGTTGTTGTTCTTATTGTTCTATTTTTTGCTCTTGTTGTTCTTGTCGGTATTTTTTTCTTGCTGTTGTTATTGTTATTGTTGTTGTTGTTGCTCTTGTTGTTGTTGTTGTTGTTGTTGTTGTTGCTGCTGCTCTTGTTGTTGTTGTTGTTGTTGTTGTTGCTCTTGTTGTTGTTGTTGTTGCCTTTCTGGTGATGAGTTCAATGAATAGAGGCCAGAGCTCTGAGGAAGAGGATTGAGGCAAAAGTTTCGCAAGGTTTCCAAGAATCAAGGAGAAAGGCTTAGAGTCGGCAATTAAGGTATGAGGAGTATTGCCTTCATTGTGTTCAATAAGTGATTCAACGTGTTTAAAGTTGATTTAAAGATTTAGGAATTTTTTAGTATTGGATTGTTGTTGCCTTTCTGGTAATGAGTTCAATGAATTTGAGGGATTTGAACTGATGGTCTGATAGGTTGAGGCTGATTTGGGAATAAGGGAAATTAAGCCTTCGTAGCCAAAATCCGTTGTAGAGGTTTTAACCGTATAGGGTAATTGATTGTGAGAACTTTAATGACTGTGGATATTTGTAATAAATTATGGGAATTGGAGGCGTAAATATGATATGGGATTGGCCTAATAAGTCATAGATTTTGTGTCTTTATTGCCGTAATACCTTAGAAATGATTTTGGGATGTTTTTAGGCCACTGGGGAAGGAAATCGTAGAGGTTTTTGGACTAGTTTTAGTGCTGGTGCATAACAGTGATTTGCTGTAATCGCGAGTTCGCACAGCGAAGAATACTTTGCACGCCGAACATTTGTCCCAGATTCGAACAGCAAACTTGCCAGCAAACGTAGCATAGTTTCGGGAATTATGTTCTGGTTCAGTGATGCCTTGATGTTTGATGTTGTGATTTTTCTGATGAGTTACCATGAGTATAACTGTGATTCCTGTGTGATTAAATGAATGTATGATGAATTATTATGAGTATAGTTGTGATTCCTATGTGATTAATACGTGACCATATGATGAGTACCCATGAGTATAATTGTGATTCTTATGAGATTAATACATGATTACATGATGAACCCCCCATGAGGGACTGTGATGATTTGTGATGTTGATTCCATGAGTTTTTGATGATTATATGATGACATGATTATTATGATGATTTTTATGAATGATGATGCGCCTTATGAATTTATTATGAGGATGATATCGACGTGTGCATCATGCATTCATATGCATCTGGACTTCAGTTCAGGACCTTGATTTTTGTGGCTTCAGTCCCATTGTGCGGATGTGAGGTATTCTGTTGTACTCCGATTCTCGTGTAGAATCGATCCTACTGTTGTGGATCTATGAAGGGTTGATGGCCCAGTGTCCATCGAATTTTGTTGATTGGTACCACATGCATGAATCTTGTTGCATTTTCATTTATGTGACATTTTAACGTAATTTATAATGTTGTGGCCTTGATGTTCCTTGATGATTACGATGAAGTTGAATATCAAAATGATGTCATTTTATATATTGATTATTATGAATCGTTTTACTCATCCTTCCTGTTTGAATGTTGCCTCCACGTGGGTAACGTGCAGATGACCAGATTTAGTCGTGGATGTCGTCGAGGACTTTTGAAGTTTTTGGGTCGTTGGCCATGATGGTTGACTTAGAGGGTCTTATGATGTAACATCGGGTTGGGGTCTTTGAGTCAAACTATATTTTATTGAGTTTTGTTATGTTGATTGCCTTGCGGCGCAAGGAAAACTTTGGATTATTACCTTTTGAGTTTCGCTGCCTTTTGAGTAATGTTTTTGAGTAATTTTGGGAAAACCCGTTGTTTACAGAGCATTGACTATATTTGAATTATTGAGAAATGTGAGCCCTTTTGAGATGATTTTATTGCGTTCAATATTTTACTCTGATAAATATGATTGATTTTCCATTATATTTGTGGGGTAGAAAAGGTGTTACAAGCTTCGCTGCTACTTCTCCCAGTGAATATTTGTTGGCTGCTCGTTGTTGTTCGCCCAGCGAATATGCTGAATCTTCACATTTTATTTGGCTTCCTTGTCAAATTTCCTTGTGTTTTGCTCTTTGATATATTATGCCTAAATCCTTCATAATAACACACAAATCAAAGCAACCAAAGTTATTCGTAACATATTGAAGAATAGCAAGGAAACATGGAATAAATCCATTGAAACATAACAAATGAGAAGAAAAATGCCAAATAAAATGGATTAATTTAAAGCATGTTTGGCATTTAAAAAACTCTCTCCAACTAGATATTTGCTTGTCCTCAAGAAAAGTATGTCTCTCATTGAAAACAAGAGGATTTTCTCAAGCATTTAACTCCACCAAGAATGGATTTATGACTCAAATTAAACAACAAATGCGCACAAGCAATGTTCTCTACTTCCTAGAATCGAACAATACAAAATAATTTAGTTTTTAAGAAAATATTATGCAATGCTTCAAATAACAATTAATTTTTCATGCTTGAATCACTCTAACACACCTCTTCAAATAAGAATGAAAAAATTAACGTGTTTGCAACCGCGGGGCAACTTCACTCACCTGACAAACAATGCAAATGACAACTCAATTCATATGTTCATCTAATCAATCCAAATGAAATCATGGAAGCAAGAAGATCACTAAGGTCTTGAAAGGTTGTAGCTTGGTTAAGTTCACAACAAAGGGACATATCTAAGGCCAAGGAATCAAATTTGCCAATGCAAAATAAATATTCATAATACAAGGTTATGTACACACTACAACTTCATCCAATACTTGCTTTTCTCAATTGTTCACCCTTTCAAACTTCCTTTATGTACATTATTCATTTTCTATTTTTTTTCTTTGAAATAAGCATGCTTTTTCATTTTCTTTTTCACATTCATATTCATAACTTTCTTTTCTTTTTCCAATGCTTGTTTGAAATATCTTAAAAGTTTGAGTAACCTACCACTTTTCTTTTTACTCTCCCCAACTTAGATTCAACCAAATCTCAAGTGAATGTTCCTTGCCTTTTATGGCAAGGAAAACAATTTAGAATAGTATTCAAAGATTCAAGAATTTTTTTAGAATCCCACAAAATTCAGTGATGAACTATCTTTCAAATTATGTACAAATACCAAGTTCATCAATAAACTAGGATCTAAACTATTAAGCCTAAATAGGTTAGTAAATTCTCACTACTCACGGGTAAGTTAATTTTTTGGGATATGGTTGTGCTCAATATCAACAATTGCCTTGATCATATCTAATGCTTCCAAAAAATCAAAATAATTACAAGACTAAGCATGAATCAAATGTATTAAAAAATATTATCAATAGAGGTCTCTCACAATTTGTGGCTTTTGGAACCTAAGTGAAACAAGTACTCAAACACAGTTGCAAAATGAAATAAGGATACAATTGCACAAAGAAAAAAATTCTTAAACATTCTAACATCCTAGGAAGAGGTAATCATGTACCTTGTTTGCATTCATGGTATTCAATTACTATCATAACCATACAAACTTGGGAGAATCTTCATTGGATACTTTTAGCAAATAGCAATCAATCTAGAAGTTCCGAATTTAATCACAAAGCATTAAAGTAAAACAAGCTATCAACAACCATAAAAAAACTAGAGTTGAATATTCATAACTGAAGAATTCAACTCTAAACAACATAAAAAAAAACTAAAGTTGAATATTCGTGAACTGAAGAATTCAACTGATATAACAATAAAATGTTATGGTGTAGAACACCAACAAAAGTGCAAGTACCCAAAAGTGGTATATAAATACAACATTCAAAATGATTCATAAAGGTGGATAATGTACAATCACAAAATAAAATACAACATAACATAAATATAGCAATGATCTAAGCTAAATATAAAAGTTCACTTGGTAGCAACCAAAGGAAATAGCTTAAGATCATGCTCAAAATATTAAATATTAGTCCTCATCGGACTCAGTCTCCTCATTATCCAGCTCAACCTCCTATCCAAACTCTGAACCAGAACCAAAAACAGCCTCATATCATCACCTACCTCCTCAGCATCATCAGCCTCATCAGTGCCAGCTACATTCACCCCCTCTATAGAGAATCTTCTGGCCTCAGACCAACCAACATGAGCTAGGAACTGCTCCCTAGTCATGATTGAATGCGGCACCGTAGGCTCAGGTATTGTAGCTGCAAAACCTGCATAGAGTCATATATATTAATCATGGCACACTTAGTAGTTGTCATCCAATCCCAGTTGTAGTTGCAGATTTCCCTCTGAAATGGGTCAAAGCCCTGGGAATCAGCAACTCTAGAACCTTAAGCCTCTCCTGCTCCTGTACCTGTACCAGTACTTTGTCCTCCTCTCAACCTTTTAGGCTTACAGAACTTGTCCATATTATTGTCATCAATAGCAACCATAATGGTAACCTGACGGCAGGAGGGTAGCTTCACCCTCGAATGCAAACATAAATTCATGATCAAGCATAGGAAAAACAAAAGGCAATTAGATCACACCCCTGGTTTAATACCGCTTTCAACCACTGAACTGACTCGTCAACAATGATCTGAGCCACATCAATCTGTGTATCTATCAATATGCTATGGATCAAGTAAGAAACCCGTATAGGTACAGTCAAGGTATGTGTCCTTGGCTTAATGTTCGTTAAGAACAATAGTAGCACCAATTGTGCTAAGAGACGCATATCGTCCCTATGGTATCTCTTCACAACCCCAAATGGGTTCAGTTCCACCGACTTGCCTTCCATCAATAAGGCATAAAAAATTTTCTCAATATCTCTATTCAACCTCAAGGTCCTATGATACTCATCTAACTCATCTTCCCCCAAGGTAAGAGGTTTACCCAACATGTGATTAATCGTGTCTCGGTCAAACTTCACCTCTCTTCCCATTACTTTTGTAGCCCAAGAAAAGACCTCATTATCATCAGGTAGAGCATTAACATAGAACTCCCTTATGAGTTCCACATTGTAACTGTCATATGGGGTGATTAGCTTATCCCAATTTTTCTCGTGAAGAATTACGGCTACCGCTCGGTAGGTTCCTTAAGGGTTGATGTTAAACCTTTTCTCAGGAAAGATGCTCCTCTTCTCAAGAGCAACGTATCCGGCAGTTTGCTTTGCCCCTTTAAACCGCTCGGTGTCAAATGAAATTGGTTGCGGAGGGGAAGAGCTTCTGACCTTTCTTTTCTCGGAAGGAGTGGTTCTTGGAGGTGCCATTTCCAGTACACCAAATATAACCAACAAAAACATATGACAAATTAGTAAACAAAGCAAGGTACAAAAGATCAGAACAAGAAATCGTAACACATAAAAAAATTACAATTGTTGTCATGTTCGCCTTGGGTTTGCCCAACGAGAACCCAACAAACATTTGCTCCAGGTTCGCCCAACGAACTCAAGGAAAACCCTGCGAATTTGGAAAATTCCAAATTCTGCCTATTCAATCAAGAATATAACAACAACGTAATTTCCATAATTTAATCAGTGGTCTAACTTTCAAATAAGTATCAAGTAAACAACAACAACCAAGCCAACATTTCTCATGCAAGATTCAAAGTTCTTAAAATAAACCTAACCAATTTCAACTTAACCTAAGCAAGAACATCTCAATCTCTCAAAAATTCTTTCTGCTAAGTAGCCAAATAAGTAAAGCAATGCAAACTAATAAATTTTCTCATACAAAATATTATTACAGAACTATAAGAAATTTTCCAAAAGAATTTTCACATAACCCTAACCACATGCTTCTAACAAGAACAAGGAATGAATAATAGAAATCAAACCTGCAATGAAGTGGATAGAGAGAATGGAAATTGGAATTGAAACTTGGGAAAAAAATTCTTCTTTGTACTTGATAGGGGTAAGAGACAAGAGAATGTTGAGTTGTGTGGTTTATGGGAAGTGAAAGAGACAAAGAGGAATGGAAAGGCAAAAGGGGAAGTGGGAAATGTTTTGCCCCACCAAATCTAGCAACAAGTCCATGGGCCCACAAAATTGGCCCAAAAATGAAAAAATAAACAACTTAAGTGATGTGGCAGAAAAAAAATGATATTTTGCTCTGTCTCGCTCAATTCGCACAACAAACTTCCAGCGAGCATTCGCCTCAGGTTCGCCCAGCGAACTCAAGGCGAATGAGACAGATTTTTCAAAAAAAAAATATTTTCTTCTCACTCTACCACAAAACATTTTATCCTAATATAACACTAATAGTGCAATAAATATGAAAGGGTATTTACAATATTGGGGTGCCTCCCAAATAACGCTTTGTTTAACGTCGTTTGAGCTCGAAGGTCCAACAGTTGAAACCTCAAAACTAAAAGAAATTGAATTAGCTTCTGGATGAAACACCCTACCACAAAAGTCCTCAACCATTTTCATGACCAGATCTTGGTCCACTTTTACTCAAGAATGAAAAATCCCAACATGACTTCATCATAGCCTTTTTGGCCTCTTCATCTTCTTTTTTTTCAAAACTGCTTCAATCTTAGGACTTTCCTCCTTCTTTTTCTTTGATGCAACTCTTGTGTCTTTGTATTTCTTTTTCTTCACCACAACTCTGGCATCTTCCTTTCTTACTTGAAAATTATCCTCCACTTGATTTAAATACACCACACCTTTGAAAATTGTAAAACACTTTTTTTCATCAGTTGTCCTCACCCTCATTATGCCTTCGTCAACATCAATTAGCATTCTTGTGGTTTTCATGAAGAATCTTCCAAGGATTATTGGTGTATCCTTATCTTCTTCCATATCCATGACAAAAAATCAACCGAAAATAAATATTTGTCGACTTTCAATAACACGTCTTCAACAACACCATGAGGATGAGTCCTAGACTTTTTCGTAAGTTGTAAAGTCATGTTGGTTGATTTCATCTCCATGTTCTCAAGTATTTTCACCACTGACAAAGGATGATCGGTGGATAATAGCCGGTAGGATGATCACCTTTGCACAATTCACAACTTGCAATCTGTTGAACTTTGTTAGGAACTTCTTGCATCTCTTTGATTTGTTGTGGAATTTTTAACATTTTCTTTGTCAACAACTCCACTTGTTACGAGAGTAATTTATTTTGAGCAAGAATAGCATCATTTGTTCCCAACTTGATAATTCCCAGATTTGTTTGCGAAGTACCACGGTTTTGTTAACCTTGATGATCATTTAGTGTCATCCTATCAATGATAACAACTGCATCAGCCGCACTCTTTGACATTAGAGAACCACCCGCCGTAGCATCCAAAAGAATTTTATGAACGGCTTGAAGTCTGTTGCGGAATATGTGCACTTGAATCAAGTCATCAAAACCATGGCCCTTGCACTTTCTCAGCATAGATTTGAATCTCTCCCAAGCTTCATTGAGAGATCCGCTTCCTCCTTGCGCAAATACCGAAATCGGAGTCTTGGCCTCCATAAACCTAGATTGAGGGAAGAATCTTTCAAGAAACTTCTCCTCCAAAATGTTCAAATTTGTCATCACAAGAGTAGATTGGTCAAGATACCACTCATTCGCCTTCCTAATTAAGGAATGCGGGATTAGTCTCTTGAACAAAGATTCCTCTTCAACTTCTGGTGCTCCAGTTGCACCCGTTATCTCATAAAACTTCATGAAATGAGTAAACGGATCCTCATGGTCCATCCCCGTAAAGGGATTTTCATTTAAGAGAGCTAGAATTCCCATCTTCATCTCAGAATTCCTTCCGTTGGTTGTATTTTGTGCAAACTGTGGATTGTGTCTTGGACTGTTAACACATGGGGTTGAAGCAGAAGGTGGTGGTGGATCTGCCATAATTGACGTAACAATGGGTGTAGATGAAGAAGTTTCTCCGTGCTCTCGTCATTCTTTGGCAAGTTGCCTTCTCCGCCTAGTTCTGCTATTGAGCTTCCGAGTGGTTCTTTCAATATTAGGATCGAAAAGAAGTTGGTCTGCAGGTACACTCCCTCGCATAAACATAATCTACACACTTAACCAAACAAATTAACAGCACAAGAAAAATAAACAGAGGTATGAGATCATAATACAAAGATCTTAAAATCAATAAACTATTGCAATTCTTGCAATATCAACAACAATCCCCGACAACGGCACCATTTTGTTTAAATCTTAGTTAAAGGGGGTTTTTTATCGTCTTCATAGGGATTGCTCTGATATCTTATGTTTGTCGTTCAATAGTTTATCGTTCTAAGAAAAAGGGTTTTCAAATTTTGTTTCATAAATTGTCACGATTTTTAGTAGCAAAGCTTACAAATTCTAAAGTGTTTGATTAACGAAGTATATCAAAACTAGTTTTCATCTACCCTAACTTATATGTATTCTTTCAATCTTGCATATGAAGTCGGATCCGATTAATATCATTGCGTATTCTCTCAATACTGTCTATCTCTAGAGTGGCATCTTGAGAAATACCGTATTCATCGCTACACAATCTCTTCATATAATAACCAATATATCAACCATAAATTGATCTCTTCAATCTATATATTGATAGATGAATATTTTAGGTCAAGTTCCATAAAATCTATGTCTAGAGTTTTACAAAACAAGAATGGACCATTAAGAACAAAAATATTAATCATATATTAATCAACACTTATTCACATACAAGGTCAATAAAAAAAAATAGATAAAGATAAGGTAGACTGCCTCTACCTTTGATACAAAGGAAATTAGCTATGCATAACCATGGTAGCTTGCTTTACAAGTAATGAGAGAAAATGAATAAGCATCATCATCGAAGAATCGAACTCGGATGCGAATCTAACTTCTATTTGTAAAATATCACTTTTTGGTGAAGAAATGTTGAAGAAGTGAGTTTCTATGTGAAAATGGGGGTTATGATCCCCAAAAAGTGTGAAAAGTACTTATATAGTACAACTAAAGTCTGCCAAGTTCGCCTAGCCAACAATTTCTTCGCCTAGCGATGACTACTTTATGGCACCTGAAGTGCCTCTGAACAATTAAACTGCCCTAGGGAAAATATCTTAACTCGCCTAGTGAACACTTCTTCGCCCTGCGAATCCCTTCGGTACAAGTTCACACATCGAACTTATGGCCCTTTACTTACTGTCATCCAAGGTTTCTTCCTTGCTAGGACCTCGCTGAAACTTCGCACAGCGAACACTCGCTACAAGTTCGCCCAGCGAACTTAGAGACCTTTTCTTACTTCCTCTAATATGAGATGGTTCGTTGGGCCTTCGCTGCTACTTCGCCCAGCGAATATTCGTTGGTTGCTCGCTGTTGTTTGTCCAGCGAACATGCTGAATCTTCATATTATCTTTGGCTTCCTTGTCAATTTTTTTTTTATGTTTTATTATTTGATAGATTATGCCTAAATCATACACAATAACACAAAAATCAAAGCAACCAAAGGTATTTGCAACATATTGAAGAATAGCAAGGAAACATGGAATAAATCCATTAAAACATAACAAATGAGATGAAAATGTCAAATATAATGGATCAATTTAAAGCATGTTTGACATTCAACAAACTCTCCCCAACTACATATTTGTCTGTCCTCAAGCAAAGTATTCCTCTCATTGAAAACAAGAGGATTTTCTCAAGCATTTAATTCCACCAAGAATTGATTTATGGCTCAAATTAAACAACAAATACGAACAAACAATGTTCACCACTTCCTAGAATCGAACAATGCAAAAGAATTTAGTTCTTAAACAAATATCATGCAATGCTTCAAATAACAACTGTTTTTTTTATGTTTTAATCACTCTAACACTCCTCTTAAAATAATAATGAAGAAATCAATGGTTTTGCAACCACGAGACAATTTCACTCACCTGACAAACAATGTAAATGACAATTCAGTTCATACATTTATCTAATCAATCCAAATGAAATCATGGAAATAAGAAGATCACTAAGGGCTTGAAAGGTTATAGCTTGGTTAGGTTCACAACAAAGGGACATATCTAAGGCCATGGAATCAAAGTTGTCAATCCAAAAGAAACATTCACTATACAAGGTTATGTACACACTACAACTGCATCCAACACTTTATTTTCTCAATTGTTGACCCTTTCAAACTTCTTTTATGCATATTATTCATTTTCTATTTTTTTTCTTTCAAAAAAGAATGTTTTTTCTTTTTCTTTTTCACATTCGTATTCACAATTTTCTTTTCTTTTTTCAATGCTTGTTTGAAAATTTTCAAAAGTTTGAGTAACCTACCACTTTTACTTTTACTCTCCCCAACTTGGATTCAACCAAACATCAAGTGAAAGCTCCTTGTTTCTTATGGCAAAGAAGACAATTTAGAACAATGTTCAAAGGTTCAAAAAAAAAAATTTAAAATTTCACAAAATTCAATAATGAACTATTTTTCAAATTATGTACAAATATCAAGTTCATCACTAAACTAGGATCTAAACTATTAAGCTCAAAGGTGTGGTTAGGTTTCTCTAAAACAAATACGGTCAAAATGAAAGTAATATATTATTTAAACAATTTATATTGTAAAAATATAATACTTTTTTCTTCGGTTGGAACTCACAACTGAAGTTAATACTCAGCTTTTACCTTGGTTACTAAACACAATCGAAAAGAAAATTGTCGTGCGCTTTATAGTTTTAAAAATATAAAAAAGAATTTGTTTGAAATCGAATTTATGACCAATACAATTTTTTGGTAGATCAACCGAGAGGAAAAATTGTACACTCTTTGATAACACCATTCGTTACTTCGGTAAAATCTATTTTTTAAACAAGATAAAAGCATTTAATCTTTGTAGTATTTAATCGTTGTAGTGTAGCTAATTTTCTTTCTAAACTTAATTATTTTATATCCAGGAGAAGGAAACATCTGGTCGCATAAAGGTTTTTGCAATTTCGATCGTTACACATAGCGACAACGATTGCAGTTGTCTAATGTGAATTAATCACAATTTGTTCTAGAATATAGAAAACGGTATGAACAGTATCGATATCGGCATCTGCTAAAACCGTTTTGTCGTGACCGTTTTTGCAGTCGCGAACTGTTTATTCAACCCTGCCGGGAAATATAAGAAGTGATAGGTTTTACAATTTGCAACTACGCACTAAACTTTTCATATAATATCAAAATCCAAACGAACTGTACTTTATAATGCAAAGTTGATTCAACAACATACATTATTGTGATCAAAATCTATGACACTTATTAAGCTTAAGAGCTTCTACATTTATTGAAATTTAACAACCTTTTTCAATCATCTATCTCAATAGGATTCTCCATGGAACTACCTGCATCATTATTATCTGCACTCTTCTTCTTTTTCACAATGGGAAGCTCAAAGTGACCACAAAGTAAAAGCTTATGCTGATCAACTACAGCCTCATCATTAGTTGCAATTGTGGCTACCATTTCTTGCCTTCCCATATGCATCATTTCCCTCTGATTAACCCTCTTAATCATGTCAATATTCTTCTTCTTCAGGCTTTCGTTTTCCACCTCAGCCAGTAATTTTAGAAAGCTAAAACCAGATGCAGGAGATACAGTTCCTTGACTTGGAAAGGGCATTTTTGTGGTTCCATTAGAAAGCACGGTGTTAATCGGTAATGGTTCCGCTGCTGGAAATATCCTTGAGGCCTCTTCCTTCCATCTTGCAGCCAGCTCTTCTAAAGTTTTATCCTTTAAAATTGTCAATGACGAATCTGTCAATACGGCGTTCCAATTTCCTTCACCGTATTTCCGAACACCGATCCACAAAGCATTTAGTTCTGCCTCGGACCAATCATCCACCTTACCTTGCGGAGTATATGCACCTAAAAGAATAAAAAGATATTACAGTTATAAGGATCGTCTTTCAAGGCGTGTAAGCAGACTATAAGACTATCGCACAAGGCTCAGAAATTGTCACAGTTAAAAAGACGTTATAAAATATTTGTGATGGTTAAAACATATAATAAAATAGTGCGTCTATATTTTTTCCACAGTTAAATCATACTATATGTACTAGATTCTGGAGAACCTATCACACATATATGTACTAATTTTCCATTTTTCATCATACCAATAGGTTAATCAATAATTTCTTACCGGGATTATCAAACTTAGTCATCTGGAGATCAGAGTTATGGTTTGGCTTAACTTGACTTGAACTTGAGAAGTTGAGCTTCATACCTTTGTCCTCTTTTCGAGTATTGCTTATAGAGTCCATGCAATAGTCACTATTTTTCCTCGTACAAAATCAAATAGTTAGTAAATGTTGAGTTTGCAAAACTTAATAAACAACTTCTGCTTTAAACTTAGTACCCAAACATCATAAGCTTCTTAACAGTATCATTGAAAATATGTTTTGTGTTAGGGGAATCCGAAACTGCAGAGTTTGGCTGGAAAATGTGGATAAATATATTAATCAGACAAATAAACAATAATATACATATTTAGGATGAGAGACAGAATTTAAAAAGAAAAAAATAATCAGACCCTATTAGTTTCATCAACTTCAGAAGCAGATCTTGTTCTCTTGCGTGTGTAATCCATGAATCCCTCATCATTTTCCAAGTAATTCTTGATTTTTGATTCCATTCTTAATGACTCCATTTAAAATTTATAGATCCATATTAGATTATTGTAAATTAAAAATAAAAACAAATCACTTGAAGAGTTTATTAGATTCTTGTACATAAAATTTAATAATAAATAGCAAACATTTGTCCAAAAAGAAAATAAATATTATGATAAATTCATATATCCAAATAAAAACTACTTGAAGAGTTTACGTTCAGAAAAAAAATCAATTGGTCAAGCTAGATACATCGATAGATTGAGAATATATCAAGAAGATATCACTAAAATAAATTTTATTTTCTTAAATCTAAATCAATACAATATTTTACAAACAAAGTGAACTAAATTCAAGACAAATTAACACATATATTAAAACCTATAACAAGTTATCAATAATTGATTATGCAATTGAAGGCATATGCTAAATGTTTGGACAATAATCACTCACACTGGTTCAAACAACAAGAGCTTGAGAATATCAAAGGTAAAGTATCCTGAAAACACAAAGACAAATAAGTTAGACAGATTTAAACCAAGTAAAAGTAGCAAAGAAATGGTTTCAATGCAGTAAAATTCTAAAGAAATTGAGAATGTAACGAAATTGTATGGAAAACCAACAACTGACCTCAGAAAACCAAATAAGCCTCTACCCTCAGAAATGAAACAAAGAATATATATTAGTATAAGAATGTTGGATTTGGATCTTTTTCTTTTTTATATATCATGTCATCTCTCATGTTTTTAATCTAACGGTTCAGAATTTATAATGAATAATTAAATAAAAAAACAAAGACAAATTACTTATCCATTTCTCTCTCATATTAAATGACTTTTTTTATTTAATTATTCATTATAAATTCTGAACCGTTAGATTAAAAACATTAGAGATGACATGATATATAAAAAAAGAGAATCCAAATCTAAAAATGTTATATGCATGCATATTTTCAGTCCTTGATTAAAATATATTCTATGAATATTTATTTTTAAACGTTTTAGAAATTTATGTACATTTATTATTCTTTTTATAAAGGTATTATTTTTTAAAGTATACTTTTTATAAATATTATTAAATTGCGTTGGATTGATATAAAGTCAATAATTTTATTTTTACACAAAAGTTATTTGGTAATATCTGTAAACAATTTATTTAAATTAATTATACTATTAGTTTTGATAATTTGTGAAAAATGTCATAAAAAGTCTTATAAATAGGAATAGAATGAACCTAACAATTAATGAGACATATAATTTAATAACAAGTTTGAAAAAATTACTTAACTTCTTTTTGGAGACAAATGACACAGCATACTCATTATAAATATAGTCATAAATTATTGAGTGTACGAGGAAAATATTTTTACAAATTCTTTTATAAAGTATCTTTACGAAGAATAAAAATCCTCAATCCATTATTACTCGTTACTTTCCCTAAATCACTCTATTTTTATTAATTTGTCATTTTTAACATACAGCATAATATTATTTATCGTATAAAGAAATACTAAATATAATAATGAATTCTCAAAGATACTACGGAAAAAAAAACAGTGTATAGTATTAAATACAACAAATTTATTTATTGTTTTTTAATAAAAACAAATTATTTAATAAAAAAAACATAAAATCTAACTCATCAAACACCTAACAAAAAGTAATAGTTAGACATGCTTAATCTATCTTTCGAAAAAATTTCAATAGTATAAACAAAAAGTTAATTTTATCAAGTATAATAATCAATAACAATAAAATTGTATTGAGTAATCTATCTGCACATTCATTTTTTTCTCTAAAAAATAGCCAAAAGCTGCAATTGTCTAGAATAAAATCAAATACCCTATATGATTTGGTGCGTGGTCAAAAGGTACAACCATCAGATTAACACAATTTTTTATGAAAAAATTTATTGTTATTGATATACAATGGTTCGCGAATAATCATGTAGGAATTAAATGAAACATTGTTTCTCCACACCAATCAGTACAAGTTTTCTTATAAATTGAGATACTTGACAGCCATAAAAGATATATGAAAATAATATATTTCAGAGGCAAAATATATATCCAAGTCATTTCTTTATTTTTCTTGTGCAGGATAATAAATGAGGAAATTTTATTCAATAAAATATCATTAATCGATATGCTTAATGTGAATGTGTGATTCATGTTAATGTTTCCAAAGTATCATGAAGGGCATTCGCCGGTTAACCATTTTGCATCCAATTTGCATAAATTGGTGGGGGTGAATCGAACCTAAAGCTTAGTGTAAATAGGTGCTTTAGAATTATTTTGTGCAACTTTCATCGTACCGTCTTCATCTTCTTCTTCTTGTTCATGTTTTGCAGCAGACCCCCAACACAAGATATAATAAAAAATACATGAATGATCAGCATTTAGTCCGCTTCAAGTGAAAGATTTCTCCAATTCCTCTTTTTAGCATATTTGATATCATTTATGATTTCATACAATGAAGCTTGAAAGGAAGTGCAAACTCCAATAATAGCCGAGAAAGCTCCTAATAATGTTCCTAAATTATCCCTAAATATGTCATCACAAGATGATATTCCTGGATTTCCTCTTGAAAATTCACCTGTGTTACACGTAATTCAATTATGATGAAGAAAACAACGATTAACTTGTATGATTTTAGGTGTGGGAGGAGGTCGACATTTGATGCCAAAACATTTAATAATTGTAAATTCGTGAATCGAATAGTACATGTTCCCCTTGAAAAAAGTAGATGTTGTATAGACCAATTGTTTAGCATAAAGAATATCTCTATCAATGTCAATTTTACTAATCTAAAACATGATATCATTTCTTGCGTACTAAGGTTTCCAAAGAACTATTATGATCAGATTCTAAATTTGAGAGATCCAACTTCTATCAAGCAAGTTTAAATAAGCTTTCATAACTAATTCTATTAATGTTCATGTCAAACAATCACTACATTCGATGTCAGAAAACTAAGATGTAGATGCATCTAATAAATAAGTGGTATGCAGTTTCTATATCATGATTTCAGAGAAAGCATCTAAAAAACATATGTATTCTTATTTAAATAGGATCTTTTTTTTGTTGCAATAACATTATGCATTAGCTTCCAAGTCACTATAATGACTTAGCTGGTGGTATGTAGAAATGTCAAATAAATTTTTCCAAGAATGCTCAATGTGCTTCCTCTTGATGCATTTGTAGGCATCTTTGAAAAATATATCACCATTTAGTTTATATCAATAGTAGTAGTATCAAATGACAAGTTAATTTTTAAAATGTCTTCAACAATTTGAAGAGGCAAAATGGATAAGTCATGAGAAATATTAAGAATTAATGTCCTGAATAATTAAATTGACCTTAACAGTTTGCATAAATTGAATATCCACTAGCAATACTAGATGTAAATTTTTAATTTTGTATACAACCAATTGTCAGACCATAAATCAATATTCTTCCCGTTATCAACTTTTCATCTAATATGTTCCTCCAAAAAGTAAAATGAATGTTTAATGTTACGTCATATAGAAGAAGAAATATTATACATGATTGGTATTTTGTGCCTGAAGTATCTATATTAATATGTATAAAAGACCATTGATTATTGATAGTCAACAACTTGCAACAAACAATCATATTTATTTATTGTATTAATATCTCTAAGACCAAGACCTCATTCAAGAAAAGGTGAACAAATATTTTTCAAAGATGTAATCGGATTTCTACTCTCTATGTTATATATCCATACAAAATTTCTGATGCAAAAATCTAGCTTGTTAAGAAGATTAATTGTTCATTCATAAATTCTAAGAGTATAGAGAAGTATGTCTTATATGATACTTTCTTTCTATGATTGGTAGAGTTCAAAATAGTTAATGGTGTCTGTCCCACATCAAATCCAAGCATATTTGCGATATATCTCAACCTAGATTTAGAAGTAACTTCATCATAAATCTTAAATTTAGTTGAAATGATGTGTTGACCAGCACTTATGGATTGTATTAATTTATAGAGAGATAAAATTAAAGAGTGCACATGGTAAAATGAAATGGATTTATTATAATATATTAAAATAGAAACGCATAAGAATTCTTATATTAACACTTCAACTTCATTTGCGCCACATCATTTCATAATCTTATGTGGCATCTCTCTAAACTTATTTTTAAAAGATCAAATGCAATAGTTATTCTCTATTAGATGTCACAAGTTCAACTCATAGCAAAAATAAAAAATAAAATAATTATTCTCTATTAGAGATCACAAGTTCAACTCCTCACAAAGACAAAAATATTTGTGATTCTGTACACTAAAATTAAAAATTTCTTTAAAATCATGGAAAGAAATATTATAATATATTAAATATTTCTTTCAAATAATTTTAATTTTCTTCAATTTTGAAAAATTTAATGGTATAGTAGTTTTTCATCATTCCATTTACAAGAAATAATAGATGAGAAGAGGGTTGTTAATTTTAATGTTTGATTTTAAAATCACATTGCAAAAACTTAAAAATAATATAATACATATATTTGTAAATTTTATAAAACCATTGAATATTTTATTTGATAATAATTGTAAATAAAGTTTTTATTTTATTTAAAATTAAAAATAAATACATATGGTTAAACACTTAAAATTAAACATCTAAATCAAATATAAGAATAAAAAAACCAACCTCCCATAGATAAGATTGGATAAAGGATTCCAAAATGAATTGGAAAAGTGATTATCCCCCACTAGAAAGTGATCCGAATTTTACTCGAAACTTTAGAGAATAGATTTGATAAGCCAAAGCTTATCCATTGCACTCCAGTCAGAATAACGTATCATCAATGTACTGAAGGTGAGAGACTTCTAAGTCAAAAGTCTCAACTCCAAACCCTAAAAATAGACCTAAATCTAAAGCCATGAAAAAAATCCCACTAATACCTCCAACCACAAGAAGAAAAAAGAAAATGTGGTAAAGGGTTGCCTGCTTCAACCCTCTCTTAAATACTAATTTCTTCAGTTTGGCTTCCATTATCCAAAACTACTAGATTCCTAGAAAAAAAATACAGCCACACATCCAAGTGTGCCATTTCTGATCAAAACCAAATCTAAAAAGCATATAATTCAATAAGTTCTAATTTACAAATTCAAAAAACAATTTCAAAATCCACTTTAAAAATTAAACAATATTTCTTAGATCTTTTAACATGGTCCACTAACACATTCAAAGCTACATCTCCACCGATCAAAAATATCTTTTTAATAAAAGCATATTGACTATGAGATATATGCTTCTCTATAACCTTAACCAACCTAAAAGTATATACTTTGCCTACTAGTTTAAACCAATCCTATAATAGAAATGAGGCGTAACTCTTGACACATGCAAGCGTACGACTATATCGAAATAATATAAAAGAGTATTGTTTCTCATAGATCAATTTCTATTACCGAGTTCTATTTTTTCAGTGTTTATCTAAGATGGTCGGTGATTTTTGTTTGGAATATTGATTTTGTTTTAGAAATTAAAAATTTTAAAATCATGAATTAGGGTCAATGATTTGAATTTCTGTCAAATTCATGAAAACTCCATAATCATATATAGCGCATTGATTTTTCTTTAGCATGGGATCAAAGTTTTCTGGTGGTATTAGTGTTCACTTTATTCGGAGGAAGCTCAGCTGGTTATTTCACTCAAGTTGAGGCAAGAGGTTTAGTTCTATTCATTCTAGTCTTCTTTTCAAAATATCATCAGGTATCATGTGTTTGAGGTATAATCAAGAAGGGCTCTGGATTAGGGTTTGAATTCCCCTTAGCAATTCAGGTCATTCCTGCATCAGTGTGCGTTCAAGGATGAGTTTATGGATAGTCGTCAGTTGAAGATCATTAGATCAGGGTTTCATGTTAGGATCAGTGGCCATCAGGACAAAGTGTTTGTGGATTGAATTACAAGGCATTGGGTTACAGAAAAGATCCTGTTATGGACCCATATTATAGTGTTCTCTTGATTACCTGTTGCTCGAGGTTAGTGTGGATTCATTCCAGATATTTCATAATTTTAACTGGGTAAAATTTGTCAAGGTTTGGTTGAGTATATTTCAAGGAGCTTTCGTGGCATTCAAGTTCATCAACTCTTCATCATTTAAGTTCAAAATCGATATTCATACCCATTACTAGAATGAATTCACGAACTGCATTTGGATATCCATTTTCAAACCATGTTCCAAACTTCCAAATCCATGTCAAATATACACTTTCAGTAACATTCTCATTTTGTTTGTTTTATCCATATTTCCAAACCAATTATCCATTGTTTTCTTTTTAGCCATTATTTTCTAATCCAAAAAAAAAACCAATTACTTATTTCAAGTCCATATCCATTTCCAAAACCAATTCAAAAAATATACAAGTTGAAACAAAGGCCAGTCATGTGTCACTTAATGATTATTTAGACCTACATGGTTGGTCCCCACCGGAAATATGCAACGCATAGCAAAAGAAAAAATACAAAAAGAACTTGAGGTGGTGGATAACATTTGATGATGGAAAGAATATGCAGCCGAATCTTTTTGTCCATCATGACAATTTGGTTCACAACGGAATTGATTAAGTTGAGGTTTCTATCAGTTTTTTTTCTTCGGGTAAATCTGTATTGTTAGTCAAGATTTAAATTTTGAATCTATTTCACAAACTCTTCAGAGTGTGTTCACCCCCTTTAACTACACCCTAAGACCCCGGCTGGAGGCGCATATTACTGATATGTTTACACTTTACAAAACCATAAAGAAGATTTGATTACTCTTTGAATTATCAATAACAATATTTTACTCATAAAAAAGAAAAATTTCACTACAAAACAAAAGACAGAAAAAAGTACAGCAGAGGCAGAGTTTTTCACAGCAAAAAAATTTCATACCAAAAACCCTCTAAAGCCATGATCTGCAGACCTCAGTGTCATAACTTGTACAATTCTTATTACCACCCACAAGCCACAATGAATCAATACAACAATAACAGCTCAGCCCTAACCAAAATTCAAATCGAAAACTCTATTCTACCCCCCCTCCATTTCTGGTATAAAAGGTTGTGACAAACTCTTGAAAATGGGATATACACAGCACAACCCCTTAGCTCATTATCCTCATGCTTCTTCCTCCAAAGACCTCCCCAATAGAAACCTCATCTCAGCTTCAATATTTTTCTCACCTCAAACCTGAACTTTCCTCATTGTGTTCATACCAACAATGCTCTGAGTCGACATCATCGTCAAGGATTCAATTTACTAGCAAAAAACATTGAGAACCTGCAAAGTCATTCAACAGAGTTATTGAAAAGTGCTTCAACAAAACAACGTTCTAAGAAACGTGCAAAGCCAACAGCAGCAGCTTCGCACATAACTGCAACAACTTGAACGCGACGTGAATCGCGTAGGCGAAGAAGGGGAAAGGGAAACATATGACGAAATCCAGGAAGAAGGAGTTTCATACTTGTTGCGGTGCTTCGTTGTCGTTTGTGTAAATTCGGTATGTCTGTTCCAAACGTTGATTTTGTGATTTGTTTATTGTTTTATTCTTATCGTGTGGTGTACTTTTGTGATGCTTGTCTTTTTTTTGCTCGTGCTTATTCGAGTCTTGAGGAAAGCAACTCAACGAGGTTTTTTGGAGACAGCGAAGCCCGAAACAAAAACGGTGGTCGGCAGAATGTTGAAGGAAAAGAAGAAGAAGAATGTTGATGAAGGAAGAATCGGCGGGGAGCAGGTCCGATGAAGGAGATGATATGGCGTAATGTTGAGCGAGGAGGTGAGGTGAAAAACGGCGATGGGGACAGTACAACTTGTGTGTTGAGCTAAGGGTTTCTAGGGTTTTTGTATTTTCAAACCCCAGTAGATCGGGCCTTAGGCCCACTTCTTTCTCTCTTCCATACCCCAGCCTTTACTAATTTTCCCCCTTATTTTTTTAGATATGTTTAAGAGACTTTTGGGCCTAGTGTATGAAGGCTTGCACCCAGACTATGTCTTCACCTTCCAGTCACTAATTGCACCCTCCCTTGGCTGTATACAAAAAAATGTTGGGCCATAAGCTGAATCTGTGCCCCCATGCTATTCACCACCATGTTTTTCCTTTGCACACTCTTCTGTTTGTTTATGTTATTTTGTTTTTTTTTAATATAGATTTTGTTAATTAAAACTTTAGGATTAGAGTTTAGATTTTAATTAACTAGGATGTTAATTAGATTTTAGTTAGGTTATCTTATGTTAGTATTAGTTTTAACCCTATTATTAGCTTTAGTTGTTTATTTAATCTAATAACTTTAGATTAGGATTTAGTTTAATTAACCTTAGTATTAATTTTAGTTTAGATTAACTTTCAATTAGATTTTAACTTTGAATTTTTTTTATAATTAACATAGGATTAGATCTTAATTTGATTAACTCTTTCAATTTTGTATCAATTTTTATTTCTCAAGTGCGTTTGTAAATATACTTGTATATACTTCCCATAAACTCCAATTTGGGTATTAATTTGATGTTGTTTTTTATTGCGATGCTTCGTGTTTACTTGTTGATTACCCCTGTATTCACATGATCCCTTAGGATTCCTAGCTTGACTTAATTTCTGATTAAGTTAGAGGTAGGAGAGACATTAGGCTTTCAATCTAAGCATGACAACATTAGGTAGATTACCCTCCTAATTTTGACCTTAGGGCCACTTTGTATGATAACAGTTAGGGTTCAGTTTCCCCTAGATCTTTGTGTGTGTCTCTCTTTTCTCATCTCAAATTTCTTCAAGACACTTAATAAGGAACGATAAGCATCGTATGCTACGAGCCTTAAGAACATGAGGAATGATGAGTGGGGGGTTTCTCCTTGATTATCTAGAGTGTTTAGCGTATGCCCTTTAGGCGATATGCGACGCATTCGCTCTCGTGTCATAGTCTTTAGTGTGATGCGAGTCTCAAACTAACTCAATCCACTTCACTAAAACTCACAAACCAAATTCAAACCTTTTTTATCCTTTGGGATTGTTCTTTAGACTCATTTTCAGAAAAGAGTATGTTACTTTTTCGTTCTACCGCAAACAGGAATCGTCCCTAACTGCTGGAATGGGAATTTAACGTCACTTATAAAAAACACTTAACCAACCAGTGATCTAGTTTACCCAAACAATATTTGCTCTGATTTCTCATACCAGATGAGGATACGTAGGCAAAGACGATGATGTCTTGGCGGGCAACCTTCCCCCCATCACCCGTAGTTTTCCGAGCTACGTTGACTCTGACTTTCCCATTGCACGAGGGAATATGTAGGCATAGGGTGGCGATGTCCTATCGAGTCTCTTGTTTTCTTTTCACCCCCGTTTAGCAGTAGCCTTTAGATAACTTCCACCCATATATTAGACAACAAGCGTGGATCCCGTTGAGTACAACGGACGTGAGGGGTGCTCATACCTTCCCCTTGCGTAACCGACTCCCGAACCTGAGATTTGGTTGCGATGACCTTGTCTTTTCCTGTTCTTCAGATTTTCTTTGATTGTTTCCTTTCCCTCTCTTTGGGATAAATAACGTTCGGTGGCGACTCTTCTGTTTGTTTTTGCCGGCCCTTTTTCGCATTTGCGACAACTGACGACTCTGCTGGAGACTCTGGTTCCCTATGCGAGTCAATCCTAGCGCTTGTCTGTTTTATATTTTCGGGTGTGTATATTTGTGTGTGTATATATGTTGTATTTTTATATTATTGCATTTGCATTTTATTTTTTGCACTTTATCACTATTGTTACTGCTGTTGTGCTGTTGGGTGGGGTGTTCCATTGAGAGATAAGCCCAATACCCAGGCTTGAGTATACACATAGTATTAGTATGGAGAGTAGTGCGGGCTTTCATGTTTGGCTTGCACGAGCCCTCACGAAATTTGCGTCCAGACAAGGTTTTCTTTTCAGAGACTAGGTCCTACCTGTGAGTGGGAAGGGTTTTGCAGGAAACCTTGACTTTCAACTGACCCGGTTTTCTGTCAAAGCAGATTTTTGGTCCTAAGTGTTATGTTATTTTGGGTTTCTTATTAGAGCGGAGTTTTAGTTCAACTCATTCAACGGAACAGCAGTTTTGGATGTCTTGATCCCGTGTTTGCATTTGCTTTTTCATTTGCATATTAACATTTGCATGTATGTGTGATCTCAGGTTCTCGTTTTCCCTTTGATTCTGGTAATATGACGGCTATCAACATGGAGCCTGAATTGAAGAAAACTATCACCTACAAGTTCCCGCTGCCAGAGTTAAGACCTTTATTTGGTCTTATTTCCATGGCTGGTTCTGGTGTCATGGAGGATTTCAGAAAAGACTATGGGAAGATTCTGAGTTTCGTCCACAAAATCTCAAGTTACGAACAAGGAGTTATCCACACTCTAATACAGTTCTACGACCTTCAGTTGCGCTGTTTCACATTCCCTGACTATATTCTAGTTCCTACTTTGGAGGAGTTCATTTTCTTGATGGGAGTTCCAGTCTTAGAAGAAATGCCTTTCTTTCGTTCCAAGGAAGAACCCGACCTGACAAAGTTAGCCAACACTCTTTTTTTGAGCAAAGCTGAATTGGAGGGTAATGTGACCTGTAGGAATGGAGCTTCTGGTTTTCCTTTGTCCTTCTTGGTAGGTAAGACTCAATATTTTGCTAAGGAAGGATGTTGGCCAGTTCTCAACGCTATTCTGGCACTGTGCATATATGGTATAGTTCTGTTTCCCAACATTTCAGATTTTGTTGATATGGACGCTTTTCACATCTTTGCATCCAAGAATCATGTGCCTACTCTTCTGGGAGATCTGTATAATTCAGTGCATTACAAAAATGAAAATAGGAGAGGGAAGAATGTTTCTTGTTGTGCACTACTCCTCCACAAGTGGTTCATGGATCATCTTCCTTGCATCAGAGCTTTTGTTGATACAAGGGATGCGTTTGAATGGTCAGAAAGGCTTATGGGTTTGACATTTAAGAATATTATCTAGTTTAATCGAGATCTGCTCGGTATGGAGATCATCTTTAGTTGTGGGAGCTTTCCTAATGTACCCCTAATAGGAGGAAGAGGCAGAACTAACTACAACCCTTCTCTTGCTATCAGACAATTTGATTATGCTTTGAAGGGGCCCCTGAAGGAGGAGGAAGTATAGGAATCTCTGTATTTCACAGGTGCAGTTGATTTTGATACTTTGGCCAGGATAAAGGAAGCCTGGGGAAGAGTTCATAGAAGAGAGAAACTTTCTCTAGGTAAAGGTGATTGTAGAGCTTATGGACCTTATTTGGACTGGATCTAGAAGAGGGTGGAGAAAATATTGCTACCTTTCCCTGTCAGAGAGCCTCTATATCCTTTAGTCGTTGAAAAGCCTACGATGGTCGATATTCCAAGATATAATAAGCTGTGGGTGGAAAAAGAAGAATTGCGTAAGGAGAATGAAGAGTTGAAAAAAGAAATTATCCAGTTAAAGAGTGACAAGAATGAAGTTATTTACTTAGCAAAGATGAAGACAAAAGTTTTGGCTAAGATGGAAAAAGAGTTAGCTGAGGAGATTCGAGTGCGTGGACGAGTCGGTCAAGATTTGAAGAGTACTGATAGTATCCTTAAGCATAAGAAGAAAGAGCTGGATAAGGCATACCTGGAGATATCTAAGTTCAATGATCAGTGGAATGCTGCATTAACTGCCAACAAAGGAAGGGAAGATGAGCTTCATAGATAGATTGAGAGATTGAAGATACAACTCAAAGTCAAGGGTGGAGAAGCTTCAATGGAATCATCCCACCGATACATAAGCGATCGGAAGTTACGAGAAATCCTGTCAGCATTGGAGGAGTTCAAGATAAGGGCAGAATTGAAGAAACTGTGACTTGAAGATGCCTTCGGAGAGGATGCTTGGGAAGATTACGCTCAAATATTGAAAGATACTATTCGCATAAGAAACTTGCTCATACAGGCGTTGGTTG
The DNA here is from genome assembly GCA_963859935.3 of Lathyrus sativus. Classification (NCBI taxonomy): domain Eukaryota; kingdom Viridiplantae; phylum Streptophyta; class Magnoliopsida; order Fabales; family Fabaceae; genus Lathyrus; species Lathyrus sativus. The sequence continues at coordinate 755,362,720 of OZ012735.1, forward strand.
CAAGGCCCGAACATCCGGACACAAAGGAGTTATTAAAGGAAGTTCAGACTCATTACAGTGGCTGAAGAGAGTTGTTTGATACCATTTTCCATTAGTTTTTCTTCTTTTTGTTCTTATCTTGTATTATGACCACCGCCAGACTTGTTGGATGGGGTCGTAGGATTATTTGCAGTTGTATCTCTTGATGTTGTTTTGTGTACGCTCCATTCTCATTTTATTTATGAAAGAAGACATGTGATTCTACCTTTTATTCTCCTGTTTTGCTATTTGTTTGTGGAACTAGAATCAAGGGGGAGATCTCCCTGGATCATATATACATGCTTTCATTTTGCATTATCATTCTCATTTGCATAGCAGGTGTTCTTGGGGCCTTCAATCTTATCTCTACTTGGTTTTCTTCAGCAGTTAACAGGATAGCAGATCCAGTTTTCCATAGATATTCTACAAGAGGGAATCAACAGAGAGTCATGGATCAAGTACAACAAGAGCTGCAGGATTTCAAAGACATGATGACGCAATTTATGGAAATGATGCAAGGGGTAGCCAACGAGCAGGAACAATTGAGAACTTTGGTTCAACCACTGATAGCACGGGCGGATGGCAGTGGCGTACTGCATGGAGGAACTACTGCTATTCCTTCTCCAGTTGATGGTAGCATTCCTCAGGCCAACTGTCGCGGTGAAATTTGGATACCAAACTATTGATTAGTTTGAATCTTATTCATTTGCAACCGAACTTTGATTTGTCCAAAGGAAGGGATAAAGATCAAAATTCCCACAATGCAATGCAAATGCAGGCTAGAGAGTTTTAGGTTCGGGGGTTGGTTAAACTTAGGGAAGGTACTAGCATCCTAAGTTTCTGTAGTACTCTACAGGAACCTCTTGTTTTATGTTTGTTTATTGCTAAGTGTTTATCTACTTAATGGTTAAAGACCTAGGGGTTTATTTCTAAGTATACTCGATAAGAAATTGCATCTTATGCCTACATATCCTTGCGGGAGTGGAATCAGAGTATCTGTAGTTCCCCTAAAGGGTTTGAGGAGTTCTTTGACTGTGGTCAAAGTTCCTACGGGTTTAGGGTAGTTGGTTGATTGATTTTAGGAGAAGAGACGAGTTATCATTTTAAGGGAGATTTAACCGCCACAAGTTGTAGGATTGTGGTTTTTGCATCATCTTAAGAGAAGGGCTCAAGTACTCGGATAGGGATCGACGAGGTACACCTTTATCTCTCTTAAGGCAAAGTTCCTACGGTATTGACTGTATTGATGTGGGGTGGAGATTCTATCTCGCTTAAGATGATTTGGCATCTTTCTCTAATGTGTTTGAATATTGTTTGTATTGTGTTGTTTGAATTGTTTGTTGTCTAAGTTGTAAAGATAAGAGACAAGGTCCTTCCTATGGGGTAGGATCTATCTTAAAGATCAACTTGAATGGGATCAAGGATCATGTGGGAGAATGATGCAAATGAGATGCACTACACACGATTGTTGAATCATGTGTAGGTTTTTCCTTTGGACGGAATGCAGTGCGGAAATATAAATTGATAATGTAAATTGTAATAAATAAATTGCGGAGATGTAAAGGGCAAATAAGTAACACACACATACGCATGAAAGCGCTGAAGTGTGTGAGAGTGAATGTGTTGTGAAGTGGGTGTGCACAGTTAAATTGTATTTTTATGTTGTTGATTGATTTTAATTGTAGGGTTGATTTATAAGGAAATTGATTGGATTTGGGAGGAATGTTGAGTTTAGGCGAATGTTGAATTGATTAGGGGCCTTGATTTTAGCAGGAAAAGTTGTATTAATTTTACATGAAATTGATTTAGGTGATGCTAAATATAAATTAAATTTTAAGTTTTAAATAAAATGCCACAATAGTTTAATTTTATTATAAAAACCTAAGTGAAATGATTACTTAGATGATATTAATTTGTTAATAAAAGAATTGTTTTTATTTCTAAAATATTTTAATGTCTAATTAAATAAAAGGTTTTCTTTAGTGAGTAAAAATATAGATTATTAAAAAAATTCTATTAAGTCTATTTTAAATAAAAGGATCTAAAAATTTAATGAGTTAATTAGTTTAAAAAAACTTAACTTATTAAGAGGTTAATTTAAAAGAGTTATTAGTTGATTTAAATTAAAAGTTGATTATAAATTTAATTCATAAAATTGATTAAAAATTGGTTAATTAATTAGTTAACTATTTAAATAAAAGGAATTAATGATTATGTTATAGTTAATTAGGGTTAGCGAGAGATTAAGTGATGGTTAGTGTGTGAACGTGGTGTTAGTGCATATGATTACATCGGATAGTAAAACAATGAGGAAAAAAAAGCAAGCAAGCAAAACAGGCATACGAGCGGAACCCTAGCCCCTTTTCCCCCAAATCGGTGTCTCGATTTCTCGATCCCTTCCTCTCCGATTCGTCTCCATCACTAATCCCTCACCTTGTGACTCTGATCCCTTGTAAACCTGCAACAAAAGAAACGATCAGATGTTCAAAGATGGTTGCGAACAGTGGAGTTTTACCAATGGCTGGTGATGGCGGCGCCAGAGATGACGAAGGTGGGAGCTTCGCGAGTTTAGATCTGCGGCGGCTCGAGAAGGACTTCGTCAATTAGAAAGATAAGTTTCTCTATTCGATTTCTTGAATTTCTCGGTTCTCACGGTAGCTCTAGGTTTTTTTTTGTGTACCCTTTCTTCTTCTATCAGCCTCCTTATATAGGCCTCTGAGTGGAAAACGATTTTGGATGAATATTGAATGATAATTTGAATGTTTATTGATTACCGATTTGGATATTCCAATTTGGGACCAATCCAGTTGAAAACCTTCCTTTTTCGCGAATTGTAATAATAGCTTGTTAATTCTTCTGATTTTGTGCTTTGATTGAAAATGGATTTGATTTGGTCTATTTTTTGAATTGAATCTTCTATTCTTAGGGAATATACTTTAACGGTAATATTTGATTCAGTGATTGTAGGACAGCTGGCAATAACCTGGAGAATTTGGGTCACAACTTCTGCACATCACGATTCTCATGTCATGATGACTTCTGGGGTCCTAAACGGCGTGTCATATGTTTCTCCATCAGACAAACTCCATGAAAAAATGGAGAGTCTTCGAGATAACTTTGAATAGACGGAAATTGATTTAAAGGTCGCAGCAGAAGCCCTGGAAAGTAATTATGAAGGTCTTCAAGCCTAGAAAAGAATCCGAACTGTCCAGGCACGAGAGCAAGCCAAGCACCACTATCTCAGACTCTATGCACGCGATATCCATGCTATCAATCATCCGACTTTCTTTAGAGATGGCATATAACTGGATACTACTAGTGGTAACGGTCATTTCTCTCTTTTCTGTTCATCAATATCAAGTTCTTTCTGTTTAAATACTCTTGGAATCTTCTTAGGCGTCTCAAAAGCACTTCAGGATTACACGGAAATAGGCTCTTTAGTGAGGACTTCCAAAGGAATTGTTTAAACATTTTACAGCTTCTGGATTGCCTCAGGATGTTAATCAGGAGGTACATTTATGAAAATACTTATAAGGATGATGTTCCAAACTTGTTTCTTGGTGAAGTTCTACCTGACTTACGAAAACTATTGACACTGATGTTGCAGAAGTTTCAGCGAGAGTGGCAAGAAGACGTGTTAAAAGATCAGGTATCGTCACCTATTTTACTTCACATTCTGCTTCTGATATAAGGAGGCTTAGACTTGTAGGACCAATTATTACGAGTTTAAACTTACTTGTCCTAATTGTAATCTGTTAACAGCCTTCTTGTACTGCGTTTATGACCAGAACTGATGGAAGGTGGATTGCTTGTCTTATTCGTTTTGATCCACATCAGAGCTGACGGTGATCCCTAATAGAGTTTGTTCGAGCATCACTAAGTGAAATGGTCCTTGCACTGAGCTGAGAGTGAATACTATGCTTCTGTTAATTTCAGCAGTAGGTCCCAACGGAGACGGTGGACTGTGAATCGTTTAACCAGCAGGGGAGACTGACTTGGGCACATCATAGGTTTGTCAAAGTTCTCTTTTTGATGCTAGCGCCCTGAAACTCTTGGTGACCGTTAATGTATTTGTTTCCCTTATTTGGTGCTTTGTTGATAGTCTTCATGAATGAAGTTAGCTGATAGTCTCCTGTTAAGGTGAGAAAACATTTTGCTATCTGTTCTTTCAATTATGTCAAATTATGTTACTGTTGTTTTTACGAGGTGCCCGCTTGTGTATGCTACTACGATCCTTTTGTATGTATACTGTGGATTTCTGTGTGAGTTCTACTTTTAACTTTATGGATATTGTTTGAATTTGATATTGCGCATTCTTTTTTATTACTTGCTGGTTGCAGTGCTCTATTTGTTTATATGGAGTTCGCTTGTCAATTTCAGATCAGAGAGGTCTTGGATGCTTTGGCCAGTGTGTGCAGGACTGAACTCAGATGATGATACCATGCTGGTTGCATTGTTTCTTTTTTATGATGAGAGCTCTGTGTTGGCTTTATGTTTGATTTATGGCTTAAGGAAAAGTCCTTCGTCTGCTAACATTTGCGCATTTCTCTACTTCTTCAGGAAAAAACCACTTAGGTGCGGATGCTGCCCATCTGATGTTGTCGAGAAAGGTTCAAAATTTGGTTATGATGACGTAACAGTCCGAACCAAAGAGGGCTCAAAATGCCGTTGTTGCTCGGTGTTATATTATGCTTATGAAATGTGTTGAACGCTATCTGAAACTAGTTGTAACCGGCGATGATGACGTTAGTCTGAGCTGAGAGGTTTGCTGCCGTTGGCCGAGAAAGGTTCGATGCGGTTATGATGACTTTAACAGTCTGAACCATGAGGGGATTTTGAAAATGCGGTCGTTGTCTTGATGTCTTTGCTGTCTTCGAGCTAATGTTGAGAGCTGTTCTGAAAATGGTTGCCTCGTTTGTCTATATTTGATTACTTCGATGTTCGGTAGGAAACTGGTGGCAGCTTTGGTCTGTCGCCTTTCCGGCCGCTCGAAGTTTAACCCGATGATGAACTGATCTGAGGGTTGTACCTTCTCTTATCTTTGAAAATGTTGGTTCAGATTATCCTTTGTGTTGTTCATTCTTATTGGTTGGAAATGCTTGCAGGAGATGGAATACTGATGTTATGCTGTTGCTAATGATATTGCAGTGCTATACCCTTGTTGCTGGCATTTGCTTGTACTTGACATTGATACTTGTTCGCAACTGACATTGTCGATGTTGCTCGCAGCTGCAGCTAGTGTTGCTCGCCATTGGCATTGATGTTGTTTTGTACTGCAGTGGCATTACCTTCTTGCAAATACTGGTTGACGCTTATGCTTGATATACTTGTTTCTTGCACCTAGTATGGTTGCACTGCTGTTGTTTGTAGCTTGTATGGTTGCTGATGTTGATAGCAGTCTGAAGTTGCTTCTCGTGGCCTGTTGTGAACTTGTGCTGAGATACCTGGTTCTGTTATTGTTTTCGATTTCTCTGGGGCAAAATCTTGAGCTGTTAGAAACATACTGACTTTCCTCTTCTTCTTTCAGGGGCAAATTTAAGTCTGGAGGCTGTCAGTCTTGTGCCATCGGCGAGAAGAGTATAACGGTGATGATGACACTATGTCTGAACCAGAAGATTTTTGAGAATACGGTTGCCTTTGAATATTGTTGGTTGTTTTGTCGTCATCATATGGTTTGACGGAAGCTATCATGGTCGCAAAGAGCTTCATTTTATTCATGATCAAAAGGTCAATGTAATATAGGTGTTTTGTTGTAACAATGATTCATGCCTCATGGCTTTTTACTTTAGAACAAAGCTCTTGGTAAACTTTGTAATAGAGATTTGCATCTTCAAAAGTTTCAAGTAATGAATTGCCTCTAGTCCTTTGTGAAGAACATAGTTTCGGTACCATATTTGTGATGCACTCGAACATGTGGACATAGTTATCGAAACACCTATAGCTTCGTCTTTTATATTTCAGTTTTATGAACATCACGTATCTCGAAGCCAAATACTACGCTTTGGTCCTGGATTATTTGAATATAGTGATTCTGGACCTTAAATTCTTCACCAAACTTTAAACTTAATAGCAGCCTTGAATTCTTATATATGCAAGAGCTCATGTAACCCGATTTGCGGATTCTTAACCACGGAAACGGTGTTGTAGCTTGACTTTGTAAACGTTTTGGATTAATAATTCGACCATGCTTGAATTTTGAAAAATAAGGGATTCGTACAGACAAACAAATCATACCCACTTTAATAAGACCCCTCCAAAATGAATTAATTAACTTCACGAGGCCACGAACCAAATTTAAAAACCACAAACCAAATCACGCCCACTTTATCACTTTGATCTCAGTAAGATCCCAAATAAAACCTCTTTTTTGAATAAAACCTTGTCTTCGAAATTCCAATTTCAAAGTATTTTCGAATAAGAGAGTGAGCGACTTGTGCTCAAAATTGTTGCACCTGCACAACCTGGTTAGTCGCATAAATATTAAATATTAAAATAAAGTCAAATAACAACATGATAACGCAAACAGAGGTGGGATCTTACGGTCAAAAATTAGGGTGCAACACCAACGTTGTTCCAACTGTAGTTAACCCTCCGGGCAGAGGTCATCAGGAAAGAGTTCAGATAGCTGGTGCTGGAGGTGGTGTGGGTGTTGTACAGGAGCTGCAGGTCCCTACTGAAGGAGATGATCAGGATGATGTATTTTTGATGAGAGATTTGGATAATGGTCTCTCCACAGAGGCCGACAAAATATTCAAGCTGCTTGAGGAGAAGATGAAAAGCCTCGAGAACCAAAATTCTTTGGGACTCGATATGTCGAATCTGGGACTGGTGCCAGGGGTCAAGATTCCCCCTAAGTTCAAAGTACCAGATTTTGACAAGTACAAAGGGACGACTTGTCCTAGAGTACACCTTAGGGCTTACTTTCGGAAGATGTCAGCATATTCGGATGACAAGAAACTTTTAATGCATTTCTTTTAGGACAGTCTGTCGGGTCCTTCTCTAGAATGGTATATGGGTCTGGAAGGGACACATATAAGGAGCTGGAGAGATTTGGGAGAAGCATTTGTGTGTCACTACCAGTATAACAGTGACTTGGCGCCTAACATGGTGTAATTGCAGAACCTGTCACAAAGAAATAATGAAGGATTCAAGGAGTACGCCCAGAGGTGGTGGGAGTTAGCAGCCAGAGTTCAACCCCCAATGGTGGAACGTGAATTGATTGACATGTTCATGGCGACCTTGCCAGGAACATACTGTGAGAAATTGATCGGGTGCATGTCCGGGAGCTTTTTAAACTTAATGATGGCAGGGGAAAGAGTGGAGAATGGAATAAAGACAGGAAAAATACAGAGTGGAGAGAGGCCTTCGTCAGGAGGAATAAGGAAAGCTTATGGGAACCTGAAGTAAAGGGAAGGGGACATGAATGTTGTATCAGCCTACAGAGGTAGAAAACGAATGCAACATCAATGTCAGTATCAACCTCAACATCAGCATCAACAACAAGTTTCTAGTATAGCTATTCCAGCTGTACCGCAGCAACCGACTATTGCGCCTCGTCATTATCAAGATAGAGGAAGGATGGCCAACAGGCAATTCGACACGCCTCTCATGCCTTACTCACAACTTTTGCAACATTTATTACAATTACAACTTATTTAAAAAAGGACTTTGGCACCGCTCACTGGTACGCCTCCACCAGGATATGACGCAAATGTTACGTATGATATTCCATTTCGGTGCTCCGGGTCATAATATTGATAACTGTAAAGCTTTTAAGCATAAAGTGCAGGATTTGCTTGACTACAAAGCAATCAATTTCACAAATGAGATCTCGAATGTAAATCATAATCCTATACCAAATCATGGGGTGGCCAGAACTAATGATGTTATTGAGGGAAAGAGGTTAAACTTGGTAACTAATGTCGCGGAATTGAAGACACCGTTGAGCTATGTGAAAGACAGATTGCTAAAGGGTGGTGTTTATCCGGGTTGTTTAGAGGGTTGTGCAGAATATGGTGTGCATCCAGGGGCTGTAATGCTTTGAGAAGTCGTATTTAGAGTTTGATCGACGAAGGCAGTTTGCAGTTCGACAGGATTGTGGGGGAAGAAGAAATGAAGGAAGTTAATAATGAGCAGGATGAAATTGCAACAATTTCAATCCCATACCGGACGATTAACATTTTAGCGCCGCCAAGGCCAACTCCCGTTATCATTACTATGCCAGGACCGGTACCCTATGAGAGCACCAAGGACATTCCTTAAAACTATGAGGCAGAGGTGTTCTGCAACGGGCAAAAACAAGAGCTGATGGAGACATCATTTGGAGGCACTTCTGTTGGAAATATTGTTGGATCAGGGGGAATAACTAGGAGTGGAAGAGTTTTCTCTCCACCTGAAACTAATGTTGTAAAGAATGACAAGGGTAAAGGTAAAGTTGCGGTAGAAGGAGACAGTCAACAACAAGGGGAGAAAGACTATTTGATTAAAGATGTTGAAGAATTCATGAGACTTATTCATAAAAGTGATTACAAGATCGTAGATCACTTGCATCAGACGCCTTCTAAAATCTCTATCTTATCATTGTTGTTATGCTCGGAGGCACACAAAAGCGCTCTGTTTAGAATCTTGAATACGACGTTTGTACCACAAGAGATTTATTTTAATTAACTGGAAGGAGTGGTGGCTCACGTCAATGCTGGTAATGGGTTGGGTTTTACTGATTTGGATTTAACTCCTGCCAGGAGAAACCACAACCATGCTCTGCACATATCCATAGAGTGTAGAGGAGTTATTCTATCCCATGTGCTAGTTGATACGGGATCCTCACTCAATATGTTGCTGAAGAAAGCGTTGATGAAGCTAGACACTCAAGGCATGATCTGCACTCCAAGTGATCTGGTGATAAGGGCATTTGATGGAACCAGGAGGTCAGTATTTGGTGAAGTCATGTTGCTAATTCAAGTAGGTCCAGAGATCTTCGATGCAGTCTTCTATATCATGGACATCCAACCTGCTTATAGTTGTTTGCTCGGATGGCCTTGGATACACTCCGATGGGGCAGTCACCTCGACTTTGCACCAGAAATTGAAGTATATGGTGGAAGGGAATTTTGTTACAGTCTATAGAGAGGAAGATATCATGACCAGTCATCTGTCATCCTTCAAGTATGTGGAAGTAGATGGTGAGATTCATGAGACGTTGTGTCAGGCTTTTGAAACTATGCAGATTCAAGAGAAGCCTCCTATAGAAGCTAAAGGTCCAGAGGTCTCAATGTCGTCATTTAAGGAAGCCCGTGCTATAGAGGAATCTGGGTCTTCTCAGAAGTGGGGCCAAGTGCTTGATGTTCCTACTAAACACGACAAGTTTGGTCTGGGGTATAGCCTATCTTCTTCAAGGGATCCTCCGAAATACATAGGACTTATTCAGTTTACCAGTGCTGAGGTTATTTTCGACAAGATCAATGTTGTTGAGGATGATGAAGGAGACAGTGATTGCGACATGGATGCTTGGATCCGTCCATGTGTCCCCGGACAGAAACTTTACAACTGGATTGTGGAGGAAATCATCCAAGTTACATCAGAAGAGTAATTTCCATTTGTTTTTTATTTTGTCTGGTCCTACGTTCTGCCCAAGACATAGTGGCTTTTCCTTGTAAGGCCCCTCTATTTATTTTCAAACTTTTATCATGAATGAAAGACGTCCTCTTTGCATTTAAATATTTTGATCCTTGTTTTTCTTTTCTTATATTTTTAACAAAAACAGAAAAATGGCAATGTGTTTATGTCTGTTTGCATATCATAATAAGCATAAAACATCAATCATGCATGTTTCATATCTTAGATACCATCGATTCAGATTTGGCTATGGCTCGACATGACTTTGATAATCCTGTTTATCAAGCCGAAGAAGAGACTGATGAAGATTGTGACCTACCTAAAGAGCTGGCCAGACTTTTGAAACGAGAGGAAAGGGTCATTTTGCCTCATCGGGAGGACGTTGAAGTAATTAATCTGGGCACCGAAGACGACAAGAAAGAAGTCAGAGTCGGGGCTGCATTGGAAGACAATATCGAGAGAAGACTGGTAGAAATGCTCCATGAGTACAGAGATGTCTTCGCTTGGTCGTATGAGGATATGCCAGGGTTGGACACTAATATAGGGATGCACCGTTGTCGCTACTGCGAAAATCGGCGCCGGCTGAACAGAAGAGTCGCCACCGTGCGTTATTTATCCCACGGGAGGGAAAGGAAACGCTCAGAGTAAACCTCGCACAACACGGGAAAGGTATGGTTGTCGCAACCAAAACCTGGGTTCGGGAGTCGGTTACGCAAGGGGAAGGTATTAGCACCCCTCACGTCCGTCGTACTCGACGGGATCCACGCTTGTTTTCGGGTATGGATTGTTATTCTAGCTAAACTAGGGTCAAGGGTTAAAAAGAAAATAAGATGAAAAAGAATGACTCGGCAAAGTATCGCACTTTATGCCTACGTATTCCCGCCTGGAACGAGAAATCAGAGTCAACGTAGTTCGCCTACCTACGGGAAAGGAGGGGAAGGTTTCTCGCTAGGATATCGCATCCTATGCCTACGTACTTTCATACAGCATGAAAGATCAGAGCAAACGTAGTTCGGGCCACGCACGACACAAGTCTGTCTTGGTTGATTTTATTCCTTCTGAAAAAGGGTTTTCTGATTAACAGTCCCGGCGGACAAAAAATGACATTTTGATGAGTTCACACTCTTTTACGGAAGAAGTGTCTTTTATTGTGTTTGAAACTTTACTGGTGTTTTTCTGTTTGTTTTGAGAAAGAAGAGACAGAACTCTAACCTACGGTTGCGAAGGGAAACAAACTAACCAAATGTTATCATGCATGGGTTAAGACCTAGTGTCTATCATGCTCCTCTCTTGCGCAGAGAGAAACAGAGATCCTAAGGGAGTAGACGGAAACAGCAACAATAGCAAATATATACAGTAAAGCAGTAAAATGCATGGATGCAACAATACAAGCGAGGCAAGGGAGTCCCACTCAACCTCGAACCTAGAAAACAATAGGCAAAAGTGAACAGGCTTCACTTTCAACCCAACAGGGTAAACAACAAACAATACAGTCAGGAAAACCAGGCAATACATCAAGAATGAAATACAGCAAAATAAACAGCCACAGCAGCTCTGCATCAATATCCATCTTCAGATCATCTCCAATCAGCTACAAGCTTCAGTCAGCAGTAGTCTCTATCTTCACAGTCTTCAAGCAAGGGCTTTGGTTGACAATCTTCAGTCTACAATGGCTTTTCTTCAAGTTCTATCCTCCAAGCTGAGGGATCAATCACCAGAATGGATTGGGTGCTAAGCAATTAGTTGACTACCAATGGTGGTAAACCAACTGCCACTAACACATAAGACATTTTCTCTCAAGAGTTCTATCCCTCAGACAATGGCACCAAGCCTTCCAAAGGAAGGGAGTGAATGTCTCAGAGAGACTCTGTATCACAGAGAGGAATGGAGGCAGTCAAGACCTTCCATGGTTGAGAATCAAACTTTCTAACCTAGAGCTCTGCCTAGTTCCTAAACCCTAATCTCCTTAACAGCTGATGGCAAAAATCTCCTCTCCCACTCTGGAAGTTGGTCTTCAGGCTCTGGATCTCCAATGGCTCCATCATCATCAGTCTTCAGCTTCCCCAATCCCCAGACAAATCCCAATACCCAAACAAGCAAGCAATAATCCCCAGAGGGCACACCACACCAGTCAATCAGATACATACAGTAGATTAATAGCAGTAGGGGAATCCTGATGATTTCTAAAGGGATCTATCCTATACCCATAGCCCCTATAGTCCATACCTCAAAAATCAAATGAAACTATCCTAAAAGAATTAAACTATTTCACCTAAGTTGATTTAAAACCCTAATTTTATTCATGTTGTTCACACCTAAACTAAACACCTAAAATTAAGTCCTAAAAATGTGAATTAAATTGTATTTACAAGTTTGATATCTAAACTAAACAACCTAAAAAGAATGGACAAAAAATATTAAAGCATTGGTTAGAACAAAAATTAACAAATTTATGCATGAAGTGAAACTATTTAAAATGCTATTTATTTGGAAAATATGGGAAAAATATCAAATAAAAAATAAAATGCAATTTTTATTTTTTACAATTTTCTAGACTCTTTAAAGAAAATTATGCAAAAAGAATCATCAAAAAATAATGATTTCTCAATTTTATATGATTTTTAGAAAATGAATGAGAAATGTAAAGAAAATAAAAAGAAATATGAAGAAATAAATGGGAGGGGGTGAGAATAGCAGGACTATTAGTTCAAACGATTGGGCTTTCGCGCGCAGGGGGGTGTCAATAGCATCTGAGCCCATTTCCCTTCCACTAAATGAAACGGTGCGTTTCATTATTTGGAATTTCCCCCCAATTCTCAGGTTGAATGTGGAGCGTTCGATTCCTGGTCAAGTCAAGCATCCCCCTCAGATCCAAGGGTCCACGTATCGTCTTCTTCCTCTATCCATTTAGGGTTTCAGAAACATACCTCATGCACGAAAATTCCACTCGATCTTTCTCCATGCTCCCTCGATGAAAATGAAAAATTCAAAGCCCTAAAATGATCTACTAAACACAAGGAATTCATGCCTGGTCCTAGTTTTGGCTAACTCTCCTTGTGGATCCCAAACAGAGGGCACGAAAGCTAGGGTTCACCATACTCGTCTGATATCAACTTTGCCAGAACTCAAACCTGATGATCTACAGTTACTCTATATGCTATCCTCATCATTCTATGCCTTATCATATCAATTATAATCCAATACACAGCTTGTTCTTGGAGCTTACAGAAATGGTAACCTGCCATGGATCTTCACAAAACTCTCCCTAGATTTCAAGAATCACTCCCCTACGGTCTCTAAACACTCCTATCCTAACCACATGATCTACAACAGCATAAATGAGGAGATTCGAAGAGTTTTGCATACCTTGCAAGTGATGATGGCAGGGGTAATGGTGCTGCAATTCAAGACTTGTAATGGCTTCTAGGTGCTCCTCCAATGGTGTGCTTTCTACTGTTTGCACTGGTTGTGGCTGAATCTTCTTGAATCACTCTATCCCCCTCTTCATGCAAGTTGGAGTGCACACTTGGATCTCCCTAACCAGCCACGAATTCCCTCCAATTTCTTTTGCCAATTCCTCAATGATAATGGTGGATGATGATGATAACAGAAATTGAGATGGTGGATGAAGCTTTGATGGAGTTTGGATAGAAAATGCAAATTGGAGTGAAGAATATGAATGGTACAATCTTGGATCAATTCAACCAATTCTTTGATAAAATTCTGGCCTATGAATGATCTAGATGATACTCAAATCAAGAAAAGTGAGAATTGATGGAGATTGTAGAGAGTTTTAGAAGCTTTTGCAAATTGGAGAAAGTGTGTATAACTTGGGGTTTTTGAACAAATGAAATCACCAACCATGGCATGAACCATCTTGCATCAATATATACATGAGGTTAGAACCTCCTAGAAACTTGGAGAAGTTTCCCTTGCATTCTTTCCCTTGAATTTGGTTTATGTTTCTTCCATTACAAGCAACCATGGATAACTCACAAATTATGAACTAAGCTCAAAATTCCACTTTAGCCAATGTCTTTAAAATGATCTTTCAATTCAAAATGACCTATAATTTTGCTTCATTTGGCCAAGATATGAAAAATCTCATTTTTAAGGCCATTTTTATTCATTAAATCCAACAATTTTGAAACCTTGTGCTATGAATCTTTCCAATCTCTCATGGTCACTTTTATAGACTCAAAATGTCATTTGGAACAAGTTTGATGTTGTAAAGTTTTCCATTTGAAGCTTCCTTGTATGAGTTTTGGGCATAGGTTAAAATGACCTGTAATTCACAAATGACCAAAATACCCTTTGCTTGCCAAGACCATAAGTAGAGTTCCACACATCCTATGAAGGCATACCATACCATTCTAGAAATCTAAGACAATAAGGAACAACTCTTATGTTGACCAGAAATTCATTTGAAATCTCCTTGAGGGGTAAAAATTGCTTGGAAGTCAAGTCACTTTTACAGACAAAATTTCAGATACCTCAGATGACCTGTAACTTGCAAGGACCATAACTTGAGTTCTATAAATCTCCTTAGTGTCTTCCACCACTCAAATTAAAGGTCTTGAGATCCTCTACAAGTTTCATGTTGGCCAAGGATTCATTTGAAGCTTGTATTTTGACTTATCTTGTTTGGAAATTTGACCTAAACTAGGGGATTTTACATAGAAACCCTAATTTAGAACCTCCTCTTCTCCTTGATTTCTCTTGATTTCTTCTTAGCATAACAACATATCCTTATTCTCCATGTCAAATGATGAACCCCACATCTCTTCAATAGCCCTCAATGCCCTTCAAACAATCCTTTGACCTAGGGTTGACCCAGATGAAACCCTAGTTGACTGTCTTCAACTGCAATACTTGTGACTTCACCAATGACTTGCCTCCTTCTTCAAATGACTTTCTGAGTCTTCCAAGATGTCTAGATACTCCCCATGCTCTCAATTCACAGCTCATAATTCCCTTGTTGATCCTCAGCCACCCTCAGTTAGGAGATATACTCAATGCTTGATCCACTGAACTCCCTGCTTTCAAATTCTTTTCTGATGACTGGAATGAGATTGAATTAGGATAATAACCTCTTGATAGACCTTTAGAGATGAGAATAATGCTTGGTCCCCTGTTGAATGACTTGCTATGCTTATGCTATGCAGATGAGTAACATATGTACATGACTCTTTATGCAAATGCTAATGATACTGAAACATAAACCAAGTGAATAAGGTTGAGCAAATTTTAGGGTGCAACAGCTGCCCCTATTCAAGCGACTTGGACCCGATTGGGTGAAGAGCCCGGAGCCTTCAGCCATTCGCGGTACGAGACGGTTGAATACTAAGAACCCAGAAATTTGCCAACCGCAGAAATAAACTGCGCCGCTGCTCGGGGAACGGCATTCATCAGCTGAATCTGACCGTTACGGTAACCCACTGATCTCGTGCTGGGGATTATTTTCATCGTTCTGAAAAAGATTCTATCATTGCAGAGACAGAACACTATCCACGTCAGGACGCCTGCTTCGTCAATTCGGAAAACCTCAATAACTTTGCTGGGGACGGCTCGTCTGCCTTCTCGTCAGAAATAAATCGTCCACGTTAGGAATAAACTCTTCCACGTTAGGAACAACACCGTCCATGTTAGTAATAACATCATCCACGTTAGGACTCACTTTCCCACGTAAGGACTAACCTTTCTTTCCACGTCAGGAATCTCCATCTGTCCACGTTAGGAATTGATCTTGATCTGAATCTGTCCACGTCAGGACTAAACTCCTTCATGCCATTAATACATCGCCCACATTAGGACTCACCTTTCCACGTGAGGAATCTCATTTTCTTTCCACGTCAGGAATCTCCATCTGTCCACGTTAGGAAACCAACTCGTCTTGATCGGTCCACGTAAGGACTCCATCTTTCCACGTAGGGAATAACTTTCTTCTGGATTTGTCCGCGTCAGGACCACACTTTTCCGCGTAAGGAATACATCTCGATATGTCCGCGTAAGGACTCAATCTTTCCACGTAAGGAAATGCATTTTGATTTGTCCACGTAAGGACTCACATCTTCATCTGATGAAATAACAGAACCTGTCCATGTCAGGACTCGCGCGTCTTCGACTTGCTGGGGAAATAAGCCTTTGTCCATGCCAGGACTCATACTTCGCCAACAACACGAAGGAGGATAACTTTGTCCACGTCAGGACTCTCGTATCTTGTCATCACGAAGAAATATAAACTTGTCCACGTTAGG
This sequence comes from Lathyrus sativus, assembly GCA_963859935.3. Lineage (NCBI taxonomy): Eukaryota > Viridiplantae > Streptophyta > Magnoliopsida > Fabales > Fabaceae > Lathyrus > Lathyrus sativus. The sequence goes on from OZ012735.1 coordinate 755,378,609, forward strand.
ACGCACATTTCACCGTCACGAATAAAGCTATCCGCTGGAAATAAATTGTCCATGTCAGGACACCAACACAAAGAACAATCAACCTTCGCCCACGTCAGGACTCCACACCCAATCAATACCGAGAACTCGATCCTGTCCACGTTAGGACTAACACACATTGTCAACTTGAGGAAATGTCCACGTCAGGACTCCACATTCCAACAATCGTCTCTAGCACAAAGAAACCCCGTCAATAAAATTGTCCACATTAGGACTCATCCTTCCATTAGTCCGCAAACTTCTCATCACTGACGTTACAGCAACTTCGAAGCTGACTCTACTGGGGATATTTAGAAACCAAACTAACGGACACCTGTTCTGACAACTGGCGGTAGCCTCTGAAATTCTGATTCATGAATCCTTTGATGACCAATAGTTCTGCTTGGGGATAAGGGGAAACTTATCCTGCTGACTCTGTGGGGAATAGCGCCAAAACTGTTTTTTGATTTGCTTGAGCAAGGGCTCTTTCTACCTGCAAGAAAAACAATACTTGAAACAAACGGTTAGCCAACCTAGTTTATGTTTCGAAAATGCATACGTCCGACAATGATGCAATGCTCCATTCGGCATGGAAATACTACGCTTTTACTTGGTGGATGCTAATACAGACTCGAACTGCTGAGTACAGAAACTGCTTCAGCAAAATAAATGCTGAAGATAATGCCAACTCCGCTGGGGATAGCCAGATACTACAGAACTATCTCAGCAAAATAAATGCTGGGAGAGTGAAGTTGACTCAGTTGGGAAATTGGGAACTCAATACCAATCACCTCGCTGAAGTGACACCCTGCTGGGGAATATAACTCTGCTGAAGACTATCAGATGCGCCTGGTATGATCGAACTTCTGCGGGAAAATGAACGGGTATCACACGGTATTCTGACAAAATAAATGCCAGGACTCACACCAACTCCGCCGGGGGGAGTCTTAATCTTCGAGTTCCACTGGGAGGAATGAAAACACTTGCAAAGAGAATTCCGCTTGGGATGGGATGATTCTCCTGGGGAAACCAACTGACTCCGCCAGGGGAGCGTAAATGACCCTGCGGGGAAAAGTAAACTGCCTGAATACAACTCACCAATATTAATCTTCTGCGGCTAAACCACTCTGCTTGAGATACACTGTTTGAATACAGCCTTCGATCTTGGAATCGTCAATTCTGCTAAGGATAAACGACTTTGCTGGAGCATGTCCTTTGGATAAGCTACGACTAGCTGGGGAATTCTATCCTTCTTCAGTGAGAACATGCACGACCTGCGTGAGGGTCGAGTCTTTTGATTATCTTCCTCGTACGGTTGCGAAACCTGCAACAACACAAACAAGACAAAACAAGCCTATACAACCAAATCGATTCAGGTTAGTGACGCTATTTTCAATTAATTCAAAGCTTTTAGCAATTGTTGGCAAGGGCCAGTGACGTTATACACATGCTAGTTTCAATAAACTGAGGCGTTTTATCATGCACAAAACAGTAAAGAATCAGCATCAAGTACTGAATAACATATTTCATTGATTGGGCCCCTGAATGGGCGGATTTTTATACACGGGATGTAACTCCTGAAATGAGGAAGCTACGCAAAGCAAATACACAAGTATGCACAAGAAGCATAAATATTTTGACAAATTAAATTTTGTATACATGTCGGCAACGGGATGCAGACGAACACCACGAACTGATCCTCCCATGACTCATCCGACTCTAATGCTTTCCCGGTATTCACACTTCTGAAGAGGTTGTATCAAATAACCGATCCTTTAGGTATTCTTCCGCCCTGATGCTCATTGCAATATCAAATTCGGACCGCAGTCGTTTGCTTTTCAAATCCCTAACTTTTGCGTGAACCGCCCTTTACGGGTTTTCAGTTCACCGGGATACCCTTTTTTGCCGAAGCCGCCCAGTGTGGGTTTTCAACTTCGCGGGTGTACATCTTTCACTTTTATCCCTAACTTTTGCCCGAACCTTTCATTCTGTTTTTGGTTCGCCAGGATGCCCCATTTTTGCCTGGACTCTCTTTTTTCTGTCCAGCGGGTCTATTTTAAGCAAAGTATTTTTTAACTGCGTCTGAATTCACAGGTGACGTAAAGTCTTCACCGTCCATAGTGGACAACAACAACGCTCCTCCTGAAAAGACTTTCCTGACAACGTATGGCCCTTCGTAGTTGGGGGTCCACTTGCCCCTGTGATCTGCTTGCGGCGGGAGAATCCTTTTCAGCACAAGGTCGCCCGTCTGAAAGCTTCGCGGATGTATTTTCTTATCATACGCTTTCTTCATTCGGCTCTGGTATAGACGACCATATGCTAGAGAAGCTAGCCTCTTCTCGTCCATCAAACTCAATTGGTTCAACCTGTCTTTTACCCATTCTGCCTCGTCCAGCTGAACGTCTCGCAATACCCTCAGAGAAGGGATCTCAACTTCTAATGGTAATACCGCTTCCATTCCATACACTAATGAGAACGGGGTTGCCCCGGTTGATGTGCGTACCGTCGTACGATAACCGTGCAAAGCGAAAGGTAGCATCTCGTGCCAATCCTTAAAGGTAACCACCATCTTCTGAACGATCTTCTTGATATTCTTATTGGCCGCCTCAACAGCGCCATTCATCTTGGGTCGGTACAGGGAGGAGTTGTGATGTTCGATCTTGAAATTCTGACAAAGCTCCTTCATCATTTTGTTGTTTAAGTTTGAACCGTTGTCCGTGATTATCCGCTCGGGGATCCCATATCGGCAAATGATATCTCTCTTGATGAATCTGGCCACCACTTGCTTTGTTACATTTGCGTAGGACGCCGCTTCCACCCACTTGGTGAAATAATCGATTGCTACTAGGATGAACCGATGCCCGTTAGAAGCTGTCGGCTCAATCTTTCCGATCATATCGATTCCCCACATCGAAAATGGCCATGGCGATGACATCACATTCAGAGGACTCGGGGGCACATGGATCTTGTCAGCATAGATTTGGCACTTGCGGCACTTCCTCGCAAACTTGAAACAATCAGTTTCCATAGTCAGCCAAAAATAACCTGCCCTCAGCAGCTTTCTCGTCATAGCATGCCCACCAGCGTGCGTACCAAAGGTACCTTCGTGTATTTCCTCCATGATCAGCTTTGCCTCTCTTTCGTCTACACAACGCAACAACACCAAGTCGTGGTTTCTTCTGTATAAGACGCCATCCGGGTTCAAATAGAAATTACCCGCTAATCTCCTGAGAGTCTTCTGATCTTGACTGGATGCCCCAGCCGGGTACTCTTTATTTTTCAGGAAATTAAGGATATCAAAATACCACGGTTTGTCATCAGATGCTTCATCAATAGCAAATACGAAAGCTGGTCTGTCAAGCCGAGAGATAATGATTCTGGGAGCCTCATTCCAGAAGTTGACTTTGTACATGGAAGACAAAGTGGCGAGGGCGTCAGCCATTTGATTCTCTGCTCGCGGTACGTGATGCAATTCAACTTTGTCGAAGAAAGGCAACAATCTCCTTGCATAATTCATGTAATGTATCAAATTGGGCTGCCGTGTCTCCCATTCCCCTTTGATCTGATTCACCACCAGAGCTGAGTCTCCGTATACGTCTAAATTCTTGATTCGCAAATCAATGGCTTCTTCAAGCCCCATTATACAAGCTTCGTATTCTGCCTCATTATTGGTAACGACAAAGGTCAATCGAGCAGTAAACGGGATGTGCGACCCGTGCGGCGTAGTGATGATTGCCCCTATTCCGCTACCGTAAGCATTCACAGCTCCGTCAAATATCATCTTCCATTTGGAACCCAACTCTGGTCCCTCGTCTGGCAACGGCTCTTCACAATCTTTCATCTTTAGGTACATGATATCCTCGTCAGGAAAATCAAACCTCATCGATTGGTACTCTTCAATAGGCTGCTCCGCCAGATACTCAGACAGCACACTCCCCTTTATAGCCTTTTGCGAGACGTATTGGATGTCATATTCAGTCAAGACCATCTGCCAACGGGCAATTCTTCCTGACAACGCCTGCTTTTCAAATACATATTTGATAGGATCCATCTTCGAGATGAGCATGGTTGTATGATTCAGCATGTATTGCCTCAAACGCTTGGCGGCCCAGACTAGCGCACAACAAGTTTTTTCGAGCATTGAGTATCGAGACTCACAGTCAGTAAATTTCTTACTCAGGTAGTATATCGCATGCTCTTTTCTCCCTGTCTCGTCGTGCTGACCGAGAACACAACCCATGCTTCCCTCAAGAACCGTCAAATACATGATCAAGGGTCTACCTGCCACTGGGGGTATCAAAATAGGAGGCTCCTGCAAATACTTCTTTATTTTATCGAACGCCTTTTGACAATTTTCGTTCCACGTTACAGCTTGATCTTTCTTCAACAGTTTGAATAATGGTTCACACGTGGCAGTTAGGTGAGATATGAACCGAGCGATGTAGTTCAACCTCCCTAAAAACCCGCGCACCTCTTTCTCTGTTTTAGGCGTCGGTATTTCTTGGATCGCTTTTATTTTAGCAGGATCGACCTCTATTCCTCTTTCGCTTACGATAAACCCCAGCAGTTTACCAGATCTCACCCCGAAGGTGCATTTGTTAGGGTTCAGCCTCAGCCTGAACTTCCTAAGCCCTTTAAATAGCTTCAACAATTCACCAGATGCTCTTCCTCCGTCTGGGATTTTGCAATCATATCGTCAACATAAACTTCGATCTCTTTATGCATCATGTCATGAAAAAGAGTCGTCATCGCACGTTGATATGTTGCCCCAGCATTCTTCAAGCCAAAGGGCATCACTTTGTAGCAAAATGTTCCCCAAGGCGTTATGAAAGTGGTCTTCTCCATATCCTCTGGCGCCATTTTAATCTAATTATAGCCTGAAAAGCCATCCATGAAGGAGAATATGAAGTATTGAGCAGTATTATCAACTAGCACGTCAATATGAGGAAGCGGAAAATCGTCTTTTGGGCTTGCTTTATTCAAATCTCTATAATCCACGCACATACGAACCTTGCCATCTTTCTTTGGCACGGGTACGATGTTGGCAACCCATGAGGGATATTTCGTCACAGCCAGGAAACCAGTGTCCCACTGTTTTTGAACTTCCTCTTTGATCTTCACTGCCATATCTGGTCTAGTTCTTCGAAGCTTTTGTTTGACTGGCGGGCATTCTTCTTTCAGTGGCAGGCGGTGCACAACCATGTCTGTATCGAGCCCTGGCATATCTTCATACGACCAAGCGAATACATCACTATACTCTTGGAGCATTTCAACCAGTCTTCGCTTGATATCGCCCTGCAGCGCGGCTCCGATACGAATATTCTTCTCAACCCCTTCCGACCCCAAGTTGATAATTTCGATGACCTCGTCGTGAGGCAGAATGGCTCTTTCCTCTTGCTTCACCAACCAAGACAGTTCTTCGGGAACGTCGCTATCTTCGACAACCTCTTCTTCGGCCTGAAATACCGGGTGCTCGAAGTCGGGACGAGTCATAGGTGGTTCAAGGATGTCATCTGAAAATGTTATCCTGCAAAAGGAATGGTTAAGTGCTTCAAAATGCGTATAAAGCGAATAACCACGTTGCCATTTTATTGAAAAATATAAAACAAGAAAGACAGAGATTACAGTATTTGCACATGAAAAACGCCATTTATTTAATGATTAACACGCAATGTTCATAACAACACAGCCCTAAGCAAATCCTGATGCCCCGGGCAAGACATCAGATTATTCAACAATTAATAAAGCAAAGCATTACTGTTTAAGAGTCACAGGAACAAGCTCCTGAATAGACCAGTTGCACAGTCCTTGTCCTGGCGTGCTTGGCTGAATCCAAGCATCCATATCATAGTCGCTGTCTCCTTCGTCAGACTCCGAAGCAGCATTGACGGTTCCATGACATACTCCACTGGCAGAGATGGTGATGGGTGTTGCACCCTCAAATTTGACCAACTGATTCTCCTATCTGACTCATGGTTTAATTTCATATTCGCAGCTCAGATGTATGATTTTTGTGCACAAGCAGGGGATATCAGAGTTTACAGCTTGATTTTTGTCTATCAGATATGGCAGACCCAGTCCAGATCACCAGGGTTTTATTTTCGGGAAATTGTGCGCTCCTCGGTGATTTTTCAGTGATTTTGAGGATATTCTGATGCCCGGGGATCTCTGTTCGATTCGATCTGGTCTCGTGGGCGCTTTTATGGCAGTCATGTGCATTCATCTGCATTTTTAGGATTTTTATAGACTTTTGTGAATTTTTAATAGGCTTTATAGATTTTTCTGGAATTTAAATAGGTTTATAGAATATTTTAATAGCTTAATGCTCTTTTAGGATTTTATAGAATTTTAAATAAAAATTTTAGAATATAAATAAGATTTTAATTGGTTTTATCTTTTCTTTAGAATAATATAGCTTTTCTTTTATTAATAATAATAGATTTTAATAGACATTAAATAATATTAGAAGTTTAATAGAATTAGTAGAAATATAGAATTAATTAGACTTTAATTGACTTTTTAGAGTTTAATTAGGTTAATTGATTTTTTTAGAGTTAATTAGGTTCTTAATCATTTTAGATTTAATTAGGATAATATGGAATTAATTAGAGGTTTAATCATTTTTTAGAATTAATTAGGATTTAAATCTTTTTGTTTAGGATCTAATTGAATTTGTTAGATTTTATTAGGATTAATCATTAGTTTAATTGGTATTGTTTAGATTTAATTGTTTTTTGTTTTTATTCAGTTTTTTTTCACAGTTTTTGTTGTGATTCGTATGGGCCCAGGGGTGCTCTTTTGAGGCCCAATTCTCATTGTTGCAAATCAGCAAAAAAGTCCAAAAATGGTCCACAGTCCAAATTCGTCCAAAAATCCAGCAAGCCCCAGAAACTTCTAGAACACGCCAGCAAGTCTTCAGTGTAATAAATAGAAGCGCCACGTGTTGCTTGGCAGAGGGTCCCACGCGTTCCACAGGAATCACGCCACCACAGCAATTCAGAATTCTCTCTCTCTCCACGCCACCACACGTGGCACGCATGCACCAATTCCCTCCACCAACGGTGACACACGTCCATCCCTCACCTCCTCACCGGAAGCTCCCCTGACCGGCATGCAAAACCGGTGAACCCTCACCGCCGGCGACCTCAACCAACTCCGGCCACCACCTGAACCACCAAATTCCCCAGAAATTCTTCTTCTTCCTCCGATCGTCCGTCACCTTCATCGTCCCCTCGCCGGAAACATCATCGTCGCCGGAATCATCAACCTCCTCCACTTCTCCAGAACGCCAATGTTCTTCATCAACTTCTCCAGAACGTCCTCATCGTCTCAAGTAACCACCAGATCTTCATCCATTCTCAAGCAAGATTCCCAGAAATCACCTTGAATACTCAAACCTTCATCAACTTTTCCAGAAATCATCTCAGACGTTCATCCTCCTTCAGCGACTTTTCCAGAAATCATCTCAGACGTTCATCCTCCTCAAGCAACTTTTCCAGAAATCATCTCAGACGTTCATCCTCCTCAAGCAAGATTTCCAGAAGATCCTCAGACACTCAAAACCTTCATACATTTTTTTCCAGAACGTCATCTTCAAGAGCCATCCTTCAATTTCATCTTCGCTCCATCGTCGTACGCGCCTTGGATCTTCGTTGAAGGGACTTCATTCTCCAATACGATCCAGTTCGCTCAAATATCCCCAGGTATGCCTTTCTGAAACTCCTTGCGTGTTCTTCTTTAGAGTACGTTGCTTTCAATGATCCATAGAGTGGTTAGGGTTTTGAGGGATTAACTAGAGAGTGGTTTGTTGTATGATGCTGGGATTTGAGAGTGATCGTGATAATGCGTTTGATGATGATGTAGAACGGTTAGGTTTAGAATGATTACGTGGCTGGGTTGGTGTTTGTTGTTGATGGAGATCAGAGAGGTTTCAGATAGAGAGAGCGTGAGGGAGAGGATGAAGACGAGGGAGCGGCGCAAGGTCAAGGTTGATGAACAGTATTAGGGTTGGTGAAGGAATCAGGTTTTGTTCAACTGAATAGTGGATTAGGGTTGAGGTTTTGGGCTAAGCCCAAACGCGTGTTCCTGAACGCATACCCTCCAATTGCTTGTTCACCCCTCCCTGTGTGAGAAACCTGGATGATTGGTGTGGGCCTTAGGCCCTATTGCTTTCAACACCCCTCGTTTAAGCCCAGTAGTAGAAACAACTGAAGCAATTGCTAGCGCTGCACCCCCCTGCGCCCAGCTCAGCTTTTTTTTTGTTTTTCTGGATAATCAAACCTGGGCCTACGCCCTTTTGCTAGTTACACCCCCAGAGTCAGGGCCCAGCTAGAAATAGCTCATAAACCATTGCTGATTGAACCCCCCATTGCATTTTCTTTATTTTGTTTTTTTTATATTTTCATGGATTGTAAATAATTCATAAATAAATGTAAATAATTGTTTTTTTTAATAATTCTTGTTTCTACCATTTCATCATAAATGTTTAGAAAATTAAATAAAAATAAAAAATGCCATTTTATTTTTATTTCCTATTTTTTGCATATTTTCCAATTAATTGATTTTGTTTTAATATTTTCAATGCATGCATATCATTAGAAAATTCATAAAAAATGATAGATTTAGTCAAATAATTCCGTTCTTTTTTCTGTAGACTCGTGACTCAGTGTAGAATTTTATAGTACGAAAATATTAGCTCAATCATGCATCTTCATTTTAACTGCATTTTTTCACTGTTATTGATGTTGAATAAATTGGTCTGTGGATATGTCTGTGTTGCTGATTTTAGTTCTTTCATCTGGTATTGAATTTTGTTCTGATTTTTCAGTATGTTATCCTAGAGCCATGTAGGTCTCCCATTAGATTTTTGATAGATTTTTGTAGGGTGTTCTGATAGGATTTGTCTGAGCCTGAGTTAGGAGAAGTCTTGATGATTTCTGACTTTGAAGTTCAACTGTGGTTGAACTTCAGAGATAGTTCCTTGAGGTTTGTTGGCCTGTGGTTTCTTCTTGAAGGTGGGAGCTGATTGAAGTCCTGTTGGAGCTTGCAGAGATGCAATGGATTGAGGCTTAGTCTAGGAGCTTGTTGTCTGTTTGTGAGGTTCGAGATCCTGAAGTTTGAAGGGAGTTTATGGTACTTTCCTGAGGAAGGCACTATGAATGACTTTCATTCTTTCTTCTCACCTCTTTCGTAAGTATCCAATGATGTCGGAGCCGACTTGTGAGTTTAATTCCTCCTGAGGAGGGATGTAAACTGATCACATGTTGTTGAGCCACATGGGATACGATTCCTAAGTGGAAGCCTCCTAGTACTTTCCTGAGGAAGGTCCTATGGGTCTATTCACTTAGTTCCATTAGTTTATCTAGGATTTCGTAAGTATCCAGTGATGTTGGAGCCAACTTGTGAGTTTAATTTCTCCTGAGGAGGAATGTAAACTGATCACAGTTGTTGAGCCACGTAGGGTACAATTCCTAAGTGTCAGCCTCCTGGTACTTTCCTGAGGAAGGTCCTATGAGTCTGCTCACTTAGTTCCCTTAGTGTATATAGGTATTTCTCAAGTATCCCGTGATGCCGGAGCCTTCATGTGAGTTTAGTTTCTCCTGAGGAGGAATATAAACTAATCACAGTTGTCGAGCCGCATAGGATATGACTCCTGAGTAGTAACCTCCTGGTACTTTCCTGAGGAAGGCACTATGAGCTTGTCTGCTTAGCTTCCTTTCTCTGGTAAGCTTGTTCTGAAGCTTGGAGACTGGGATTGATTCCTCTTGCTTAGGGTTTTGGATTAGAATTGTTGCTTAGATCTTTGCTTAGGGTGCTGTATAGAGTTTTGTTTTAGAGATAGATTAGGAGCTTGTTTCAGGTTTGTTAGAGGCCCTGCTCAGGGTTAGTCTCTTTGGATTGTTTGACTTGTATGATGTTATGTTGCATTAGACTTAGGTATTCATCTAGATAGTTCTGAATAGGTGCATCTTAGAAGTAGACTTTGTGTGCATGAGAAGTTGAGGTGGTCCTCCTTCTGCTTGTTTGTTATTGCGTGGCTTTGCTTGTTGGTATTTGGTAGAGCTGAGCTCCCTTGCCTTTGTGGTTTGCGGCCTTCGCGCCTTGTTTGTTTAGTTGTTGCATTCATGCATATTTTCAGTATTCCTTTACGTTGCATTTCTTGTTTGTGGTTTAATCCTGTTGCCATGATCCCTTAGGAGCTCTGACTTCTCCGCTGCGGAGTTGTTATGATAGACATTAGGATGGTTAATCAGGTGTGATAGCAGTAGGTAGATTCCCCTGTTTCTCAGCTATAGTTCTAGGGTTTCCCTTTCCTTTCTGTAGGAGCTTTTGAGTAGCTTGATCCGTAGTTAGCTGAACTACAGCTGCTCTGATTCTTCGTTCCAGACGAAGATATGTAGGCATAGGATGCGATATCCTAGCGAGCACGCTAACGACTAACCTTTGTTCTCTCGCGGCTGTGCGATCGAGACTTCCCCGCTAACGACTAATTGTTACCCCTTTCTCTTGCCCGAGTGCATTTGAGACCAGATCGTATTTGTAGGTTCCCGAGCCTTAGAGACCAGTTTGTTTTCTCACTGCTGTGTGAGAGCCCCTGTTTACCCGTAGTTAGCCGAACTACGTTTGCTCTGATCTTTCATTCCAGATGAAAGTACGTAGGCACAGGACGCGATGTCCTGGCGAGCAACCTTTCCCCCGTTTAGACGTAGGAAGTCGAACTACGTTGACTCTGACTTTCCCATTGCACGAGGGAATACGTAGGCCCAGAACACCGTATGTTCTGTCGAGTCCTGTCCTTTTATTTTCTTTTCAGACCAGCCATTAGCGTAGATAGATAATACACCCTTTTACCTATAAACACCAAGCGTGGATCCCATCGAGTACGATGGACGTGAGGGGTGCTAATACCTTCCCCTTGCGTAACCGACTCCCGAATCCAGGTTTTGGTTGCGATGACCATACCTTTTCCCGTCTTTGCGAGGTTTACTTCGAGCGTTTCCTTTCCCGCTCTGAGGGATAAATAACGCACGGTGGCGACTCTCCTGTCAAGCCGGCGCCGATTTTCGCAGTAGCGACAGCTGGCGACTCTGCTGGGGACTTATAGCATCTAGGGACTTTTCCCATCCCTTATGCTGGGACCGTTTCCCATCCCCTACGCGAGTCAATCCTAGCGCTTGGGTGTTTATTCGTTGGGTGTTGTGTATATGTGTTTTGCTTTTCTGCACTTTGCTTTTCTGTACCTTTACCTTTCCGCATTTATTTTCCAGCATTATATTATCATGATTATTGCTGTGGGCAAAGGGAGGTTACTGTGAGTGAAAGCCGGACCTGGGCTTGAGTACACACCTAGATATAGTTGCGGAGAAGTAGTAGACGAACCTGTCTGCTGAGCAGGCACAGTTCCCTACGAAAATCTGCGCTCAGACGAGATTCTTGCAGAGGTGCTCCTTTCCGGTCCTGAGGATCTGAGGGGAGTCCAGACGTGAGGGTTGTCGACTCTGGGGACCGATCAATTGGAAGTCAGCTAAGTGAGGCCTCTTCATGACTTGATGATGCCACTCCTTCTGGGAATCGTATCGTCACTCATGAAAGTCTGTGACGCTGATGACCGCATAGGATGCCGTACCTTTGTCCGTGGATTAGGTCTATCCTACCTGTGAGAGGGACTGGGTTATTGCAGGAAAACTGGCCTTCAGAAACCATGATTCAGTACCTTTATCAGATGGTGTTCTTGATTCATCTCCAGGTGTGTTGTCTGGGTCAGATGGGTTTCTTATCTGAGGTTGAGGCTATTATCAGATGGTATTCTCGTCAGATACAGAGGTTCAGATGGTTTTCTTACCAGGGGATTGATATTTTGAGTATCAGATGATAGTTATTGGCATGAGATTCTGGTGACCGTGTTGGTTTTCTGTTCTTGATCATAGAGATATTCCTCTTCAGGCTACAGCATAGCCCCTGTGTTCGCAGATTGCATTATTTATCATATTGCATCATTGCATTACCATCTGCATTCAACTAACGTGTGTGTATTGCAGGTACATATTTTCCCTTCCAGTTCTGGTGTTCGTTCCTAGCAAGACATGGAAAACCTGAAGAGAGTATTGCCCTATAAGTTTCCGTCGCCGAATATCAGTCTATTGTTAGAATTGATTGCTATTGCTAAGAAGAGAGGAATGGGTGACTTCAGAAAGAGATATGGGAGGATTCTGACCTACGTTTATCAGCCATCTGCCTACGAGACCAGCGGCATCTATACTCTGTTACAGTTTTACGACGCGGAGCTCAGGTGTTTTGTATTTCCCGACTTTGTTTTGGCTCCTACCCTGGAGGAGTACTCTGCACTTCTGGATATACCGATCCGCGAGCAGATGCCTTTTTATCGTACGGACGCTGAGCCGAAGCTGGCTGAGCTTTCTGCCATTCTGTGCTTGAAAGAGTCTGAGTTGTCTGGGAAGATGATCAGAAGAGGAGACGTATGGGGATTTCCATTGGATGTCTTGGTGGAGAAGGCTCGAGAATATGCCCAGAAGGGTAGCTGGGATGTCTTTGACGTCATCCTTGCTGTATGTGTGTATGGCATCGTGTTATTCCCGAATATTCCTGAGTTTGTTGATTCTGATGCCTTCTATATTTTGGCCGCGAAGAACCCAGTTCCTACTTTGCTGGGGGATATCCACCATTCAACTCATTATCAGAATGAAAAGCGACGAGGAAGGAATGTGTCTTGCTGTGTACCTCTCCTATGCAGGTGGTTCACCAGTCATATGCCTAAGTCAGGCCCTTTTGTCACCTCTATTAATTCTCTAGGATGGCCCGAACACTTAATGGGATTGACTGCTGAGAACGTGGTATGGACCAATAAAGAGGTATTTGGAGCTGAAGTCATACTCAAAGGCGAAGGATTCCCGAATGTTCCGTTAATAGGAAGGAAAGGTTGTGTCAACTATAACCCTTCCTTATTGATCAAGCAATTTGGGTACATACCCCAAGGAGCGCCAAAGCCCGAGGAGATACAGGAATCTCTGTATCTCACTGGGGCAATAGGGAAAGAGATGCTGACCAAACTTGAGAGAGCCTGGAAAAACTTGCACAAGAGAGGGAAACTTTCAGGTAGCAGAGGGGATACTCGAGTTCCTAGCCCATATGCAGAATGGATTCGTGAGCGAGCTGTGAAATCCCTTATGCCGTATCCAGCAGTTCAGCCATTGCATCCTCCTCCGGTAGAGGAGCCTACTACTGTGGACATTCAGGTTTACAAGCAGCTGATGGCGGAGAAAGAAGAGCTAGCAAGGGCTAAAGAGGCTTTAGAGCAGGAGAATGCCCAGCTTCGGCATGAAAAGATTGAAACAGGATATATTTCTAAGCAACAGGCTGAAACTCTGAAACATCTGAAGACTACGCTATTGGAACTGACTGAAACCAAGAAGCGTCTAGAGTTAGATGTAGATTCAATTAGTAGTGTGTTGGCCACCAAGAAGCAAGAGCTGGAAAGGGCCTACACAAAGCTAGCCAAGTTCAGAGAACACTGGGATCTCACTATGACCAAGCGTAAGGAACAAGAAGAAGAGCTGAAGACACAGATTGCTCAGTTAGAAGAACAGGTCAAGGTGAAGAACGAAGAGCTTGAAGAAGAAGCCTGTCGCCGATACGAGGCCGAGCGCAAGCTGACAGATGCCATAAAGAATTTGGAAGATTTCCAGCATAGAGCAGATGCCAAGAGACCCAAACCTGGGGATGGTGCTAATGATAAAGCTTGGGAAGACTTTGTCAGAGACATCCAGGGGACAGTCAGGAAGAGGGATCGGCTGATAGAAGGTTTGATTTATCAACCAGATCACGCAGAGACAAAGAAGATGGTCGAGGACTTCCGCAACCGTACCCGTATTTGATTTCTCTCTTGTATTCTGTATGTTGAGATCACCACCAGGCATGTTGGCTGGGATCCTCCTTATCATATCAGCTATATGGAGCATAGTTATGTAACTTCTTGACAAGACCGCTGTTATGCTAATCAATATATGAGGGTTTTCTAAATATTGTCTTTATGGTTTATCTCGTCCTGCTACCACTGACACTGGAATTGGAGGGAAAATATCTCCAATGTACACATGCACGTTAGCATTTTTGTATTTCTGTTGCATAAATCATACTGCATAGCATTTCTCTAGCAGGTCAGAGCACTTATCCAACCTTTGTTTTCACCAGAAAGTGATTCTCGGGGAATTGTTTGAGGCAAGAGTGGAGTGTTGAAGACGACCAAGGGGCTGAAGCAGATTTGAGCAGAATCAAGCAGTAAAGTCCGTTACAGGTAATTGGTGGCTATGTCTGAAGGCAATTTCCAGGCTCCTAACACCTTGGCAAGGTTTACTGTGGCGTCCAATCATCAGTATGATTCTATGGAGGGCTTCCCGCAAGCGAACAATCTTACTGCAGACCAAGTTGTGCAGCCTGCTGTTGAGAACAGAGATCGGCATGAGCAGTTTCTTGCCCGAAATGAACGCTATCCTTCTGTTAACAATCAATGTGTTGCTTTCCCTGTGATGAATTACCGGAGAGATATTCCAGTGACCGGGTTAGTAGATCCAAGAGCTCTTGACTATGGTAGAAGAGTCCGAGTGTTGGAAGAGCAAATGAAAGCCTTGGAAGCAAAAGATGTCGTTAACCTGGATGCTGTAGCCATGTGCTTGGTCCCTGACCTCGTGTTGCCGTACAAGTTCAAAGTGCCGGAATTTGAAAAATACACGGGAGATAGCTGTCCAAAGCTGCATTTGATGATGTTCTGTCGAAGGATGACTTCGTTTGTGCGAAATGACAAATTGATGATCCATTGCTTCCAGTATAGTCTGACTGGGGCATCCCTGAGATGGTATGTGCAATTAGAGAGTAATCAGATTCGATCATGGGTGGATTTAGCCAGAGCTTTCATAAAGCAGTATGATTACAACCTGGATTTGACTCCTAGTCTAGTAGATCTGCAAGAATTGTCTCAAGCGGAGAATGAATCATTCAGAGCGTATTTGCGAAGATGGAAGGAATTGGCTGCTAGTGTTCGACCACCGCTTCCGGAAAGAGAACTGGTTGACATCTTCTTGGGTACCCTGAAAGGCCATTATTTTGACAAATTGTTCAGTTGCACAAGCTTTGTGGGCCTGATGAGGCTGGGAGAGATTGTTGAGCGAGGACTCAGGAGTGGAAAGCTTCGAGGTATTCCTTACGTCCCAGTTAATAAGATTGAGTCAGTTGTCAGTTCTCAAGAAGAGTGGGAAGTAGGAGATGACGCCACTTCAGAATCTCTAGCATCTCAGGATCAGTTTTCAGACACTTCAAGTCAACAATCATCTTACCGCCGATCGCGTCAGCATGCTCCACGAAGACCAAGGAAGCCTGAAAGGCAGTTTACTCAGCTACCAGTGTCGTACAGTCAGTTGGTGCCAGATCTGGTCAAAAGCGGATTGATAGTGCCGAAAGAGACTAAGCCGGTGATTCCACCGTATCCTCCAGGTTTTGATGCCAGCGCCCGCTGTGAGTACCATGTTGGGGCACAGGGGCATTCAACCAATGATTGTAAGGTGCTTAGAAGTCAGATTCAGGATCTGTTAGACTCTAGCCGTATTTGCATCACGCCTCAGGGTTGTGTTCAGATTAATGATTTCCCATCCTCCAGTTGTGCGAGTTCGTCAGTTAATGTCATGGAAGACTCCACAGGAAGTGTGTGCTCTGAAGATTGTCAATCAGAGAGTTCAGTTGAATATGGGGGAAGTTTCTAGAGGTTTCTGTGCCGGGTGTCGCATCTGTTTTCTTTGCCTAACCTGTTTAGCTTTTGTGCATCAATATTTGTCGACCACCACCAGGATTGTTGGCTGGGGTCGTTATATTCAGACTCATTTGTGCTTACCTGCTGATTTTGTTGGTTGTACATGTGTGGGAGATGTTTGTCTGTATGCTTATAGCTTGAGTTTCTCTTTGTCTCGTTGTGAATATGTGTTTGCTTGCTACGCTGCATTATCATTTAACAGGTATATCAGAACCGTGGGTCTTATTTCCTCATCATCCAGTTTATTGCAGGAATTCCTTCAGAGATATGGAACAGAATCAGTTTGAATTGATCGAAGTCCAAAGCCAGCTGGGGCAGATGATGAGAGACATGCAAGAGATGCGTCTGGAGCAGAAGATTCTCAAAGAGGAGAACAGTCAGCTGAAGACCCAAATGAGCTTGATCATGGAGGTAGTCAAGAATGTGCTTAGGAAAGAAGACGATCAGCTATTTGAAGCCGCAATGAAGAAGCTCGCGCCACCCGTGCATGTGGAACCTGAGCAGCAGCAACAGAAGATACATCCGGTTCAGCGGAAGATCCAGGAAGGAAAGCCAAGGAGGATATTCGAGGCACTACCTATGACCTATGCCGAGCTCTTGCAGATCTTACTGAGGTTTAATCTGGTTGAGAAGAGAACGTTGACACCACCAACGAGAGCGTTTCCTCAAGGGTACGATGCCAGTAAGCAATGTGAATTTCATTCCGGGGCATTCGGACATGACATCGAGGGTTGTCATGCTTTTAAGCACAATGTTCAAGACCTGATTGACTCGCACGATATTGAGTTCACGCCGGGCGGCGTAGCTGTGCATATTGCTCCTGTCTCAGTCGATGCTAAGATGACAGATATTTCTAAAGCTGCAGTGGGTCAGAAGCGTATCCTGGACTCCATGGTGTCAGAATCTCCAGGCCCACAACTGTTGCCTATTCCTGGGGCAGATCTAAGAAAGAAAATGGTTAAGCATAAGGAGGGCGTTAATCAGTACATTGAAGGTCAAGAAACCGATGTTGCATTTGCTACGAAGGGTGTTCAAGGGTCAACCCGATACCAGCAGCAGCAGCCTCAGCAGGGGGCACAGCAGGCTCAACGAAGATTCCAGGGTAGTAAACCGAGAAGAGTGTTTGAGAAGCCTCCCTCAACATATGCCGAGTTGTTGCAGACATTGTTGGGATTGAATCTGGTAGAGACAAGAACTCTGGCACCAATAACGGGAAATCCCCCGTTTGGTTATGATGCAAGCAAACACTGTGAGTTTCATTCTGGAGCCCCGGGTCACGATATAGAAAGTTGCCATGCTTTTAAGCACCAAGTGCAGGATTTGCTTGATAGTGCAGCAATCAGCTTCGGGCCAAGAGGTCCCCAAATCATCTGAATGAAGGAGGAAGGGCTCTATAATTTGGTTAAGTCGTTGAAAGCAGATCAGGACAGCATCGAATTGCCTCTAATAAAGATAGTTGGTTCAGCAGCAGGGCAGATGTGAAAGCCCAGTTCTCGGGAGCTAGCATTTTTCTTTGTTTTAGCTTGTCATTTCTTTACATTTGTAGTTGCTTTCCTGTTTGAATTTGTAAGCTTGTTTGTAAAACTTGTTGTTTTCATTCAACTGATGATAATGAAATAAATATGCATGTTTTGATTGAATCCATTCGTGTTCACTAACTGTTTTGCAAATATCCAACGCTTGGTTAAGAAGAATTTGGGGAGGATGACGAAAATGACCGATATGCAACTACCGATTGTATGCTTTTGAAATAAACCTGCTGATGATGTACAGGCATTGTTTCAAATCCCTAAACACCGGAGGTATAAGGAAGATAATCCCTTGTCAACCCCTTTGAGCCTTGTAGTAGGAGTTTCTTTCTGAAAACGAAAAACCCTCAATCATAACCTGGGGCAGGGTAGGTGTTAGCTAATTTGACCAAGCGTCCAAATTGCAAAAGGAGTGTCCGTTCGAGGATCAATCACACCCCTAGAGGTCGTGCCTAAAAGACCACAATGATTCAGTCAAGAGTGGGACAGCCACATCATTCCCCAAAGAGTCAGACAACCAGTGTCACACGGCTTGTTCGAAAAATGATGAATGAAAAAAGAATTAAAAGCCCGCTAAGTCAAGAAAGCTTCAAAACAAATGACTTAGGCAAAAACGAGGGCATCCCGCTGGACTTAGAAAATCAAAAGAAACTCAAAAGAGTCAGTCCAGGCAAAAGTTAGGGATATGAAAAGAAAAAGATGAAAAGGATCAAAAGAAAATCCTCGAAGGAAATACGAGTCGTGTGGCCACAAGTGTCAAAGACAAAGAGTGAGTGGCTGTCACTCCAAAATCCAAAAGTTTCTCGAACTATCATTCCTATCTTTCAACCTCTGAGAGGTGAGCGCTAAGGACAAATTAGCTGAACGTAGGATGGGAGAACATCAAGGAGAACGGGTGGGTTAAAGTAAACTTTGAGCCTTTATCCTTTCTTTCAAAACCATGAACCTGACCATGTTACAACCTTCAAAAGTCCTAATTGAAGCAGGTTGTTTCGAAAGCATACTCCGGTAAAGGTCGCGTCGATTCTGACTCCTAAAAAGGTTCCTCTTACCATGTTGGTACTACTGTTGATAAATGTTCTGTGCATTATATGCCATAAATTTTTTTTTCCTTTTCCCAGTGAACAGATTGGATGTCAAAGCTGTCATATGTGTTGCATTAATACATCTTTTACGCAGAACAACTTGTTTTACTTGCAAGTAAGCGCTTGACAGTAGAAAAGCTTCCTACAATGGAAAGTATGGTCAAGATAGAATGCAGAATGCCCGAATGTTCCGAGAGCAGGGGCAAGCTTTGTTGTGATCCCCAGTCAAGTCAGCTTTTCGAAGTCAGTTATTCTGGGGCAATCAGGTTGAGATTCGGTGAATACGGCGTAGTCAAGGGGCACTGCTCTGAATCAGATAATCGGGGCAAGGTCATTGCAGCCAGAGGCAGATCATATTAAGCGCGCAAAGGTTGTGCGAGAAGCAGGTGAGGTGAAGTATCTCTCAGAAGTTCAGAACACTGAGGCATGTTATATCAGACCGTCAAGGAACAGATTTGCAGATTTCCTTTCAAGGACTATCCCCACAGAGGTCCCGTAGGCTGGGGCATATCAGAAGCAAAAGGATTGTTGTTCTTCGTATCAGCAAGGCCATTCAGGGTTATTCGAGCAGGCGCAGTCGGTTTGCGAGAGCGAGATGAATGCGGGAAGTCGTGTCACTATTCCTTGACTCTTCACTAAAAGGCTGTGCATATTCGGGAAGAATGTTTCCCAGCGTCAGTTGTACTTGACCCAGTAAGATAAGTTTAAGAGCTCAAATCCATGTTTGCGATTACTGTGAAGCCCATCCGCGTTGGCGCATCGATTTCCAGATCCGAGCTTCATCAGAGCGCAGGAGGACTCCCTCCGTTTTTCCAGCAAAGTCCAATTTCACCGTTGGCATGGATAAGCTATCCCCCAGAGGAGTCTAATCATACTCAGCACGTCTGCCATTTCACGGAGGAGTTATGTTCCCCAGCAGGGTATTACTTCGTTGAGGTGTTCGGTTAAGTTCCCAATATCCCCAGCAGAGTTGATTTCACTCTCCCAGCATTTATTTTGCTAGGACGATTTAGTGATATCCAGTTTATCCCCAGCAGAGTTGGCCCCGCCTTCAGCATTTATTTTACTGAAGTGGTTCTATACCTAGCTCTCTCCGGCAACTCGAGCCTGCATTAGCATATTGCATGCATCACCATACTTGCATCATACCTGCATATCATGGTCAAAATGCTTAGCATTTCTATCCAGAATGGAGCATTACGCTGCGGAAAGATTAAAGCATTTGCATATGCATACAAAGCATAAGTCAAGTTTTCTATCAGCCTCATATGGCGCGTGAATTACTCTGTGATCAGTTCAGGGGCATTTATCCAGCAACAGTATTCAGACGATTCAGCGGATTATTTGTATCTCAGATCATACAACAATTATGCTTTGATTAGTCAGTCATCTGATGTTGACAAGCTTTCCTTCCCGTCAATTCATATTGACTATGTGTTCCTCCAATGAGTGGATTTCTCTGTCTATCATTAGACGTCTTGAGTATGAAAGTGGCTTTTCTTTCCGTCTATCCATAGACGATGTGAAGTTGCAGGTGATCACAGTGGGGCTTCAAGAAGGGGTTTCCCCCAGGATATGCTTTCCTTCCCGTCTATCAGTAGACGATGTGAAGTTTTGATGGATTTTCAATAAGGTTCAAAACAGAGCTTCTCTAGTAAGTAGCTTTTCTTTCCGTCTATCCATAGACGATGTGAAGTTGCGGGTGGTCGCAGTAAGGTTTCCAGAAGGGGTTTCCCCCAGGATGTGGTTTTTCTTCCCGTCTATCAGTAGACGATGTGAAGTTTCAGGCAATCTTCAATGGAGTTCAAAATAGAACTTTTCTAGCAAGTGGCTTTCCTTTCCGTCTGTCAGCAGACGATGTGAAGTTTCGAGCTATTGTTCAGCGGGTTTCTTATTGCCAGATCATACATATGATGAGGTGTTTCCCCAGCGAGTCTTCTCCGGCTATCCTTAGTTGTTGAGGGGTTTCAAAATGATTTTGAATGTTGGTTCTCTTTCTGTTTATTGGATGAGATGACGTTTCAAGAGGTACTTTTCTGACTGTCAATCCTTATTGATGGCGAGGCTCTTCGAAGAATGTTCAGTTTGCGTGATCGTTGATTCTTATTGACGACATGGTTCTTTAAAAGGTGGTTTTTTCTTACCGTCGGTTCATACTGACGATGTGGCCCCTTTAAGGATATTGATCTTTCCATCAATTCCCGTAGACAGAAGGATTCTGAAATTCAAAGGATGGTGTTGAATTGCGTTATGGTGACTTTCCGTCTATCCTTAGACGATGTGAGTTTGGAGATTATTTCTTCCCGTCTATCTTTAGACGATGTGAATATGGAGATTATGGTGATGCCGTCTACCCTTAGACGATGTGAGTATGGAGATTATGGTGACTTTCCGTCTATCCTTAGACGATGTGAGTTTGGAGAATATTTCTTCCCGTCTATCTTTAGACGATGTGAATATGGAGATTATGGTGATGCCGTCTACCCTTAGACGATGTGAGTATGGAGATTATGGTGACTTTCCGTCTATCCTTAGACGATGTGAGTTTGGAGAATATTTCTTCCCGTCTATCCTTAGACGATGCGAATAATGATTTGTTCATCAATCAGGATGATGCCGTCTACCCTTAGACGATGTGAATATTGATTTGTTCATCAATCAGGATGATGCCGTCTACCCTTAGACGATGTGAATATTGATTTGTTCATCAATCAGGATGATCCCGTCTACTCTTAGACGATGTGAATTGATTTGTTCATCGATCAGGATGATGCCGTCTACCCTTAGACGATGTGAATATGGAGATTATGGTGTCTTTCCGTCTATCCTTAGACGATGTGAATTGGGAGATTAATGTTGTTTTTCCGTCTATCATTAGACGAGGTGAGTATTCAATCAGGGTGTCTTCCCGTCCATCTTTGGGCGATGTGAGTATATTTCTCTTCCTGCCTATCAGTAGGCAATGTGAAAGAATCAGGTATTTTGTTGCAGCCCTCAGGGTTTGTTATATGGGGTATCACAAGCAACGGGTATTCAATCAGGAGTTCTTTATCAGATGATTAATCAGTTTGGTGCCGCAATAACTGGACTCGGTTTTCTGGACTTTATTCCCCAAGCAGTTTACAGTATATGCTCGCGGTTGGCAAATTTTCGGGTTTTATTTGTATTCAACCGTCTCGTACCTTTGAATGTTTGAAGGCTGAGCGCTCTTCAAACCCTTCAGGTCCAAGTCGCTTGAATAGGGGCAGCTGTTGCACCCTCAAATTTGACCAACTGATTCTCCTATCTGACTCATGGTTTAATTTCATATTCGCAGCTCAGATGTATGATTTTTGTGCACAAGCAGGGGATATCAGAGTTTACAGCTTGATTTTTGTCTATCAGATATGGCAGACCCAGTCCAGATCACCAGGGTTTTATTTTCGGGAAATTGTGCGCTCCTCGGTGATTTTTCAGTGATTTTGAGGATATTCTGATGCCCGGGGATCTCTGTTCGATTCGATCTGGTCTCGTGGGCGCTTTTATGGCAGTCATGTGCATTCATCTGCATTTTTAGGATTTTTATAGACTTTTGTGAATTTTTAATAGGCTTTATAGATTTTTCTGGAATTTAAATAGGTTTATAGAATATTTTAATAGCTTAATGCTCTTTTAGGATTTTATAGAATTTTAAATAAAAATTTTAGAATATAAATAAGATTTTAATTGGTTTTATCTTTTCTTTAGAATAATATAGCTTTTCTTTTATTAATAATAATAGATTTTAATAGACATTAAATAATATTAGAAGTTTAATAGAATTAGTAGAAATATAGAATTAATTAGACTTTAATTGACTTTTTAGAGTTTAATTAGGTTAATTGATTTTTTTAGAGTTAATTAGGTTCTTAATCATTTTAGATTTAATTAGGATAATATGGAATTAATTAGAGGTTTAATCATTTTTTAGAATTAATTAGGATTTAAATCTTTTTGTTTAGGATCTAATTGAATTTGTTAGATTTTATTAGGATTAATCATTAGTTTAATTGGTATTGTTTAGATTTAATTGTTTTTTGTTTTTATTCAGTTTTTTTTCACAGTTTTTGTTGTGATTCGTATGGGCCCAGGGGTGCTCTTTTGAGGCCCAATTCTCATTGTTGCAAATCAGCAAAAAAGTCCAAAAATGGTCCACAGTCCAAATTCGTCCAAAAATCCAGCAAGCCCCAGAAACTTCTAGAACACGCCAGCAAGTCTTCAGTGTAATAAATAGAAGCGCCACGTGTTGCTTGGCAGAGGGTCCCACGCGTTCCACAGGAATCACGCCACCACAGCAATTCAGAATTCTCTCTCTCTCCACGCCACCACACGTGGCACGCATGCACCAATTCCCTCCACCAACGGTGACACGCGTCCATCCCTCACCTCCTCACCGGAAGCTCCCCTGACCGGCATGCAAAACCGGTGAACCCTCACCGCCGGCGACCTCAACCAACTCCGGCCACCACCTGAACCACCAAATTCCCCAGAAATTCTTCTTCTTCCTCCGATCGTCCGTCACCTTCATCGTCCCCTCGCCGGAAACATCATCGTCGCCGGAATCATCAACCTCCTCCACTTCTCCAGAACGCCAACGTTCTTCATCAACTTCTCCAGAACGTCCTCATCGTCTCAAGTAACCACCAGATCTTCATCCATTCTCAAGCAAGATTCCCAGAAATCACCTTGAATACTCAAACCTTCAGCAACTTTTCCAGAAATCATCTCAGACGTTCATCCTCCTTCAGCGACTTTTCCAGAAATCATCTCAGACGTTCATCCTCCTCAAGCAACTTTTCCAGAAATCATCTCAGACGTTCATCCTCCTCAAGCAAGATTTCCAGAAGATCCTCAGACACTCAAAACCTTCATACATTTTTTTCCAGAACGTCATCTTCAAGAGCCATCCTTCAATTTCATCTTCGCTCCATCGTCGTACGCGCCTTGGATCTTCGTTGAAGGGACTTCATTCTCCAATACGATCCAGTTCGCTCAAATATCCCCAGGTATGCCTTTCTGAAACTCCTTGCGTGTTCTTCTTTAGAGTACGTTGCTTTCAATGATCCATAGAGTGGTTAGGGTTTTGAGGGATTAACTAGAGAGTGGTTTGTTGTATGATGCTGGGATTTGAGAGTGATCGTGATAATGCGTTTGATGATGATGTAGAACGGTTAGGTTTAGAATGATTACGTGGCTGGGTTGGTGTTTGTTGTTGATGGAGATCAGAGAGGTTTCAGATAGAGAGAGCGTGAGGGAGAGGATGAAGACGAGGGAGCGGCGCAAGGTCAAGGTTGATGAACAGTATTAGGGTTGGTGAAGGAATCAGGTTTTGTTCAACTGAATAGTGGATTAGGGTTGAGGTTTTGGGCTAAGCCCAAACGCGTGTTCCTGAACGCATACCCTCCAATTGCTTGTTCACCCCTCCCTGTGTGAGAAACCTGGATGATTGGTGTGGGCCTTAGGCCCTATTGCTTTCAACACCCCTCGTTTAAGCCCAGTAGTAGAAACAACTGAAGCAATTGCTAGCGCTGCACCCCCCTGCGCCCAGCTCAGCTTTTTTTTTGTTTTTCTGGATAATCAAACCTGGGCCTACGCCCTTTTGCTAGTTACACCCCCAGAGTCAGGGCCCAGCTAGAAATAGCTCATAAACCATCGCTGATTGAACCCCCCATTGCATTTTCTTTATTTTGTTTTTTTTATATTTTCATGGATTGTAAATAATTCATAAATAAATGTAAATAATTGTTTTTTTTAATAATTCTTGTTTCTACCATTTCATCATAAATGTTTAGAAAATTAAATAAAAATAAAAAATGCCATTTTATTTTTATTTCCTATTTTTTGCATATTTTCCAATTAATTGATTTTGTTTTAATATTTTCAATGCATGCATATCATTAGAAAATTCATAAAAAATGATAGATTTAGTCAAATAATTCCGTTCTTTTTTCTGTAGACTCGTGACTCAGTGTAGAATTTTATAGTACGAAAATATTAGCTCAATCATGCATCTTCATTTTAACTGCATTTTTTCACTGTTATTGATGTTGAATAAATTGGTCTGTGGATATGTCTGTGTTGCTGATTTTAGTTCTTTCATCTGGTATTGAATTTTGTTCTGATTTTTCAGTATGTTATCCTAGAGCCATGTAGGTCTCCCATTAGATTTTTGATAGATTTTTGTAGGGTGTTCTGATAGGATTTGTCTGAGCCTGAGTTAGGAGAAGTCTTGATGATTTCTGACTTTGAAGTTCAACTGTGGTTGAACTTCAGAGATAGTTCCTTGAGGTTTGTTGGCCTGTGGTTTCTTCTTGAAGGTGGGAGCTGATTGAAGTCCTGTTGGAGCTTGCAGAGATGCAATGGATTGAGGCTTAGTCTAGGAGCTTGTTGTCTGTTTGTGAGGTTCGAGATCCTGAAGTTTGAAGGGAGTTTATGGTACTTTCCTGAGGAAGGCACTATGAATGACTTTCATTCTTTCTTCTCACCTCTTTCGTAAGTATCCAATGATGTCGGAGCCGACTTGTGAGTTTAATTCCTCCTGAGGAGGGATGTAAACTGATCACATGTTGTTGAGCCACATGGGATACGATTCCTAAGTGGAAGCCTCCTAGTACTTTCCTGAGGAAGGTCCTATGGGTCTATTCACTTAGTTCCATTAGTTTATCTAGGATTTCGTAAGTATCCAGTGATGTTGGAGCCAACTTGTGAGTTTAATTTCTCCTGAGGAGGAATGTAAACTGATCACAGTTGTTGAGCCACGTAGGGTACAATTCCTAAGTGTCAGCCTCCTGGTACTTTCCTGAGGAAGGTCCTATGAGTCTGCTCACTTAGTTCCCTTAGTGTATATAGGTATTTCTCAAGTATCCCGTGATGCCGGAGCCTTCATGTGAGTTTAGTTTCTCCTGAGGAGGAATATAAACTAATCACAGTTGTCGAGCCGCATAGGATATGACTCCTGAGTAGTAACCTCCTGGTACTTTCCTGAGGAAGGCACTATGAGCTTGTCTGCTTAGCTTCCTTTCTCTGGTAAGCTTGTTCTGAAGCTTGGAGACTGGGATTGATTCCTCTTGCTTAGGGTTTTGGATTAGAATTGTTGCTTAGATCTTTGCTTAGGGTGCTGTATAGAGTTTTGTTTTAGAGATAGATTAGGAGCTTGTTTCAGGTTTGTTAGAGGCCCTGCTCAGGGTTAGTCTCTTTGGATTGTTTGACTTGTATGATGTTATGTTGCATTAGACTTAGGTATTCATCTAGATAGTTCTGAATAGGTGCATCTTAGAAGTAGACTTTGTGTGCATGAGAAGTTGAGGTGGTCCTCCTTCTGCTTGTTTGTTATTGCGTGGCTTTGCTTGTTGGTATTTGGTAGAGCTGAGCTCCCTTGCCTTTGTGGTTTGCGGCCTTCGCGCCTTGTTTGTTTAGTTGTTGCATTCATGCATATTTTCAGTATTCCTTTACGTTGCATTTCTTGTTTGTGGTTTAATCCTGTTGCCATGATCCCTTAGGAGCTCTGACTTCTCCGCTGCGGAGTTGTTATGATAGACATTAGGATGGTTAATCAGGTGTGATAGCAGTAGGTAGATTCCCCTGTTTCTCAGCTATAGTTCTAGGGTTTCCCTTTCCTTTCTGTAGGAGCTTTTGAGTAGCTTGATCCGTAGTTAGCTGAACTACAGCTGCTCTGATTCTTCGTTCCAGACGAAGATATGTAGGCATAGGATGCGATATCCTAGCGAGCACGCTAACGACTAACCTTTGTTCTCTCGCGGCTGTGCGATCGAGACTTCCCCGCTAACGACTAATTGTTACCCCTTTCTCTTGCCCGAGTGCATTTGAGACCAGATCGTATTTGTAGGTTCCCGAGCCTTAGAGACCAGTTTGTTTTCTCACTGCTGTGTGAGAGCCCCTGTTTACCCGTAGTTAGCCGAACTACGTTTGCTCTGATCTTTCATTCCAGATGAAAGTACGTAGGCACAGGACGCGATGTCCTGGCGAGCAACCTTTCCCCCGTTTAGACGTAGGAAGTCGAACTACGTTGACTCTGACTTTCCCATTGCACGAGGGAATACGTAGGCCCAGAACACCGTATGTTCTGTCGAGTCCTGTCCTTTTATTTTCTTTTCAGCCCAGCCATTAGCGTAGATAGATAATACACCCTTTTACCTATAAACACCAAGCGTGGATCCCATCGAGTACGATGGACGTGAGGGGTGCTAATACCTTCCCCTTGCGTAACCGACTCCCGAATCCAGGTTTTGGTTGCGATGACCATACCTTTTCCCGTCTTTGCGAGGTTTACTTCGAGCGTTTCCTTTCCCGCTCTGAGGGATAAATAACGCACGGTGGCGACTCTCCTGTCAAGCCGGCGCCGATTTTCGCAGTAGCGACAATGGGCCCTCTGAAACGGGGTGTCCCCACAGCGGGTGCTGACGACGACGGTTGGTATCCCAGCCCGAACCGGTCCATCTTCACAGGAATGTCCAGCACTTTGCCCCAGCCCTTGGCTTCTCCTGCCTCCACTAGAGCTTGAGCTTCTTTATACGATGAAACGGCTATCTCCGACGCTTTGCTCGGCCCAGGACCTTTGTTCTTAATACGCAAACCCTCAAATGCCTGGCAGGGTGTTTCATGGATTTCTCCGTCGACCTCCACATACTTAAATGACGACAGATGGCTGACCAGGATGTCTTCTTCTCCACATACGGTGACTACACTGTCTCCGACTATATATTTTAACTTCTGATGCAGGGTGGACGTGACTGCCCCAGCCCCATGGATCCAAGGTCTTCCAAGCAGGCAGCTGTACGCAGGCTGTATATCCATGATATAAAATTCAGTGGCAAACACCTCCGGCCCCACCTGTAGGGGCAATGTGATCGATCCAAAGACTGTTCTCCGCGTGTCGTCGAAGGCTCTAACCACCAAGTCACTGGGCGTACACAAGATTCCTCTAACGTCCAGCTTCATCATCGCCTTCTTAGGCATCACATTCAAAGACGATCCGGGGTCGACCAATACATGCGACATTACTGATCCTCTACACTCAACAGATATGTGCAACGCCATATTATGATCTCTCCCTTTCGGGGTCAGATCGAAGTTAGTAAAGCCCAAGCTGTGGCCTACATTCACATGTGCCAACACTCCTTCCAGCTGATTTACAGAGACGTCTTGGGGTACAAAGGAAGTATCCAGGACTTTCAACAAAGCATATCTGTGAGCTTCAGAACACAACAGCAATGACAGGATAGATATTTTGGACGGCGTCTGTTGCAGATGCTCCACGATCTTATAATCACTTTTTCGAATCAAGCGCATGAACTCTTCTACATCTTTCGATGCCGATTCTTTTTCGCTGGCTTGCACCGGAACATTCTCAACCACTTTCCCTTTTCCTTTTGCTAGTCTTTCGGCCTCCACTTCAGGTGATATAAAGATCCTACCACTCCTTGTCATACCTCCCGAACCAACAACATTATCCACAGCCTCGGCTGGCTGCTTATTAACATCAATCTTTATCCCGTCACAATACACCTTCAACCCATATGACCAGGGGACTGCTCTTGTGTTCTCGTACGGGATCGGCCCGGCCTTAGTTATAGTGATCGGTGGTTGCTGAGCTGGTGCTGCAATAGTAATTGTCTTTCGAGGAATTGTTACAGTGGCCACATCACTCTGATCATCTGCTACTGCCCCTGCGGGCTCTTCAATTGCTGCTCGGTCAAACTGCAATGTGCCTCCATCAATTAAAGCCTGAACGCCTTTCTTCAAATCATCACATCCCCCAGCTACGGTCCAGCATTCTAAGCAATACTCGTCACATCCTGGATAAACACCCCCTTGCAACAGTCGGCTCTTTATCTCGCTCAGCGGCGTATTTAAATCTTCGACATTCATAATCAGATTCAACCCTTCCTCAGTCAGAATGGCGTTTGCCCCATGATTAGGCATGGGTTTCTGCACTATATTCGGACCCGCCGTTCCGAAATTGATAGTCTTATTGTCCAAAAGATCCTGCACAACGTGCTTAAAAGCATGGCAACCCTCTATATCGTGGCCCGGCGCCCCAGAATGAAACTCACAGTGCCTGCTTGCATCGTAACCAAACGGGGGAGCTCCCGTTATCGGTGCCAGAGTTCTCTTCTCTACCAGGTTCAAACCCAACAATGTCTGCAACAAATCTGCATATGTCGTGGGAGGCTTCTCAAACACTCTTCTTGGTTTACCACCCTGGAATCTTCGCTGAGCCTGCTGTGCCCCCTGCTGAGGCTGCTGCTGCTGCTGCATTGGCTGCTGCTGAGACGGTTGTTGTTGCTGAAGTGGTTGTTGCTGATATGGGATAGTAACACTCGCCACCTGCTGCGGCTGATGATATTGGTTTCGTCCCCTGCCTCGGCCTCGGCCTCGGCCTCCAAATACTGCGCTTGCCTCGCCCTGACGGCGCCCACTGAAAGCCTTCCTATTACTGCCAGATGCAGTTGATTCCTCAACCTGGAACTTTCCTTGCTTAATGTTGCGCTCAATCTTTTCTCCCATCAGAATTAGGTCTGAAAAACTGGCCAGAGATGTGTGAAACAGCATGTCATGAAACAAGCCTATGAATGTGCCGACGAACATGTCATTCATTTCCTTATCTTCTACAGGAGGACGGACCCTGGCAGCCATATCGCGCCACCTTTGCGCGTACTCTTTAAAACTCTCCCCCTTCTTCTGTAACAGCCCGGCCAATTGGACCCGATTGGGCGCCAAGTCGCTGTTATACTTGTAGTGAGCTACAAATGCCTCTGCCAATTGCTTCCATGTCTTGATATCGGTTAGCTCCAACCCCATATACCACTCTAGGGAAGGGCCTGACAAACTATCTTGAAAGAAATGCATTAGCATTCTCTCATCAGTTGAGTATGCAGACATCTTTCTGTAATAAGCTCGCACATGCATTTTCGGACATGTGTCCCCTTTATACTTATCAAACGCAGGAGCTTTGAATTTGATTGGCACCCTCAAGCCAGGTACCAGACCCATTGTCGCCATGTCCAAGCCCACAGCACTTTGGTTCAGGACCCCCCTCATCTGCTCTTCTAGCATTCTGATCTTCTGGGAGTCATCCATCGGTCCTTCGAAACCTCCGCCGGAGAAAGCGTCCTCCTGCTGATCTTCTTGCCACATACCATTCCCAGCTCCATACCCGTCATATCCATTATTACGTCCAGCCCTGATCTGATTCATCCCCGGACCTCGGCCTCTGTTGCCGTATCCCTGAACACCTCCAGCGGGCCCAAAAGCCATAAACCCAGCGCCGTTTCCATTTCCAAAACCTCCATAGCCCTGATTGGCCACACCATAACCATCTTGCCCAAAGCCTTGAGCATTGAAACCATATTTCCCAGCGTTATCGAATCCCTGATCGTTGAACCCGAATCCAGCATTGCCAAAGCCGTTGCCTCCCATATTATCACCCAAGTTGACGTCACCAAGCCCAACGTTATGGACAGCAGTCTCATTCCCAACTCCGACGTTACCATTCACAGCAGCGGTAGCGTTGTTGACATTAGCAGCAAGCATGTTGACTACAGGTGGAGCCACGGGCGTGGGAGTACCGTCTCCATGAGCAGTATCGACTCGTACAGACTAATGATCCTCGTTGCCGTGACCAGCATTCCGAGCCAACAGAGGTTGGACCATGGCTTGCAAATTTTCCTGACCCTTTGCAATAGCTTCCATGGTCTGCATGAAGAGAGCGAGCTTCTCGCGTACATCTTGCATCTCGTTCTGCATTTGATCCATGATTCTTCGACAGTTGGTGCGGGTAGAATAGCGGTGCGGGTGCTGATCTGCAATCCTGAAAAGTACCTGTCACAGAGCAGGAAATAAGATAACATCCAGTGATTACCTGTAATGCAATATGAATATGAATGCAATGTGTGTGTCTGTGCATTAGGGAAGCTCATTCCCCGATTCTAGTGTGAAAGTGCCGGTGCAGTGACAGTGCTAACAATATAAAGATCGGAGCTGAATCACAGAAAGCCTCATATATTGCTGAGAAATCAATAGACCCAGAATACAATGTCACTGAGTACAACAAGAAGGCATGACCTCAACCAACAACCCTGGTGATGGTCAGCACTATGCAAGTAAAGCACACAAGTTACTACATGAAATGATCAAATCCTCCCATAAGTCTGGTATTCTTCTAGCAACTTCTTGGTCTCCGGGTGACTGGGTCGAGCAAGCAGCCCTTCGACAAGTTGGTTTCTTTTCTTAAGAACACGGCGTACGTCTTCAGCAGTTTCTTCCCATGCCCCCTCTCCGAAGCGATCTTCCAGTTTACGCTTCTGGGACACAGCTTCGTCTCTCCCTTTGATGGCTTTGTTTAGTGCATTCTGGAGACTATATCGGGTCATCACTTCTTCCTCACACTTCTTGATGCTGGACTTCAACTGCTCTTCGAGGTCGGAGATTTGTTGCTTCAACTTATCCTCCCTCTTCTTATTGTTAGAGAGCGTGGCATTCCAAGTCTTATTGCAGGAGGAGATCTCTCGGTGAGCTGCGTCGAGCGCCTTCTTCTTGGATTCAAGCATGTCATGGGAGCTTCTGAACTCTTGCCCCAGACGTTCGCGCTTCTTCCTCTCCTCAGTCAACTCAGCGCCTAATCTGTTCATTAGCTCAATCTGCTGTTGGAAAGCATGGACGGCCTTGTTTTTCTCACTGCGTATCTGGGCTAACTCCTGCTCTAACCCTTCGTTGATCTTCAACAAGGCTTCTTTTTCTCTCACAACTTGCTCGTAGGCTTCCCGAGAAACAGTAGTTGGCTCTACTACCGAAATAGGAACAAGAATTAGTGCGTCTGGAAATGGCATCTTCAGCTGACTGGCTCTCTCCTGAATCCAAACTCTATAAGGTGCATAGGCCTGACAGTCATTCTTTCCTAGCAACGGCTTCCCTCTTCGGTTAATGCTCGTCCAGGCATGCTGCAACTTGGCCAATAACTCCCCCTTCACATCTCCAGTGAAGTACAGAGATTCCCGTACTTCTTCCTCTTTTGGCTGGTTCTTTAGGGCGTATCCGAACTGACGGACGAACAAAGAAGGGTTATAATTGATACACCCTTTCCTTCCTATCAGCGGAACATTAGGGTAACCAGAACAATTAAAGATAAGCTCGGATCCCAGCAGATCTCTATCAAACCAATCAACGTCTTCAGAAGTTAACCTCATCATATGCTCTGGCCAGTCGGGCGTAATTGCATTATCCATGAAAGGTCCCCTCGATGGAAAATGGCTCTTGAACCACATATATAGCAAAGGTACGCAACAGGAGACATTCTTGCCTCTCCTGTTTTCATTCCTGTAGTGCATTGAATGGTAAAAGTCCCCGATCAGTGTTGGTACTGGGTTACCGGCAGCAAATAGATGAAATGCATCCATGTCCACGAAGTTTGGGAAGTTAGGGAACAACACTATCCCATAAATGCAGAGGGCCAAAATAGCGTTAAAGACCACCCAACACCCATTCTTGGCGTACTCTTGAGCCTTACCAACCAGAAACTGAAGAGAAAAACCCGGAACCCCTCGCCACGCAGTCATCAACAAGTCAGAAGCATTCATATGCAGGGCTTTGGCTAAATCCTCCAAATTGGGCTCAGCGGCTGAGTGAATAAAAGGAACTGCATTCTGAACTGGGAGCTCAGTAAACTCTACATACTCCTCCATGGTGGGCCCCAAGATAAAGTCCGCAAACGTGAAGCATCTCAAAGCCGGGTCATAGAATTGCATTAAGGTGTACAGCCCATTCAATTCATCCTCGGTAGACCTGCGCACTAAACCCAACAACCGTCCGTAACTCTGCCTGAAGCTTCTACGGACATCCTCATTTGCAAGAGAAATCAGACCCAGGAGTGGAGTAATATCGGGGACAGGTAGCTTATACGCAACGGTCATCCTCAAACCAGCCATGATCAAATACGCAGAAGTCCCGACACTAGAACCGGGGGAATGCAAATGCACCTGCAGCACAGACACACGTTAGTGGGATGCAATGATAATGGGTATGCAAAACAATGCAATGCAAGCAACATGCAACAGGGACCAACTGCCGTAGCTACATAGCCTGAACCGAATCAAGAAGTCTCAGATAGACCCTCTAGAAATCCTCAAACCCAGGTCTCGGATAGACCTATAATAAAGCTCCAACAACGGTCTCTGACAGACCTCAAACCATAACTCAGACTGGTCTCTGGTAGACCTCAAATCATATCTCCGAATGGTCTCTGACAGACCTCAGAACTATCCAACTGGTCTCTGACAGACCTCATAACACCTCTCCAAATGGTCTCTGACAGACCTCATAACTCTTCATAAATACCCAGGATCTCTGATCAAGGAATAACCGGTAGTCTGAAAGTCTAGTTACCTGCATAACCCCAAACCCTCTCACAGGTGGATGTCCTAGTAACTGACAAAGGTATGGCATCCTATGCAGTCGTCGGCGTCACAGACTTTCAGGGTTGATGATACGATTCCCAGAAGGAGTGGCATCATCAAATCCTGAAGAGGCCTCACTTAGCCAACTTCCAAATGATCGGTCCCCAGAGTCGACAATCCAACTAACCAGCAACCCAAGCCACCCAAAGGGCAGGACAGGAGGCCAACCAGAAGAACCTCGTCTAAGTGTAGATTTCGCGGGACACTAGGACAGGCAAAGCACGTGCGCACCCACTAATCTCTACTCTAAGTCTAAGGTGTACTCAAGCCCAGGTCCGGCTTCTCACTCAATGTCAGAACACCCGCCACACCCCAATACAGCAATAATAATCAATATATATAATGCTGAAAATAAAGGTCAGAAATATAAATCCATACAAAATCCTCGACGGGAAAACAAGCGTTAGGATTGACTCTCTTAAGGGACGTTGGATCCCAAATGCATAAGAACCATCGCAGTCCTTAGCAGCCAGGGGACGTTGGATCCCCAGCAGAGTCGCCAGCTGTCGCTACTGCGAAAATCGGCGCCGGCTGAACAGAAGAGTCGCCACCGTGCGTTATTTATCCCACGGGAGGGAAAGGAAACGCTCAGAGTAAACCTCGCACAACACGGGAAAGGTATGGTCGTCGCAACCAAAACCTGGGTTCGGGAGTCGGTTACGCAAGGGGAAGGTATTAGCACCCCTCACGTCCGTCGTACTCGACGGGATCCACGCTTGTTTTCGGGTATGGATTGTTATTCTAGCTAAACTAGGGTCAAGGGTTAAAAAGAAAATAAGATGAAAAAGAATGACTCGGCAAAGTATCGCACTTTATGCCTACGTATTCCCGCCTGGAACGAGAAATCAGAGTCAACGTAGTTCGCCTACCTACGGGAAAGGAGGGGAAGGTTGCTCGCTAGGATATCGCATCATATGCCTACGTACTTTCATACAGCATGAAAGATCAGAGCAAACGTAGTTCGGGCCACGCACGACACAAGTCTGTCTTGGTTGATTTTATTCCTTCTGAAAAAGGGTTTTCTGATTAACAGTCCCGGCGGACAAAAAATGACATTTTGATGAGTTCACACTCTTTTACGGAAGAAGTGTCTTTTATTGTGTTTGAAACTTTACTGGTGTTTTTCTGTTTGTTTTGAGAAAGAAGAGACAGAACTCTAACCTACGGTTGCGAAGGGAAACAAACTAACCAAATGTTATCATGCATGGGTTAAGACCTAGTGTCTATCATGCTCCTCTCTTGCGCAGAGAGAAACAGAGATCCTAAGGGAGTAGCCGGAAACAGCAACAATAGCAAATATATACAGTAAAGCAGTAAAATGCATGGATGCAACAATACAAGCGAGGCAAGGGAGTCCCACTCAACCTCGAACCTAGAAAACAATAGGCAAAAGTGAACAGGCTTCACTTTCAACCCAACAGGGTAAACAACAAACAATACAGTCAGGAAAACCAGGCAATACATCAAGAATGAAATACAGCAAAATAAACAGCCACAGCAGCTCTGCATCAATATCCATCTTCAGATCATCTCCAATCAGCTACAAGCTTCAGTCAGCAGTAGTCTCTATCTTCACAGTCTTCAAGCAAGGGCTTTGGTTGACAATCTTCAGTCTACAATGGCTTTTCTTCAAGTCCTATCCTCCAAGCTGAGGGATCAATCACCATAATGGATTGGGTGCTAAGCAATTAGTTGACTACCAATGGTGGTAAACCAACTGCCACTAACACATAAGACATTTTCTCTCAAGAATTCTATCCCTCAGACAATGGCACCAAGCCTTCCAAAGGAAGGGAGTGAATGTCTCAGAGAGACTCTGTATCACAGAGAGGAATGGAGGCAGTCAAGACCTTCCATGGTTGAGAATCAAACTTTCTAACCTAGAGCTCTGCCTAGTTCCTAAACCCTAATCTCCTTAACAGCTGATGGCAAAAATCTCCTCTCCCACTCTGGAAGTTGGTCTTCAGGCTCTGGATCTCCAATGGCTCCATCATCATCAGTCTTCAGCTTCCCCAATCCCCAGACAAATCCCAATACCCAAACAAGCAAGCAATAATCCCCAGAGGACACACCACACCAGTCAATCAGATACATACAGTAGATTAATAGCAGTAGGGGAATCCTGATGATTTCTAAAGGGATCTATCCTATACCCATAGCCCCTATAGTCCATACCTCAAAAATCAAATGAAACTATCCTAAAAGAATTAAACTATTTCACCTAAGTTGATTTAAAACCCTAATTTTATTCATGTTGTTCACACCTAAACTAAACACCTAAAATTAAGTCCTAAAAATGTGAATTAAATTGTATTTACAAGTTTGATATCTAAACTAAACAACCTAAAAAGAATGGACAAAAAATATTAAAGCATTGGTTAGAACAAAAATTAACAAATTTATGCATGAAGTGAAACTATTTAAAATGCTATTTATTTGGAAAATATGGGAAAAATATCAAATAAAAAATAAAATGCAATTTTTATTTTTTTACAATTTTCTAGACTCTTTAAAGAAAATTATGCAAAAAGAATCATCAAAAAATAATGATTTCTCAATTTTATATGATTTTTAGAAAATGAATGAGAAATGTAAAGAAAATAAAAAGAAATATGAAGAAATAAATGGGAGGGGGTGAGAATAGCAGGATTATTAGTTCAAACGATTGGGCTTTCGCGCGCAGGGGGGTGTCAATAGCATCTGAGCCCATTTCCCTTCCACTAAATGAAACGGTGCGTTTCATTATTTGGAATTTCCCCCCAATTCTCAGGTTGAATGTGGAGCGTTCGATTCCTGGTCAAGTCAAGCATCCCCCTCAGATCCAAGGGTCCACGTATCGTCTTCTTCCTCTATCCATTTAGGGTTTCAGAAACATACCTCATGCACGAAAATTCCACTCGATCTTTCTCCATGCTCCCTCGATGAAAATGAAAAATTCAAAGCCCTAAAATGATCTACTAAACACAAGGAATTCATGCCTGGTCCTAGTTTTGGCTAACTCTCCTTGTGGATCCCAAACAGAGGGCACGAAAGCTAGGGTTCACCATACTCGTCTGATATCAACTTTGCCAGAACTCAAACCTGATGATCTACAGTTACTCTATATGCTATCCTCATCATTCTATGCCTTATCATATCAATTATAATCCAATACACAGCTTGTTCTTGGAGCTTACAGAAATGGTAACCTGCCATGGATCTTCACAAAACTCTCCCTAGATTTCAAGAATCACTCCCCTACGGTCTCTAAACACTCCTATCCTAACCACATGATCTACAACAGCATAAATGAGGAGATTCGAAGAGTTTTGCATACCTTGCAAGTGATGATGGCAGGGGTAATGGTGCTGCAATTCAAGACTTGTAATGGCTTCTAGGTGCTCCTCCAATGGTGTGCTTTCTACTGTTTGCACTGGTTGTGGCTGAATCTTCTTGAATCACTCTATCCCCCTCTTCATGCAAGTTGGAGTGCACACTTGGATCTCCCTAACCAGCCACGAATTCCCTCCAATTTCTTTTGCCAATTCCTCAATGATAATGGTGGATGATGATGATAACAGAAATTGAGATGGTGGATGAAGCTTTGATGGAGTTTGGATAGAAAATGCAAATTGGAGTGAAGAAGATGAATGGTACAATCTTGGATCAATTCAACCAATTCTTTGATAAAATTCTGGCCTATGAATGATCTAGATGATACTCAAATCAAGAAAAGTGAGAATTGATGGAGATTGTAGAGAGTTTTAGAAGCTTTTGCAAATTGGAGAAAGTGTGTATAACTTGGGGTTTTTGAACAAATGAAATCACCAACCATGGCATGAACCATCTTGCATCAATATATACATGAGGTTAGAACCTCCTAGAAACTTGGAGAAGTTTCCCTTGCATTCTTTCCCTTGAATTTGGTTTATGTTTCTTCCATTACAAGCAACCATGGATAACTCACAAATTATGAACTAAGCTCAAAATTCCACTTTAGCCAATGTCTTTAAAATGATCTTTCAATTCAAAATGACCTATAATTTTGCTTCATTTGGCCAAGATATGAAAAATCTCATTTTTAAGGCCATTTTTATTCATTAAATCCAACAATTTTGAAACCTTGTGCTATGAATCTTTCCAATCTCTCATGGTCACTTTTATAGACTCAAAATGTCATTTGGAACAAGTTTGATGTTGTAAAGTTTTCCATTTGAAGCTTCCTTGTATGAGTTTTGGGCATAGGTTAAAATGACCTGTAATTCACAAATGACCAAAATACCCTTTGCTTGCCAAGACCATAAGTAGAGTTCCACACATCCTATGAAGGCATACCATACCATTCTAGAAAGCTAAGACAATAAGGAACAACTCTTATGTTGACCAGAAATTCATTTGAAATCTCCTTGAGGGGTAAAAATTGCTTGGAAGTCAAGTCACTTTTACAGACAAAATTTCAGATACCTCAGATGACCTGTAACTTGCAAGGACCATAACTTGAGTTCTATAAATCTCCTTAGTGTCTTCCACCACTCAAATTAAAGTTCTTGAGATCCTCTACAAGTTTCATGTTGGCCAAGGATTCATTTGAAGCTTGTATTTTGACTTATCTTGTTTGGAAATTTGACCTAAACTAGGGGATTTTACATAGAAACCCTAATTTAGAACCTCCTCTTCTCCTTGATTTCTCTTGATTTCTTCTTAGCATAACAACATATCCTTATTCTCCATGTCAAATTATGAACCCCACATCTCTTCAATAGCCCTCAATGCCCTTCAAACAATCCTTTGACCTAGGGTTGACCCAGGGTTGACCCAGATGAAACCCTAGTTGACTGTCTTCAACTGCAATACTTGTGACTTCACCAATGACTTGCCTCCTTCTTCAAATGACTTTCTGAGTCTTCCAAGATGTCTAGATACTCCCCATGCTCTCAATTCACAGCTCATAATTCCCTTGTTGATCCTCAGCCACCCTCAGTTAGGAGATATACTCAATGCTTGATCCACTGAACTCCCTGCTTTCAAATTCTTTTCTGATGACTGGAATGAGATTGAATTAGGATAATAACCTCTTGATAGGCCTTTAGAGATGAGAATAATGCTTGGTCCCCTGTTGAATGACTTGTTATGCTTATGCTATGCAGATGAGTAACCTATGTACATGACTCTTTATGCAAATGCTAATGATACTGAAACATAAACCAAGTGAATAAGGTTGAGCAAATTTTAGGGTGCAACAACCGTCTACCTCTTCGAGAAGAATGTTCGCCTGTAAAGCAAAAGTTGAGAAGAACCAGACCCGATATGGCAGTCAAGATCAAAGAAGAAGTCCAGAAGCAGTTGGATGTCGGTTTTCTTGCAGTCACTAACTACCCTCCATGGGTCGCTAATATTGTTCCTGTGCCTAAGAAAGATGGGAAGGTCAGGATGTGTGTCGATTATCGAGATCTGAATAGAGCAAGTCCGAAGGATGATTTCCCACTCCCCTACATTGATGTTTTGGTTGGTAATACTGCTCAATACTCTGTGTTTTCCTTCCTGGATGGCTTCTCTGGGTATAACCAAATCAAAATGGCCCCAGAGGACATGGAGACAACTACTTTTATCACGCCGTGGGGAACTTTTTTCTACAAAGTCATGCCGTTTGGATTGAAAAATGCATGGGCAACTTATCAACGGGCGATGATGACTCTCTTTCATGATATGATTCATCATGAGATCGAAGTATATGTTGATGACATGATTGCGAAGTCGCAGACAGAGGAAGGACATCTGGTCAATCTTCTCAAGTTGTTCGAAAGGTTAAGAAAGTTCAAGCTGAGGTTGAATCCTAACAAATGCACCTTTGGGGTGAGATCCGGGAAGTTGCTGGGTTTTATTGTCAGTGAAAGAGGGATTGAGGTTGATCCTGCAAAGATAAAAGCTATACAAGAGATGCCTGAGCCGAGAACAGAGAAAGAAGTCCATGGTTTCCTGGGAAGACTAAATCACATTGCGAGATTCATATCTCACCTTACAGCTACTTGTGAGCCTATTTTCAAGTTGTTGAGAAAAGATCAAGCGATTGTTTGGAATGAAAATTTTCAGAAGGCTTTCGAAAATATAAAAGAGTATTTGCAGGAACCTCCAATATTGATGCTTCCAGTCGCAGGGAGACCTCTGATTATGTATTTGAAAGTTCTTGAGAGTTCAATGGGTTGTGTGCTCGGTCAACACGATGAGACGGGCAAAAAAGAGCACGCCATCTACTACTTAAGTAAAAAGTTTAGAGAGTGTGAGTCAAGATACTCGATGCTAGAGAAGACATGTTGTGCACTTGCTTGGGCATCTAAACGCTTAAGGCAGTACATGTTAAACCATACAACCATGTTGATTTCAAAGATGGATTTGATCAAATATGTTTTTGAAAAGCAAGCGCTTTCCGGGAGAATTTCTAGTTGGCAGATGGTTCTGACAGAGTATGACGTTCAATATGTTTCTCAAAAAGCCATTAAAGGGAGTGTTCTATCAGAATATCTCGCTGAACAGCCAATTGAGGATTATCAATTGATGAGATTTGAATTTCCCGATGAAGATATAATGTTTCTGAAGATGAAGGACTATGACGAGCCTCTACCTGATGAGGGTCCCGAGATTGGGTCTTAGTGGAAGTTGGTTTTCGACGGTGCTGTTAACTCATACGGCAACGGAATCGGGGCAATTATTACAACTCCTCACGGTTCTCACATACCGTTCACTGCTCGATTAACGTTCGCCTGCACCAATAATGAAGCTGAATATAAAGCATGCATCATGAGTCTAGAAGAAGCTATTTATTTGAGAATCAAGAATCTAGATGTGTATGGTGATTCGACCTCAGTCATGTACCGATGGCTGAAAATCAGATGGTGGACGCTTTGGCAACATTATCATCAATGTATAAAGTGAATTTCTGGAATGAAGCTCTAGCAATCACTATCATGCGCCTCGATATGCCAACTTTTATATTTGCGGTAGAGGAAGCGCTGGATGGGAAGCCTTGGTATTTTGACATCAGACATTTCCTCAAGACTCAAAAGTATCCGACTGGTGCATCGAGTAGAGACAAGAAGACTCTGAGGAGGATGTCGGAAAAATTTTACTTGAGCAAGGATGATGTGCTATACAAAAGAAACTTTGACATGGTTTTGCTGCGTTGTGTGGATGAGAATGAAGCAAGTTTTCTGATGGAAGAGGTCCACAAAGGTTCTTTTGGTACTCATGTTAGAGGGCATGCGATGTCTAGAAAACTATTGAGAGCAGGGTATTACTGGATGACTATGGAGTCCGACTGTTTTAAGTGTGCCAGGAAATGCCACAAGTGTCAAATTTATGCTGACAAAATGCATGTACCACCGAGTCCTCTAAATGTATTGACATCCCCTTGGCCATTTGCAATGTGGGGCATCGACATGATTGGGAAGATTGAACTGGCTGCTTCCAATGGGCATCATTTTATCCTAGTAGCGATCAATTATTTCACCAAGTGGGTAGAGGCAACTTCTTTTGCCAATGTGACCAGGCAAGTGGTTGCTCATTTTATAAAGAAAGACATCTTCTGCCGATATGGAGTCTAGAACGAATCATTACTAACAATGGTTCGAATTCGAACAATAAGATGATGAAAGAATTGTGCCAGAATTTTAAAATTGAACACCACAACTCTTCTCGGTACTGTCCGAAGATGAATGGTGTTGTTGAGGCAGCTAATAAGAATATCAAGAAGATCGTGTAGAAAATGGTGGTGACTTACAAAGATTGGCATGAAATGTTGCCTTTTGCTTTACATGGTTATCATGCTTCGGTGCATACATCTACTGGGGAAACACCTTTCTCGTTGGTATATGGTATGGAAGTTGTCCTACCATTAGAAGTCGAGATTCCTTCTCTAAGGGTATTATCTGATGTAAAGCTTGATGAAGCAGAATGGGTAAAGGCTAGGTTGAATTAACTTAGTCTAATTGATGAAAAGAGATTGGCAGCTATCGCCCATGGTCGGCTGTACCTGAGCAGAATGAAAAAGGCTTTTGATCAGAAAGTACGCCCTCGGCATTTCCAGGTAGGCGACTTGGTCTTGAAGAGGATCCTCCCTCCACAAACAGATCACAGGGGAAATGGACTCCAAATTATGAAGGTCCATACGTAGTAAGGAAGGTTTTCTCTAGAGGAGCCTTATTGTTATCAACCATGGACGGTGAAGATTTTATGTCCCTTGTGAATGCAGACGTAGTCAAAAAATATTTTGCTTAAAGAGAGACCCGCTGGACATAAAAAGAAAAGTCCATGAAAAAATGGGGCATCCCGGTGAACCATAAAAAGAATGGGTTCAGGAAAAAATTAGGGATAAAAGAAAAATGAATAAACCCGCAAAGTTGAAAACCTGAAAAAGGTGACTTTGGCAAAAATGGGTATCCCGGCGGATTGAAAACCTGCAAGGGCGATTCAGGCAAAAGTTAGGGATTTAAAAGCAAACGACTATGATTTGCATCTGACCTGTGAACACATTTGGATTCTTGTAGATCTCGAGGGTTAATAAATCAGTCTTTTCATAAGGCATAGCATTGGTGAAGCATCGAAGACATGTAGGTCATAGTCGAATCGACACATGGTGGTTGTCTGTTTCCATATTGCCCACATTTGTATATCTTTGTCATTTGTATTTTTTGCACAATTTTCTCTTTTCAGGAGTTGCATCCGTTGTAATTTGCCTATTTACAGGCCCTTTTAATCAATGAAAT
Source organism: Lathyrus sativus (assembly GCA_963859935.3). Classification (NCBI taxonomy): domain Eukaryota; kingdom Viridiplantae; phylum Streptophyta; class Magnoliopsida; order Fabales; family Fabaceae; genus Lathyrus; species Lathyrus sativus. The sequence goes on from OZ012735.1 coordinate 755,420,285, forward strand.
ATTTTCCACAAAGATCTTTCCTTTTCTTTTTTTTGTTTTTACTATTTTGTTTGCAAAAAGACGTCTGATATTTTTGATAAACCTTGCATACGAAAACTTTGGGGCTTTGCTAAGCATATTTAAAATGATGACTTACTTGAATGATGTCATGGATGGTGACCGAAATAGCCATTGTTGTATACAAGACACATCTCCTGTTTATTTGTTATTTACAGGGTAATTGATCTTTTTTCCAGCAAGACTCTCTCCACGGAGTACTATTTTCAGATTAGAAAAATAGCTCACTAGCAGGGATGTGTACTTATCCGCAGCAAGGTAAGATTGAGATTATCCCCAAGAACAGGATAAGCTCAACGTTGTTCCCCGACAAGATCTATGTCATTGTCTTCTCTCCCCAAGCAAAGATTAATGTTGATTCCCTCGACGAGTAAATCAGAAATGGTAGACACTCGCGGTAGAGTCAATGGCCATTGGTATTCTTCAAGGTAATATCTTTGGGACAGCTTTCCGATGGATGTTATTCTCAATTCCCAGCAGAGTGGAATTTTCCCCAGAAGAGTTCTATTCAGGAAGGCCGTTCGGGGCATATTCCTCAACAAAGTTTTCTTGTCGTTTCTCTCGGCATCTTTTCTTGGTGGTGCTCCTTTGCTTTTGCATTTTGCATGGCATCCTCCCAAATGCATAGCATTTCCATTTCGTATGGAGAACTATGCCATATTCAAACATATGCATGCGAAACATAAGCCAGGGTTGATACTTTTGTTGCCAGACATCTCTCCAGCAATTAACGGCATAATTCATGAGACTTTGTGGTACCTGACCCCAACAAAATCATGCTCTCATCTTATTTTTTTGCTCCCCGGCAAAGTTTGCTTGTTTAAGTTTCTCTTTCCCCAGCGGAGTTCTCTTTTCAAGTTGTAAATTGGTCGATTCTCTTCCTGCCTATCCTGGATGTTATCCCAACTTTTGGTTGGTAGTCCATTCGTTTTGTGGATGTTATCCCGACTTTTGGTTGGTAGTCCATCGTGTTGTGGATGTTATCCCAACTTTTGGTTGGTAGTCTATCGTTTCCTGGATGTTATCCCAACTTTTGGTCGGTAGTCCGTCGTTTTGTGGATGTCATCCCGACTTTTGGTTGGTAGTCCTCTTTTGTTCCCCTGCGGAGTCGTCATCCCGACTTTTGGTTGGTAGTCTCCTTTCCCGGTGATCCTAGCTTTTGGTTAGTAGCTTTTATCTCGACTTTTGGTTGGTGGATCTTCTTTTATTCCCCGTGGAGTCGTTATCCCGACTTTTTGTTGGTAGGCCTTGTTTTCGGTCAAGTTCGCATTCAGTAGATGTCTTGGTGATTCCGAATTTTGGTTGGTAGTTATCCGTTTATTTATTGACAATCCCGACTTCTGGTCATTGGTTTCTTTTCTTAGCGATCCTAACTTTTGGTTAGTAGCTTTTATTCCGACTTTTGGTTGGTAATCTTCTGGGTGATTCTAACTTTTAGTTAGTAGTTTGTTTCTCACAACTTTCAGATATAATTCTTTGGCGATCAACCCTTGTTATCACTCTGATCGGTTACCGTGTCGGTTATCCCAACTTTTGGTTGGTACCCGCCACTTTTAAGTCCACCTTTGGCTGGCAATCTCTTTTCTATGGGCATCCCTGCAAGTTGCAAATTTCTGGGTTCTTTTGGGTATTCAATCACCTTTTACCTTGAATGTTTGAAAGCAGTTGATTTTCATACCTTCAGGTCCAAGTTGTTTGAATAGGGGCAGTTGTTGCACCCCAAAATTTGCCCAAGCTTTTTTCTAACCTTAACTGGCTTTTGCTTCACGTTCATTTACATCATTGGATCATACTTCATAATCATATATAGCGTATTGATTTTTCTTTAGCATGGGATCAAAGTTTTCTGATGGTATTGGTGTTCACTTTATTCGGAGGAAGCTCAGCTGATTATTTCACTCAAGTTGAGGCAAGAGGTTGAGTTCTATTCATTCTAGTCTTCTTTTCAAAAGATCATCAGGTATCATGTGTTTGAGGTATAATCAAGAAGGGCTATGGATTAGGGTTTGAATTCCCTTGAGCAATTCGGATCATTCCTGCATTAGTGTGCATTCAAGGATGAGCTTATGGATAGTCGTCAGTTGAAGATCATGAGATCAGGGTTTCATGTTAGGATCAGTGGCCATCAGGACAAAGTGTTTGTGGATTAAATTACAAGGCATTAAGTTACGGAAAAGATCCTGTTATGGACCCATATCATGTTGTTCTCTTGATTACCTGTTGCTCGAGGTTGGTGTGGATTCATTCCAGATATTTCATAATTTTAACTGGGTAAAAGCTGTCAAGGTTTAGTTGAGTATGTTTCAAGGAGATTTCATGGCATTCAAGTTCATCGACTCTTCATCATTTAAGTTCAAAATCGATATTCATACCAATTACTAGAATGAATTCATGAACTGCATTTGGATATCCATTTCCAAACCATGTTCCAAACTTCAAAATCCATGTCAAATATCCACTTTCAATAACATTCTCATTTTGTTCATTTTATCCATATTTCCAAACCAATTATCCATTGTTTTCTTTTTAGCCATTATTTTCTAATAAAAAAAACCAATTGCTTATTTCAAGTCCATATCCATTTCCAAAACCAATTCAAAAAATATACAAGTTGAAACAAAGGTCAGTCATGTGTCACTTAATGATTATTTTGACCTACATGGTTGGTCCCCACCAGAAATATGCAACGCATAGGAAAAGAAAAAAATACAACAAGAACTTGAGGTGGTGGACAACATTTGATGATGGAAAGAATATCCATCCGAATCATTTTGTCCATCATGACAATTTTGTTCACAACGAAATTGATTAAGCTGAGGTTTCTATCAGTTTTTTTCTTCGGACAAATCTGTAGTGTTGGTCAAGAATTAAATTTTGAATCTGATATGATTCTGCCTCCGGCTGGAGGAGCATATTACTGATATGATTATACTTTAGAAAACCATAAAGAAGATTTGATTACTCTTTGAATTATCAATAATAACATTTTACTGATAAAAAAGAAAATTTTCACTACAAAACAAAAGACAAAAAAAGGTACAGCAGAGGCAGAGTTTTTCACAGCAGAAAAATTTCATACCAAAAACCCTTTAAAGCCATGATCTGCAGACCTCAGTGTCACAACTTGTACAATTCTTCTTACCACCCACAAGCCACAACGAATCAGTACAACAATAACAGCTCAGCCCTAACCAAAATTCAAATCTAAAACTCTATTCTACCCCCCCCCCCTTTCTGATAAAAAAAGGTTGTGACAGACTCTTGAAAATGGGATATACACAACACAACCCCTTAGCTCATCATCCTCATGCTTCTGCCTCCGAAGACCTCACCAATAGAAACCTCTTCTCAGCTTCAATATTTTTCCCACATCAAACCTGAACTTCCCTCATTGTGGCGTCATACCAGCAACGCTCTGAGTCGACATCATCGTTAAGGATTCAATTTACTAGCAAAAAACATCGAAAACCTGCAAAGTCACTCAACAGAGTTACTGAAAAGTGCTTCAACAAAACAATGTTCTAAGAAACGGGCAAAGCCAACAGCAGCAGCTTTGCACATAACTGCAATAAATTGAACGTGACGTGAATCGCGTAAGCGAAGAAGGGGAAAGGGAAACATAAGACGAAATCCAGGAAGAAGGAGTTTCATACTTTTTGCGGTGCTTCGTTGTCGTTTGCGTAAATTTGATATGTTTGTTCCAAATGCTGATTTTGTGATTTGCTTGTTCTTGTATTCTTATCGTGTGGTGTACTTTTGTGATGCTTGTCTTTTTTTTGTTCGTGCGTATTTGAGTCTTGAGGAAAACATTTCAAAGAGGTTTTTTGGAGACGGCGAAGCCCGAAACAAAAACAGTGGTCAACGACGTTTTGAAGGAAAAGAAGAAGAACGTTGATGAAGGAAGAATCAGAGAGGAGAAGTTGCAATGAAGGAGAGGATATGGCGTAATGTTGAGCGAGGAGGTGAGGTGAAAAACGGCGATGGGGACAGTACAGCTTGTGTGTTGTGCTAAGGGTTTCTAGGGTTTTTGTATTTTCAAACCAGATCGGGCCTTAGGCCCACTTCTTTCTCTCTTCCATACCCCAGCCTTTACTAATTTTTCCCCTTATTTTTTTAGATATGTTTAAGATACTTTTGGGCCTAGTGTATGAAGGCCTACGCCCAGACTCTGTCTTCACCTCCCAGTCACTAGTTGCACCCTCCCTTGGTTGTATACACAAAATTGTTGGGTCATAAGCTAAATCCGCGCCCCCATGCTATTCACCACCGTGTTTTTCCTTTGCACCCTCCTTTGTTTGTTTATGCTCTTTTGTTTTTTTTAATATAGATTTTGTTAATTATAACTTTAGGATTAGAGTTTAGATTTTAATTAACTAGGATGTTAATTAGATTTTAGTTAGTTTATCTTATGTTAGTATTAGTTTTAACCCTATTATTAGTTTTAGTTGTTTATTTAATCTAATAACTTTAGATTAGGATTTAGTTTAATTAACCTTAGTATTAATTTTAGTTTAGATTAACTTTCAATTAGATTTTAACTTTGAATTTTTTTTTATAACTAACATAGGATTAGATCTTAATTTGATTAACTCTTTCAATTTTGTATCAATTTTCATTTCTCAAGTGCGTTTGTAAATATACTTGTATATACTTCCCATAAATTCCAATTTGGGTATTAATTTGACGATGTTTGTGATTGCGATGCTTCGTGTTTACTTGTTGATTACCCCTATATTCACATGATCCCTTAGGATTCTTAGCTTGACTTAATTTCTGATTAAGTTAGAGGTAGGAGAGACATTAGGCTTTCAATCCAAGCATGACATCATTAGGTAGATTACCCTCCTAATCCTGACCTTAGGGCCACTTTGTATGATAACAGTTAGGGTTTAGCTTCCTCTAGATCTTTGTGTGTGTCTCTATTTTCTCACCTCTAACTTCTTCAAGACACTTAATAAGGAACGATGAGCGTCATGCGCTACGAGCCTTAAGAACATGAGGAATGATGGGTGGGGGGGGGGGTTTCTCCTCGCTTATCTAGAGTGTTTAGTGTATGCCCTTTGAGCGATATGCGACGCATTCGCTCCCGTGTCATAGTCTTTAGTGCGGCGCGAGTCTCAAACTAACTCAATCCACTTCACTAAAACTCACAAACCAAATTCAAACCTTTTTTATCCTTCGGGATTTTTTTTAGACTCATTTTTAGAAAAAAGTATGTTACTTTTCCGTTCTACCGCAAACAGGCATCGTCCCTAACTGCTGGAATGGGAATTTAATGTCACTCATAAAAAAAACTTAACCAACCAGTGGTCTAGTTTACCCAAACTACATTTCTCTGGTTTCTCATACCAGATGAGGATACGTAGGCACAAAACGACAATGTCTTGGCGAGCAACCTTCCCCCTATCACCCGTAGTTTTCCGAACTACGTTGGCTCTGACTTTCCCATTGCACGAGGGAATACATAGGCATAGGGCGGCAATGTCCTATCGAGTCTCTTCTTTTCTTTTCACCCCCGTTTAGCAGTAGTTTTTAGATAACTTTCACCCATAAATTAGACAACAAGCATGGATCCCATTGAGTATAAAGGACGTGAGGGGTGCTCATACCTTCCCCTTGCGTAACCGACTCACGAACCCAATATATGGTTGCGATGACCTTGTCTTTTCTCGTTCTTCAGGTTTTCTTCGATCGTTTCCTTTCCCTCTCTTTGGGATAAATAATATTCGGTGGCGACTCTTCTATTTGTTTCCGCCGGCCCTTTTTCGCAGTTGCAACAATGGCATGAGTTTTTCTTCTTCCTATTATATTTTAACTCATCATTCATCAACAAATTCTCATTCATCTTCGACTTATCTTTTTACTATATCATTCCTAGGATTATACATTGTATTTCCATTAAAAGCTCCAGTTGATTAAGATGTCATTTGTTTGGATAACTGCCCAATTTTCATTTCAAGATTCTTTATAGAGCTTCATGGGTCTTGTTAGACATCTATTGAATTGACTTCACTGTTTCCAATTTGTTTTGAGTCATCTTCAAGAATTATTGTATAGTCTATCTTAGAAGGGATCGTTTCCTTGGTGGTGAATCATGAGGAGCTTCTTGATTGAAATTTTGACATTAATTATTACTCCATTTGAAATTCTGATGATTTTCTCACCACATATTTGTTTACCATGAAAATTGGTAAACAACCGCTGGTCTTCGGAAATGGTTTACTTTACATGATCAACCAGTGAATCCTAGGACATGTGTTATTGTTCAAACTATTTCTGAAAGTTTTAAGAACACTTCAACAATACCCATGATTGTAGAATATTGTTAAACGTTTAAAAAAAGTAAATTTGCAGAGTTTGTAAAGGAATTGTAATAAAGAACTTCAAAGTAAATTGCAATGAAAGAAGTAATTGATAAAACTGAAAAGTAACTTCAATTAAAATGAAAATAGTGGTGTTTCAGACGTATATTCTCAGTGAACTTGTTTATCAATTACATTTAGATCCTTTGAGTAATTTGTGAGTATTTGTATAATGATTGAACACATGAAATCCTATACACTGAGACTCCTATTTATACTACGTCTAAAATAATTGCTACTAACAATCTTTTCTCCAGAAAATGACACGTTTACGCTTGCATGTCTCCAATTCGCCACAGCTTTCCATGCGTCATCTTTAAGAAATGGATAAGGACATAATGTATTTATCATCCTTATTCAAAATTCAAAATCTCTGTTGAACACAGCCTCATCATTGGCTCCGTCAAAATTGCAATCTTAGACTTAGAAATATTTATAAGTCTTAACCCAACATATCCTTCTCATAAAGGATCACTTCGACTGAAATCTTCAACAATACTCCTGTCGAATTCCAAAACATTTCAAAAAAAATTTTATTTTTCTTATCATACTAAATCAAATCCTTGGCGTCGAAATTCCCAGCTAACAATTTGCCCCCAAAAAATGTCGTTTTCGACTAAATGGAGAAAAGGGAATTTTTTACACCTTCTTTCGACACCACAAACTCTTTGTCTGCTATGACGTCATAGTCATCATGAAAACTTTTCCCAAACGTCTTCTCAAAACCCCTACGTGAATATTTACAATCATCACACACTTAGTTCCTAGGAGATCGTGGGACAACTTCAACTGCCACCGTCTCATCACTCGTTCTCCGACTGGCACGTATCCCACTATCTCTGTCAACCATAAATGCTTGAAGTGAACCGCTTCATTTCTTCAACCTATAAATAGTGAAAACACCATTTTTCAGCCTTTCCCACTTTCTGAATCCTTCTTTAGCAAGAACAAACTTCCTGAACTCTTCATCTCTTACAAACACAAGCCATTTTTTCTCCAATCTCTGCTGCATCAATGGTGTCTTCTACCAAAACCTCCAAAGATTCAACCAATATTATTAAAGAATCTAAGAAATCATCTGGACTTGCTCTAGTTCACAAGATCTTGGACCCAACAGTTATGGGTAACCAACAGTATGTACCTGAACCTCTTCTTCAAGAAGAAAATAAAAGAATTTATCAATCTCAGGTATTAATTCCTATTTCTATTACTAGCAAAATACATGATATGTTAGGTCCCCCATCAAACCTTTCTGCTAACCCCAATAGACTTAAGGAATTTTTCCCAACATATCATCGCTATAGACCTATAACAAATGGTAGAAAACCTAGGGCTAGTGAAGATGTTGAAGCTGATGAAAAACTAAAAATTGATAACCAAGGCTTACCTTCAAATGAAGCCTCCAAAGAACCCATTAATCTAGAATATGTGAATAATTTTAGGGTGTTTCGATCATTCCCTTATTTAAGGATCCTTCATATTACCTAGCCTGGTTAGAAAAGATAGAAAAAGAAAACCCAAGTTTGGAAAGACATGGGTATCTTCGACATAATCCAGTTGTTGAAGGTTGAACCTGGCTATTGCCCATCCATGTTAGTTGCTTCTTTGTACTTTTGGGATAACACCCACAACAACTTCCATCTTCCTTGTGGAATGACGACACCAACCCTTTTCGACATTTCTGCCATCACCGGGTTCAAGCCAATTGGGGAAACCTATGACCCGAACTTCCTAGTTGAAGACTCCATAGATTTCGACACCACCAAAGCAGCCTTCACTACTTATATTGCATATTATCATGACAAGGAATCAGACGAAGCCTCTGATCAAGAGCATATTGATTTTTTTTCTCTATGGCTATCTCGTTGCGTATTTTGCTCGAGATCCCTTCAAGTGGCAAATAGGTATCTAACAATGGCAAACCAATTACATGTTGGAAATAACCTTTGTCTTAGTGAAATAATCCTGGCCAACCTCTATGAGTCATTAGGGGAAGGCGTCACAGCTCTCAAAAGCATTCAGTATAAAGAAAACTTGCTTCTCTCTGGCCCTTTCTGGTTGCTGCAATTATGGTTGAATGTTACCTTTGAAGCATCTTTACCAGTTCATAATCCTATAAGTGAAGATGCTGACAAGATAAAAAACATGAGGGTCGAAGGGACCCGTCTTTCTATGTTAACTCCTAATTATCGCACCTCAAAAAAATCGATATACGACCCTCGCGCGAAAGTCATGGAAGAAATGGTTTGACAGAGTCACCACCGAACTTTATTTATCCCAAAAAGGGAAAGGAAAATATCGAGAAAATCTTTAAGAGATAAGAACATGGTCGTCGCACCCACATTATGGGTTCAGGAGTCGATTACGTAAGAGGAATGTATTAGCACCCCCTATCCGTTTTACTCAACGGGAACCTCTTAGTTTGACTTGTGATGAATGTTAGTGAAGCTTATTTGTTTTCTTCTAAAAGAGATAAAGTGAAAAGGTACGATAAAAGAGAATCGATGCTAAGGGGAAATGGGTGATTTAATGATAGGGTGCTCACCAAGGATTGGGGCCCTTGTGCCTATGTATGCTCATTTGGACGAGAATGAGGAATTAGAGTGCTCGTAGTTCGGACTACAGGAAGGTGGAAAAAAGAAAAGATAACTCGCCAAGGATTCAAGGCCATTTGCCTACGTATCTTCATTAGGACGAGAATGAATAATTAGAGCGCACATAGTTCGGACTACGGGAAGGTTTGGACGGAAAAGGTTGAAAAAGGAAAAGATAGCTCACCAAGGATTGGGGCCCTTGTGGGTGGAAAAAGTTTGGACGGAAAAGGTGGAAAAAAGAAAAGATAGCTCAGACAAGAATAAAGAATTAGAGTGTTCGTAGTTTGTGGAACTACGACTTGGTTGGTAATTTGTTTAGAGGTGATAATTATTCACACACGAGCAAGGGAACTCACATCCAAACAATTGAGGAAAAGGATCGAAGACTACATCCCCATCCATTTCACCTTAAAAAGAGTTTTGGTAGTTGTTATGTGTTTTGAAGTTTGATTGAGAAAATACGCTTGATGTTAGATCAAGGGTTTGATTAAATTCACATTTGAAAAGAGGTTGATTGTGAGGAAAAAGGCACTTAACTTAAAATTTTGAAGAAAATGCCACTTGACATTGAATTAAGGGTTTGACGAAAAGAGGTTTTGATCGATCCTAGTCCCTAAGGGTGCTTCTAGTAACGAAACCACGACGAAAGGTGCGAGTGTGTACATTAGGTTGATGGCGAATGCTAAAGAGAAATTAACCAAGATTGTTTTGAAAAGGTGGCTCGACGATGAATCGAGAATTAGTTTGAAAATGGTTTAGTCTATGCTAGTCCTTAGGGGTGTTCCTAGTAAACAAACAACAATAAAAAAAGCGAGTAAATGGGTACATCGTAAAGGGAGCGGGGTACATGTAAAGTGCACGGGATTGCGACAAATAAATAGGGTCATTATCAGGTAGCACAAGAGGAAGTCGTGTGTGCGCGAGGTGTCCTAAACTAAGAAAGAGTAAGAGTTCAGAGAAAATCTCCTCTGCTAGGGTTTTTGTATAAGGTCTAAACTCTATGGCTCGAGATAGTAACCACAGTGCATCAATTGAAAGTCTTTTAGGGTTTCGATAGTTTTAGTGTTTTAGTATTTTTGAATAAGATTAACAAGAAAAGGGTTAGATGAACAAGATATGAATAATATGACAATGATGTGAATAAGAATATAATTGAGGATATGTTGACAGAAAGGTAAAGCAAGAGTATATTGGACAAAAATCAAAGTTAGTAGTTAATTATTACTCGTTAATTGTTATTGATCGGAGGAATTGGGTCCACTATAGCACTGAACCATCGTAGCACGATATATGAAGAATATCATACTATAGGAGGCTGGGCAATTAGAATGTTTGTGCTAAAACACAATGGAGAAACTATATGTAAGTCATTCTCAACGAATCGTACCACACGGAAAGGGAAAAGCAAATGGTCTCGCCTTAATCACAAACTTTCGTCGGTTAATTGAAGGTAACCTATCATGATCCCAAAGTATAGAAAATGATCCAAAGGATAATTCGCTATATATTTAAAATAATGAAGGTTAAAAACTTGGAAAACCAACATATATGATTCTAAAGACTTCATCGACTTCGATAAACAAAATTTCTGATGTTTTTGTCATCATCAAAAAGGGGGAGATTGTTAGAACACAGATTGGTTCTTAATAATATCTCTATGTTTTGATAATAACTATTATGAAATTTTGTAATTAAGAATTATATACTCTAAAATTTGCTTAAGAGTTTTTACTGCAGATAGTAAAGTAATTATCACTCCAGAAGCAAATCAGAACTGAACATAAGAAATATGCTAGACTCTGAAGCGCCAGATGCATCCATTAGAAGATTCTGAATGCTGCCAACAGAAGATCTTGAGTGTAGCCTCTAGAAGGATCTGAAGCAGAAGCTCCAGAAGAATCTGAAGCAAGTCAGAAGCATCTGAACCAAAGATGAATTCTGTATGAAGAATTTTCAAGCATACTTACTACAGAAGATTCTGAAAGTACCAAAGATGCCAGTACTGAGGATCTGACTCAAATATGCTCTGAACTTATTCACGCTAAAAGCACACCAAGCTGCAAAGACTCTGATTCAGCGAAACTCTGATCAACATCAGAAGGCTCTGATCAAATTAGAATCTGATGAAACTTGCTGAAAATTGAAGAAGTATATTTCAAAGATTATGTCCGTTGGAATAATCCAAACGACTCTTTCCTTATTTATGCTAGACACAAGAACACAGACAAAAAGGATTTCTTTGTGCTTTCTTCTTCTAGGAAAGGTCACTTGATGTGAAGACAAAAAGGCTCAGACCTTTTGGACACTCTTCTCAACGTGAAGATCTCTTGGACCAAGCTGCCTATAAAAGCAAGTCTTCACCCATCTTCTTCAGTTGACGTTTTACCTGAAAAGAAATCAATATTCAAAGCTCTCATACTATTCACATTCTTTTTAGAATTAATTTCTTTGTTCTTAACTTTAAGTGAAAAATCACAGTTGTGATAAGGCTTTATTAGAAGCAATTTAAACACTTGTATTTGTTATTACATTTGATTGTAAGAAAACCTTAAGAAGATCCAGTTAGGATCAGTAGTTCTTGAGAAGACTTTGAACAGTTGTTCTTAGTGCTTACTATTGTAATCAGTTGATTAAATAGTGTATTAAGTCCTTGTTTGAGAAAGGCAAATCACTCTAGGAAGGGTGGACTGGAGTAGTTGAGTTCAACGAACCAGGATAAAAATACTTGAGTTTTTATTTCTAAGTTTTTATCTTCATACTTATTCAACCCCCCTTCTAAGTATTTTCTCACCTTCAGTTGGCATCAGAGCTCCGGTTCTGTGTGTGCTACCACTTCACAGTGACAGTAAAGATCCAGTGAGAAAAACTTTGATATATATTTGGTTGTTACTATGGATGATAATACAATGTCTAACACTAGCAACAAATATGAAGAAAGGGACAGAATCAGCACCAAACCCCCTATGTTTGATGGGGAGAAATTTGATTATTGGAAAGACAGGATTGAAAGTTTTTTCCTTGGATATGATGCTGATTTATGGGATCTGGTCATAGATGGATATGTTCATCCCATTGATGGGAATGGCAAGAAAGTAGACAAAAAATCTATGACAGATGCTCAGAAGAAGGAATTTAGAAATCATCACAAGGCCAGAACAATATTGTTAAATGCAATATCTCACACTGAGTATGAAAAAATTACAAATAGGGAAACTGCATTTGACATGTTTGAGTCCTTAAAGATGACTCATGAGGGAAACTCTCAAGTCAAGGAAACAAAGGCTCTGGCTCTAATCCAGAAGTATGAAGCCTTCAAGATGGAAGACTCTGAATCTGTTGAAGCTATGTTCTCCAGATTTCAATTACTTACAGCTGGACTAAAGGTTCTGGATAAAGGATACTCTACTGCTGATCATGTGAAAAAGATCATCAGAAGCTTACCTACCAGATGGAGACCTATGGTGACTGCGCTGAAAATGGCTAAAGATCTGAACAAGATCTCCTTGGAGGAACTAATCAGTTCACTAAGAAGTCATGAAATTGAACTTGAGGAAGATGAACCTCAAAAGAAAGGTAAATATGTTGCTTTAAAATCTAATAAATTTGCTAAAGCATTGCAGGTAATAGAGGAAAGCTCTGAAGAATCCTCATCTGAAGATGAAGATGAACTATCCATGTTGTCTAGAAGAATAAACAAACTCTGGAAGCATAAAGAAAAGAAGTTCAGAAACTTCAGAAAGCCTGACCAAAGAAAAGAGTCTTCTGGACACAGAAGATCTGGCAAAAAGGAGGTTGTCTGTTATGAATGTAAAGAACCTGGACATTATAAAAATGAATGTCCAAAGGTGCTGAAAGAAAAGCCTAAAAGAAAATTTGATAAGAAGAAAAAGGTTCAAATGGCCACCTGGGATGTTTCAGATACATCTGAATCTGAATCTGAGTCAGAAGAGGAATGTGCAAATGTAGCTTTGATGGCAGACATAGAAGATCAGGAGGAAGGAACTTTAGGATTTGAATCTGACTCTGACGCTAAAGAGGTAATGGCTAAACTCACTAAAGAAGAACTTATCAAAGTGTTATCAGAAGTTCTGAAGAGCTATAACAATATTAAGCTCAAATACAAGAAGCGTCAAAGCAATCTTGTATCTGAGAATAATATTCTCAAATCAGAAGTAGCTGAGCTAAATGAAAAGAATTTAAAATTGAAAAATGATTCTGAATTAGCTCAACAAAACTCTGATTCTGAAACTGAATCTGAATGCAAAAATATTTTGGAAAAATATGATTATAGCTTTCAGAAATTTCTTGCTAAAAGCATAGACAGAAGCAAAATGGCTTCTATGATCTATGGAGTTAGCAGAAATAACAGAAAAGGAATTGGATATAAATCTTGCTCTGGAAAGGATTTAAATCCAAAACCTGTTGATAAAATTATCATCAAGAAAACTCCTTTATATTCCCACTTTAAATTTGTTCACTTGAATGATATTGAACAAACACGTTCTGAAAAGAATATTCATGTGTTTAAATCTAAGACTAGTCAGAATAAACCTTATGTTGAAAAACAGAAGTTTAGACAAACCCTCAGAACAACTAACCCTAAAGGACCCAAGAAGATCTGGGTACCTAAAAGTAAAATAATTCCTGTTGCAGATGTTCTTAGCAGCAAGGTCAGGACACCAATCATGGTACCTGGACTCTAGATGCTCGCGACACGTGACAGGAGAAAGGTCTATGTTCCAAAGTCTGAAGCTTAGATCTGGAGGTGATGTGAAATTTGGAGGGAATCAGAAGGGAAAGATCATTGGATCTGGCACCATTGGAAATGGTAAACTTCACTCTATTACTAATGTTTTACTTGTTGAAGGGTTAAAGCATAACTTATTGTCCATAAGTCAATTAAGTGACAATGGTTATGATATTACCTTTAATCAAAAATGTTGTAAAGCTATTAGTCAAAAGGATGGCTCTATCCTATTTAGTGGAAAGAGGAAAAACAATATTTATAAAATAAATCTTTCAGAACTTAAGGTTCAGAATGTTAAATGCCTCTTGTCTGTTAATGAAGAGCAATGGGTCTGGCACAGAAGATTGAGGCATATTAATATGAGACGTATATCTCAGATTAATAAACTTAATCTTGTCAGAGGACTTCCTAATCTGAAGTTCACCTCAGATGCTCTTTGTGAAGCATGTCAAAAAGGGAAGTTTTCAAAATCATCTTTTAAATCAAAAAATGTTGTTTCTACTTCCAGACCACTAGAATTACTTCATATTGATATGTTTGGACCAGTGAAAACTGCATCCATCAAAGGCAAGAAGTATGGATTAGTCATTGTTGATGACTATAGTAGATGGACATGGGTAAAATTCTTAAAACACAAGGATGAGTCACATTCTGTGTTCTTTGACTTCTGTAAACAAGTCCAGAATGAAAAAGATTTCAAAATTATAAAAGTCAGAAGTGATCATGGTGGTGAATTTGAAAATAAATATTTTGAAAAATATTTTAATGAAAATGGCATTGCTCATGATTTTTCTTGTCCTAGAACTCCACAACAAAATGGAGTTGTAGAGAGGAAAAACAGAACTCTGCAAGAAATGGCTAGAACCATGATTAATGAGACTAATCTGGCCAAACACTTTTGGGCAGAAGCAATCAACACATCCTGTTACATTCAGAACAGAGTGTTTGTAAGACCTCTTCTGGAGAAGACTCCATATGAACTGTGGAAGAACAGAAAGCCCAACATTTCATATTTTCATTCTTTTGGATGTATTTGCTATATGTTAAATACTAAAGAAAATCTGAACAAGTTTGATTCCAAAGCACATAAGTGTTTCATGCTTGGATATTCTGAACGCTCTAAAGGCTACAGAGTATACAATACTGAGGCACAGATTGTGGAAGAATCTATTCATGTTAGATTTGATGATAAGCTTGGCAGTAAAAAGCCAAAGCAGTCTGAAAACTCTGCAGATAGAGAAGTAGTCTTCACAGACTCTGAAGGCTCAGAAGCAGACAAAGCTCAAGTGAAGGAACCAGAAGCAACGCCAGATGCAATTCCTTTAACTTCTCAGATGAATAATTTAAACATTTATGAAGAATCAACTGTTAGAGGATCATCTTCCAGAATTAAAGCTTCTCATCCAGAGAATGTTATTATTGGAAAGAATGATGACCCTATCAGAACAAGATCCTTTCTTAGATCATCTGAAGCATCATTATTTGGACTGGTGTCAGTAATTGAACCAACTTCTGTAGATGAAGCTCTGCAAGACAATGATTGGATTATTGCCATGCAAGAAGAGCTAAATCAGTTCACCAGAAATGATGTATGGGATTTCGTTCAAAGACCAAAAGGATTCAATATGATTGGAACAAAATGGGTCTTCAGAAATAAGCTTAATGAGAAAGGAGAAGTTGAAAGAAATAAGGCAAGGCTTGTTGCTCAAGGGTACAATCAACAAGAAGGTATTGATTATACTGAAACTTATGCTCCAGTGGCAAGGTTAGAATCTATACGCCTTCTTATTTCATTTGCTGCACAAAATAACATCACTCTGTATCAGATGGATGTTAAAAGTGCCTTTCTAAATGGTATTATAGAAGAAGAAGTTTATGTTCACCAGCCTCCTGGTTTTGAGAGTGAAAAATTTTCAGATCATGTTTTCAAACTAAAGAAATCTCTGTATGGTTTAAAACAAGCTCCCAGAGCTTGGTATGAGAGATTGAACAATTTTCTTCTGGAGAAAAATTTCATCAGAGGCAAAGTGGACACAACACTCTTTTGTAAATCATTTAAGAAAGATCTTCTAATTTGTCAAATATATATGGATGATATCATATTTGGATCTACCAATACTATGCTGGGAAAGGAGTTTGCTCAATGTATGCAGACAGAATTTGAAATGAGTATGATGGGAGAACTGAGATTCTTTCTAGGAATTCAAGTCAACCAAACTCCAGAGTGCACTTACATACATCAGACCAAATATGTTAAAGAACTTCTGAAGAAATTTAACATGACTGATAGTAAGTTGGCAAAGACTCTCATGCATCCAACTAGCTCACTAGGCAAGGAAGAGGTAAGTAAGAAAGTAGATCAGAAACTCTACAGAGGTATGATAGGATCTCTTCTTTACTTAACTGCTTCTAGACCTGACATATTGTTCAGTGTATGCTTGTGTGCTAGATTCCAATCAGATCCTAGAGAATCACACTTGACAGCTGTCAAGAGGATTCTAAGGTATCTGAAAGGTACTTCTAATGTGGGTTTGTGTTACAGAAAATCTGATGATTTCAAATTAGTTGGATTCTGTGATGCTGACTACGCTGGAGACAGAGTAGAAAGAAAAAGTACTTCTGGAATTTGTCAATTTCTAGGAAGAAATCTAATCTCTTGGTACAGCAAAAAGCAACCCACAATTGCACTATCAACCACAGAGGCAGAATATATTGCTGCTGCTAGATGTAGCACGCAGATGCTCTGGATGAAAAGTCAGCTAGAAGATTATCAGATATTTGAAAGTAACATTTCTATATTTTGTGATAATACTTCTGCTATATGTTTGTCTAAAAACCCTATTTTACATTCTAAGGCAAAACATATAGAAATTAAGCATCATTTCATCAGAGACTATGTTCAGAAGGGAATTATAAATTTGGCCTTTATTGATACAGATTGTAATACCCCAAATTTTACCCTTACATTTAGTCAGTCATGACGCATGACATTTCATTTTTTGCATCCATTAATCGCTAACCAATCATTGAGCGCGATTTATTTTGCAGGAATTACCCCTAAGGGCGTTTTGGTCATTTTGAAGCATAATTCGTAATTTTTGGGCCTGATGAGGTTTTATTCCGAGTCATTTATTTACGTAGGTTGATTGTGTTAAGATATCAATTTGGTTTGGTTCAAGGCGATGCGAGAATCTGATCTGTGGAACAGGGTTTTAACAAGAATTCATTCTTCTATCTTCCAGTTCATTTTAGAGGGAAAACAGTGGAAACTTCGACTGATTAATGGAACTTATTCATGTTGAGGGTACTAAGTTTATTATGCAAGATTGGATCGAATTAATTTCAACCTTTATTCAGGGATAGTTGACTGGTGAGGTTTAATCGGAGGTTGAGGTGTTTGCAAATTAAATCATGGAAAAGAAGTTGGAAAATGATTTTAATAGAATATGTGAAGTTCATTCATAATATTTTATTATTATTATTACAAATTGTAAAGTAAATTGGGATAGAAATTTGAAGGTTATTCATATCATAATTTACAAAGAGGAAGTAATTTGGATAAAGAATATTATTGAATTTATTCATAATATTTTTTTTTATTACAAGTTACAAAAGAGAAATGAAATTGTATTTCCTAAAGAGTCCTAAATCCTAAAGATTTCTAAGTGTTCTTCATGATGTCCCTCGATCTTCACCGTAAATCTCCGATTAACCTGCACAAAGGGAAACAAAACAAAACAGAAGCAGGAAAGGGTTAGAAGTTTGTTCGACACTCTCAGAACATCGTCATCATCGAGTGCCGGGAGTGGCACAACCGAAGCTGCGTCCTACCCCCGTTACCGACCCGCGCCGTTGGCGTCAGATCAAGTGGCCATCTGTTCTTATCATGCGGGACAACCGAGAGATAAAAGAGATAAAAGAAGCGGGACTGATTCGCTTTTGCCGCAATTGGATTTCCAAACTGATACAAAGGTAAAACAGCACAGCAAATTCGGACTCAGACCCGGATGCCGACAAGTCTGAGTCGTTTTGTTTTCGAAATTTCCAACACCTGAAAATCCACAACAGCATCAGTACCAGGTTCAGAATTCAGAACTCAAAACCAAAGCAATTCATAAGCTGCATCAACTCTGAACCACATAAGTGAGTCCATAAAAGTCAAGTTCAAACAGAACAGAAAAAATGAAATACAAAACAAGCTGCGTCAAATTGCATCAAACACTGTATCCAAAAGTTCAGAAGCATCAATTAAAGTCAAGTTTCAATTTGATATCACAGCCAAAACACCTCAAAAGGTAGTCCGTTCGCAAGTCACAAAAAACGTGAATGATATCAAAGTGAAGTTATCAAACCACACCCACGAGCGAAACTATACCAGAGAAAGAACAAAGATAAGCTCACGTAATCACATCAGTTCAGGGCAACACGTGCCGTAGACCCGCTCAACTACACAAGAAAGTCAAATGTTAAAAGGTTGATAGTATCAGTAAGCAGGTGGTTCGAAAACCAGAGGGGTCAAAATAACATCCACGGTAACTAAACAATGCCCTTGTTACCACAGAGAATCGAGTTCGCATAAGATCAGAAAGGAATCAGACCATCACAAAGCAGCTCGAATGAGAACATAGCAGATGGTTGGATTAATTGAAGCATACCGAATCCGAACCAGGCCTTCCAACTGAGAACTGCATGAAAACAATGGAAATAACAAAGAGATTCGAAGTTATATCAGCCCTCAGCTAACCATCATCGGGCGTCAGCATTCGAGTGGCTGGGAGAGCCACGGCCGAAGCCGTTACTAACTCCCTACCAAACATCGAACTGCGTGGCATACAGTAATTGTCGCTCAAGCCGAAGGTCGTTACCACTAAGGCATCCAAATCAATTGGCTCAGACCCTAAGGTCATCATCGCCAATAACCTTCACTCGGCTACTCTGGCTAAGTCGAAGCACCAGTATCAATTCACTAAAAAAAGAAGAGGAAAGTGAGTATGTGTCCCAAAGCGATGTTCATGACCGAAATGAATGGAAAACCACACATCAGCTCAGGAAAAAAAAAACAGTTATTTGTTCTGAAAAAACCAGAGATGCATCAGTAAAGAGCATATCAATGGCGGCAACCGGATGAATCGAAAGAATGAGCCATATCACAACAGCAACAATGCAGTAAATCAAGAGGATAGGGCTCAGCTACGAACATCATAGCCCTAAGCTCGCAGCCATGAATCTGTTCAAGATATCGAAGACATTCAAAGCCGCATCAGAGGGATCCATAGGCATCACAGTGAAATTCGAAGAAGAGTCAGAGGCGTGTCAAGTTTGGATAACATATCTGCGACGAAGCCAGAGAAACCTGCATAAAAAAAAAACCAACGTGAATCCAGATAAAATCAAATCGAAATCAGCAATGTCCAAACGAAACCAAAACAAAGCAGTTCAGTTATCAGACAAATCAAATGAAAATCCGGGCAAATCCATATCCGAAAATAGGGAATCCTGAAAAGGGAAAGTCCAAATCAGATGAGATCAAACATATCAGAAAAAACGAAATCCAATCTCACCAAACCCCAATCAAATCTTAAAAAAGGAAATAAGATTCAATCAGATCGAAAAAATCAATAGTAACGCAAATCCACTGGTATCAAAGGCCCAAAAAAGAGAAATCAGAGAGATATAAAAAGGGACAATCTCACCATGGTGAAACCCTAACGGACAAATCGCAAGCAAAACCCTAGGCGGCGCGAACAAGAGGAAACGGCCGAGACTCAGAGGAAACGAAGTCCTCATCATCGTCTTTGTAAGAAAAAGCGGCGAACAACAATCATCTCAGAACATCACCATCATCCGCGAGTCACAGACGAAGGCCATAGATCACAAAACGGCCGCGTTTGCAACAGAGAAGATCGCCTTCGCCGTCGGCGGGCAATCGACTCTCTAAGCCTCAGCTCTCTACATCATCGGCTGTGAATCGCACGCTAAAAGCACCACAAACATCCTCCATTCTCACCGGAAATTCACACACAAACGTAAGTGCGAATATTGAATCGGTTTACATTTGATGTTTTTTTGGGTTTTGATTTCAGAAGCTTCAACATGAAATGAGAGTGACGAAGACAAAAGGGAGAAAGACGGCAAAGATACGAATGAGAGAAACGGCGCTGCGAAGACGAGAGGGTTCTGAAACCCTAAGTGTGCATCTTGATTTTTGTTATCCACTAACCGGGTTGGGTCCGGAAGTGATGACCGGCCCAACCCTCTTTATTTTCATCCTTATTTTCTGTTTTTTTAAATTGTTTTTTATATTAAAATCATTTTCTTAAAACCTTTTTTTTTAACATTCAAATGATTTTTTTAAAATAAATAGTATTAGAATTTTCTTGAAAAAATAATAAATAGAAAAATATTTTTTAAAGTAATAATATCAAATTTTTTTAAAGTAAACCTTAAAGGTAAAACTTTTTTTAAAAACTATTTTTTTTGTGAAAATAAAACTTAAATCCTTTTTATGTTAACATCTTTTAACTTAATCAAATTTCTTTCATAAAAAAAACAATAAAAATCTCCGATGTTGCACTTTTTCTCCTGACTCGTCCGATTACCGTCTAACTTTGCTTATTAACAGTGTTCATCATTTGCAGCTCATGTTTACTACTATTGCGTGGTTGGTTTATTTAAATTTCATCATTATTGTAACTGCTTCTCGGTTGTAACCCCGCGAATCTAACAATCGCGCTTTAAATTTCTGCCTTTAAATTTCTGTTTGTATGGCTTTAATTTCTATCATTATTCTCTGTTTGCATGATTCAGTTTCTCACACCTTCACTAATTATTCGGTCACATTACACACTTCCGAAGGTTAGGTCTAGCTTTTGGTCGCCGCGCCAATAGTCCTCAAACTTCAAACCCTTACAATTTTACAAACCCTAATTTTCACAAATGCCTCGCCGCAGGCAAAATTACAATTTTACCCCTAGCATTAGGTCAAAGAGCCGCCGCGCTCATTTTAGGGTTTCCCGCCGCGGAATCCCTAACCTAATTTAACCCTAATTACAACTTAACATTTCAACGTAGAGATTTGGAGTTTCTACACTCCACGTAAGCGTGTCCTTAAGATGCGTTTATTCCCCTTGAGACCTTGACCACAGTCAAGAAGTCTCTAACCTCCCTTTTGAGGGGAACTACGATTACTCTGATTCCACTCCCGTAAGGATACGTAGGCACAAGATGCGATGTCTTGCCGAGTAAACTTAGAATTAACCCCTTAGGTTTATTTTCTCACTTTTAATCCCTTTGTACATATATCTTAAGCAAATAAATAAAGCAAATAGTAAGTATTGAACAAAAGGTTCCTGTAGAGTACTACAGAAGTTTAGGGTGCTAATACCTTCCCTAAATTTAACCAACCCCCGAACCCTAGATCTTTCCCCGCATTGTGTTTACGATGCAAAAATAGGTTTTCCCTCTTTTGACCTTTTCCTTCGGATAAATCAAAGAGCGGTTGTGAATTGAATTGCGATTCAAATTAATTAATAATTTGATATCCTATTTCCACCGCAACAGAAAATGGCGACTTCACTGGGGAATATTCTTAATTTTTGAGGGTTATCCCTAATTTGTTCATATTTATTGCTACTTGTTTGTTATTTTGCATGTATATATTTGTGCTCTGGTTTGGGATTGTCCTTTGTGTTGTGAGATAAGTCCTACGCCCGGACTAGTGACATTATTATAGGATGGGGATATATTCGATGAGGCTTACCGGGAGTTAAATCCCGACTAAGTTGATTCGAGAATCACCGCTCAGTTGAGACCTTTTCGACAATGGTTCGGTTGATCGAGTATAATCGTGAAAACTTTTTCCATGGTCGATTGGAGTCTGTGATATTGAGGACCGTAGTACCTTAACACCACCTTGGCCTTATTTAGGACGTAGTGCGGGAGCTATGTGGGAGTAATCCTACAACGGTTGCTACGCGATACTACACTCAAAAGAGGTTCTCTTGAGAATATTATTAACCCCCGAGTCAATCGGAAGGTCGATAATATCCGAAAGATGGGCTGATGACTTTGGGCACTTTTTAGAACCTTGTTCGGCAGGTACAACTAACCTATAGTACACTCCTTTTGGGGATGGGGTAGACCTTAACTCCACTCATGACTTTTAACCTAAGGTTTTGTGTATTCATGTGCATGGCATCCATAAAGCATCTCGTTGCATTGTATTTCATGGAATTCAAACATCATTTATATCGCGGGATAAAATAAAAATGAAAAACAAGAAAAAAAAATTTGGTACCCCACGACATTCGTAAATGTTTGAATTCCATGAAATCTTCATTTGCATTTGCATCATAGCATCATATACTTTCTTGCATTGCATGTGTCTTCCGTTTTCTCATGTTCGGTTCTCTCGCCTTCCAGTTTCGCCACCCTGAGTCCTCGGCACCAGTACAACACCAGAGCTCAAACTCGGAAGAGAATGGAGGATCAGACAAAAGAGATTGACCGCCTTAGCAATGAACTTGAAGACCTGCGAGGGGGTATGGGGCGTATGATGGAATTGTTACATGTCATGAATGCTAAGATGGATACCCAGCCCACTGTTGTTTCTGAGATTACCGGCGTTACCGTGGACCCTCCACCAAATGTGACCGTAGCAAGGGACCCACCTTATGGTCTTGCTCCCGGTTTTGTGCCTCCTCAAGCCACTGTTCCGGTTAATCAGCCTGTTCAGCAGGCCGTGCCTTTATTTTCCGAAGTGTCTAGGGGGGATCCTATCTTTGCGCCACCTGTCGTACACACCCGTGCGCAACCGTATTTCAATGTTGAAGGTTATGAGAAACATGACAAGCTTCGTGAGGAAGTAGACACTATCGTCCAGAGATTGAGAAAGGTAGAAGGTGATCAAATTTTTGGGACTACTGCAAGGGACGTCTGTTTGGTCTCAGGTTTGGTTATTCCCCCGAAGTTCAAAACTCTGAACTTCGATCGCTATGAAGGTGCCACTTGTCCTAAGAGTCATCTGATCATGTACTATCGCAAAATGGATGCCCATGTTGAGAATGATAAATTGATGATTCATTGCTTCCAAGACAGTTTGAAGGGTGCTTCTTCCAAGTGGTATTTAACTTTGGACCAGTCTCGCATTAAGAGTTTCCAAGATTTATCTGACGCTTTCATCAAACATTACAAGTACAATATGGATTTGGCTCCTGACAGAAGGCAGTTGTTGAGTATGTCACAAAAGAGTTATGAAGCATTCAAAGAGTACGCTCAAAGGTGGAGAGAGATTGCTTCGCAAGTAGAACCTCCTTTGACCGAGAAAGAGTTAGCTGATTGGTTCGTCGACACGGTTCGTCCAGAATTTTACGAGAGGATGGTGGGTAGTGTAACTTCGAATTTCTCTGACATCGTTGCTGTGGGTGTCAAGATTGAATTAGGTATGAAAAGCGGTAAAATGACAAATACTCATGGTGCTTCAAAGGATCAGCCGAAGAAACCTTCGTATAACTCTCAGAAGAAGAAAGAAGGTGAAACTAATGCTATATCCTCTGGTAGACGAAGAGACCAATTTTATCAATATCCGCAAGGTTATGCTCAACCTCAAGGGTATCCGATTCAATATGCTCAACAACCCTATGTGGCAGCTGTTGCACCTTCTTTCAATCAACAGGCCCCTATGTATCAACCTATACAACAACCTCTTGTTTATCCGCCTCCTAACTATCAACAGGCACCCAACGCCCCTGCCCATCAACAGCCAAGGAATCCAGCTCCTCGCCAGAATGTTCCTAACAAGAGACCGTATAAACCTTGTCTGCCGATTCCAATGACTTTCACCGAGTTGTATCCCTCATTAGTCAAGCAAGGTCTAATCACTACTCGAGCTCTGGGTCCGCCTCCTAATCCGCTGCCCGCCAATTACAACGTCGCCGCTCATTGTTTATTTCATGAGGGTGCGCCTGGTCACGATCTGGAGAACTGTTATGCTCTCAAAAACCTTGTCAGGGATCTATTGGAAAAGAAGATTTTGTCATTTGAAGATCCTCAACCGAATGTTAAGAAGAACCCTTTTCCCAACAATGAAAGTGTTAACGCCATTAGTGCCGATTCTGAGGAAGGTTATGTCCTTGATGTTGTTCAGATTAATACTCCTCTTAAGATATTCCATTCGAAACTGTTTGAAGCTGGTCTGGTAGATACTTCCCACGTTGCATGCGTAAGTTGTGAAGCCAGTATTAAGGGTTGTGTGTTGGTTCAGAATGACGTTCAGAGGTTGATTAACGAGGGTGTTTTACAAGTGACCAGCCAAGCCAAGAAGGATGAAGTCGCTGTGGTTGAGCCTGTCTTCCATCAGCCTGAATCAAAGGGTAAGGTACCAGTGTTTAATCTGTCAGGGGCAAGTTCCGCCAATCCCGTGTTCGATATACCAAAGTCGTTTATCCCTGAGGTGAATCAGCCTAAGCCTATAGTTATTCGAAGACCAAGTCCGTTTCCTTTCAGTGATCCTAAAGCTGTACCTTGGAAATATGACGTGACGATGATTGACAAGGAGTCTGGGAAGGTCATTCCAAATGAAGAGGTTAAGGACACTGTGACTAATATCGCAGAGGCAAGCAGGATGACTCGCAGCGGCCGTGTGTACACTCCCCGTTCCAATGAGGTCCCACCTAAGGAAACAGCTAATATCCCAGTGCCTGTCAAAGACAAAGGTAAGGGAGCCGTTACGAATGATGAAGATGCTGAATTTTTGAGGATCATCAAGAAAAGTGACTATAAAGTTATCGATCAACTTCATCAAACTCCTTCTAAGATTTCGATTTTATCTCTGTTGATGAGTTCACCCACTCATAGGATGGCCTTGCAGAAAGTTTTGACTCAAGCACATGTGGATCAAGATATCAGCACCAGTCGGTTTGATAGTGTGATTGCCAATTTGACCGCATGTAACACCCTTAGTTTCAGCAACGAAGAAT
This sequence comes from Lathyrus sativus, assembly GCA_963859935.3. Classification (NCBI taxonomy): domain Eukaryota; kingdom Viridiplantae; phylum Streptophyta; class Magnoliopsida; order Fabales; family Fabaceae; genus Lathyrus; species Lathyrus sativus. Next base: position 755,445,021 of record OZ012735.1, read on the forward strand.
TACCAAAGGAGGGTCCGAATCATAATCGTGCTTTACATATATCAGTGAAATGTCAGGAGGACAATTTAGCGAGAGTGCTAGTGGACACCGGCTCTTCTTTGAATGTTCTACCTAAGAGGGTTCTTGATAAGTTGGTTTTCAAAGAGACCGTGTTGAAACCTACTCCTTTGATCGTCAAGGCTTTCGATGGTTCTCGCCGGTCAGTAATGGGGGAGGGTGAACTTCCTATCCTGATTGGTCCGCAGGTTTTTAATATCACGTTTCAAGTCATGGACATTAATCCCAATTACAGCTGCTTACTTGGAAGGCCGTGGATTCACGCCGCTGGGGCAGTAACCTCAACGTTACATCAAAAGATGAAGTTCGTGATCGATGAAAAGTTGGTTATTATACACGGTGAGGAGGATCTGATGGTAAGTAACCTGTCTTCTTTCCGTTACATCGAGGCCGATGAGAATGCTTTGGAAATCTCCTTTCAAGCACTCGAGATCGCCAATGCTGTTCTGTTAAAGGTCGAAGAGACAGTGGGCCAGGGTAATCCATCTTTTGCATCCCTGAAGAGTACCAAATCAACAATTGACAGGGGCATTCCGGAAGGTTGGGGAGAGGTAATTGATGTCAAGACCAAGACTGATCGCTTTGGGTTGGGTTACAAACCGACTCAGAATGGAGCTGCCACAACTGTCGAAGGGCGTCCGAAGGTTATCCAAGAGGTATTTGTCAGCGGAGGTTTCCAAGTCAATGTCGTCAGTGACTGTGAGGAAGATGAAGATCTGAGCAACCTGGTGTTTAAGGGTGATGCAGCTTTGAACAACTGGGAGGCCGTAGAGATCCCTGTTATCTTTCCATCGTCAAAGTAATTTTAGCATTTTTTCATTTACGTTTTCAAATAAAAATCCGTAGCTCTGCCCAAGGCTATAGGGTCGTTTTTGTTGGGCCACCTTTCATTTTTAAAAAGGATATTAATAAAGGCATTTTGTTCAATTCCACTTTGGTTCATTTGCGTTTTTCGTTTCCACTTTTAAAAAATGAAGTTGGCAACCTTTTTTCCAAAAAATAAAACAAAAAACAACATTTCATTTCTTATCTTACATATCTTCGAGCATTTTAATTAAGTAAGCCTTCCATCATGCAGAGACATCGCAAACCTCGTTGGATCCAATGACTTTACTGACACTCCTAACTGGGATGCATCCATCAATCAAGCTGAAGACGAGGGTGAAGAAGATTTTGAAGTACCCGCTGAACTGACAAGATTGATTGAGTACGAGTACACAGAGCTTCAACCGCATAAAGAGCAGGTGGACTTAATTAATCTTAGTACAGATGAGAACAAGAAAGAGGTCAAGATTGGTGCAATGCTTGGGACAGAGGTTAAGCCGAGGTTGATTGAGTTGTTAAAAGAATATATTGATGTGTTTGCGTGGTCGTATCAAGATATGCCTGGTCTGGACACAGATATTGTTGTTCACAAGTTGCCACTTAAGCCAGATTGTCCACCTATCAAACAAAAGCTTCAAAGAACGAGACCCGACATGGCTTTGAAAATTCGAGATGAGGTTAAAAAACAGTTGGATGCAGGTTTCTTGGCAGTTGCAAAATATCCAGATTGGGTTGCCAATATTGTGCCAGTGCCCAAGAAGGACGGTAAAGTTAGGATGTGTGTGGATTACAGGGATCTGAACAAAGCAAGTCCGAAAGACGACTTCCCTCTGCCACATATTGATACACTTGTAGACAATACAGCCAGTTTTGCGTTGTTCTCATTTATGGATGGTTTCTCTGGCTATAATCAGATCAAAATGGATCCCGATGATCGAGAGAAGACTACTTTCATTACTCCTTGGGGGACCTTTTGCTACAAAGTCATGCCCTTCGGTTTGAAGAACGCAGGGGCAACTTACCAACGCGCTATGACAACTCTTTTTCATGATATGATGCACAAAGAGATCGAGGTGTATGTGGACGATATGATAGCCAAATCTCAGAGCGAAGAGGAACACCTAGACCATTTGGTAAAGTTGTTTGAACTACTCAGGAAATATCAGTTGAAGTTGAATCCTGCTAAATGTACCTTCGGTGTCAGATCTGGAAAATTGCTTGGTTTTATTGTTAGTCAACGAGGGATTGAGGTAGATCCTGACAAAGTTCGAGCCATTCAAGATATGCCAGCTCCGTAAACCGAGACGCAAGTTAGAGGTTTTTTGGGACGCTTGAATTATATTTCCAGGTTTATCTCTAACATGACCGCTACCTGTGAGCCGATATTCAAATTGCTTTGTAAGGGGCAGACGGTTGAGTGGAACCCTGATTGTCAAAAAGCGTTTGAGAAAATTAAGAGTTATTTGCAAGACCCCCCTATTCTGATTCCTCCCGTACCTGGAAGACCGTTGTTTATGTACCTTACTGTTCTTGAGAAGTCTATGGGTTGTGTGCTTGGGCAACATGATGAGACTGGAAGAAAGGAACATGCGATTTATTATCTGAGCAAGAAGTTTACTGATTGTGAAAACAGATACTCACCATTGGAGAAAACTTATTGTGCGTTGGCATGGGCCGCTAGGCGCCTTCGGCAATATATGGTCTGTCATACCACATTGTTGATTTCTAAAATGGATCCGATCAAGTATATTCTTGAAAAACCTGCTCAAACCGGGAGGCTAGCCCGTTGGCACATGTTGTTATCCGAATATGACATCCAGTATGTACCCCAGAAGGCAATTAAGGATAGTATTTTATCGGATTATCTTGCAGATCAGCCAGTTGAAGATTATGAAACTCTTAAGTTTGACTTTCCTGATGAGGATATTTTGTTGATCAAGAGAGATTGTGAAGAGCCAGATCCGAGCGAAGGTCCGGAACCAGGTCTTTGGTGGAGGATGATGTTTGATGGTTCCTCGAATTTCAATGGGCATGGTATAGGCGCCGTTTTGATGAACCCAAAGGGTGGATTCACTCCTTTTACAGCCAGGTTAGACTTTGAGTGTACTAATAATGTCGCGGAGTATGAAGCATGTATTCTCGGCCTCGAGGCAGCAATTCACCTCCGAATCAAACTTCTTAAAGTAAGTGGTGACTCAGCCTTGGTTATTTACCAAGTACAAGGCAAATGGGAAACGAAGAATGAGAAGTTAATCCCTTATAAGGACTACATTGTCGAGCTGATCAAGTATTTCGACGAGATAGAGTTCGAGCATGTTCCTAGATCTGAGAATCACGTTGCTGATGCTTTAGCCATGTTAGCATCCATGTGAAAAGTTAAATTCGTTAATGAAGCACCTCTTATCCATATTGAATGCAAAGTTGAGCCCGCTTATTGTCAAGTAGTCGAAGAGGATGAGGTGGATGAAAAGCCTTGGTTTCATGACATCAAGAACTATCTAGTCAAGCAAGAGTATCCCGATGGTGCTACTGGTTTAGACAAGAAAACATTGAGAAGGCTGGCTTCTAAATTCTTCATCAGTAATGGTGTGTTATACAAAAGAAATTACGACATGGTTTTACTCAGATGTGTTGATAAACGGGAAGCGGACATATTACTGCAAGAGATTCACGAGGGGACCTTCGGAACTCATGCCAATGGTTATGCTATGTCTAAGAAGATGCTAAGGGCTGGATATTATTGGTTGACTATGGAAGCTGACTGCATCCAATACGCTAGAAAATGCCATAAGTGCCAAATTTACGCTGATAAAATGCATGTACCTCCATCGCCGTTGAATGTTTTGTCGTCACCATGGCCGTTCTCAATGTGGGGCATTGACATGATTGGGGAAATCGAGCCGAAGGCTTCTAATGGTCATCGTTTTATCCTTGTTGCTATTGATTATTTCACCAAGTGGGTAGAGGCTGCCTCCTACACCAACGTGACTAAGCAGGTGGTTGCCCGCTTCATCAGGAAAGAAATTATATGCTGTTATGGAATTCCAAGTCGGATAATAACTGACAATGGCACCAATCTGAATAACAAGACTATGAAAGAGCTGTGTGACAGTTTCAAGATCACTCACCACAATTCTTCTTCGTACCGTCCTAAGATGAATGGGGCTGTTGAAGCTGCGAATAAGAATATCAAGAAAATCCTGCAAAAGATGGTCGTGACTTACAAAGATTGGCATGAGATGTTACCGTTTTCTTTGCATGGATACAGAACCTCAGTGCGAACTTCGACAGGGGCAACACCTTTCTCATTGGTGTATGGAATGGACGCCGTACTCCCCATCGAGGTAGAGATACCTTCTTTAAGAGTGTTGATGGAAGCTGAACTTGAGGAAGCTGAATGGGTTCAAGACAGACTGGATCAGTTGAATCTCATCGACGAGAAACGCATGACAGCTATGTGCCATGGGCAATTATATCAAAAACGGATGAAAAGAGCGTTTGATAAGAAGATTTGTATCTGTGAGTTCCGTCAAGGAGAGCTCGTACTCAAAAAAATCTTGCCAGTGCACAAAGATATGCGTGGAAAGTGGATGCCCAATTATGAAGGCCCATTTGTTGTAAAGACCGTTTTCTCCGGAGGGTCTCTGATACTTACAACAATGGATGGTGAAGAGCTTGCACATCCCGTGAATTCTGATGCAGTCCGAAAATATTATGCCTAAAAACCCGCTAAGTCGAAAACCTGCAAAAGGCGACTTAGGCAAAAGTAAGGGTTGAAAAAGAAATAATAATAAAAAGCTCGCTAAGTTGAAAACCCGAAAGGGCGGCTTAGGCAAAAAGGAGCGTCCCGGTGGATTGAAAACCCGAAAGGGCGGTCCAGGCAAAAGTTAGGGACAAAGGCATTTCATTGCATCAGAAAACACCGATCATCGCAAACACACTTTCCGCATGAGAGCCATTTTCCAGTTCTTTCATCCTCATCCAAAGCAAGATTCTGGATTAGTCTTAGTTATCAGTGTCAGTAGGTGTCGTTGGATTCAATGTAACCTTTTCCCATGTTGCCAATTTCAAAGCCTAATCATCTGTGGAGCTATGCCTTCAGCAAGCTGCCACCCTTTAATAAAAGATGCCACTTTGTTACTTACATTCCTTGGTGCATTACTCTTGTTTTCTATTGTTATGCAAGATGCATTTATTCTTAAAATTTTGAAAATGAAAGGTGCTTTGAAAATTTTAAAACTGTTCTTCGAAAACGCAATCGAAAATATGAAAAATTACTTTGACTAGAGGAAATTTCGGAAGGATCTCTTCACTCCTCGAAAAATCTCATTGTTGCAGAAACACTTTTAAGTCATCGCCCTGACACAGTCCTCAGAGAGACTATAAGCTGACAACTTTTTCTTGGGTAACTCAAAAGTGTCCCTCAGGTTTTCTTCTCCCTATGTGAAGACGTGATACTGTGCACCCAAGCAGATTACCTTCTCCCCAGAGAATTCAGAACTTTAAAACCAGATGTGGTCCTACCATTTTTTTTTCCATGATTGACGTGTTGGTTGCAGAGAACGCAGGGTATCTCCGTCGAGATGTCTATTTCATCTCTCGTCCTGTCTCTAGTCAGTTTCGTCAGCATACACAGGGGCATAAGCATCACATGCCTATTTCATACACATACTCATTGCATACTCATTTCATAACATCTTGCATACATAGACATTAACATACATTCACATTAACATATGCATTCACAGGTTCATTGTGTTTCGCCATCATTGGTTGTTATCACCGAGTAACTGGGGTTTGCCCATTCTCTCCAAATAGATTGTCAGCCCTAAGCATAAAATACATAAGTGTTTCCAGTTTCCCCACAGAGCTCGATCCTCGTGGATGACGGTTACTTCAGCTATCTTTCCTTGCCAGGATAAGATATTTACCCTTCGAGTTCATTCCCTCGATGGAGTCTTGATTGCCATTTTTCTTTCTAGCTCGATCCTAGATTGAATCTCAGTCTTGTCGGTCGTCGAGCCCAACCGAACGTGCATTTATTTTTCACCGTTTAAAATTTTTCACCATACCTTGGCAGATATGCGACTGTTCTCGCCCGAGAAGCTTATCACTGTACCCTGATGTGCATTTATTTTGCACTATCTTTCAAAAAATCAATCACAATCCTTTACAGATACACGCCAGTTCACGCCTGGAAAATCTATCGGTACAACACTTTACATCTTACAACATCGGTAAGCGACATTTCTCGCATTGAGAAGCCAATCCTATCTTCGTTATGACGCGCAGCAAATGGCCATCTCCATTGAGCAGTTGGGCTTCCATTTTCCCTGTCGTCTTGAAGTATGGGGAGGTTTGAACCAAATCATATTCAGGAGAGCACGATCTTGAAGTATGAGGAAGTTCATTTACCCTTTAGTAAAAGAAGGAGCGGAATCATATTCAGGGGAGCACGATCTTGAAGTATGAGGAAGTTCATTTACCCTTTAGTAAAAGAAGGAGCGAAATCATATTCAGGAGAGCACGATCTTGAAGTATGAGGAAGTTCATTTACCCTTTAGTAAAAGAAGGAGCAGAATCATATTCAGGAGAGCACGATCTTGAAGTATGAGGAAGTTCATTTACCCTTTAGTAAAAGAAGGAGCGGAATCATATTCAGGAGATCCCGATCTTGAAGTATGAAGAAGTTCATTTACCCTTTAGTAAAAGAAGGAGCGGAATCATATTCAGGAGAGCACGATCTTGAGGTATGAGGAAGTTCATTTATCCTTTAGTAAAAAAAGAATCAGAATCGTATTCCAGGCACCGACCTTAAATATGAGAAGATTTATATATCAGATAAGCAGCAGCCTCTTTATTTGAGTGCTTATCCGTTTTGGCATGTAAGTCCCTTCCAACAATAAGTGGCAGTTCTCCCTCGAGAAGCTTATCAGGGCATTTCCCATTAAAGTCCATTTATTTTGGCATACAGCCGGTCTTTACCCTGTATATTTGATACGGATTCCCGAAAAGTCCGTCCGATCCCATCACGAAGGATAGTTTATAGAAGCTTGGATGTTATTCTTTGCTCAATGCTCCAGCGTTCTGTAATCGATCTCGCAACCGTGTAGATCCAGTTATTATTATACATTCCCAAGTGGAGGCCATCTCATAGGCGCCATCTCCATTTAGGATCATGTTCTAACCACTTCAAGTTCATTTATTTTGGCATACAGCCGGTTTTTACCCTGTATTTTTGCTACAGATTCCCGAAAAGTCCATTTGATCCTGTCACGAGGGATAGGTTACAGAAGCTTGGATGTTATTCTTTGCTCAATGCTCCATGCATTCTGTAATCGATCTTGCAGTCGCACATGATCCATGTTTTACTTTTAGATTCCCCAGTGGAGGCCGTCTCATAGGTACCATCTCCATTTGAGAATCTCGTTCCCAAAATGACAATTGGTCATGTTCACACCAGTTGGCCATCATTTTAGAATTCCCCAGTGTTGTACTGTGTCTCAGCGCGTCGCTTTCCCCAGTGTGTTCTTCTCGTAGTGTCTGTCCTTGTGTCGTCATATTCATCATTTCAGCATACGCATCACATCATAATCATGGCATCATCTGCATTAGTCTGTTCTCGTTTTGTCCGTAGCATTGTATATCGCCACATATAAGGGCAAAATTTTCGGTTATCTATATTTAAATCCCTCCACCATGATTCCTCGAGTCTCCGCCACTCAAATCATCCGGTGTAGCTATTTAAATAGGGGCAACTGTAATACCCTAAATTTTACCCTTACATTTAGTCAGTCATGACGCATGACATTTCATTTTTTGCATCCATTAATCGCTAACCAATCATTGAGCGCGATTTATTTTGCAGGATTTACCCCTAAGGGCGTTTTGGTCATTTTGAAGCATAATTCGTAATTTTTGGGCCTGATGAGGTTTTATTCCGAGTCATTTATTTACGTAGGTTGATTGTGTTAAGATATCAATTTGGTTTGGTTCAAGGCGATGCGAGAATCTGATCTGTGGAACAGGGTTTTAACAAGAATTCATTCTTCTATCTTCCAGTTCATTTTAGAGGGAAAACAGTGGAAACTTCGACTGATTAATGGAACTTATTCATGTTGAGGGTACTAAGTTTATTATGCAAGATTGGATCGAATTAATTTCAACCTTTATTCAGGGATAGTTGACTGGTGAGGTTTAATCGGAGGTTGAGGTGTTTGCAAATTAAATCATGGAAAAGAAGTTGGAAAATGATTTTAATAGAATATGTGAAGTTCATTCATAATATTTTATTATTATTATTACAAATTGTAAAGTAAATTGGGATAGAAATTTGAAGTTTATTCATATCATAATTTACAAAGAGGAAGTAATTTGGATAAAGAATATTATTGAATTTATTCATAATATTTTTTTTTATTACAAGTTACAAAAGAGAAATGAAATTGTATTTCCTAAAGAGTCCTAAATCCTAAAGATTTCTAAGTGTTCTTCGTGATGTCCCTCGATCTTCACCGCAAATCTCCGATTAACCTGCACAAAGGGAAACAAAACAAAACAGAAGCAGGAAAGGGTTAGAAGTTTGTTCGACACTCTCAGAACATCGTCATCATCGAGTGCCAGGAGTGGCACAACCGAAGCTGCGTCCTACCCCCGTTACCGACCCGCGCCGTTGGCGTCAGATCAAGTGGTCATCTGTTCTTATCATGCGGGACAACCGAGAGATAAAAGAGATAAAAGAAGCGGGACTGATTCGCTTTTGCCGCAATTGGATTTCCAAACTGATACAAAGGTAAAACAGCACAGCAAATTCGGACTCAGACCCGGATGCCGGCAGGTCTGAGTCGTTTTGTTTTCGAAATTTCCAACACCTGAAAATCCACAACAGCATCAGTACCAGGTTCAGAATTCAGAACTCAAAACCAAAGCAATTCATAAGCTGCATCAACTCTGAACCACATAAGTGAGTCCATAAAAGTCAAGTTCAAACAGAACAGAAAAAATGAAATACAAAACAAGCTGCGTCAAATTGCATCAAACACTGTATCCAAAAGTTCAGAAGCATCAATTAAAGTCAAGTTTCAATTTGATATCACAGCCAAAACACCTCAAAAGGTAGTCCGTTCGCAAGTCACAAAAAACGTGAATGATATCAAAGTGAAGTTATCAAACCACACCCACGAGCGAAACTATACCAGAGAAAGAACAAAGATAAGCTCACGTAATCACATCAGTTCAGGGCAACACGTGCCGTAGACCCACTCAACTACATAAGAAAGTCAAATGTTAAAAGGTTGATAGTATCAGTAAGCAGGTGGTTCGAAAACCAGAGGGGTCAAAATAACATCCACGATAACTAAACAATGCCCTTGTTACCACAGAGAATCGAGTTCGCATAAGATCAGAAAGGAATCAGACCATCACAAAGCAGCTCGAATGAGAACATAGCAGATGGTTGGATTAATTGAAGCATACCGAATCCGAACCAGGCCTTCCAACTGAGAACTGCATGAAAACAATGGAAATAACAAAGAGATTCGAAGTTATATCAGCCCTCAGCTAACCATCATCGGGCGTCAGCATTCGAGTGGCTGGGAGAGCCACGGCCGAAGCCGTTACTAACTCCCTACCAAACATCAAACTGCATGGCATACAGTAATTGTCGCTCAAGCCGAAGGTCGTTACCACTAAGGCATCCAAATCAATTGGCTCAGACCCTAAGGTCATCATCGCCAATAACCTTCACTCGGCTACTCTGGCTAAGTCGAAGCACCAGTATCAATTCACTGAAAAAAGAAGAGGAAAGTGAGTATGTGTCCCAAAGCGATGTTCATGACCGAAATGAATGGAAAACCACACATCAGCTCAGGAAAAAAAACAGTTATTTGTTCTGAAAAAACCAGAGATGCATCAGTAAAGAGCATATCAATGGCAGCAACCGGATGAATCGAAAGAATGAGCCATATCACAACAGCAACAATGCAGTAAATCAAGAGGATAGGGCTCAGCTACGAACATCATAGCCCTAAGCTCGCAGCCATGAATCTGTTCAAGATATCGAAGACATTCAAAGCCGCATCAGAGGGATCCATAGGCATCACAGTGAAATTCGAAGAAGAGTCAGAGGCGTGTCAAGTTTGGATAACATATCTGCGACGAAGCCAGAGAAACCTGCATCAAAAAAAAAACCAACGTGAATCCAGATAAAATCAAATCGAAATCAGCAATGTCCAAACGAAACCAAAACAAAGCAGTTCAGTTATCAAACAAATCAAATGAAAATCCGGGCAAATCCATATCCGAAAGTAGGGAATCCTGAAAAGGGAAAGTCCAAATCAGATGAGATCAAACATATCAGAAAAAACGAAATCCAATCTCACCAAACCCCAATCAAATCTTAAAAAAGGAAATAAGATTCAATCAGATCGAAAAAATCAATAGTAACGCAAATCCACTGGTATCAAAGGCCCAAAAAAGAGAAATCAGAGAGATATAAAAAGGGACAATCTCACCATGGTGAAACCCTAACGGACAAATCGCAAGCAAAACCCTAGGCGGCGCGAACAAGAGGAAACGGCCGAGACTCAGAGGAAACGAAGTCCTCATCATCGTCTTTGTAAGAAAAAGCGGCGAACAACAATCATCTCAGAACATCACCATCATCCGCGAGTCACAGACGAAGGCCATAGATCACAAAACGGCCGCGTTTGCAACAGAGAAGATCGCCTTCGCCGTCGGCGGGCAATCGACTCTCTAAGCCTCAGCTCTCTACATCATCGGCTGTGAATCGCACGCTAAAAGCACCACAAACATCCTCCATTCTCACCGGAAATTCACACACAAACGTAAGTGCGAATATTGAATCGGTTTACATTTGATGTTTTTTTGGGTTTTGATTTCAGAAGCTTCAACATGAAATGAGAGTGACGAAGACAAAAGGGAGAAAGACGGCAAAGATACGAATGAGAGAAACGGCGCTGCGAAGACGAGAGGGTTCTGAAACCCTAAGTGTGCATCTTGATTTTTGTTATCCACTAACCGGGTTGGGTCCGGAAGTGATGACCGGCCCAACCCTCTTTATTTTCATCCTTATTTTCTGTTTTTTTTAATTGTTTTTTATATTAAAATCATTTTCTTAAAACCTTTTTTTTTAACATTCAAATGATTTTTTTAAAATAAATAGTATTAGAATTTTCTTGAAAAAATAATAAATAGAAAAATATTTTTTAAAGTAATAATATCAAATTTTTTTAAAGTAAACCTTAAAGGTAAAACTTTTTTTAAAAACTATTTTTTTTGTGAAAATAAAACTTAAATCCTTTTTATGTTAACATCTTTTAACTTAATCAAATTTCTTTCATAAAAAAAACAATAAAAATCTCCGATGTTGCACTTTTTCTCCTGACTCGTCCGATTACCGTCTAACTTTGCTTATTAACAGTGTTCATCATTTGCAGCTCATGTTTACTACTATTGCGTGGTTGGTTTATTTAAATTTCATCATTATTGTAACTGCTTCTCGGTTGTAACCCCGCGAATCTAACAATCGCGCTTTAAATTTCTGCCTTTAAATTTCTGTTTGTATGGCTTTAATTTCTGTCATTATTCTCTGTTTGCATGATTCAGTTTCTCACACCTTCACTAATTATTCGGTCACATTACACACTTCCGAAGGTTAGGTCTAGCTTTTGGTCGCCGCGCCAATAGTCCTCAAACTTCAAACCCTTACAATTTTACAAACCCTAATTTTCACAAATGCCTCGCCGCAGGCAAAATTACAATTTTACCCCTAGCATTAGGTCAAAGAGCCGCCGCGCTCATTTTAGGGTTTCCCGCCGCGGAATCCCTAACCTAATTTAACCCTAATTACAACTTAACATTTCAACGTAGAGATTTGGAGTTTCTACACTCCACGTAAGCGTGTCCTTAAGATGCGTTTATTCCCCTTGAGACCTTGACCACAGTCAAGAAGTCTCTAACCTCCCTTTTGAGGGGAACTACGATTACTCTGATTCCACTCCCGTAAGGATACGTAGGCACAAGATGCGATGTCTTGCCGAGTAAACTTAGAATTAACCCCTTAGGTTTATTTTCTCACTTTTAATCCCTTTGTACATATATCTTAAGCAAATAAATAAAGCAAATAGTAAGTATTGAACAAAAGGTTCCTGTAGAGTACTACAGAAGTTTAGGGTGCTAATACCTTCCCTAAATTTAACCAACCCCCGAACCCTAGATCTTTCCCCGCATTGTGTTTACGATGCAAAAATAGGTTTTCCCTCTTTTGACCTTTTCCTTCGGATAAATCAAATAGCGGTTGTGAATTGAATTGCGATTCAAATTAATTAATAATTTGATATCCTATTTCCACCGCAACACAGATCATCAATGGGAAGATGTTTTCACAAAACCCCTTGTTGAAGATAGATTCAAATTTATTCTGAAAAATATTGGTATGGATTTTTGTCCAGAATAATATTTGTCAAAAGCAAATTTTACAGATGCAAAAATGTTTAATGCTCTGAAGTATTTCTTTTGTTTACTTATTCATTTTCCTTAAATTATTTTTTGTGTGAAACTATGAACTAACAATCCTCAGAGGATCTGAACGTTGGTTAACGTTTCATTTCTCAAGAGAATTCAGAAGCACATGCAAGCAAACACGTGTCACTCTAAATCTGCAAAGGTGGCGTGTACACTACTGAAGAGACGTTTGAGGTGAAGTTTGAATAGTGAAAATCTTGATTTTCCCCCCAAATTGTCAGAATCAATAAATGCTTGAAATGATTTTTATTCTTTTTCATTAAATGCCTTGTGTGAACGTGCTTTATCTGACTGTTTGTATGCCTAAGTGTTTAGTATAAATACATCATTTCTCACCATTTTCACACTTTTCACATCTCAAACCTTTTATGAATTTCTGTCTTCTTTTCTCTCTTCACAAAAACCCTAAGCGTTTGACAAACTCATCTTCAATGGCAACTTCATCATCAACTGCTACACAATTTCAATCAACCATGGCTGTAGTTACTTCTGCAAATATGGGTGTGACTCCATATACGCCACCAAAGAGAACTTTGCTAACACCTGTTGACAAACTGGAAGTTCTCTGTGAATCAATGGTGGAATTTGATTCACTAGCTGAGAATGAGTTTGAGTTTCGCTCCATAATTGATGCTCAAGGATGGGTAAAGTATTTTGACAGACTTTTTGGACCAGTCTACCCCCTTCTGGTAAAAGAATTCTGGATACATGCTTCTGTATACCCTAAGTTCATTTTATCTTTTGTTCTGGGTAAAGAGATAATCATCACAGAAGATCTGATCAGGAAACTCATTGGATGTGAGGAAACAGATGGAGTATCTCATCTGCCAGCTGGGCGTGTAGATATGGATGAAGTATATGAGGAAGTGATGACTGCTGGACAAGCTTCTAATAAGTTCAAAGATCTGAAGCCTGATTACAAGATCTGGGCAAAGATTTTCATGGGATGCATTCATCACAGAAAGTCTACAAACTCTCCAGACTATGTCAACAATGAACTGCTCTACTTCATGTATTGCTTAAGTCAGAGCACCAAGGTAGATCTTCCCTATATTCTGTTTATGCACTTATGGAATCACATAAATGCCTCCAGAGAATATGTGAAAGAAAAACGTCAGAAGATCAGAACTTGGATTCCATTTGGAAGGTTAATCTCAGATTTTCTGATAGAAAATGGATTGGTGACTGCTCTATATGCTGCTGGAGTCACAGATGAACTTGAATTTATTCTTGGAAAACTTCTGAATGCAAAGAGTCTTCAGAGACTAAAAATAGTAGAAGAACCCACAACAGCACCCAAGAAGCTGAACATCACTGAACTCAGTCAGAAGAGAATCCCAGTAGATGACTACCCTCTGTTCTATGCTAAAGAACCAAGGGAAATTGTAGTAAGATATATTGATGCTTGCAAGGCAGAAGGAAAGCCTATTCCTACAGATATTATAAAAAGAGCAAGGGAACCATTGCCTGTTGGAGGAGAAGAAATCACAAGAAAAAGAAGTCAATCAGAAGCAGAAGCTGCACCTGTTCAGAAGAAGCCCAAGGTTGCTGAGAAGCCTCAGAAGCTGCTAAAGAGGAAAGAATCTGGAGACACTCCTTTTGTTCCTGCTAAACGCATCAAGATTAAAGGTACCAAATCTTCTGTATCTTCTGTAAATAATACTGTTATAAATTATTCAACTTTTAAGTCTATTCCAAAACCACCTTCTACACAAAACAATCTGTTACTGCTCCACCTCATGTTTCTGTTCCATCTCCACACAAATCATTTAATCCTATTTCCATCTCACCTGTAAAACAATCATCTGCACCAAAACCAACAACAACAAAACCACAAATTCAGACTCCACAACCAGAAATACCAACCAAACAATCTGTACCACAACAAAAACAATCAGAAAAACAACCCACAGAACAACATCAAACAGAAAAACCTACAGAACAATCAGAACAACATCCAAAACAACCAGAAAAACAATCTGAACCTCAACAAGAAAAATATTCTGAAAATCAACAACAAGAGAAACAACAAAAACCATCTGAACCTCAAACACAACAACAAGAGAAACAACCACAGCCAGAAAATCCACCATCAACCACATCTAAACCAACTACATCTGCACCCCCATCAAAACCTTCTGAAAATCCTTCAAAATCAACCAATCCATCTAGAACCAACATCTCTGAGACAAAAGTTCTAGATGTTACACCTCTGAAAATTGTCTTTCAAGTGTCCTCTACCTCTTGCACACCAACCACATCATCCAATTCCTCAGAATCTGATATACACCCAGATTTTCTGGTATCCCCCTCTCACAGAGATTCTGAAGTCAACCAACCTGAACCCCATGTTTCTTTTGAAGTCATTATTCTAGATCCTATTCCAACACCTAAACCATTCTCTGAAATTACCATTCCAAATCCTACCCCTGCACCCAAGCCAAGAACATATGAGGATGTACCTTCTGCTTCCTGCAAACAATCCACTTCTAACAAACTTCCTTCTGGTTTCACTTTGAAAAATTTTCTACACCAGAGTTGAACCCTCTGAAACCATCACTCCTCTCAAACCCAAACTTACCATCATTCTACCATCTGTGCTTCAAGCATATATCAAAAACATGTCAGCAGTACCTTCATTAGATCCAAAACCATACTCTGCTATATCTGCTAAATCTGACATACCTGTTTCATCTGATAAACCTGCTATTTTGGATAAACATGCTAAATCTGCTTTCAAACCTTACTCTAATAAACCATTTGATGTGGTTTCCTATCAAACTAGAGCAAAACCAAATCTGATGAATGCTTTATCCAGAGCAAAGCCTCATAAATCATCTGATATTCCATTCATACCTTACTACCCTCCTCCTCTGATTTCCATTCCTAAATCTATATTTCCACCTACTCCCCAACCCAAGCCAATAACCTTGGAAACTCTGTTACACCCCAAACCTAGAATAAATGTTGATCATTTATTTACATGTTTTTTGCAAGAAATACAGATGTATTTAGGTTCTGTACATAGGAAGTGTTCAACAACAATGGATGCAAAGGAATCTGATGTCATTTGGAATGGCTTCATAAACAGATTCAACATTGTAGCATCAAATCTGAAGAACGTATATTCTGATGATGCAAAGCTCAGATTTGCTGAAGCTGCTAGAAGTCTGTTCTGGACTGTTAAGAGATCTGGACCACTGCTTCTTACAGATGCTCCTTCATTATCAGAAGAGAATACTGAATCTGCATCTGAAGACAACCCTCTGGCCATGACTCTGATAGAACATCCTTCTGGCTCCACTGCTCCAAGCTCCAAAGCCCCTATGGAAATTGACTATGTTCAAGCTTCAGAAGCTGTTCCACCTTCTTCATCTGAGATCAAGAAAGAACATTCAGATCTTGAAGATAAGATTGCAGTTCTGGAAGCTGGTCAATCAGAAATCAAGTCTTGGATGGCTAAACAAGATAAGAAGTCTGAAGACATGACTCAGTGGATGTCCCAACAGGATCAGAAGAATGAAACAATGGCTAAGTGGATGACTAAACAAGAACTGTCCTCTTCTGAGATCACGGATCTGTTGAAGATGCTTTTGTCAAAACACTCTTAGTTTATTTTTTTTCTTCTGTTGTTTGCATCTGATGTTTGCATATGTATTTTGATTTTCTTCTGATGTGTGTACTCTTGCTCTGAATTGAATAAATGTTTCAAAGTTTTCTCCACGTGATTTATCTCATTTATTGTTTCCTTTTTATTTGTCTGTTCAAAGTTATTACTTTTTTCTTATGACAAAAAAGGGGGAGAAAATATAGATCTGAACTGTTTAATTAAACTTCACCAGAATGAAACTTCAGACATATCAATTTTATCTAACATAATATCTGAGTATTTCAGAACATTTGATAAGTACACTCTGTAAAAGAAACTCTGAGTCCATCAGACCATTTGACAATTATCAGACTCTGACTCTGAAATATGCAAGACACTCTGACTCTCAAATGTTAAAGAACAATCAAGCTCTAACTCTGAAAAATATTCAAGACAAAAGGGAAGTTTCTATTCCTTATTTATATTTAATTCAGGGGGAGATTCATCATCTCAGGGGGAGTTATAATTATTCTATTTTCAATTAAACAAAATTTCTGATGTTTTTGTCATCATCAAAAAGGGGGAGATTGTTAGAACACAGATTGGTTCTTAATAATATCTCTATGTTTTGATGATAACTATTATGAAATTTTGTAATTAAGAATTATATACTCTAAAATTTGCTTAAGAGTTTTTACTGCAGATAGTAAAGTAATTATCACTCCAGAAGTAAATCAGAACTGAACATAAGAAATATGCTAGACTCTGAAGCGCCAGATGCATCCATTAGAAGATTTTGAATGCTGCCAACAGAAGATCCTGAGCGTAGCCTCCAGAAGGATCTGAAGTAGAAGCTCCAGAAGAATCTGAAGCAAGTCAGAAGCATTTGAACCAAAGATGAATTCTGTATGAAGAATTTTCAAGCATAGTTACTACAGAAGATTCTAAAAGTACCAAAGTTGCCAGTACTGAGGATCTGACTCAAATATGCTCTAAACTTATTCATGCTAAAAGCACACCAAGCTGCAAAGACTCTGATTCAGCAAAACTCTGATCAACATCAAAAGGCTCTGATCAAATTAGACTCTGATGAAACTTGCTGAAAATTGAAGAAGTATATTTCAAAGATTATGTCCGTTGGAATAATCCAAACGACTCTTTCCTCATTTATGCTAGACACAAGAACACAGACAAAAAGGATTTCTCTGTGTTTTCTTCTTCTAGGAAAGGTCACTTGATGTGAAGAAAAAAGGCTCAGACCTTTTGGACACTCTTCTCAACATGAAGATCTCTTGGACCAAGCTGCCTATAAAAGCAAGTCTTCACCCATCTTCTTCAGTTGACGTTTTACCTGAAAAGAAATCAATATTCAAAGCTCTCATACTATTCATATTCTTTCTAGAATTAATTTCTTTGTTCTTAACTTTAAGTGAAAAATCACAGTTGTGATAATGCTTTATTAGAAGCAATTTAAACACTTGTATTTGTTATTACATTTGATTGTAAGAAAACCTTAAGAAGATCCAGTTAGGATCAGTAGTTCTTGAGAAGACTTTGAACAGTTGTTCTTAGTGCTTACTATTGTAATCAGTTAATTAAATAGTGGATTAAGTCCTTGTTTGAGAAAGGCAAATCACTCTAGGAAGGGTGGACTGGAGTAGTTGAGTTCAACGAACCAGGATAAAAATACTTGAGTTTTTTTTTCTAAGTTTCTATCTTCATACTTATTCCACCCCCCTTCTAAGTATTTTCTCACCTTCACATGTAAGGTACACGGGATTGTGAGAAATTAATGGGGTCATTATCAAGTATCCCAAGAGGAAGTCGTGTGTGTGCGAGGTTTCCTAAACTAAGAAAGAGAAAGAGTTCAAATTAAACCTCCTCTGCTAGTGTTTCTGTACAAGGTCTAAACTCCATGGCTCGAGATAGTAACCATAGTCCACCAATTGAAAGTCTTTTAGGGTTTCGATAGTTTTAGTGTTTTTGTGTTTTTGAATAAGATGAACAAGAAAATCTTTAGATGAATAAGATATGAATAATATGGCAATGATGTGAATAAGAATATAATCGAGGATATATTGACAGAAGAGTAAAGCAAGAGTATATTGGATAGAAATTAAAGTTAGTGGTTAATTGTTAATCGTTAATTGGTATTGATCGGATGAATCGGGTCCACTATAGCGCTAATTCTAAACCATCGTAGCATGATCTATCGCAAAGATCATGCAATAGAAGGCCGCACAATTACAATGTTTCTGCTAAAACACAATGGAGAAATGATATGTAAATTGTTCTTAATGAATCATGCCACACGAAAAGGAAAAGCGAACAGTCTCGTCTTAATCACAAACTTTCGTTGATTAATCAAAGGTAACCTATCACGATCCCAAAGTATAAAAAATGATCTAAAGAATCATTCACTATAGATTTGAAATAATTAGGGTTAACATCTTGGATCACCAACATCTATGATTCTAAAGACTTTATCGACCAAAAATCAAAATCAAAATAAAATCGAAATGAAATTGAAATGAAAAAAAAGAAATGAATAAAAGATTAAGGTACTAAATCAATGAGATAGACACAAAATAAAATGAAAAGAAAACATTAAAAAATAAATAGAAATAATTTTGAAAAATAAAATGAGGGGGTGTGAGTAATGTGGGTGTGTGTAGAGTGGAATCATGTGGGCTTAGCCTATCATCCAAAAAAAATAAAAGACACGGTTCAAAGAGTAAAGGGTAGTGAGAAATAAAATGAACTTAGAGCCCATCATTCTCTTCATCAAAACCAATAGCACGGTCAGAAAAGAATTCCAAGGCATGATTAACAGCAAGGCTATGTTTCTTATATCATTATTAAAATAACATTTAGGAAAAAGAAAAAAAAAACAATCAAACACAATAACATCTTTTTCCAAAACCAAACGAGACACAAGACTTCATCTTTTGAAAAATGAAAACGGTTTTCTATACATGAAAAAAAGAAGAAGAACAACAAATCTTCCGGATCGTAACAGTGAACGATTCCCACCTTCTTGTGCAATCTTTGTCCCAAACTCGCTTCTCCACCATCTCACGATCTCGATTTTGTTCGGTCTTGGTTCCCAGTGTTGATTCGTTCAACAGGTTTGTGCTTTTGATTTTGAATCTTAGTTTCTTTTCATATCAGTCTCTCTTCTTCTCCATTTCTGGGTTGAATGATTTTGGGAGTAATTGGTTTGGTGGTTCGATTTAAAAGAATTGTGGGTTTGAGTGAGGTTGGGGATTTTATGAAGGGTTTGAGGAGAGGGAGGGGATGAAGAGGGATTTTGAGGAGGTTTTTCTGCAGCATTTTTGTGGTTCTTTTGAACTTGTCCCAAAAGAATGAAAAGAGTGTCTATTTGTAGGAAGGCATGAGGGTGGAAGTGGAAAGTTTTTTGAGAGGGAAATGTGACGTGGATTTTTCCTATTGGATCATTTTGCAAAGGGGACGTGGTATTTTTGTCGTTTGTAGAACTTGTTGATGTTGGTGATTTTTGTGTGATGAAGGTGTGTCGTGAATTTGTTATTGTTATTGTGTTGCTTCTAAGTTATGTCCTATTACATTGTTGTAGGGTCAGTTGTATTTTAGGATAGTTCATTTGTCGTGTGGTTTGTTTGTGTGAGGTGCGTGAATGATTATAGTTGCGTGAGTCATGTGGTAGTGGTTTGTTATTGTACTGTCACGGTGTAAGGTTAATGTGTGATGTACAAAGGTGTGTATTGGTGGGATCAATTCATGAGGTGTGGTTTGATCATGAGCATATTGTGAAGGTAGAGGTTTTGGCAATGCTGTAAGGCTGATGCGTTATCTTTTGGCTTGGTATGGAGAGGTTTAAAGGCTTGGTGCATAAATTAGCATGTTGTGGCTTGAAATGCTTGGTGTTAACTCATGTAAAATTTGCTCGCATGTTTCATTTGGCAGAAAAGTAGTGGCTTTGGCTGGAATTGCATCGTGGATGGCTGAGTGAAAAAGGTTGCGCAATGTTGCTTGGTGCGTGCGTGTGACGTTGGTGTTCTGTAAGTAACGTTATAATTTTGGTGGTGGCTATAGCAACATGAGGTTGGGGAGTTGTGGCTACTTATGAACTTTGCTTTTTCCTTTTTTTCCTTTAGCTTGATATGTTGCAAGTTGTAGATATTATGGTGTAGTGGCTTGTATGAATCATGCTATAGAAAGCTTGGCATCAAGGTTTATTTTTCTTTTGCCATTTTTTGTAAAAATTGTATTGGTCTTGGATGTGGGCTTTTCGAAAACTTGAATTGAATTTTAAATTTCTTTTGGGCTTTGATAATGTCATTCGCACCTTGAAATTTTCTTAAGCAATGTTTTTTTATTTTCGATCTTGAATTGACAATTGTTTGGATTAATAGTCTTCATGAATGATGATGAACAAAAATACCAATTGAATCCAAATTGCACATAATATACCTTGTAATCAGCTCTTGAGGAACGAAACCAAATGAACCAATATGGAACCTTGATTTGAAATATGTCATGCTTGAACTGAATCCAGAAATTACACTTAAAACCAATTTCCAAACATTTTGAATTCTTCTTGAACCAATGCTTTGATCTTGAAATAAACTCTTGTCTGACTGACAGATTAAGTCAAACTATTGAACCTTAGTCCATACTACACATACACTTGACCTGACAGTCTTGCCTGAAACTTGGTTCACCATAGCCATCCCTTGAGCAGGAGCATATATTTTTTTATTTTCTAAAAATTGGTTAGTGGATTGAAATATAGATGAAAGTTATACACAGGTTGGACAAATTTAGGGTATGACACTAATGATGATGGGCTGAATCTTCAACAAACCTTCACTGGGTATGTCATGATGTTCGCTAAATGTTACAACTTCACACCAAACATGGCTCTATTTGCTGATAGAAAGCATGGCCCTGAATGGTTCACAAGGCAATTCCCGACTCTGTTGAAGGATCAAGAAGCATAATCTCTTGCCATTTGGGAAGCACTCCTTACCCCTGGGCTATTTTCCACAAGGCTTCGACAATCAAGACTTCAATTCACCTTCCTCAGCTATCAACCAAATCTTGTCTCTCAGAGGTTTAGTCTTATTCAAATCAAATCACAACCACTCTTTTCCAAGAAGAGTTCATTAATTTTTTACAACATGATTCACACAGAAGCCCAATGCAATAAAGAATTGGCTCGCTATGCTGGCATCGTGCAACTTGGTGGAATGATTATTATACAACAGAAGTTTTCGAAGTTCCTGCCTTTACCTAACATCTAACTCATGATTTTGCCTCTGTGCAGGAAAGAGTCAAGAAAGGTACTTATCCAAGCATTCCAAAAGTACTTTGAAACTGCCTAGACCTGATGATCTTAGTCGAACCATTCGCGAAGCAACAGTCACCTTGAAAGAGAAATTTACAAAGAAATTGGAGGATTTAAAACTACCTCCATACGTTAGACCTGAGCAATGGTACGAACTAGCTTTTAACATGTATCCTCCAAAATTTCCTTGACTGCTAAGTGCTGAGTTTTGTGTTGCTTTTAGTCCTCCATTCCCAAACATGTTCGTCTGTGGGGATTTTGTAAAAATCCTTCGACAGGAATCTCAAAAATGTACCAAGCGGGTGGTTCCGACTAAGCACACTCTAGACAGTTTCAAAGGGAACATTCATTATATCATAGAACACATCCGTGTAGAGTCTCCAATATACGAAGATGTGGCATGACAGGCTTTTCGACTAAAATCTTTCGTCATTCCTTACTTCTCTTTTTACTTGTGATAACTGTGTTGGTTTTTCCAACTGTGAGTATTCCTGCCAAGAAAGCCACTACAGAGAAAAGTGTTGTCGAAGAAGAGGATGAGGAAAAGTCCACTAAAGCACTAACAAAGGTATACTTCACCTGTTATTATTATTGTTCTTCTTTATGTATTGTCTTTATATTACAATATCTAAGGCATCTCTCTTTACAGGCTAGTCGAACACCACCACCCACTCCTAAGAAAAGGAAGCAAAAAGAAACTCAAGTCCAGGTGATTGAGTCAGATGGCGAAGATATATCTCCAAATACCTCAAAGCAACCCAAATAGAATAAGTAAGTAAGCAAAGATCTCTGATGCTAGCTCTCAACCTAAACCTAAGGTTGTCAAACCTCAGGCGAAGAAACCTCCCGCTCCTAAAGTAGTCAAAGGTGATCCAGATCTAACCTCTAAGGGTCAGACTGCCAAGAAAAATTTTGATGGGGTCGAAAGTGACAACTCTATCCCTTGGGATGAAGCTCCTAAGGTAAATTTTTTTACCTTAATCTCTTGAATTACCAATTTATTTCTATTAACTTTTGACTAACCCATATTTGGTTTTTGCAAGGTGTCGTAGAGGGTACAAAGCAACCAACAATCGAACAGAGTATCCCTCTAAGTAGCAAAGATCCTTCTTATCATCCAACAAGCATTCCCTCTTATCATCCAACCTCTCCCAAAGATTCTAACAAAGAGTCTACGGATAAGGTAAGTAAACTTGTAGAGACTAATGCCTTCATTAATGTAGAAGGTGATATGGAGATGCCACGTGCTAAAGAAGTTGTCGAAGAAAAATCTGAATATGGCTCTCCAACTAATGAAAAACAAGGCGCTGGTAGCTCAGATGATGAAGAGGAGGAGGAAGAGGGTAGCTCTATGTTTGACTTTGACATGAAACCTCATGATGAAAAAAAAGAAGATAATGATGACAATGAAGAAGAAAATGAGAAACAAAAAGGCCAACCTAAAGCCAAACTGAATCCTGATGCTGCAAAGGAAACCTCAGGACCTTCGACTAGAACTACTATTACCCTCTCCCACTAGGAATTAGAGTCACTGAAGCAACACAGACCATTGGAATGTTTAAAATCCATGATCAGTGCCAGGTGCAGTTCGACTGAGAAGAGTGCTAGCACTTCAACTGCATCAGGTGACCAATCAAGAAGCAAATCTGGTGATGACCTGCTTTTTAAAAATTAAAGAGAAAATCTTCGACACTCCAACTTTTGGAGAATGATACTTCTGCTTGCTTTGGGATCAAAGATCTCTTGAAACAAGTTAATGTCTTGATAGATTCTCCAGAAGTTGCGGAAGTCATTATGGACTTAGTATTGCCGGTTACTCAAGTTGTTTCAGACATTAATTGAATAAGAGAGGCTTCAAATAAGATCAAGAACAAGTCAGAGACTCATGCAGCTAAATGGGATGCAACCACTGAATCCACCGCCAGAGTTATAGAATTAGAGAAGGGCTTTGAATAGAACAAAAAGGAAATTGAAGCATGTGACTGTAAGAACACAGATTGTTTCTTAGTAATATCTCTATGTTTTGATGATAACACTTATGAATTTTGTATTCAAGAATTATATACTCTAAATTTATTCTAGACTGTTTGCTACAGGTACTAAAGAAAATATTCTTAAAGAGCAAATTTGGATCTGAACAATGATATTATGAAAGGCTTCAAAGGTTCAAGAGCATCTTAAATGAAGATTTGAACGCTGTCTCCAGAAGAATCTGAGTCCTGTCTACTGAAGATTCTGAAGTAGAAGCCTCTAAAGAATAGAAGACTTTGAGAGTTCAGAAGCTTAGTCATCAGAAGACTCTGAAGATACTGCGCTGCATAGTATTGAGAATCTGATATAGAAGACTCTGCTCTGACAGAACTACACGCTCAAGCACACAAGCTGCATATACTCTGATTCAGCATAATCTGAAGAACATCCCAAGACTCTGAAGATCCAGAAGATCTCTACTCTGGAGATTCTGAAGATCCAGACTCTGATGTTGATAGCTGAACTTACTTAGTGAAGAAGATTTGAATATGTCTGTTGGCATATCTCAACAGCTCTTTCCTCTTTTATGCAAGACACAAGAATACAGACAAAAAGGTTTTATCTGTGCATTCCATTCTAAGGAAAGTTTCTGCAACGTGAAGACAAAAGGCACCAGGCTTTTTCAGCACAGCCTCCAACGTAAAGACAAAAGGCACCAGGCTTTTTCAGCACAGCCTCCAACATTGAGAAGACTTCATAGATCTAAGTGCCTATATAAAGAAGTCCACTCCATCTTCTTTACTAGACGAATTTCTTACAAAAATCACTTATCAAAGCTAATCTCTCAAAAGCTCTTATATTCTATTTGATGTAACATTGTTCTTAAACTTAAGAGAAATATCACAGTTGTGATAATAGCTTTTTAGAAGCATTCTTACTCTTGTAATAGTTTTACATTGATTGTAAAAGGTTTCCTTAAGAGGATCCAGTTGGGATCAGTAGCTCTTGAGAAGACTAAGAACAGTTGTTCTTAGGTGTTACTATTGTAATCTGTTTGATTAAATAGTGGATTAAGTCCTTGACTGAGAAAGGCAAATCACTCTTGAGAGGGTGGACTGGAGTAGTTGAGTTCAACGAACCAGGATAAAAATAATTGTGTTTAAATCTTTAATTATTTGTCATACTTATTCAACCCCCCCCCCCCCCCCTTCTAAGTATTTTCTCACCTTCAGTTGGCCTCAGAGCTCCGGTTCAGCGTGTGCTACCACTTAACCGTGTCAGTAAAGATCCAGTGAGAAAAGTTACTTTGATATATATTTGTTTGTCATTATGGGTGATGCTTCTACATCCAATTGTAACAAATATGAAGGGGGTAGAATCAGCACAAAGCCTCCTATGTTTGATGGAGAGAAATTTGATTACTGGAAGGACAGGATAGAAAGTTTCTTCCTTGGTTATGATGTTGATTTGTGGGACTTGGTCATTAATGGCTATGAACATCCTACAAATGAGGATGGCAAGAAAAATGATAGAAAATCAATGACAGAAGCCCAGAAGAAGGATTTCAAAAATCACCATAAGGCTAGGACAATATTGCTTAATGCAATCTCTCATACTGAGTATGAAAAGATTACTAACAGAGAAACAGCTCATGGAATGTTTGAGTCACTTAAAATGACTCATGAGGGAAATTCTCAAGTGAAAGAGACCAAGGCTCTGGCGCTTATACAGAAGTATGAAGCGTTCAAAATGGAAGAATATGAAAATATAGAAACTATGCTTTCTATATTTCAGATCCTCACAGCTAGTCTAAAAGTTCTGGACAAGGGATACTCCACATCAGATCATGTAAAGAAAATCATCAGAAGTCTACCTACCAGTTGGAGACCAATGGTGACTGCCTTGAAGATGGATAAAGATCTGAACAAGATCTCTTTAGAAGAACTCATCAGCTCACTGAAGAGCCATGAAATTGAGCTTGAGGAAGATGAACCTCAAAAGAAAGAGAAAGGTAAATCTATTGCTTTAAAATCTAATAAATCTGCTAATGCTTTGCAGGTTATTGAAGAAAGCTCTGAAGGATCTTCTTCTGAAGAAGAAGATGAATTGTCCATGTTGTCCAGAAGGATCAACAAACTCTGGAAGCACAAGGGAAAGAAGTTCAACAACTTCAGAAAATCTGATCATAGAAAGGAATCTTCTGGGCACAGAAGATGAGACAGCCTATGTCCCATTAGTGGAATTCTAATGAAACCTTATAAAAATACAGAAAAATTTGAAATTTTTAAAGGACAATACTTAATTATTTAAAAACATACTGTTTCACATACATATGCTTCAAATATATTTTACAGAGTTTGACACCGTTAAGACTAGCGGCCTTGCCACATAGATAAAACATAAAATAAAAGTACAGAAAGGAAACCAAAAAGAAAGCATACCAAAAGGGACCTCCTAAGTCCAACAAGACTGACACTTATACTGACTGTAGTAGTAGGGATGTGATTAGCGTTTGACAAAACACTAACAGCTCCCAATCTAGATGTTATAGTAACACATCTCCACGTCACTTCATATCCTTTCCTTCTGAGTTGTCGGGAAGTACGCAAGATTCGAGCTCATCGTCTGATCGTCATAAAATAATCCAAAATGCAAAACAAAAATGACACAGGGCTAAGATTCATGTACAAGTTTAAAAGTGGGAATGAATGTGTAAAATAATAATATATATGGAAACCATATTTATACAAACAAGCGTATCTTATACCCACAATTACATATACTTTATTTATTCTAATGCATCCCTGAACTATATGCTGACTCAGGCCACTAAACGCTGTCAATGATATCTATCCCATTTACCAAGATCAGATATCACTAGACCACATGCCACCAACGTACTCCCAATTACCAAGAGCTACGCCACCTAACTTCACATGGAGCCTAGGTGTTATAAGTCGATCGTCCCTGAGAATTCAGGCCAAGAACCTTGTCTTGCCTAGCATGCATAGATAATAATCCCCGTCGGGATTGCAGGCGACTGATCAACCTCGTGCGTCCCATACCGCACGGCGGTGGACTTACACATTCCTTAATGCAAGTCTATATGATCACTCACTCATCTTGTGGCAACTCTTAGCCATAAGTATTAAGTTAATAATGGGGAATTATCGTATCAACTTTTCAAGTTATACTTATTATCTAGATACTTAGGTTGAGTACCAAATCCATCCAATGTCTTGCCATATTTGATCTTTGTCCTTACATAATAAGTTCAGTTTGTATAATGGGTAATTGTATGGTTAACTTCCCAGGTAAGAGAGGTGGACTGTAAACGGCATAGTCGACCAAGTCTTTCCTTAGCCAGAACCCAACCAAATATAACTACTCATTGTATCCAACTTTCCTTATGTTAATGGGGATCAATTACTTAATATCTAGCAATGTTTTTCTCTCATTAACCGATTATTTCCTTAATCTATCAATCACAATCATTCAAGTATAAATAAAATAAACAATTATAAAATTAACCGAATAATGCAAGCACAATACAATACCAAATTGTCAAAGATTATTCCTATGATAATTAATTAAGGCCGGCGTAACCTCGCCTAGTGATTTGTGAAAATCATTATTTGAGAATAGGCTCTCCTTAATTATTTATCGCTAGTAGGGCTTAGGTCACCACTACACACATATATATTAAGTTATTTTACGCTAACCGTCCCAATCGTATACGAAATCTTGCCCCCACCTTTTGTTGAGTGTTGTTGAAAGTCCACAAGTGTTGTCTTCGATCTTTGCCAAGAACCTAATTTACGATAACCGTTGGATTGTACGAAATTTATGAAATAATTAGAATATAATTTATGGTTAATTGAACATAATCCCGTTATAACTTGAAATATTTATTTATTTAAATATATCATAATAACCTCCAAAATAATTATTAAATTCAAATATAAATTATATTATACCTCCTTTTGAATTTGTTTGTTTTAGAAAATTGTCAAGAGTATATTTCTAATAACATTTAAATTATAATAAAATTTGGGCATTATAACGACTTAAAATGGTAAAATTTATTTTGGACTTTATAAGTTCAATATATCGACGTCTGAACGGAATTTGCATAGAAAATTTAAAATAACCTTTATATAAATAACATAATTAAAATAATATAATTAAAATAAAATGGACATTATAACGGCTTACCGATTACTTATGAAAATGATTTGGGCAGAACTTTGACGTATAAAACTCCCTTGAAACTTTAGAAGAACTTTTACCACAAAATACTCTAAAGGTTACGAACCGATATCGTGGGAACTTCGATAACTAAAACTAATATTGCTATATGAAGAAATTAGAGAAGGAAAGAAGTAAAGAAGTAAGAAAGATGATTTGTGAATGAATGAATGAAAATGGGGTGGAAGAGACCCCTATTTATACTAGTTGTAAAATATTAAAATAACATAATTTATCATCTTTTGCCCATACCTTCCAACTTTTCAACTCTTGCTAGTAAATATGTCTCTATCAAATATTTACTAATCTTTCATCAATAGTGCTTTAGGTGTTCTAGTATGACTTTGTGAAAATAATTTATGACAAAGGTATGGGAGCTTGATTTCATGACATAATATTATGTAGGATATTAATAGAAAATGAGATATATATTTCTTTTATAAAAAGTAAAATGTTAATAATATTAATAATAATAAAAATAGTAAAAAGGATAGTTATTTGATATTTTTATTGTCTTAAGATTATTTTATTTATTAATTGGTTTATAGAGTAAAATGATAATATTCAAATAAAATAAAATCAATTAATAATAACAAAACAAGAACAACAATAATGATAATAATAATATGAATAATTAATTAACTTAAAGTTAAGGGTTTTAAGTACCAATTTAAATTTCAAAGTTTAGTTTATAAAATGAAACGATGATATTCAAATTGAAGAATAAAAGTAATAAATATAAAAAGTAATTAATTAATAAATTAATTATTATAAGTGTTAGTTTCAACATTTAATTTTTAATAACTAGCATTGTTAAAATCTCAAATCTAACTAGATATATTATTTAGTGTATGGAAAAATTAGGATGTTACATTACCACCCCCCTTAAAAGAAATTTCGTCCTCGAAATTTAGCGTACCTAAAACATATGTGGATACTTCTGACGCATGTCTTCTTCTCTTTCCCAAGTAGAATCACCAGTTACATCATCCCACACGACTCTAACCAATGGTATTTGCTTTCCACGAAGTTCTTTAATACGATGATCTAAGATCTTGACAGGTATAGCCTCATATTCCAAATTATCTCTAAGTTCCACAGTTTCAGGCTCAATGACATGTGAAGGGTCCGGATAATACTTCCTCAGTTGTGATACATGAAATACATCATGAAGATTAGACAAGTTTGGCGGCAAAGCAATGTGATACGCTACAGGTCCAATCCGCCGTAGAATTTGAAAAGGCCCGATAAACCTTGGTGTTAACTTCCTAGTTTTGATTGCTCGTGCAATTCCCGCCCTAGGAGTTACCCTAATGAACACGTGATCTCCTGCCTCGAACTCCAAAGGTCTTCTCCTCTTATCATTATAACTCTTTTGACGGTCCTGTGCTGCCTTCATTTTTTCTCTAATAAGTTTAACCTGATCTGTCGTTTGTTGCACGAATTCTGAACCCAATATTTTATTTTCTCCAACCTCATACCAACATAAAGGTGTACGACACTTTCTTCCGTATAATGCTTCATATGGAGCCATGCCGATACTTGAGTGAAAACTATTGTTGTAAGTAAACTCAATCAATGGTAAGAACTCGTCCCAACTTCCTTTGTGTTCAAGAGCACAAGCTCTCAACAAATCCTCTAACGATTGAATCGTCCTCTCAGACTGGCCATCCGTTTGGGGATGATAAGCTGAACTTAACCTCAGTTTTGTTCCTAACTCTAAATGCAACTGATGCCAAAAATTTGATGTGAATCTGGGATCTCTATCACTGACTATACTTGAAGGTATTCCATGCAATCTAACAATCTCCTTTACATATACCTGAGCTAGTCTCTCTAATTTAAACGTCTGGTTGATGGGAATGAAATGTGCACTCTTTGTCAACCTATCAATGATCACCCAAATTGCATCATGTTGTTTCTGAGTCTTAGGCAAAGCGGTTACAAAATCCATGGCTATTCCGTCCCACTTCCACTCTGGAATATCTAAAGGTTGTAGCAATCCGGCTGGCTTCTGATGTTCAATCTTTGCCTTCTGACATACCAAGCAACTTTGAACATATTCTGCTATATGTCTCTTCATTCCAACCCACCAAAACATTTTCTTCAAGTCTTGATACATCTTTGTGGCTCCTGGATGAAAACTCAACTTACTTTTGTGGCCCTCTTCCAAAATCAACTTTTGAATATCCTGATTTTGAGGTACACACAACCTTTCTTTAAACCTTAGGATTCCATCACTCCTTATGTTAAACTCTCCATTTTGACCATTTCTTATATTTTCCTTTATGCTCACTAGACGGTCATCAAGTTGTTGTTCATCTTTGATCCATTTCAGAAATTCATTAGACACGACAATAGCGCCTATGAATATACTTCCTTCATTGTGATGTACTCCTAAGTTTAAATCCACGAATTTGTCAATCAACTCTTCTTCCTTCAACATCATTGCAGATACATGAAGTTTCTTTCGACTCAAAGCGTCTGCTACAACATTGGCCTTTCCGGGATGATATTGCAACTCAAAATCATAGTCCTTCAAGAATTCCATCCAGCGCCTTTGTCTCATGTTTAAATCTTTCTGATCAAATAAATGCTTCAGGCTTTTGTGATCACTTAACACAGTGAACTTTGATCCATAAAGATAATGCCTCCAAATCTTTAAGGCAAACACAATTGCCGCTAACTCTAGGTCGTGAGTTGGGTAGTTCCTCTCATGCACCTTCAATTGTCTTGATGCATAAGCTATCACTTTCCTTTCTTGCATCAACACACACCCAAGACCTTGATATGACGCATCACAATACACATCAAAATTTCCTAATGGGTCTGGTAAGATGAGTATTGGTGATGAAGTCAATCTTTCCTTTAGCTTCTGAAAACTTTCTTCACACTCTTTAGTCCATTCAAAGTTTTTACCTTTCCTCGTTAACTGAGTCATGGGCAAAGCGATCTTTGAAAATCCTTCAATGAACCTCCGATAATATCCAGCTAGTCCAAGAAAACTTCGAATCTCGCCAACATTCTTTGGACTCTCCCACTTTGTTATTGCTTCGACTTTACTTGGGTCTACTGCAATACCTTCTTTACTAATTACATGACCAAGAAATTGTACCTCCTTCAACCAAAATTCACATTTCGAGAATTTCGCGTACAATTGAAGGTCCTTTAATATCTGTAGCACAATTCTCAAATGTTCTCTGTGCTCTACCTCATTCTTGGAATAAATCAGAATGTCATCAATGAAAACTACAACAAATTGATCTAAGTATGACCTAAAGATCCTATTCATGTAATCCATGAATACTGCTGGAGCATTAGTCAAACCAAATGGCATAACTAAGTACTCATAGTGTCCATAACGGGATCTAAAAGCTGTTTTTGGAATATCATCTTCCTTCACCCTGATCTGATGATATCCAGACTTCAAGTCAATCTTTGAGAATACTGATGCTCCTTTTAACTGATCCATCAAGTCGTCGATTCTAGGCAAAGGATACTTGTTTTTCACAGTGGCTTTATTGAGTTGTCTGTAATCCACACAAAGTCTAGAAGAACCATCCTTCTTCTTCACAAACAAGATTGGAGCTCCCCATGGCGATACACTTGGTCTAATAAATTCTTTCTCTAACATCTCGTCTAATTGTTTCTTTAACTCCGCAAGCTCTGAGGGTGACATTCGATAAGGAGATATAGAAATTGGTCCAGTTCCTGGAACCAAGTCTATAGAAAATTCCACTTCCCTAACCGGTGGTAAACCTGGAACTTCTTCTGGAAAGACTTCCGGGAATTCACAGACTACGGGAAAATTTTCCACACTAGGGGTTTCTCCTACTGACATGGAGAATAGCATCATAAAACTTTGAGTGAGGGTTTCAGCTTTGCTGATTTCTCCACTATCTTCTCCAAATGTAAAAATTTTCTCCTTGCATCTCAAGTTGACATCGTTGGCTGATAACC
Organism: Lathyrus sativus; assembly: GCA_963859935.3. Lineage (NCBI taxonomy): Eukaryota > Viridiplantae > Streptophyta > Magnoliopsida > Fabales > Fabaceae > Lathyrus > Lathyrus sativus. The sequence continues at coordinate 755,476,544 of OZ012735.1, forward strand.
AATCCATTCCTAAGATGACATCTAGGTCTTGTAGCGGGAGTACCACAAGATCTACTAAGAATCTTCTATTTTCTAAGATTATTGGACAGTCTACACAGACTGAATAAGTTACCATTCTTTCTCCCGAGGGAGTTGTGATAGTCAACTTACAATTTCGAATCCCAAAAATTCAGCACAAGAGGTAGATATAAAAGAATGTGTAGCTCCTGAATCGAATAAAACTGATACCAACTTATCTCCAATTAAACACATACCTTGAATTAACCCAGCTGACTTTGAGATCTCAGCTCCTCTAATTGTAAATACTCTTCCTGTGGTTGGCTTATTTTGATTCTGAGGTCTCTGACCAACACTTGGGCCTCCATTTCTTGCTCTCCCTATGTTGTTATTGTTTATTAGGCCGCTCCTCTGGCCTGTTGGTTGACTTTGTCCTTGGGGACAATCTTTGAGAAAGTGGCCTTTCTGACCACAGCGAAAACAAGTTCCAATATTTCTATTTGGACAATCTTTGTTAAGATGTGCCCCTCCACAGCTGTAACACTTGAACATTAACCTTCTAGAATCCTGGTTATGATAAGGTGTAGTCCTTTGATATGGCCTACCCCCTCGTTGGATTCTTCCTCCGTGGCCTCGGTTAAAGTGGCCCTTGTGATTGTTGTTTTGGGTTGATCCTCCTGATCCATATTGATTCTTCCTATTGTCAATCCCTTCCAACTCCAGACACCTTTCTACTAGCTCACCAAAGCGCATAATATGCAGAGGTAAAACTGCCCTCTGGATATCATATTTCAATCCATCTTGATACTTTTCACACATCCATTCTTCCCTTGGATGCAAGCGGTAAAACTCAGAATACTTTAGCAAGGATTCAAACTTCCTAGTATATTCTCCCACCGTCATCACACCTTGACGTAGATTCTGAAATTCTCTCTCCTTCTCTTTCCTACATAACTTTGGAAAATACTTCCCCAAAAATTCTTCTTTGAACAAGGTCCAATTGATTTCTCTTCCTTCCTCTTCCAATAATCTATACTTTCCTCTCCACCAAGCTTCAGCATCGCCTGTCAGCATGAATGTTGCATAACCAACCCTTCTATTCTCTCTACAGTGAGTGAAAGAAAATATCTTCTCCATTTCTTGCAACCATTTCTCAGCACCCTCCGGATTAAAGTCACCACCAAACTGTGGTGGTTTTCCTTTCAGAAACGAGTTCAATCCTGTATCCTCATGCACCATTTCCCTTTGTTGTTGCTGAAAGAGTTGATGATCTCGAGTGATTTGCAGGATTTGAGCATTTTGTTGTGTTTGAACTAACACAGCTGCAGCAAGTTCACGAACATCTCGAGTGTCAGCTTGAGAGTTCGTTCCAGTTTGGGAATGATCTTCTCGTCCAATGGGAATGGTAGGTGCTCCTTCAGGAGTAACTTCATCACTCGCATTCCTACGTATACCTCTAGTAGTGCCTCTAGCAGCACTCCTACCACGCCTCGCACCTCTGACGTTCTGAACCATAACTTCCTGAAAAGGAATAGTTATTAGGTTCAATCATTCACAAGACATAAAGAACATAACAATTATGTATATTTATATCCCAATGAATGATTCATCGATAAGGATTTTTATCAAGTCTCCCACAGGCAAGGGATAATTGTGTCTAAAATGTTGAATTAATATCTTAAATATAACTAGAATTCAGGAAAACATAATCAACATTTAATGTATAAACAAAAATGTATCAATTTATTTAATAACAACGATTACAAAAATCGTGACCATGTCTCATTCAAAAACCTCTACTTGTAAACCAAGCTAAGACTAATAGTGGTAAAACTATAATTATCATTATTGCTACGAAATCTTTACCTAATTCTTCATGCTTGATGATACCAATAACAAACAAAATAATGACAAGAAGAGTGATGAATAAAAGAAAGGATTTAGCCATTTGAAAGGTATAGATAAATATTTAGGAATTGATATGAAAATAATGGATGGGTGTGAAGTATTTATAAAGTGAATTTTGTGAAGTGTCCGTTACGTTACCGTTGGGTTTGTGACCGTTGGGGAGGAAAAATAAAGTGTGCTAAATAAGTTTCCTAGACCATTATACTAGAAGGCTCTCAAGATGAAGACTCAATGCACAGAAGAAAAGTTATCATCCAGTTTGGAATCCAACTTGATACAGTCAGTATAATTCTAGACACTTACGGTCCGAGCTGAATCGACCAGCTCTGATACCATTAAATGAGACAGCCTATGTCCCATTAGTGGAATTCTAATGAAACCTTATAAAAATACAGAAAAATTTGAAATTTTTAAAGGACAATACTTAATTATTTAAAAACATACTGTTTCACATACATATGCTTCAAATATATTTTACAGAGTTTGACACCGTTAAGACTAGCGGCCTTGCCACATAGATAAAACATAAAATAAAAGTACAGAAAGGAAACCAAAAAGAAAGCATACCAAAAGGGACCTCCTAAGTCCAACAAGACTGACACTTATACTGACTGTAGTAGTAGGGATGTGATTAGCGTTTGACAAAACACTAACAGCTCCCAATCTAGATGTTATAGTAACACATCTCCACGTCACTTCATATCCTTTCCTTCTGAGTTGTCGGGAAGTACGCAAGATTCGAGCTCATCGTCTGATCGTCATAAAATAATCCAAAATGCAAAACAAAAATGACACAGGGCTAAGATTCATGTACAAGTTTAAAAGTGGGAATGAATGTGTAAAATAATAATATATATGGAAACCATATTTATACAAACAAGCGTATCTTATACCCACAATTACATATACTTTATTTATTCTAATGCATCCCTGAACTATATGCTGACTCAGGCCACTAAACGCTGTCAATGATATCTATCCCATTTACCAAGATCAGATATCACTAGACCACATGCCACCAACGTACTCCCAATTACCAAGAGCTACGCCACCTAACTTCACATGGAGCCTAGGTGTTATAAGTCGATCGTCCCTGAGAATTCAGGCCAAGAACCTTGTCTTGCCTAGCATGCATAGATAATAATCCCCGTCGGGATTGCAGGCGACTGATCAACCTCGTGCGTCCCATACCGCACGGCGGTGGACTTACACATTCCTTAATGCAAGTCTATATGATCACTCACTCATCTTGTGGCAACTCTTAGCCATAAGTATTAAGTTAATAATGGGGAATTATCGTATCAACTTTTCAAGTTATACTTATTATCTAGATACTTAGGTTGAGTACCAAATCCATCCAATGTCTTGCCATATTTGATCTTTGTCCTTACATAATAAGTTCAGTTTGTATAATGGGTAATTGTATGGTTAACTTCCCAGGTAAGAGAGGTGGACTGTAAACGGCATAGTCGACCAAGTCTTTCCTTAGCCAGAACCCAACCAAATATAACTACTCATTGTATCCAACTTTCCTTATGTTAATGGGGATCAATTACTTAATATCTAGCAATGTTTTTCTCTCATTAACCGATTATTTCCTTAATCTATCAATCACAATCATTCAAGTATAAATAAAATAAACAATTATAAAATTAACCGAATAATGCAAGCACAATACAATACCAAATTGTCAAAGATTATTCCTATGATAATTAATTAAGGCCGGCGTAACCTCGCCTAGTGATTTGTGAAAATCATTATTTGAGAATAGGCTCTCCTTAATTATTTATCGCTAGTAGGGCTTAGGTCACCACTACACACATATATATTAAGTTATTTTACGCTAACCGTCCCAATCGTATACGAAATCTTGCCCCCACCTTTTGTTGAGTGTTGTTGAAAGTCCACAAGTGTTGTCTTCGATCTTTGCCAAGAACCTAATTTACGATAACCGTTGGATTGTACGAAATTTATGAAATAATTAGAATATAATTTATGGTTAATTGAACATAATCCCGTTATAACTTGAAATATTTATTTATTTAAATATATCATAATAACCTCCAAAATAATTATTAAATTCAAATATAAATTATATTATACCTCCTTTTGAATTTGTTTGTTTTAGAAAATTGTCAAGAGTATATTTCTAATAACATTTAAATTATAATAAAATTTGGGCATTATAACGACTTAAAATGGTAAAATTTATTTTGGACTTTATAAGTTCAATATATCGACGTCTGAACGGAATTTGCATAGAAAATTTAAAATAACCTTTATATAAATAACATAATTAAAATAATATAATTAAAATAAAATGGACATTATAACGGCTTACCGATTACTTATGAAAATGATTTGGGCAGAACTTTGACGTATAAAACTCCCTTGAAACTTTAGAAGAACTTTTACCACAAAATACTCTAAAGGTTACGAACCGATATCGTGGGAACTTCGATAACTAAAACTAATATTGCTATATGAAGAAATTAGAGAAGGAAAGAAGTAAAGAAGTAAGAAAGATGATTTGTGAATGAATGAATGAAAATGGGGTGGAAGAGACCCCTATTTATACTAGTTGTAAAATATTAAAATAACATAATTTATCATCTTTTGCCCATACCTTCCAACTTTTCAACTCTTGCTAGTAAATATGTCTCTATCAAATATTTACTAATCTTTCATCAATAGTGCTTTAGGTGTTCTAGTATGACTTTGTGAAAATAATTTATGACAAAGGTATGGGAGCTTGATTTCATGACATAATATTATGTAGGATATTAATAGAAAATGAGATATATATTTCTTTTATAAAAAGTAAAATGTTAATAATATTAATAATAATAAAAATAGTAAAAAGGATAGTTATTTGATATTTTTATTGTCTTAAGATTATTTTATTTATTAATTGGTTTATAGAGTAAAATGATAATATTCAAATAAAATAAAATCAATTAATAATAACAAAACAAGAACAACAATAATGATAATAATAATATGAATAATTAATTAACTTAAAGTTAAGGGTTTTAAGTACCAATTTAAATTTCAAAGTTTAGTTTATAAAATGAAACGATGATATTCAAATTGAAGAATAAAAGTAATAAATATAAAAAGTAATTAATTAATAAATTAATTATTATAAGTGTTAGTTTCAACATTTAATTTTTAATAACTAGCATTGTTAAAATCTCAAATCTAACTAGATATATTATTTAGTGTATGGAAAAATTAGGATGTTACAGAAGATCTGGCAAGAAAGAAGTTGTATGCTATGAGTGCAAAGAACCTGGGCATTACAAGAATGATTGCCCCAAACTTCAAAGAGAAAAACCCAAGAAGAAGTTTGACAAAAAGAAGAAGGTTCTGATCGCAACATGGGATGACTCATATAAATCTGAATCATCTTTTGAATCAGAAGAAGAATGTGCTAATGTTGCACTAATGGCCAGCACAGATGATCAGGATGAGGGAACATCAGGATCTGAAGCTGAATCAGACTCTGACTCTGAAGAGGTATTTTTTGAACTCTCCAGAGCTGAACTTGTTGAGAGTTTGTCTGAAATGTTGGAAAGCTACAGCAAGATCAAACTCAAATACAAGAAGCTGAAAAGCAGTCTTGAATCTGAGATTGATCTTCTGAAGACAGAACTTGTTGAGCAAAAAGAAATTAATCTGAAAATCAAAAATGACTTTGAATTAGCTCAACAAGAATCTGAATCTGAGACTAAGTCATGTGAAAACATTTTAGAAAAATATGACTCTAGCTTTCAGAGATTCCTTACTAAGAGCATAGACAGAAGCAAGATGGCTTCTATGATCTATGGTGTTAGTGGGAACAACAGAAGAGGTATTGGATATGAATCTTCCTTTGGAAGTAATCCAAAATCTGTTGACAAACTCTTCATCAAGAAGACACCTCTGTACTCTCAATTTAAGCTTGGTCACTTAAATGACATTAAACACACAAGCTCTGAGAAGAATACTTATGTGTTTAAACCCAAGGCAAGTCAGAATAAACATTATGTTGAAAAACAGAAGTTTAGACAAACCTACAAACCAACTAACCCTAAAGGACCCAAGAAGATCTGGGCACCTAAGAGCAAAATAATCCCTGTTGCATATGTTCTTAGCAGCAAGGTCAGGACGCCAGTCATGGTACCTGGACTCTGGATGCTCACGACACATGACAGGAGAAAGGTCTATGTTCCAAAGCCTGGAACTTAGATCTGGAGGTGACGTAAAGTTTGGAGCAAACCAGAAAGGCAAGATCATTGGATCTGGCACTATTGGAAATGCCAAAGCAGTTTGAAAGTTCTGCAGATAGAGAAGTGATTCTCACAGACTCTGAAGGCTCAGAGGCAGAAAAGGCTAAAGAGAAGGAATCTGAAGCAACTCCAGATGTTATTCCCTTATCTTCTCAATTGGACAACTTACACATTTCTGAAAGATCAAATGTCAGAGGATCTTCTTCCAGAATCAAGGCATCTCACCCAGAAGATGTGATTATTGGAAAGAAAGATGATCCAATCAGGACAAGATCCTATCTCAGAACATCTAAATCTTCATTGTTTGGCTTAGTGTCAATAATTGAACCAACATCTGTGGATGAGGCTCTGAAAGATAATGAATGGATTATTGCCATGCAAGAAGAGCTAAATCAATTCACCAGAAATGAAGTTTGGGATTTGGTTCCTAGACTAAAGGATTCAACATTATTGGAACAAAATGGGTCTTCAGGAATAAGTTGAATGAAAAGGGAGAAGTTGAAAGGAATAAGGCAAGGCTGGTTGCTCAAGGTTACAGTCAGCAAGAAGGAATTGACTATACAGAGACTTATGCTCCTGTTGCCAGGTTAGAGTCTATACATTTACTCATTTCTTTTGCTGCACAGAATAACATCACTCTATATCAGATGGATGTTAAAAGTGCCTTTCTTAATGGTATTATAGAAGAGGAAGTATATGTCCACCAACCTCCTGGTTGTGAAAAGTGAAAACTTTCCAGATCATGTTTTTAAACTAAAGAAATCTCTTTATGGTTTAAAACAAGCTCCCAGAGCTTGGTATGAAAGGTTGAGAAAATTCCTTCTGGAGAAAAATTTTATCAGAGGAAAAGTGGATACAACTTTATTCTGTAAAACTCTTAAGAAAGATCTGTTGATTTGTCAAATATATGTAGATGATATTATTTTTGGATCAACAAATATTATGCTTGGAAAGGAGTTTGCTAAATGTATGCAGGAAGAGTTTGAGATGAGCATGATGGGAGAATTGAGATTCTTTTTGGGAATCCAAGTCAACCAAACTCCAGAGTGCACCTACATACATCAGACCAAATATGTTAAAGAGCTTCTGAAGAAGTTCAACATGGTTGATAGTAAGATGGCAAAGACTCCAATGTACCCTACAAGCACTCTTGGTAAGGAAGAGGTAAGTAAGAAGGTAGATCAGAAACTCTACAAGGTAGATCAGAAACTCTACAGAGGTATGATAGGATCTCTTTTATACTTGACTGCTTCTAGACCTGATATTCTGTTTAGTGTCTGCTTATGTGCAAGATTCCAATCAGATCCTAGAGAATCACACTTAACAGCTGTTAAGAGGATTCTAAGGTATCTGAAAGGTACTACTAACATGGGTATGTGTTACAGAAGATCTGATGAATTTTCATTAGTTGGATTCTGTGATGCTGATTATGCTGGAGACAGAGTTGAACGTAAAAGCACTTCTGGAAGCTGTCAGTTTCTTGGAAGTCATCTGATCTCATGGTACAGCAAGAAGCAACCCACTATTGCATTATCAACTACAGAGGCAGAATACATTGCTGCTGCTGGATGTTGTACGCAAATGCTTTGGATGAAGAGTCAGCTAGAAGACTATCAGATCTATGAGAGTAATCTTTCTATCTTCTGTGATAATACTTCTGCTATATGTTTGTCAAAAAATCCAATCTTACACTCTAAGGCTAAACATATAGAAATTAAACATCACTTCATCAGAGACTATGTTCAGAAGGGTGTAATAAATCTAGCTTTTGTTGATACAGATCATCAATGGGCTGATATTTTCACAAAACCCCTTGCTGAAGATAGGCTTAAGTTCATTCTGAAAAATATTTGTATGGATTTTTATCCAGAGTAATATTTATCAGAGGCAACTTATCAGATGCAAAATGTTTAAAGATCTGAAGTATTTCATCTGATTATTTGTTCATTTATCTTTGATTGATTTATTTGTGTGAAACTCTGAACTAACAAACTCAGAAGATCTGAACGTTGGAAACGTTTCATTTCTTGAGAGACATCAGATGCACATACAAGCAAACACGTGTCACTCAGAATCTGAAAAGATGGAGTGCTCTACTGAATTGACGTTTGAGGTACTGCTTTGAAAATCTCATTTTTCTTGGATTTCCCCCCATTTGTCATATCTTTAAATTGAAATGATTATTTTCATTAAATGCTATGTGTAAACGTGCGTATGTTTCTATTGATGTGCCCAATGTTTGATTTTTTGTTTTTCTATAAATACCACCTATCACACCATTTTCACACTTTTCACACTCACTACACTTATGCATTTTTGCTTACTCTTCAAACTCTACCAAAACCCTAAACCCAAATTAAAATCTTCATCTTCATCAATGGCTTCTTCATCAAATGCTGCTGAAATCTCCAACAACAATATAATGTACAAGAAACCAGTACGCACTCTATTTACTCCAGTTGTGGATCTTGAGGTTATGTGTGAAAGTTTCATTGATCTTGAATCAATAGAAGAAAATGGGTTTGACCTAACAACTGCCATTAAAGCTCAAGGATGGGAGAAGTATTTTGATAGACTGATGGGTCCTGTGTACCAACTCTTGTGAAGGAATTTTGGATTCACACTCATGCTGGTCCTAAGTTCATTCACTCATCTGTCCTTGGGAAGGAGATAGTGATCACTAAGAAACTAATCAGGCAGCTGTTTAGTTATAAAGAATCTGATGGTGTTACAAACCTAGCCTCTGCACGTATTGATATGGCTAAGGTGTATGAAGAGATTACTGTATCTGGAACACAAACAAGCAAGGTTAAAGATCTGAAACCTATCTATAGGATCTGGGCGAAGATATTTATGAGTACAATCTTTCACAGAAAGTCATCCAACTCACCAGACTATGTGAGTATAGAGAATCTGTACTTCATGTACTGCATCAGCAAGAATACTAAGGTGGATCTGCCCTATCTGATTTTCAGTCATCTTCTGACTCATGTCAAAGAGGCTAGAGAAGAGGTCAGAGCTAAAGCTGGGAAAGTTAGAACTTGGATACCTCTGGGAAGACTTATTTCAGACATCCTTACAGAGAATCAGTTGGTGAAGCATCTGACAGATGTAAAAATGACAAAGGATCTGTCCTACATCATTGGATCTGAGATAAACGAACTTACTCTGAAAAGAATGAATAACATTTTAGAGCTGAATGGTAAACTAAGGAAGATAAACTCTGAGGAGGTCAATGGCAGAAGGATACCAGTAGAAGATTTTCCAATGTTCAGCGCAGATGAACCAAAAGGTATTGTCTGGGCTTACATTGCAGATTGTTTGAAGAATGGAATTCCTCTACCTGCTAACCTTGTTCAGAAACAAGGAGAAGAATTGCCCAATCTGATGAAGGAAAGGCGTAGTAAGAGAAAAGCTGAAGAAGGCTCTGTTCAGAAGAAAAGGAAAGAATCTGAAGTTCCAAGGAAGAAGAAGAAAGGAGTAAAGAAAGTCAGAATCAATTCTAGAGATGCTACTCTGGAAGAGATAAGAGACACTATTCATCAGGTATTAACATCTGATCCTACCCCTGCTGTTCATTAACCCCTTCCATCACCTCAACTCTCTCCAACCCTTAGACATAGAACTTCTAACCCCCAACCATCTGCAAACCTTTCATTTGAACCACCTTCATCTCCCCCAGTACATTCACAACCATCTTCTGTACCAACAAACTCTGACCCCCAACCTCATACTACATCTGAACCCCCTCAACCTACTTCACCAGAAATTCCACAACCAGAAATTCCACAACCAGATATTCCACAACCAGAAATTCCACAACAAGATATTCTGGATACCCAACCCTTGAATCAATCCATTAACATTTCTTCAACATCTGTTCACTCAGAAGAATCTTCTGATTGTGAATCATCTGATTTTGAACCAGAGTCTCTCAAACAAGCTCGTTCTGACATTGCTATGAAGGAACACATTAACATTTCAATGTTTCAAGCTTCATCATCTGAAACTCATACTCTACCCAACTCCCCACCTCAGATAACCATCCCTCAACCATCTGAAACTCATCTATCTGAAACCCAAACCATCCCTCAACCATCTGAAACCCAAACCATTCCTCAACCAACTGAACTCCCTCAGTCTGACACCTAAACATCTCAACCAACACCACCTCAACCACAACCATCTGAACCTACACCATCTAAGCCTACTCCTGTTAACACTCCTAATCCTAAATCCTCTGAACAGTCAGATCTAGGATCATGTGTTAACACTATGTTTGAAATATTCAAGAAGGAGATAGATTCTGAGTATGCTCGTGTTAAGGAAGTGTGCTTGTCAAGTTTGGATCCGGTTGTTTCAAATGCTTCTTGGAAACGTTTCATCTGGATGTTCAACAAAGCTGCTTTAAAAGTTAGAGCTAAATGTTCTAAGCTTGCAAAGACTCAGTTTGCAGAGTTAATCAAGATAACTCTGATGAACATTCCTCCTCCTCCTCCTGTGTTGCTTCTGGAAGCTGCTCCTCCAGAGGCTCCTACATCTGAATTGGTTGAACAAGCTTCTGAAGAGAACCAGTCTGACAAGAACACTGCTGCTACTGCATCTGCTTCTTCTTCATCCGTGGTCACAGAGCTTGTGAATTATGTCAAGGAAATAAAAGATTCGATGGTACAGCAAGAGAAGACAACTGATGAGATCAAGACCTGGATGTCTAAGCAAGAAGAGTCAACAACCAAAATGACCCTTATTGCCTCACGCCAGACTTAGTTTTATTTGATGTTTTTGCACATGTTATTGCTTCTGTTGTTTTCTTATTGTTTTGTTATGCTTTTTGGCATCTATCTGTTCTTTTGTGACTCTGTTTGATTGTGAACTCTGATCTGTTTAAATGAAAGTTGATGTTTTTGCTTCTATATGCTTCTTTTCTTCTGTATCTTTATGTCTTTAAAAATCTTTTTGATTATGACAAAAAGGGGGAGAAAAAGAGAATCTGATTGTTCAACCTATAAGCAATTACTAAAACTGAAATTCAGACATTTTATTAACTTACTTTGAATTTAAGTCTTTCAGATTACATTGATATATCTGACATAATTCATTGAAGTTACCCTGAGACTTTTCCAACCAGAACCTGATCTTCCAAAGCAAATCTGAGTATTCAATCAACTCTGATATCTTACTCTGATACCTTTACTCTGAAAGATAATTCAAGCAAGATGATAACCAGGCGCTCTGACTGAAGGAAGTCATAATTATCTGTCATCAAGATTTGATTCTGAAAGTCAAACCTCTTGCATCAGGCTCTGAATCTGAAATATACTTAATCAAAAAGGGAAGTGTTTTCTTCTATTAGAGTATTCATTTCAGGGGGAGATTGTTAATCTCTGGGGGAGTTATAATTCATGCTTTTTATTGAACAAAATTTCTCATGTTTTGTCATCATCAAAAAGGGGGAGATTGTAAGAACACAGATTGTTTCTTAGTAATATCTCTATGTTTTGATGATAACACTTATGAATTTTGTATTCAAGAATTATATACTCTAAATTTGTTCTAGACTGTTTGCTACAGGTACTAAAGAAAATATTCTTAAAGAGAAAATTTGGATCTGAACAATGATATTATGAAAGGCTTCAAAGGTTTAAGAGCATCTTAAATGAAGATCTGAACACTGTCTCTAGAAGAATCTGAGTGCTGTCTACTGAAGATTCTGAAGCAGAAGCCTCTAAAGAATAGAAGACTCTGAGAGTTCAGAAGCTTAGTCATCAGAAGACTCTGAAGATACTGCGCTGCATAGTATTGAGAATCTGATATAGAAGACTCTGCTCTGACAGAACTACACGCTCAAGCACACAAGCTGCATATACTCTGATTCAGCATAATCTGAAGAACATCCCAAGACTCTGAAGATCCAGAAGATCTCTACTCTGGAGATTCTGAAGATCCAGACTCTGATGTTGATAGCTGAACTTACTTAGTGAAGAAAATTTGAATATGTCTGTTGGCATATCTCAACAGCTCTTTCCTCTTTTATGCAAGACACAAGAACACAGACAAAAAGGTTTTATCTGTGCATTCCATTCTAAGGAAAGTTTCTGCAATATGAAGACAAAAGGCATCAGGCTTTTTCAGCACAACCTCCAACGTAAAGACAAAAGGCACCAGGCTTTTTCAGCACAGCCTCCAACGTTGAGAAGACTTCATGGATCTAAGTGCCTATATAAAGAAGTCCACTCCATCTTCTTTACTAGACGAATTTCTTGCAAAAATCACTTATCAAAGTTAATCTCTCAAAAGCTCTTATATTCTATTTGCTGTAACATTGTTCTTAAACTTAAGAGAAATATCACAGTTGTGATAATAGCTTTTTAGAAGCATTTTTACTCTTGTAATAGTTTTACATTGATTGTAAAAGGTTTCCTTAAGAGGATCCAGTTGGGATCAGTAGCTCTTGAGAAGACTAAGATCAGTTGTTTTTAGGTGTTACTATTGTAATCTGTTTGATTAAATAGTGGATTAAGTCCTTGACTGAGAAAGGCAAATCACTCTTGAGAGGGTGGACTGGAGTAGTTGAGTTCAACGAACCAGGATAAAAATAACTGTGTTTGAATCTTTTATTATTTGTCATACTTATTCAACCCCCCCCCCCTTCTAAGTATTTTCTCACCTTCAATGACAAGAATTTCAAAGCTTGGGAACAGCAGATTAAGGAGTTGCAAGCTAAAATTTCCAAAGCTAAGAAGCGCAAAGACGAACTCCTAAAGTTTGATCAAGATAAACTGGCTAAAGAAATTCAAGTTGGCATGCATCACGTTAAAAGGGATCAAAAGCTTGGAAAGGAAATTGATGGCATTGCTACCAACAAATATGTCTGTGAATGACGCTTGAGACTTCATAAGTCGAAGTACCAAAAGATGAAAGCTTCTATTCCCTTTTAGCTTGACTGTAATTGTCGAATATTTTGTTATTTATTGTAATGATTTTAAGCCCTAAACAGAATTTATGTAATGACTTAGCCATTTTGGAAACCTATGCATCTTGATTTACCATTTTGGCTTCGACTATTGTGTGTGAATTATTCTTTTGTTATTTTTATTTCTTGAAGTGCAAGCTTATATTTTTTCAAATATTTCCCATTCACTCTCAAGACTCTTCAATCCTCGGCTAATTCTTCGACTTCATATGCATCATTAGAAAAAACTTGGATGACTTGGAAAAGGCCTTCCCACTTAGGGGACCATTTACCCGATGCTCCATCTTTTTTATCCATGGGTAAAATTACTTTCCAAACTAGGTCTCCAGTCGAAAAAAATTTAACCTTGACCTTTTTATTGTATGATTTTTCTACTCTTTGTTTCTTCGTTTTTAACAATTCTAAGGCATTTAATATTTCTTTGTCTAAGTCAACTAATTCGTCAAACATCATGTTCCAATAAGACTCAGATGGGATTTCATGCTGTCTCTGAATTCTAGTTGACTGTAGGTAGATTTCGATTGGTAACACTGCATCGTAACCATATGTCAGTCTAAAAGGTGGAGTGTTTGTAGCCTCTTTTAGGGAGGTTTGACATGCCCAAATAATTTGGTCCAATGTATTATGCCAATTTCTTGGCTTTTTTCTTACATGTTAGGCCAATCACTACCTTATTTGCTGCTTCGACTTGACCATTTGCTTGAGCATAATAAGGCATGGATTTCAATAGTTTAAACCCCATTTCTTTAGAAAACTCCTGAACCATTCGACCGGTGAAAATGATCCTTGATCATTTGTAATGGTCTTTGGAATTCTAAACCCGTAAATGATATGATTTTGGAGGATTCGATCATTGCCTCCTGGTCAACATTTGCCAATGGTATAGCCTCAATCCATTTAGTGAAATAATCTATCCCCACTAAAATGTATTTTTGACTTTTGGATGAAGCTGGTAAAATTTCTCCAACTAGATCTAAAGGCCACCCTTTGAAGGGCCAAGGCTTCACTATGGAATGCAATTCACTTGCAGGAACATGTTAAATACATGCATGTACTTGACATTCTTGGCATCCTTTGGCGAATTCGATACAATCTTTAAGCATGGTAGGCCAAATACGTCCCTTGTCGAAATAACAACCATTTCATTTTATGACCCGCCTGATGTGCCCCACTATGGACACTAGAGAGGGATGAGTATGCCTCAGACTCACTAATGCATTTGAGCAAGACTCCTTTAGGCGCCTTTTTAAATAATTCTTTCCCCATTAAAATATAACTTAAAGAATGATACCCGACTTTTCGTTCGACGGATGATGTTGGATTTTGTAAGTACTCTACTATTGGCTTTCTCCAGTCTTCGTCTGTCAAACTATTTATGACCAGTATCTCAAAATTCTTTTCACCAGCATAACCTAGCTTTGTCATTTCCAAATTCATGGGGATAATCTGGTTGATACAACTCTTCCTCTGACTTCGATTGCACCTTACAATTTTTCTTTTGAAATTTTATACCCAGAAGTAATTTGGGTCAGGTCATTGGCCTCTTGGTTCTCAAGTTGAGGTATGTGTCGAATGCTTACCATTTCGAATCTTTGTAACAATTTATTGGCTATTACAAAGTACATTATAAGATTTTACTTAACACATTTATATTTCTTTGTGACTTGTTTTATAACCAACTCTGAGTCACACATTATTTCAACTCGAGTTGCCCCCAATTACAACAAGATCTCAAGTCCGGCTATCAAAGTTTCATACTCCACTTTGTTGTTTCAACAAAGGCCTTCAACCTTGTACTTGAATTTTGTTGGAATTTTGTTAGGAGAAATCATCAATACTCTGACACCTGTTTCATCCTTATGACTAGAATCGTCGAAGTATAACTGCCAAGGTTCAAGCTCTACATAGTTTAGGAAGTTTTCGGCTATGGAGTGGTCGATTATAAAGTCTACTACCACTTTTCCCTTAATAGCTTTTAAAGTCATATAAGTTAAAGAATATTCAGTTAAGTCCAGTGCTTATTTACCAATTCGACTATGTAAAACTGGTTTAGATAACATCTGTTTAATAATGTTGAAGTGAGACAAAACGTAAACATCAACTGGATTTATATAATGCTTCAACTTTGTACATAAAAAGTTTATACATAGACATAACTTTTCGACTATACTATATCTAGTTTCTGCATCATTTAAGACTCTACTAAAGTAGTAAATGGCTCTTTCGACGCCATTTTTATCCTCTTGAGCCAACATGCTCCCTAAAGTCTTATCATATGCATATATGTACAATCTCATGCTTCTATTCCTACAAGGAGGCGCTAGAATTAGAGGATGGGCAAGGTAGTCGTTAATCTTGTATAAAGCCTCTTGTTGCGTTTGTCCCCATTCAAAACCTTCCTTCTTGAGTCAAAGCAGAGGTGAGAAGGCTTGAGTTTTTCCACTTAAGTTTGAGATGAACCTTCTTATAAAGTTGATCTTTCCTAGCAGTGATTGCAACTCCTTATTCGTTGATGGCGCTTTCGCCTCCATGATGGCCTTGGTCTTGTTTTGGTTGATTTCGATTCCTTTCTTATGGGCCACAAAGCCTAGAAAATCCCCATCCTGGTCGTACAGATGAATTTACATCTAAGAAGCCTTCCGACCTCTTCCTTGATCTTCAACAGAACTTCAGGTGAAAAACGCCTTGGAGTCTTCTTGATTGGCTTTTTCCCATGCTTTATAGGCAACTTCAGTTCGACCAGATCTCTGCTTAAACCATACATTTCTTTATAATCCCATGTAAAACAATCCTTTAACTCCTTCAGCAGTTGGATTACTTCGACCCTGTGTTGTGGGCTTATGTTGGCATTGATGTATATTGGCCTTTTTATCTCCCCCTCTCCCAAGTCGATCTCTTCTAAAGGATCTTACGCCAGCATCTTTATGTTGTTCCCTAGCGGATCCTTTTCGAAGCCCAAAGGCTCGTCATCATAGATGGTGTCAATCCTCTGGCCTTGCATTTCAAGTTGATCCTTATTTGGTGATTCTGGATCGAATTCCTTACCAAGACCTTCAAAGTACTCTGCATTATTTTTGGCTTTGATAGCCATGTATTTCACTTTAGCCTCTAGGGCCGCTTTTAACTTATTTTCGGCTATGTAAGCCAAAGTCTTTTTTAGCGCCTTAAACTAAGTCTTTGTCACCAAATTCACTTCCCCAACCAGTTGGTTGGATTCCTTCCCTTCCAAACACGAAATCTTCTTCACCTACTACTTTCCTATCCCATTGAAAGCCATGGGTTAGATATAGTTAAAGGGGACATAATTCATTGTCAATGGGCGTAAAGTCGAACCTTGGAGGATCGCAAGATGCAATGTGGGCCAGGTTCTTGTCAAAATGCTTCCCATTCACCTGGTTGACTTCAGCCATGTAATAACTTTGGTCAGCTTCTATATTCTCCACTATTCCATCGCTTCGCCATATTGAAATGCGTTGATGTAGTGAAGAAGAGATTGCACCAACACCATGAATCCACTTACCCCTAGGGGCATCTGTAGTTGGCTTAAATGTGGCTGGTTTACCGCCACGAAGTCCTTGTCCACCTTGTTATTGCTTCATGGCTCTTCCCCCTTGTCGAAGGCAAAACGATTATGAATATGTCTCCAGTTATTCCTATTTTTGGCTCGTTGAACCCCCTGTTATTTTTGGCTCGTTGAACCCCCTGTATATTTTCTGCAGCCTTTCTATCGAAGACTGAGATGCCCTTTAGGCACAACATCACTTTGGATTTTTTTCCTTTGGTACCTGTGAAAGAATTTGACCATGTTCTCATCTTGCTTGGGATATGCTAGTTTGACATATTCCTCCAGCCTGAGGCTTTGTTCATCAACCTCAATTGCAGTTTCCTGGTTCACTTCAACCATGTTAACCCCTAAGTTGGCACCCTCAGTGATGTCCAAATCTTGTAATTTGACTCTAAGGCCCTCAGTGGCCTCAGTTATTTTGTTAACCTGTATGAAACCCTCAATAGTTTCATTTGTTGTGATCATTTGACTGGAGCCCTTAATGACTCCCTTGTTGAAGCCTTCAGTGACTCCTTGAATGAAACCCTCAGTGGTTTCTTTGTTGAAGCCCTTAGTGACTTGAATGAAACCTTCAGTGGTTTCTTTTTTGAAGTCCTCAGTGACTCCTTTGGCAAAGCCTTCAGTAGCTTCGACCATCACAACTTCTTTAGCGGAATCTTCATATACTTCCACCATATTGACCATGGATGGCTCAGAGTAATGTGCACCTGCTACTGGTATAGAATCTTAATCAATCCTCATTTGAATCTCCGATTTGTCACCGAACCTGAGCCTTCCTTCTTTGATAGAGTTCTGAACAAGATCCCTGAAAAGAAAACATTGGGAAGTTTTATGGCCCAAAAAATTATGATACTTACAGAAACCTCTCTTTTTTCTTTGTTCTAAAGGAGGTGTTTTAGCGCTAGGAGGCACTATCATTTGGCCATTTTAACTAATAAATCAAAAATTTAGTCACATTTGGTGACGTCAGAGGTGTAAGTTTTCTAAGGGAACCTATCACTCTTTCCTGGTTCGACTGGATTTTTTCCATTCAAAGGTGTTAGAACTTTACAAGAATAAGGTGGTCTTTGCTTTAGTTCAGCAAGTCAACTTCTCCTTCGTCGGAATTTAAAGGATCACTAAGCGTTTCTTAATCATCTTCATCAAATTCGACGTAGGCTACCCTTTCCTTTCTATTATACTTATTCTCCGTAGGTTTTTCAGCCTTTAGGCGTTCGACCTGTCGAACTCTATCTGCCAACTGGGCCATGTTCCTCAGATATTGGATATCCAGTTTCTTCCTAATGAAATAGTCAAGGCCACCAGCGACCATTTTGACCAACTCATGCTTAGGCATTTATGTGTAAAACATTTAGCCTTAAGAAAATGGAATCTATTCAAGCAATCATCTATTGGCCAGTGAATTTTCGGTTGATACCCCTGGGTTTTCTATCATCCATTCCCTTTGGGGATGTTGAGGAGGTTGTGGAACACCAAAGAAATTAGCAATGCGCGTCATTTGTGATGTCGTCTATTGGTTTGTTTGGTTACTGTTTTGAATCAAAGGGTTAAATATTACGCCTATTTGTTAGGCAAGCATTTGGACCATTTCATAATTTCTTTCGTCCACTTGTTGCCTTATCACCACTACAGAATTATTGGTAAGGTTAGACATTTGGGTAGGAAATCCTGTCCCTAAGGGCTGGCTAATTCGACCCATATTATTAATGCCTGAAACAGATCATTGTAGTGGCGAAGTCGTGTTCACCATTGGGTATGTGAATATTGATGATAAATTATACAAACTTGCCATCATTGATGTTGGTACGCCATAAGCTGTTCGTGACCTATTGTAGGAATTGAAAATCTAGGCATATAAGGCTTGAATAAATTACTCCCTACTGGAGGGGGGTCACTGGTGGACCATGTTGTTGCGGTGGAAATAGGATATCAAACTATTAATTAGTTTGAATCACAATTCAATTCACAACCGCTCTTTGATTTATCCGAAGGAAAAGGTCAAAAGAGGGAAACCTATTTTTGCATCGTAAACCCAATGCAGGGAGAGACATATGTAAGGGGTTGGTTAAGTTTAGGGAAGGTACTAGCACCCTAAACTTCTGTAGTACTCTACAGGAACCTTTTGTTTACTGTATGCTTTTTATTATTTTATTATCTGTTTAAGGTATATAATGAGCTATGGGATAGAGTGACCTAAAAGACCTAAGGGTTAGTCCTAAGTTTACTCGGCAAGACGTCGCATCTTGTTGTGCCTACGTATCCTGGATAGGGAATGGAATCAGAGTAATCGTAGTTCCCCTCGAAAGGGAGGTTAGGAACGTCTTGACTGTGGTCAAGGTTTCAATGAGGAATAAACGTATCTTAAGGACACGCTTACGTGGAGTTTTAAAACTCCTATTTCTACATTGCAAAGTTGAATTGAAATTAGGGTTAAATTAGGGATTCCAGGGCGGGAAACCCTAAAGCAGAGTACGGCGACTCTTTGACCTAATGCTCGGGTAAAGGGCGTTTTCATCCACGGCGGGATGCCTAGGCTATTAGGGTTTGAAACGGTCAAAGGGTTAAGACTATTGACTCGGCGGTCAAACAACTAGACCTGATTCCTTCGGAAGGAAAATAACGGTAAAACATGCAAACGACAAATATTGTACGACAGAATGAAAATGCGGGAAGTAAAGAAAACAGTAAAGAAAACAGTAAAGAAAGCGTCGCGACGATCGCTCACGTAAATTACAAATCCCAAAATGCGAAATAAAATAAATCGCGGCCATGGCATCGCGTAAATTACATCCATGGAACAAAACGAACAAAATGAAATAATAATACGCTACAACGACAAACTTCCGACGGTTAGTCGAAAACAAAACGCCTAAATCAAAACTTTATTTTTTTGAATTTTTATTTAAAATAATTTGAACAAAGGACTCAAATCGTCCTCAAACTATTTTTAACAATTATTCTAAGTTAAGGGAAAAAAAATTTTAATTTGTTCTAAAAAAAACTGTTTTAATTATGAAAAATGGTTTTAATTTAAAAATGGAATCATTTGGTTAATATAAACTTTTAAGTTTTTTTTTTAAGAAAAAAAGTTTTTTAAGTTTTTGTTTTAAAAAGGGTTTTAAATATTAAAAAACAGGATTTTACGTTTTATTAAAAGTTGTTTTAAAAGTTTCACTTAGCATATCAACAGGGCATCATAAACACAACAAATGGTCCTGTCGGGTTCGGCAAAAATCAGCACACGATACGTTTTCAATTTTCTGCTATAATTGAACCAGGTACAGGCCTCTAAACAATTTTTCCTAGAAAGAGTATCTCGTTAGCTTTCCAACGCTTCGAACGGGGACTAAAACTGACTTACGGATCAAGAGATATGAATTTTCGAAGTTTCTCCAAAACAGAATTTTTCTGCATAAAGACTGCTACGGGTTTGAGCATTTTCGCCCGAAAATCCGACCGATTAAATTATTTTCTTCGAAACAACCACATACTCATTCATACCAAACATATATTAGTGATTTAGAACCATCAAACGTGAAATCTACGACTTTCGATTTCAATCTGAATCTTAAATCCTCACGTCTCCAAAAATGCAAAAACTTACAAAAATCCATCAAATTCGATAAAACCAGCACACTCGATCACGGCCTAACACTACCCGACACAACTGCGTAATCCATTCCAACTTACGTCCGTAAAAGTATTGATTCTGTAAAAAAAACTGCGATCTCGGAATTCTACGTACGACAACAATTTCACACTTAGAAGGTCATTCGACACATCTTCAACTCTTGGAATATTTAAAGGTCTACTTATATCAATATTGCATTCCACTTCTGACTTTTTCTAATAATCACCAGAAGTCACTGTCCACCTTCAATCTACTTGACCTTGCAATCCGCTGCCTTAACACACACACCGGACACAAGTCTCCAAGCTACTCAATCAATTTAGTTCTTTGACCATCCAACGAACATATAATATGGAGCTCTCAATATCGAATTAGTTTCTGTAACTAAGTCTATCATAACTCCACTTCACTTCTTGGCTGTATATCACTATCTTGTCATGATAACTTCCAGCCAACCACAATTAATCGGCAATCGCCAATTTCCCGCTTTCCTTATAACTCAAAAATTCCCATCAAAATAAACATCTTGGCATCATCCTACACCGACTCATCAAAACAATTCTTAAACACTTAGCTTAACTCAAGACAATTCGCTGCTCACGCCATCTAAGCTTGCAAGACACGTCTATCCTATCCAACACAATCCCAACTACTATCAACAAGAGATTAAGGGCGATCGGTTCCTCAATTTGTCAATAGATAGCCGAAAATCATAATGGGGTATAAACCATCTTTACCAAACTATAAGAGCGTTCAACCATACACTGAGCTACAACTCCACACTTACAGCATCCTGGAGAAGCACAAGCTTTTCCCCCACTTGAATCATTCTCGCTCCTACAGGCAAAGGTTCCACCACAAAACATGTACCGACAGTATTTTCACACACATGTCGCATACCAGGGAATACACAACATTAAACAACTTGGCCGGACGGACCGACCTGCTCTGATACCAATTGTAACACCCCACTCTAAACTATCGCGGAAGAATAAGATAAACAACATAAACAATTCAGAGTGCAGCAAATAAAATCTCATGACGACCGTCATGGATGTCACGACCGTCACGGTCATGACGAGCGTCATGGAGCTGTGACGACCGTCACACTCCCAAATTCTCAGACGCAGCAGAGGTGTCACATTCTACACTTAACCAAAACACATACACCTGCAAAAGATCATTTACTAACATACGTAGCACAAAATTCGGATGAATAAACAACGACAACTTGTTTAACATTTTAATCATAAACGCCATGTTATAATACACTTCCAACGATTCGTACTAATTAAACTCCATTAAAATTCAGCAAGTAATTATCTTACATCAATTCACTAAAACAACTATGCATCCAAGCAACATTTGGCATTATCAGAAACAACCAATCTATTTGCCATAGTACTTAATAAAACTCAGCAATAAGGAATTCAATTAAAACAATAACATTAATCGTTCATCCCCCCCCCCCCCCCAGAGTGCTACGTATCAGAGCGACCAACGACCTTAAACATAAAGCGACACTTTCTTCCGAGTTACCTGCAAATTACCACCAACGGAGGTAACATACAACGTAAAGGGTGAGATATCAAAAATATAACATAAGGCATGATAAAAGTCATGTCAGAATATTATCACAACATTATAATTCCAGCAGTTCGCATAAATATTAGTAATAATAAACTACAACCACTATTTATTCATTACCACAACAATTATTATCATATCTCAGCAACTCATCAAAACAACTCAACAACGCAACTCAACAATGCGACTCAACAATGCGACTCAACTGTGCATATGCATGTGGTACTAGTTTGGGAGACAACACTCCACAATAATTCAGGAGACAACTCTCCACAATAATTCGGGAGACAACTCTTCACAATAATTCGGGAGACAACACTCCACAATAATTCGGGAGACAACACTCCATGATAATTCGAGAGACAACACTCCACAATAATTCGGGAGACAACTCTCCACAATCATTTTGTTTTGTCATTAAAGACACAACCGTCGCCAGTTCAGGCCAAATGATATGCTATGAGATGCAACTATTATGGACTATAACACAACAACAACAACTGTGCAACAACCGTGCAACAAGGCATCACACCTACAACCAATTATCCATAACAGAAACATCACATTTCGTATACATCATGTACTCACCACTTCAATTTGTTCATATCAGAGAACTACCAACAGTATCGTTCCTACGAATAAGACTCTAACACATTTTCGCAGAGAACAATTAAAAACAACCTCGTCTCTACAATTGAGAACTCAACAACATTTTCATATACCTTCATACGGGTAATATAACTACAACTTACCCACATAATCCAAGGAGAATATTATAATAACATTTTCTCAACAAAGGGGAAATTAGCGTGTGTCGGCACCGATTCCCAACATTACTACATAAACTAAGGACATAAACACTGATGCAGGCGTAGACAAACATTAACCCTTAATATTTCTCAACCTACGGGAACATTTACCCTTAATATTTCCTTAATATTTCTCAACCTACGGGAACATTACTACGGGAACATTACCACGGGAATATTACTACGGGAACATTACTACGGTAACGTTACTACGAGAACATCACTACGGGAACATTAATCTTAATATTTCTTCAACTTACGGGAACATTACTCCTTAATATTTATCGATCTACAGGAACATTAATCCTATGACTCAATTCCCTACATGAAATCCATCATACCCACAGTTATAGAATTGAACCCCACCCTTACCTTGAATAGAGGCCAATTCCAAGCTTTCTGGTTCTGGTTCCGTTCTACGGTAACTTTCCTGCAACTTTCTTCCAATTTCACCGATGGAAATTCTTTTGTTCTTACTTTCTCCACAGTCACGTTTCTTTTTCCTTCTCTTCAACCTTTTTCCTCCATTTTGGTTTTCTGAGCAGTTTATCGTGATAACCCTCTTTCTCCCACAACTTCTCTAATAACTCCATTCTCTCATTCCATCCACTAATATTCCAAATAATAATAATAATAATAATAATATACTATTAATTATTAAATTATCACCAATTATTAATTATATTATATTAATATTAAACTCCAATCATTATTAATAATTCTTTCGGTCTAAGGGCATCCATCAACGCCACTCAGACACACCTCCCACATAAAGGCACACCAACAATTCATAAATAATTTAATTAAAATGAACGGGCGTTACAGAGAACTTCCACTGAGCCTTCAAATGGAGATCAAGCTTGCAAGTAATCGCCCAGAATCGTTCACTGAACTTCAAGGAAGCTTTCTCAATTCACAATTTCTCCTAAAACAGCTTCAATCTCCAAATTCGAAATTTGAATTTCTCCCACTTTTTCAAAACTGAACTTGATGAAAATGGCTCCAATTTTCACTTCTGAGGGTTTGTTCATGGACAAAACATTATATATGATGGATCTTGATGATAATTAGGCCCAATCAAAGCCTCTAACAGTCCAATAAAAAATCCAAGGAATGAGTTTTTTCAAGTTTTCATGTACACGAAAATGCACTAATTTTGGCTCCAAAATGGTTGGAATCACTTGCCGGTATCTCATGGAGCATGAATGGTCAGGATTGAAGCCTTGTTTGATCTCAATGGCTCAAGTTGATTGTGTAACTTCATAGTGAAGAAACCTTGAAAATGGCTTATTTAAACACCTCAAATCCAAAATGTAAAATTGCCAAAGTGTTTAAAATGATGTTTGCACTCAAAAAATGCATCCATTTGCACCAAAATGTTCAAAAGTGAATTAGTTCACATTTTCCCCTTTTTAACCTTTTTCCATGAAAATTCAAATATCAAGACCTCAAACCAAGCCTATTCCTTAACTTCTCAATGCTTGACTAAGCAAATAACACCATTTGGAACAAGTTTTATGTTGGAAAAATCTTCATTTGAGGTGTGCAAGTTGGTGAAATGGACCTATAATTTTATGACCTGTAATCTTACTTTCCCAAAATACCCCTAACTTGTAAACCTCATAACTTGAGTTCTACAAATAAGATGAAAGACTTCTAGTACAATTTGGAAAGCTAAGACCAAAAAATACAACTTTCATGTTGGCCAAAAGTTGAGGAGAAACATCCTTCTAGGTCAAAAGTGGCTTGGAAGTTGGTTGACTTTTGTTGACCAAAATCACATCCCTCTGATGACCTGTAACTTGTCTGGATCATAACTTGAGTTCTATAAATCCAATCAAGGACTTCTAGTACTCAAATTAAAGCTAAGAACATCCACTACAAGTTCCATGTTGGTCAAAAGTTGAGATGAAACTTGTATCTTGAGATAGGTGGTCTTGAAGCTAGGCACTAAATAGGGGATTTTACCCTGAGAACCCTAATTTAGTAACTTCTCACACACTTAACCCTTGATAAATTGAACTTGAAATGATGTCTCATATGTCTTAACACAACATCCCATGACTATAGAGACTTTTAATTGAGTTTTAATCTCCTTCAATTGCACAGTAGACTGAGGACTAGCTAGATGAAAACCCTAATTGCAACACTTCAACTGTAACTCTTCACACTTGGCACAAACACTTGGATGAGCTCTACCATGACCTTCAAGGAACTCCATGAGCTCTCTAAACATCTTATACCCATAATCATGCATTCACAAACATCTGATGATCTTGAACTGGCCTCCAAGTTAGGAGCTAACCCACATACATCCATCCTTTCTTTCATAAGACCATTGCCCACTTCCTGATGACTTGATTACCATCCACACTTGAGTAACACCCCTTGCTTAGGCTAAACCCTCTGAATAGACTCCTCTTGATGTGCACAATCTCTTGATCCCTTGTTCAATGCAACATGTTATACAATGCAAATGCTAGAAAGAAATGAAATGAAACATAAACCAAATTAAGAAAAGGTTGGGCAAATTTTAGGGTGCAACAATAAGCATAAACATGGCATACATGCATAACATTTGAGCATTTTTTCTATCCTTCTGGTGTTTACCTGTTCATTCACTTTGGTGTATATTTCCCCAAGTGATTGAGTTTGTCTATTCTTTCCAATAGGGTCGTCAGCCTTAAGCATATAGTGTCCATCCTTTCCAAGTTCCTCACAGAGTTTGATCCTCGTGGATGAGGGTTGCTTCAATTATATTTTCCATGTCTGGATAAGATAAATCCCCATTTGAGTGCATTCCTCAATGGTTGGAGTCGTGTTTGACCGTTTCTTTCTAGTTTGTTTCCTAGATTGAACTTTGGTCCCTAGCAAGTGTTGCTTTTGAACCTGATTAGGTTCCCGGATCTAGTTTGAGCATGCATTTATTTTGCATTATGTCCCGCAGGAAGAATCTATTACAGATCCTCATTAAAGACAGAAGAATTTCTCCAACAATTTTGTTGTAACAACATCTCCATGGAATTTATACCCAGATCAAATGGCTTCATCTTAGAGAAAGTTGATGAAAACTCTGTTGGTTTTTTCTCTTTATTTGAGAAAATTGGCTCATAAAGCAATCAACCTGCATCTCTTTTATGAGATCCCCAAAAAATTCCAGTTGTGACTAGCATCTTTGTTAGGATCTTTGGTTGTCACCAGCTCTTACACCAAGTCCAGTTGCAACTGGCATCTTTGTTAAGATCTTTAGTTGTCACATATATTTTGATAAACTTTGGTTATTATCCATATTTCATTGAAGCATAGTTATCATTAACATCTTTAATTTATAACCCAATCATCATTGGTATTGTTGAATCTGGTCGTTACCATATTTTGAAGTCTGGTTATTACTAGCAGTCTCTGGTGAATGTCCAGTTGTTATTGGCACTCGATGCAAATCCAATCATTATTGGCACTGATTGTTTGGTTGTTACCTGCCTCCCCTTTGAAGTCTAGTTGTTACTAACTCCCTTTTGATTTTGCTTATCTGATCGTCACCAACTTCTCCTATGAATTCTAGTTGTTACTAGTCTCCTTTTATGTTTGTTTGCCCAGTC
Organism: Lathyrus sativus; assembly: GCA_963859935.3. Classification (NCBI taxonomy): domain Eukaryota; kingdom Viridiplantae; phylum Streptophyta; class Magnoliopsida; order Fabales; family Fabaceae; genus Lathyrus; species Lathyrus sativus. The sequence continues at coordinate 755,502,884 of OZ012735.1, forward strand.
ATCACCAACTTTCTATGAAGTTTAGTCGTTACTAACACCGTTGTTTGCAAGTTTAATTGTCATTGACACCTTTAAGTCTGTTGTCATCAGTTTCTATTTGTCTCGTTGTTATCAACAATCCTTTAAAGTCCAGTGGTTACTGGAATTGTTTAAAATCTAATGGTTATTGGTATCTAAAGTCCAGTGGTGATTGACATTGTTTAAAGTACAATGGTTAATGGCATTCCTTTAAAGTCTAGTGGTTACTAGCATTGTTTAAAATCCAATAGTTATTCGTATCTAAAGTTTAATGGTGACTGGAATTGTTTAAAGTCCAATGGTTATTGGCATTCTTTTAAAGTCTATAAGTTACTGGCATTTTTAAAATCCAATGGTTATTAGTGTTGTACCCCAAAATTTGACCAACCATTTCTTGGATCTGGCTTTTGTTTCTTTGCATTTGTGCATTTTGTATAGCATATCATTTGTTCTCGAGGCATGGGATCAAGGCATTTCTGTGGCTCAGAATCCTCTTTCAGTGCAAGAATTTGAACAGCGAGCATTAGAAGCTCCAGCATTTATTTGGCCCGGCGATCGAGCGGTCGATTTTTATTTTGCAGGATATTTTTTTGCCTAGGAGGCAACACTCAAGCCATCTCAAGCATTCTCACAGTTTTGATATTCGAAAGCAAGTTTCAAAGGCTTAACAGAGCTCAGAACTGATGAAAACGGGCAAATATGCAGGTTTCCCTCCAAAAGACGCCAAAAATTCAAATTTTCAAGGTGTTAATCGATTAATCAAGTCAAAATCAGGTCAAATTTGAATTTTTGAAGGTGTTAATAGATTAACCCATATGGTTAACCGATTAACCAAGGCATATTTTGCCTCTGTACGTGAATTTTCAATAGAATTCATTTTGGGGTCCATTTTGATCATTTGTGAAATTGATTTTACACCAAAGGAAGGATCTAGAACCACTTTGAATTTTGGTTAACTTTCAAATTAATTAAGTTCCCTCCAAATTCCCATTCCTAATCCCAAACCAATTTTCACAAACCACACTCCAAACCTCATTTGGATCCAAACCTAAGGGGTATTTAAATGATTTGCTCCAAACCACACACACAATCTTCATAATTCCATTTCATTTTCAGAATTCACTCTAATTCTCTCAATTTTTCTCTCAACTTCTCCATCTCCAAAACCTCCATTAGAGCTCTCACCTTGAATTCCTTGATTCTTCATTGGAATCATTGAATTCTAGAGTTAAAACCTTCATCCTTCATCCATATCATCTCCATTCTCCATTTAATTTTCGTGCTATTGTGGATCTGAATTTTGAAGTTGATCTAGAGGAGCTTATTTGGATAATTCTAGCTTAATTTTGGTGGATCATCATTCCTACTACAAGAATTGACTTGGATCTTGAAGGAATTTTGGATTTCTAGCTTGGATCTGTTCAATTGAAGTTGAATCAACAATTACCAAATCAATTCTCCGCTTTATAGGTTGGAATTCTAGATCCGATGATATATTGAGCTTATTTTTCATATTCGATGTGGATCTTCATTTTTTATTGACTTTTGGTTGATTTGATCCATGTGTTTGGTGATCTTGCTATTTTAATGTGTTTACATGTTGATTTGATCACTTTTTTCTGGTTTAAATTTGTGCTTAATTGATTATACAATCATCTGGATTATTGGAGAAGTGATTAATTGTTGAGAAGTGCTTTTGAGATGTTGTTTTCTGCCTCTGGTACAATGTTAATCGGTTAACCAGTTGCAGTGCAAACTTGTTAATCGATTAACCAGTGTGAGTTTTCAAAATTTCAAACATTTTTAACTGGTTAATCGGTTACCCATATGTGTTAACCGATTAACACTGAACCAGAATGTCATGTTTGTTGTTTTTGAGCTTCTTTTGGGTATCATTTCACTTTGAATCTTCATGGATCAGTATGATGCATTTGAGTGAGATGTTTTGGATACTGTGTCGCTATTCTTGATTGTTTAATCATGATTTCTTCCACACGCGTGTTCGATTTCCATTTGAATGCATACTTTTGTAGATGTGGTTCAAATGATGTTCACTTGTTTGAGTTCTTTTGCTTGCATTTCTCCTTTTGTTTTGCATCTTGTTGCTTGCATTTAAGAGGTTGAGATGTGCTTATGGTGGTTGCTGCCCCACACTTTTTTTCCTCCCTCTTTTCTTTGTGTTGCATTTCATGTTTGCATTTATTTCTTCTTTCTCACTTGTAATTGATTTATCTTGTGTTTACTTGGTTTTCTTTGCCATGATCCCTTAGGATTCCTAGTCCCTTTTGGGAGTAGGAGAGACATTAAGTGTTCAACCCAAGCATGATAACATTATGGTAGATTTTCCCCTCTTAATCCCAATCATAGGTGTACATTGCATGATAACATTAGGTTGAGTTTAGTCTCCCTTAGTTGTGTCTTCTCTCTTCTCATCTCAAAACTTCTTCAAAACATTTAATAAAGGATAATAAGTGTTGTACGCTACGAGCCTTAAGCATTTGGGAAATGATGATTTGGGGGCATTCTCTCAATTGTCTAGAGTGTTAGCGTATGTCTTTTGGACGATATGCGACGTATTCGCTCCTAAGTCATAGTCTTTAGTGCAACATGAATTACAAATACAATTCAATTCACTTCTTCTTCACTAAAAAACACAAACAAAACCTCAAAACGTTTTATCCTCCGGGATTAAGTGAAAATTATTTTCAGCAAAAAGTTTTATTAACTCTTGGTTCTACCGCAAACAGGCATCGTCCTTAACTGCTAGAACGGAGGTTTAACCCTACTCGATTAAAACACTTAACGAGCATGTGGTCGTGTTAGCCCGAACTACGTTTGCTCTGATTTCTCGTACCAGACGAGGATACGCAGGCACAAGACGGCAACATCTTGGTGAGCAACCTTCCCCACTTTCACCCGTAGTTTTCTGAACTACGTTGACTTTGACTTTCCCATTGCGCGAGGGAATACATAGGCATAGAGCGGCGATGCTCTATCGAGTCTCTTTTCTTTTATTTTGTCCCTGTGGCCTGTAGCTTAGATAGATTGACACCCCTTTAGATAGATAACAAGCGTGGATCTTGTCGAGTACGACGGACGTGAGGGGTGCTCATACCTTCCCCTTGCGTAACTGACTCGCGAACCCAAGATTTGGTTGCGATGACCTATCTTTTTCCTTTTCCGTAGGTTTTCTCTTATCATTTCCTTTCCCTCTTTGGGATAAATAACGAACGGTGACGCTTCTGTTTTCTGCCGGCCCTCTTTGCAGCGATGCGACAATTAGTATCTAATGTCTAGTGGTGACTGGAATTGTTTAAAGTACAATGGTAATTGGCATTCTTTTAAAAGTCCAGTGGTGACTGACATTATTTAAAGTCAAATGGTAATTGGCATTCTTTTAAAATTTCAGTGGTGATTGTCATTGTTTATAGTCTAATGGTTATTGGCATTATTTGAAAGTCCAGTGGTGACTGACATTGTTTAAAGTTCAATGGTTATTGGCATTCTTTTTAAAGTACAATGGTGACTGGAATTGTTTAAAGTCCAATAGTTATTGAAATTCTTTTTAAAGTCCGGTGGTGACTGACATTGTTTAAAGTCCAATGGTTATTGACATTATTTGGAAGTTCAGTGGTGACTGGCATTGTTTAAAGTTCAATGGTAATTGGCATTCTTTTAAAAGTACAGTGGTGATTGGCGTTGTTTAAAGTCTAATGGTTATTGGCATTATTTTAAAGTTCAGTGGTGACTGGCATTGTTTATAGTCCAATGGTTATTGGCATTCTTTTTAAAGTCCAGTGGCGACTGACATTGTTTAAAGTCCAATGGTTATTGGAATTATTTTAAAGTTCAATGGCGACTGGCATTATTTTAAGTCCAGCGGTTATTGGCATTCTTTTAAAGTCTAGTGGTGATTGGAATTGTTTAAATTCCAATGGTTATTGACATTATTTGAAAGTCCAGTGGTGACTGAAATTATTTGAAAGTCCAGTGGTAACTGGAATTGCTTAAAATCCAATGGTTATTGGTATCTAAAGTTCAATGGTTACTGGAATTATTTAAAATCCAATGGTTATTGGTATCTAATGTCCAATTGTTTTTGGCTCTCTTGTCCCATCTTGTTATTGATTTTGGAAGTGTGGTTGTCACCAATGTCCCCTTGAGTTCAGTAGTTACTAGAATCGACCTATCAGGAGCTGGTTGTGAATTTTGCTTGTGTTCTATGTCCAACTCATTTGGCACATACAAAGTTTGGTATTTCCCTGTCTTTTCTAGTATTTCTTGAAGATCCCGTTCGAACTCTTCATTTTAAGAAAATTCCAAAAAGTTTGGTTGTTTTCCTTTGTTTGCCTGATCTTTTGTCAGAAGATCGTTTCTCAATTCCCTTGGTATCTGGCTAGAAGACCATTTTCTTTTATTCTCTTGTCAGAAGATCAACCCTCTGTTTAAATTGATCCCCAGCGGAGATCATACTTCTTTCTGGTTTTATTCGCATTAAAGAGTTTTTTTATTCATCTTTATTCTAGCATGTTGTTCAACCACGTCTGAACCTGTTGACTAACTACTTTGGATATTCCCCGGTGGAAACCATCTTGTGGTTCAACCTTTAGTGAAGATCCCTTTCTTCTAAAGTATCAGTCGGCCACGTTTGAACCAGTTGCTCAACCACTTTAGATTTTCCCAGTTTGTTTCAGCTTCCCCAGTGTTGTTGTCTTTCCCTAGTGAGTGATTACTCATTGTGTGAGCTTTCCCTGCTTGCTTTCGCGTTTGTCTGCATCTTTAGCATTTATCATTCAATCATTTCCATCATAATATAGTTCATTGCATCTCATCATTGAATTTTAGTTGTTCTTTATCCATAACATAACATGTCATCGCATCTAAGGGCAAAATTTCTGGTTATCTATATTTAAATACCTTTCACCATGATTTCACAGGGATTTTCATCACTCATGTCATCTGGTGAGGATATTTAAATAGGGGTAACTATCATACCCCAAAATTTACCCTTAGATTGTTTGATCTTTCGCATATCATTCTAGGTCAATCATATTGCATAACTAACCAGTTTATTAGCTTGTGTTTGTTTTGTTTCACTTATGAATTAAGGTTTGATTTCAGAAGTTTCAAAGGTGGTTGAATTAGGGTTTTGGACAAGAGGTTTTCTGTTGATTTGGATTTCTATTGTTCAGAGGTTGTCTCTTTCAGTTATTATACTCAAGTTTGAGGCAGAGGTGTTGGGTTTTCAATTGTCATGAGTAGTTCCTATCAGAGGTTTATCAAGACACGGTTTCAGTCATGTGAATGACCACAAGGGTGTAACTTGTTTAAGGTTTATCAGTGGTTTGATTGGAAAGATCCCGAATCAGGATTCTAGAGGATTAAGGTTTCTCACCTTTGTGTTTAAGTCAGACAAATGTCGTTCAGTTGAATTTTGTCTGATGCAAGCAGGTTAAATGTGTGTGCTATTTAGTTTAGTTCTGTAGACTTTGAGTTGATCTGAGCTAAGAAGGAGGATTGTTTTCATTTTCAAGTTGAGTGTGGTTTAGATCAATGATGCATATATAAGGATGACCAGATCAAGGTCAATGTCAGATTTAATTCATCTGGTGAAGTCAGGTTGCAGGGTCCTGGTCATATGACTCAAGATTTATGGCAGTTAAGGTTTTAAGTGTTTCAGTGGCGCGTTACAAAAACCCATATCCATCTCAGAACCATTTTATCCCCTTTGCTATTCATCTGTTTCAATAACCTTTTTATCAATCTTTCAATCCAATTTTCAATTTCCGTTCCCAAACCACTTTCTTAGTCCATATTCCATTTTCTATTTTTATCCATTTATCTATTTCATTATTAACCATTTTTTATTTTTTTTATTTCATTATCCATATAAAAACCCATTATTTCCATTTAATTTAAAATCCAACATTCGTATATCCATTTTGACCTCCATGTATCCATTTAAACCAATATCATTCATACAAAACTTCTAAAAATATATATATATATATATATATATATATATATATATATATATATATATATATATATATATATATATATATATATATATATATATATATATATATATATATATATATCCAAACTCACATTTCCACTAAAGCCCATAAGGCCATTTATACAAGCCATAAAAAAATATATACCAAAAAATATGAGGCAAGAACTGATACGCTCCAAAATTGGTCAAATACAAGATTCTGTTACATCCTCTGCACTACATTTCAAACCCTCAAAATAACGTACACCAAATTAAGGCCTATTAATATTTTGCAGAACAAAAAAACAAACCTACACCAAACTCTGAAACCACTCTACAAAACCAAAATCAAATAACATTTCAGCCTGCCATAACATACTGCACTCTGCATCACCCGAAACTTGCTACTCATCCTGCTAAACTCCGAAACCTGCATCACAAACCTACACACTGCTACCAGCCTATTATAAGCTTGACCTGTAACGTATCGGTCCATAAAACTCCAAATAACCAAAATTCATAAAATAAAATAAATCTAGACCTTACGAGAAAAATTATTAGTGAATGTCACAAAGTAACTAAAGCCTCCAATAAATGGCTCTTTTGAAGGCCCTCGGGCATCAGAATGAACATAATCTAAGATTCCCTTAGTCTTTTGTTGCCTTGTCTTGAAACGAACTTACATTGTTTCCCAAGAACACAATACTTGCACAATCTAATTGTGAAACTATGAACACCCATCAACAAATTCCTCTTATGTAGTTTCATCATGTAACACCCTTCTACCCCAAAGAACAATTCACGATAATTATAAATAATTATATCAGAGTACATCACCACAAGGGTGCCATATTTCATCAAAACATCCAAGTAACATTCTGCTCTGTAACACGGGTTGTATCATCAATAAAGTTTCAAAACAAATAGAACTACATTGTAGCAGAACTATCATAATCTCAAAAAAATCGTCAAGATAGACAAATTCATAATGACGTCAAGTCTGTAAAACCAATATGAAAATTCAAATCAATATCGTCCCGACCCGATGTTACATATCAGAGCAAGACACCTTCTAAGTTCAACGCAATAAAACTAAACACTCCAAAAGCTAAACCTTCATGCACCAAGGGCTAATCCTGATCACCTACACGTTATCCACGTGGAGGCAACATTCAAACAGGCAGGGTGAGTAATCACAAATCATTATACAAGACATAAAGATAAGATATATCAAGATAACACTCGTCATACAAAACAACATCATCATGAAATCCATGCATTATCATTTGCCACATATTATACTCACACCTTCATATCATAGTATCATATATACATATTAGTTCATAAAGTCATCAAATTAACAACTCATCACCAAAACATCAATTAAATCACAACATCATCACACGTTATTTGAAAATCACCTCATTAATAATAACAGTAATTCACATAGATGCAATACCACATAACATGAAATGCAACAACATACATAGACTCATGCATGTGGTACCAAATCAACATGTTGATGGACACTGAGCCATCACCCTTCAAAGATCCCCACTAATAGGATCAATTCCACACAAGAACTGGAGCATAACATAAACACCTCAATCCACACGATAGGATTGAAGCCAACACTAGACCGAAGTCCTATCATCAATATTGGAGCGATGTCCTATCATCAACATTGGACCGAAGTCCTAATATGATATGAATGCATGATGCAGAATGTCATAATCATCATCGTCACAAGATCATCAAGGTTGCATCATCATTCATAAAAAATTCATCAAAAACATCATGGATTACGTCATTATCATGCATCAAAATTCTTCATATCCCCTCACAAATCATCATGTTATAATCATCAAAATACAACACATGAATTACTCAATGTATACGGACAATAAGACACAAGGTAGCACAAAAGAAAGAAAAAAAACACAGATTCTGCTCGCCTGGTGTTCGCCCGGCGAAGCAACTTGCTCGCCCGGGTTTCGCCCGACGAATCAGGGGTGAAATCCATTCCCCATAGGAAAAACCAGGAGCACTCACTTTTCACCCTTTTCTCGCCTCTACTTTCTCCTAACGAGGTTGGGGCGAAATTGCTTCGCCCAACGAAACGAGAAGTTTGCCCGACAAAATTACGCGAACCTGCAACTTCTCTGTTGCGATCCTGCAGCAGTTCATACCCGATTCTCCTTGCGATTCTAGTATCAATCAATCCAAAATTACTCATAATTCACAATACAATCAACATAATAACAACAACACATTATAATAGGTTTCAGACATACCAATCTCATACGACTCAAAACCCCAATTTCATCATAATCTCGTCATGTTTCTCCAAACTCCCCAACTACCTACATACATCTACCCTTATATCAATTATAATGACAAATGACACTCCCCATACCTTAGAGAATTCGATTCTGATCCTCCTCTTGAGTTCTTCCGAAATTGCTCTGAGCCCTAGCCTCTTCTTCTACTTTTCCTCAGAGTCGCTCTCCAAAACACGATTGTTCGGAATGAATTCCTCACTTTCCTATTTTACTTTATGTCACTCTTACCCCTAGGACCCTTAATATGATTTTCCAACTGTATCCTCACTTATTTCACCCAACTTTACCATCTTGCCCTTAGTGTTCCAATTATTTATTTACAATAATAATAATAATAATAAGATATTCACATTATCCACGATTATTATTATCAAAATAATTCTAATAAATCATATACTTCTAAATATCCTCAATACCCTCTTAGCATCAACAATGCCTCCCAACACAAAACACAGGACATCAAAATATTTCACCAAGATTCACCGAAATCACGAATATTTATAATAAATAAATTAAATAAATATTCTAATTATTTTGGGGCGTTACACATCGTCCCACATTCACTGAGATAACCCAAGCGCATGTGACACAATTTGGTTACATTATTATCAGTTTCAACAGATGTTACATCACCCATAACTATGCTCCCTAACAAATTTTAAATATTGCCTGTAGCCCTCCATATAGTTGCATGTCTCTAATACATTCATGGGGAGCACCTTAATACGATTATTTTGTTTCTTGTCTTATCACTTTCATATTTAATTTACTTTCGATTATTAAGTCTCCTTCATGATTTCATGTCTCTGAATCATGTTTTGAAATGATTCATTTTTAGCATGTATAAACCATTGGTTATATTTGAACTTGATCTTGATGCTTTTAATCAATTGCATGAGTCAGTGGAATAAGAGCCATCTATGATATTGATTCAAGTTATATGGAAAGAAAAATCTCAAAGTCTCTTTAAAATTTTGAAAAATTGGGATTTTGGATGTTTGATTCGAATCAAGCACATATCCTGATTCGAATCATTTTAGACAGTTGGAAACCAAAAAATTTCAAAATAATTTGATTCGAATAACATTTTACACATTATTCAAATCATGAAAGTCTAGGTCACTTATGCCTCAATTGATTCGAATCACACTTTACATATGATTTGAATCATACAATTTTTCCACATTTTCTCAATTAGCTCAGCCTGGTTGATTCAAATTAAATTATTTCGAAAATGCATCTTCAGAATAAGAGAATAGGATGGTACCGAAGATGCATATCTGAAACTTTCACTGATACTAGATAAAATTATTATGGTCCATATTTATCTTCAACTACTATAAATATAAGCTTTTGTATCATGTCTCATACAAACAGAAAATATCACAAATGAACATCATTTGTTTTGTCGCAAATCTCTCTTTTCTAGTGCGACACTCGGGCAAGAATTTAATATTAATGAGTACACCCCTTTTATAGATTTGCAATACGAAGTGCAAAATTTTCTACCTTACGGAGATAATCGAAAAATTGTGAAGCTTGAGTACCGTTCACCGTCAACGAAGACAAGATTATGTTCAACAACTGTGAGCTCAAGATGGATACATATGTAAGGACTATGTGGAATACATTTTCCCGTTTCGAAACAAAAGTTCCGATTGAGCTGGAAGCTACGATTTTTAGATCGGTCGAAGATAATTTGAAAATGTTGAAGCGTCCACTTGGCTATTTAAATGTGATATTTGATTTTATGTTAACATCTCATATGTAATGCTGATTTTATGTTATGAATGATAATTTTATTTTGTCAAAATACAATTTTCTGATTTTCTACTTCTGCTTCTGTTTCAATATGCTACAAAGATGCATTTACAAATAGGTTACCGATATACAACTCCAAAATCTAAAGATATTTTTATATTTTTATTTAATACTCTAGTAATATATAGGGTGCATTATAAAATTCTAAATGATAAAATAGAATTCTAATCCAAGGCCCAATCAACCTCCTTTAGAAGAGGCCCATTCTCATTCACAAAGAAAAACAAAATAAATAATTTTAACAATTAATCAAAACATTGAATAAAAAAACAATTAATTAAAACCTAAAACAACGAAACTCAGCTCCATCAAACGAACTCTTGTAAGTTGTATATGTTTGTATCCCAAACAAGTTCGAACAGATTCACTGAACTCAACCGCCGGAAACTGTTTCGTTAGTTCGTCGCCGGCCACCACAAAGAGTGATAAACTTGTCCAGGTTTTCCTTCTTTCATTGATTTTTTAATAATTTTCTCGGACGCGTACAATTTGCGGCTGCAATACCCTCCCCCAAAGGAGAATTGCTTCGCCGCAGATTCCCCGATTAGGCGCTAAATTGGCGCCATTCACAGCATAAAGTGTGAATAGTTACTGATTTTGATGTATCTGGGTTACATGTGGTAGCTAAAACTTTCAGTCGTAGTTTAGGCTTCCAATTTTTTGAATTATTAGGTAGAACTTCTTATATGATTATCAAAATGGGGTTTAGGGTTTAGTTGATTTTTCCTTTATTTGTTCATTGAGTTTTCATGAAACCTGTTGTTTTCCTTGATATAATGTACTGACTTTATTTTTTATTCTAGTTTGTCTTTTCTCAGATTATGCTAAATCCCTAATGATGTCTTCTAGGAAAGCCTCGGTAGTTACAGCTAGTTCTCTTTTGAGGTTCTGCAATGGCTGTTATATGTCAAGGACTATCTGCACTGCTGCTGAAAGGTGGGATTCTCAGTTTTCGAGTGGTTTTAAAACGGATGTATCTTCGGGTTACCAGCATAACCAAGCTGGGTTCTATCAGCAAAATACAAGTGGATCTTATCGGAATAATCATGCTAGTTCAGAGCAAAGTTCTTATGGAGCTGGTCGAACTGCAGGTAGAGGTCAGGTAAACATCACTCGGAATGTAGTTCCAAATAATTTGGCAGAGCATAACGGAGGTGTCGATGGGGACTTTGTTCAAAGCAACATGAAAATGCAACATGACGTTGGGGTAGGTGTTGATAATTCAAGGGGTTTTAGGATGCATCCTAATACTTTTGAGAAACATAACTGGACATCAGAATCCGTAGAAAAGGTGGAGTATTCCAATGCATGTAGTTTTCCTAGGCCTTTAGAGTATCAGGGACATCCAAAAGGGAACGTTACCCAAAACATTGGTCATTTTCAGCCGACACGAAATGACTACTACACGAGTAATGAAAGGGGTCAACAGAACGTTACCCAAAACATTGGTCATTTTCAGCAGACACCAAATGACTACTACACAAGGAGTAATCAAATGGGTCAACAGTACTCCGCTTATGGACAGTCTCAGCAGAGTGTAGGCGGCCAATATCCTCCAAATTTGAATTCAGCACAGAAATCAACGGTTGGATCTCATCTATCGAGTAATCCAAAACCTGATGGTGAGTCAGTTGATGCATCTAATAATAGTCCATATAGAGGTACACTTGAGGAACTGGATAGTTTTTGCATGGAGGGTAAAGTGAAGGAAGCAGTTGACGTTTTGCAAATGTTGGAAAAGCTTCATATTCATGTGGATTTGCATCGATGTTTGCAATTAATGCACCAATGTAGGAAGGCTAGGTCTCTTGAGGAGGCAAAAGTTGTACACAGACATGCGTTGCAACATTTGTCACCTCTCAACGTCAGCACATGCAATGAAATATTGGAGATGTATTTTGAATGTGGTTCTGTAGATGATGCAGTCAAGGTGTTCAAGAACATGACTGAGTGCGATTTGACTACTTGGTATACTATGATAATGCAGCTTGCGAAGAATGGGTTTGCAGAAGATTCAATTGATATATTTACTCAATTTAAAAGCTTGGGACTAAAACCTGATGGCCAACTGTTTATTGGAGTTTTTGGTGCGTGCAGTATGCTTGGCGATATTAGTGAGGGAATGCTGCACTTTGAAACCATGAGTAGGGACTATGGCATTGTGCCAACTATGGCACATTATGTCAGTTTAGTAGACATGATTGGTAGTATTGGGCATCTTGGTGAAGCATTGGAGTTCATTGAAAAGATGCCAATGGAACCAAGTGTAGAGGTATGGGAGACTTTGATGAATTGTTGCCGAGTTCATGGAAACACAGAATTAGGGGATCGTTGTGCTGAACTAGTCGAGAAGTTGGATCCTTCTCGTTTGAATGAGAAATCAAAAGCTGGCCTTTTACTCGAAGAAACTTCAGACTCAATAAAAAACAAAGAGCAGAACAAATTAGCAAGCAAAAATCTTCTAGAAGTTCGGAGCCGAATCCATGAATATCGAGCAGGCGATACTTCCCATCCAGAAAATGACAAGATCTATGCTTTGCTTAGAGGTTTAAGGGTGCAAATGAAAGAAGCTGGCTATATTGCAGAGACGAAATATGTGTTGCATGACATAGACCAGGAAGGCAAAGAAGATGCTCTCCTTGCTCACAGTGAGAGACTTGCTGTTGCTTATGGTCTCCTCAACAGTTCTGCTCGTTCTCCCATTAGAGTAATTAAAAACCTCCGTGTTTGTGGTGATTGTCATACTGCTCTAAAGATTATTTCTGATCTTGTGGGAAGAGAACTCATCATCCGAGATGCTAAAAGGTTCCACCATTTTAAAAATGGCCTATGCTCCTGTCGGGATTATTGGTGAACATTAACCTAGGTACTGTCCAATCTTTGATAGCTAAATATATTCTAACTGAAGTTGTCTTGATTTTCCATAATTGTCTTTGACTAAAATATTTGAAGAAAAATTAACTATATTTTGAAATTTGTATATCAAAATTGTTAAGTTTCCTGTATAATAGTTTAGTTTAAATTCTTAAGTCAATGCAAAAGATACATGGTTTCACTTTTAGTAACATGCTCTTAGGAACAATATAATTTTACTGGAGTGTATGTCTTCTGATCATGATTACAAAACTCTGATGCTTTGATTAAAACAAATGATTGCATGACAGTTAAATCTACAATTTACGCTGCTAATAGTATGGTATATCCTTAATGATGCTTTATAAGATTGACTATAACAGGGTTTTAATTTTTACTTTCATGAGTTACAAGTTATGATGCGTAGGGTACTGAGTATAGGTCTTAAGAAACATGAAAGGTAATCCTAAATGACAAACTTAAAAGACTCTTAATTTATAAAACTGACTCTGGAGATAACATAAGATGCTAGAAATATAGACAAATATTATAGAATATTTTTCACATCATCTAACACTAGTCAAACTAAATCTTACCGAGCTTTGGGCTTGTTATAAATTTAATTCTTTGGAAATAAATAATTTGGCACTGTAGTACCGTAGAGTCAGGCTGCTTTCTCTAATTTTGGGGCCATGTTAGACGATGACAATGATCTAGAAGAAGGGTTGAATAGATCACTAATTTATTACACGAGTCGGCGCTTAAAATATGGTTTTAAAAATTTGTGCGGAAGCGGCAGATGAACCAAGTCGTTTAAACGAACCGTTACCGGAAAGATCAGATATGTGATAAGCCAAATGAAACAACGATTCTAATGAGACACCGAATCAATAGTTTGAAGATTAATCAATACGAATAACACACTTTAGAGTGTCCAATTTTTAATGACTTGTAAAATGTAAAGTTAAATTGACAATAAGGCAAACAGTTTGTATGCGATCAATTCGTCGAACACTTGGTGTGCAAAACACCCCAAATGTTGTTTCCTATGTAATGTGAGTGCAGAATTTTGACAATTACAATTCAAGTGATTGCAATGAGTTTTTAAATTAGGTTTTCAGTACTACACTACAGCAGAATTTTATCGATCAATTGATATTACACAAACGTTAACAATTCAATGTAAAGAGATAGAGAAAGAGAGAACAACACCGGATTTGTTTAGGTAGTTCTCCTTTCGTACTCGCTTAGGGTACGTCTGTCCCCAATTCTAAAACTAGAATGGAGATATGTATTATCTTGTTGCAAAAGTTTATACAAGAGAATCATTAGATACCACACACTCAAACCTAGTTATTGATGTTGATACTATGTCTTCTCTCCCCTTGATTCAAGATGAATCAAGTGCCTCAAACGTGTTGGACAAACCTCCGACTACCGCTACTTGTCTGAACAACCCCACCGGTCTTCAAACCTTTCACTTGGCTGATTTCAATCACACACCGTTCGAGCCCAAATCGTCCTTGTACAATCCTCCGGTTAACGCTACTTGATTGAACGAACCCTCCGTTCTTCAATCCCCTTCGCTCGGCTGAATCTCTGAAGACAAAATTTGTGCAAAAACCTCCAAATCCTCAAGATCTTGAAGGACAAAACCCTAACGGTTTTATTCAAGAAAAACCCACCAAAATCTCAACCCAAAACGAGAAACACAATCCTACGTTTGGACGTTATCATCTCAATGATGCAAAAGATCAACAAAAATTGTTATGTGTAGTTATTGAGAAAATGCAAGAATGAGGTTGAAGACGATGAGAACAATTTTGGTGTATATCTTTCACTTTTCTTGTTGATTGTCTTAAAATGATGAGACAAAATGAATATATATGATGCTATAACCAATAAACTAACATAACAGCAATTCGACACAAGACAGATCAGAAAAATGACATGATTTTAGCGAGCGGTCGACCTAAGCTTGCAGGGGGGTCGACATGAGCACACCCGAGAGCAAAACTATGCAAAAATTAAAGTTGTGTGTCGACCGGAACAGGGTCCATGCGTCGACGCAAACTTGCCAAAAATGGACAAAACACAAACACAAACAGTATGAGTCGACCGGAAAGTCGACGCGAGCACTCCTGAGAGCAAAAGATTGAAATCAACTTACATGAGTCGACCTAAGCAGGGCTTTGAGTCGACTCAAACACTCTAAACTTGCAAAATCGACTTTTTGCTCATAGTTTGGTTTTCCTAAGCTATATTTATGCATACCTAAGATTCCTAACATAATCAAAGACACACAAAACATATATGAGATGCTTATATATGTATTGACACATGATTTTGAAATATTTTGTGCATTAATAAGTTATGGATGTAAGCTAGGACTCGATGATACCGTCTAAATTACAAGGTATGAGCTAGGTACGTTTTGACATCATTAAAATAAGGACTGAGGCATTGTCCTCACAGGCCACTCTGATACTTTATCTTTAGCATTGCCATAAATCTAAGATAGCTGTAGGACTAGTTTGATTTCTGAAAATGTGAGGCCAGGCTGCATCTTTAATAGTTGTATTTTCAAGTTTCATTTGCGACAAGATCACTGGATGGATCATGGAAGATTTCAAAAGCTTATGGGCCAGGTGAGAGGAGTGAGAAACAACACCGAATGGAATGCTTCCCCCAACCGTTAAAGGAAAGCCTCGACGAAGGGAGGTAGATGCGGCAGGGAAGAAAAATGCTTTCGAAGGGTTGTTTGAGCAAGATGGTGTCTCATCAATCCGCCCCAAAGTTACCAAAGAAAGACAGGTACCAGGGAAGATCTGGTAGTGCACTGATAGGATACCTAGGTGGTGAGGTTGTGAACTGAGATGTGGTTGGACTTGCTGCCATGTGAGGCGTAGGTTGTAATGCATGGGAAAAGAAGTTCCCTGAAGAAACAACACACATGAGTGTGGTGGCTTGCCGATTTGGGATGAAATTTTAGGGGTGCGAAGTCAGCTCCCTGCAAGTCTGTTGACGACGGCTTTGATAAGAAAATTTGTTGGAAAAAATTCCAGTGATAGCAGCCGGTGGTGGAAACATGAGGGAGACTAAAATATAGCCTGAAAGATGACACAAAACGAGGAGTTTGAAAACTGGAGATGAGAAAGTTGAAAAAATTGGCTGAAATATGTGCACACTGGACAAAAAGAAATTATGTATAGAGATAATGATATTATAATATCATTTCCAGACTTCAGGGAACTCAGCAATGGAACAATGATGGAAGGGGTTAGAGGATGGTTCTGATATGATACTATGTTGAAGTTATAGGATTTTAGATAAAAATAACGAATTAGAAAGAAAATAAAGATATTGACCTCATAGTACTGATAATTATAATTAATTGAGAAACAAAATCACAAGAATAACTAATCCATATGAAAAGTAACCCTAAAAGAAAATCAAAGATACTTGATAGAAGAATCTTAAAAGATAATATAAGTTATACTGTATGATATTTTTCACATCATCTAACAGAGCAAAAGCCAAGGTAAATCCATCAAATAGAACAAAATGACAAGTATTACTCTTTTTTCTGAAGAATAGTTATATCGCAATGACAGACTTAATTGAGGGCATCAAAAGCTTTTTTTCAAGATTTGTTTGTTGCTACATAATTACAGAGGCAAATAATGTAGTTGAAACATGATGTTAATGTATTGTATAATACTATACTGCTTGTTTTCAAATTTGTATTTGGCATTGAGGTTTTTATTGACTGTGACAGCAATCTTGTTATGAAGGTGCATCCTGACTCCACGCTGGATTGAATAACGCGGCAGCCGTTGGCAACGACCCCTCGAACCTGCTCTTCATGCATCTCATTATTATTGAAATCAATCTCTATATCCATAAGGTGATTTACCAGAGTCTTATGCACAACATGGGTATATAAATCATCAAGCAGTGGGGTGTGCATTCAAGGAGTCAAAATTGTTATGAATGTTGGCATATAACAGAACTCACATTAATTTATTAGTGTTATAGTGAAACAAATCTTAAGAAACAATGATATGAATGTGTAAAACAATAATATCCACTATATTAAAGGTAAAACGTTATGAATGTGTTGTTACGACTAAATTAATTTTCCCTTCACTCTAACTATTTTGACATTCTCCCCAGATTCATGATATTTGTCCTCTTCAAGGTTCGCAATCCAGATTTTGGCTTAGTTACTTCTGAAAATTTTAAACCACATTCAACGATTTGGTTTCACCAAAATTCAAGAGCATGATACTGGGTAGTTTACTCATTCTCATGACATTGTTTCGCTAATCAGAATCGTATCATGTTTATTTTGAAATTTTAATAGTCAGAATCTCCAGAGGTCACGATGATGGAAATAAACGACAGCACACGGCCTTCATGGGTATCGCCCATTACATTATACATCAAGTAAAGGATGCTTCTAGCCATTAGCCAATTACCTTTCGAAAGCATAAATTGCCAACCATGGCTGTACTTATTGGGATCACACGGAGGAATAAGAAGACTCTACGTGAGTACATCAATCGATTCAAGAAAGTCGCAAGGCAGTGGGAGGTATAGATGACAAATTAAAATACTAGATTTTCAAAAATGGGTTGAGAAATTCCATGCTCTAGGAAAAGTCAGGGTTCGAAGGAGCTTGTAGTTTAAGTGATTTGCGAAATATGGCACAATCCTATATGAATTACGAAGAAGAGCTCTTAGCTAAAAAATGAAAAGAATGGCCAGAGAGCAGGGAACCACAAGTAAGACATGATGCTAGAGAAAGATAATAACTATCGTAGAGATGATGGGGACTGTGTACCCTGAACAAGATTCCCCGCCTACACTTATTTGACCACTTCAAAAGAGAAAACCTAGTGAGAGTGTGCTAACACCGACTTCAAGGAAGTCGAGGTCAAGAATCTTTATCTAGTGATGGAGTTATTCAAGACAAATAAGTTCAAACACTTTCGTTTTCACAAAAGTTATGACCATAACACCAATTAGTACATTCATTTGAAGGATTCAATTGTATAGCTGATTAAAAATAGTCAACTCACTTAGTATACTCGGGAAGGTGACTGAAGAGATGGTCGAGAATAAAAGAGAGAAAGCATATGAGGCGAGAAGAATCACAAATGAAGAAATGATCACATCGTCAGGAGAAGTAGTCCCCCAACAAGAATTTTATGGTTATAACTAGAGCCAGGGAGAAAAAGATAGTAGCAACGAAGAAGAGGAAGACAAGAAAGAAAAACATCAATATATCACGTCCAATATTGATGGACTTTCAAGAGAAAAAAACCCTCCAAGGGAAATATAAATAGGAAAATTGTTAAGGTGATGACTGTCAGTAAAGAAGAAGGAATGAATCTAACCAAAAAGTCAAAAAGACCTATCCTCGGATTCCAGGTTAGTGTCATACCCTAATTTTTACCCCTAAGATTCCACCTATCATATCATTTGCGTTTCAACCAAAATCACAAGCATGAGATCCTCCTAACTTCCCCTTCTTTGGGTTTGCCTTTGTAGGAGATCACCAGACACTTTTGTGTTTCTTTTCGTTTCTATATTTGTTTATATTCTAACTTTGCTAACCTCATTCAAAATACAAAAACACATGTTGTTTCTTTTTCTTATTGTACAAGGTAGGGACTAGTTATCAATGCATCGAGCTTGGTTTCTAAATCAGAGTTTGGATTCTCAAAGTCAAAGTTTGGTCAACAAATGATTCACAAGAGCTTTCACTTCAAGGCATGACCTATAATCTTAGTTCACATTCATGTCAAGCTTCATTTAATATCATTGGATCAAGAGAAGTTCAAGTTTGGTGCATGATTTCAAAGTTGGTTCAAGTATGGTTCATGTGTTTATTTCCATGTTATCTCCATCCTTTTCTCAAGCAATCATCAAGATTATTCAAAGGACAATCGAGCTTCCTTCATTTGGTATTTAAGTGTTCACTATTGAGCCTTTGGATGCAAGGAAATAACAATAAACCACAAGTTGGCACATGTTTGGTTGACCTAAAATCAAGTATGGCATATCACTTGGTCCAAACACCATAACTCTTATTTCACAACATTTTTGGAATCTAGTTTGAGGCAAATGTCACATTTGAACTCCTCTACAACTTTGTTTCAATGGTAAAACACCAATTCAACCCATAAGTCCATCAATTTTGGGATTTTCCCAATTGCCCATGTGTACACAAAAGTAGGCCCAAGACCTGGTCGACCTAATGCCTGACTTGAAATTTCAGGTCACGACCCCAACTTTAAATGAATGCCATTTTCAGCTCAAGTGTTCTTTTGATGTGATTCTTTTTGCACCTGATTCTTCACCATGAGGGTATCATTTGGCATAAAGAATATCTCAAAATGCACGAGTAGGTTTTATTTGGCCTAAGCTCAAACTTGGTGCCTCAAACCATGCACTACACGCATGACATGAAACATGAAATCACTCAAATCTTCAGCTGGGACCACAAGCACATATGCAAACTTGTTTGTTATGTTAAAATGCATATGAAAAAGTGCAAAACAACTTGGTTTCATCACAAATTCACGCATTCCATGTTTCATTTCACACGAATTGCAAAAATGAAAATTCCAACCATAATTCACACGAGCTTGCCTCCAATTCACACGTACCATGACCTCATTCCATTTCCTATAAATAGAGGGTTGCTTTGCCTTTATTTACAAGCTTTAGAAAGCCAAAAAAATCTCGGCTACATTTGAGCTCGAAACCACCAAAAATCAGTTAACCGTTTCATCAAACCAAGCTCGTTTTGCTTCAAATATTTGCCAAGAATCACTCATCGGTCTCCTCTGAAGCTAAATGAAGCAGTGTTGTAGCTTGAAACTTCCTTCAACCTTCAACTCAAATCCACCATTGTTGACCTTCGAAGCTTCAACTGAAAAGGTAGCTACGAGTAAAATTTCTGAGCAAACAAATTACCAGTGTGTGCGTCTTGATTCACTAATTAAAAGTCCTCACTTACCTGGAATTTATATTGTGTATTAGTCATTTAATTTTACTTTGAAGAACTAGGGTTCTTCATGTTCTTGAGCAAATTCCCTTTGCTCAAAGCCAATCAATGGCTCTGATGCAAAGAGACATGAACGATGAAGTGTTATGAAGTTGAATCCATGCTTGATTCTGGCTAAAAACATGAGTTCATGAATTTGCAGAAATTGAAGCAAGGTTGAAGATAAAGCTGGATGCGCGCGCTTTGGTGCCAAATTTGAATCATAGCCAATCCCAGCCCGACACATTACTAGTTGTTGGTGTTAGAAACTATGATAGAGAGAACTGATGATTTCATTTCTATAACAAAATTCTATTATGATTCAAGTTAGTTACAAAGTGGTTGCACCTTGTTACTTATAGAGTAACAAGGTGACTGGTTACAATAAGTTTCCAGCTTTGATGACTGACTGACACCAGTTAGATTACAAGTAGGCCTAGATACAAACTATACTCTAATACCTCCCCCCCCCCCTCAGACTCATGGGGTGGTGACAACCTTGAGTTTGTGCTTGAGTGTAAGAAAAGCAGTCGAAGCCTCTAGTTTGGTTAGTACATCATCCCATTGGCCAGTGCCAGGAACATGAACGACTTGCACCTGTTTTGCTAGAACCTTCTCCCTTACAAAGAAAAGATCAATCTCCATATGTTTGGTCTTGGTGTGCATAATTGGATTGTGTGCAAGAAGGACTATTGATTGGTTGTCACAGAGGATATGAGGAACTTTGGTAATAATGTGCAGTTTCTTGAGAAGAGTTTGGATCCAAAGCAAATATGCAGTAAATTGAGCAAGACTTCTGAATTCAGACTCAGTGCTAGACCTGGCCATTACTTGTTTCTTTTTAGACCACCGTGAAATTAAGTTAGGGCCAAAGTATATGGCAGCACCTGATGTGCTCCTCCTATCATCAGGATCAGATGCCCAATCTGCATCACAAAAGACGTTAATGGATGGAGCAGTATTGAGAGGCAGAGGGAGAAGCTGCAGACCATAGGAAAGAGTGCCTTTGAGGCACCTCAATATTCTTTTAACAGCCACCCAATGAGCCTCCAAAGGGTGTGACATGAATTAGCAGACTTTGCTCACAAAATAGGCAATATCAGGTCTTGTTAGAGTTGCATATTGCAGAGCTCCAACATCAAACCTGTACATATAGGGATCAACTAGAGCAGGGGAGCCAGTTTTAGTGGGTTTGTTGGTGGACTGCATAGGGGTACTAACCGATGTAGATTCCAACATGTTAGTTTTAATGAGGAGGTCTTTGATGTACTTGGTCTGGGTAAGAAGAAGAGACTGAGAAGTAAGCCTTTTAAATTTAACACTAGGAAAGTAGTTTAAATCTCCCAAGTGCTTTAGTGAAAAGGCCACATTCGACTTGGAGATAATGTACTTTACAAGACCAATAGAGCTGTGAGTAATGATGATATCATCTACATATGCTAGAAGATAAACTGTGTTCCCTTAAGAGAAGTGAATGAACAGGGAAGGATCACACTTGCTTGGCTGAAAATTGAGATGGACTAATGCTACCTGAAGTCTTTCAAACCATTATCTAAGAGCCTGCTTTAGGCCATAGATAGTCTTGTTTAGCTTGCACACTAGATTAGAATTAGAACTCTCTAAACCTTTTGGTTGAACCATGTAGACCTCCTCATCCAAAAAGCCATTGAGAAAGGCATTATTCACATCAAGTTGTTGGATGGTCCAATTGTGTGTTAGAGCAATAGATAAAATCAGCCTAATGGTGATAGGTTTCCCAACTAAAAAGAAGGTCTTATTAAAGTTAACGCCTTCTCTTTGATGGAACCCTTTGGCCACAAGTCTTTCCTTGTACTTATTAACTGTACCATTAGGGTTTTCCTTGACTCTAAAAACCTACTAACTGCCTATTGCATGCCTTTATGGAGGAAGAGGAACTAAGGTCCAGGTGTGTTGTTCATAAGGGCATCATATTCTGCTTGCATAGCTGCTTTCCACTGCAGGTCAGATAAGGCATGCTTGACTGTCTTGGGTTCAGATGATGTGAGAAGGAGCTTGGCATCAAGCCTAGGTTGAGAGAAACCTGACTTAGCCCTTGTCTGCATAACATGACTATTGACTGGTATGACATCAACAAGTACAACCTTGGGGGGAATAACAGTATGGAAGGCTTCAGATTGAGTGGAGCTAGAAGTCTCAGAGGCAGTCAAAGTCTGAGCAGAGTTAGAATCATGAGAAGGAGAATGAGATGCAGTAGTAGAAGGTGTAGGAACTAAGACTGTATTACTACCAGATGAGTGTATGGAGTAGTTAGAACTAATAATGTTAGAGGCAGTAGATCTAGTGACATCAGCAAGATTATGAGAAGACATAGACTGATCACTAGTAGTGGTATTTGGAGAGAAAGGATGAGTAGGTTGAGAAGGTAAAGTAGGGTTAGAAGGTGAGGTAGGTGAGGATGTAAGTGGTAGTGGTGAAAGAGATACAAATGAGGAAGAATTGTAAGTTATGACTGAAGTAGAAGATTGAAAAAGTTAAGCATATGCAAATCTGGACTCATTGAAGAGTGCATCTTTAGATATATAAAGTCTTCCACTAGGGGCTAGACATCTATATCCTTTGATGAGAAGTGGAGTACCCAATAAAAACACACTCTTGAGACCTAAAGTCAAGTTTGTGACTAGTATAAGGTCTTAAAAGTGGAAAGCATGCACAACCAAATACTTTAAGGAATGCATAGACTGGGCTAGTGTTGAATAATAAGGAATAAGGGACTTGAAGTTGTGTGTATGCAGATGGGAGTCTGTTGATAAGGTAGACATCAGTGGAGAAAGCAAAGTCCCAGTAAGTTAAGGGCAGAGATGCCTGGCTAAGTAATGTAAGGCCTATATACACAATGTGTATATGTTTCCTCTATATGACACCATTTTGATGGTATGTGTGAGGATAAATAACTCTATAGGATGCCAAATTCAGCCAAGTACTTGTTAAATGGTCTGGATTCCCCACCCCAATCAGATTGAAAAGCCTTTATAGGAAGACCAAATTGTAATTCCACCATAGTTTTGAATTTTTTAAATGTAGAGACACCTTCAGATTTGTTCTTGAGGAAATAAATCCAAGTCAATTTTGTAAAAGCATCTACAAAGGAAATATAATATTTATGCCCTAAGGTATATGTATTAGGAGATGATCCCCATAGATCACCATAAACTAATTCCAAAGGTTTGGAATGTGTTATGTGTGAGGGTGATGATGAAATTCTATATGATTAACCCATACAACAAACTGAACAAAAGAAATCATAATCTTTATTATGCAAGGAAACATTACAACTCTGTAGAATAAGCTTAAGATCATGCTTATTTGGATGTCCTGGCCTTAGATGCCACATGGCAATAAGACTAACATTAACAAAAGTAGTATGAATACTAGGCAACAAAGTAGTAGAACACACAAAATTAGGAGCAGACTTGGAATTTGAGCTGGAGAGGTTGAGTGAGGTAAATTCATACAAGCCATCAGTTCCAAATTTTAGAGCACACCTAGCACTACATATAAGAGAATCTACCACCTTTTAAACAATCTAAACGACCACCTCTTAGAGCTCTTCCACCATGAAACTTGTTCTGGACTGGTCCCCGGTTTGTCTAGACAAGCCCAACCCAATTGTACAGGGGGAAGGCCCCAACCAGCCCAACAGGGAGGTGTCGAGGACAGGACCTCTGTTGACCAGAGGCTGCCCTCTCCAAGTGGAGCACCTCAACCTTCAGGAAGGAGCTTCCTCCCTGCGGGGTAGGACAATATGTCCTCCACACGTTCTCCACGTGCTCTCCTCCACAGGGACACGTCCTCATCCAACCATCCACCTTTGCAAGAGTTGGTCAACCCAACTTCCGGAGATCACGGGACGGTTGAACTAGGGCGAAGACCACGTGCTGGTCTTCACTACGCCACGTAAGCCCTAGCAGTCACCTGGGTTGGGCCTGACAATCCAGCCCAACACAAGTGACCGTTGGCCATGCGCTGGGGTCTCTCTATAAATACCCTCTTTCGCAAGAGGGTCAGGTATTCAATTCTCTATCTCTCTTCTGTATTTGCTCTCACTCTGGTCCATTACTCATTTTGGCATCGGAGTGTCTTATAGGTACACCCCCTCCTCTTTCATACTTCCGGCGAACATGCAGTAGATCAACGGCGCCTGACAGGTCACTGACTTCCTTCTGATCAGGTCAGATCAGTGGCACCGTCTGTGAGAAACTAAGCTTCCCCGTTCCTCCGAGCAGAGAACCAAAGCTTCATCTCTCAAAACTTCAGGGGTCATGACTAGTCCACGCCATGACAACGTTGTTCACAACTCCGCCCTTGTCCCCGTCACCAACGGCGACGATCAGGGGGGGGGGGACATCTCAACTCTGCGAGACCGACGTCAGGGACGGCCAAACCGCCTCCCCTTCCTCCGAGGATGCGCCACACCATGTCGTTCCTCGGGCAAGGAGCCCAGTAGTGTTTCAGCCCATACCCGCTCTGGCCGGTGTGGATCTGATGATGGTCGCCCTCTTCGCGACCATTGTTGGTGCGATAAACCAGCAAGCAAAAAATATTAAGTACCCAGTTTTATCGTCTCCACAGGGATTAGTGCAATATGAACGCCGTTCAACAACCTTTACATTTCTAAGCTTATTGTTCAAAAGTTTTGGTTTAAAAGTTCTAGGAACCATAAATAAAAACAGAAATTATAAAATAAAGACTGAAATATAAACGAAGCCTTGATGGGATTGGATCTCATCAATTGATAACACATGCATTCTTCTGATCAAATTAAACACAACGCAATCATTCGTCTAATACGCTTACGTATCACCCATGACAAAGCTTATCTCTAATGCATCGTCGAGAGAACAACCATGTTGTCTCATTGGTGATCTCTCATCTAACAAAAACACAACACAGAGCATTACGAACTGATACTCACGCAAATGCTAAGCCTAAATCTATCTCTAGCATTTAGGACCTAACAGGTAATCATCCTAGATCCAGACCTGAAAAGTATATCTCTATCACGATTCAAATCAAAGATAAACAGGTAAACAAGGACGACACCCATATCGGATAAATGATTGTTTCATATAAAACACAATGATCAGAATACGTACACACGCTTAACCCTTTTTTACATGTATTCATCTAATCTGCCAAATGGTTGTGAACATCGTTCTTCATCACTATTATCACATACCCACATAATATCATATTGATCCTACCCATGCTACCCATGCTATTTAATCAACACAACACTATAGAAGATACAATGAATATCAACTTCAAAACCATGTCAAAAGTTTGTTCATTGATAGAAGAAAATCTGAGATCAAAGATGTGAAAAGGTTTTGTCAAGACCCACAAATACATAATCAAAGATAATCAATCAATAAAGAATCCAAACTAGTTCACAAACATAAATTAGATGAAATACATAAGGTATCAAAAGATTACATCCAAACCCCAACAAGAGATCAAAGATCTTACCTCCTCCCTCTTAGGGTTTTGTGTTTCTCTCTCTAAAATAGATGAAGAGAGATAAGTTCTGATGTAAGAAAATGTTACAATATGGAATTATACAAGTTATGGAAGTTCTAACCTAAAAAATCAGTAAAAACACTTAAATAACCCATTCAGGATCTGCTACACTCGCCTAGTGAGCAGATCCTTCGCCTAGCGAGCACTTAGTTTTTGCACGTGAGGTGCCTCTGATCTAACAAACCGCCCCTGAGACTTTTCCATATGTTTGGTAGGCGAGAAATTCCTTCGCCTAGCGAATGTATGGTCTTTTTGGTTCTGTCCAAGTCTGGGAGTGCTCGCTAGAGCTTCGCTAGTGCTTCGCCTAGCGAGTGCTCGCTTCATGTTCGCCACCCCTTCGCCTAGCGAAGCCTGCTGTTGTTTGCATGCTGTCTTGGTTTCCTTGCCCATTTCTTGTGTCCTACTTTACACTTGTTTTGTGCCTGATTCCTGCACAATATCACACAAATCAAAGATACCAAGAGATTTTCACAATATATTGCAAACCAAACAAAGCAAGAGTGGTTTTCAACACTTTCTTGACAAAAATGAGTGAAAGATGCCAACATTTGATAGATCAAATAAGTGAAATTTGACATCTAACAGCCATCAACTAGACAAACCAGATGTTGTTCCAGTAGAACGAGCATATTGACGCGCTGGAAACGACACCTCATCCCGCTCTCCTCCACGGAGAAATCAGCGTGGGAACTCTCGGAGCCCCTCTCCCCAACCACGGGGGCGCCGACCACAATTGGAGAGACCCCAACCTGAGGTCTCCAAGAAGCGAGCAAGATCTCCGACCAGGAAGGATCGACGCTCTCAGGAGCCGAGGACGGGGAGACCCGAGGCCTCGGTCAGGCAACCGAGGGTATGGAACCAACCTCCTCCTCGAAACGGACCCTCGCCCCCTCCATCCCCGATCCTCAGCGACAAAGACGACTACATGAACCCATTGTCCCGGGAGATCATGGAGGCTCCCATTCCCCACGGGATGGAGAAACCACCCGTGTTATCAACGTACGATGGCACCTCAGATCCGGACGACCATCTGGAAGACATCGAAGTTATGCTCGACTACCAGAACGTTCGGGGAGCCATAAATCGTCGGCTCTTTCCGACGATCCTGAGGAAAGGCGCGATGATATGGTACAAGAGCCTGGAGCCCGAGTCCATCACGTCGTGGAGGGTCCTGAAGGATCTATTCTCACGACACTTCACGACGTCGAGGCGCCACCCGAAGACGGAGGCCGCGCTGGGCGTGATCATCCAGGCCTCCGATCAGCCCCTCAGGAACTACATCGAGAGGTTCACTAGGGAAGTGGTGCAGGTAACGACGTCAGACAAGATGAAATGTTACTTGATGGAGCAAGACCTACGTCGAGACTCTAAATAATACGAGGCCATAGCCATCCACCGACCGAGCTCCCTCCAAGACTTCCTCGACAGGGTTGCGCACTATATACGGTTCGAAGAGACGCAGGCCGCCAACTCTGCCCGCGACACCCGAGACAAAGAAACCCTCTGCGGGTCTCGAGATGAGGGGGCCTCGTCCCACCGACGGCGGGATGACCGTCCCCGAGAACCCCGCGAGCAGCGTGGCCCCGCTAGCCGTTTTACTGAATACATGACACTAGTCGCTTCCCGCGAGCGCATACTGGCCGAATGCGCCAATTCAGAGTTTGTCCGGGGAGGTGTCTGTTTCCCGAAACCAACACCCACAAAAGCCAACGTGGACAAATCGAAATACTGTCGCTTCCACCGAAGCCACGGTCACGTGACGGAGGATTGCATCCACCTGAAAGATGCAATCAAAATTCTGATCAAAGACAGGCATCTGAAGAGGTACACCCGGGGAGGAGACCCTCCACAGAAAGAGGCTCCCGAGGCTAAGAAGATCGAGGACCTCCCTCCCCCCATCAACGACTCCGGCCTACAGGTAGGTCTCACTGTCGGTCGACCAGAGTATTGGTTCGCTCTGAGAGAGTTCGATCTCCCCACCGAACTTCAGCTACCCGAGGAGCCAGTATGCCCCACCAGCCGGTGGGAATACTTCCCGAGGGAAATGGTCATTTTCGGCGAGACCCCGAGCAAACTCTCAGTAGGATCAGTTAAGCGGACGTTCGACGAGCTCATAAGCAACAACTCCGACAAGATAAGCACACTGGACAAGTTCCGAGGTAGGTCCAATCCGATCACCTTCTACCTCGAAGAGCTCCCCGGGGGAGACTCTAACTCGAACATTCCCCTGCTGATCCGGGCTCAAATGGCCAACTTTGACGTCCGATGCATCTTGGTCAACGGAGGGAGCTCGGTGGACATCATGTACACTCACCTCTTCGCGACGCTTCAGCTCGACGAATCCAACTTGTCCCCCCACCTAGGCTCTGACCCCCAGGGCTTCAACGGGACAACGACAAGACCATGGGGATACGTGGAGCTCAAGGTCACCTTCGAGGAAAAGGAAACGGCCAGAGAAATCAATGTCCGTTTTCTGGTCGTCGAATGCCCATCTCTATACAACTGCATCCTGGGCAGAACGACGACGGCCGAGCTCACCGCTGTACCATCGACCGTCCACCTGAAGATGAAGTACTACACTAGGATAGTGGTCGTCGTTAACCTTAACGGTGACATCGAAACTTCCCGCCGATGTTTTGATGCGGCGATAAAGGGCCTAAGTACGATCAGTCCCACGACCAAAAAGACTGCGACCACCGCCGTCCCGAAGAGCGAACCAAAGGACCACGTCGACTCCATAGACCTCGACAGCCATTTCACCGAAGAGCCAGGTCGTGAGGACGAAGCCAGCGACGCCTCTCCATCTACCAACGAGCAACCTACCACCCAATGCTCCCCATACTAGACGAAGACTTCAAGATCATCACCCTCGGGGAAGACGCGACGAAGACCGTGAAGATTGGAGCGAAACTGCCTGACCTGGCGAGGAAACAGCTGAAGGCCTGCCTCTGCGAGAATGCCGACCTCTTCGCTTGGAGCGCCGCAGAGATACCCAGACTCGACCCTGAGGTCTCCTGTCACCAGCTCTCCATCATCCTGGCCGTTAGGGCCGTAGTACAACGTAGGCGTAGGCAGTCCCCCGAAAAATTGGCGGTTGCTGAAAAAGCTGTAAAAGACCTCCTAGAGGCAAATTTTATTTCGAAAGCCCGATATTCAACCTGGCTGTCCAACGTTGTACTTGTTAAGAAAAATAATGGAAAATGAAGAATGTGCGTTGACTATACTGATCTCAATCGGGCATGTTCTAAGGACGCCTACCCCCTCCCCAACATCGAAGAGCTCGTCGACAACTCAGTGGGCTTCAAATTGCTGCCTTTCATGGATGCGTACTCGGGATACAACCAGATCTCCATGGACGAGGCCGACAAACAGAGCACGACCTTCATGACAGAGTCGGGCAATTACTACTACAACGTAATGCCCTTCGGCCTGAAAAACACCGGCGCCACCTACCAACCGATGATGAACAAGGTCTTCCAAGGGGAGATCGACGACATGCTCGAAGTCTACATGGACGACATGATCGTTAAGTCCTGCAAGGAATCCGACCACACGACCCACCTCAAGAAAGTCTTTGAGATGGCGAGGAAATGCAGGATGCGTTTCAACCCGGAGAAATGCACCTTTGGGGTATGCACAGGGAAGTTCCTCGGGTTCTATCTGACCAAACGCGGGATCGAGGCGAACCCAGAAAAATGTCGGGCCTTCTCCAAAATCGTGACGCCGAGCTCAAAGAAATCGATAAAATCCCTCAACGGAATGCTCGTGTCGCTATCCCGTTTCGTCGCCAAATCTGCGCAACACGCCCTCCCCTTCTTCAAATTGCTGAGGAAGGAGGCCGCGTTCGAGTGGACAGAAGAGTGCGAGCAAGCCCTCCGCCACCTCAAGCACGTCCTATCAGAACCACCCATGTTGACGAGGCCCGAGGCCGGCGAAACCCTATACCTGTACCTGTCCGTGTCAAATGAAGTCGTCAGCGTCGTGTTGATCCGAGAAGTCCTCGAAGGAAAAAAATCAATCTATTTCACGAGCAAATCCCTCCACGGCCCGGAACTGAGATACCAATAAATCGAGAAAGTCGCCCTGGCCCTCATCACCGCGGCAAGGCGACTCCGATACTATTTCCTGGCCAGAACCGAGCAACCTATCAAACAGTTGCTTGGCCGACCCAACATGACTGGTCGCATGCTGAAGTGGTCGCTGGAACTCTCTAAGTTTGACATCATCTACGAAGGCAGAAAATCCCTCAAGGCCCAAGTCTTGGCTGACTTCGTCGCAGAAATGACCCCCGCGCCCGAACCAACCCCGGAAACCCAGAGGTAGACCATCTTCGTCGATGGCGCCTCGAGTCCCTCAGGAACGAGGAGGGCACCATCGTAGAAGCCTCCCTAATGCTGGCCTTCCCAACAAAGAACAACCAGGCAGAATACGAAGCCTTCCTAGCCGGACTCTGCCTAGCAGAGGACTTCGGAGCCAAGGAGATCAAAATCTTCACGGACTCCCAGCTGGTCGCCTCGCAAGTTTGGGGTGAATACCAAGTGAAAAACGACAACCTGACCGAGTACCTAGACCTCATAAGGAAGCGGATGAAGAGTTTCAACTTCGCAGAAGTCCAACACGTACCACGTGAGCAGAACACCCGAGCGGACATCCTGTCGAAATTGGCGAGCACCAAGAAGAAAGGAGGGTACAAGTCCGTCATTCAGAAAGTCCTCGCACAGCCCAACACGGAGAGGGTGAAAACGCTGCTCGACGTAAATGCCATCGGGGACTCAAACTATTGGATGACTCCCATACATGCCTACCTTGACAGAGGGAGCCTGCCCAACGATGCTAAGGAGGCCAGTGCGGTCAAACGGCGCTCCTGCTCGTACGTGCTGCTCGACAACAAGCTCTATTAGAGGGGTATCTCGATCCCCCTCCTCAAATGCGTCGACCAGACCCGAGCTCTGGCCTTCTTGCAAGAAGTCCATGAAGGCACCAACGTGCAGCATCTCGGAGGATGATCTCTAGCGAGGAAATCCCCACGAGCTGGATATTACTGGTCGACAATGCAGGAGGACGCGAAAGAACACGTCAAAAAGTGCGACAGGTGTCAGCGACACGGGGACATGCACCTCGTCCCGCCGAGCGAACTCAAGTCCCTCTCCTCCCTTTGGCCCATCCCAATTGTACAGGGGGAAGGCCCCAACCAGCCTAACAGGGCGGTGTCAAGGACATGACCTCTGTCGACCAGAGGCTGCCCTCTCCAAGCGGAGCACCTCAACCGTCGGACATGAGCTTCCTCCCCGTCGGGCAGGACAACGTGTCCTCCACACGTTTTCCACGTGCTCCCCTTCACGGGGACACATCCTCATCCAACCACCCAACTCTGCAAGAGTTGGTCAACCCACCTTCCGGAGATCACAAGACGGTTGAACTAGGGCGAAGACCACGTGCTGGTCTTCACTACGCCTCGTAAGCCCTAGCAATCACCTGGGTTGGGCCTGGCAATCCAGCCCAACACAAGTGACCGTTGGCCCTGCACTGGGGTCTCTCTATAAATACCCTCTTTCGCAAGAGGGTCAGGTATTCAATTCTCTATCTCTCTTCTATATTTGCTCTCACTCTGGTCCATTACTCATTTTGGCATCAGAGTCTCTTGCAGGTACACCCCCCTCCTCTTCCATACTTCCGGTGAATAGGCGGCAAATCAACGGCGCGTGGCAGGTCACTGACTTCCTTATGATCAGGTCAGATCAAAACTGATGAGAATTAGTTTTAAAATTCTGAGCAGTAGGTGGAGGAACCGATTCTGGTGCATTAGAAGTGGTATCCTCAGGGTTGGAACCAATAGAAACAACATGTGTGAGATTGAGTGAAACTAGATCTGGAGGTGACTGCTTCTCGAACATGTTTTGACGCGGTTCATGAGCAAGAAGGAGGATCTCCACTGCACCAAAATCCATTACACCAAACTTACTCTCGACAACTGAAACATCTGGAGCATATTCATTTGGTAAACCTTCTAAGATGACATCAATGTTATACGAAACAGGAATTGGATCACCAATTAAGGCAAGAGCATCAACAATATTGTGAATCTTGAGCAAATACTCATGTAAAATGGAATTTTCAAGAGTTAGGGCATGAAGTTCAACACGAAGATGTCTAGCTCTGGCACGAGTTTGTTTATGAAAAAAGTTGAAGAGGCATCCGAGAGTTCATGCGCATGTGTGCAACCAAGAACATATGAGAGGATTTCACTCGATAACATGGATTGTAGCCACAATAACAACATCTGGTCCTTTTGCAATCAACAAGTGTAAGAAGGATTAACAGTACCTGAATTATGAGATTCATCATCAACAAACAGAGGTGGAACGCGCGACCAAATGACGAACTCAGTGAGATTTTGAGCGTTGATGTATGGTTCGATTTGTTGGCGCCACAAATGAAAGTTATTCTCATCCAATTTGTGTGTGATCTTGAGCGCAAATTAAAAACGATGCACATCGCCAATAGATTTCGCCATTTTCGGTGCGTTCGCACCAGAGAGATGAACAGAGGCCGCCGACGGGGACTTTGGAAATGGTGGTTCCATCATCACAGCAATGGATTAGAGGATTAAAATGATACCATGTTAGCAACAATGCTAGAGATAATTGATGATTTCATTTCTATAACAGAATTCTGTTATGATTCAAGTTAGTTACAAAGTGGTTGCACCTTGCTACTTATAGAGTAACAAGGTGACTGGTTACAATAGGTTACCAGCTTTGATGATTGGAAGATGCCAATTATATTACAAGCATGCCTATATACAAACTATACTCTAATAGTTGACTCCTTTTTCATTTTAAATCATTTTTATTCTCTTTTTCTTTTCTGATTTATTTTAAATAGCTCCTTTATTATTTTTTACTCCAATTCATTCTCATAAATCATAAAAAATATTTTCCATAACATTTTTTTGCATAATTTTTAAAACTCATTTTGCATTTAATTGGGTTTTACTTCTTTTTTTTCATTTAATTTTCATTTTGCATTTTATTTTTAATCATTTTGAAACATTTTGCACTCCAAATTTTGAGATCCACTTATTTGCAATATTCTTGATTTCTCATAATTTTCTCAACCATTGATTTGATGTTTTGGTTCATCTTTTTAATTTTCCTTTTAATTTCCATTTTAAATCCCTTTTTTATTTTGGTTTTATTCAACTTTTGGAATTTCTTGATGTTGGCTCTTGATGATTGCTTGGTTGAACATATTTTCAACATTTCAAGTCCTTGATTGATGATCATTTAGTTGATTCAACCTTCTTTGGTTCAAACGTGTTAATGAATGTTCATCTGATCATCCTTGACACTTTGTATCAGAGATAAGTTATCCCTTGTTTAATCATGCTTTGAGTCATTTGACTTGTTGATAGATGATCCCTATGTCATTGCTTGAGTCTTCACTTCATCTCCTTTTCCATCTTCTTCTTCTTTTGGATTTTGTTTTGATTATTGTGTTATATTATTTTATAAGAATGATGTTGTATCATTTCTCTAACATGTCCAACACATAAATTGTTATTGACCGACCTCAGATAGGTGTGACTTCTACATAAGTCCCCTTACGATTGCTTAGCATAACGCTAAATTGTCTCAACTCAGTTGGATTCTCATTAACACTAACATTGATATATTAATTGTGCTAACATCTAACATTTATTTTTATGGTTTTTACTTTTATACTCTTTACTTTTATTTCATTTACATTCATGTCATTTTACATTCTTGCCTTTTATCTTTTGTTCTTCACTTTATAATATATTATTTTTATATTTCAAAAGAACAAAAAATATTATAAAATGACTAAAACCCTAAAAAAAACTTTAATTTGATATTATAGACTTTGTGTTACTATCCCTTGTTTGAGGAGTATTTTGGACATTAGGAATTAGTGCTTTCCCTTTGCTTGGAGTAGTATCTAAGACTTAGTAGTATCTGAGACTTTGTGATTCATCTGAGACATAGTGATTCCTCTGGACCCTCTAATATTCTATTCAAGACTTGGATGTCCTTTGTGGCTTTATGACTTGGTTGTTCATCTGGATCTTTTGATATTCATCTATGCATGTGCTTGTTCATCTTGTGGCTTAATCCAAAGGGAAAGAAGGCTTGTTTTGATAAATGTCAAATGCTTGCTCCATCTTATGGTTAGTACACTTGCACACACAAAGACTTTCTGTTGGGCTACCTTACAATGAGACATTTTCTTTCATGTCTTTTATTTTATGCTTTAGGATAATCTCTTCATCTCCTTCCTACTTATTATATTTTCCAAACTTCTCCCTATTTCAAAAACTTCTTATTTTCCAACTTCACGCCCTTTTTCTTAATAAACCTTAACTTTGTTAAGGGATCCATAAAATATTTTTATTAATAAACGCTTAAACACTTAAGCATATTCAAACTCTTTTCAAAATCTCTAAAAAAGACAAACCTCATCAAGCTTTTTTTTTGTGCCTTTGTGCACTTTTTTTTAAGAGCCTTTTTTGAAAGATTGGATATTAGCCTATTCTTGTAGTGATGCAAATTGCTATACTTCTACAATATGTTGAGAAGTGATTGACATTTTTCACTTGAATGTTGAGATGTGCTTGTGAGAAAGTACAAGTAAAAGTTCTCCATATCAAGATAATGCAAATGCTCATTTCCTCATACTTGTGGGTAGTAAGTTAAGTTTTTTCACTCGAATACGACAAAATGTCTTTTCAATTAAAATTAACCAATAAACAACCCAACTTTTTTATAAACACAGATTTGGAAGTGGTTCCTATTGAGTACTATAGATGTGAGGGATGCTAATACCTTTCTCTCGCATAACCAACCCGCATATCAAGTTTCCATAATTTGTTTTACCTTTGTGGATTTTGTTAGACCTTTTCTTCTTTTCCTTTGGAAACAATAAAGTTCAGTGGAGACTCTTCCTTTATGAGTTAAGTTAATCAATAACTTAATCTCAATTTTTTTCCAGCGCAACAAATAGTGAAACGATAGGAAAAACCTCAAACAAGAAATTTCCTTTAGTGATAACGACTATCATGACCAATTTTTGATGTATCTAGTATCTTAATTATTTAAGGAATCTATAGTAACATTATGTACGCAAAGATTTTTAAAAATATAGGGATGAAAAAGGAAAAGTTGTGCCCTATGATGGATCTGACATGCAAGTTTGCAAGTTTTCAATGACACGATAACCGTGCCCTTGAGATATATTGAGATGATGGTCACCTTTGATGAATTTTAGAGACACCAGAACAGTTGAACTAGAATTCTTAGTAGTTCCCCGTAAAAGAATATATAACTATATTTTGGGCGAACCTTTCACAACAATGCTAGGCCTAGTAGCTTCCCCGACCCATCTCAAATTGAAATATCACAATGTCCATGACGAGTTGATTAAATGGGGAAAGGACAAATAGAAGGTGATGGAGATCAATGTACCCTTCCTTATCATGCATCTACAAGATATGGTGGTTCAGCCCCCAAGAGAAAAGGTATGGATACTCAGCAGGTAAAATAAATAATTCTAACCTGACAACTGCATAGAAGAATTTTGATGAAGATTGAATTTGGCTTAAACAAGCCTTATCAATTCCCCTTGCGGAAAATAAGTAGCGGTTACACATCTTGGTTAAATTTCCTTTAATTACATATGTAAAATATACCTACCGTCTGGATGTAATGTCTTTCTTTCAGTAAGAATAAATAAATTTTCACTAAACTCTTTTTGTTATGATCATAAAGGATAGCCACGAGGTAGGGATGTTATTGCAGATGCCACCGGCGCATGGCTAAAGCAATTAAAATCCTATAAATAATAGTTTAGGGGTGTTGTCGCATGCACCATAGGCGCTTGACTAAAGCAATTAAAACCCCACAGCAAAAGCACGCAAATAAAGACAAAAACCACAAAGTGGTAATCAAGGCCCCATACGTGGGATAGAATCCCATACGGTGAAAGATACTCAAAGTGGGTTAGAGTCCCATACGAATGACGATCACTTGAAGTGGGTTTGAGTCCCATAGATGTCCCGATATCCACCGCAAAAGTCGATTCATACGAGCATGTGTGAACCGAGCTTGACCTAGAGGTAGGCCCGGGAGGAGATCAAAGTTTCGTGAATCCAAATAGTGATTGTTTAAGTTATGAGAACTCAGTGACATATTTCCATACATTGCGAATATCCCTTAGGCACTTAAGTCTTAGTTATCTTGTGTGAATGATACACAGGTAGCGAGAGATGAAGACTTGAGTTAGGAATCAATTAGAAAAACCTGTAGAGATGAGTGAACCCATAAGATAGGGGAACTCACTGAGATTATTATCTCATCCCATTGTCGTTGTTGTTTTTCCAAGTGTTTTACAGGTTAAGCGAGAGGAGGTTCTTATGGATGTTTCGAAGTTTTATTTGGTCGTGATCTTTCGCTGTAGATTTGTGTACAATAAAAATATTGAACATAGTTCTTAAATTTTATTTCTTTTTGGCTTTATTGTATAACATGTGTCAAAGTTATAAAATATGCAGTATCTTTATTTGTTTGAAGAAGTATATCTACAACTACATCCTTAAAATTATAATAAAAATAAATTGAATAATCAATATTGTAATTTCTATTTAAAATGTCATTACTAGAATTTCTATATATTGGTGGTAAGACCAAGTTTATATTTCTTAACAAAAACCTTTTTTATTTAATTATAGTATTTATTAATTATTACATAAATATAAGTTTTGAATTATTTAATAATAATAATAATAATAATAATAATAATAATTATTATTATTATTATTAATATTATTCTTATAGTCTAATAGTAAAAATAAGATAACAATATTGAATTATAAAAAAAAATCAACATAATTTAAGTAAAAAAAATTGTTGAATATTTTTTAAACAGGAAAAAAAAATTTAGAGTGTTTAAATAAAGAATAAAGTTAAATTTTAACATATAAAATATAATAATTCTTTGTAAAATTATAAAAATATTTATCCTTAGAGTTTTATTTTTATTTTTTCATGATAGCGGAGGAAATTTGGTGTTCCCAAAAATTTAATCAAAATAATACTTAAATTATTATGTTGTTGTACAAGTTCTAAGAAAATATCAACAAATTTATAAAACAAATGTATTGAGAAAATGTCACTTAAAATTAATATTTATTCATTTAATTTGTTAAAAAAATAGTAGTATTTATCCTAATTATATACAAAAGCATATACATTAAAGTAAGACTAAATATTTCACATCTGAAATATGTTTGTGTATATTTACAATTTTCCACATTTTCAAAAAAAAAACTAATTCAAAAAATAAAACTCATTAATATATGAACTCATTCTTGTTTATTATAGAAAA
Source organism: Lathyrus sativus (assembly GCA_963859935.3). NCBI lineage: Eukaryota > Viridiplantae > Streptophyta > Magnoliopsida > Fabales > Fabaceae > Lathyrus > Lathyrus sativus. Next base: position 755,539,932 of record OZ012735.1, read on the forward strand.
ATTACGATAAATGGTAAAAGAAAAAATTAAGAATTTTTTTTTATAATAACTATATATTAAATATTATTTACTATTATAATTAATATTTCAAAAAAAAAAATTAAATTGGCTAACTTTTCAACATCCAGTAGCCATCTCATTTGGCGAATGAGACCAAAACGAAAAATGAAAAAACAAATTCGCCAGGTGAAATGGCGAATGAGGGCATTCTAGGGTTTCACTTTTATTTTTGGTTTGATTTATATTATTATCATTTTTTAATAAATTTAAATAATTGATTATTAATATTTTATTCTATTTTTTAAATACCTTATTTTTAATTAATTTCAATTAATAAATACTTTATTTTTAACTATTAATGTAAAATGAATTCTTAAGAAATATATGTTATTAAATTATGTTGTTTGTTTTTCATAATTAATTGAAATTTAAATAACATTAAGAAAAAATTAAATATAAAAATGTTAAAATAAAATATAGAAATAATAAATTATATTAATTTAGAATCTAATGAAAAGTACAATTACAATTGAACAAAAGAAAAAAAACTAATGACCGACTCTATCCAAGTAACCACCGGTGCCACATTGTGGGGGACGCGTGTTGCGACGAGGTCTACGACGAGGTTGCTGTGGTGTGTCCGGTCTTTGTGTGTTGAGTTGTGGAGGAGGGTATGGTTGGGACGGCCCCAGCGTATCAGATAGAGTTTGCATCATTTGACCCCAATAGCCGGGAGGTCCACTGTCAACGGCGCTTCTGTAGTCAAGCCCGATGCCCATGTTTTCGAAGGATTGTCGGGGAGGTTGGGTGGAGTATGGACGATATGGTTGTTCGAATGTGTACATGGAGTTGGGTTGGTCTAGGTGTGTTGGTTGTTGTGGGGTGTGGTAGTCGAATAATGGATAATTTAAGGGGTCGTTGGAGGGGTAGTTGGAGGTGTAGTTGGAGGGGGTAGGGTCAAATGAGTTGTCTGGGCTATAGGTGGAGGGGGTAGGCTCAAAAGAGGTATCAGGGTTGTAACGGTAAGGTGGTTGAGGCTGGGATTGGGTGGGTGGCATGTAAGGTTTTCGTTGTTGATCGGGGGTATTTGTTTGCATGTATGGGTTTTCGTAAGGTTGGTTTTGGGCACTGAACTGTTGATGTGGGTTTGACGAAGAATCGCGTTCCCTTGGGTCGGCCAAATAGGTTGGCTGGGACAGGAAAGGCTGAGATATCATGACAGACCTAAACCAAGTCATATATTGAAGACTTGGCCTATCCCCGTGCACAATACGGTCGGTTAAGACGTATTGCCTTCTTCTTTTCCAATGTATACGCAACTCCTTTGCAAACTCCTTCCAATCACTGACACTCCACTGTGCGTCTACCCGCTTTTGATGCCACTGCCCCAAGTCTACTGGAGCATCTGGAATATCCTAATGCATCCCAAATTGTAGTTTCACTCGGTCACTTTGGTGCATCTCCACCGTAGTGAACCTAATTATGGGTGTCTTTGATGTCCACACAACGACATCGTCGGGGTTGGGCTCGTGGTCGAGACCCTCGTACGACATCCAGACAAACTACGATAAAGTTGGACAATTAAGTTAGACAGAGTTTGAGAGGTTTATGCATATACATTAAAAAAATTAATGGTAAATAACTTACATAATTTGGCCCAAGGTGGTCTTTTAGGTTGCGGTATTGAATTATAGAGTGCCTTGGACATCTCTGATAATTCATCCCTGGAACAGACCACCTAAAAAAATAAACACATCTCAGAAATTATTAACTGAAAAAGAATATGTAGTTGCTAAATAATCTTGAAAAGATACTTACTTGTTGGCATACGGGAACGTAAAAGAATTCCTATTTATTGGAGCAAGCATTGGCATCCTAGACCAACCCCATGCTTGCAGAAGATAAGCACAACCATAAAAAGTACAGGATTTATTTTGAAGTTTTACAAAGTGCGCTATATAGATGGGCGAGGACATCTGATCCCCAGCTATATTCTCACACTTTGTTAATATTCCGCAATAATGGTAAATACATAGTATGGACGGTATTTCCAGTGCCATCTGGAAATAAAAAGTGCCCAAATAAAATCATAATATAGTACCGAGTTTTGAGTATTTTCTCATACTCGGTGCTATCATCAGTTAAGACAATACAGTTGTATTGTTCTCTAAGGTATTTTAAATTAATCCCCTGACCCCTCGGGCGGCCCTCACTTTCCGTTGAGGTCCGTCCGTACAAAGAGGGGCGCCCAATAAATCTTTGCAAAGTTGGTCAGGGACACCAACTTTTCCGTTGACGGCCTTACCATCGATGTGTAGGCCGAGCAACATGTAAACGTCCTGAAGAGTCACATTACACTCACCAAAAGGTAGTAAACGCATGCATGACTAGTGTCCTGATGCATGTCATTGATTCCTGATGCGTGTCATTGATTGTGAAGCATGCGTGACAATGGAAAGACAGAGATTCCTGATGCGGTATCACATGTGAAAGCAGAACTTTGCATTGTCACGTCTTATCAAGTGTCCTGTTCAAGTCCTGATGCATGTCATTGATTGTGGAGCATGCGTGACAAGTGAAAGGCAGAGATTCCTGATGCGGTATAACATGTGAAAATTACAGATTCATTTACTGATACATGTAAAAAAATCTTTAAACTCTTTAAACAATCAAACACTCAGCCCATTTTATAAAGCCTTTAAACTCTTTAAACTCAAACAATCAAACACATTAAACACTCAGACACTCAAACACTCAAACACTCAAACATTCAAACACTCAAACACCACAATTTTCGCTATGTCTCAAACACCTCAATATATGATTTCCGCTCATCTGAACGGTGAAGTTTTCGAATGTGAAGTGTCGGGATACAATTTCAGAAACACGGATGTTACAAGATTTTCAATTGACAGAAGGTCTTAGTTTTTACACCTGAAGTCAAGAATAGAAAAAAAATGCAATGTGGTCCAGTTGGGAAAATAATATACAAAAACCCAGTATTTTTTGGCGGACCTGATTCATGCAAAATTTTCCCTTTAAAGGTCCGAGACGATGAAGATGTGCGTAACATGTTCCGCAGTCACGAGTATTCTGGGTTCTTAGATATCGTGTTATATTTTACGTTACAACAACAACTGTCTCAGCAACTTGATTCGTCTCAAGTTTTTTGCGATGAGGAAGATGAACACCCTGAAGTCAATGTCGTTGACGAAGAAGAAGAAGCAACTGAAGTCACTGTTGACGAGATGGTGAACAATCCGGAGGATGAAGTTCAACCTGGCAATGTCTATTGTCCACCGCAACACATGACTACTATCGCCTTAGGTGATGATGAACCCTCGACGGATGTTTTCTACAACCCCAACTACACAACAGAGGGGCAACTAAAAGAGGGTGACGAGTTTCGTACGAAAGAAGATTGTGTCCGGGCTATCAAACAGTTTCACATGGAGTTGTCAGCCGATTACAGAGTCGATCGGACAAATCCGACGCGGTATACGATCTATTGTTGTAACGACGAGTTCCCGTTTCGATTAACAGCATGTTTCAGGAAGAGAAGCAATTCCTGGAAGATAGAGTCAATGGGTCCGTCCCACAGTTGTATAATCTCGAATCCGATGCAAGACCATCGCAAACTCAGCTCTAAATTGATTTGCGATGAGATTTTGTCAGTCGTTAGCGACAATCCATCTTTGAAGGTGAGTACCATAATTGCACATATGGTACAAAGGTACAACTACACTCATTCGTACCGAAAAGCCTGGATTGCCAGGACTAAAGCGGTTGAAAGGGTGTTTGGAAATTGAAATGAGTCGTACAAGGAACTTCCAAAATTCCTGGTGGCCCTTAAACACTACTCTCCAGGAACTATGGCGATATTGGAGATGATGCCTGCTTGTACACCAGACGGGACTTGCATTGGTGGAAATGGAATTTTCCACAGAGTCTTTTGGGCGTTCGAACCATGCATCAAAGGGTTTGCATTTTGTAAACCTATAATTCAAATTGACAGAATATGGTTATACGGGAAATATAAGGGCACACTTCTCATGGCTATGGCACAGGACGGGAACAACAACATTTTTCCAATAGCCTTCGCCATAGTAGAAGGGGAGACTGCTGGGGGTTGGAGTTTTTTCTTAAAAAACCTCCACTCTTACGTGTCTCCACAACCTAACTTATGTTTGATCTCCGATCGACACCCATCCATCGAGAGTGCATACAACAACCATGACAACGGTTGGCAGGACCCTCCCTCGACCCATGTCTATTGCATAAGGCATATTGCCCAAAATTTCATGCGGGAAATCAAAGACAAGACGCTGCGAAAGAAGGTTGTGAACGCGGGATATGCACTAACTGAACCCACATTCAGATACTACCGGGACGAGATCAGACTGAATAACACAGACACATTAAGATGGATTGATAGCATTGATAGGGAGATGTGGACGCGGGCATACGACAATGGGGTGCGATGGGGTCACATGACAACTAACGTCGTCGAGTCAATGAATTTTGTTTTCAAGGGAATCTGAAACCTCCCAATAACTGCCTTGGTAAAGGTAACCTATTTTAGGATAGGATCACTCTTTGATAGAAGACGTACGAAGTGGGGTTCGGTATTACAATCGGGCCAGCTGTATAGCGATACTTCAATGAAATTATGAAAGAGGAAGCTGCCAAAGCCAACACATACGTGGTCACAATCTTTGACCGTACAACTGGTTGGTTCAGTGTTGCCGAGTTTATGGATCACAACGAAGGAAGGCCTAGGGGATGTTACCATGTTGAATTGGATAAGAGCTGGTGTGATTGTGGAAAGTTTCAAGCATTTCGTATGTCGTGCTCTCATGTCATAGCAGCATGTTCCAAGTTGCGCCAAGACCCAACCAACCTTCTTTCTGTAGTTCACCAAGTCATTAGTCTATGCAATGTCTACACATGCAGCTTTCAAGTGATGGCAAAGGAGGACTATTGGCCTCAATACGAAGGCGAAATTGTTTGGCATAATGACTTGATGCGCAGACAGAAGAAGGGTCGGCCTAACAACACACACATTCGAACTGAGATAGATACCGCAAACAAGCTGGTGAGATTGTGTAGTTCGTGTGGCAACCAGGACACAATCGAACAAAATATCCTAACATAGGATCAAGCAGCAGATCATAGTTTCATATTTAATCTTATCCCGTTAAATCAATATCAAATTCCATTCGATTAATAGCAACTTTTATAAGATTAATAGCAAATTTCATTCGAATAATACTAGGTTTCAATCAATTAAAACCATAGTTAACTGACACAACAACAACATGACAATAGAACATTGCGCGAAGGCAACATAAATTAAACAAACATAACAACAACGTAAAGACTTAAAACAGAACACTGCACCAAAGCGTCTACGATATACGACCATCAACTTTATCTTCTTGGGTGTCAACATCATCACAAGGACACCGACATCATTTTCCACTTTTCTCCGTTCACGAGTAACTCCGTTTCTCCCGGTCTCCTCGACCAGCCTCTCGATTTTCCTAATCTTTTCTCCTAGACCAATGTCTCCTTCTAGCCAGCGGTTCAGTTCCCTGTGCAAGTGCTCCAACATCTGCGTATTCCAGAGGAGCACCTTCATCGGAGGCTTTGTTGGTGAAAACACAACTAGGGCATTTCTTTTCATTAGATCGAACGTTGGAAAAGGTTCCTCCGATGCTGATGACGATGACGAAGAACGTTGACTTAGAAATGTAGACATTCTAGACTCCACTCAACTTGAACTGCACTAACACTTTAGTCTTTTGGGATATAATGTTGTGAAAACATACATGTGTTTGCGGTCGTATTTATAGTAAAAAAAACAGTACGTACCCTATATGATATGACTTAAATAACCTTACAACAGTTATACACTCAAAATTTGCTCAACACTATATTTTTATTTTGTATTTAAACCTAAATTTATTAAACCAATTTAAGTTTATTGTTTATTAAACATAAATTTATTAAATTAATTTGAATTTTTTTTATTTAAATCTAATTATTGTAAGTTTTTTAATTAAAAAATAAATTTTAACATTAAACTAAATTATTTTAAATTTATTAGTTCAAAAATTAATTTAAATATTTAAATCTAATTTTTTTAAGTTTATTAATAATATTTATGTTTGAAAAAATAATAATAATAATTAAAAATATAAAAAAAATTCGTTTTTAATTATTTAAAACTGATCTGACCTGATCAGAAGGGAATCACGGGCTGGCCACACTCTGTTGGACTGCTACCTGTTCACCGGTGATGAGGAGGAGAAGGGGGTGTACCTGCAAGACACTTCGATGCCAAAGTAAGGAATTGGGCAGAGTGAGAGCAAAGTACAGAAAAGGGGTAAGAAGTGTGTTACCTGACCCTCTTGTGGAAGAGGGTATTTATAGAGGGACCCCAGCGCTGGGCCAACGGTCACTTGCGTTGGGTTGGATTGTCAGACCCAACCCAGGTGACTGCTAGGGCTTACGTGGAGTAGTGAAGACCAGGACGTGGTCTTGTCCCTATTCTAACTGTCTCGTGGTCTCCAGAAAGTGGGTTTGACCTGCTCTTTCGGAGGTGGGCAGTTGGGGGATGACGTGTCCCCGCGGAGGGGAGCACGTGGAGAACATGCGACTGACACGTTGATCTCCCCGCAGAGGGGAGCTTGCGAGGTTCTCCGGAGGTGTGTTGTTCTCCCTGCGGAGGGGAACACATAAGGACGTGGGGAAGACGCATTGTCTTTCTCGTGGCGTGGGGATTCTTCCCGCGGAGGGCTGTTCTACCCGACGAAGGGAGACCGCCGAGGGCACCTTGAGGCACGCCGTCCTGCTCGGCGGGAGCATATCCTGCCCGTCGAGGGGGTCGCATTCCCGGCCAGCCTAATTAGGTCATATTGGGCCTTGGCTGCGCATCATTGGGCAGGGCCGCGAGGTGAGACCGGGCCCAGGCCATAACAGGAGCCCCTCAAGTCGAAGCTCTTCGGCGGGAGAGTGAGGACTTGGGATCGTTGCTTCGGGGAAGGAGATAGAAAGGTGTGAGGCCTGCAGGCGTGCGTGCGTGAGGGTCTCTTCACGTCGCCGGGTGCACGGGGCGGAGGCATTTGAAAGGACGCGACTATCAGCTTACCACCACGTGTCACACGCCGAGTGGGCGTGAGGGCGGCTACCCTAGGGCACTGAAAGGCCTAGTGTTGCTTCGGGTTCTGCGCCGGGTTATAAATATAGGGGTCCCCGTGCACTTTTTACTTTTCACCTTGCTTTCTCACCAGCGAAGCTCTGTAATTCTTCCCCGTTCGCCGTTGCTGTGAATCGTCATCGCGCCGTTAGTTTCGCATTCCGTCCCTCCCCGTTTATAAAGTGAGTTTTCTTCTTCTCTTCTTTCATTTTCGCCGTTTAATTTGGGTCTTTGGTCGGGGCACGATGAATGCCCTGAGGAGAGATGTGAGTTTCCGCCGTATCTGGTGGATTTTTAGGGTTGTTTAGATGAATGCCCCGGGGAGGACCGACTGTTCCGATGAATGCCCCGGGGATGGGCGCTTCCTCCGATGAAGCCCCCGGGGAGGGGCGATAAGTTAGCTTTGAGTGCCCCGAGGGAAAGTGGCGAGGAGTGCCCCTCGGGGCCTGCCCAAGCATTTGTCTTTTGTTCGCGGGCCCGCCGTCATCACCCTTTCACTTGACCTGCGGTGGAAGGGTGGATTTGATCTTGGCTATCAAATTCACCATTATCCTCTGCTTTTCAGGTGTTCGTGTCGGCCTTGATACCGGGGACGATGCTCGAAGACAACGAGCCCGAAGTCCCAGATTTTGACGAGAAGGTTCTCCCCATCGAGGAGTGGGTGGCCGAAGAGCCCCTGTCCACACCGTCTTGTTTCGCCTTTGATACGTCTGGTGCCCATACTACCATAGAGGATCGGGTGGAGGGGGAGCCGCAACACTGGCAGGTGTACCGTCCTAAGGAGCATCATCGTATCTGCTCGAGCTATGGTCGGCAGACGTTTCCTATGCACGAGTTCTATTTTAAAGAGGATCGACTTAGATTGTTGTTCTCTGCTTTCCATTTGGGTCTTTTCGAATGGTTACGTTTGGCCCCGTCCCAGCTGCATCCCAACACCCTGGCCTTTATCCGTGCGTTCGAGCTGGTGTGCTACTTTCTCCAGGTCGAAGCCACGGTGCCCTTATTTTTCCGCATCTTCCACCTGCAGCGTCAATCGGTGAACGGTCGTTAAGGTTGGATCTCGTTTAAGCAGCCGGCCACGCTTTTTAAGACGTACATCGACTCTGTCCGGGACTTCAAGGGTAGGTTCTTCTCGTGTGGACGATCACCCGGGAAGGGTCGGATTCTCTTTTTACTAAGGGGGAGCGAGTGGTGGATGACCAGCGGTTCGTCGCGTGGCTCCCGAAGGTGCATTTATTGTGGACCTCGGAGCCCTTCAACCGCGGAACCGACTGGTATATAGTGCGGGCCGGGACCCTCGACGAGAGGGACATGGCCGCCTATATGAAAATAGTGGCGTTTGTGCGGGGTCTGCTATAACACGGTGGGAGAACTGACTTTAAACAATGTTGCGGATAGCAAGAGTCGCCACCGACTTTTATTTTATCCATAAGGAAAGGTTATAAAAGAACAGGAAAGACCTTAGAGAATATTTTGGGTCCGGGGGGTAGGTTATGAAAAGGGAAGGTGTTAGCACCCTTTTCATCCATGGTTATCCATGGGCTCTTAGGTACTTAAGCTCACTTTTGAATTGTTTTGAAAGTGTAGTGTGTGAATAGCAAAAAATTTCAGAATAGTTTAATAATAATCCGTGTATGGATGTGAAAAAAACTTGTTTGAAAATTTTGTTGGAAATTTGTTTAAGTGTGAAAAAGTTTTGAAGTGAGCAAGTATCTAGGAGTAGCCTACCCTAATGTTTTAAGGTCTTTCTTATTCTTTATCCTTTCCTTAGTAAGACTATCCCTACTATAATGGAGTAGGTAGTCCTTACTTTGGATGTTAAGGGACATGTGAGGGACAATTGGATTTTTGAAGGCCATTGTGGGGTGTAATAAGCAAACTGGAGGGACTATCATCATTTTTCGAAAGGGACTCGATTCGTAAAGGCAACCATAAGGGACTTTGATGATTTTCTTTTTGAGGGACTTGCTTTATACACCCCACTTAACCATTATTCGTAGGCAACTTGAGGGATATCCTTAGGAAGTGAGACGGCGATTAAAATCGACTTACGTGTGTGACGTGTTTATTTTAATTATCTTTATTTAAAAGTGATCTAAATTTATTTTAATATTACATACATGTTGTTACACTCCCTAATTACTAACCATAATAATAATTAAATAATTAAACAACTTTACATCCAAGAAACAATTACAAAATAATAAGCAAAATAATTAAATAGCAAAGATAAATAAAATATAAATAAGCAATAATAAATAATAAGGGGGGTTAATTCTAAGTTTACTCGGCAAGACATCGCATCTTGTGCCTACGTATCCTTACGGGAGTGGAATCAGAGTAATCGTAGTTCCCCTCAATAGGGAGGTTAGAAACTTCTTGACTGTGGTCAAGGTCTCAAGGGGAATAAACGCATCTTAAGGACACGCTTACGTGGAGTGTAGAAACTCCAAATCTCTACGTTGAAATGTTAAATTGTAATTAGGGTTAAATTAGGGATTCCACGGCGGGAAACCCTAAAATGAGCGCGGCGGCTCTTTGACCTAATGCTAAGGGTAAAATTGTAATTTTGTCTGCGGCGAGGCATTTGTGAAAATTAGGGTTTGTAGTTTGAGGATTTGAAATTGAATGTGTGAAGTTTTACGGACTATTGGCGCGGCGGCCAAACAGTTAGACCTAACCTTCGGATGTGTGCAATGTGACAGAAATAATAGTAAACGCGTGAGATAATTGAATCATGCAAACAGAGAGATAATGTCATAATTTAAACCATGCAAGCAGAAATTTAAAGGCAGAATTTAAAGAGCGATTGTTAAGTTCGCGAGGTTACATGAGAGGAGCAGATACAATATGATAATGAAATTTGAATTGAACAATAATAAAATAAAATAAATAACGGTTCTAGTTATTATTTTAAAAAAAAGATTTTAGTTATTATTTTAAATTTATCTAAAAAAAGTTTTTCTTAAAAATAATAGGTTTTCATATTAATTTGGAAAAGATGTTAATGTTATTTATTTTAAAAAACAGATTTTTATATTATAACAAATTTTAATAAATTAATGATAACAATAATAATAATAATGGTAATAATAATGATAATAGTGATAATAATAATAAATAATGATAATAATAATAATAATAATAATAATAATAATAATAATAATAATAATAATAATAATAATAATAATAATAAAGCAATAATGAATTTTAAATGTGCCAAATAACCCAACAATGTTGCTAACGCAGAAATGCGCTCATCGCAACCAGATCTAAATCGGACGAAACAAAATTTATCGCAAAGAAAAAGAAATTAAGCAAAAAATAGTATTATTGCTCACACAAAAATGCGATCATCGCAACCAGATCGAACTAACACAAATGTCACGCGTCATGCACACAAATGTGCAAACATCGTATCGACATAATTCGATCAAAAATCTTATATATATAAACTCTAACAATTTAAAAATTATATATATATAAACGTAACAGTAATAGATAAAGAAAAAGAAATAACGGTAATAGATAAAGAAAAAGAAATAACGGTAAAAGATGAAGAAAAAGAAATAACAGTAATAGATGAAGGAAAAGAAATAACGGTAAACGATGAAGAAAAAGAAACAATAGTAATGGATGAAGAAGAAAACTAAATAACGGCAAACGGCACTCACTCCTCTTAAGTTTTTTTCAATCTCCTCTTTTTTCCAATAAGGCAACACATGTATATATAGGGAACAAATTAGGGTTAACACCAAATTGTCAATAATGTCCCTAAAGCCCATTTTAAAGCCCAAACTAAATAATTAGTTAAGAAAAAATAAAATTTAAATAATTTAAAATAATTAAAATAAACTTAAAATAAAAACTAATAATCCTATTGATTCCTAAAATAAAAAATATTATAAAAAGAACAAAATTTTTTTCAATATTTTTTATTTTATGATTTTTTGGATATTTTTATGAATAATTTAGAAAAAAGTGAAAAAAATAATATTTTAAAAAATGATTTAATTAAAATACGAAAATAATAATTAAATAATAATAAAAAACTATTTTTGTTATTTTTTTAATGAAAGATAGAAAAATTTAGAGTAAAAATAATAAAAAAATAAAAAATAAAAAAAGTGACAAAGGTGAGATTCGAACTCTCAACCTCTCACACTCATAACTCCTTACACATGTCCTCCTGCCAATTGTGCCATTTTTACTTTTTAGAAAAAAAATGCATGCCATATGATATTTACCTGCAAAAAGTCAAACGACTACACAAATTTGTTAGTAATTAATTAAATGCAATGAAATGCGACGACAAATCTTAGGGCAAAATTTGGGGTATTACAGTTATTATGATAATATTTCTCACCCAACCTCTCTTTGATGTTGGCAAAAAAAAAATCATGAAGTTTGACTTTGGTTTGACCACAGTTGACCTCAGTTTGACCTTTTAACTGCATTGACTGCTTTTGACTTATCTGATCATCTGACTGAGCAAACTTTTGAGAAAAGTCTTGAAACTTGACATGGGGGTTCTTATACACATATAAGATGTTATGAAACTCACTTGAGGTATTGGAAGTCCATTTAGCCTGATTAAAGTCAAAACCCTAGTTATGGATGCCCTGCTTAGGAGGTGCATTGTCTGAGGGAATTGTCAACTTCTTTGACCAATTGTGAACTATGTGAACCTTGTGAATCTTCATAAAATGTCTTGTGACACCCATGGGAAGTATTGTGAAGCTTGTGAACCTTATGAACCTCATGAAGTGACTTTGTAGACCTCATGACCCTCAGGGAAGCTTTGTAATCATTATGGATCTTGTGAACCTTGTGAACCTTCAAGAAGCAACCTATGGACTTCATGAACCTCATGAAAGGTCTTGTAGATGTTGAGAAATTTGGTGAACCTTGTGAACCTTCAAGAAGCAACCTATGGACTTCATGAACCTCATGAAAGGTATTGAAAGCACTGTGGGCCTTGTGAACCTTGTGAACCTTCATAAAGTAGCTTGTGGACTTTATGAACTTCATGAAAGGCTATGCAAGTTGTTGGAGAACTTGTGAACCTTGTGAATCTTCTTAGAACACAAAGTCTTGTATTGTGAGGGCAAATTTTGGGGTGCAACATCTGCCCCCGTCAAAACTGGTGACACCTGATGGTCGGTATATCTTCGACGCACAGGGGAGCGTGCGAACGAAGAAGAGGCTGATTAACACGAAGACCTTGCTCGGTTGCGCCTCGGGGGCGGACGCTCTGGAGTACCTAGGTAGGGACGCTTCTTCTTTCTCACGATTGTATGTTTTGTACGTTGCTGACTCTTTTTTGTTTTTTGCAGCGAACATGTCTTCTGTTGAAGAGCGGGTGAAGAAGCTGCGCGCCTCGAAGGTCGCCGGTGCTGCGAAGACGCGGGTGAGCCAATTGGTCGGGCAGGAAGCTGTGGTCCAGGGTGGTCAGAGTTCGTCTTCGTCTCCCCAGGAGAGTCAGTCTCCCTCATCTCAGGGAACTGCAAAGAGGCCAAGAACCGAGGAGCCCAGTGGCCTGATTGATCTGACGACCGGGTCAGTCGAGGAGGGTTACATCGTCCCGCCGTGCCACCAACACCCGGGTTATTTTCACGGGGCCCGGTCTCCCACTATTTCTGCCGGTGAAGTGAAGGCGGTCCGGGATGCCGATCGAGAGTCTCGTCGTCGCATCTTGGCGGAGGATTTGGCTGCGATGATGCAGACTTTTACCACGGCGATGGTCCTGAGTGAGGAGGGTTGCTCTGCCGCCGAGCTAACCAAGTTGCGGGGAGATCTCACCTTCATGCAGTCGCGCCTAGCCAAGCTCACCGATGATCTGGAGAAGAGTCAGAAGGACGCTGCTGACCAGCGTAAGCGGGCGGAAGGTACCGAGGAGAAGGTGACGACTGTCGAGGAAAAATTGGGGGCGACGGGGGCCGAGGTGCAAGCGCTGACGGTTCGCGTGGAGGTTCTGGATAGCGTCCTCCGTCCGATCGAGGATGAGACTGAGGAAGACAGGCGGGTGATTACGCGTGCTGATTTGATCGCCCGGATTCGGGTGCTGGAGAGTGATTGCCTGGACGCTGTTGAGGTCGGGTTCAAGAGTGTTGTTGTGCAGCTCCAAATCGTTAACCCTGGCGCCGCTTTGGTCGTGGACAGGGTTGGGCCCTATCATGAGATCGTCGACGGGAAGGTGGCCGACCCGGAGCTCGTCGTCCCCGACGTCGTCACGGTGGATACTGAGAAGAAGGGCGAGGATGTGTAGACTTTCCCCGGGCCTGTGTACTCGTAGTTTTTCTGGGCCTACGTGCCGATGTTTTTATAATTTTCTTTTAAGTGTCTTATTTTGACGGGCCTGCGTGCCCTTGATGATGTAACATAACTACTGGGCTGGTGCCCTTTTATAATTCTTGAGATTTTTCTAAGTGTGCGCTCGGTTTTGTTTTTTGCATGTTTGTTTATGCTCGTGTTATTTCTGCACGTACTTGTGTGCTCGAAATGTATGTATGTTTGAAATGCATGTTTAGTATGCCTTTGGGCCTGTCCGGGGTGGTAGCTCGACGACAATTGTTTCCGGCAGTGTGGGGAACTGGCCGGTTGGTCGGCTTTGTTGCCTGACCGGTTCGGGGGTAGTTCTCCCCGTGGCGTGGATGTCTCATCGCGAGCTGGGTGTCCTTCCGGTGTTGGTACGACGATGGGGAATCTCGATCGAGGTGTTCCCCGCCGAGCAAGGCCTTCTGCCCGCACACACAAGAGGCAGGGCTTGCTTTTACTCTAGTCGTTAGGAGACGCGAGGAGGTGCGGTGGTACCATGTCGCCCCCTAGTGGTCGTGACGGCTGGTCGTCGCGGGCAGTATTTAACTGTAGTACCGTTTCAGCTTCTCGGCATTCCATGGTCGAGCTAGTTGTTCCCCGTGTAGGTTTTTGAGATAGTAATCCCCGTGCTCCGTCTTGTCGCGGACACGGTAGGGGCCTTCCCAATTCGCGGCTAGTTTACCCTCGTGGGAGTCTTTCTGGTTTCTTCGCAAGACTAAATCGCCGATTTGGAAGTCACGTTTTAGGACTTTGTTGTCGTGGCGGAGTGCAACCTGCTGTTTCAGTCGGGCTTCCCGAAGGGCTGCTCCTGATCGAATCTCCTCGACTAGGTCGAGTTCCTCTCTTAGGGCGTCATCGTTGTCTTCGGTTTTGAGGGGAGCTTCAGTTCGTCTGGATGGCTCGCGTATCTCGACCGGGATCACCGCCTCGGTTCCGTACGTGAGGCGGAATGGTGTTTCCCCCATGGTTGAGTGGGGCGTAGTTCGCTATGCCCATAGGACGCTGTGGAGTTCTTCGACCCATGCCCTTTTGGCGTCGCCGAGTCTGCGTTTTAGCCTTCTGAGTATTACCCTGTTCGCGGATTCGGCTTGGCCGTTCGTCTGAGGATGCTCGACTGAGGTGAAGTGGTGCTTGGTCCCGAGCTTGGTGACGAAGTCCCGAAAGTTTTTATCGATGACGATGGCGAGCGGGACCCCGAATCTTGCGAGGATACTTATTTTGTAGAATCGGAGTATGTTGTGGGTCGTGATTTTGGCTAGGGCTTCTGCCTCAATCCATTTGGTGAAGTAGTCGACGCCCACGATGAGATACTTGTTCTGATAGGAGCCTAGGGTGAAGGGGGCGAGGATATCCATCCCCCACCAGGAGAACGACCACGGGGAGGAGAGGGATTTGAGTTCGGTCAGTGGGGCGAGGTGCATGTCCCAGTGCCTTTGGCATCTGTCACATCTCTGGACGTGCTCCCGCGCGTCTGTTTGCATCGAGGGCCAGTAGTATCCTGCTCGTAAGGCCTTTCTCGCCAGGGATCGTCCGATTCGGAGGTGCCTTCGTATGTCGAGAGCGTCGGGGGCTTCTCCATCCCGTGGGGGATGGGGGCAGCCATGATTTCGCGGGACAAGGGAGTCCTGTAGTCATCTTCGTCGCTGAGAGAGGGTGACCGAGGGGGGGACGATCCATTTGGCAGAGGTACCTGGTTTCGGGTCCTCGGCCTCCTGGCTGGGGGGTCGATGCGGGGAGGCCCGGTCGGGGCCCCTGCTCTGGCTTGTCGTCTCTGACGAACTTGTCTCGTTGGGGACCTTGTCCGCTCCCGTACTGCTTCGGGTTGGGGCCTCTCCAACCGAGGTCGTCGATTTCTGGGCTGAGGCGAGGGACTCCTCGAGTTCCCGTTCCGGTCTTCCCGCGAGGGGGGGGGGGGGGGACCTCGGCGGGACCTTGCGTTCTAGCGCTCCAATCCGCGTGTTCTGTTGAAACAATAGCTGGTTCGTCTAGTTGATGGTTGCGAAGAGGGCGGCCACCGTTGGGTCCGCTCCAGCCGGGACGGGAACAGGTTGGAACGCTACTGGGCTTTGGGGCCGGTGGACAGCCTGGTGTATCGGTTCTGCGGACGACGAAGATGCAGTCTGGCCGTCTCTCTCGTCGGTCTCCGTTGGGCGTGACGTCTCCGTTGGCTTGCCGCCGTTCACGGTAGTGTTGAGCATGAAGTCGTGCATGGTATCGTCGTGGTGTGGGCTAGCCATGATCGTGGAGTGTTGGTGAAACTTTGGTTTTCTGCTCGGAGTAACGGGGAAATTTCTGTTCCCACAGACGGCGCCACTGACCTGACCTGATCAGAAGGGGATCACAGGCTGGCCACACTCTGTTGGACTGCTACCTGTTCATCGGTGATGAGGAGGAGAAGGGGGTGTACCTGCAAGACACTCTGATGCCAAAGTAAGGAATTGGGCAGAGTGAGAGCAAAGTACAGAAAATGGGTAAGAAGTGTGTTACCTGACCCTCTTGTGGAGGAGGATATTTATAGAGGGACCCCAGCGCTGGGCCAACGGTCACTTGCGTTGGGCTGGATTGCCAGGCCCAACCCAGGTGACTGTTAGGGCTTACGTGGAGTAGTGAAGACAAGGACGTGGTCTTCGCCCTAGTCCAATTGTCCCGTGGTCTCCGGAAAGTGGGTTTGACCTGCTCTTTCGGAGGTGGGCAGTTGGGGGATGACGTGTCCCCGCGGAGGGGAGCACGTGGAGAACGTGCGACTGGCACGTTGATCTCCCCGCGGAGGGGAGCTCGCGAGGTTCCCCGAAGGTGTGTTGTTCTCCCCGAGGAGGGGAACACACAAGGACGTGGGGAAGACGCGTTGTCCTGCTCGTGGCGTGGGGATTCTGCCCGCGGAGGGCTGTTCTGCCCGACGAGGGGAGAGCGCCGAGGGCACCTTGAGGCACGCCGTCCTGCTCGGCGGGAGCATATCCTGCCCGTCGAGGGGGTCGCGTGCCCGGCCAGCCTAATTAGGTCATACTGGGCCTTGGCTGCGCATCATTGGGCTGGGCCGCGAGGTGAGGCCGGGCCCAGGCCAGAACAAAAACATTAAATGAAATTAAAAAAATAATCAAAATATAAAAAAGGAAATGGATGGAAATGAAACCCTAGAACAACATGACCTCATTCGCCAATCTGATTGGCGAAATTCCTCCAAGATGACCTCATTCGCCATTTCACCCGGCGAATTGCAGGTTTCCAATTTTCATTTGTTCCCTTTCGCCAATCTAAATGGCGACCTGCTGTTGATAAGTTAGTCACTTTAGATAATTTTTTAAAATATTAATTATAATAATAAATAATATTTAATATATGGTTATTATAAAAAAAAATTCAAAAATTAATACTTATTTGATTTAGAATAGTCGACTTTAAAGACCATGGGGTTTATAATAGTTTAAAAAAAATTTTTAAAAGAATTATTGGTTAACATTCTCAATATTGTAGTATTAAAATTTAAGAGCGCTTAATTTTGTGCATTTAGATACTAAGGTCAATGCAGACATAATACAGAGCAAAATATATACTACATTCTGAGATCATTAAGAAACGATTTTCTTTGAAACCAATTTTAAAAATGAGTATAAAATTATATTTTTTATTCATCAATAACTAGGAAATAAATTTATATTCATAATTGTTTAATAGTTATTTATATTTATAATAGCATTTTTAATATAAGAGATTTTATTTGAACGCAGAGTTGGACATTTAATATAATATCTTCTATAAAATTATAAATATATATGTTTTTAACTCAAAAATTTATGTCTAAATGTCACCTTTGTATTAATAAACTTTTTAAATTTTCCTTATAAGAATTTCAAATATTTTGAGGTAAACTGAGAAAAAAAGTGAAATAAATTGAATTCAAAGATAAGATATTTGAAACTCAGTACTTCAATTTTTGTCTTTTTATTTATAGAAGTATTGGTAATCTAACTCAATTGTTAAACGTATGCTGTTAATCATAGTTAATGGTAAAAATCTAGATCTATGCCTCAATTTTTTTTCTTTTTTATTATATTGTAGCATATTATAGTGCACATTAACATTCATATAAATGTATTTGTTTTTAATTTATATTGAAAGAACAATTTTTATAATATATGTCATTTTATAAATGTCAGAAGTTCTAGACATCATATATTATTTCTAATAAAATTTAGTGATTGTCGCAGATAAAAAAAATTGCTTTCATTCGAATTATTGTCCAACTGCACCATACTTATGTGATAATTTGTGTAAAGAAACAATTCCTGAAATTGGTGGATATTGTAATAGTGAAACGGGCGCATATTGTTGCAAGTAGACATTAGGGAGTTTTAAAAATAAAATATATAGTATCTTCATTTGTTAGAAGAAATATATCTTCAATCACTTCCATGAAATTTTAATGAAAATAAATTGAATAATTAATATTGTAATTCATATTTAAAATATCATTACAATAATTTTTATATATTAGTGGTAAGAACTAGTTTATAATTCTTAACAAAAACCTTTTTTTATTTAATTATAGTATTTATTAATTACAACTTTAAATATATGTTTTTATTTATTTAATAATGATGATAATAATAAAAATAATCGTAATAATAGTCAAATAGTAAAAATAAGATAACAATATTGAGTTATAAAATAACTCAACATAATTTAAGTAAAAAAAAATATTTGTATATCTTTCAAAAAAGGAAAAAAAATATTTTTTACTTAGAGTGTTTAAATAAAGAATTAAATAAAATTTTAACATTTAAAATATAATAATTTTTTATAAAATTATGAAATATTTATCCTTAGAGATTTTTTAATATTTTTTTATAGCGGAGAAACTCTAATGTTGCCAACAATTTTATAAAAATAATACTTACAATATTATGTTGCTGTACAAGTTCTAAGAAAAACTAACAAATTCATAAAACAAAGGAAATGAAAAAATATCATTTTAAATTTATATTTATTCATTTAATATGATAGTACAATAGTAGTTTTTATCCTCATTATATACAAAATCATTTACATTAAAATAAGAGTAAATATTTCACATCTGAAATATGTTGACGTGTATATAAAATATTCCACATTTAAAAAAAAACTAATTTAGGAAATACAACTCATTAATATATGAATTCATTCGTGTTTTTATTGGAGAATTAAGATAAATGGTAAAAGAAAAATTTAGTATTTATTTGTTTTAGAATAATCGACTTTAGAGACCACGAGGTTTAAAACATTGAGAAAAATGCTTGATTTTCATTTTCACCATAATTCGAGAATTGTAACTTCAATTAACGCATAGTCGAATGCTTCAGAAAGCTCTTTCAATGTTTTATTTTATAGTGAAGTAGAAACATGATGTTATGCCACTGATTGATAGGATAGTGTTGATAAACCATCGTGTATGGTATGATGATGAGATTGAAGTGAGTTGAATACCTTGTTTCACTACTACGAAAAACCCATATCACAACGGTTGAAAAATGGCTACCATCACGCTGGTCCAACTGTTGTGGCATAAAATATCATTGTATGTATGATGATTTCCACCACGGACGTGCGGCCGTGATTGCATCCATGTAGCGCGCTACCATCAACAACAAACCATAAACAATAAACCCAATACAACAAACATATCAAGGCATAAAATGCTTCAGAAACATACCATACATGTCAAGTCTCATAATGACGTGTCAACAATGAAATAAGGATAAAGATAACTTTAAACCTGCAAACTTGTGTATATTTTGAACGAATGTCATTCTGGATTTTTGACACAAAATTGTAAGGCTAAATTTATCTTCATCCTCTTTATTGCAAGAAGCATCCATACCTACAAGACAAAAAAAGAAGAAAGTTCAAACATCATGAAACAAACTATTGTTTTATAAAAAAAACTATAGAGAAAATGAACCTGTAAATACCCATTGGCTAATATTTGTTGTTATGGTATCGTTTTGGGGTTCCATATGAGAGAGATGAGTGACAGAGTTGTTAGGATTTTGTTTTGAGAGAGGAGTGAAAGAGTTGTTAGGGTTTTGGCTTGAGAGAGGCGTCTGTGATGTACTGAAGTGATAGATAATTTTGCTTATGTATTGTGAGATATTGGATCAAACTCTAGTATGCTGTCGGAGTAATGCGTGTTATAGCCAAAGTTTATTCTAACATGCATTAGTCGATATTGCTAGGTTTGTTAGCATTTTGAATTGGACCTTACTTGTAAGCCCAATTGGACCTTACTTCGACCCGCTCACTTTGCATTCCTTTTGGAAATCAGTCAGACTCTCGCCAGCTTGAGGGTAAACTTCCTCGAGCTTTTCTTCAGTCTTCTTGCTAGGACCATCAGTAATCTTGATTATCATGCATTCAACCATTTCAGTTGTTTGGCGTTTATTGAGTCCTTCAATAGCCTCCACCATCGTGCATCGTATAGCTCAGAATACAAAGCCTCTCCGACTTTCAGAGGATCCGTGTCCACTTGCATTTTGGGCCTTTTGCCAAATTGAAGTCGGCCTTCCTTCAAAGCTTTCTGCACCAAGTCCCTAAAAAGAACACATTGATATGTCTTATGACCAAGGAAATTATGAAATTTACAAAATCCTCTTTTTTTTCTTTTTTCCTAGAGGGGGATTTTTGCCCAATGAGGGACAATAATCTGACCATCTTTAACCAGCAAATCAAATATTTCATCGCACTTAGATACATCAAAAGTATACGTTTTTGCGATGTATTTGTCTGTTTTTTCAGTTTCAACCGGATTTTTCCCATTTAACGGTTTTAATGATTTGCATGTGTATGGGGGTCCTGACTTTAGTTCAGCCACGTTGACCACATTATTATTGACAAGTTCCTCATCAGTAGATGAGTATTCGTCAGCGGCCACATACGAAACTTTCTCTGTTTTACAGTATCTATTGGCCTGGGTTTTCTCATTTTTTAGACGCTCGACCTGACGGACTCTATCCGCTAGTTAAGCCATATCTCTGAGATATTGTGTATCTAATTTTTTCCTTATTGAATAATCTAAGCCAGCAGCCGTTATTTCGACTAGTTCATTCTCAGGGACTTGCGTGAAGCATCACATTTTCAACAGTATAAACCTGTTAAGACATTGGTCTACTGACTCTGTAGTCTTTCGTTTGACGCTGGCTAACTCTTTCAGACTGATTTTCGATTGTCCCGTGTAAAAATGTTCATGAAACAATCTTTCCAATTGCGCCCAGATCTGGACGGACTGTGGGGGTAAAGTGGTGAACCAAGTGAATGCATTTTTGTGAGGGAACTGGGGAAGTATTTTAATTTTAAATCCTCGTTGTTCGCTATGTCTCCAACTTCAGTTTGGTATCTAGAAACATGCTCAACGGTGGACTCCTTGGTCTCTCTGACAAATTTGGTTAACTTTGGCACTTTCCACCCTCTGGGAAACTCTGTTTATAGGTCAAATTCTGGTAGTGGGGACGTATACATTCACCGTCGAAGGCCTGGATTCGCCCTGTTGCGAACCATGATTCGTTCTACCATGGCTTCTAAGTTGGGTTCACCAGTCATGACTTCATGTTGAACCTGTCTGACCACACAGTCGGGGTCCTGGTTTCTATGAACTAAAACAACGGGAGGCCATTGGGACACCCTAGGTGTGTGTTCAGCCTCGTGGGGATATTGGTTAATTATTTTGTTAAAGACTCCGTCTTGTCGAACTGGCGTCTACGATCGAGGTGGAGGCGTCTGTCGACCTATGGCCCTAGGAGCACCCAAAAAATCACCTATCTGTGTCATCTGAGTCACCAATTGTTGGTAACTCCGAGTCGAATCGTTTATTAATGGCCTTAATATGGTGCCCATTTGCTAGGTCAGCATGTGGACCATTTCATGGTTACTTTTGTCCATTTGTTGCCTCATGACGGTGACAAAACTTGACGTAAAAGTTGGGAACGAAAGTGATGGAACACTAAAACCTGGGGACCTCGTGACTTGGTTCTTCAAAGGCCCTAAACCCTGATATGGGGAGAATGTTGACGAAGAGCTTTCCTCAAACAGTGGGCCACTGAGATGCAGTCTCGACATAAACTTTGTCGGCATCCCAAAGGCCCTAGGGGCTGGCATTGTGAAACTAGGCATATATTGCCCCCAGCCCCTGTCACCATGGGCCTAGGTTCAGGTCGACACGGCGTCATGACTGACCCACCTTGTGCCGTCAACACCGCAGACACAATGTCAGTGTTGATGTCATTTGTTTGAGTCACAACTGTATTTCCCTTCGAAGACGGTTTTTCGTTTGGACGTGGTATCACCATCTTACCACTATGCAAATGCATTCACCCAAACCCTAGAGTCCCACTGGGCGTGCTAATTTATTCGCACGCATTTTCGTACGAACAACCTCTGGCCTCCTAACGCAGGTTTACTCACGGTACCGGTCAAACGAGTCCCAGAACACTTGGTTTGGGATGTATGGGAAAGTGGTGGAATGGTGTTTATTTTAAATAGGCTAGGAACTATGTGTAAGTAAAACTGAAAACTAGATAAATATGTGTACAAAGGAGTGAGAAATAACTTATGTAAATGAGTAAAAACAAGGCAAAAACACTTTTAGAATTAATGACATAAATTGCTCATAAAAAGGGGAATGTGGACGCGATCATACATCTTATAGGAGTGAAAGCTCTTTTCTCGTAACGCTTTGGTACTAAGAGTATTTTTATTACAGTATTACAAAAACGCGCCCCTTAAAATAAAAACATGCATTGCTTTAAATAGGGAAATAAATAACTGCCATGTTGAATCTAGTGATGTCACGTGTTCGCCCACTACTTTTATAACTTCCCACATTCTTGGATTTCAAATCCATTTCCTGCTAAAATAGTTGTCTCTTTGCATGGAATTTAGTTGACCTAGTCGACCGACACCATCTGGGGTCAACCCAATAATCTTCCTCTTGTCGATGTCGACCCTTTTCATCAACAATTTACTTAGCCTGTCGACCAATCTTTGTGTCACTGCTCTCTGGTCGAAACTTCCAGTCAACAACACTCATCTGACTTTATTTTTGCTTTTGCATCATCTGTGTAGTATAACCTTCTTTTCATCATGTGTAATTCCCAAATGATTGGCCAGAATAAAATCTCATATTTACAGATAAATTAGTCAAATTGAAAGTCAATTGTGCAAAAAAAATTAGTGGACAAAAAGTTTCAAAATCAAGCTTGCAAACGTCAGTTATATTAATCTATGTTCCGCGTAGTTTAACCTGGCGTGCTCGTTTTAATTTTTCTGCTGCTTTTCGGTCGGGTTTTGATTTGTCTGAGCATTTTTACCAGTCCCGATTTATTTCGAAATTTAGCCAAAGGCTGTATTTTTTCGGGTCGTTTATTCCGCGTTGATAATTTTGGTGCAGTCATTTTTAATTTTCGAGTAATTTGATACTCGACTTTTTATTCATTTTTTTTTATCATTTTATTTTTTATTTTAGTTAAAATGATTATTTTATTTTTGTTAGAATTAATTTAAGTTTAATTAGTTTGAATTTATTTTAATTAATTGATTTCATTTCTTTCTTTTTTTTTAAATAATTCAAGAATATTTGTATTTATTTGTTTTTGGTAAACTTGTTTGCTAAGGTTCAAAAAAAGTTTTTTTCTATTTGCTTTTCATAGTAAACATAGTTTTTAAATAATTTGGCATTTCACACTACAACGGCAGCAGCCGCCCCCTAACTCACACATATCCCTCTGCTCGAACCGCCATGTGAGTCTCACGGTACCACCTTGTTTTGCCCCCCAAAATAACCTGCATAACCTTAGCAACAACCACTTACTCTTTACAACAAATGTTATCATTACAAACCATCTCCTTCTATTTTCACTGAACACAACTTTACTTTCACCTTTGCACAGTCGCGTCATAGTGTACATGTCTACATCTCATTTCAAAAAATGCAAAAAATATAAGAGAAAAAAGTGAAAGGTTGAAGTTTGATTTTCCTCCTTCATAAACTTCCTTGCGCACATTGCTACACTTCAAAAGGCAATAACAACTCAAATAGGTTCTTCTCCATATCTTTAACCATTCATCACCATTAAACTCACACTCATGGTCTTTCATTCCTTCAACAACATAATTCACATTCATACTTACTTCATCACAACCAATATTACTCCAACCTTTCACGTGTCGGCAACAACCATAAACTCGTCGCCAAAAAACCATGTCCACCCCTTTCTGTAACTCATGAACCAACCTCTTTCAAATTTCATTAACCTTCCTTCCCTCCCTTCAACAAACTCGACCTCTCTCAACCTCACGCAAACCCTCTGTTCATCCGTGATTCGCTCCTCCGCCATTCCTTTGTTGCTGACCAACATAATGAATCACCACCCAAGATTACTCTTTCCCCACCAAAACCGTCACACTCACTCAGCCTCCGTTAATCGTGAAACCCGTGTTAACCACCACCAACACCTCCAAATTCTCTTTGTCATCCTTCTGTTTCAATCTTCCTCTGCCTTACACCGACGAACTGTTTTCAACACCACCATGATTTTATTCTTCTCTCTCAACCCACGTGAATCACAACTCAACAACAACTTAAACCTTCAACCTCATTTGCGATGCACCACTGTAGCTTGCTTGTAATAGCTGCAGACTAGACGAACAACCGCAGATAGTGAAATGCATTTTTGAAGTTTCAATTTGGATTTCTATTGTACTGATTTGTTGACAGGTACCTAACGTGGTGCTTTCCTTCGAGATTTGGAGTCTGAAATATTGGTTAAATAAAGCTTCGAGGTGATGTGTGGTTGTTGCATTAATTGTTCGATGTTGTGGTAACAGCCTGAATTCGACCCTATTTTACAACTCCAGTAGCAACAATCTCCTGGGGGTTCAAACAACAACAATCCCAACATAGTGGTGACTTACGTTTTTGCAACGACGAACCAAATTCACCACCTCAATACATTACAATAGTATCAGCAATACTATGACCTTTCTCCGACAATAAATCGATGTTCAAAAAAAGCCGCACCCTTCCATCTCATGTAGGAAGCGCGAGGATGCAATTTCGCTGATTATGTCTGCGATAGTCGCTGCTTCAATAGTCAAATCGACAGTTGTTGAAGGTATGATTTTGAATAAGATCTTGCTGATGATATACATGCATTGTTTCAAATCCCCTAAACACCGGAGAGATAAAAAGTTAGTCCCTAGTTAACCACTTTGAGCTTGGAAGTATGAGTTTCCTTCGGATATACGAACCCTTACGCTTAACCTGGGGTATGGATAGTATTCAGTTAACTTGACTATGCATTCAAAGTTGCAAGATGAGACATTTCGTCTGAGGATCAACCATATTCCATTCTTCACACACATCCTAAAGTGTTGAAAGAATCATGAAAAATCCAAAGTTATGCCGGTTATTCTTCAATGACCAATGACTTGGCAGTCACAAGCCTTTCCAAAATAAAGAGAAAAAACATTAGAAAAAGAGAAAGTCTGCTAAGTCGAACACCTGAAGAGGCAACTTAGGCAAAAATTAAGGCAATCTCGATGGACTCAAAAAAAATCATTCCATGCAAAAGTTAGGAATCAAAAGAGGTCCTTAAATCCGCAAGCAAGGATAAATAAGATTTAGTGAACACCGCTTCAAAAGTCAAAGGGTCACTAACATCCACAAAAGCAAAATAAGGTGATTGTAATTTCAAGCGAACTTGAATCCTCTTCTTCACTCTTACAACGTCAAACTCTAGTTGTGTGTGTTAAGTTTAACTGAACGTAGAAATGGAGATCATCACGAAGAAGGGGTGGGTACGAATCAAATTTTGAGCCTTATATCCTTTATTTTTATAACTATGAACCTGACCACGTTACAACCCTCAAAACACCTAATTGAAGTGGGGTTTATTCTGAAAGCATAACACAGCAAGGTTGCGTAAACTTACTCCTACAAGATTTGTTAATCTTCTTTTTACTATATCTTTCACATTAGCTAAATCAGCATTGCGTTTGGGCAAATAGTCCATTCGTCACACACTATCACATCATTCTAATAATGATTGATTTTTTCAAAACCTACATGATCGTCGCATTAAAATTTCCATTTTTAAATGAACAATTTTAACTGTAAGCAAGTACTTGACATCAAAGAGATTCCAAAAAGGAGCAATTAAAGAAGACTTGATCATTCATCAAAGTTGATCCAGAATCAACAACACCTTAAAACCCTATGGATCAAGGACATGTCATGTTTACTAAGGAATCAGTCCAATCTAAACCAAATCTCTAAGCACCAGTTGATCGGAGAATCATCTCAAGACTCTACTAACTAAGGACAGGCCATTCAGAGTTTCTTTTGATTAAGGAAAAAAGTCCCTCCAGTATTTAATTAGCACAAGTTAAGTCGGTTCAGTGCTCATTTTGGCACAAGTTACTTCAAGAGTATGCCTAAGTTAACTATTCCAAGAGTTGGTTAATCAGAGACGAATCCTTTCATGACTCAAAATTCTAGGGTAAGGCATCTCGAGGTCATCTCATGGTACATCAGATTCCAACTTCCTTTCAAGGAAAAATTATTCAAAGATCCACCAGACTGGGGTAAGTTGAACTACACTGGGGCAAGACCTCTCCATGCCTTCAAGCTACTCAATAATATTTTCCATATGTTAGCAACTGTTGAGTTCAAAATCAATATCGGGGAATCATGTTGTCACCCCATCAAATAACCTTTGCATGTCAACAGAAGACTTGTTGCAAATACATTCCGTCCATTACCTACCTCAGAGATATTTCTGGAAACGTCTATATCGTTACATAAATCATCATAATGCATTAGTCGCGTTACTTTGCTCATGCATAAAGCCATGCATATCATTTCATTCATCGGGCATAACCCAACTATATGAATCAGACCTCAAAAAGTCTTGTAACCCAAATCACTTCAAAACCAATTACCGTCTGGAGAATCTTCTCAAGATACCAGTTCTCGTCTGGTAGACAACTTTTAAACTAGTTCTCGTTTGGTTACTCATTATTTAGCAGCATTTCAAAGTCCAGTTTTCATATGGCAAGCCATAAAGTCAGTTCCCATATGATAAAAAAACAAAGAGTCAGTTCTCGTCTAACAACTTAACCTTCTGCCACCATTCTTTCTTGGTAGCATACCCCTTAAAAACCAGTTCTCGCCTGGTAGATCACCTTCAAAGTCCACTTTCATTGGCAACAAAGAATAAAACCATATAAAAATCCAATCACCGTCAATCTGATCTCGCACTTAATCGAAGCCCAACTTTACTTGGCACCCTAAAACAAAGCCCAATCATACTTGGCATTCTAAACTAAAGCCTAATCATACTTGGCATCCCTAACTAAAGCCCAATCATATCTAGCATCCTAACTAAAGCTCAACCTTACTTGGCACAACCTTTGAATCACATATCCTCATATCCCCCGCAGCCTGAGCCTACATCGACATTTTGCATGCATAATCATCATTGCATTGCATCCTCAAATGCGTAGCATTTCCATTCATTATGGAGCATTACGCCATAGAAAAATTCAAACATATGCATACGAAGCATGAGCCAGATTTATAACCTAGCTAAAGTCCTAAGTCAATCTTCAAACACAACATATAATACATCCCCCACAGAGAATGTAGAGTCCATTCCCTAGCAAATATTTCAACCAATCCCCAAGGCCATAGATATGTCGATCTTACCCTTTGTCTACCCTTTGTTTCCCTAGTGGAGTCATCTTTCTGTGTACAGTTTCTCGAGGTTGTAAATCCATTGATTTCTTGTGCTTAGATCTGTCGATCTTGTCACTCTCTTTCTGGTTGTAGATATGTTGATTCTACTCCTTATTACCCTTTTTTGGATTATAGATCCATTGATCTCACTTCCTATTCCCTAACTTTTGAGTTGTAAATCCGTTGATCTTACTTCTCTCCACCTTTTGGGTCGTAGATCCGTTGATCCTACTTCTTATTCATAGGTCCGTAGATCTTTCTTGAGTCACAAATCTGTTGATATTGTTTCGCTTTATCTTAGGGTTGTAGATTTGTTGATCCTACTTCTTATTCATAGGTTTGTTGATCTTTCTTGAGTTACAAATCTATTGATATTGTTTCTATTCATTTTAGGGTTGTAGATCTATTGATCCTACTTCTTATTCATAGGTCCATTGATCTTTCTAGTGTCACAAATGTGTTGATATTGTTTCTCTCCGTTTTAGGGTTGTAAATTCGTTGATCCTACTTCCGTTCCATAGATCCATTGATATTTCCTTTGAGTTGCAAGTTCATTGGTGTTGTTTCTTTTCGTTCTTGGGTTGTAAACTCGTTGATTATACTTCTTGTCCATAGATTCGTCGATCTTACCTCTCTTTATCTTCCTTTGGGTCATAGATTCATTGATCTCGACTTTCTTCTACCTTACTTTCCATAGCATTGATATCCTTACCCTATTTTACTTCATTACTAATTACCATTGTTTAACTATACCCAAAACCTTTTACTAGATAAACCTGAGAGTCTTTCAAGCATTCGTCACATTGCACGTCTGCATCTCATAACATATCATGGCATATTATCCTCGCTTCTCCAGTATATCATTGCATTTATTTTTTTCAATCGGTCAAAATTCTAGGTATTCTAGTATTTAATCCTCTTCTACCTTGAATGTCTGAAAAGTCGTTGTCATTCATACATTCAGGTCTAAGAAGATTAAATAGGGGCAGTTGTCATACCCCAAATTTTGACCATACTTTTTTTAAACTTGCACTCGTCTGACTTTATTTTCGCTTTTGCATCATCTGTGTAGTATAACATGATTTTCATCATGTGTAATACCAAAATAAATTGCCAGAATAAAATCTCGGATTTACAGACAAATTGGTTAACTTGAAAGTCAATTGTGCAAAAAAAATTAGTGGACAAAAAGTTTCAAAATCGAGCTTGCAAATGTCAGTTATATTAATCTACATTCCGCATAGTTTAACCTAGTGTGCTCGTTTTAATTTTTCAGCTGCATTTTTGTCATGTTTTCATCAGTCTGAGCTGTTTTACCGGTCCCGATTTATTTCAAAATTTGGCCAAACGCTGTATTTTTTCGGGTCGTTTATTCTGCGCTGATAGTTTTGGTGCAGTCATTTTTAATTTTTGAGTACTTTGATACCCGAATTTTTATTCGTTTTTTTATCATTTTATTTTTTATTTTAGCTAAAATAACTATTCTAGTTTTATTATAATTAATTTAAGTTTAATTAGTTTAAATTTATTCTAATTAATTGATTTCATTTCTTTCTTTTTTTAAATAATTCAAGATTTATTTTTAAAATTCTTTTTGGTAAAATTGTTTGCTAAGGTTTGGGAAGAGTTTTTGCTATTTGCTTTACATAGTAAACCTAGTCTTTAAATAATTTGGCATCTCACACTACAACAACAGCAGCCGCCCCCTAAATCACACATATCCCTGCCATATGAGTCTCACAGTACCACCTTAATTTGTCACCCAAAATAACCTACATAACCATAGCAACAACCACTTACTCTTCACAACAAATGTTATCATTACAAACCATCTCCTTCCATTTTCACTAGAAAAAACTTTACTTTCACCTTTGAACAATTGCGTCATGAATACATGTCCTCTTCTCATTTCAAAAAATGCAAAAAAAAATATAAGAGAAAAAAGTGAAAGATTGAACTTTGATTTTCCTCCTTCATGAACTTCCCTGTGCACGCTGTTGTCGCTACTCGAAAATGCAACAACGGAGAGGCGAGAACGGAAAGACAGAAGAGTCGCCATCAAACTTTATTTATCCCAAGAAGGGAAAGGAAAACATTGATAAAACCACAAAAAGAAACGGATAAGATGGTCTCGCAACCAAGAGAAAGGGTTCGAAATCCGGTTATGCAAAGGGAAGGTATTAGCACCCCTCGCATCCATCATACTCGATGGGAACCATTTGTTTTTCTATATGTGATGATGTTTGCTAAAAGATGCTGCTATAAAGAGTGTTATAAGGGTAGAGAGAAAGGTTAGAGACAGGAAAAGAGAGATAAAGGGGAAGAAGAGACTCGGTAGGACCTCGCGGTCCTATGCCTACGTATTCTCAGCAGGTATGAGAAAGTCAGAGTCAACGTAATTCGGAGAACTATGGATAAAAAGATAGAGGAGTGCTCGAAAAGGATTGAGGCTCTTGTGCCTACGTATCTTCACTTAAAAGAAGTGAAGAATCAGAGCAGCCGTAGTTCGGCCTATGGTTAACTGGTATTTTGTGGACAATGCTAACGTACACATTCTAGCAGTTAGGTGTATTGCAGCTCGCTTGTGGAGTCTTAGTCGTTACCTGTTTATCGTAGAACGAACGTAACACATCCTTTTTGAAAAGAGATAGTTTTCGCCATCAAGGCAAGATGTCACATTTGATTTGTGGAGGCTATTTTTAAGGGTGAAATAGGTCTCGGATAGTAACCTCTTGCGGGTAGTACCCAATTCTTTATCTCAAAAGATTTATTGTGAAAATGGTGTGGCGAATACAAGTATGTCTTCATATTGAAAGACGAGTATCGAGACCACACACTCTACAGTGAGTATCCTGACACTCGGAGAGGAAGAAGTCTTCACTCAATCCTCTCTCTTTAGTTCAATACAAAGAGAACTTCATTCTCTTTATTAAAGATGTTTTGATCTTGAATGGCAAGTGCTTTATGATAGTGACCCTAAAGGTAATGTCAAGCACTCGGGATAGGAGAAGGCCTTCGCCTAAACACTCCGGAACCATTCAAGTTTATTAGGAAAAGAGTTTTGAAAATGAACTTGGTAAGAGACCAAGGTTTTTAGACTTAATAGAGAAAAGTTTGAAAAGATGTTTTGAAAAGAGAGGGTGGTGAATAAAGCATGGTAGGTTGATGGCGATGTGCGAAGCAATCGAATTTCAAGGGTTGAATACATACAAGGTTAGTGTGGTTTGAGGGAAGAGAGGTTAAATGAGAGGGAGAAACCCTAAGGTGATCCAATTTGAAATGAGTTTGAAGATGGCTTGATGTTGGATCAAGCCTCATTTGTTTTTTATTTTGAAAACGTGTTCTAGCCTAGTTCATTTTTATCTTTTCTTAACAAGTAGCAAGCAAGCATGAAAATAACTAAGCTATTATACTGTAACGGGAGAGGGAATCATATAAAATATAGGGGATTGCGAGAAACAAATGGTCTCATTGTCAGGTAGCCCAAGAGAAAGTCGTGTGTGTGTGTGTGCGAGGTGTTCTAAATTAAACAATGAAAACGAGCTCGAACAAAATAAACATATTAGGGTTTATGTATATGGTTTAAACCTCAATACCCAAGATAATGATCAACAGTCCACCAACTTAGGGTTTTTAGGGTTTCGATAATTTTATCGTGTTTTTGTTATTTGTTATTTTGAATGAAATAAACAAGGAAAAGAGTTAGATGAACAAGATATGAATAACGTGACATGATGAAATATGGATAATGATTATAAGATGAGCAAGATAATAAACAGGATAATATCAACGATAACGTGAACAGAAAATATGTGTAAAAATATATGAACAACAATATATTAACAGAAATTAAATCAAGGGTATATTTGCCTGAAAAGTAAAGCAATTGTAGATTGAACAAAAATTAAAGTCAAGAGTTAATGATTGATTGAATGACATGGGTCAAAAAAAGTGGAATCTCGTCTTAATCATAAACTTGTGTCAATTAATCGACGGTAACCTCTCACGATCCCAAAGTATAAAAAAATGATCAAAATGATCACTTCCTACAGATTTGAAGTAATGAAGATTATCGACTTCGATAAGTTGACATTTACGAATATAAAGACTTCTTGACCGATAAAATAAAATAAAATCGAGATGAAATTGAAAGCAAGATTAAATCTCTTCTTGATCGCAAACCTTATATTAATTAATCGAAGGGAACCTCTCACGATCCCAAAGTATAGAAAAATGATCCAAATGATCATTTTCTATAGATTTGAAATAATGAAGGTTTTAACAACCTCGAAAACTAACGTTTGTGAATCGGAGACTTCATCAATTCGAAAAATGTAATAAAGTCAAGAATGAGAAAGAAAATGAAAAGTGAAAAGGTGGGTGGTCTCGGACTCATTACTATCTATCAATAATTTGACTGATAATAATTTCGAAGGTCTCGTCATCGACTCAAAAAGATGAAAAGAAAATAACTATCATCGAAAATGATAATCAAGACATAAAAAGAATTTAAGGTGATAAAAATGATTTTTAACATAATCTCTAAAGAAATGCAATTAACAAATCCCTAATTAATTAAATAATTAACAAGAGAATCAACTTGTATATATATAATAAGAAAAAAAACACTAGAAACTTAAAAAAGAAAAACAAAATCAATAAACAAAAGGGTTAAAACTTGGAGTGTGATTAACACAAACGGGTGTATGGGCATATGGATGGGTGGAATCACTATGGGCCTTTATCCCATTCATCCACCCTTCAAAACAAATAAAAAATGGTAGGATTTAAAAAAACTAAGGTGTGAAAAGGATTTCTGGGGACAGGCCAAGCCCAATCACCAAGCGGGCCAATCCTAGGTCTATTATCCTTGGCATCGTCACTAATTCATCAAGCACATAAGAAAAAAATGCCATGAAAACAGAACCGAGAAGCACAGCTTCCAATCCAAAACGAGAAAAAACAAAAACAAGCAAAGACATGATTGAAACTCAAAACCACAAAACGACATCAGCGTAAATCACATCCTTTCCACCTTCTCGACGTGCGACTCTATCTTTCCTCTCTTACGAGTTTCGTATCACTCTGTTCTCGCCCTTTTCCTCTTTCTATTTATCAAACTGGTTCTCTGCTTATTTTCGATCCAGATTCGTTTTTCACATCAATCTTTTTTTTCTCCGCTTTCTGCTTTTTGGGTTTTATTGTGGTGAGGTGATTTGGGGTTTTGTTTGTGGAAACAAGTTATTTTGCTAATGGTTAACAAAAGGTTGTTGTTGTTGTTCTGGTTGAGCCCCCCCCCCCCCCCCCCGAAAAAAGATTGAAGGTTTTTTTTTTGTTTTAACATCATGAATCAAG
Source organism: Lathyrus sativus (assembly GCA_963859935.3). NCBI lineage: Eukaryota > Viridiplantae > Streptophyta > Magnoliopsida > Fabales > Fabaceae > Lathyrus > Lathyrus sativus. The sequence goes on from OZ012735.1 coordinate 755,572,568, forward strand.
TAGTGCAGCTGTTGGTGGTTCTTTTTCTTTACATAAATTCCTCCCTCCTCCTTTTATGAGAGAAGGGCGCAGGATCTTATAAAGGGATTTTTTTTGCATTTGAGGGAATTGTGAGGAGAGATTTATTGTGCAGGTTTTTTTTTGTTTTGTGCTGAGGTGAAGTTTTATGTTACTAGGGGTGTCATGGAGTCCTGTTCTTTCTCACTGCGTCAGTTTTTGTTGTGAATACGGCTGAAAATTATATCGTACGGAGTCAAATGGTGGCTTCAGAGTGGATTAAAAGGTGTGGTTGTGAATTCGTTTTAGAGGAACTTCCGTACGAATTGTGCAGGTCGTACAATGGTGGTAATACATTGAGGGTTATGTGGTAAAGTGGATCAGGATAGCTCGCAGAAAATGCAAAGGACGAATATTCGAATAACGGTCACTATAGACACAAGTTGTCATTTTATGAATCCTCTTTTCAAGTTGTGGGGCAGGCTGATGTTTGAATGAATTTTTTTACAAGTTTTGGAATTCATGGCTTGGTGTTTAATTGCTTTAGGTGTGTGTTGCTCGATGGCTTGTCTGCGAAAATGGTTGTTGGAAAGTTTGGTACAGCTTTCGTCGTGTGGGGCAGGAATTGTTGTCTTTTGGTCACGAGCTTTTTCAAATCCCCTTCTTTTTTTTTTATCAAAGGCTTGTGTAATAAAAGACTGAAATGTAAAATGGGTTTGAGACATATCTTTTGTGTTGTATATGGGCTAATTGGGATTTTGAGAACCAAGAAAAAAAACAAAAAAAAATGCTAGACTTTTTATTGTATCAAAAGCAAGTTAGTGGCCCAATTGGGATTAAAAAAAGCCATGACAATTAATCTTGACCACTCAATGAAAATCAATACTTCCATATTCTCAATTTCTCCATTTGAAGATGAATTGACTCAAATCTATTCCTGACTGTAAATTATATTAAACCAAATCTCTACTATAAAGCCTTTTGACCATTGGATTCTTGAACCAGGAAACAAACTTGACTTTTCCTTGGGTTAATAACAAATGTAATAACCATATAACCAAGCCTTGAATATGCTCAAAATCTTGATGAAACCTTCAAGCACACGCCACTTAAAGCACGCGCCTTGGCCTAGTTCAACCTTTGTTTGGTTGGTAGGTGAACTTCCACACATACAAAATTTACCCCTAACTTGATACCTTGACCTAACATAACTGCCCTAATTAGCACACAACACCCTGACTGAGGCTTCAGACACTCGTCACTTGAATCACGCACCCTGACCTGGATTCCTTTGAATGAAGCATGGGATAAAGATGAAAGCGGGAACCATAAATTTCTGGATTTTCTGAATGACAGTTAGTGGGTAGATGCGCAAATGAAAGTTATATACAAGCAGGACAAATTTGGGGTACGACAGATGCCCCTATCTAATTGGCTTAAACCGCGTAAGATGAACTGTTGCAGCGTTCGTTACTTCGAGGTATAAGATAATTTAGATATGAAGAAGACTTCAAATTTGTCCAAAAAAACAGGAAAGTGTTTAGGAAACGAAATACTGGATAATTCACAATGGTCGTTATCTCCAAAAGGATGATAACAGAGACAACCCAATACCAAAAGGATGACAAACCTGTCACCAAAAGGATGATAGTAAACACATGCACACGACATTGAGACTAAAAGGATGCAGGGGTCCATTACCAAAAGGATAATGGAGAACAATCACACAACCTGGCACCAAAAGGATGACATACCTAACACCCAAAGGATGATGGAGCGAAGCACATAAGTTACTACCACCAAAAGGATGACAATAACTTCCCAATATTGGAGGCAACCAAACACCAAAAGGATGCAGGCTGGGTTGAATTGACAAGGTTCAGCTATCACCAAAAGGATGATAGTAAGGCAATTAACAAAAGGTCAAGTTTGCTGGAGATAACTCACTAGGGAACACCCAAGAGGAAAATTGGATTGAGATAAATCAATGGGGAACACCAACTGACTTGTTTTGGGATCATAACTTTGACAATAAAAGGTTGAAATAGATTTCATGAGGAACGCCCATCAACTTCGAAAAAGATACCCCCGACACTGTCGAGTTTTACTTTAAAACTCTTGATCTTGGTTAATAATAGGTTAAGAAACTTCGTGAGGAATGCTCACGGCTTTAAATGAGATTCCCCTGTCTAGGCTAAACGTCACTTTGAAACTCTTGAATTTTCCCAACAAAAGGTTGAACAACTCCATGGGGAACACCCTCGGTCTTGCGGAGATGCCCCTGACTGGGTTGATGGTTGCTTTGAAGCTCTCGGGTTCGCCCAACAAAATGTTGAACAACTTCGTGGTGGACGCCCACGGTCTTGAAGAAGATGCCCCTGACTGGGCTGAATCTCATCTCGCAAACTGATCAACCCTAAGGTTGAAATAACTTCATGGGAGATGCCCATGGTCTTGAAAAAGATGCCCCTGGATGGGCTGAACCTTGCTTTGATATCCTTGAATTTCGTGAGGGGAAACCCACGGTATTGCAAAAACTGCCCCTGACTGGGCTGCTGGTGATCTTGGAGAATCTGCGAGACTGATCCTGGAACTTGAATCACGTATGCTAATGCTCGATGATAATGATGTTCCATGACAAATGGAAATGCAAATGCTAATACTGATGTGCGGAGATGCAAGAGTCGGGGAAGTATGTTATGGTTTATGGTATGCATATGATGCAAGATGTATGCAGAATGCTGGAAATATGAGGGGGTCTGGAGAGACGGTCGCGCCAAGCATGGTTGGGCTTGCTGGGGAATGGAGATATGTAAGGTGAAAGGTACCAGTGAGAGGTGGTTTCACAAAGAAGCACCAGCTGAGAGTGGCTTCACAACAACAAGGTGCCAAGTATGATCGGGTTTTAGACCGGATGGGGTAATAAGCTCGACTTCCCGACATCATTTCATCGTGATGCAATCAAATTTTGGAGATGCTGAGACTCCCAATTTGCTTCCAGTTTCTTCTATTTCAGCCAGGTCACTTCGAGATTTCAAACGGTGCTCCTACATGTTTCTCGGAGTTGTGATCAATCCTTAGTTACCCTAAGAGAGTAAGTAATCCCTTAATTTCTTTCCACCATAATGCTATTATGTGCAATACTTATCACCAATAAAAATAAATCTTGCAAACACATGGTAAGAAAATAAATTTGAAACTTTTGATAAAAATAATCTTTATTGATGAAAACCCATAAACGGGAAAATTACAAAAGGAAGCAATTCCTAAAAGAGGTAATTACTTTGAAAGAGAAATAAAAATACAATGGCAATGTTGAAATCGATTTCTGTCGAGTTTCAATTCTGCTATGATCCATATATCTCCAAAGACCCTTTATGCCTTGCTTCTGAGTGCAACAATTGAATTGATCTCTCTCAGTTAGAGCTCCATAATCAAGGAGGGGAGTTCATACGTCTTTTCAAGATGTAGTTTAGCCTTTTGAATCCCTAACTTTTGCCTAGGCCGCCCTTTCGGGTTTTCATTCTACCGGGATATTTCTTTTATCTTACTCCATAATTTTTGCCTGGACCATTTCTTTTTCATGGTCCACCAGGACGCCCATTTTTGCGTGGATTTTCTTTTCGGTCCACCGGGTCTATCTTTTAGGCATAATATTTTTTAACTGCATCTGAATTCACGGGGGATAGAAGATTGTCAACGTCCATGGTCCAGAGGATCAAGGCTCCTCCGGAGAAAACCGTTTTCACTACATATGGACCCTCGTAGTTCGGTGTCCATTTTCCCCTTGGGTCAATTTGAGTTGGCTGAATCTTCCTCAATACCAAATCTCCTGCTTTTATGTGATGTGGGTGAACTTTCTTGTCAAAGGCCCTCTTCAGTCGCTTCTGGTATAAATGACCATGGCAGATGGCCATCATGCGCTTCTCGTCGATGAGATTAAGTTGGTTGATTTTTGCTTGTATCCACTCAACTTCGTCTAGCTTGACGTCTGCTAAAATCCTCAGGGAAGGAATCTCTATTTCAATAGGCAACACTGCTTTCATGCCATACACGAGAGGAAACAGGGTTTCCCCTGTGGAAGTGCGTACTGAAGTGTGGTAGCCATGCAGAGCGAATGGAAACATCTCATTCCAGTCTTTATAAGTCTTCACCATCTTCTGGGTAATCTTCTTGATGTTTTTATTTGCCGCCTCCACCGCTCCATTCATTTTTGGGCGATATGGCGTCGAGTTATGGTGCTCAATCTTGAAGCTTTCGCACAACTCCTTCATTATTTTGTTATTGAGGTTCGAACCGTTATCAGTAATGGTTTTATTCGGCACTCCATATCGGCAGATGATTTCTTTCTTGATGAAGCGAGTCACCACTTGTTTAGTGACATTAGCATATGATACGACTTCCACCCATTTGGTGAAGTAGTCAATGGCCACTAAGATGAAGCGGTGTAAGTTGAAGGCGGTTGGCTCGATGCGTACAATTACATCTATACCCCACATGGCGAAAGGCCAAGGCGAAGTCAACACATTCAAAGGCGGCGGTGACGCATGAACTTTGTCTGCATAAATTTGACACTTGTGACATGTCTAGACATGACGATAACAGTCTGTTTCCATCGTCATCCAGTAGTATCTTTCCCTCAAGATCTTCTTAACCATGGTGTGACCACTGGCGTGTGTTACAAAAGACCCTTCATGCACTTCGTTTATAATATGTTCTACTTCGTGTCTATCCACGCATCTGAGCAGAACCGAATCATAATTTCGTTTGTATAACACATTACTGCTGAGGAAGAATTTTGACGAGAGCTTCCTAAGGTATTTCTTGTCAGTGATAGTTATGCCTTTTGGATATTCCTACATTTCTAGATATCGCTTGATATCATATAACCAAGGATGATCGTCAACTTTAAGCTTTGCAGCATCAGTTGCCAGGCAATAAGCAGTTTCATCAAGGTACTCCAAACGGATGGACGGTGCCTCATTTTTTCACTTGACTTGGAACATGGATGCCAATGTTGCTAAAGCGTCTGCCAACTGGTTTTCTGCTCTAGGAATGTGATGAAAAGTGATCTCATCAAAGTATGGGATTGGATTCAAGACATGATCTCTGTAAGGAATCAACTTGAGATCCAGTGTTTCGTATTCTCCTTTAATTTGGCATATGACAAGCGCAGAATCTCCATAGACTTCTAGGATGTTGATCCTATTATCAATAGCAGCTTCAATCCCAAAGATACAGGCTTTATACTCGGTCATATTATTAGTACACTTGAAATGCAATCTGGCAGTGAACGATAGATGAAATCCAGTTGAGGAAGTAATGATTGCTCCAATTCCACAGCCTTTAGCATTTACATCACCATCCAACACGAGCGTCCATCACAATCCTGGTTCGGGTCCGTCGTTTGGGCTTAGTGTTGTATAGTCTCTGGCAAACATGATGTCTTCGTCAGAAAAATCGAAGCGCATAAATTGGTAGTCGTCCACAGGTTGGTGGGCCAAATAGTCAGAGGGCACACTTCCTTTGATAGCCTTTTATGTAACATACTGGATGTCATACTCTGTCAGTACCATTTGCCAACGAGCCACTCGTTCAGTGAGAGCAGGATTTTCGAATATGTATTTGACAGGATCTATCTTGGAAATCAGCAGAGTTGTATGGGTGAGCATATATTGTCTGAGACGTTTTACTGCCCATGTTAATGCACAACATGTCTTCTCGAGCATTGAGTATCTCGATTCACAGTCGTTGAATTTTTTGATGAGGTAGTAGATTGCATGCTCCTTTCTACCGGTTTCATCATGCTGACCCAACACACATCCCATGGATCCTTCTAGCACAGTTAAGTACACGATCAGAGGTCGTCCGGGTACTGGAGGCATCAAGATCGGTGGTTCTTGTAGATAGTCTTTTATTTTCTCAAAGGCTTTCTGACAATTATCGTTCCACACAACAGCTTGATCTTTCCTAAGCAGTTTGAAAATGGGTTCACAAGTGGCTATCAGATGAGATATGAATCTGGCAATATAATTCAATCTCCCAAGGAAACCTCGAAATTCCTTTTCGGGTTTAGGTGCTGGCATGTCTTGGATAGCTTTAACTTTATCTTGGTCAACTTCAATCCCCTTTTGGCTCACAATAAAACCTAGCAGTTTACCAGATCTTACACCAAAAGTGAATTTGTTGGGATTTAATCTCAGCTTGAATTTTCTCAGTCTAGCAAAAAGATTTTCCAAGTGAATGAGGTCTTCTTCCTCCGTCTTGGATTTTGCAATCATATCGTATACATAGCATTCAATATCTTTATGTACCATATCATGAAAGAGAGTGACCATAGCCTACTAATATGTCGCGCCTGCATTCTTAAGTCCAAACGGCATGACCTTGTAACAGAAAGTTCCCCATGGAGTGATGAAAGTCGTCTTTTCCATATCTTCTGGCGCCATTTTGATCTGATTATAGCCAGAAAACGCATCCATGAACGAGAAGACGGGGAATTGGGTTGTATTATCAACTAACACGTCAATGTGTGGCAAAAGAAAATCGTCTTTTGGGTTTGCTTTGTTGAGGTCTCTGTAATCGACACACATTCGTACCTTCCCATCCTTCTTTGGTACTGGGACAATATTCACTACCCAATGTGGGTAACTGGATACTGCCAGGAAACCAGTGCCTAGTTGCTTCTAAACTTCCTCTTTAATCTTGAAGGACATTTCTTGCTTCGTTCTCCTCAACTTTTGCTTCACCGGCGGGCAATCTTCTTTGAGGGGTAACTTATGCACTACAATGTCTTCATCCATCCCGGGCATATCTTTGTAGGACCAAGCAAACACATCAACATACTCTTGCAGCAACGTGACCAACTTCGTCTTAACCTCTGATTCCAAGGCGGCGCCTATCTTGATCTCCTTGGCATCCTCTTCGGTTCCCATGTTGATGACTTCAACCTCTTCTTGATACGGATGAATGACCTTTGACTCTTGCTTTAATAGTCTATCCAACTCTTCGGGGAGATCACATCCTCGCAGTCTTTGTCAGTGTAGTAAATCGAGTTATCAAAGTTATATTGGACCATAGCAGAATCGTTATCAACAGGAACATGGGGAGATTTTCACGATGAATGATTTCATGCTTTTATTTTAAGAAAAATGAAGAAGAAGAAGAAAACAAAACATTGCCTTTCAAAAATATTTTTATGTGCAAAAAAGTAAAAATGAAAGAAAGGGAGCTAATTTTGGATGCAAAAGTTTATTCATTGATGATAAGTCTGTGGTTTAAAAGCAAAAAGCTCTACAACATGATCCATATGCCTTGGGCAGAGCATAGGATTTTTAGGTAAAAACAAAAAACAGGGAGTTACTCGTCTACTAGAGTAACTTTGGGAATTTCGACGATTCTCCAGGTGTTTAATGTCTGGTTGGATGCCTTAGGGTACACCATGCACAGTTCTTCATGACCACCATCTTCAGCTTCCAGAAATGTGACTTGACCATCGACGAGATGGCCTCCACTAGTAAAAACTAACGGAGTTGCAAGTCCTTTACCCTCATCAGAGGCGTTCTTCTCTTGTATTTTCTGCTTATAACCCAGACCGACTCCATTCTTGTTAACAGGCAGCTCCAACACCCTACCCCATCCTCGAGGGTGACCTTTTTCTATCACTGTCTTCGCATCTTTCCAGTTTACAATTGAAGACACCGGCTTCTCATGAATCATTTCGACATTGATCACTTCAAAGGCCTGGAACGGAGTCTCATGCACTTCGTCTCCTACCTCGACATAGCGGAAAGAAGAAAGATGACTCACAAGAACATCTTATTCGCCTTCAATGATAACCATCTGATTGTTAATCATGAACTTAATTCTCTGATGAAGATTCGACGTTACAGTACCAGCTGAATGAATCTACGGCCAACCCAAAAGGCAATTGTAGGCGGGATATATGTCCATTACATAAAATGTAATGATAAAAGTATGAGGCCCAATCTTGATCGGGAGATCAACCTCGCCAATTACAGTTCTCCTAGCTCCATCAAAAGCTTTTACAATGGTCTGACTCGGCTTCATCACAATCCCTTCAATTGATAACTTACACAAAGAGCTTTTGGGTAGTACATTCAGCGACGACCCAGTATCAACCAGCACTCGAGAAAATACAACATCTACACATTCCATGGAGATGTGCAAGGCCTTGTTATGATTTTTACCCTCGGGGGGTAAATCACTATCATTGAAGCTCAGTATATGATCTGACGCTATGTTCTCAACCACCTCTTCGAATTGTACCACTGATATCTCTTGAGGCACGTGAGCGGGCTTCAAGAATTTTAATAGCGCCTCCTGATGGGCCTTTGAACACATTAATAATGACAGCATAGAGATTTTCGAAGGAGTTTGATTGAGCTGGTCAATCGCTTTTCTGGATGATTCTTACAAATTCCTCTGCTTCATTATTAGGGACATCCTTCTGTTTGGAGGACTGCCCCTGTTCAATAGTGCCTTGTTTAGCAGTATCTTTGTTTGCATTGCCACTATTGTTGATGGGTGATGTGGTTGGTGAAAAGATCCTACCGCTTCTGGTGACACCACCAGTTCCCACGATATTCTCCACAATCTTCTTTTCCTCTAAGATGTCCTCTTCTCTCACCTTCTGTCCATTGAGAAAAATAGCCTCGTCGTATAACCAAGGTACACATTCGTGCTCTCGTAAGGAAATGGAGCCGGTGTTGAGATGATGAGTTGATTCATTAAGGGTGGAGACATAGGTATCTCAACTGGATCATAAGGTATACTTAAAGATCTTCCATCTTGACCATAAGGAAGCACATATGTTTCATCATAAGGTATCTGCAGAGAGATATGAGATTGTCCATACACATTGTCCCAATCTTCTTCATCGCACGGTATTGTTAACGGGATATGAGTCAAACTACTGAAGGATTCCGTAATCCACTTTCATCATCATATGGTGTTTCCAACGTCTCAAACAGGATATCAAGAGTAGCAATTTCTTTAGTCTTCAAAAGTTGTTCTGCCACCAATACGCCCTGATCAATCAGGAATTAAATGCCTTTCTTCAATTTAGTGCACTCTTGAGATTCGCTTACACAAACGTGACAATCAATTGGATAGCCAGGATAAATACTTTTCAATAAAAGTTGCTCTTTAATAGTGGAGAGGGGTGTCTTCAGTTTGTCAATATCTGAAATTAATCGAATCCCTCTTGAGCTCTTGATCATATTGGTGGAGTAATGATGAGACGGCATCGGATTGGTCTTTACATTCAGAGTGTTTTGGGTGAAATTTGTTGATTTTGAATCAATAAGGTCTTGGACGACGTACTTTAAGGTCTTGCAATTCTCAATGTTGTGGCCTGGGGCGCCATACTGAAATTTACATCTTGCATTAACATCATAACCGGGGGAAAGAACGGATGGAGGGTCCCTCATTTCCCTCAGTTGCACTAGACCTCCTTTTAATAGGTACGGCAGTAACCTGGCATATGTTGATGGGATTGGATCGAACCTCCTTTTTGGCCTTCTTTGTCTTTGTTGGCCCTAATACTGGTTTTTTCGCGGTTGGTACGGTTGTTGTTGTCGGTTTTGTTGTTGATCCACAGGCTGGCTTGCAGGAATAGAAAGTGATTGTTGCGGAGCAACGACAGCAACATAATGATAACCCTGATGGGCTTTCCCTCTTTCTGTGGAAACGGCACTAGCTTCGCCTTCCTTCTTTTTAATGAATCCCTGATATGGCTTCTTGAGCCCACTCGATGACCCACCAACATTCTGAATCTTTTTGGCCTTCATTAAGCTATCTAACCTTTCTCTAGCCATGACAAGTTCGAAAAACACCGTGGAAGTAGTAGACGCTAGACGTTCAAAGATTGGACCTTGTAGCGCCCCCATGAAGATATTCGTCAGCTCTATTTCCAACAACGGGGGTTGTACTCTCGCAGCTAGTCCTTTCCACCTTTGTGCAAAGTATTTGAAAGACTCATTTGGATTCTGGGTCATACTTTGGAGTTGCATTTGATTCGGAGCCATATCAGTGTTGTACTGATAATGCTTTATGAAAGCATCCGCTAACTCTTTCCAGCTTTTCACATGAGAGCGCTCGAGCTGCATGTACCATTCTAAAGAAGCCTCGGTTAGACTATCCTGGAAGAAATGGATTAGGATTTTTTTATCGTCAGAATAAGCGGTCATCTTCCTGCAATAAGACCTTATGTGAGTCTTGGGATAGTTGTTACCTTTGTACTTCTCGAAGGTCGGAATAGTGAATTTGGGAGGCATCTTAACTCCTGGTTCCACAGCGTCTAATCCCAAAATGTCAGGGCCTTGCATCGCTCTAACCGTCTCTTGTAGAGCATTAAATTTCTTCTCCAACTCAGCATTTTGTGTCCCACACGCATCCGCCGTTGAATCTTCCTAGAAACCCTCATGATCATCATAATGAACCGGAGGTGGAAGCGTTCCGCCGGGAGGATGGACTGCACCAGCTGGTGGGTGAACTATGCCAACAGGGATAGGTACTGCACCAATGGGAGTAGGAATTGCACCAACAGGGGTTGGAACTGCGCTAGCAAGGGTTGGAACTGTGCCATCTGTGTTTGGAACTGAGCCAGCAGGGGTGTGATTAGAATTTCTTTATGCTGCTAGCCTCATCTCTTCTTGACTTCAGGCCATGTTCTGAATCACCTCCATGAGCTGGTTCATCTGCGTCTTCATGCTTTGTATCTCCTCCTACATAGCAGCTTGATTTTGTTCTAGCTGATCCATAATCCTCTTCTGATTATTTCTTGTATTGCACGAATGTCGAGAAGTCAGCTTGCTCTACTGTAGAAAGGGCAAGCGGTGTGTGAGGTCAAGTTTCAGGGAATGCAAAAATGATGCGCAGGTATATGCAATGTTCGAATAATGTTCAAGAGACTTTTGAGAACTCGTGATTATCATCGGTATTATAGAACTGCGAATGAACAGTAAAATATGCACAATTTTGAGACCAAAAAGAAACTTTTCATTAATTTCAAGGAAAGGTTCAATACAAATGATTGCTTAACAAGTTGAATACAACAATTTATGCAACAAGAGAGAGAACTTAACAACTAAAAGCTCTTCTTTCGAATGCACTCTTCAAGCTTCTTCGACTCAAACATGAATCTGCTAACCATCTGATTGTAGAGCTAGATGAACTGATGGATTGAAGGAGAGACATTGTTCCCTTCCAAGTCTTGAATCTCACTTTCCAACCTCCATGGGATATCACGGATCATGAGGTTATAATGCTCCACTAGATCGTTGTACTTAGCACGATACATGTCTAGAGTCGGCTGATAATATCGGAGGGAATCCACATGGGTGTCCAACAACTTGTTGAGTTGAGCTTCTTTCTTGAGCCAATGTGAATTGTCCCTTTTCAGAACGTCAAAGCGATCCTTCCACAGAGTGGCTGTTTCCTGGGTTCTCTCTGTCGCTACGCGAAAAATGACACAGAGTCGCCACCGGATTTTATTTATCCCAACGAGGGAAAGGGAAATAGCGATAAAACCTTTGGGAAAAGAGCATGGTTGTCGCAACCAAGTCTTAGGATTCGGGAGTCGGTTATGCGAGGGGAAGGTATTAGCACCCTCTCGCATCCATCGTACTCGATGGGAACCTTCTAGGTAGTTTAGCGTGAATGGGTATTTTTATTAAAAGTGTGCTTGCTTAAAAGAAAGGAGAGGTTGGTTTTTATTTTAATGCTCGCCAAGGATTGTGGCCCTTGTGCCTACGTATCCTCACTTAAAAGAAGTGAAGAATCAGAGCTCCATAGTTCGGAGGCTTATGAAAGTATTGTTTGTTAGTTGATTTTATACCTTAAAAAAGGGTTTTTGGATTGATGCCCTAAGGCGAAAAATAGTTTGATGAGTTGGTGTTGTTTTTAGGTTTTTGAAGAGAATTTATTTTTGACTAAGATTACACAAAAGGAACTTTGCATAGAGATGAATGTTTTGAATAACCAAGTCGAGCGCCTTGTATTCAAAACATTCGGAACGAGTGTAGGAGGATTCCATTCTCATTCCTTCCCCACCACTTTAATGTTTATGGTGTATAACCCCAATCGTATATTTATTGTGTTTTGGATTTTTATGAGGAAAAAAGTATCACTTGATGTTGGATCAAGGTTTATTGTTTGTAAAAATGTTTGAAGCGATATGAACAAGGTTGATGGCGATGCACAAGGCAATCGACTTACAAGGTTGAAAATGGCTCGATAAAATCGAGAGTTTGTTTTTGAAAATGGTTTTTGGCAACAAAGGTCATAAATGACCAACAATATCCATATACAAATGGCTATACAATCACATAGGGTTAGACGTCTTGAACAAGGCAGAAACGCAAAAAAAAACGGCATGAAAACAGGGGGCCTGACACGGCTGGTTGTGTTGGATGACACGACCCGTGTCAAAAAGTGCTTACAACATGAGTTTTTAACGCAAAACAGCGGGCTGACACGGCTGCCCGTGTCATACGACACAACCTGTGTCAAAAAGTGCCCAGAAAAAATGATTTTTGAGGTAAACAGCGGGCTGACACGGCCGCCCGTGTCAGCATACTTGGGGGGCACGCGTGAAGAAAAATCAAACATCGGGCTGACACGGCCGCCCGTGTCAGCCCTGCTGGGTGAAAAAACCGAACTTTTTCTTTGTTCTTTTTTGTTCTTATGGTTCTCATAGAGGTTCCTTGGTTCCTCTTAGGACCTTATACAATATACTCAGCACAACAACATTCAAAAGAAGAAAACAAAAGAAAAATGCAAGAATAAAGAGGGAAAATTTTGAAGAAATGGATACCAAAGAGTTTGTTCTCCTTCTTGCAAGACCTCCACTGATTTTTGTTGGGTGTTTTCTTCATTCTCCACTCTATGTCTTGGATGGTTCTGCTTCTCAATGGTCCTCTTGTGTTTCTATGTGACTCTCTTGATTTTTACTGGTTTTCTTCCTCTCTATTTTCTGGTTTTTAGGGTTTCTTCTTGCTCTCTCTATCTCTTTCTCTCAATGTGTAGTGAATGATGAATGTTGAATGTGTACAGCCCTCTTATCCTCTCTTATCTCACTCTTTCTGCTGCATTTTTCTACTGTACCAAATCAATAGCTCTTGCACATGCTTCAATTTTCAGAATTTCCATTCTTGGCAATACTTATTACCACTTTCTTGGTGCAGCCCCACTTCTTTCCATTTCTAGCATGCTGCTTTTTAGCTTTTGCTACTTTTTCTGCATTGTTGTTTTTTCTGCTGCCCTATTGCTGGATTTTGCTGCCATTTTGCATTGCTCTCCTTTATTCACTTGCTCTTGGGCTGTCCTTGTGGTCCATGCTACTACCCTTTGACAACATTTTGAAAATTCTGATATTTAACATGTAGATGCATCATTGTGGGTTCATTTCCTTGGTATTGTAACATGTAATGGTTTTGTGATATAATGCAAATTGTCACTTCTTGCATGGGGCTGTTTTGGATCACATTAAAATTACCCATGGCTAAGCAAACATAGTCTTGACCTTGACATGTTCCAATGTTGAGTTAACTCCTAATTATTTTTCTTAGATGTTTGTGGGAACAATGTGGAACATGTAAACTTGTTGGGGCATGAAGGATACCATTGCATGCATTTGATTAGAGACTTGAATCAAGATTACAAATAGATTAATTTCTAAACATTACTTGGAGATTTTGTAACAAATGGCATTCTTGTAATGTCATGAAATTTCTCTTTGTAATATTCTAGTCTTGAATTCATGAATCTTGAACTTTGAATGATGAATTTCCCTTATACCATTATTTGAAATGGATGAGGTCTTGAATTATGCACTTGTGATCTTGACTCATGCTTTGCAAATTTGAACTTCCCCTTGATCAAGAATTTGAAACAAATTTGGAGGAAGAAACCTTGAATTAGGCATTGCACTTCATATATATTAGGAATATTGATCTTGAATGTCCTAATATTTTTCAAGTAACTTCTCCTTGAAGAAATCTACATGAGTGGAAAGGCTCTTCGAGATCATTAATGTCAGCCTCAAGTTTTTCTCTTGTCTTCTTCTTTTCAGCTGAAGCTAGCTCACAAAAATGCCCCGCTCTATCGCAAGAGTCTTTAACTTCCTTCAAGCGTTGTCGGAGAGTTTTTACTGACGCATCAGCCCCTTCAAAGACATTTTGATACATGACTCTTAGATCTGTCTCTAACTTCAACTTTTTGCTGCTTTCAGCTACTTAGTCTTGCTCAAACTCCATTTTCCTCTTGAATTGGCCATTTTCCACACCTGCTTGGTGGATTTCAACCTGAAGGTCTTGGTTTTCTTTGGTCAGCCTTTCCACGACTAGCTTTAGATTCTCATACTCTTCTATGGATATGTGAGTAGGGGCATGAGGTTTTTCTTGCATGGATGGTTCTGGAGGAAATGGTAACAACTTTTCAGCCACTCTAGCTAACAACCATCTGTTGTATGCCTCTTTAGCCACACAGTTCTTCGCTTTCATCTCTTTCCTTCCCTTTGTATGGATTTTGGTCTATGCCCTAGCAATTTTCTGGACAAACTCGGGATCTTCTGTTTTAGTGAGCAAGAAAAAACTTTGGATTCTCTCCGCTTCGGGCTCGTCTTCCATAGCATAACCCAACTGACGCAATGCCATAACTGGGTTATAATTAATGCAGTTAGCTCTCCCAATCAGAGGCATATTACCAAATTCTCCACAGCTAAAAATAATCTCCACATCATAGTATTCATGGGAATACAAAGCAATGTCATCGACTACCAGAGACATAATGCGTCTAGACCATTTCAGCTTCTCTTTGTTTTCCACAAACGGCCCTTCCTTCGGCAGATGGGAGGCATACCATTTGAGCAACAAATGAGAACAACACTGGACCATCCCTGTCTTCTTCTCACTTCTCCAATGAATGGAGTGGTAAGTATTGGCAAGGAGGGTAGGAATAGGATTCTTCTGCATAAAGAGAGTTATGGCAGTGATATCTATGAAATTGTCTATGTTTGGAAAGAGAACAATCCCATAGATTATCCAAGCAACAACGACACCAAATCCTTCCCAATCCTCATTAGTCTTGTATTGGACGGCTTTGTCAAGCAGAAACTTCAAAGGAAATCCCCGAGTACCTCCCTTATTGGCTAGACCAACCTCAACTTCTTCCTTAGTCATATGGAGAGCAAGAGTAATGGAAAGAGGCTTTGGTTCTTCTTCCAGACCGGTATAAATGGGTTGGTCCTTAATCTTGATATTCAGCAGGTGAGAATATTCTTCAAGAGTAGGGACCAACTGATAATTTTGGAAGGTGAAGCATCTTAGTGGAGCGTCATAGCGTACAAAGCCCAAGTGCCCACTCCAGAATAAAGAAGATCAAGTAATTTCCCATGCTTCCCTTGAAAGTTGATTTTGATAGTCTTCGACACGTCAATCAGAAGATCTTAGATCAGTCCCAATTTCGGTTCCCTGAAATTCAAGGAGTTTGTGCTTCTTTTTCTTTGATCAGTCATTGCTCAGCAATACCTGAGATAATCACAGTCTCTTAAGTCCCTTATATGTAATAATGCTATGCAATATAATTCTTTATGAATGCATATGAGAACAACAGCACAAGGATCAAGGTCACAGGTTCTGCAAGGTAACACAATGAGATATCCCTCACCTCGGGTGGGCAATCTATTGGTTTGTAACAAGGATTTCCAAGAGTTTTCAAACAAGGTCCCATGCACCAACCCTCAAAAGTTTTCCATCATAACGACGATTCGTAAGACGGTAATCCCTTCAAAGGATGAGCACATAGTTGTGTTTTAGTAACCTTTGGAATTGGATTCTAAAAAGTTCCTCAGAATCACAGACTCCCAGGTCGGAAATAAAGACGCCATTACGACTACTCGTAAGGCATAATAATCCCAAAGGGGCCTTATTTGAGGGATGGAATTCAAACCAACTCAACGAGTCCTAAGTCTCGCAAATCAGAAAGAAACCACCTCCTAACTTAGTGTATACTAGAAAGCTCGGGTAGATAGCTTTTATCCTTACAAACCATCCCCAATAAACCCAACAAGTAAAAGGAACATATCAATAAAACAATAAAAGCAAATAAAACACAAATGCGACAAACAAACTAGGTTTGGCTTGCTAGGTTTCCCCAGCAGAGTCGCCAAGCTTTCACTACTCGAAAATGCAACAACGGGGAGGCGAGAATGGAAAGACAGAAGACTCGCCATCAAACTTTATTTATCCCAAGAGGGGAAAGGAAAACATCGAAAAAACCACAAAAATAAATGGATAAGATAGTCTCATAACCAAGAGAAAGGGTTCGGAAGCCGGTTATGCGAAGGGAAGGTATTAACACCCCTCGCATCCATCGTACTCGATGGGAACCATTTGTTTGTCTATGTGTGATCATGTTTGCTAAAAGATGCTGCTATAAATAGTGTTCCAAGGGTAGAGAGAAAGGTTAGAGATAGGGAAAAGAGAGATAAAGGGGGAAGAAGAGACACGGTAGGACCCCGCGGTCCTATGCCTACGTATTCTCAACAGGTATGAGAAATTCAGAGTCAACGTAATTTGTAGAACTACAAATAAAAAGATGGAGGAATGCTCGGCAAGGATTGGAGCCCTTGTGCCTATGTATCTTCACTTAAAAGAAGTGAAGAATCAGAGCAGTCGTAGTTCGGCCTATGGTTAATTGGTGTTTTTGTGGACGATGCTAACGTACGCATTCTAGTAATTAGGTGTATTGCAGATCGCTTGTGGAGTCTTAGCCGTTACCTATTTGCGGTAGAACAGACGTAACACATCCTTTTTGAAAAGAGATGGTTTTCACCATCAAGGCAGGATGTCACATTTGATTTGTGGAGGTTATTTTTAAGGGTGAAATAGGTCCTCGGATAGTATCCCCTTACGAGTAGTACCCAATTCTTTATCTCAAAAGATTTATTGTGAAAATGGTGTGGCGAATACAAGTATGTCTTCATATTGAAAGACGAGTATCGAGACCACACACTCTACAGTGAGTATCCTGAAACTCGAAGAGGAAGAAGTCTTCACTCAATCCTCTCTCTTTAGTTCAATACAAAGAGAACTTCATTCTCTTTATTAAAGATGTTTTGATCTTGAATGGCAAGTGCTTTACAACAGTGAACCCTAAAGGTAATGTCAAGCACTCGGGATAGAAGAAGGCCTTCGCCTAACCACTCCGCAACCATCCAAGTTTATTAGGAAAAGAGTTTTGAAAATGAACTAGGTACGAGACCAAGGTTTCTAGCCTCAATAGAGAAAAGTTTGAAAAGAAGTTTTGAAAAGAGAGGGTGGTGAATAGAGCATGGCAGGTTGATGGCGATGCGCAAAGCAATCGACTTTCAAGGGTTGAATACATACAAGGTTAGTGTTTTTTTAGGGAAGAGAGGTTAAATGAGAGTGAGAAACCCTAAGGTGATCCAATTTGAAATGAGTTTGAAAATGGTTTGACGTTGGATCAAGCCTCATTTGTTCTTTATTTTGAAAACGTGTTCTAGCCTAGTTCATTTTTATCTTTTCTTAACAAGTAGCAAGCAAGCATGAAAATAACTAAGCTATTACACTGTAACGGGAGAGGGATACATATAAAATATAGGGGATTGCAAGAAATAAATGGTCTGATTGTCAGGTAGCCCAAGAGAAATTCGCGTGTGTGTGTGTGTGCGAGGTGTCCTAAACTAAACAATGAAAGCGGGCTCGGACAAAATAAATAGATTAGGGTTTATGTACATGGTTTAAACCTCAATACCCAAGATAATGATCAACAGTCCACCAACTTAGGGTTTTTAGGGTTTCGATAATTTTATCGTGCTTTTGTTATTTTGAATGAAATAAACAAGGAAAAGAGTTAGATGAACAAGATATGAATAACATGACATGATGAAATATGGACAATGATGATAAGATGAGCAAGATAATAAACAAGATAATATCACTGATAACGTGAACAGAAAATATGTGTAAAAATATATGAATAGCGATATATTAACAAAAATTAAATCAAGGGTGTTGCAGTGGAAAAAGGATATCAAACTATTGATTAGTTTGAATCACAATTCTTGATTCACAACCGACTTTGATTTATTCGAAGGAAAAGGTCAAAAGAAGGAAAACCTATTTTTGCATCGTAAACACAATGCGGGGAGAGACCTAGGTAAGGGGTTGGTTAAGCTTAGGGAAGGTACTAGCACCCTAAACTTCTGTAGTACTCTACAGGAACCTTTTGTTTATTTTTGCTATTTTATTTTATTATTTGTTTTAAGATATATTGAGCCAAGGGATGGAGTGACCTAAAAAGACCTAAAGGTTAGTCATAAGTTTACTCGGCAAGACGTCACATCTTGTGCCTACGTATCCTGGATAGGGAATGGAATCAGAGTAATCATAGTTCCCCTTGAGAGGGAGGTTAGAAACATCTTGACTGTGGTCAAGGTTTCAAGGGGAGTAAACGTATCTTAAGGACACGCTTACGTGGAGTCTTAAAACTTCTATTTCTAAGTTGAATTTGTTAATTCGAAATTAGGGTTAAATTAGGGATTCCACGGCGGAAAACCCTAAATAGAGTACGGCGACTCTTTGACCTAATGCTAGGGTAAAGGGCGTTTTCGTCCACGGTGGGACGCCTAGGCTATTAGGGTTTTGGAAACGGTCAAGGGTTAGGGCTATTGACTCGGCGGTCAAACGGCTAGACCTAGTTCCTTCAGAGAGGAAAATAACGGTAAAACATGCAAACCTGGAAAATTATTATACGGCAAAATTAAAGTGTTGAAAGTATAAAGAAAACGGTAAAAGAAGCATCGCGACGATCACCCGTAAATTACAAATCCCAAAACAAATACGAAAATAAAAAACTAAGATCATGGCCTCGCATAAATTACATTCATGAAACCAGAATAAGGCGGCGGTAGCCTCTTATAATTACAAACCGACAAATTGAAATATCAATAAAAGTCGTGGATTAGTATGCAGAGATGAATAAGGATCAAGTAATTGTTAGATTAAAACGACCTAAATGTAAAAGCTCTTTATTTTGGCATTTTTATTAATAAAAGAGAAACTTGCTTAAGTAAAGAAAAAATCTTTGTTTTGATTTTTTTTTAGGTTTTAATTATGAAAATATTTTAATTAAAAAATGGTTTTTTAAAAAAGAGTGTTAAGTTTTAACTTATAACAAAAATTAAGTTTTATATAAAAAAGATTTTTCAGTTTTTAAAAAAAAAGAGAATGAGGAATTTTTAAGTTTTTTATGTGAAAAAAAAAAGGTTTAATTTTTATATTAACTAAGTTAATAGTAAAATTTCACTAAATCCTATTGTATACATATCATTACAAAACAAATAAAGTGAAATAAAAGTAAAAATAAACTGAAATAACATGAAGATAAAAGAAAAAAAACAATTGAATAAGATAAGAGGGGTGGGGGCAGACAACTCGTGGCCTCTCCATTAGGGTTTGACAAACCCTTTTCTCTTCTTTGTCAAAATGCGTCGCCGTCCATGCGTGAGCTCTGGCGAAAATTTATCTTCTTCTTCTTCGTTCCGCCTTCATGCCATTGTTGGCCCTCAAAGCTTCGACAACTTCTTCCTTTCTCGATGCATGTTGCTTCTCCTACCTTCTTCATCAATCTTAACCTGAAACACCAAGACAGAAATGAAAAAAACATCTTATCATGACAAACACTTACGTTTCGTGATTGCTGACGATGAGAGCCGAGGATGAACGGATATTCTGAGGCTCTGGGGTTGTAGTTGGCGTTCAAATCATTAGGGATTCCGCCACCGTCGTCGTCGTCCGCTTGTTGCTTGGGTTTTGTGCCGCTTTCGATTTTGTCTCTCTTTCACTTCGGAAGGGTGATGATGATGGATCTGAAGGATCCTCTGAACCCTTGATTTGCTGCGCCGATTGGTTGTTCGTTTTACGATCCGGGTTTTTCTCTCCTTCGTTCGTATAGGGTGATGATGACGGTCTTCAGATCCTCTGAACCTCAGCGATGATGTTGATGAAGATCTCCTTTGATCTTCGACTCTAAGTCGCGGCGCCATTTGTGTTATGTTTTCGCTTTGAATCTGCCGCTTCCGTTTTGTGTGTTTTTTATCTTGATGATTTTTTATATCTCCTTTGGATTTATGGGCCTTATGATTTGTGGGGTTCCAAGTTTGGTGTTGGATCTACGAAATTTTTTGCGGATCACATGTTGATAAGCTTTACCCTTATTATTGTTGTTGATTTCCTTAGATTTGTTATACCTTTTGGAGATTTGGCTGGCTGTAATATTGGAGAGGCCGTTGTTGTTGCGTTTGAAATGTTGTTGGCTTGTTGAAGGCTTAACCTCATTGACTGGATCCGTTGGCTGGGCTTTGTGACTTGCGGCTGAGATCTTGTTGCTCTTTGTTGGTCTTGGTTGATCGTGATTTTGTTGTGATTCTTTCTTCTTTGAATACTTTGTTACGGCTTTGCTGCGAATTTGTTGCTTATTGTTGAGGAATTGTCGCGCGTGAATCTTTCTGTTTGATCCATTTGAACTGTGGATTTTTTCGGAAAAGTTGTTAAGGGGTTGTTTGGCTGAGAAGCAATTTGGTGAAATAAGCGCTTTTCAAATAAGTGCTTTTTCCCAAACCTTCTTTTCCAAATAAGCAGTAAAACTTCTTTATCTCTCTCTCTCTCAGTTGCCTCGAAAAGAACAGATGTTGCCGATTTGGGCCACTGGCCGAGAATCGGATCGGGAGTCGGCTTCGGAGTAGTTTGTTGCCCTCCCGACACCCGATGATGACATTGTTCTGAGGGTGTCAGAGTCTCACTAACCAATTAAATTTTCTTTGCTTGTTTTGACTTGCAGGTACAAAGAAAATTGAAGAAAAGGCGGAACAAGTCGGAGAAACAACGACAAAATAGATCGGATAATCAGAGGCTTAGAAAGATGTTTAGAAAAAATAAATCTTATTTTTTTGTAATTTTATTATTATTATTATTATTATTATTATTATTTTGTAATTTTATTATTTATTGATAAAACTTATTTATTTCTTTTTTTGTAAAGAATTTCTTAATTTAATTGGAAATGGTAAAATCAATGTTATTTATCTCTAATAAAATTATCCCTTTCTGATATATCATAATGAAATATAAAAATAAAATAAAATTATCATTAATAAAACCAATATCCCTAAATAAATTAAAAAAATCATTTTAACTATAAGATCTAAGAATGACATGATATTTCATAAAAATAAAAAATGGAATGAATCAAGAAAAAATGAAATGAATTTTAAAATATGTTTGTCCTAAAAATGAAATTAACTAGAAAAATGAAAATAGGTTGATTTTCTTTATGCACTGAAAATGAAAATAGAATTAAGAAACGAAAATGAAATGAAACTTCCAATTTCCTAATAATATCTAATTCCTCCAACTTATCCGACTAAATCCATTTCTGATACGAACCTTCGACTATGTTTTCCGGCAACTCAAACCTAACAACTTGACCCGATTTAATCCGAACAGCTCAAATCCTTTTCAATCAACAATTCCAACTACCTCGGTTCCGAATCCCATCAACCAAACCAGACGGCCCCACTTCTCTGATTACAACCCAAAGTTCGTAATTTGACGGTCGGCTGCAAACACATGACCATTTTACCCTTCACCGCTTGAATTGCGTACAAGGAGATTTTCCCTGCAAGATCAAGCCAACTACACAAACTTGTTAGTGACTGGTTAAATGCAATGCAAAAATGCAATGGAATGCGAGATGATTCGACTAAATCTTAGGGCAAGATTTGGGGTATTATAGTTGCCCCTATTTAAATAACTTCACTAGATGATTTGAGCGACGAAGGCTCGAGAAATCATGGTGAAAGGGATTTAAGTATAGTTAACCTAAAACTTTTCCCCTAGATGCAGTGATATGCAATGCTATGGACAAAACAGGACAAGAGATCTTGCTGACAATGCCATGAATATAATATGGTGCATATGATGGAATGGTAAATGCAAATATGCAGACGACACGAAGACACGGGGACAGACGCGATGAACGAACCACACTGGGGAATATGACGCCCTTGGGAAACAGCACGACACGGGGAATTCTAAAGTGATAGTCAACTGATGCGAACACGACCAAATGTCACTTTAAGAAAGGAATGGAAAGAACGAGATCCACAATGGAGATGGCACTGATGAGACAGCCTCCACTGGGGAAAATCTAGGAGTAATTATTCAACAGGTTCAGGCACGACCGGCTGATACTTGTTGCACCCTAAAATTTGCTCAACCTATTTCACTTGGTTTATGTTTCAATTGCATTAGCATTTGCATATTAGGTCATGTACATAGTCTAATCATCTGCATAGCATAGCATGGGCAAGCCATCCAACAATGGACCAAATGCAATTCTTATCTCTATGAGCATATCAAGAGGTTATTATTCAAATTCAAGCATATCCAAGTCATCAGAAAGAAATTGAAATCTGAGAAGTTAGTGGACCAAGCAGTGGATCTATCTCCTATCTTGAGGGCATTTGAAGATCATCAGAGAAGTTGTGAGCTGTGAATTGAGGTCATGGAGGGTATATAGACATCATGGAAGACCTAGAGGGTCATTTTGAGATTGAGACAAGTCATTGATGTGATTACAAGAGCTGCAGTTGAAGACAGTCAACTAGGGTTTCATCTAGGTCAACCCTGGGTCAACCCTAGGTCAAATGCTTGATTGAAGGGCATCAAGGCCTGTTGGAAAGATGTGGGATTCATCATTTGACATGTAGATATGGATGTGGTGTTGTGCCAAGAAGATATCAAGAGAAATCAAGAAGAAGAGAGGTTTCTAAATTAGGGTTTCTGTGTAAAATCCCCTAGTTTAGGGCAAACTTCCAAGCAATATAATTCAAAATGAAAGTCTCAAATGGATCCTTGGCCAACATGAAACCTGTAGAGGATCTCAATACCTTTAATTTGAGTGGTGTAAGACATCAAGTAGATTTATAGAACTCAAGTTATGGTTCTTGCAAGTTACAGGTCATCTGAGGACACTGAAATTTGTCTGTGAAAGTTACTTGACTTCCAAGCAACGTTTACCCCTCAAGGAGCTTTCAAATGGATTTCTGGCCAACATGAAAGTTGTTCCTCATGATCTTAGATTTCTAGAAAGGTATAGTATGCCTTCATATGATTTGTGGAACTCTACTTATGACTTTGGCAAGCAAAGGGCATTTTGGTCATTTGGAAATTATAGGTCATTTCAAGCATATGGCCATATCTCCTACTTCTAAGCTTCAAATGAAAAAACCTTCAACATCAAAGTTGCTTAGAATGATGTTTTAAGGCTATTAGGATGGTCATGAGATGTTGGAAAGGCTCATAGCAAAAAGTGATAAAAATGGCCTAAAAATGAGACATAAGTTAATTCAAGTGAAATGGAAAATCCTAAAATCCAAGTTCCAAATCCAAACCATGGCATATGATAGGTCATTTTGACTCCCAAGGACATTTTAAGAACATTGGTTCAGCCACAATTTTGATTTGAGGCTTAAATCTTGGGGTTGCTTTGTAAAAGTCTTGCTTGCATAATGGCATATCAAACCAAATCAAAGAAAAGCTTCATAAACAAGGTGTTTAAGCTTTGTATCTTGTCCAAAATACCACTTAAGGAGAAAATGAAGTGAATTACTCAAGTTGTAAGGATTTTGTCATGATATCTCATGTGGTGGGAAGTGAAATGCAAAATATCAAGTCATGAAACTTCAAGTTCCTACTAGAGTGATCTAGATGATTCTAGATCTTTCTAAACATCTCTATATATTGATTACACTCTCCATTGGTGAGAGGTTGGTGATTGTTGATGTTAATAGTGGTAGAGAAAAGAGTTTGAACCAAAAATTCTCCATTTGCAAATTGAATTGAAACTTCACTTTTCTCTTCATTACCCTTCCATTTTTTCCACAAATCATCACTACAAACCTCCATGAACATGTTCATGCTAGAGTGAGCCTCCATTGTTGAAGAATTGGAGCTTTCCAAGTGAAGTTGCAAGAGAGCAAAAAGGATTGGATCTGAAGATACAAGTCATCTCCATCAAATCTTGTGCAAGAAGAGTATTATTCATCACATAGAGACCATTCTTGAAGATCTACAAGGCCTGATTCGAAGCTTTTCAACACCTACCATTGCAAGGGTCAAGGTATGCAAAATCTTTCCCACACTTTGATTTAGGCATGGCTAGGATTGATTCTTGTTGTAAAACCATTAGAGACCATTAGGTGATTCATTTGGATGAGTTTAAGACCAATTAGTGAGGTTTCATTAATGGAGGTTGATTCTTGATGGAGGTAGAACACACTATTTAATGGATGATAATGCACGAATTTTGGTTAGTTTTAATCAGCATGGCATAGGGATTAATTATATATAAAGATTGGTGAGTTTTGTGATGGTTGAAAATTGAAGAAAGTTTGGATCCATGGTGTTGTACTGTTCGGGTAGGATGATAGAGAGAGTTTCAATGGAATCCAATGGCATGGTTGTGTTCTACGTAAAATTCTAGACAAAATTGGTTCTTGGATCATGGCATTTGATGGAGAAATGAGAGAGAACAAAGGTGATGAAGTTTCATGCATGGAGTTGTGTTTCATGGAGTTTATGAAACCCTAATGTCCAAAGGAAGAAGACAACACATCTACCGTCGGATTTGCGCTTGACTTGAAAGCCATCCAACGGCCCATAATCAAACACGAAATAATGGATAAGTGAGTCTTCATGGGCTCACACGAGTTACTTCCCACACCCCCTTTGTCCAAGCCCAATTGATTTTAACTATAAAAACTTGCTATTCACACCGGTTTTTTTTTGTTTTCTTTAGTTTTTTTTATGATTTTTCTGCATAATCATTGGGTTGGGGCGTGTTACTTCCAGCACCCCCAGTATGGGCCCAGTTCCTGATAACAAATGGATTTTATTTCTTCTTGCACCCCTCATCCATTTTCATATTAATTTTTTCTCCAAATTTCTTCAAACTTCAAAAATTCATAATAAATTGAAAAATGCATATTTTTTAATGAGACTTTTTTTCCCATTTTTTATTTTCTGTCAAGAAAAATATGAAAACATAAAATTGTCATTTTACTTCATTTTCATATTTTTTGCATATTTTTACATTTAATAGCTTTTTTTAAATTCTTTTGGTTTGTACTACTATTTGTTGAATTTAGTTTGAGAGTTTCCTTTAGGATTTTTACCCCATTCTTTTTAGTATAACTAGATATGGATATTAGGTGCCCCCCTGATTTTTATACTATTTTTTTAGGATTTATTTTAGGTAGTTTAGTTAGAAACTATTAGGATAGTCAATTAAAGTTGTGAATATAATATAGGTATAACAAAACAAGTTTCTTTTTGGGTTTTCTTTAGGACAAATTAGAAGATGGGACTATAGGGGTATTATGGGTAAGTGATAGATCCCTTAGAAAATGCTAGGAGTTCCCCTATTATATTAATGCTATTAGTATATTCTTGTAATTGATTGATTGTGTGGTGTGCCCTTTCTAGGGTTATTTGTTTGACTGTGTGGGGTATTGGGCCTGCTTGGGGTTTGGGTTTGAGCTGAAGACTTTGCTGATGAAGCCTATTGAAGACAAAAGGGATGAAGACCCATTTCAAGAGTGGATGAAGAGTATATCTTGCTGGCAGCTGTTGAAGGTTATAGGATCTAGGAGTTAGGTAGAGCTCTAGAATAGGAACTTGGTTCACAAACATGGAAGGTCTTGTTTGCCTCCATTCTTTCTCTATGATTCAAAGTATCTTTTAAATACCCACCTCCTTCCTTTGGAAGGATTAGTGAATGTATTTAAAAAGATAGAACTTTTGAGAGAAAACCGTCCGTGTCATGTTAACAGTCAGTAGGCCACCCTTGGTAGGCAACTGACTGCTTAACATCCAATTCATCTTGTTGACTGCTGCTCATCTTGGAGAGTTCGACTTGAAGAAAAGCCCCGAAAGATTGAAGATAGAGACCTTGCTTGAAGGCTGTGAAGATGAAGACTGATGCTTGCTTGAAGCCTGTAGATAGTTGAAGATGACTTGAAGACAGATGTTGATGAAGACTGCTTTTTGCTGTTTATAATTTTTGATGTGTTGTTTGAACTTCTCTGACTGTATTGTGTGATATTGATCTGTTAGGTTGAAAGCGATTTTTTTTCGCTTTTGCCTGTTGTTTTCTAGGTTCGAGGTTGAGTGGGACTCCCTTGTCTCGCTTGTATTGCTGCATTCATGCATTTTACTGCTTTATTGTATATATGCTATTGTTTCTGTTTCCGTTTATCCCTTAGGATCTCTGTTTCTCTCTGTGCAAGAGAGGAGCATGATAGACATTAGGTCTTAACCCATGCATGATAACACTAGGTTAGTTTGATTCCCTTTTCAACCGTAGGTTAGAGTTCTACCTCTTCTTTCTCAAAACAAACAGAAAAACACAAAAAATATTTCAAACACAATAAAAGACACTTCTTCCATAAAAGAATGTGAACTCATCAAAACGTCATTTTTGTCCGCTTGGACCAGTAATCAGAAAAACCCTTTTTTAGAAGGAGATAAAAGCAATCAAAACAGACTTGTGTCGTGCGTGGCCCGAACTACGTTTGCTCTGATCTTTCATGCTGTATGAAAGTACGTAGGCATAGGATGCGATATCCTAGCGAGCAACCTTCCCCTCCTTTCCAGTAGGTAGGCGAACTACGTTGACTCTGATTTCTCGTTCCAGACGGGAATACGTAGGCATAAAGTGCGATACTTTGCCGAGTCATTTTATTTTCTTTTAACCCCAGACCTGTAGAGTAGATAGAATAACAATCTTTTCGACCAAAAACAAGCGTGGATCCCGTCGAGTACGACGGACGTGAGGGTTGCTAATACCTTCCCCTTGCGTAACCGACTCCCGAATCCAGGATTTGGCTGTGACGACCATTCATTTCCCCGTTTTGCGGTAGGTTTACCTCGAGCGTTTCCTTTCCCTCCGTTGGGATAAATAACGCACGGTGGCGACTCTTCTGTTCAGCCGGCGCCGATTTTCGCAGTAGCGACAGCTGGCGACTCTGCTGGGGACCCAACGTCCCCTGGCTGCTAAGGACTGCGATAGTTCCTTATGCATTTGGGACCCAACGTCCCTTAAGCGAGTCAATCCTAACGCTTGTTTTCCCGTCGAGGAATTTGTATGGATTTACTTTTCAGTTATTTAATTTCAAGCATTATATTATTGTTATTATTGTTGTATTGGGGTGTGATGGGTGTTCTATGATTGAGAGATAAGCCGGACCTGGGCTTGAGTGCACCTAGAATTAGAGTGGAAAGTAGTGGGCGCGCACGTGCTTTGCATGTCCTAGTGTCCCGCGAAATCCACACTCAGACGAGGTTCTTCTGGTTGGCCTCCTGTCCTGCCCTTTGGGTGGCTCGGGTTGCTGGTTAGTTGGATTGTCGACTCTGGGAACCGATCATCTGGAAGTTGGCTAAGTGAGGCCTCTTCAGGATTTGATGATGCCACTCCTTCTGGGAATCGTATCATCAATCCTGAAAGTCTGTGACGCCGACGATCGCATAGGATGCCATACCATTATCAGTTACTAGGACATCTACCTGTGAGAGGGTTTGGGGCTATGCAGGTAACTAGACCTTCAGATACCAGTTTGTTTCTTGATTTGAGATTCAGGGTATTTATGGACAGTTGAGGGGTGTATCAGAGACCAGTTGGAGCTATGTTATGGGGTCTGTCAGAGACCAGAGTTGAAGCTTTATATTGGGTCTGTCCAAGACCAGGGTTTGAGGAATTCTGGATAGTCTATCTGAGACTTGTGATGGGGTTCAGGCTTCTCAGCCATGGCATTTGGTCCCTGTTGCATCTATTTGCATTGCATTGCTCGCATAACCATTATCATGTGCATTTCATTAACGTGTGTCTGTGCTGCAGGTGCATTTGCATATTCCCTGATTCTAGTGCCCGGACTTCTGCTTATTGACCATGGCTGGTTTGAGAAAGACAGTTGCGTACAAGTTACCTACACTTGACGTTACTCCCCTACTTGGTCTGATGTCCCTTGCTGATGAGGAGGTTAGGAGAAGTTTTAGGATGAGTTATGGAAGATTGTTGAGACTAGTCTGCAAGCCAACTGCTGTTGAGATGAATGGGCTGTATACCTTGATGCAATTCTATGACCCTGCCTTGAGGTGTTTCACATTTGCTGACTTTATTTTAGGGCCTACCATGGAGGAATACGCAGAGTTTATCGAGCTGCCGGTGCAAAATAAGGTTCCTTTCATCCATCGTGACGCTAAGCCCCAGCTGGAGGACTTAGCTAAGGCCTTGCACATGAACGCTTATGAACTATTAGTGACTTCTTGGCTCGGGGTTCCAGGTTTCTCCCTCGATTTTCTGGTTGGCAAAGCTCAAGAATACGCCAAGAGCAGGTGCTGGGTAGTCTTTAATGCTATCTTGGCTCTGTGCATCTACGGAATAGTGTTGTTTCCCAATTTACCCAATTTTGTGGACTTGGACGCCTTTCATCTGTTCGCTGCTGGCAACCCGGTACCCACTTTGATTGGAGATCTCTATCATTCATTGCACTACAAAAATGAAAATAGAAGAGGAAAGACTGTTTACTGTTGTGCGCCGCTGTTGAACATGTGGTTTAAGAGCCATCTCCCCCTGAAGGGACCTTTTGTAGATAGTGCAACTACAGCTGACTGGCCAGAGCGCCTGATGAGACTATCTTCTGAAGACATTGAGTGGTTTGACCGAGACTTGCTGGGGTCTGAGCTTATTTTCAGCTGCGCTGGATATCCTAATGTTCCTTTGATAGGAAGAAAAGGGTGCATCAATTATAACCCATCTTTGTTCGTTCGCCAGTTTGGATACGCATTGAAGAACCCACCTAGGGAGGAAGAAGTACAGGAATCTCTGTACTTCACCGGTGATTTGAATGGAGAGTTACTAGCCAAGCTTCAGCATGCTTGGATGCGTATCAACAGAAGAGGGAAACCACTGTTGGGGAAGAATGATTGTCAGGCCTATGTACCATACAAAGTTTGGATCCAAGAGAGAGCAAAGCAGTTGCTGATGCCATTTCCAGCTGCACCGGTTCATGTTCATATTCCTGTGGAGGAACCAACCACCGTTGCTATGGAGGTCTACAAGCGAGTCGTAAAAGAGAAGGAAGCCTTGTTGTTGGCTAATGAAGAGTTAGAAAAGGAACTGGCTCAGGTGCGTAGTGAGAAGAACAAGGCTGTGCATTCTTTCCAACAGCAGATTGAATTAGTAAACAGGCTGGGTGCTGAACTGACCGAAGAGAAGAAGAAGCGTGAACGCCTGGGGAAAGAGTTCAGAAGCTCTCATGACATGTTGGAGTCCAAAAAGAAAGCACTCGATGCCGCCCACCAGGAAATCTCTTCTTGTAACAAAACGTGGAATGCTACGCTAACCAACAACAAAAAGAGGGAAGACAAATTGAAGCAGCAAATTTCTGAACTCGAAGAGCAGTTGAAGGCTAGCACCAAAAAGTATGAAGAGGAGGTAATGGCAAGATATAGTCTTCAGAACGCATTGAACAAGGCCATCGAAAGCAAGAAAGAGGTTGTGTCTCAGAAACGGAAGTTAGAGGATCGCTTCGGAGAAGGGGCATGGGAGGAACCTGCTGGTGATTTACGACATGTTCTCAAGCGAAGAGATCTACTTGTTGAGGGTTTGCTTTCCCGACCAAGTCATCCAGAGACTAAGAGGTTATTAGAAGAGTACCAGGCCTATGGGAGCACTTGACCATTTCATGTATTAATGTGTATGCTTTATTTGCATAGCGCTGACCATCACCAGGATTGTTGGTTGAGGTCATGCCTTCTTATTGTACATTCATTGATATTGTATTCTTGGCTTGATGGATTTCTCTGCAATATATGAGGTGTTTTCTATGATTCGGCTCCGAACTTCGTATTGCTATCACTGTCACCGCACTGACACATTCGCACTAGAATCGGGGAATGATATTCCCTAATACACAGACACATATTGCATTGCATACACATACATATTGCATTCACCAGTAACTATTGGATCTGTACCTCATCTCCTGCATCTTCCAGGTCTTCCAAGATTAGCGACCGAAGAGTTCCCTGACATTCAACCAGAAACAGCAGTAAGAAAGTCATGGGTCAGGATCAGATTGAGATGCAAAAGATGCGCAACAACATGACGCAGTTCATACAGGCAATGGAAGCCATGGCCAAGGGTCAGGAACAGTTGCAGAATATGGTGCAACCTCTGATTGCACGGGCTAATGATAGTGCTGCCGATTTTGCTCAGCAAGGAAATCAAGGTTTTCTCCCAGGCCTCAGACGCCAACTTGTGGGGATAGATATCGAGCAGGTTCAAGCGGAATTAATTGATGTTCGAGGCCAGCTGGGGCAGTTCACGAAAGATATGCAAGTGTTGCGCTCGAATCAAGAGATGCTAGAAGAAAAGAACTGCCGATTGAAGGCCCAGGTAGGATTGATGGCTGAAATATTGAGGAACGTACTCAGAAGAGAAGGAGGACAAATGTCTGAAGATGCGGCTGGCTTATTTGCTCCTCAGGGGTCTGAAGAACCATTACCCACGCATGATAGGCTTAAGAGACCCTCTCCACAGTTTGAAGCTCAGGATTCTCCTCGTCAGCAGTCGCAATTGATTTTTCAGGATAACTCAAGGAGGTGTGGTAAGAGGATGAGGTTTTCTAACAGAGTATTTGATGAGATCCCAGTTGATTATGATCAGCTGGTGCAACTCTTGTTCCAACTTCAACTGGTTGAGCCCCGCATTTTGGTTCCACTGACTGGGCAGCCGCCACCAGACTATGACATGAACGCCTATTGTGCCTTCCACTCCGGCGCACCAGGGCACAACATCGCAAACTGCAAAGCTTTTAAGCATAAGATTCAAGATTTGCTGGATGAGAAAACAATTGAGTTTGTACCGGGCGGTATAAAAGTCTCAGGGACTGATATTCCCATTTCTCCGCCAAAGGTTGCAGACGAATCGAGGTATATCCCGGAGCCACTGGAAGATAAATCCCCATGTCCACAACAGTTGCCGATGCCAGGGTTGAATTTAAGGATGATAGCACGTGAGCCTAAGGAACCGTCCGATCAAAGCCAGCAGCACACGAGATGCCAGTATCCGGCTCAACAAAGAATTCGGGGAAAGAGACCAAAGAGGGTATTGGAGGCACCTCCATCAACGTATGCAGAACTCTTTCAGACCTTGTTAGGTTTGAACCTTATTGAAAAGAGAACGTCAGCCCCACCAAAGGGCACACTTCCGTGTGGTTTCGACGCCAGCAGGCATTGTGAGTTCCATTCTGGGGCACCCGGACATGATATTGAGGGTTGCCACGCATTCAAGCATAACGTCCAAGATTTAATTGACAGCAGGGTTATCAACTTCTCTGATAGGGTCCCCAAGGTGGTGCAAGGCCATAGACAAGCGAAAGTCGGGGTGATGAAAAAGGTTCCCAGGTTTGATCGGGCCGTTGAAAGAAGGTCGAGACAGCAGTGGGCTGCCCCTGATAATAGTTTCTAAGGATGGTTGACTCGCCAATAAGTCAAAATGCAAGAAGTCCGGTTCTGAGACACCGATATTTTTTCATGTTATCTTGTTCATGTCTTCGCATTTGTAGTTTCTTTTCTGTTTAATTGCAAATTTCGTTTGTAAAACTTGTTGTTTTTTCAATTGATATTGATAAATGAAATAAATATGCATGTTTTGAATTGATCCAGTCGTATTCACTCTTTGTGTTTTCTTTAATGCTTAAAGCTTGTTTTAGCAAGAATCCAGGGAGGATGACGAAAACAGATGACGAATAATCTTTCGATTGTAGGCTTTTGAATAAAAACCTGTTGACGATGTACAGGCATTATTCCAATCCATAAACACCGGAGATATAAGGAAGATAATCCCTTGTTAACCCCTTCGAGCCAGTAGTAGGAGTTTCCTTTTGAAAATGAAAAACCCTAAATCTTAAACCGGGGCAGGGTAGGCGTCAGTTAGTTTGGCCAAGCGTTCAAATCGCGAAAGGAGTGTCTGTTCGAGGATAAATCACACCCATATGGGTCGTGCCTAAAAAACCACAATGGTTAAGGTTCGCCAACCCAAGAGTGAAACAGTCACATCAGTCCATAAAAAGTCAGACAACCAGTGCCACACGACTTGTGCAAAAAAAAAAATTGAAAGCCGAAAGCCCGCTAAGTCGAATCTTGAGAAAAAGCGACTTAGGCAAAAATTAGGGCATCCCGCTGGACTTCGAAAGCGAAAGATACTCAAAAGAGTCAGCCCAGGCAAAATTTAGGGAACGAAAAAGCAAAAGACGAAAAGGATTACCCAAAGAAAAATCCTCGAAAAGAACAGAGTCGTGTGACTCTAGGCACCCAAAGACGAAAAAGTAAATGACTGTTACTCCGAAAAAAGGTGTGGTATCCTGGACCGTCATTCCTACTAATCAACCTGTGAAAGATGAGTGCTTGTGTCAGATTAGCTGAACATAGGATTGGAGAATATCATGGAGAATGGGTGGGTCAGAATAAACTTTGAGCCTGTGTCTTTCCTTGTTAACCGTGAACCTGACCACGTTACAACCCGAAAAAGTCCTAATTGAAACAGGTTTTGGTCGAGAGCATACGTCGGTAAAGATCGCATTGAAACTGACTCCTAAAAGGGTTCCTCTTACCAGCTTTCATATTGACATTTTGATAATTGATTCATTATATGTCGCAAAAAAAATTTTCCTTCCGGTGAACAGACTTGGATGTTGAAACTGTCATATACATTGCGTTTAATATATCTTTTATGCAGAACAACTTGTGTTACTTGCGAATAAACGCATGCCGACAAGAAAGATCCCTACAGTGGAAGGTCTGATCAGGATAAAATGCAGAATGCCCAAATGTTTCATGAACTGGGGCAAGCTATATCGATTAATTCCAGTAGAGTCAGTCATCCTAGAATCAGTAAATCTGGGGGAATCAGGTCGAGATTTGGCAAATCTCTCGTAGCTATGGGCACTGCTCCACGAATCAGTCGATCAGGGGCAAAAGATTATCGCAAGACCGGGGCAGAACACCCTAAAAACAAAAGATGTTGTTGGGACATTCTTTTGGGGTTTGACGTACAGAAACAGTTCAGATCTAACCGTCAGGGTACAGAGATCGAAGAGTCCTAACCAGAAGCTCGTAACGAAAAGACTTGATCTTTATGTGAAGTGAATCTCCATGCAGGTCGCGCTTCCAAGATAACAATGGTCCTTACCAAAGAAGGATCAAATTCCCCAGCTAGTCGCAGCTTATCCAAAGGACATTCTCCAGCAAGGTCGTTTATCCTCAGCAGAATTGATGATTCCAAGATCGAAGGCTGTATTCAGACAGTGCGGTGTCCCCCAAAAGGATCCCTCATCTCGAGCAGAGTGGTTTAGCCTCAGAAGATTAATTTCCAACTTGTGAGTTGTACTTAGACAGTTTACCCTTCCCAGTAGGGTCATTTATTCTCCCTAGCGGAGTCAGCTGATTTTTTCCCAAGAGAGTCGTTTCGTCCCCAGCGGAGTTCTCTCTTTTCAGCAAGTGTTTTCTTTCCTCCCCGTGGAACTCGAAGGTTAAGACTCTCCCTGGTAGAGTCGGCTGTATGTCCTGGCATTTATTTTGTCGGAATACCATGTGATACCCGTTCACTCCCCAGCAAAAGTCCAATTTTCATTGGCACGGGTAAGTTGTCCCTGACAGAAGTCCAATCATGATTGGCGCATTCAGTTATTCCTCAGCGAAGTTGGCTTCACTCCTCCAGCATTTATTTTGCTGGAATAATTCTGTAACGCCTGGTTACCCCCAGCAGAGTTGGCGTTGTCTTCAGCATTTATTTTGCTGAAGCGGTTTTTTGTATCCCAGCAGTTCGAGCTTGCATTTGCATCGGCATATAGTGTTATATTTGCATCTACCAAATAAAAACGCGTAGCATTTCCATGTCGAATGGAGCATTGCGTCATTGTCAAACATATGCATTTTGAAACATGAACCAGGTTGGTTAACCCCTTGTTTCAAGTGTTGTTTCCCTTGCAGGTGGAGAGAGCTCTTGCTCAAATTAATTACCAAACATTCAGGATCTCGACGTGAGATGTGCAATGATAATGTCGGTTGTGGCATTGTTCCTCACAGAGTTGCTTGTTTAAGTTTCTCTTACCCCTCCAGCGGAGTATTTCTTCAAGGTTGTTGTTGTGACAGCATCAAAAGATTTCGTGAATCAATTTTTGGAAGTTGCCGCCTATGTTAAAATAGGTGTCTGGCAGTGTGGATTCAAAAAATCCCCAGTAGAGTACTTCTCAGATTACTGCCATGTCAGTGCTGAAAATTGGAAGACTAGACTCATATTGTGTTACCCATGTGATTGATGGAGCTAGCTGCTGCAAAGATAGGCAGAAAAGCTGTACCAAATTATTTACCCGTAGCAAAGGCGGAGTTATTTTCCTGTATCTGGCAGAGTGTACCCGTAGCAGAGGCGGAGTCATTTTCCTGTATTTGGCAGAGTGTACCCGTAGCAGAGGCGGAGTCATTTTCCTGTATTTGGCAGAGTGTACCCGTAGCAGAGGCAGAGTCATTTTCCTGTATTTGGCAGAGTATTTACCCGTAGCAAAGGCGGAGTTATTTTCCTGTATTCGACAGAGTATTACCCGTAGCAGAGGCGGAGATATTTTCCTGTATTCGACAGAGTATTTCCTGTAGCAGTGGCGGAGTTATTTTCCTGTATTCGACAAAGTAGTTCCCGTAGCGGTGGCGGAGTGATTTTCCTGTATTCGACAGAGTATTTCCCGTAGCGGTGGCGGAGTTATTTCCCGTAGCGATGGCGGAGTCATTTCCCGTAGTGGTGGCGGTGTTATCTTCCCGTAGCGATGGCGGTGTTATTTTTCTGTAATGGTAATAGAGTCAGTACCCGTAGCGATGGCGGAGTTATTTTCCTGTAGTTGGCAGAGTATGTACCCGTAGCAAAGGCGGAGTTGTTTTCCTGTGTTTGGCAGAGTTAGTACCCGTAGCGATGGCGGTGTTATTTTTTCTATAATAATGACAAAATTTTCCCGCAGTGGTGGCGGAGTGATTTTCCGTAGTGATGGCGGAGTTATTTTCCTGTATCATTGGCAGGGTCATGTTTTGTTGACAGAAGTACTTCCCCTAGTGAAGTCGTCCAGGTTATTCATATATTGACAAGATAATGTTGAAATCAGATTTGTAGATAGTGTTCCCCAAACAGTGGTGCGGTTTATTTCTGCGGTTGGCAAATTTTCGGGTTCTTAGTATTCAACCGTCTCGTACCTCGAATGTTTGAAGGTCGTTCGCTCTTCACCCAATCGGGTCCAAGTCTCTTGAATAGGGGCAGCTGTTGCACCCTAAAATTTGCTCAACCTATTTCACTTGGTTTATGTTTCAATTGCATTAGCATTTGCATATTAGGTCATGTACATAGTCTAATCATCTGCATAGCATAGCATGGGCAAGCCATCCAACAATGGACCAAATTCAATTCTTATCTCTATGAGCATATCAAGAGGTTATTATTCAAATTCAAGCCTATCCAAGTCATCAGAAAGAAATTGAAATCTGAGAAGTTAGTGGACCAAGCAGTGGATCTATCTCCTATCTTGAGGGCATTTGAAGATCATCAGAGAAGTTGTGAGCTGTGAATTGAGGTCATGGAGGGTATATAGACATCATGGAAGACCTATAGGGTCATTTTAAGATTGAGACAAGTCATTGATGTGATTACAAGAGCTGCAATTGAAGACAGTCAACTAGGGTTTCATCTGGGTCAACCCTAGGTCAAATGCTTGATTGAAGGGCATCAAGGCCTGTTGGAAAGATGTGGGATTCATCATTTGACATGTAGATATGGATGTGGTGTTGTGCTAAGAAGATATCAAGAGAAATCAAGAAGAAGAGAGGTTTCTAAATTAGGGTTTTTGTGTAAAATCCCCTAGTTTAGGGCAAACTTCCAAGCAAGATAATTCAAAATGCAAGTCTCAAATGGATCCTTGGCCAACATGAAACCTGTAGAGGATCTCAAGACCTTTAATTTGAGTGGTGGAAGACATCAAGGAGATTTATAGAACTCAAGTTATGGTTCTTGCAAGTTACAGGTCATCTGAGGACACTGAAATTTGTCTGTGAAAGTTACTTGACTTCCAAGCAACTTTTACCCCTCAAGGAGCTTTCAAATGGATTTCTGGCCAACATGAAAGTTGTTCCTCATGATCTTATCTTTCTATAAAGGTATAGTATGCCTTCATCTGATTTGTGGAACTCTACTTATGACTTTGGCAAGCAAAGGGCATTTTGGTTCTTTGGAAATTATAGGTCATTTCAAGCATATGGCCATATCTCCTACTTCCAAGCTTCAAATGAAAAAACCTTCAACATCAAAGTTGCTTAGAATGATGTTTTAAGTCTAGTAGGGTGGTCATGAGATGTTGTAAAGGCTCATAGAAAAAAGTGATAAAAATGGCCTAAAAATGAGACATAAGTTAATTCAAGTGAAATGGAAAATCCTAAAATCCAAGTTCCAAATCCAAACCATGGCATATGATAGGTCATTTTGACTCCCAAGGACATTTTAAGAACATTGGTTCAGCCACAATTTTGATTTGAGGCTTAAATCTTGGGGTTGCTTTGTAAAAGTCTTGCTTGCATAATGGCATATCAAACCAAATCAAAGAAAAGCTTCATAAACAAGGTGTTTAAGCTTTGTATCTTGTCCAAAATACCAATTAAGGAGAAAATGAAGTGAATTACTCAAGTTGTAAGGATTTTGTCATGATATCTCATGTGGTGGGAAGTGAAATGCAAAATATCAAGTCATGAAACTTCAAGTTCCTACTAGAGTGATCTAGATGATTCTAGATCTTTCTAAACATCTCAATATATTGATTACACTCTCCATTGGTGAGAGGTTGGTGATTGTTGATGTTAATAGTGGTAGAGAAAAGAGTTTGAACCAAAAATTCTCCATTTGCAAATTGAATTGAAACTTCACTTTTCTCTTCATTACCCTTCCATTTTTTTTCCACAAATCATCACTACAAACCTCCATGAACATGTTCATGCTAGAGTGAGCCTCCATTGTTGAAGAATTGGAGCTTTCCAAGTGAAGTTGCAAGAGAGCAAAAAGGATTGGATCTGAAGATACAAGCCATCTCCATCAAATCTTGTGCAAGAAGAGTATTATTCATCACATAGAGACCATTCTTGAAGATCTACAAGGCCTGATTCGAAGCTTTTCAACACCTACCATTGCAAGGGTCAAGGTATGCAAAATCTTTCCCACACTTTGATTTAGGCATGGCTAGGATTGATTCTTGTTGTAAAACCATTAGAGACCATTAGGTGATTCATTTGGATGAGTTTAAGACCAATTAGTGAGGTTTCATTAATGGAGGTTGATTCTTGATGGAGGTAAAACACACTATTTAATGGATGATAATGCACGAATTTTGGTTAGTTTTAATCAGCATGGCATAGGGATTAATTATATATAAAGATTGGTGAGTTTTGTGATGGTTGAAAATTGAAGAAAGTTTGGATCCATGGTGTTGTACTGTTCGGGTAGGATGATAGAGAGAGTTTCAGTGGAATCCAATGGCATGGTTGTGTTCTACGTAAAATTCTAGACAAAATTGGTTCTTGGATCATGGCATTTTATGGAGAAATGAGAGAGAACAAAGGTGATGAAGTTTCATGCATGGAGTTGTGTTTCATGGAGTTTATGAAACCCTAATGTCCAAAGGAAGAAGACAACACATCTACCTTCGGATTTGCGCTTGACTTTTTGACTTGAAAGCCATCCAACGGACCATAATCAAACACGAAATAATGGATAAGTGAGTCTTCATGGGCTCACACGAGTTACTTCCCACACCCCCTTTGTCCAAGCCCAATTGATTTTAACTATAAAAACTTGCTATTCACACCGTTTTTTTTTCTGTTTTCTTTAGTTTTTTTTTATGATTTTTCTGCATAATCATTGGGCTGGGGCGTGTTACTTCCAGCACCCCTAGTATGGGCCCAGTTCCTGATAACAAATGGATTTTATTTCTTCTTGCACCCCTCATCCATTTTCATATTAATTTTTTCTCCAAATTTCTTCAAACTTCAAAAATTCATAATAAATTGAAAAATGCATATTTTTTAATGAGACTTTTTTTCCCATTTTTTATTTTCTATCAAGAAAAATATGAAAACATAAAATTGTCATTTTACTTCATTTTCATATTTTTTTGCATATTTTTACATTTAATAGCTTTTTTTTAATTCTTTTGGTTTGTACTACAATTTGTTGAATTTAGTTTGAGAGTTTCCTTTAGGATTTTTACCCCATTCTTTTTAGTATAACTAGATATGGATATTAGGTGCCCCCCTGATTTTTATACTATTTTTTTAGGATTTATTTTAGGTAGTTTAGTTAGAAAATATTAGGATAGTCAATTAAAGTTGTGAATATAATATAGGTATAACAAAACAAGTTTCTTTTTGGGTTTTCTTTAGGACAAATTAGAAGATGGGACTATAGGGGTATTATGGGTAAGTGATAGATCCCTTAGAAAATGCTAGGAGTTCCCCTATTATATTAATGCTATTAGTATATTCTTGTAATTGATTGATTGTGTGGTGTGCCCTTTCTAGGGTTATTTGTTTGACTGTGTGGGGTATTGGGCCTGCTTGGGGTTTGGGTTTGAGCTGAAGACTTTGCTGATGAAGCCTATTGAAGACAAAAGGGATGAAGACCCATTTCAAGAGTGTATGAAGAGTATATCTTGCTGGCAGCTGTTGAAGGTTATAGGATCTAGGAGTTAGGTAGAGCTCTAGAATAGGAACTTGGTTCACAAACATGGAAGGTCTTGTTTGCCTCCATTCTTTCTCTATGATTCAAAGTCTCTTTTAAATACCCACCTCCTTCCTTTGGAAGGATTAGTGAATGTATTTAAAAAGATAGAACTTTTGAGAGAAAATTGTCTGTGTCATGTTAACAGTCAGTAGGCCACCCTTGGTAGGCAACTGACTGCTTAACATCCAATTCATCTTGTTGACTGCTGCTCATCTTGGAGAGTTCGACTTGAAGAAAAGCCCCGAAAGATTGAAGATAGAGACCTTGCTTGAAGGCTGTGAAGATGAAGACTGATGCTTGCTTGAAGCCTGTAGATAGTTGAAGATGACTTGAAGACAGATGTTGATGAAGACTGCTTTTTGTTGTTTATAATTTTTGATGTATTGTTTGAACTTCTCTGACTGTATTGTTTGATATTGATCTGTTAGGTTGAAAGCGAATTTTGTTCGCTTTTGCCTGTTGTTTTCTAGGTTCGAGGTTGAGTGGGACTCCCTTGCCTCGCTTGTATTGCTGCATTCATGCATTTTACTGCTTTATTGTATATATGTTATTGTTTCTGTTTCCGTTTATCCCTTAGGATCTCTGTTTCTCTCTGCGCAAGAGAGGAGCATGATAGACATTAGGTCTTAACCCATGCATGATAACACTAGGTTAGTTTGATTCCCTTTTCAACCGTAGGTTAGAGTTCTGTCTCTTCTTTCTCAAAACAAACAGAAAAAGACAAAAAATATTTCAAACACAATAAAAGACACTTCTTCCGTAAAAGAATGTGAACTCATCAAAACGTCATTTTTGTCCACTTGGACCAGTAATCAGAAAAACCCTTTTTTAGAAGGAGATAAAAGCAATCAAAACAGACTTGTGTCGTGCGTGGCCCGAACTACGTTTGCTCTGATCTTTCATGCTGTATGAAAGTACGTAGGCATAGGATGTGATATCCTAGCGAGCAAACTTCCCCTCCTTTCCAGTAGGTAGGCGAACTACGTTGACTCTGATTTCTCGTTCCAGACGGGAATACGTAGGCATAAAGTGCGATACTTTGCCGAGTCATTTTATTTTCTTTTAACCTCAGACCTGTAGAGTAGATAGAATAACAATCTTTTCGACCAAAAACAAGCGTGGATCCCGTCGAGTACGACGAACGTGAGGGGTGCTAATACCTTCCCCTTGCGTAACCGACTCCCGAATCCAGGATTTGGTTGCGACGACCATTCCTTTCCCCGTTTTGCGGTAGGTTTACCTCGAGCATTTCCTTTCCCTCCGTTGGGATAAATAACGCACGGTGGCGACTCTTCTGTTCAGCCGGCGCCGATTTTCGCAGTAGCGACAATACTCTAGGGTAAAAGTAAAACTGGATTTGCATGACTGTAGGATCGATTAAAAAGATGTTGGAGCATTGAGCGAAGAATAACATCCGAGCCTCTAGAAACTCTCCCTCGTGACAGGATCAAACGGAATTTAGGAATCCGTAGAAAATATACAGGGTAAAAATCGGTTGTATGTCAAAATAAATGGACTTTAATGGGAAATGCCCTGATAAGCTTTCTCGAGAGAGAACTGCCACTTATCGGTGGAAGGGACTTATATGCCAAACTGGATAAGCTCTCAAATGAAGAGAATGTCGCTTATCTGTGGATAATGGATTGATTGATAATATAAACTTCTTCACGTCTCAAGTTTGTGCTCCCTGGACATGATTCGGTTTATTCTTTTGCTAAAGGATAAAATGAACTTCTTCATACATCAAGATTCATGCTCTCCTGAATATGATTCAGATCGAACTTCTTCGTACTTCAAGATTCAAGCTCTCCTGAATATGATTCAGCTCCTTCTTTTACTAAAGGGTAAACAAACTTCTTCATACTTCAAGATTTAAGCTCTCCTGGATATGATTATGTTCAAAACCTCCCCGCACTTCAAAATGAAAAGGAAAATGGAAGCCCAGCTGCTCGATGGAGATGGCCATTTGCTGCAAGTCATGACAAAGATAGGATAAGCTCTTCTGGCGAGAAATACCGCTTATTGATAGGCTTCTCGGGTGAGAACTTCTTGTAGAGGTGGTAACAGGCAATGTAAATTGTAATGAAGATTGTAATGAAGGCTGTAATGAAAGTTGAAATGTAAATTGTAATGAAGGTTGTAATGAAATAATGAGTTTCTTGTACGAGAAGATCAATTGTAGAGTGTAATGAAAAACTGTAATGGAAGCTGTAATGAAGGTGATATAAT
Organism: Lathyrus sativus; assembly: GCA_963859935.3. Classification (NCBI taxonomy): domain Eukaryota; kingdom Viridiplantae; phylum Streptophyta; class Magnoliopsida; order Fabales; family Fabaceae; genus Lathyrus; species Lathyrus sativus. The sequence goes on from OZ012735.1 coordinate 755,613,761, forward strand.
GATAGGCTTCTCGACTGAGAACAGTCGCATACCAGTGGTTGTAAGATGTACTATAATGTTAATTATAGTGATAAGCTTCTCAGGCGAGAACTGTCGCATATCCGTAAAGGATTGTGAAGGCTCTTCTTGAAAGACAGTGCAAAATAAATGCACTCCCAGGTAGGTTCGATGACCGACGGGCCCGAAGTTCGATCTAGAATTGGGCTAGAAAGAACTAACAAACAAGACTCTATTAAGGAAACGAACTCGAATGGGGACTACCTTCCTAGCGTGGAAAGGTAACAGAAATAACCATCGTCCACGAGGGTTGAACTCTGGGGGGAAACTTGGAACAAACAAGTATTTTATGCTTAGGGCTGACGATCTACTTGGAGAGAGCGGACAAACCCGGTTACTCGTTGGTAACGACAAAGGATGACACGGATAGCAAAACAATGTAGATGCTAATGCGTATGCCAAAGTGCATACTAATGTGTACATTCATGTGTATGAAAATGTCATGTACTGAGTATGGAATGCTTATGTTTATGCATATGCTGACAAAACAAACGAGAGGAGGAAACATGAGATGAAATAACATCTCAACGGGAATACCCGGCGACCTCTGCAATAGTACTTCTATCAAGAATAGGAAGAGTTGATGATGGAACTGAATCTGGCTTCAAAGTTATAACTTCCCTGGGAGAAAAGGTCGTGACTTCCACATGGGGATGTGATACGACTTCACCGGAGAGTATGATATCATGACTTCAACTGGGGATCCATGACCTATGCATGAGGATACGATGTCATGACTTCACGTGATGGATTTCTATCGTGAACCATAATCAGCAAAAGAACCCTTAGGATCAGAGACTTTCGGGGATAAAATAAATATCCATTGTATGGGGAAGGTGTGGAATTAGGTAGCTTCATGGAAATAGCGTAGCAACTTTCTGAGAATAGTACATCGGCTTCCTGGGGAAAAGGTACGTCCAGCTGGGGATAAAAGATATCAAAACTTCCCTGAGGAGAGTTCGTCAGACTCACTAGGGAGAACTCAACAGACATTCTTGAGGACAATATCTTGACTTCTTGGGGAGGATATGGCATTCCCCTGGGGAATATTCCTGAGGAAGGTAAGGCAACTTCGCCGAGGAACAGACAATTCCACTGAGAATGGGTCTTCCAGACTATATATCACATGGAGGATGTCGGAGATATCTCTGCAGTCTTGAGAGTCAACGGGGATTTATCGGACGGATCCCAAAGTAGGGTCAGCTTAAAGTCTCGCTGGGGACTATCACTAGGAAGATGCTGGTAAGATCTCTGTTGTCTGGGAATTGACCGGTTCGGTCCAAAGGGTGGTCAGCTTATAGTCTCGTTGGGGACTGTGTCGGCTTAAATTCTCTCTGGGGACTGTCTGAGGCAATGACCTAGATGTATTTATGCAATAATGACTTACTGGGGAATGAGGACCGCCGGGAGTAAAATCCATCGGGTGCATGAAGAATGTCGTGAAACAAGCTAGTTTTGATCTTAATGGACTTTTTAGTAGTCGCCATTTTGAAAAATATCATGCCCTAGAGTACCTGCTTTGTGAGAAACTCATCTCGAGAGGATTTTACAAAGAACATAGGGTTTTGATTGCCCCACTGTTTTTAAACTCTGATCTCGACGTAACTGGCACGGATCAACCGTGTTACGACTGAGTCTACAAGAATAGCTCTTAAGTACGTCAGGCTCACATTGGTAAACGAATTGGAAACCGTCTGCCCCTGTTTAACAGGATCTTCAAGTTTCATTGTCAACATCTATATGTAAGTTTCTAAGATATCAAGCAAAACCAACACGCATGAACTGCTAATCTTGAAATTGTCAATGCAACATGTACATTTGTCTTGAAGTTTTTGTCTTGAAAAAGGATATCGCAATAACTTGTGATTGAATTACTAGTTAGGATATTAATTTATAATGCCAACAGTAAATTGAGCATAGCTCATAGGAGTCAGGAAACGTTATCTCGTCGAGTATACTTTCAAACGAAGTCCTGCTTCAATTAGGTCTTTTAATGATTGTATCGTGGCTTGGTTCACGGTTTAAGAAACAAAGGATAAAGGCTCAAAGTTATTAGTACCCACACATCCTTCGTGATGTTCTCCAATCCTAATTCAGTTAACTGGATACGACCACTCATATCTCAAACGAATTTGATATGGTCGAGAACTCGTCAAGGCTTTGGACATGACAGTCACTCACCTATTTGCTTTTGTCGATTGGTCACACGACTTTGTTCTTTTATTGGAGATTCTTTAAGGTAATCCCTTGTTTTTATTTTATTTTATTCCCTAACTTTTTCCTGGACAGCGTCTTTGGTTTGACATTGGAGTCCAGCAGGATTCCCCCAGTTTTGCCTAAGTCTCCTTCATAGGTTTTGACTTAGCGGACTGTTATATTTTTTTTTGTGAACAAGTCATATGACTCTTTTGAAGGCTTTTGATTGCCCCACTCTTTAATTCATAGAGGGATGGTCATTGCATTTTTGACCTCCTAAGACGCTAAGGATAGGTTCTCGAAGGCTTGCTCCTTATTTTTGAAGGTCTAAGCGCTCGATCAGCTTAACTGAAAAACTACTTTGCCCCAAGTTGAAAATTTTAGGGTTCTTATTTTGAAAAGAAAACTCCTACTTTAAGGCTCAAAGGGGTGAAAGAGGGATTATCATCCTTATATCTCCAGTGTTTGGGATTTGAAACAATGCCTTACATCATCATCAGGTTTCGATTAAAAGCATACAACGAGAGATCCGATGTTTTTGTTCATAATCCTCCTCCCAATTCTCTATCAAGGCAAGAGATCGGGTAAAGTTGGCATTATAAGTTTATGGAAACATTTTTTTAGTGAAACGAATGGATTTATTCAAGACAAACATATGAATTGCATTAATTAATCAAAATACACAAGTTCGTACATGCTAATTATGCTTAAATCAAAGAAACAGAATATAAATAAACAAAATGAATTATATGACAAATCCTCCTAAATGTTTATGAAGTCTTTGTATTTAAGGATGGCACCGTAGTAGTGGTTTCCTCTGGTGGAGCTTCAATGAAATGGGTCATCTTGCTTTCCCCAGCTATGTTGATCTGAGCTACATCAAGAATAAGATCTTTCAACGGACGAGTCGTCAATAGAATTAATAGCCCCATGGTTAGGCAGAGGGTTTGTTTTAACATTGGGCGGCGGATCGTTGAAATACAAAATCTTCTTTTCCATTAGATCCCTTACAATATTTTTCAAACCATAACAGTTCTCCAAATCGTGACCTGGCGCACCCTCGTGAAATAAACAATGAGTGGCGGTGTTGTAGTTGGCTGGCAAAGGATTTGGAGGTGGACCCACAGCTCTAGTGGTAATCAAACCTCGTTGCACTAAGTAAGGATACAACTCAGTGAACTTCATTGGAATTGGCGGACAAGGCTTGTATTGTCTCCTCGGAGCATTTTGGCGAGGTGCCTGATTCCTCGGTCGTTGATTTGTAGGAGCGTTGCACGCTTGCTGATAATTAGGCGGAGGTTGTTGATAAACCGGAGGTGGATAAACAGGAGCCTACTGCATAGGCTGGTAAGCAGGAGCTTGAGGAGCCTGTTGACTAAAAGATGGTGCAACAGAAGTTATATATGGAGGCGGAACATACTGAACCGGGTAACCCTGTGGTTGAACATACTGCGGCGGATATTGATTTTGTTGCTCCCTCCTTCTACCTGAAGATACCGCATGAGTCTCTCCTTCCTTCTTTTTCTGAGGATTGAAAGAAGGCTTATTAGCTTGGTCCTTCGAACTTGAACTGCTAGAACCACTAGACATTTTTCCACTTTTCATAGCCAATTCAACCTTTACTCCAACAGCAACAATGTCAGCAAAATTCGTGGTTACACTACCCACCATTCTCTCGTAGAATTCGGGACGAACGGTGTCGAAAAACCAATCAGCTAGTTCTTTATCAGTCAATGGAGGTTCAACCTGAGAAGCAATTTCCCTACATCTCTGAGCATACTCTTTAAAGGTCTCAGAACTTTTCTGAGTCATACTCAACAGTTGTCTCCTGTCAGGAGCCAAGCTCATGTTGTACTTATAGTGCTTAATAAAAGCATCAGACAAATCCTAAAAAGACTTGATGCGAGATTGGTCCAATGTCAAATACCTCTTCGACGAAGCACCTTTCAGACTATCTTGAAAGAAGTTAATCATCAATTTGTCATTTTCCACGTGGGCAGCCATCCTGCGGTAGTACATTATCAAATGGCTCTTCGGGCAAGTAGTCCCTTCATAGCAGTCAAAGTTCGGAGTCTTGAACTTTGGCGGAATGACTAAGCCGGAAACCAAACAGATGTCCCTAGCAGCAGCACCAAAGATCCGGTCCCCTTCCATCTTTCTCAATCTTTTATCAATAGTAACAACTTCCTCACGAAGCCTATCACGTGGTTGGTACCCTTCATCATTATCATCCAGAATTTCATAAACGGGATCATTAAGATAAGGCTGCACATGAGCATGGACATTAGCTTGTGTGAAGGTAGGAACTACCTTCGGAGGCTCGGGAACCAAAGGCATGGTCTGTTGAACATTCTGTGTAATGGGCATGGCTTGTTGACTACTTTGTACAACAGGCATAGTTTGTTGAACTGACGTAACAACAGGCGGATGTATGAAACTCTGTGAAAGACCATAAAGAAACGGGTTCTCAACAGAAACAACTGGAGGATCTACAGCAGCAGTAGCGTTAATCTCAGAAACCACAGTAGGCTGAGTATCCATCTTTGCATTGATAACCTGGAGCAATTCCATAATCGTTCCTACATTCCCTCGAAGGTCTGCTAGTTCGTTGTTGACGCGATCCATTTATTGAGCATGCTCTTCCATCCTTCTTCGAGCTTGAGCTCTAGTGTTGTATCGACTCAGGGTGATGAAACTGGAAGGCGAGAGAACCGAGTATGAGAAAATCGGGAGACACGTGAAATGCAAAATATGATGCAAAATGCGAATGAAATGACTTCATGGAATTCAAAATATCTACGAATATTGCCGAATAACGAAGAAATTGTTATTAATTGAAAAATGGATTATAATTAAATATAACGTCTTTAAGGAAAACAGTTAAACAAAAGTTAATAACGACCCTAAGGAAACATCATCCACAACTTCGGCGAGCAGGCGGAGAACCGGAGGAAAATAAATCCTCGTAGAGTCTTCTCTTCTTGTCGGAAAGTGCTTCTTTATTCCTTGACTAAAACTGCTTTTGAAGTTCATCATACTCACCGACCATCATATGGTATTTGTTCTTCCATGCCTCGGTTTCGCATTGTGATTTCGCCAAAGCGATCCTCAAAGTCTTAGCTTCGGACAAGAAATATTGAACAGGTTCCTCTCTTGGAGGTAAAGGATCCTGGCGAGGATAAGGCATCTTCAACTTGATAGCTCTGTCTCGGACCCACTGAAGGTATGGTTCCATGGAAATGCAATTCAGCCTACACAGACTTTCTCGACCTTTCCTATGCAAGTGACGCCAGGAAGATACAATCTGATCTAGAAGCTCTTTGTTGTCCTCGAAGAAGATCTTCTCTACGTAGATACCTTTAGGCGGTTCTTTTAAGGGATACCCCAACTGTCGGTGAGCTAGGACTGGATTGTAGTTGATTCCTCCATTAAAACCGAGTAAAGGCATGTTAGCGAAATCTCCACAACCATCAATGAGTAATATTCCATCATACATACGGTTGTACCAATCAATATCGGAGTAGGTTAAAGCCATAACTCTTTGTGACCAACGTTCTTGGGTGGGACTCCAAAAAGGACCGGACTTAGGCAAGTGCGAAATAAACCACTTGTACAGTAACGGCACACAACAGGTAATCATCCCTCCACCATGAAGGTTTCGAAGATGGACTGAATGATAAGTGTTACCCAATAAGGTTTGTACTGGATTCCTTCGCATGAAGATCTTGATGGCATTAAGGTTCACAAATCCTTCAAAACTAGGGAAAAGCAACACTCCATCGACAAGCAAGGAAAGGATCGTCTCAAAGGTAGGAATTCTCAAATGATCAGCGTAATATTGGGCTTTCTCCATTAGGAATTTTGTAGGCAACCCAAAAATTTCACCCTTATGAGTCATATTCTCCTTAATGTCAGATACCTTCAAACATGTGGCTTTAGCAATATCCTGTTCTTTAGGGTCCTTCTCCAAGAAAGGGAAAGGAGACTTATCCAAAATAGGCAAACCCCACAAGCTGGGAATACTCTTCCAAAGTAGGCAACAACTGATAGTCGGGAAATGTGAAGCAATGGTAGTCGGGATCATCAAATTGTAGCAAAACCGATAGAAGTCCTTCGTTCACTTTATATTCCAATAGAGATAACAACCTTCCATACCGATTTCGAAATCCGTCTTGATCTTTGATTAAAGATCCTAGCTTCCTTAGGTCATCTAGCTTAGGACTTTTAAAAGTATATTTCAAAGTTTTTCTTCTATCGTAATCCATAGTATCCTGCAATATCCATGAATAAGGCTTGAATTCCATGAAATGTAATGCAATGTAATGTTTTAATGGATGCAATGCACACATATACACAAGTCCTAGGTTAAAGGCATGTACAAGGAGTTAGGGTCTACCCATCCCAATAAGGTATGTACTAAGGTTAGGGCTATTGACTCGGCGGTCAAATGGCTAGACCTAGTTCCTTCGGAGGGGAAAATAACGGTAAAACATGCAAACCTGACAAATTATTATACGGCAAAATTAAAGTGCTGAAAGTATAAAGAAAACGGTAAAAGAAGCATCACGACGATCACCCGCGAAATTACAAATCCCAAAACAAATGCGAAAATAAAAAACTGCGATCATGGCCTCGCATGAATTACATCCATGAAACCAGAATACGGCGACGGTAGCCTCTCGTAATTACAAACCAACAAATTGAAATATAAATAAAACTCATGGATTAGTATGCAGAGATGAATAAGGATCAATTAATTGTTAGATTAAAACGACCTAAATCTAAGAGCTCTTTATTTTGGCATTTTTATTAATAAAAGAGAAACTTGCTTAAGTAAAGAAAAAATCTTTGTTTTGATTTTTTTTTAGGTTTTAATTATGAAAATATTTTAATGAAAAAATGGCTTTATAAAAAAGAGTGTTAAGTTTTAACTTATAACAAAAATTAAGTTTTATATAAAAAAAGATTTTTCAGTTTTTTTAAAAAAAAAAAAGAGAAGGAGGAGTTTTTAAGTTTTTTATGTGAAAAAAAAAGGTTTAATTTTTATATTAACTAAGTTAATAGTAAAATTTCACTAAATCCTATTTTATACATATCATTACAAAACAAATAAAGTGAAATAAAAGTAAAAATAAAATGAAAAAACATGAAGATAAAAGAAAAAAACAATTGAATAAGATAAGAGGGGTGGGGGCAGACAACTCGTGGCCTCTCCATTAGGGTTTGACAAACCCTTTTCTCTTCTATGCCAAAATGCGCCGCCGTCCATGCGTGAGCTCTGGCGAAAAATTTTCTTCTTCTTTTTCGTTCCGCCGCCATGCCATTGTTGGCCCTCAAAGCTTTGACAACTTCTTCCTTTCTCGATGCATGTTGCTTCTCCTACCTTCTTCATCAATCATAACCTAAAACACCAAGACAGAAATGAAAAAAAACAGCTTATCATGACAAACACTTACGTTTCGTGATTGCTGACGATGAGATCCGAGGATGAACGGATATTCTGAGGCTCTGGGGTTGTAGCAGACGTTCAAATCTTTAGGGATTCTGCCGCCGCCATCGTCGTTCGCTTGTTGCTTGGGTTTTGTGCCGCTTTCGATTTTGTCTCTCTTTCATTTCGGAAGGGTGATGATGATGGATCTGAAGGATACTCTGAACCCTTGATTTGCTGCGCCGATTGGTTATTCGTTTTACGATCCGGGTTTTTCTCTCCTTCGTTCGTATAGGGTTATGATGAAGGTCTTCGGATCCTATGAACCTCGGTGATGATGTTGACGAAGATGTCCTTTGATCTTCGACTCGGAGCCGCGGCGCCGTTTGTGTTATGTTTTCGCTTTGAATCTGCCGCCGCCGTTTTGCGTGTTTTTGATCTTGATGATTTTTTATATCTCCTTTGGATTTATGGGCCTTATAATTTGTGGGGTTCCGAGTTTAGTGTTGGATCTATGAAATTTTCTGCGGATCTCATGTTGATGAGCTTTACCCTTATTATTGTTGTTGATTTCCTTAGATTTGTTATACCTTCTGGAGATTTGGCTGGCTGTAATGTTGGGGAGGCCGTTGTTGTTGCGTTTGAAATGTTGTTGGCTTGTTGGAGGCTTAACCTCGTTGATTGGATCCGTTGGCTGGGCTTTGTGACTTGCGGCTAAGATCTTGTTGCTCTTTGTTGGTCTTGTTTGACCGTGATTTTGTTGTGATTATTTCTTCTTTGAATACTTTGTTACGGCTTTGCTGCGAAATTGTTGCTTATTGTTGAGGAATTGTCGAGCGTGAATCTTTCTGTTTGATCCAGTTGAACTGTGGATTTTTTCGGAAAAGTTGTTAAGGGGTTGTTTGGTTGAGAAGCAATTTGGTGAAATAAGCGCTTTTCAAATAAGTGCTTTTTCCCAAACCGGCTTTTCCAAATAAGCACTAAAACTTCTTTATCTCTCTCTTTCTCTCTCAGTTGCCTCAGAAAGAACAGATGCTGTCGATTTGGGCCACTGGCCGAGAATCGGATCGGGAGCCGGCTTCGGAGTAGTCTGTTGCTCTTCCGACACCTGATGATGACACTGTTCTGAGGATGTCAGAGTCCCACTAACCGATTAAATTTTCTTTGCTTGTTTTGACTTGCAGGTACGAAGAAAATTGAAGAAAAGACGGAAAAAGTCGGAGAAACAAGGACAAAATAGATCGGATAATCGGAGGCTTAGAAAGATGTTTAGAAAAAATAAATCTTATTTTTTTGTAATTTTATTATTATTATTATTATTATTTTGTAATTTGTATTATTTATTGATAAAACTTATTTGTTTCTTTTATTGTAAAGAATTTTTTAATTTAATTGGATATGGTAAAATCAATGTTATTTATCTCTAATAAAATTATCCCTTTCTGATATATCATAATGAAATATAAAAATTAAATAAAATTATCATTAATAAAACCAATATCCCTAAATAAATTAAAAAAATTATTTTAACTATAAGATCTAAGAATGACATGATATTTCATAAAAATAAAAAATGGAATGAATCAAGAAAAAATAAAATGAAGTTTACAATATGTTTGTCCTAAAAATGAAATTAACTAGAAAAATGAAAATAGGTTGGTTTTCTTTATGCACTGAAAATGAAAATAGAATTAAGAAACGTAAATGAAATGAAACTTCCAATTTCCTAATAATTCCTAATTCCTCCAATTTATCCGACTAAATCCATTCCCGATACGAACCTTCGACTAAGCTTTCCGGCAACTCAAACCTAACAACTTGACCCAATTTAATCCGAACAACTCAAATCCTTTTCAATCAACAATTCCAACTCCCTCGGTTTTGAATCCCATCAACCAAACCAGACGGCCCCACTTCTCTGATTACAGTCCAAAGTTCGTAATTTGACGGTCGGCTGCAAACACATGACCATTTTATCCTTCACCGCTTGAATTGCGTACAAGGAGATTTTCCCTGTAAGATCAAGCCAACTACACAAACCTGTTAGTGACTGGTTAAATGCAATGCAAAAATGCAATGGAATGCGAGATGATTCGACTAAATCTTAGGGTAAGATTTGGGGTATTACAAAGGGTATATTTGACTGAAAAGTAAAGCAATTGTAGATTGAACAAAAATTAAACTCAAGAATTAATGATTGATTGAATGAAATGGTTCGAAAAAAGTGGGATCTCGTCTTAATCATAAACTTGTGTCGATTAATCAACGGTAATCTCTCACGATCCCAAAGTATAAAAAAATGATCCAAATGATCACTTCCTACAGATTTGAAGTAATGAAGATTATCAACTTCGATAAATTGACATTTACGAATGTAAAGACTTCATTGACCGATAAAATAAAATAAAATCGAGATGAAATTGAAAGTAAAGTTAAATCTCGTCTTGATCGTAAACCTTATGTTAATTAATCGAAGGGAACCTCTCACGATCCCAAAGTATAGAAAAATGATTCAAATGATCATTTTCTATAGATTTGAAATAATGAAGGTTTTAACAACCTCGAAAACTAACGTTTGTGAACCGGAGACTTCATCGATTTGAAAAATGTAATAAAGTCGAGAATGAGAAAGAAAATGAAAAGTGAAAAAGTGGGTGGTCTCGGACTCATTACTATCTATCAATAATTTGACTGATAATAAATTCGAAGGTCTGGTTATCGACCCAAAAAGATGAAAAGAAAATAACTAGCATCAAAAACGATAATCAAGACATAAAATAATTTAAGGTGATAAAAATGATTTTTAACAAAATCTCTAAAGAAATATAATTAACAAATCCCTAATTAAATAATTAACAAGAGAATCGACTTGTATATATATAATAAGAAGAAAAAAACACTAGAAACTTAAAAAGGAAAAACAAAATCAATTAAACAAAAGGGTTAAAACTTGGAGTGTGATTAACACAAACGGGTGTATGGGCATGTGGATAGGTGGAATCACCATGTGCCTCGAGCCCATTCATCCACCCTTCAAAACAAATAAAAAAACGGTAGGATTTAAAAAAAAACAAAGGTGTGGAAAGGATTTCTGGGGACGGGCCAAGCCCAACCACCAAGCGGGTCAATCCTAGGTCTATTATCCTTAGCATCCTCACAAATTCATCAAGCACATAAGAAAAAAACACCATGAAAACAGAACCGAGAACGCAGCTTCTGATCTAAAATGAGAAAAAACGAAAACAAGCAAAGACATGATTGAAACTCAGAACCACAAAACAACATCAGCGTAAATCACATCCTTTCCACCTTCTCGGTGTGCGACTCTATCTTTCCTCTCTTTCGAGTTCTGTCTCACTTTGTTCTCGCCCTTTTCCTCTTTCTATTTATCAAATTGCTTCTCTGCGTATTTTCGATCCAGGTTCGTTTTTCACATCAATCTTTTTTTCTCCATTTTTTGCTTTCTGGGTTTTATTGTGGTGAGGTGATTTGGGGTTTTTGTTTGTGGAAACATGTTATTTTGCTAATGGTTAACGAAAGATTGATGTTGTTGTTGTTCTGGTTGAGGCCCCCTGTTGCGGTGAAAATTTGATATCAAGCTATTAATTAACTTGAACCTTATTTCTTTTACAACCGGTCTTTAATTTATCCAAAGGATAGGTCTAAAGAGAGAAAGAACCCTTTTTCGCGATGTAACAACAACGCTTTAGAGATTCGGGGATTCGGGGGTTGGTTATATCTAGGGAAGGTATTAGCACCCTAAATATCTGTAGTACTCTACAGGAACCTTTTGTTCAATTACTTGCTAGGTTGTGAAACATGCATTGGTTTAATTTGGGAATAAAAGTAAAATAAAGGCCTAAGTGGTTTTCTAAGTTTGCTCGCAAAGGTATCGCACCTTCTGCCTACGTATCCTGACTAGGATAGAATCAGAGCAATCGTAGTTCACCTCACAAGGGAAAAGAACACTTGATGACGATCAAGGTTCAAAGGGGAACAAACATGACAATGTTTGTGTGGAGTTTGACAAAACTCCCTAAGCTACATTGAAGGGGGAAATAAGAAATCATGACGATGATTCTTACACAGAGTTGACGAACTCTGTCCTAGGGTTCTAGGTGAAGAACACTCCTAGTACGGGTAGGTATCGTAGACTTCAAGCAAAGTCTAAAAGTTATGAAATTAGGTTTAGAGTGACTTGACAAAGTCGGGGGTATGTTTGAATTTAGTCCAAGACATTGATTGTCAACAGGACAGACTTTTCCTTTGGAGGATAGTATATCGGCGATTGGACGAGCTTCGTCGCTCGGGGATCACATACAGACATTACAAGAGCAAATATTACAACATACAAATAAATTAATTATTACAACCATATCGAATAATTAAAATGAAAAGCAGAAATGATAAAAAAAAACAGCAGTTTTATTATGTAACGACAGTCTGTACCTGAAACGACTGTTAGCGTACAGATGAAAATAAAAGATAATAATTCAAAGAAAATATTTCAACATGTTGACAAACATATTAAAACATGATAACAATCAAAATTCCCGAGAAAATGCAAGTGGAATGCTCTTAATTTTCATCTGCAACTGATTAGGGCTAATACCGTCAGTGCGCGGATCGCGCGAAATAAAAAGTGATCAAACATGAAAATTAATTACACATTATGAAACTACATTTTAAAACAAGCATAACAAACAAAGAACGGATGAAAAACGATAAAATATGAGAAAGTTACGATGCGTTGAAGTTTCGAAATCAGTACTGTCAGTGCGCGGATCGCGCAAAATAAAAAGTGATCAAACATGAAAATTAATTACACATTATGAAACTACATTTTAAAACAAGCATAACAAAAAAAGAACGGATGAAAAACGATAAAATATGAGAAAGTTATGATGCGTTGAAGTTTCGAAATCAGTACTGTCAGTGCGGGAAAAGTACACTGTCTAGTCAAATACGGTTTGTATCATAACTTTTTAACCGTTTATCGAAACGAGACAAAATTTATATGGATTTGGGGTAGAATGATGAGAGGAAGAGGATGGTAATGTTAGTTTTTACAAACTGTTCACCTAGTGAAAAAAACGCTGACTGGTGTGTGTGTTTGTTTTGAATGCATGGAAACATAATCGAAACCAAATACGTTTTATACCGTATCTCACTAACCGCTCATCGGATCGAGACAAATTTTATATGTAAATTGGGTAGAAAAATGAGAGGAAGATGATGGTGGTGTTAGTTTTCTGAGATTCATTTTCCTGTGAAAAAAACGATAGCTGGTGTGTTTCATGGCTTAAGCTTGCAAATTGATATGAAAAACTTGATATACACATGCTACAAGTCAAGTAGGGTCACATACACATTACATATATCATATATAACAGATAGCAAGCAAGTTTGAAACCAAGGCATGAGTAAATATGACAGTTGTATGTAAGTTGCAAATTACATGACATAACAATGCATGATGAGGTGATTTTTGGATTCTGAGTGTTTCAAGTGATTTCAATCATTCTAACAGTTCAATCATGTCATATTAAGTGTGTGTAAATGGAAAAATTAGAACTGGAACACATGTACAAGCATGTAGCACTCAATTTGCAAGTTGAAGCAATTATGTGTATATGAAGCATTTGATGGTGCATTTCTTTGTGCAGGTCAGTTTTAGTGTTTTGAATCATGTATACATGTTATATGTGATCATGTGCAGCTGTATAGACAACTAGATAGCAAGTATAAACAAGTGTGTTCAAGTTGGTATACAAGCATGAGGCATTTTTGCAAAGATGTGAACAATTATGCATGATAAATCACATATGAAGTTTCAGTTTGAATTTGGTCAGTTTAATCATTTAGACAGCATGAATACATGATATTATGATGATCCAAACATTAAAAATCCATAGAAAGCAACTGTCATGAAGTATGTCATAGCATTTGCAAGTTGTAAACATAACAATGCACATGAGGAGGCAAAACTTGACACAATGGTTTCTAACACCAAATGAGCATTCAAACACATTACATATATTCAATATAAGGTGTCTAATGTATTAGTTTTGACAGAAAACAAACATAGGCAAGAAATCATGTTTTTGTGCTTTATGTGCATTTTGTGTCATTTGGCCAATATGCATAATCATGGATAGATGAAGTTCTAACTCAAATTGAACCAAGTTAATCATTTAGACAGCATAATATCATGATATTGAGATGGTCTAAGTCTTAACATTCCACAGAAAATACATATAATGCAATATGTTATATAATTTGCAATTTGTTCAAGTAATAATGCACATGAGAGCATGAAACTTGATGCAAGGATTTCTAATACTAAATGACCATTCAAACACATCAAATATGATTAATATGAGGTGTATAGGGTACCTGTTTTGACAGCAAACAAGTTATGTGCAAAAATCAAGTTTTGGTGCTTCCTTGAACTTTAAGAAACAAGCCACATGAGAGGTCAAGATGAATTCTGTCAACTTCTGATGGCTAATGATGGTTTAGACAGCTTGGATATATGATATTTGATGTGTCCAAGAGTTCAAAACATTAACAAGATGCTTGGAACAAGTTTTGGTGAGTTTTATGGACTTTGGTCAAAGTAAGCTCCATGGTAAGTTGACTTTTTGATTTCTTGAGTTTTTGAGTGATCTAATGGTTGGTACACCTCATATATATGATTTAGAGAGTGTATGGATGGTTGTTTGAGGTTTGGAATGCATAGAATTCAAAGTAGCATCAAAAGTGCAAATGCTGATTTTGGGGCATTCTTGACAACTTTGGAGATTTTGCAATTTGTGAATGAGAGAGAGGTATAGTGAGATGCTTGCTTCTAACAAGTTTTCAGAATCATGTTGAGGTCCATAATGAGGAATTTGAGGTCTCTATTTATAGAAAAAATGAGTGAGGAGCTTGCTTGGCTACTTTGCTTCACCATGAAGAAAGCTTGATATTTTTCCTTCCAAATGCAACTTGCTTGGTCTTTTCTGATTGCTAGCTGTTTCTTTCACTTAATGAGCAAGTTTCCATGATGTTTTTACAGAGAAATCACAGCCTAGAGGCTTGGTAGAGTGGCTGGAGCAGAAGTGGCTTTCCACCTCATGCTTGGAAAAGTCAAAAGTTTCAACTTAGGCAATGAACCTACCAATTTTAATTCCATGAGCTTTCCTTGCTATTTCTTTGATTCAACCTGCTTGAGATGATTAATATATCAGATAGAAGGAGTTTGTCACATTGAAATTGATCCACTTGAGTGCTAGAGGTGTTTTTGCAAAATTCATCAATGTGGGACAAAAGTGACAAATTGCCAACTTTGAACACATGTATCTCTCAGCTCATAAATCCCCTTGAGATGTACTTGTACTTTTTAGAAAGCCCTCACATAGTACTAAAACTTTCATGTTGGCCAGAAATCTTGATTCTATTTGAAACTAGGTGAAAAACCCCCTTGAAGTTGGCTGATTTTAGCTTTTAAGGTGAAAATAACTTAGAAATTTTCTAAGTTATTTTCCCTTCTAGGAATGTTTTTGCTTATATCTCAAAAAGTATGCATTTTCTGGTTGTGGACTAGTATGGGACTTTTGTAGGACTTGTCAAGAGCTTTCAAATGAGACTAGAACCAACTCAATTGGATGTGTGGTTAAGGAGATACGGTTTAGCCCTTTTCAAAACCCTAATTTCCCGATTTCTCGATTACTCTCTCATTTTTGATCCAATGACCATGAAAATTGATATGCAAGTCCATTATGACATAAGGAACAACTTTGATTCACAACTTGGATTCCAATTCTCAAAATTCGAGGAGTTGACTTTTCGGTCAACCGTACGATCGATCGGTGCCGATCGAGTCGCCTGTTGATATTCTGGACATCCTGGGACTTTGACACTTCTTGAATAGTCTTTAATAGCCTATATTAACTTCATGGACCTCACTCCCACCATTAAAACATTTCCCAACATCAAAGTCAAACCACAGTTGACTTTCCACTGGTTAAAAACCCTAATCGGGGCCTCCTGACTGCACTGTTCTTGATTCTGAAACGATTTCTTCAAATTGACTTCCCATTTGACTTTGATATTGTCTTTGATTTCATTCCATGATTTAATTGGCCCAAATCATTGGTTGATCCTTCCTTGATTGTTTTGAATTTGTCGGTGCGAGAACCCTGATTCATCTGTAACTTGACAATAATAAACTTGCACTGAGTTAGGGTTAGATAATGCATGATCATGCTTCTAAAAATGATAATGAGGATCTAAGGGGTCAAAATTTGGGGTATGACACCCCCCGAAAAAGATTGAAGGTTTTTTTTGGTTTTAACAGCATGAAGCAAGTAGTGCAGCTGCTGGTGGTTCTTTCTCTTTACAGAAATTCCTCCCTCCTCCTTTTATGAGAGAAAAGGGTAGGATCTAATAAAGGGATTTTTTTGCAATCGAGGAAATTGTGAGGTGAGATTTATTGTACAGGTTTTTGTAGTTTTGTGGTGAGGTGAAGTTTTATGTTACTGAGGGTGTCACGGAGTCCTGTTCTTTCTCGCTGCGTCAATTTTTGTTATGAATACGGCTGAAAATTATATCGCACAGAGTCAAATGGTGGTTGTAGAGTGGATTAAAAGGCGTGGTTGTAAAGTCGTTTTGGAGGAACTTTCGTACAAATTGTGCAGGTCGTACAATGGTGGTAATACATTGATGGTTATGTGGCAAAGTGGATCAAGACAGCTCGCAGAAAACGCAAAGTACGAATATTTGAGTAACGGTCATTGTAGACACAAGTTGTCATTTTGTGAATCCTCTTTTCCAATTGTGGGCCAGGCTAATGTGTGTATGAAATTTTTTACAAGTTTTGGAATTCATGGCTTGGTGTTTAATTGCTTTAGGCGTGTGCTGCTTGATGGCTTGTCTGCGAAAATGGTTGTTGGAAAGTTTGGTACAACTTTCGTCGTGTAGGGCAGGAATTGTTGTCTTTTGGTCATGAGCTTTTTCAAATCCCCTTCTTTTTTTTATAAAGGCTTGTGTAATAAATGACTGAAATGTAAAATGGGCTTGAGACATATCTTTTGTGTTGTATATGGGCTAATTGGGATTTTGAGAACCAAGAAAAAAAACAAAAAAAAGTGCTAGACTTTTTATTGTATCAAAGTTTTTATATTTTTTTTCTGAGTATTTGGTAATGAATAGATTTATTTGATCAAAAGCAAGTTAGTGGCTCATAACTTAAAAGATGGTAATTTGTTTTTCTGAGTATTTGGTAATGAATAGATTTATTTGATAACAATCTTGGAATCTTGATTCTAACTTAAAAATGCCATGACAATTAATCTTGACCACTCAATGAAAATCAATACTTCCATATTTTCAATTTCTCCATTTGAATATGAAATGACTCAAATCTATTCCTAACCGTAAATTATATTGAACCAAATCTCTACTATAAAGCCTTTTGACCATTGGATCCTTGAACCAGGAAACAGACTTGACTTTTCCTTGGGTTAATAACAAATGTAATAACCATATAACCAAGCCTTGAATATGTTTAAAATATTTATGAAACCTTCAAGCACACGTCACTTGAAGCACGCGCCTTGGCCTAGTTCAACCTTTGTTCGTTTGGTAGGTGAACTTCCACATATACAACATTTACCCCTGACTTGATACCTTAACCTAACATAACTGCCCTGATTAGCACACAACACCCTGACTGAGGCATTAGACACTCGTCACTTGAATCACGCACCCTGACCTGGATTCCTTTAAATGAAGCATGGGCTAAAGATGAAAGCAGGAACCATAAATTTCTGGATTTTCTGAATGACAGCTAGCGGATAGATGCGCAAATGAAAGTTATATACAGGCAGGACAAATTTGGGGTACGACAGTTGTTGCACTTCAAAAAGCAATAACAACTCAAACAGGTTATCTCCCACATCTTCAACCATTCATTACCATTAACTCACACTCATGGTCTTTCATTGCTTCAACAACATAACTCACATTCATACTATAATTACAACCACTCAATTAAAACAAGCAAGAATACAACAATGACCATGAAACCTTTCACGTAGTTGGCAACAGCCATAAACTCGTTTCCAAAAAACCATGTCCTCCCCTTTCGTACCTAATTCACCCCCCCCCCCCTCTTAGGTGCAAACTCTAATTACAATTGGCATTAGAGCGGGTTATAGGTAACCTGTTCCTACTGGTCCAGTATGGCTTCCACTAGCACAAACCCGGTTTTCAAAGATGGCGGTAGTAGCAACAAACCCCCTCTATTCTCTGGAGAATATTTTGACTTTTGGAAAATCCGTATGAGAGCACACTTAGAAGCATAAGGAGAAGAAATTTGGGAAACTGTTGAAAATGGTCCACATCAACTAATGAGTGTTGTAAATGGTGTAGGAACTCCAAAAATTAAAAGATCCTATGATGAAAATGACAAGAAAAAGATTCTTAATAAAAAGAAAGCTATCAACATTTTTCAAAGTGCATTAAGTATGGATGAGTTTTTCCGTATATCACAATGTAAATCCGCAAAAGAAATTTGGGACACTTTGGTAGAAACTCATGAAGGAACCGCTGAAGTTAAAAGATCGAGATTGAATACATTAAGTCAAGAATATGAAATGTTCTGAATGCAACCCAGAGAATTCATTGATGAAATACAAAAGAGATTCGTTCATTTAACAAATCACTTGATTACACTTGGTAAAACATTTTCTAAATATGAATTGGACCTTAAAGTACTAAGATCTTTGACTAGAGAATGGCAACTAAAAGTAATGGCAATAAAAGAAAAGAAAAGTCTTTCTACCATGACTTTTGCATCATTATTTGGAAAACTCCAAGAACATGAATTAGAACTTGGACGACTTGAAAAACATGAACATCAAGAAAAGAAACCCAGGGGTATCATGTTGAAAGTAGATTTAGAAGAAGATCAAGATGATGATGCACCGGAGGAAGATGAAATCTTTATGCTCCTTGTAAAGAGACTTGGTAAATTTCTTGGTAAAAATGACAAAAACTTTAATTATTCAAAAAGAAAGAAACATTTCAAGAAAAAGAAGGCTTCCACTTCAACACAAGATGTCACATGTTATGAATGTGGTAAGCAAGGTCATATAAAACCCGATTTTCCAAAACTCTCCAAGAAAAGTTGATTCAAATACAAAAAGGAAACAAAGAATAAAAAGGCTTATATTGCATGGGAAGATAATGACATAAGTTCATCATCCGACTCGGAAAGCGACAAAAGCGCAAATCTAGCATTAATGGCTTCACACCACTCCGATGATGAAGAAAATAAGGTTAGTAGAGTGTTTTCTCTTTATGATAATGATGCACAAAATGCAATAAATGAACTCTTAAGTGAATACAAAATTCTGTATAAAACAATATCTTCACAAAAGAAACAAATTACATCTTTAGAAGAAAATTTTGAAATTATGGAAAAAGATGCAAAAGATGAGAAACAACAGATTATTAGTGAATAAAAACAGAATTTTGTATGTAAAAATTGTGAATCACTTTCTTTCCAAATTATCCAATTAAAAAGAGTTCTAGAAAGATATGAAAAAGAACAAATTGGGTTGGAAGGTGTCCTTAGTCAACAAAGATATTAAAATGATAAGATTGGACTTGGTTATTCAAAATTTTAAAAACCAAGTACTAATAAAACCATCTTTGTTAAGGCTAGTGATCAATCTTCCAAAGAGAAAGTGAACAAACCAAAAGTTATTCATCATTATCCTAAAAATAAAAGATTTACTAAAAATAAATCTTATGTTCCTAGATATAGAAGCAATTTTGAACTTACTTGCTTTTATTGTAGTATTGTTGGCCATACATCTAATGCTTACTATGTTAGAAACATTAGTGTTGCAAGTGGGCATTATGTGTGGGTAAAGAAAGGTACTAACCATCAAGGACCCAAGGCAATTTGGATACCTAACAAAACCTAATTTGTTTTGTAGGTATGCTTGAAGACCACTTCTAATTTGTGGTATCTTGATAGTGGTTGTTCGAAGCATATGATGGGAGACATTAACAAATTTTTAAGTCTAGTGCTTAAGGCCAAGGGTTATGTTGCTTATGGAGATGACATTAAAGGAAATATTCTTGGCGTATGCAAAGTTGGAGCACCACCTTTCATATCCAATGAAGATGTTCTTTATGTTGAAGGACTAAAGCACAATCTTCTAAGCATAAGCCAACTTTATGACAAAGGCTTCAAAGTCAAGTTCACCAAGGATGAATGCTTGATAGAAGACGAAGTCACTAATGAGGTAAAACTCAAAGGTAAAAGAATAAATAATATATTCATGATTTCCCTTGATGATTTGTCTTTGAAGGTAAAATGTCTTATGGCGAACAATAATGATTCATGGCTATGGCATAAAAGATTCACTCACATTCACATGGAACATTTGAATAAGTTAATCAAGCATGATCTAGTTATTGTTTTAACTAAGATAAAATTTGTCAAAGATAGATTATTTGATGTGTATCAAAAGTGAAAACAAACCAAAATAACTTTCAAATCTAAGAATGTGGTGTCCACTACAAGGCCACTACAACTTTTGCATATGGACTTATTTGGTCCATCAAGAACAAGAAGCTTCGGAGGTAATGTTTATGCATTAGTTATTATTGATGACTTTTCTAGATTTTGTTGGACATTCTTTTTAGTGAAGAAAAGCGACACTTTTAAAGCATTCAAGAAGTTTGCAAAGCAAATCCAAAATGAGAAATCTCTAAAAATTGCCTCCATAAGAAGCGACCATGGCAGAGAATTTCAAAATGCATTGTTTGAAGATTTTTATGAAGAACAAGGAATAAATCATAATTTTTCAGTACCAAGAACTCCACAACAAAATGAAATGGTGGAAAGAAAGAATAGGTCACTTGTGGAACTTGCAAGAACAATGCTAAGCGACTCAAACCTTCCAAAGTATTTTTGGGTGGATGCGGTGAACACGGCATTTTTTGTAAGTAATAGAGTAAATATAATACATATCTTAAAGAAAACTCCTATGAATTTTTCAAAGGGAGGAAACCAAACATTGCTTACTTTCACATATTTGGATGCAAGTGTTTTATCTTAAACAATGACGAAGACAATCTCGGTAAGTTTGATGAGAAATCGGACAAAGGCATTTTTCTTGGTTACTCTCTTAATAGTAAAGCTTATAGAATTTATAATAAACGAAATTTAACTATTGAAGAATCTATACATGTATCATTTGATGAATCTAACCCCTCGAAAGAGCAAATTGTTTTGTGTGATGATGATGATGATGATATAATAGATATTCCTAAAGAAGATACTTCTAAAGCAAACAATGATAATCAACCGAAGCATCAAGAAGAACTAATTCAACAAGATTCAAATGATAATGATCTACCTAAGGAATGGAGAACTCATAGAGATCATCCAATTGATAAAGTTATTGGTGATATTAGTCAAGGCGTTACAACTACACTAAATATCAAAGATGCATGCTTGAATATACAGTTTATCTCACAAATTGAACCTTCCAAAGTTGATGAAGCCTTAGGAGACGACCAATGGATAAATGTTATGCAAGAAGAGTTAAACCAATTCGAAAGAAATCAAGTTTGGTAACTTGTTCCTAGGCCAAGTAATAAACACATCATAGGTACCAAATGGGTGTTTAAGAATGGAATAATTATTCAGAACAAAGCAAGATTGGTGGCCCAAGGATACAATCAAGAGGAAGGAATTGATTTTGAAGAAACATTTGCTCCGGTTGCAAGGTTAGAAGTTATCCGTTTATTACTTTCTTATGTGTGTTCATTAAATTTTCAGTTATTCCAAATGGATGTCAAGACCGCTTTATTGAATGTATACATCAATGAAGAAGACTACATCAAATAACCCCCTGGCTTTGAAGACTTCATGAATCCTTCACATGTTTTTAAGTTGAGGAAAGCTCTTTAAAGCAAGCTCCAAGAGCATGGTATGATCTACTTAGCAACTTTCTTTGTGAAAGAGGATTTGAAAAAGGTAAAGTAGATAAGACCTTGTTCATTAAGAGAATTAAGGATAACACTTTATTGGTTCAAGGCTACATTGACGACTTTTCATATTTGGGTCAACAACCAAAGAACTTTGTGAAAAATTCTCGTTGATGATGCAAGGAAAATTCGAGATGTCTATGATGCGTAAGATGCACTTACGTTGATCAAGAAGAATCAAGTGTTTCAATTGATGTTACAAAGTATCAAGGTATGATTGGTTCTTTATTATATTTGATGGCAAGTCGTCCTAACATAATGTTTAGTGTGTGTTTATGTGCCCGTTTTCAATAAAATCCGAAGGAGTCACATCTCACCGCTGTTAAAAGAATCATAAAGTGTCTTAAGGGAACGACCAATGTTGGGATATGGTATCCAAAAGGTAATATATGTGATTTAGTTGGTTATTCTGACTCAGATTATGCAGGTTGCAAAACTAATAGAAAAAGTACAAGTGGAACTTGTCACATCCTAGGAAATACATTAGTTTCTTGGTCTTGTAAGAAACAAGCATGTGTTTCTCTTAGCATCGTAGAAGCAGAATACATAGCAGCAAGAAGTTGTTGTGCTCAGATTCTTTGGCTAAAGCAACAACTAAGTGACTATGGACTAAATCTCGGATGCATACCACTTCGACGCGACAACACAAGTGTTATAACTATTATAAAGAATCCAGTCATGCATTCAAGAAATAAACACATAGATATTCGACATCATTTTCTATGAGATCATGTGCTTAGAGGCGATGTTGAAGTCTCATTTATGGATAAACACAACTAACTAGCAGACATTTTCACGAAATCACTCGCTAAAGAACAATTTTTTAAGATTCGACGAGAACTTGGAATATTAGATGAAGGTGATGTATAATTCTTCAATACTTATTCATTATAAACTATAATGAATCCAAGGTACACAAAATTTTAATATTTTTATATTTTTCAACTTTTGCTAAAAAATGTGTTTTGTGCTAAAATTACGTATCTTTATTTTTCATGAGGTTAAAATAATTTTCATGACATGAGTAACTTATCCAAAGTTGTGTTATAGTATGATATAACATGTCAAGATGAAAAAATGTGAAAATAACATGTAATTTTAGAGTTGTGAAGATTTTGTTTTTGCCTTATGGTAATCGGTTACCAAGATATGTGTAATCGATCACTTCATTCATTTCCTACGTATTTTCTCTTGTAAAGCACCCTGTAATCGATAACCCTATTTGAGGTAATTGATTGCCACTAACACAGATGGTATTTTTTTTATTTAAAAAAATATAATTGTCTTGTTTCTCTTATTTATTTCATTTATATTTAGTCACATGAAAATAAGTGATTATTTTTTAAAAGCACTTTCACTTTTCTTCTTGGAACTCTTCATCTTTGATTATATTAAACTTTCTTCTTCACTTCCCAAATCTCATTTACTTCAATCTTCCAACTTCTTCTTCTACCTATCATTAATATATTTCAACCCAAAATCAAAACCCACTCACGTACTCACTCCATATAATCCCTTAACTATCAAAACCCTCATCTCCAAACCATCCACTGACCAAAATCCAAAAATCTCTCTACTTACAATCTGAAAATCCCTCTGTCAAACCTTAACCTTCAAGCTCTCATAGCTCCTCCACAGCAAAACAAAGGAAAGAAGAAAATGTGTGAAGGAAGCTCAGACCATGTGGAAGAACAGAACACTCAATATGTCAAATTTAGAAGACTCACTTTCGGTATCCGGAATCGCTCTCTGATTCCGGTAAAGTATGTCAATCTGAAATCTTTTCCTAATCTTAGCTTTAGCTTTCCTATATTGTTATAAAAATAAGGAGTTCATAATCTAGTAGGTGATGTTGTTCCATATTACCCTGATTTGGTAAAAGAGTTTTTCATTACTTTTGATATTGGGTATGATGAGTTTGGTGATTTAATCATGAAAGCTAAGGTTAAGAACACTGTTATTTCTATGGATTTAAAGGAATTAGGAACTTGCTTAGGAATATCTCATGAAGGGGAAGAAATTTTCCATAGTATTCAATGGGATACGGAACCTTGGAAGGATTTGTCTAGTATGAACTACTATATTGAAATTTCAAGAGCAACTCAAGTGGAACTCTTGAGTAGGCAAAACTTGGATTCATCTAGATTGTTCAAACTTGCCAAAAACCTTATCGTAAAGGATAGGATGATTCACTACATCCTTTCTTATGTCTTAGTTCCTAAACACTCCAACCATTCAAAAGTAAGTGACATGGAAGTTCAACTTTTATATGCTATAAAGAATGAAGTTAAGGTGAATTAGGCATATTTCTTTGTGCATAATATGAACCACCAAATGTCTCTTTCAGGTGGTCTTCCGTATGGTCGATTTGTTTCAAAGATTTTGGAGGCAAGTGGGTGTTACTACAAAGGGAACCTCAAACTATGATGAATTCTAAAGTGAATGAGATAAATGTTGCTACGGCAACTCAGAACACGAGCATTATCAAAGGTTCAAACGAAAAGTTTTATTACAAAGACCCAATCACATCCTCCTCTACTCCACTGGTTCTGGAAGATGGTTACTCCAACGAGGTTCTTTACAACAAAATATGTTCCATTGAGGTTAAAGTGGATCTTAACCATAGGAAGCACAAACTCGAGATGGCTTCCATGAGGCAAATGTTTAGAAGCTTTGCAAAATTTCACATTCAAGAACCAAATGTTGAAGAAGAAAGTGATGAAAAAGGCGACGATGAAGAGGAAACCAATGTTATGTCTGAAAGTGATTAATTATGTTGTCTTATGTTATCTTATGTTTGTTTTAGTTAAGACCTAGTAATATTTTATGTTTATTTCACTATGTTTAAGCTATGTTTAGACTTAAGTTTAAGTTTATGTTATGTTACGCCTAAGTTATGTTTTGGCACTTTATATTTTGTATTCCATATCGTTTCGTACTATGTTGTTCCGTACAAGTACTATAATATAATGTTCTATGGTTTACATCTTGTGTGTTGTGCATTTTGTGAATACTTTAATTTTGTGAATACTTTAATTTTCAAATATCTTTTCTCATCCTTTTTGTTAATGACAAAGGGGGAGAAGAATTATGTTGTTGTTTGCTTTCTCTAACAAAAAAATTCAGATTACAAAGGCTCTTTAAAATCATGGATTAAGGGGGAGCATCAATCAAGGGGAAGCATTATGTTAGAGAAACAATATTGGAATAAAATTTCAAGAAGTGGTTGTCATCATCAAAAAGGGGGAGAATGTGAAGACATGGCTTCTCAAAGGTTTTGATGACGACACATGTTCTACAATTCAATGATGGATTAACAAAAAGAATCATCAAAGCTTCAAGCTCAAGATCAAAAGTTCAAGAAAAAAATTGTCAAAGTATTAAATCAAGTCTTGATAAAATATGAAGATGGACTAGCATAAAGGAAAAGGTATAACACTTAACCTCTAAATGATTATGCAAGTGTTCAAACCTTCCCTCATTCATGCCATAACCATCAGGGATGTTTTTGTGCATCTTAATAGTCCTTTCACTTGATTTTTTAAGCATTTTTCCAAAATTGGGCTGAAGTAATCGATTACACATATAAGGGTAATCGATTACCCTGTTGAAATTTTGAGATTTTTTGTACGTTGAAGGCATGTAATCGATTACCTCAAAAGTGGTAACCGATTACCACTGTTCCAGTAGCTTGAAAAATTGCACCTCTTCACAAAGACATTTTTAAATTCCTTCTTTTGAAGCATGGCATCTCTTGGTTGATTATACTCATTTGAAGAGGTGTTTAGAGGCTATATAAACCTCACAATCTCAAATTTTCAAATTCACCTCCTTGCAAATTATCAATCAATTTTCATATTCTTCCAAACTTTCAGAATTTTGTCTAAGTGTTCAAACAAAATTTTCTTAGAGTGAAACTTCCTGCATAAACCTTCATAGCAAAGCTTTCTAGTTTCATCTCATACAAAGGACACTTGTATAATTATTGTTAGAATTGGGTGTTACAAGGAGAAGATCAATCTTTTAATTGATAAGTATTAAATATTCATCTTTTACATACTTACAAAATTCAGATTACACATTATTGTGTTACATCTTATTGTTCCAGGATTGTTGGAAATAAGATTGTAAAGTTGTATTCCTTGTTGTCCTAGTTTTGGAAACAAGAGATCCATTGAGAGATGATTTTTCTCAACTGGATTTAGTGATAAAAATTCAAGAGGTTGTTCTTGGTGTGGTTTGTTAGTGTCTGTATAGAAAGACTAGGAAGAGTATTGTCTAAGCCCTAACATTATTAAAAATATCTTTCATGTTGAAAGGGGACTGGAGTACTCTCAGACTGTGGGGGAACTAGGATATATTCTTGTGTCTTTTACTTTTCGCATTTACAGTTTTTATCACATAGTAATCACTTAGGAAAGTAAAACATAAAACCGTCAAAAATCCATAAAAATATTCTAAGTACCTAATTCAACCCCCCCCCCCCCCCCCCCCCCCCCCCCCCCGCCTAGGTGCAAACTCTAATTACAGGAGTTTGTAGAAGAGTCATGTAAAAAGTCAATTGATGTGAAGTGAGTTTAGAAGCTGAAATTGTAACGCTTTGATTTATTTAATTATTTTTAGTAAATAAATTGTGTGAAATGTATGTGTTATTTGATATTTTGATGTGTTAGAGAAACCCTTTGGTATAGGGTGGTAACCTTAGAAATTAGAATGTAGAGATGTGGAGATGGTGGGAGAAGTATGTGATGTCACTATTATTTAATTAAAGCTATTTGAATAAAATAATAGTAATAGTAATAATTAAATGTTTATTTTAAGTATTATTACTATAATAATATAATAAAATAAATATTTATTTTATTTAGTTAGAATGAATGTTAATTAGAAATAATAATAAAATAAGAAAAGGAAAGGGGATACAGGGTAGAGTTGTCAAAACGTGAAAAGGGAGAAAAAGGAAGAGAAAGAGAAGAGGAGTTAGGGCTTGAGGAAGAAGAAGAGAGAATCCATTGTTAAAGTTCTCTTGCTGATATTGCTAATATTAGAGACAAAGCTGAATTTCTCACCTTCACACACCGCTGGTGTTGCTAGTATTGGAGACATCGAGCTGAATTTCACTTTCAAAAAGACATTAGTTTTAAAGGATGTAGTTCTTACTCTTAAGATTAGAAAGACTTGTTTTTTTTTGTTTTTTCTTCTAAATAAGGCAAGGTTTAGTCAATTCAATTGAGCAAATTTGTACACCATTACTGTGAATGATATTTTTGTGAAAGAAATTGATAATATTTTTATGAATGAAATTAAAGATAAATTTATTAAGAGAAATGTGAAGCGCTTGATATTTTTAAGAATTTTGTGAATGAAAATAAAAATCAATTTAGTAAGAAATTTAACAGGTTTCGTGGTGATTGGGGAACTGGGTGTCATTTTAGTTTATTTAATAAATTTTATAAACAATGAAGAATTTTACATGAAATCATTGTACTATATTCTCCTGAAATGAATGGTAAAGCAACAAAAAAAAAGAATAGAACTCTTACTAAATGAATTGTTATTATGTTGAATTTTGGTGTTGCTTCTCACTGGTGGGAAAAAATTCATTGTATATTTACTATGTCCTAAATAGAGTTCTCAATTCTAAAAATAAGATCTCTCTTTATGAGATATTGAAGAAAAGACAATCAAACTTGTCTTATTTTAGAACTTGGGGTTTGTTGTACCCCAAAATTTGACCAACATTTTCTTGTAGTTGGCTTATGTTTCATTTCATTTTGCACTTGCATCTGCATATCATTTAGAATTTTCATTTCTCGCATATTGTGCATGTTATCAGTCGGAGTGGATTATCGGGATTACGGCCGCTTTGCTCGCGTTTCAGGCGATTTAAACCAGTTCAAGTGATGAGGAGATATAAGTCAAAATCGAGCGAGGTTGCTCTCTTTCTGGTGATTCAGTCTATGCTGATATTTTCGATCGCATTTCCGTGTTCGCCCGTTTTTCCATTTCTTTTTCCATGGCATTTTGCATTTTTATTACTATTTTTGCTTCATATTTAATTTTTTTTAGAAGATAATTTAAATAGGCTTTTAATATTATTTTTTTAAAATGGATAGAAATAGTTTTTAGTATATTTTTATTAGAAGTTAAATAAAATTTTATTTGATTTTAATAGATTCCTATTAATTTTTAAATTAGATATTAGAATTTATTTGATTTTTAGATTTATTTGTTAAAATTTTATTAGTTTTAGAATTAATATTAGAATATAGTTTTAGCTAGAACTTTATTAGTTTTCATAGAAAATAGATGGTTAATTTAGAATTTGGAATAGTTTAACCGTTTTTAGAAATCAGATTTATTTGTATTATTTAATTAAATTAGGATTAATTTGTTTTTACTATTAATATTCAGTTTTTTTGTTTTGTTTAGATTAATTAAGTGCTTAGATTAGGAGTTAATTAGTTGTATAGATTATTAGAATTAATTTCTTTAATTTATCAACTTTATTTTATCTCAGCATCATTAGCACAGAATTAGTCATAATTAAGTCAAAATCAGCATAAGTTATTAACGTTAATAGCCATGCCATGTGTTGATGTCTGGGGGTATATAGCTATTGTGGATTTTCCCCTACCTCAAAACCAGAAAACCCTAAAGTTGCGCCGCCCGGAGAGCACTGCTCCTCTTCTTCCTCATGATCCTCACTCGACCTTCCAACCACCATTTTCTGCACTTCACCATCTAACCCAGAAACGACCCATCTTCAAACATCACAACCTCCATCATCACCTTCGTCTTTCGCCGGAAGATGTCGAGAAATCCCTCTCTCACCACCTTCGCTCAACCTTCTTCTGTAAACTACCATCTTCATCCTCAAAACGCAAACAACATCAAACCCATTAATCTCTTTTTTTTTCGAAACTCACTTCAAATCTAAACTCACCTTTCTCCAAAACTCATTCCATTTTCTTCAACTTTCACTCAAACCATAACCTACTCCTAAACCAAAATCGAAGCCCATTTCCTCCGTTTTAACAACAACCCACACAAACAACATTCATCGTCATCAAACCTTCATCATTCTCAGATTCAACCCTTCAAAACCACTTCAACCTTCATTAAACCTCCACCAGCAAACTCCACCGTCGTCATCTCATTGCCAACCTTCGAAAGCCATCCCACCATTTTCGAACCTCAACCTCATCGCCTACACATTTCCACCCTCTGAAACCCATTTCAAACTTTATTCTTCTCATCTCCATAAATCACCAAACTCCAAGACCTGTTTTCAAATCAAGGCTTCACAAACACTAACAGAAACAACATGAGAGGAATTTTTTTTGGTTTGGATAAAGATTGGGAGGACCGTGCGTGAAAAGAAAACAGAAGGATTGAGTTGAGATTTTAGAAGAAAGTTTCAAAGATTGAAAACGAAAGTAGGGAATGGTTTTCATTTGTTGATTGTTGACTGTTGTTTGGGACAGACCTAGGCCCAACCGTTTGGGATATTAACACCGCCCCGTGTTGCTCTCTTACTCCCCTTTCCTTATTTACTTTTTGTTTTTTTATTTTTGTTATGGATTAATTGGGCCTCACGGCCCGTCTCTTGGACCGTCCCCCCTGTTTATGTTATTAAACCCCCCCTGTTCTTCTTTAAATTTTTAGGAAATTATTGTACATCATTTTTTATATATAACTTACATTTTTATATTTAGTTTTGAAATTGTTAATATATTATTCTAAGTTTTATATTCAAATTTCTTTTGGAAACTTTGTTTTAGTTAGAAGTTTGTCATTTTTTTTATTTTGTTTTTTAAAAGTTGGATTTTATTTCTCATTTGTTATTGGGCATTTTGTTCCATTTTTGCCTTTTGGATCGATGACGACACTTCCGTAATCCATTACCAGTCAAATTATTGATGAATAATGTTGGATCCGAGACCACCTCTTTTCTCTCCTCTTTTCTTCTCCTTTCCGATTTTATTTTGACTTTCTTGGATCGATGAAGTCTTGTATTCGTACGTGTCAGATTTTCGAAGTCGATAACCTTCTCAATTTCAAATCTATGGAAGATGACAATTTGGATAATTTTCTTAACTTTGGGATCGCAATAGGCTACCTTCGATTAATCGACATTATGTTTGCGATTAAGACAAGATCCCACTTTTGGTCCGTGCAACACGATTCAATTGGAGAATGATCCTCAATATCATTTCTCTATCTTGTCCATAGTACGGATATCAATACGCGACCTCCTATAGTTTGACTTCCCTTATAAGTCGAACTACGACGGTTTAGTGTCACATTGGTCCCGATTCAAAACATCATCATCAAAGATCAAAGAGGAGACTAAAAGTTTGGAAATAAAGCTTGCACGTGAATTCAAGGGTCAACAGAACCACTCTGTTCGGTTTTTTTCCTTAATTCAAATCTTTTAATTAACCGTGATGAGTGTTGTGAGCTGTAAGCGTTACATACGTAGGAAATGATGAGTGAGGGGTCTCCTTTCACCTCGTCTAGAGTGTTTAGTGTATGCCTTTTGGGTAATATGTGACGCATTCGCTCCTACGTCTTAGGATTTAGCGTGTGCATCCCGATCCGATACCCTTTTCTCTCGCTACCTTACGATTGAGATCCCCTTTTCTCTCGCCCCCGTGCAATCGAGATCTTTCCCTGTAGTTGGCTGAACTACAGCTGCTCTGATTTCTCATACCAGATGAGAATATGTAGGCACAAGACGCGATATCTTGGCGAGCACACTAACAACTAATTTCTCCCTTCTCTTGCCTCCGTGCGATCGAGACTTTCCCGCTAACAACTAATCTCCCCCTCTCTTGCCCCCGTGCAATCGAGACTAGCCCGTTGTTCTAAACCTTTAGGTTCCCCGCACCTTTTTACCCTAGACATGCTACGTCTGTTCTACCGCAAACAAGTAAAGTCTAAGTCTCCAATGGTCGAGCAGGAATACACTTAACTGCTAGAATGTGTACGCTAGTATCGTCTACCCAAACCTTTTCTCTCGCCCCCGTAAGATCGAGATCTTTTCCTGTAGTTAGTTGAACTACAGCTGCTCTGATTTCTCATACCATATGAGAATATGTAGGCACAAGACGCGATGTCTTGGCGAGCAATCCCCCCGTAGTTTCCTGAACTACATTGCTCTGACTTTCCCATTGCATGAGGGAATATGTAGGCATAGGGCGGCGATGTCCTATCGAGTCAGTTCTTTCCGTTTACCCCGTTTAGCAGCAGCCTTAGATAGTTTGTTTTTTCACCCATAGATTTAGACAACAAGCGTGGATCCCGTTGAGTACAACGGACGTGAGGGGTGCTCATACCTTCCCCTTGCGTAATCGACTCCTGAACCCAAGATTTAGTTGCGATGATCTGTCTTTTCCCTTTTTCGTAGGTTTTCTCTGATCGTTTTCTTTCCCTCTCTTTGGGATAAATAACAAACGGTGGCGACTCTTTTGTCCTTGTCGACCCCTCTTCGCAGTGATGCAACAAGGTTGTCTAGCTTATATCAGGATTATGGATCATAAGCGAGTTAAACTCTACAGTAGAGTATATGAATGTGTATTTATTGGGTATGCAATAAACAGTAAGGCATGTTTTATGACCTAAATGATAATGTGATCATAGAATTAAATGAAGTTGAATTTTATGAAGATAAATTTCGTTTCAAATAAATAAATAGTTGGGACACTGAATTGAATCACACTCATGTAATAAGAAGCGCCAAAAGCAACGATCGAGTAGAAACAAAAATTCGATGAAGCAAAAGAATAAGAGTTTTTAAAGACTATGGGTCCAATTATGTGTTCTATATAATAGAAAAATATCAAACAAATCTTCAAGAAGCTTTGTCATCTTTGAATGCAAATTTGTGGCAAGAAACTGATAACAATGAGATAGATTCTCTAGAATCTAATAGGATCTTCCACTTAATAAACTTTTTTCTGTTTGCAAATCAGTCAGTTTTAAGGTTTTTAAAAAATTAACTAAAACTTGATGGAACAAAGTGAGGGCGGGGCAAGGAAAGCCTACGGGCATTGCACTTTTTAAGTATAAAAACGCAAAATTTTATGTAAGTGTTTGTGCCTGTAAAATCCTGCGAAGAAAACGGGGCGAGGCGGGGCGGAACAGACATATCAGAGGGTGAGGGCCTAAATCCTTTGCCCGCCCCGCATTAAAGTGCGGGAAAAACATGCAGGTCCAATGGCCCGGGTTCGTTTTTCACCCCTAGTATTAGGTATTGTCATTGGTTGTACTAAAACAGACATTACATATGTCATAGGATAGTTGTGCAGATTTACTAATAGACCGAGTAATGAGCGTTACCAAGCAATTGAAGGAGTCGTGTGATACCTTAAAAGTACCTTGAATCTTGATCTACATTATTAAATAATTATTTATGTACTTGAAGGACACAACTGTGCATATTGGAACATATTATCAGATGACTTTAAAGGAAATAATGGCAATATATTCAGTATAGTTGAAGGAGTTGTATCTTGAAAATCAAAGAAACATACTATCTTTGCTCAGCCTATAATGGTGTCTGAAATGATACATTAGCAACTGCTAGCTGGTTAAGATGTTTGCTAGCATAAATCCCTTTGTGGAAAAAACATATGTTAGTTGTGTTTATCCACTATGATAGTATCGCAACTATTACAAAAATTGAGAACCGTTATTATAATGGTAAGAGACATCAAATAAGGAGAAAGCACAACACTGTTAGAAACTTTAAAAATATGAGCTATAAGAGTGAATCATGTACGCATTGATAAAAACTTAGCAAGTCCTTTGACGAAAGGACTTGCTAGAGAGAAAGTTCATAATACATCTAATATGATGGGACTAATGTCTATAGATGCTAAGGAATGCACATGTTTCATTCCAAAACACAACAAAAATTACTTTGAGTTTGTCTTTTCCCACTCTCTTTATCTCGAATTGTCAAATTACCAACGTCTTTTTTTTTCTACTCGTTGAATTTTTTTAGTATTGTCTTGAATTCTCTTTAGAGAATAATTTGAATTTCTCCTCGTCTTAGAAATTATTTGAAGCAGTCAAACGATCATTATTAAATTCTCTTTGAAAAATTATTTGAGTTTCTACTCGTTTGAGAAATTATTTTAAGTGGTCAAATGACCATTATTAAATTCTCTTTGGAGAATTATTTGAAGTTTGAAAAATTCTTTAGAGTGATCTTTCTACTATAAAGGGTGTATTTTTAGACTGATTATCTATCGAACAAATAGTAATCGTAAAGTATATAACTGGGTAATTTATTCTAGAGGCATCGTGGTCAATTTCTGATCATACACAATTTTAGATAGTACTGAAAAACGTCTTAAAAAGAGAGAGACTTACTCTACGATTCGACCTGATAAATTTTTTGGTGGCAATTTTTTCAAAATTGTAAAACTAGGGAATAGATTTGATGCCTTTACTCCGTTGCTGCCTCGATAACTTTAGACTAATTAATAGATGAATGAATCATTAAAAAAATGTTATTTATAAAAATAAAAATTGGTTTAGAGAAATGTACTTAAGGTATCAAAATCCTTAGTAAGTCAATCCCATCTCCGTTTAGAATGTTTGGTTCATGATAGGGGTGTGCAAAAAAAATCGGTTATTGTTAATCAAATTAGTATTTAAATTGTTTCACTTATAAAAATTTAAACCAAATACTAAAATATAATTGTGGCTATCCATTTTGTTATCCAAATATAAATCGGTTTCCATAATAATAATGTGATTTAGAGAAATGTACTTAAGGTATCAAAATCCTTAGTTAGTCAATCCCATCTCCTTTTAGAATGTTTGGTTCATGGTAGGGGTGTGTAAAAAAATCGGTTATTGTTAACCAAATTAGTATTTAAATTGTTTCACTTTTAAAAATTCAAACCAAATGCTAAAATATAACTGTGGTTATCCATTTTGTTATTCAAATATAAACTGATTTCCATAATAATAATGTGATTTAGTTATTGGGTATATAAATTTCATTATTTGTTAAATTGATATGTTTGTCTCTTTTACTGTTTTATCATATAAACGTTATAAATCAATTTTATATTTTGAACTATTTTAAAGTTTAATTTTTTTGATTTCATAAAAAAAATTATTTTACAAAAATTTCAGAATTTTGTTTTTCAAAATGAAAAAGAAATAATTCTATTACTACAAACTATTTGTAGCTTATTCTGCATAATAACTATTAAAATTGGTGAAAATTCACACATAATCAAAAAAGCATTATGTTGATTGAATTAATTCTATTACGACAATTTTATAATGGTAATCAACAAAATCATTATAACTACAATACCTATTCAATTTTCACGTAATATAAACCAATAGTTTTTCAAAAAAAAAAATATTTTCAAAGAAAAAATATTTTAAAATCTTAATAAACTTTTTTAAGTATTTAAATTTAAGAATTGATATAATTTAAAAAAAAATAAAATTTAAATTTAATTAAATAATTTAAATTAAAATCAAAATCCATTTAAAATCAGTTTTAAACGAGTATAAAATAAGTGGTTTGGTTTATAAACCAATCTATTTTACCATAAAAATATATTGGTTTATAAACCATAACTATAAAAATTGACTGATTTATATTAAATAGTTATCCATACACACCCTTTCTTCATGATACAAAAGATAGAAAAGCTGAACATGTTTTTTTATTTAATTTGGTGTATCTTGTTGCCCAACATACATTAGTTGTTTGGTTGCGAGGTGGCTTGCTGTTTTGGAAATCTGTTGGCTGCTTGATTTGCTCCATTTCTCAAGATTTTTCGGAAGCAGGCAGTCTGGTTTATGGTTTTGGTGTTCAAGAGGCTCAGTAGGGTTATTTGTGCTTTTCTAGTGTAAAAATTGTGCTTGTATTGTTTGCTCTTTGCTGGTGATTTAGAACCTTCGGCTGTGCTGGGTTTATTGGTGGAGTATGTGTGTTCTCGGGGACTTTGCTATTAGTATCAGAAGGGTAGACTGAAAAAACAGCAAAACAATATACCCCACCCAAAACAACGTTGTGCATAAAAACTTTGCAGACCAAACCAAGATCTCTTGAATCTATATAATATATAAAGAAAGTATTTTATTTTGGTGATCTCACGAATCTATATATAATATATAAAAAAAAATATTTTATTTTGGTGAGGTTTATTTTTTTATAACTTTTATTTTTATTTTATTATATAATTTATTTAATAATTTTTTATTGTTAACTCTCACATAACTTTTTATTATTAACTTTTACATATTATATTTTATTAAAATTTTATTTAAACAAAAAATATCATTTATATTTCAATAATTCATGCAAATTAAAAAAATAAAAAAAACAAAAAGACGGTTAACGCTAGTTATTATAAAAAATTAAAATTTAAAATATCATTTATATTTTCATTCATGCACGTTGAAAAAGTTATTATAAAAAAAATAAAACCTATTTTATTTTGGTATGACTTATTTTTCTATCATTTTTACACTTACTTTATTAAATAATTTAGTTAATAACTTCTTAATGTTAACTTCCACGTAACTTCTTATTTTAAGTTTCACATATTATATTTTAATATATTTTCATTCATTTTCATTCATGTGCATGAAAAAAAAACTTCCACATATTGTATTTTAATATATATCCATTCATGCGCATGAAAAAAAAAACTTCCACATATTGTATTTTAATATATTTTCATTATGCGCATAAAAAAAGCTATAGCTGGAATATATTTTCATTCATGCGCATAACAAAACGGGCAGCCCGTCTTGATGCTAGTTATTATAAAAAAGATAAAGCAGACTAACAAAATAATAAACAAAGGGAAATAACTAAATAAGCACTCCTTTAAAAATGAACATTAACCAGTTCCATTGATCAAGCACCATGAATGCGCAAAAACATTTTTATTTTTGAAAACTATCCTATATTAAGCCTTCTAAAAGAGCAGCTCTTTAGTGACAACCTCAATCAAACCAACATTGGTTGAAACCCAACCATTATAATAAAACACAAAATACAACATGTTTAAGCATCATCAAGAGCAAGGACTCCAGGTAGTGGCTTCCCCTCAAGAAGCTCTAAGCTCGCACCTCCGCCGGTAGAGATGTGGCTCATCTTGTCTGCTAGTCCAGCCTTCTCCACGGCGGCTACAGAGTCGCCTCCTCCAATGATGGTTGTTACTCCTTTGCCACTTATTTCTGCCAGTTTCTTGGCAATGGCCTGCAGACACAGAAAATAAAAGAGAATAATCATCAATCACTAGTGCAAAACTACATCAAATCAAAATTCAAAAACTTAAATATCAATTTGTACCAGTCACGTAAGAGTGTAATTGTTCAACTTCAATAAAAAAGACTAATCAAATTACACTGGTTCATGACAGGTTCATGAAGGATGCATGTTTTTACAACAGATAAATGGTCTGCCAATGTGAAACTTATGTGCCATAATTCAAAAATAGTTAATGATTTATAAGAGCACATTCAAAAATGGTTAATAATTTATAGACATTCAATTCAAGAAACGCAAATCATTCAAACCTCTGTTCCTGCGGCAAACTTAGGAAACTCAAAAACACCCATTGGTCCATTCCAAATGACGGTCTGACTCTTGTCCAATGCTTCGTTAAATGTTTTGATGGAATCAGGTCCAATATCCAATCCCATCCAACCATCAGGGATGCTTGATGCTGGTACAATCTGAACACAAATAAACAAAGCTTTTAAGTATACATCAAAATTTCCTTGATAGAAAAATTCTGAAAACATCAGTGTAAGTAATCATGGATCAAGGAAAATAGCTGTCTGTTCATAAGTGGCTACACTGCAACACTACAGCACAGCAATAGGCATGATACTACTAAATCCAGCCTCCCACATAAAGCTTAATACCTTGTCGTTAGCATCAGCAGAAAACTTGTCGGCTATAACCACATCAGTTGGAAGCAAAAGGGAAACTCCTTTAGCCTTGGCTTTCTCAATAAGTGAAGTTGCAAGATCAAGCTTGTCTTCCTCAACAAGAGAGGTCCCAACTGAATAACCTTGAGCTTTGTAAAAGGTAAACACCATTCCTCCACCAAGCAAGAGAATGTCAACCTTCTCCAACAAGGATTCAATAACTCCAATCTTGGAAGACACCTTAGAACCACCAACAATGGCAGCAAACGGTTTCTTGGGGTTTGCCACAGCTCCAACTAGATAATCAAGCTCCTGGAACAATTGAACATTACAACAGATCAATCAACAACTACATCAATTACCAAATCTATTTGTTGTCATTGTAGATAGCAGAAAATAGTAGTAATCAAATTTGGCTACAAAAACATTGCTATGCCATGGCTATAGCCACTACTTGGCAAAACTTTGTACTAAATAATGTTAGTGTTAGTGTTGTCGATAACAAATAGCAAGACAATAGAGGATTGTTAAAATTCCCTCTATGCAATAGTGCTTTAGCAACTATTTGACAACATTATAAACTAAATAGAGTATCACAAAAAAATTGGGGTTGGTTCAAACCCCGCTAAATTGAATAAATATCATGAAAATAGTGATTTTCAGTATAGTTCTATAGCATTGCTTATTCTATATAGCCGCTAATTAACAACACTATCAAAAATAACATGGAATTGCATTTACTCCCAACATACCTTCTGCATGAGGAATCCTGCAACAGAGGGCTTCAAGTATTTAGCAACACCTTCTGTAGAAGCATGAGCACGATGGGCAGTGCCAAATGCATCATTCACATAAAGATCAGCAAGGGAAGCCAACTTCTTAGCAAATTCAGGATCATTCTTCTCCTCTTCCTTGTGGAACCTCACATTCTCTAAAAGCAAAACACCACCTTCTGGAATTTGTGCAACCAACTTCTCAACCTCCTCGCCAATACTGTCACCAGCAATCTTAACCTATAATAATCAAGAGAAATCAACATAATCAAAAAAACAAAGTAAATCAGCAAATAAGAATGGTTTGATAGAATCCCAAAATAGAACAAACAGATCAGTTTAGTAAACACACACCTCGGTTCCAAGAAGTTCAGACAACCTTGGTACAAGAGGCTTCAAACTGTATTTAGGTGTTACACCCTTTGGACGTCCCTGAAAACAACACATTCAAGAATAAATTTCAAGTTGCTACTACTATCAAACATTCATAAATAATCAAAATTAAAACAAAAAACCCATACCCATTACTTCAACCTTTAAATCAAAATATTTACCGGATCTAATCAAATAGAAAATTAACTTAAATCACAACAAAAGCCATAACAATAGATACACATTATTTCCAATATTATAACAACAACACCGAATATTTCAGCATGATTAACAAATACAAACCTACTAACAGTAATCAATCTAACGAAAACACAACTTACAGTCATGCAAAGAGATTATAGAAGGGTTACCAGATGGGAGGAGAGGATGACTTTAGCACCATAACCAGTCAAGTACTTGATGGTAGGAATAGCAGCACGGATTCTGGTATCATCGGTGATGTTCAAGTTATCATCCAAAGGAACGTTTAGATCAACCCTAACGAAAACCTTCTTTCCTTTCAAATCAGCTTCCTTCAATGTTCCAACGCTTCTCTTTGTCGCCATTTTCTTCAACTTTGCACAAATCTGAATCAATGAATCAAACACGTTCAAATTCAAACAGAAACAAAAACGGATCAGAATCTGAAAGAGGAAAACGGAGTGAAAATTGAGAGTTTGGTAGCGGAACTTACAATAGTTGGTTGAGATCGGAGTTCGAACACGGACTGTGAGAAGGAAGGTTCTGGAAGATTTATAGAGTGAAATGAGACTCGTGCGAAGCACACGTGTGAGATGGTGTTTGTGTCTTGGTTTTCGTTGTTTGGGGAAGCGTTTTTTCTTGGGTGACACGGTGGGCGCAGTGGAACTTATAATCTGTGGACTATTTATGGAGAGAATTCACTTGTTTGTATTTTTATTTTCTTTTTTGAAAAAGTACTAAAATAATACTATAGATTAATGAAAAATTCACTTCTTTGTATTAATTTATAGAAATTAAAGATTCATTTGCTTGTATTAATTTATAGCATCTTTAATGGGACACCTTAATAACTTTCTTAACTTTTTTTTATCATTGATTGAAACTTGATTCTATATTCTTTTCAAAAATGAATTCATTAACTTTTTTTTTTTTCTCTTTTGAAGCTTAATGACCTACAAATTTGATTCCTTATCTTTAAGAAAAATCTCTTATATATTCATTTCAAAAATGAGTTCTTTAACATTTCAAAAGAAAAATATGTTAATTTTTACTAAATAATTTTACATGCCTGGGGTGCTAGCTCATAAATATTAATTTAATCTTGTATTTCTATAATGCTGAGTTTGAACTTTATCATCTTAAAAAATAATTGTGAAATCACTATTAATTTTATTTTAATTTATAAAAATAAATACTCACTTATAGATAATAATTATATTATAATAAGTATTTTTATTATCTGTCTAACGTCTAATTGTTTTTTTTTATATACCTAAATATAAATAATATTTTTTAATTTTAATTATTTGTATAATAAAATTAGTATAATCTAATTTTATATTAAATATGTAGTAAATGTAAATAAAAAACTCTCTCACTTAGATGTGTCGTCAATGTTGATGTAATTTAGTCGGCCGTTGACGAGCTACAAGTGCTCGTCGAGGTCTCGTTGTCCATCATATTCGTCCAGTTTGGGCGACATCTCTATAGACTTTGGTATTTTGCTTTTCAAAATCCTCACAGTCAGTGGATGCAACGGCAACATATTTCCATTTGACTTTCTTCTTGAGCGCGGGAAAAAGCGTGACTACCTCGGTACCCCGGAGCTATAGGGAAAAGTCTGATGTTTTTTTGCTCGTCTATTGATCTCTTGATCGAAGGACTTCGTCTTTCTTCGTCCCAAACGACTCTAAGACAACACAATGGGTCCTTTTTAATGCAACCTTTTGGACTACATTTCCACGAGGTGGAGTGTTGTGGAGGCGTTGCAGACTTCCTTCGAGTGTGCTTGAATTTTGTTGTCGAGCTATGTTATACACGTTATTCAACAGTCCGTTAGCACCTTGCACTTTGAGGTTTACTTGCAACACCTAGAGGCTAAGCAAGGCTTTTAGTAGCAAAACTAGAGGCGGAACATGAGGATTGATTGGAGTCACTTGAATAGGTCTGGTTATCTGCGGAACCTGGATCAGATTTGGATGTAATTGAGTCATTGCTCCAGGATTTGAGATGCCTTACGTTGGAGGGAGAGGTGGTTGATTGACTGTTGCTAGAGAAGCACAGACTCCGAACGCTGCGACGGATCATGTCACTCTAGATCCAACCATCACTTGGAGTCATAGAAACTAGAGATTTGAAAATTCGATGAATCAGAACTGAGATGATGCTTGATTGAATCTAAACATGATGGATCTTCAAATTCGATTCAGGATGTTCTTGATTTGGTGATCTGATGAAGTTACAAGCTGGTGAATTAGAGAACGAACATGAAATCACGGAAATAGTATGAATCATTCCCACAGACGGCGCCACAACTTCGTTCATAAACCAGAAATGAATTTAGAAATAGGGGTGGGGTGGATCAAAGCTTCATATGCGATGGAGTGGGGGATTTGCGATGTTAGCACTCTAACGCTGAAGTAATGTGTGGAGAAGAATAGTATAGTGAAATTGAATTTGAATCTCATTAACTCAATTTGATACATTCTTTATACATGGAGAAATATAAATAATAAACTCACTAGTTGTTAAAAGTGAATTGCGGAGAGTCGTTGGATGTATTTGTCATTGAGATCATTTGTATTCATCATAATAACAATTCTCGTGTGTTGAAAGGTTCTTAAAAGAGTGTTGTTCATTTTTAATGATTGGTCAAAATCAACATAGCAGACTCATAACAGGTTAGAATTGTTAGAACACAGATTGGTTCTTAATAATTACTCTTTGTTTTGATGATAACTGTTAGGAAATTTATATTTAAGAATTATATACTCTAAAATTTGTTTGAGAGTTTTATTGCAGATTAATATTATATTAACTCTCTAGAAGCAAATCTGCCTTGAATACAAGAAGCTATTCTGACTCTGAAGCGCCAGATGCACCTTACAGAAGAATCTGTTTGCTCCTTACAGAAGATCCTGAGCGTAGTCTCCAGAAGGATCTGAAGCAAGAAGCTCCAGAACATTCTAAGTCAGAAGCATCTGAAGATAGTCAGAAGCATCTGAAGATAATCAGAAGCATCTGAAGCTGAAGCATCTGAAGTATAGAAGAATATTGATTGAAGAGTTTCTCATAGCATTAGTCTACAGAAGTTTCTGAAAGTACCTACGCTGCCAAGTACTGAAGTTCTGTGTCAAAATGCTCTGATGATCAACACGCTAGAAGCACACACGCTGCAGAAGACTCTGATACAGCATAGTTCTGAATCTCATCAGAAGACTCTGATCCATTCAAACTCTGAAGAACTTGCTGAAACTGAAGAAGTGTTTTCAAGAATGTATCCGTTGGAACTATTCAACGTCTCTTTCCTTATTTGTGCTAGACACACTTACACAGACAAAAAGGATTTATCTGTGCCATCTATTTCAAGGAAAGGTCAGTGCATGTGAAGACAAAAAGGCTCAGACCTTTTGGACTCTCTTTTCAATGTTCAACTTGCATGATTCAGCTGCCTATAAAAGGAGATCTTCACTTCATTCTTCAGTGCTACTCTCTTGCTGAAAAGAAATCAATATATTCTATAAGCTCTCATTCTTAAATTCTTCATAGAATCTCATTGTACTTAAACTTAAGAGAAAAATCACTGTTGTGATTATAGCTTTATAGAAGCATTAAAAACTTTTGTATTTAATTTACATTGATTGTAAAGGATATT
Source organism: Lathyrus sativus (assembly GCA_963859935.3). Lineage (NCBI taxonomy): Eukaryota > Viridiplantae > Streptophyta > Magnoliopsida > Fabales > Fabaceae > Lathyrus > Lathyrus sativus. The sequence goes on from OZ012735.1 coordinate 755,655,426, forward strand.
TCCTTAAGAGGATTCAGTTAGAATCAGTAGCTCTTAAGAAGACTAAGAACTGTTGTTCTTAGGTGATACTATTGTAATCAGTTTGATTTAATAGTGGATTAAGTCTTTGTTGAGAAAGGCAAATCACTCTGGAAGGGTGGACTGGAGTAGTTGTTTAACGAACCAGGATAAAAATAATTGTGTGATTATTTTCAAGTATTTATTTTCCATACTTATTCAATCCCCCCTTTCTAAGTATTATATCACCTTCAGTTGGCATCAGAGCTCCGGTTCTGAGTGTGCTATCACTTAACAGTGTCAGTAAAGATCCAGAGAGATATACTTTGATCAATATATTTATTTGTTATCATGGCTGATAATTCAATGTCAAATATCAACAATAAATATGAAGAGAGGGATAGGATCAGTACCAAACCTCCAATGTTTGATGGAGAAAAATTTGACTATTGGAAAGATAGAATAGAAAATTTTTTTCTTGGGTATGATGATGATCTTTGGGATTTGGTCATTGATGGATATGAACATCCTACTGGAGAGGATGGCAAAAAGATTGATAGAAAATCAATGACTGAAGTGCAGAAAAGAGACTTCAAGAATCACCACAAAGCCAGAACTATATTGCTTAATGCAATCTCTCATACTGAGTATGAGAAGATTACTAACAGAGATACTGCTCACGACATGTTTGAATCACTCAAAATGACTCATGAGGGAAACTCCCAGGTTAAAGAGACAAAGGCTCTGGCGCTCATACAGAAGTATGAGGCATTTAAAATGGAAGATTCTGAAAATGTAGAAACTATGTTTTCTAGATTTCAGATTCTTACAGCTGGTCTGAAAGTTCTGGACAAGGGCTACTCAACGTCAGATCATGTCAAGAAAATCATCAGAAGTCTTCCCACCAGATGGAGACCAATGGTGACAGCATTGAAGATGGCAAAAGATCTGAACAAGATCTCTCTAGAAGAACTTATCAGTTCTTTGAGAAGCCATGAAATTGAGCTGGAGGAAGATGAACCCCAGAAGAAAGATAAAGGTAAATCCATAGCTTTAAAATCTAACAAAACTGCTAAAGCTTTGCAGGTCATTCAAGAAAGCTCTGAAGAATCTTCTTCTGAAGAAGAAGATGAGTTATCCATGCTGTCCAGAAGGATTAACAAACTCTGGAAGCACAAAGGAAAGAAGTTTAACAACTTCAGAAGATTTGATAACAGAAAGGAATCTTCTAGTCACAGAAGATCTGCCAAGAAAGAAGTGGTGTGCTATGAGTGCAAAGAACCTGGGCACTACAAGAATGACTGCCCCAAACTTCTGAAAGAAAAACCTAAGAAGAAGTTCAACAAGAAGAAGAAGGTTCTGATGGCAACATGGGATGACTCAGATGAGTGTGAGTCATCTTCTGAATCAAAAGAAGAATGTGCAAACGTTGCACTGATGGCCAGGACAGAAGATCAAGAGGAAGGTACCTCTGGATATGAATCAGAATCTGAATCTGATGATGATGCAGAAGAGATGTTCTTAGCAGCAAGGTCAGGACACTAATCATGGTACCTGGACTTTGGATGCTCACGACACATGACAGGAGAAAGGTCTATGTTCCAAAGCCTGGAACTTAGATCTGGAGGGGACGTGAAGTTTGGAGGGAACCAGAAGGGCAAGATCATTGGATCTGGCACTATTGGAAATGGTAAGCTTCCCTCTATTACTAATGTTCTGTTAGTTGAAGGATTGAAACATAATCTATTGTCCATAAGTCAATTAAGTGACAATGGTTATGATATAATCTTTAATCAAAAATGTTGCAAAGCTGTATGTCCAAAGGATGGTTCTATCCTATTCAGTGGAAAGAGGAAAAACAACATTTATAAAATTAACCTTTCAGAACTTAAAGTTCAAAATGTAAAATGCCTCTTATCTGTGAATGATGAGCAATGGGTCTGGCATAGAAGATTGGGGCATATTAATATGAGACGTATATCTCAGATTAATAAACTCAATCTGGTCAGAGGACTTCCTAAGTTGAAATTCAACTCAGATGCTCTGTGTGAAGCATGTCAAAGAGGTAAATTTTCAAAATCTCATTTTAAATCAAAAAATGTTGTTTCTACCTCCAGACCATTGGAATTACTTCACATTGATCTGTTTGGACCAGTGAAAACTGCATCCATCAGAGGCAAGAAGTATGGGTTAGTCATTGTAGATGACTACAGCAGATGGACATGGGTAAAGTTTCTAAAACACAAGGATGAGTCTCATTCTGTGTTCTTTGACTTCTGCAATCAAGTCCAGACTGAAAAAGATTCCAAAATTATTAAAGTCAGAAGTGATCATGGTGGGGAATTTGAAAATAAACATTTTGAAAAATATTTTTCTGAAAAAGGCATTGCACATGATTTCTCCTGCCCTAGAACTCCACAACAAAATGGAGTTGTAGAGAGGAAAAATAGAACATTGCAAGAGATGGCCAGAACCATGATCAATGAGACAAATCTGGCAAAACATTTCTGGGCAGAAGCAATTAACACAGCTTGTTATATTCAGAACAGAGTGTCTGTAAGACCTCTTCTGGAAAAGACTCCCTATGAATTGTGGAGAAACAGAAAGCCTAACATTTCTTATTTTCATCCTTTTGGATGTATTTGTTATATGCTTAATACTAAAGATAATATGAACAAGTTTGATTCCAAAGCACAGAAGTGTTTCATGCTTGGTTATTCTGAACGCTCTAAAGGCTACAGAGTATTCAATACTGAAACACAGATTGTTGAAGAATCTATTCATGTTAGATTTGATGATAAGCTTGGCTCTGAAAAGCCAAAGCAGTTTGAAAGTTCTGCAGATAGAGAAGTGATTCTCACAGACTCTGAAGCCTCAGAGGCAGAAAAGGCAAAAATCAAAGAATCTGAAGCAACCCTAGATGCTACACCTTTGACTTCCCAACTAAACAACTTGCATATTTCTGATAGACCAATTGTCAGAGGATCTTCTTCCAGAATCAAATCTTCTCATCCAGAAGATGTGATAATTGGAAAGAAAGATGATCCAATAAGGACAAGATCATTTCTCAGAATTTCTGAATCTTCCTTATTTGGCTTAGTGTCAATAATAGAACCAACATCTGTAGATGAGGCTCTGGAAGATAATGAATGGATTATAGCTATGCAAGAAGAGCTGAATCAATTCACCAGAAATGAAGTTTGGGATCTGGTTCCTAGACCTAAAGGATTCAATATTATTGGAACAAAATGGGTCTTCAGAAATAAGTTGAATGAAAAGGGAGAAGTAGAAAGGAATAAGGCAAGGCTGGTTGCTCAAGGATACAGTCAGCAAGAAGGTATTGATTACACTGAGACATATGCTCCAGTGGCAAGGTTAGAATCTATACGCCTTCTTATTTCTTTTGCTGCACAGAATAACATCACTCTGTATCAGATGGATGTTAAAAGTGCCTTTCTTAATGGCATTATAGAAGAAGAAGTTTATGTCCACCAACCTCCTGGTTTTGAAAATGAAAATTTTCCAAATCATGTTTTTAAATTAAAGAAATCTCTATATGGATTAAAACAAGCTCCCAGAGCTTGGTATGAGAGATTGAGTAATTTTCTTCTGGAGAAGAATTTCATCAGAGGCAAAGTGGATACAACTCTATTCTGTAAAACCATAAAGAAAGATCTTCTAATTTGCCAAATTTATGTAGATGATATTATTTTTGGATCAACAAATGTTATGCTTGGAAAGGAGTTTGCTACATGTATGCAGGCAGAATTTGAAATGAGCATGATGGGAGAACTCAGATTCTTTTTAGGAATCCAAGTTAATCAAACTCCAGAATGCACCTACATACATCAGACAAAGTATGTTAAAGAACTTCTGAAGAAATTCAACATGTCTGACAGCAAGGTAGCAAAGACTCCAATGCATCCTACTAGCTCTCTTGGCAAAGAAGAGGTAAGTAAGAAAGTAGACCAGAAGCTCTACAGAGGTATGATTGGCTCTCTTCTTTATCTTACTGCTTCTAGACCTGACATATTATTCAGTGTTTGTCTGTGTGCTAGATTCCAATCAGATCCTAGAGAATCACACTTGACAGCTGTCAAGAGGATTCTAAGGTATCTGAAAGGTACTTCTAATGTGGGTTTGTGTTACAGAAGATCTGATGATTTCAAATTAGTTGGATTTTGTGATGCTGACTATGCTGGAGACAGAGTGGAAAGAAAAAGTACTTCTGGAAGTTGTCAATTTCTAGGAAGAAATCTAATCTCCTGGTACAGCAAGAAGCAACCCACAATTGCACTTTCAACCACAGAGGCTGAATATATTGCTGCTGCTGGATGTAGTACGCAGATGCTCTGGATGAAAAGTCAACTAGAAGATTATCAAATTTTTGAGAGTAACATTTCTATCTTCTGTGATAATACTTCTGCTATATGTTTGTCCAAGAATCCCATCTTACATTCTAAGGCAAAACATATAGAAATTAAGCATCATTTCATCAGAGACTATGTTCAGAAGGGAATCATAAATTTAGTCTTTGTTGATACAGATCATCAATGGGCAGATATTTTTACAAAACCCCTTGTTGAAGATAGATTCAATTTTATTCTGAAAAATATTGGTATGGATTTCTGTCCAGAATGATATTTATCAAAAGCAAATTGTTCCAGATGCAAAAATGCTTAATTCATCTGAAGTATTTCTTCTGTTCATTTATTCTATTCTGATTAATATTTCTGATGTGAAAATCTGAACTAATCATCTTTAGAAGATCTGAACGTTGGTTAACGTTTCATTTCTTGAGAGAATTCAGAACAGCATGCAAGCAAACACGTGTCCCACAAAATCTGATGAGGTGGCGTGTGGACAACTGAAAAGACGTTTGAGGTGAAATTTGAATAGTAAATATCTTGGTTTTCCCCCCAAATCTGTCAGAAGCATTTATTATTTGAAATGATTTTATTCTTTTCATTTAATGCTGCTCAAACATGCGTTATTTCTGTCTCTTGGTGTGCCTATATGATTAGTATAAATACTTGATGTGTATTCACTTTCACACTTTTCACTCTCAGAATTTATATGCATTTTCATCTATTGTTCTCTCTGCATAAAAACTCAAAACCTAAGTGTTCTAAAAAGCATTCTTCAATGGCGTCTTCTTCATCAACAACTGCACAGTTTCAATCAACAATGGCTGCTGTGACTTCAGATAACCTAGGTGCTGTCTCCATATACTCCTCCACAGAGAACTCTTCTCACACCTGTTGATAAGTTAGAAGTGCTGTGTGAATCCATGGTTGAATTTGATTCACTGGCTGACAATGGGTTTGATTTTCGCTCCATTGTTAGAGCTCAAGGTTGGGTGAAATACTTTGATAGACTGTTTGGGCCAGTTTACCCTTTGCTTGTTAAGGAATTCTGGATTCATGCATCTGTGTATCCAAAGTTTATTCTATCATCTGTGCTGGGAAAGGAGATCATCATCACAGAGGATCTGATTAGAAGACTGATTGGTTATGAAGAAACAGATGGTGTTTCACATCTGCCAGCTGGGCGTGTTGATATGGATGAAGTTTATGAGGAGGTTATGAATGTTGGACAAGCCTCTAACAGATTCAAAGATCTGAAGTCTGACTACAAGATCTGGGCCAAGATCTTCATGGGATGCATACATCACAGAAAGTCAACAAATTCCCCAGATTATGTCAACAATGAACAGATCTATTTTATGTACTGCCTTAGTCAGAGTAATAAGGTAGATCTTCCTTACTTATTGTTCATGCATCTGTGGAATCACATCAATGCATCTAGAGAATCTGTCAAAGAAAAAGGCCAGAAGATTAGGACTTGGATACCTTTTGGAAGGTTGCTCTCAGATCTTCTCACTGAAAATGGTTTGGTGGCTGCTCTGTACGATGCTGGTGTTACAGAGGAACTAAAGTTCATTATGGGAAAGCCTCTGAACGCTAAAAGCCTTCTGAGACTCAAGATTGTAGATGAACTTACTACTGCTCCAAAGAGGTTAAATATGTCTGATCTGAATAAAAGAGTTCCAGTATCAGATTTTCCTCTATTCTTTGCTGAGGAACCTAGACACATTGTTCTGATGTATATAGAGGAATGCAAAAGGGAAGGAGTGCCTGTTCCAGCCAATGTATTTCAACTTGTCAAGCAACCACTGCCAGATGCAGGAGAAGAAGAAGAAGAAGAAGTTCCACTTCAAAGGAAAAGATCTCAGCCTGCAGCAGAATCTGAACCTGTCCAGAAGAAGGCAAAGATTGCTGAGAAATCCAAGGATCTTCTAAAGAGAAAGGACTCTGGAGAAGCTGCCTCTGCATCTGCTAAGAGGATTAAGCTCAAAGGTACTAAAGCTTCTGTTACTTCTAAAAATGTTGTTATTAATGATTCATCTATTAAGTCTGTACCCAAACCCCCTGTCACTCAAACAACATATGTTGCTGCCCCTAGTTCTGTCTCACCTCAGAAACAACCAACTGCTTCTGTATCAAAACCACCTCAACCTAAAATACACATTAAACACTTCACTCCACGTCCTTCACCAACTGTTCCACAACCAACAGAACCACAACCAACAGAACCACAACAAACAGAACCACAACCATCAGAACTATCACAAAATTCTGATAAACAAAACTCTGCTCAACCACAAACAGAAAATCATCCAGAAAAACAAACCACAAAAGATCAACCAGTAAAAGACTCTGTTATTCAACCATCAACAATTCCATCTTCTGAACCTGTAGCACCTGTTACTTCTGAACCCACTCAAGTAACTTCTGCTCCTGTTTCATCTGAACCACCATCACAACAATCTGATATTCCTTCAGAACCATCTCATATCCCTGAGACAGAAGTTCTTGACATCACTCCATTAAAAACAGTGTTTCAAGTTTCTTCTACCTCTTGTACACCTGAAACATCCTCAAATTCATCTGAATCAGAAATTCATCCTGATTTTCTGATTAATCCATCTGACAAATATCCTGTCTATGACCCTGAACCTGAATCAACCTTACCTGCTAAATCTACCATTCCAGACCCTATGCCTCCACCAGCAACATCATCTGAGATGATTGTTCCCTCTACCAATCCATCATCATCTGGAATATATTGTGCCCAAGTGTCTTCTCTTTATCATAATTTATCTTATGGTTTCAAACTAAAAGATTTTTATGATAGAGTTGAGCCTTCTGAACCTTTGGAACCTCTGAAACCAAAGCTCACTCAGGCCCTTCCATCTGTAATCCTTTCATATATTCAATCTATGAACAATGAAGGATCATTAGCCACCATATCTGCTACATCTGGTAAGGCTGCTGTTTCAGCTCTACATCCTGCATCTGATAACACAGTTGCATCTGATAAGCCATCAAACTCTGCATTCGTACCATACTCCAATGCATCTTTTGATATTGTTTACCCACGCACAAGACCTCAACCAACTCTGCTCAATGCATTAAACAGATCTTTACCTCAAAAACCAGAAATTCCATTCTTTCCATATGTTCCCCCTCCTCTGATTTCCATTCCAAAATCACTGATACAACCAACTCCAAAACCTAAACAGATGACTCTGGAAACCTTGCTTAAACCACCACCCAGACTTAATATTGATCATTTATTTCAAACGTTTTTGCAAGAAATACAGATGTCTTTAGGTACTGTTCAGAAGAGATGTTCTAAAACTATGGATGCAAATGAGACTGACATCATCTGGAAAGGTTTTGTAAATAGATTCAACACAGTAGCTTCTAATCTGAAGAACATCTGTTCTGATGATGCAGAGCTCAGAGCTGAAAGAACTCAATTCTGGATTGTAAACAAGACTGAACCTCTGCTTTGTTTGGATGCTCCTCCACCTCCTCCTCCACCAGAACCAACTGCCAATGCACTAACTATGACTCTGGTAGAACCCTCTTCAGGATCTCCAGAACATATGGCAATTGACTCTGTTCAGGATACAGAACCTCCATCATCAGAGATAAAGACAGAAAATCCAGATTTGGGAGACAAGATTGCTGCTCTGGAAGCTGGTCAATCTGAAATCAGATCTTGGATGGCGAAGCAAGACAAGAAATTTGAGGACATGTCAGAGTGGATGTCTAAACAAGATGAGAAGAATGAGACTATAACTAAGTTCATGTCAAAGCAAGAGCAATCACAATCTGAGATCACAGACCTATTGAAGATGCTTTTGTCAAAACACTCATAGATTTTCTTTTCTCATGTTTGTGCATCTGTTGTTTTTGCATCTGAATGTTCTTGTTATATCTTCTGATATTTTCCAATGTACCTTTGCTCTGTTATGATTAAATGAATCAGTTTGTTATTCTCCATTGAATTATCTGCTATTGTTCCTTTTATTTGTCTTTATTAAAAGTTTTTTTTTACTTTTTGCTTATGACAAAAAAGGGGGAGAAAATAAAGATCTGAACTATTTAATATAATTTCACTAGAATGAATCTTCAGACATATCTACTCTTTCTAATATCTAAATTGACTATTTCAGAATTTTTGATAAGAACACTCTATAAAAGAATCTCTGAGTTTCTCAGATCATTTATATTGTATCAAACTCTGAATCTCATATCTGCAAGATAGTCTGACCCTTGATTATTACAAAGACAAACAAGATCTGACTCTGAAGATTACTCAAGATAAAAAGGGAAGTTTCTATTCCTTTTTCATATTTAACTCAGGGGGAAATTCATCATCTCAGGGGGAGTTATAATTCTTTATGTTCAATTAAATAAAATTTCTGATACTTTTTGTCATCATCAAAAAGGGGGAGATTGTTAGAACACAGATTGGTTCTTAATAATTACTATTTGTTTTGATGATAACTGTTAGGAAATTTATATTTAAGAATTATATACTCTAAAATTTGTTTGAGAGTTTTATTGCAGATTAATATTATATTAACTCTCTAGAAGCAAATCTGCCTTGAATACAAGAAGCTATTCTGACTCTGAAGCGCCAGATGCACCTTACAGAAGAATCTGTTTGCTCCTTACAGAAGATCCTGAGCGTAGTCTCCAGAAGGATCTGAAGCAAGAAGCTCCAGAACATTCTAAGTCAGAAGCATCTGAAGATAGTCAGAAGCATCTGAAGATAATCAGAAGCATCTGAAGCTGAAGCATCAGAAGTATAGAAGAATATTGATTGAAGAGTTTCTCAAAGCATTAGTCTACAGAAGTTTCTGAAAGTACCTACGCTGCCAAGTACTGAAGTTCTGTGTCAAAATGCTCTGATGATCAACACGCTAGAAGCACACACGCTGCAGAAGACTCTGATACAACATAGTTCTGAATCTCATCAGAAGACTCTGATCCATTCAAACTCTGAAGAACTTGCTGAAACTGAAGAAGTGTTTTCAAGAATGTATCCGTTGGAACTATTCAACGTCTCTTTCCTTATTTGTGCTAGACACACTTACACAGACAAAAAGGATTTATCTGTGCCATCTATTTCAAGGAAAGGTCAGTGCATGTGAAGACAAAAAGGCTCAGACCTTTTGGACTCTCTTTTCAATGTTCAACTTGCATGATTCAGCTGCCTATAAAAGGAGATCTTCACTTCATTCTTCAGTGCTACTCTCTTGCTGAAAAGAAATCAATATATTCTATAAGCTCTCATTCTTAAATTCTTCATAGAATCTCATTGTACTTAAACTTAAGAGAAAAATCACTGTTGTGATTATAGCTTTATAGAAGCATTAAAAACTCTTGTATTTAATTTACATTGATTGTAAAGGATATTTCCTTAAGAGGATTCAGTTAGAATCAGTAGCTCTTAAGAAGACTAAGAACTGTTGTTCTTAGGTGATACTATTGTAATCAGTTTGATTTAATAGTGGATTAAGTCCTTGTTGAGAAAGGCAAATCACTCTGGAAGGGTGGACTGGAGTAGTTGTTTAACGAACCAGGATAAAAATAATTGTGTGATTATTTTCAAGTATTTATTTTCCATACTTATTCAATCCCCCCCTTTCTAAGTATTATCTCACCTTCAAGAATCATCTTCATTTTCCAAAATTTTTATTTTTTTATTATTATAGTTTAATATCTAAATATCATACATCTCAAACCTAATAATATATATTTAAAATTTACTTAACTACAAAAAATTACAGTAATAAACTTTTTATTTTTTAAAAAATAGAAAAGATTTTTAAAAAGATTTTGCGTCAGATATTTTTTTAAAATAGCAATTAATTTTTATATTTTATATAAAGTGAGTTTATCAACTATAAATTAAATATAAATATGTGTTATAATAAATCATATATGTTAAAAGTAGGGATAGTAAAACTGGTCATTCGTCTGCTCTGCTTGAAACCCGCCAAAAAAAAGGGTAGGACAGATAAGCCCGTCAAGTAAAAATGAGCTTAAAAATCTATTTCGTCCTACCAAAATGGTGGGTTGGTGGGCGACGGACTTACCTGCCTATTTTATTTATTTATTTATTTTTTATTTTTTTAATAGATTAATAGGCTTATTTTTACCTTTCAATTAGATTTTTTACCTATTTTTCAAAACAATTTTTTATAAAGCATTTTTTTTTTAAATATTACTTAAAAACATATTGGACATAATCACAAACAAATGTATAAAATAGAATCATGAACAAATATTCCAAAATATAGTTCAAGTGTTAACCTTCAATTAACAAAAAAAAGATGAGTTTAGTACTTGATAACTACGTTGGCAGGTTAGGCGGGTAGACAAGCACAAAATCCCAACCCAACCTGCCATTTTCTGAAAGGTGCGCGGGGCGGCTCGGTAGGACACTTCCCATTTTGCCACCCCTAGTTAAAAGTATCTTTTTTAAAACTATTATTTATATTTAAACGTGAACTCTAACAATTACACTATTTTTTAAAAAACAATCATGTTATTCTTACACCACTTTTTACATCAAATACATAAATACGGTGAACAGTGTTTTTTAAATAAAAAAATATTTTTATGAATAGTGTGTAAATTATGTTCAAACAGTATCCATGAACAGTGTTCATTAACAATATTCGTGAACATTGACTTCATTGGCGATTTTATGCCCAGCCTGGCCCAAAATTTTGCCTTTTTTTACACAAAAAAAATGCTGTTATGGCGGTTTAAACCGCCACAATTGACGAAAATGCAGAAAAACATGTCTATTTTGAATAAAATTGACCACTATACAAAATTCTATGAATAAAATGGCGGTTTATTTATCGTTGATGATGGCATTTTTGACCTCCATAAATTAAACATTTTTCAAAAATAAAAACATGATTTTTCTTTTTACCTTTTTTATGTAATTGAGCATACATTACATTAATTATTTTAATATTATAATATTTAGATTCAACTACATTAAAAAAAAGTGCAAGAATTGAAATTAGGGATGGCAAACAAACTCGGACACGTCCCGAAATTAACGGAGAAAATTCGATTTAATTGGGTGTGGATGCGAGAAAAACCCGGTTCTTAACAACAGATGCGGGTGCGGGGAGACACTAAGATCCGCCCGCACCCGCACCCACCCTGCCTCCGAATAATACATTTTAGTTTAATTCTCTTATTTTATTTATTTTAATATTCATTTACTAATTAAATTATTAATATCATTATTGAAATTAAAATAATTAAATTAATTAAGTTAATATTCATTTATTAATTAAATTTTAATTAAATAATTAATTTATTTATTAAAATAATTAATTTATTAATTTTTATTACAATTAAAAATAATTAATTTTTTTGCGGGTGGGGCCGAGGCGGGTGCACCCGTTCTCCACTAGGGCGGGTCTGGGCAGTAAATTTTTACTCTCGATTGGGTTTGGGGGCGGGGACGGGTGTGTTACATGGAGGCGGGTGTGGGTATAGTTAAACCCGCCCCGCCCCGTTGCCATCCCTAATTGAAATAAAGAATAAAGTTGTAATTTAGGACAAAATTAACCAAAAACAAAAAAATGAATACTTATGAGAAATAAAAATTAACATAAAAGTAGCAGCTATTAGAATTTTAGAAAAAAAATATGTACAATGTTGTAAAAAAGAAGAAGAAAAAAATAAATTTTATCCTCAAATAATATAAAAAATATATTAGGTGTTCGATAAAATATTTTAACCAATTTCTCACCTATTTTTGTTTTAATTTTTTTACTTCATGATGTTAAATTGTTGTTGTTGATGATGATTGTTGTTGTTGTAGGTTGTGATTTATGAATTATGGTGTTGAAATGTTGTTATTGATTGTTTCACTTTATGTTACATGAGATCCAATACTTTAATTTATGTTCACTTTATATAAATTATATGGTTCAATTTATGTTAATTAAGAATTTATTTTTTAAACTTTAGTTTGTAGTTACGGTAGTTAGCAAATAAAATTTTGTTTTGTTAACTTGCTGTTAATTTCATGAATCACATGAAATAATGTTTTATGTTAGAATCAACTTTAAGTTAGATATGACTATGTTAGTTTTAAAATTCTACTGAGATCAATTAAATTAAAAATCTTTTATTTTGATTGATAATTATTTATATATTATATACAATGTGAATTTGCGGTCTTTAAATTTTTTCTCAGACTTCGAAAAAATTTTGGCTTCGCCAGTGAGTGACTTTAAAGTAGTGAAACAAAATTGGTTAATGAATTGTAAAAAGTTGATTAATGAAGTTGGTTAATAAACAACCAAATATCAAAAATAATTGTTAGTAATAAACCAAAGTTGGTTAACAAAAGTTGGTTAATAAATGTTTAGATTTTAAAAATAATTTTTAATGATAAACAAAGTTGGTTAATAAAATATAAAAGATTGGTTAATGAAGTTATGAAGTTAGTTAATCATACAATTTTATATCAATATCATTTAATTTAAAAATTAATATATATATATATATATATATATATATATATATATATATATATATATATATATATATATATATATATATATATATATATATATATATATATATAAAATAATAATATTTCACCGTTCATCGTATTAATAAACAGTAAAATATAATGTAGCTGTATGAATTTTGTGTAAGAATAAGAAGAGGGAATTTTGTTTTTGAAATTTTACTATAATCTTACAATTGATTAATTTAAAAAATAAATCCCACCATGACCATCTATTTAAAATCACATAATCTTGAAATGAACACATTTCAAAACTCAAACCTTCCGTCAAAAGTATTCAAAGAGAGAACATTACTACCGCACTATGTCTCTAGTTTAATTTGAAAAAACTGTACAATCAAAGTCAAACTAAAAGCATCAAAAATTATTTAGCAGTTTTTCTTTTCCCCTGATTTAGCAATAATAATTCGAGAGATGGAAATATACTACATGAATTCATATCACGCAAAAATGAAATTAGTACTAGTAACAAAAATAATGTGTGTTCTAGAACATTCGGTGAATTGGGAAGAAAACAAGCGTAAAAACATTCAACGTTCGCAAAGGAAAATCCGTAAATGAAAAGGACGGAAAAGAGAAATTCTAAAGGATATTCCATTCTGCATATTGCACTTTCATTTATTTTATTCTTCTTAGTTCTTATACTTTGAAATTGTTAATGTAATTAATAATGTAATACTATACACTTATTAGCTGCTTTAATTATACGCAACTTTAGGGTCCTACTTCTGGCTCGTTATGTATCATGCCACCTGGCGCAACATTTTCCATATTTCTTTTTTAAATAAATACTATTTTGGTCTTCTTTAAACAAAAAAATTACTCTTTAAATGCCATGCAATAAACAAATAACCATTGTTTTTATTTTCAAAACAAGTTTTGAAAGAGAAACCTAAATAAAAATCATTTAGACTTTAATTATTTTCTCTTTCATATATTTTCATATTTGTGTGTAGCTAAATGAGTTTCATTTATGTTTATGACTAAGCAAGTGTTCTTTGTTTTGATATTACTTGTTTGAATGATTTTTATTTTTTATTTTTCAAAATATATTTTCTAAAACTGTTTTTAAAAAGTGTTTTTATAAAAAGAGAATAAATATAAAATTATTTGGTAATATACTTTTCGAAAAAGTTTCAAATTAATTTTTTGAAGATGAGAAAATAAAAAGTTTATTTGATAAGTTTTTTTATTTTATTATTTTATTAAATAATATAAATTGAATTTTTTTATTATAAGTGGATTTTGAAGATCATGTTAATCCATTGAATAGTAATTTGATAAAAAAAATTGACCTATAATAGAGATCACATTTTAAGTGACATGAAAATTAGCTCATCTCAAAACAAAGATTCCTAAAGCTGAAATCAAAGTTGCAATCTATTTCAATTATGCTTTTCTACTGTTGTTCATTTTGTTCATGTTTTTTTTATAACAGCATCTTTAACTGTGAATCCATTTTTAGGTTTTTTGTAGGACCTATTAAGTCACGTTAGTTTGAAGCGATTCGACTACTTTTTCACTCCATTGGTGCAACTCTGAAGAACTCAGATTAGATCTCACAACTTTATTTTATATATTAATATTTTATTCATATTAAATTTTATATTAATTAAAATAATAATTTTAGTGTTTTAAATTAAATTTGATATAAAATTAAAAAAAAATTAAACTTATAATTTAAAATGATAATTAAAATTAATCTCAAATACATGATATATAATTAAAAACAATAAAAATAAATAACATCACATAATTAATCAAACTTAAATTTCATTATCTTCATGTCCAAAATGTTCCCAAATATATTCGACTAGATCTCCTTGAAGTTTACGATGAACTTGTTTTTCTTGAATACTTGCTCTTCTTTGTAGTCTTGTTGCAAGATTCGGATGAGGACCGCTAAATGTTTCAGTTGTTGAGTTATTGATATCCACATTATCATAAGAGTAATCAAAATTACCTCCATATGTATGTCGTTCGTCTTCCACAATCATGTTGTGCAATATGATGCAGGCATATATGGTATGCTTGAGAGCGTTGGGCCACGTATAATTGCAAATTGAGATTGAAACACTCCAAATGCTCGCTCCACATCTTTTATAGCTGATTCTTGATGTTGAGCAAATATTTTTTTTCTTTTCTCCCTGTGGCATTGAAATAGTCTTGACAAATTTAGCCCACTCGGGATATATACCATCTGCTAAATAATACCCCATATTATATGGTGTCCCATTGATTGTACATTGCACATTGAGAGCACGTCCTTCCAAAATATCATTAAACACGTTGGATTGGTTTAGCACATTAATGTCATTGTTTGAACCTGCAATACCAAAAAAAGCATGGCAAATCCATAAGTCTTGTGATGCCACTGCTTCAAGCATGATTGTGGGCTTACCATGACCACCTCGACAAAATTGTCATTTCCATACAACAGGACAATTTTTCCGTACCCAATGCATACAATCGATGGAACCCAATATACCTGGAAAGCCACGTGACTCTCCCATTTGTAAAAGATGTTCAACATCAGTGTTGTTAGGCTTTCTCAAATACTCAGCGCCAAATACAACATTGACACCCTTAACAAATCTTTCTAAGCACTCAATTGAAGTGATTTCACCAATTCGAACATATTCGTCTACAAGATCAGCAAGAGACCCATACGCCAACATACGAATAGCAGATGTATATTTCTGCAATGGTGAAAGACCCATTTTACCAATTGCATCGACCCTCATTTGGAAATATTCATCATGATTTCTAAGGGCATCTACAATTCGAAGAAATACATGCCTATACATTCTGAACCTTCTTCGGAATTGAACATCTGTGTATACTGGGTTTTCCGAGAAGTAGTCATTGAATAATCGATTGTGCCCTTCTTCACAACCTCGATCTACCGTTGTTCTTCTCTTTGGCCTAGAGGAACTTCCAGATCGACGTTCGTTCTGAAGTTGTTGTTCTTCATCACTCTCGTCCATAAATTCTTCTTCAACCAACTCTCAAAATTCTTGATCGTAATCATCTGAATTATCTGAATCCATTTAGTGAGTAAAGAATGAGAGAAAAATGAGAAGAATAAGATGAGAATGAGAGAACAATAACATAAGTGGTAGTATATATAATGGTTTGAATAACTACTAGTTTGAATAACGGCTAGTTTGAATAACAGCTAGTTTAAATTAAAGTGGTAGTTTGAATAACGGCTAGTTTAAATTAAAGTGGTACTAATGACCATTTTACACAGGTGTTGATAAATTAAAGTGGTGCTAATGACCATTTTACATAGGTGTTGATAAATTAAAGTGGTACTAATGACCATTTTACATAAGTGATACTAACTACATTCCATTTTTTTTTCATCTTATTACTATATTTTTCATGAATATCTCGTTGACTATCGTTCATAGTAGAAGTGTCTTTCATCATCATTTGCACTACCCTTAATTCTAGCTCGTCCTCCTTAGCTTGCGCAAGTCTGTCCATTGTTATTGCTCTTTTGTTCTTTGCATCTTGCGTTGCATTTGGAATTTCTGATGTCTTACCCTTCCTTTTTGCTGCTTTTTGTCCCATTGGACGCTCCATTGGTGATGATGAGTTAAACTCATAACTTGAAGTTGTATCTGGGTTCTCCGTTGATGCCCCACTAGCATAAGTCTTTGTTATTTTTGCAGAACTTCCAATCAATTATTTGATGATGCGCCATTTAGCTTCATCTTTTAACAATCACCATGCATACTCAAGATTGAATGTTGTACCTTGATCCTGAGCAAAAATAGCATGTGCATCTGCCATGACATCGGTCTCAGATGTCCCACTTTTCTTTCCTTTAAGAGCAATTTCGTAACACCAAACAAATTTTTGAACCATGTCATTTATTATATGTCATCGACATTTTAATTGTCCCCCTAAATTTTCCCGCAATTGCCCACGATATTGGTTATAACTAGCAGCAATTCTTAACCAAAAACTCTCAGCCTTTTGATCAACTCCCACAATTGGATCCTTTGAAACATTGATCCATGATTGGATAAGTAGTATATCCTCTTCCCTTGTAAATTGCTCTCGAGATCTTTTTTTAACGACAACTCTTTCTTCTTTTTCAGTACCAACTTGAGTAGAAAATGGTGGAATTTGAGTAGAGAATTCGATACTATTAGAATTCATTTGAGGTATAGGATACATATTTGGATTGTTTGGTGACGGAAGAAATATGGCGGGGTTTGTTGGCACTGGTGGAATTTGAGAATTTTGAGGATTAGGATTTTGATAATTTTGCATATAATTGAAAAAAACTTATTGATAATGAAAATGATTAGGATCCATTTGACCTAAACAATTGTAATTTGAAGTAAAAAGATGAAATTTTGAGTTAAATATTTTGTAAAAAAAATGCTAATGAGAAAAAACAGTTGAAAAAAAATTAAAAGTATAGGAATAAAATGATAAAATTGTGAGAGAGAAATTTCAAATTAAAGAGAAAATAAAAGTGAGAGAAATTTGTGTTAGTAAATTTTTGGAAACCAAAATTATATTTATAATAAAAAATAAGTTAAAAAAATAAGTAGTCGTTGAACGGCTAGTTTCTAAATTAAAAAATAGAAAAAAAGGAAAGGTTACCGTTACTTCACATTACGCTCCTCCCCACGCTGACATATGCTTGAAACGAGAAAAAGTGAAAAGATGGATGTCATGCTGGCAAACCCATTGAAGGAACCACCAGTGGAGGTGGTCTAAGTTTATATTAGATCATCATTTTTGTAATGTCGAGAAAATGTGAAAACTCGTTCTTTTACGAGGCTCCATTGACATGGACAAAAGAGGATCATAAATTTTTGTTCAAAATTTGTTATTTTGTAGAATCAATACTTTCTTGGTACAATAAATACATTTGTTGGCTTACATATGTAGTTTCGTGCTTTGTTATATAATATTGTTAATATCGTACTTTTTATTATGAGTTTGTTTGGTAAGGAAAAAAAAAGTTTTTAGTTTATAAATTATAGATTTTTAGTTTATATTAATAAATAAAAAAATTTGTTAACTGTCTTTTAACTTTTAATTTATAGTTGATTTTACTAAGTTTTAGTTTTTTTTTTCAAAAATGATTTAAAGTAGTTTTTGAGTTTATACCTTTTAACTTATGATTTTTTCTTCTATTTATATCCTCATTATTTTATCAAAAACTCATTTTTGTCCTTAATATTATTATGATTTCAATTAAAATAATTGTCATTATTTTTACTGAACAAATTCACGATACAATTCATCTTCTATTTTGTTATTAATGGAATATTTTGACTTATTACATTGAATTTTTTTATTACTTTTAAATTATTATTTTAATTATTTATTACTTGATTTTTTATTATTAATGTATTATTTTTATAAATATGATAATGAATGATTGAATATATTTGTTTGTTAGCAAGTATATTATGGAATTTGAGAAAGAAAAAAAGAGAACGAAGTATGCATTTTATTGGAATATAAGATCAAATTATAATATTATTATTTTAGATATTTAAATTTCATTACAAAATTTATATATAAGTGTTTAATATATTTTTGTGTTATGTTTGATTTCATATTTATATTTAAAATGTTTTGGATTTGATTGTTAATATGTTTATTTTTATTGAATAACAATTAATTTAATAAATAGGATTGCTTATTTTTTTAATTAAGAATGTCCTTTTATGTCATTTTGTATTTATCAGCTAGTAACCGCTAATTTATTAAACATTTAAATTAGCTTATTTGCTAAAAGTTATCACCTATAAGCTACCAGACTATTAGTCATTAGTTACCAGCTACCAGTCAACTTATCAGCTATAAGCTACTTTTATCAAACAAAGTCTATGTTTTGTTATACCCTACTTGATGTACGAAATAAGATGTTAGATTTTGGTGTTTTGCCCATTTTGTGTCTTATATGTAAGCCGATGTAAATATAGTTGGGCTAAGAATCAACCATGGGGAACTTTGTTAAATTACCTTGTCAAGTTATATGTAGGTGAAAAAGTTGATGAAATGAATTATCAATAGGGATGCAAATTTTATGTCATGTATGGAAATTTTTAAAATAATCAACATATTTAGATATTTAAACATCAAATGCATGTGATACCATTATCTAAAATTCTCATTTTCGAATAGTCTTAGATCTCTCAACACTGATGTAGTTAAGTTTGATGAGTTTGAATGTTGTAATATATATGTTGAACATATTATAGATGAACCAACTATCTGCACAAAAGAGGAATGTGTGGAGTATGTTGAACCTAAACAAATACATTTTAAATCAAATAAGGATGAACCTACCACTGATGAATACGAGATTGTGCAGGATGCACTACTGCAAAAAGAGACATATCAAATGCAAGATGGGAATTATCTTGTGCATGTTGAGAATGATTATGTTTATACTAAAAAAATTCGTGTGTGGCCTAAGAATGATCATGTGCAATTTGACAAAAAAAAACAAAGACATGTAATTGAGTAGGTGTTTGCTGACACGGAACAAGAGAAAGAAGCTAAAGTTTACCATACGCAGACAAAATACACACACACACACACATACACGTGCGCGCGCACACACACACACACACACACACACACACACACACACACACACACACACACACACACACACACACACACACACACACATATATATATATATATATATGAGTGAAGAATATAGGATTTTTTTTTGCAAATAATGATAATTGGGATGATAATGAATTTGAGGAATACAATTAGGATTAAACTTGTGAAATACCAACATGGACATTTGGGCAAGAATAATATAATACAAACCAAGTTTCTTCAAACCCATAACATACTTTAAGAACTAACTTTAAAGACAATGATGTTGGTTCTGACGACCTTCATACCCATCTACCCTAGTGAAGATGAAGAAGATCATTCTAAACTTCTCAAATTTAGGATGTTTGAATATTGTGATGTGATATGGTTTGAGCTTGGACTGATGATGACATTTTCTCATTACATAAATTTGACAAGCATTTTCGACGGAATCAAGGTATTTTTGAGTAAAATGAGTTAAAGTGAAGAAAAAATGAGAAGAATATAAGAATAGAAAGAAAAAGAGAAAAAGTGGACTTAGAAGAAAAAATGAAGCAAAAGTAAGCATTTTAGCCCCTGGAATTATCGCGCCCGCGATGCATTTATCGTGTTTGCGATGAAAAGTCATTGCAATCGTGATTCTTTACATCGTGGTCACGATAGGAGCATGATTTGACACGTTTTAGCAACTTTAAAAGGAAAAGAGATAGACTTTTGCGAGGCTTCCAAATTATAGAAGGAGAATTGCGCGACAAAGCAATATTGGAGCTCAAGAATTGGAGTTTTTCACCATTAAAGATATTCTTATTCATTGATTTTCATGGGTTATTCATCTAAACTAATGGTAATTTATTATTTAACTATGAATAGCTAGATTCTCTTGATTATGTCTTAGGAGATGAACCTAATGTTACTTTATTGGATTATATGAATGTTTGATGTTATTTGGATGATTTGATTATATATTTTCTATTTAATTACTTTTATCCTTATTGCTCTTATGGTGTTGACAAACTCATAAAGTGAATTTAGATGAGCATGGATTAGATGAGTTTGGATTACTGACCCTAACTCTACCAATCTAAAATAAAGTAATCGTTTAACTTAGTAATTAACTAGGGACATAAAATTATTATTTGTGGCTAGAGAGAATTAATTCACATAAGTCTCTTAATATTTCTATCCAACTCGCCTAAGAAATTAGGGAATTGTAGTCCAAATTAGTGAGTTGTACATTAAGGGACTGGGTACATTGGTATTGTTAATTCATCGTAAAATTATAAAGTCAATTGGATTCAAATAATGCACAGCCATCAAAAGGGGAAAATTAGGAGATTCGAATAAGACCTAGTCTTTTTCTCATCTGAAATTTTATTCGTGTTTTAGTTTTTTTCCAACATACTCTCAAGAAACCCCCTCCCCCCGAATTTACTTTTCAAATAACACGAGTTTAGCCTTGTTAAAAAATAGTGCATTCCTTGTGGAGATAATCTTATATTTTATTATTTCGACTCGATTGATTCACTTGCTAAGAAAGTTATCAAATTTTTGGCACTGTTGTTGAGGATTGTTGATAATTTTATCAAGGCAATTTTTGTGTGACGTTTTATTTTTATTTTAAATTTTTTATTTTCTCAATTGTTGTTTATTTTTATTTTCTACTCTTGTTCAATTTGGTTTGATGCAGTGCTAATGAGATATTGTCTATTTGTTTATGCGAGGTTCGAGTTCGACACTAATATTGTTAGATTCAGAAATTAAAAGAACAACGTGAGCAATTTGAAAGAGAGAAGAGAAGCACAACAAGCTAAAGAGGAACTAAATGAATAAGTAGAAGAGATGGCAAACCCACCAAGACAAACTATGAGGGATTATTGCAAGAGGGTTGATGCTGGACATATATCCTTAAGATTTTAGCCTACTAAAACTGTTACTTTTGATATAAAAAATTATGTGCTTTCAAGTTGAAGAGGTGACTTGTTCGATGGACAAGCTATTAGAGATATGTTGGAGCATCTGGATAAATTTTATGAGACTTGTTTGATGTGCAAGCCGAATAATGTGATTGAAGATCAGGTAAAATTATGGGTATTTGGTTTTCCTTTGATAGGTCGAGCAAAAGATTGGTTGCATTGTATACCAAACGATACGATTCAGACTTGGAAGGAATTGTTAGACAAATTTTTGGAGTTTTTTTGGGTCAAATGCTTAATTTGTAGAAAGGAATACAAGAATCTCAATTTCAACCAAGGTGATTCTAAGGCATTATCTAATACATCAGAGAGATTCAAGATGTTACTCTAAATATGTCCCAATTATAATATGAGTGCCATGGAACATACATTTTATCAAAGGTCTCAAAGCTCAAGTGAGAATGTTTTTAGATGCATCAACAAGATATACCATTAGAACTAAGAATGAAGATGAGTTAAAAGAAGTGACTGAAAAAGAAATTTTTTCTGTCCTGCCATAGTTTTAGGGGTTAATTTCCAGAATGCCCTAGTTTCCAACCAATATTCCAAATTGCCATGTTTTCAAACAGAATATGATTTTTGGGTGAATGGTTCCGCCCTTCCAATGGGCGGAAGGGTGCAATAGTAAAGTCAATCGCCCTTCCAATGGGCGGAAGGGTGCAATAACAGTTTTTTTTTCGTTTTAATTAATTTAATTAATTTATTATATTTTGTTAATCATGAAAAATAGTAATAATTATTAATTTATTAATAATAATTATTAAATTAGTAATAATAATTATTTAATTAGAAATAATAGTTATAAAAAAGATAATAATACTAAAAAATAAAATATTACGTAAAAATAAAATAAATTATTTTAAAATAGTACTAATTAAAGTAAAATAGTACACTGAAATATATAATAATATTTATAAAATAAAATACAATAAAAGAACTAAAATGAATATTTATTAATTTTTGAAATTAAATATGTACATTAAAATTCCTATTCACCCTTAATTAATTTCGACCCGGTCGACGTAAGCGTTGGTGGGTTCTACAAGCAGGAGCTTGTACATTTCTGGTGGACCTTCTATGATCAACCTCCACGTTTTGGGGTTGTGTAGATGGTCATGCATCATTGTTAGGGTTCATGAATTCAGCGACCAAATCATCACTGAAATCGTCCACAGTTGGTATCGCTGCCGCACTTCCATAACTTAATCTTGTATCCTCGTTACTCCAACTTGGTAGGTTTGAAGGTGGCATTGTGTTAGTCATGTAAGGGGTGTATGGATGTTGGTCTTGAGATGAATTAAGGGTGGAGTTTTGTGAGGGGTAAAAAGAAACTTGTGGTTGGGGTGTTTGGTAGTTGTGTTCTTGTTGGGTAGGTTGAGAGAATGAGTATTGGTTATATTGGGGGTGTGATGTGGTTGGATTTTGTTGTTGGATGTTGAAGGGGGTTGGGTTAAATGATGGGTAAGGTTGATTGTAGTGTTGGCTTGGGGTATAAGGTGGTTGTGTTGGGTTGGGGTTGAATGTTTGTTGTTGGGTGTTAAATATTTGTGGTTGGGTTTTAAATATCTGTTGTGGGGTGTTAAATATTTGTTGTGGGGTGTTAAATATTTATGGTTGGGTGTTACAAGTCATGGAGGGGATGTTTTGGAAGTTTGAAGGAGTTGGTTGGTTTCGAGGGTCCCATAAGTATCTATTTTGTGATAGATACAAATTGGTCACGGATCTATACCAAGTCATGTATTCCCTACTGAGTTTACATTCGGTATCCATGACATTTCCTTGTAGAACAGTGCGACGAAGATTTATCCAGTGCTGACGTTCTTGTCTGTTATGGTCTCTCGAATCATCGAATTTCCATTGGTCGTTCGCTGTACTCTTGTGGTACCTCTCCATGCATGTAGGTGGACCAGGAATGTCTTGTTTAATTCTGAATTGGAGTTTCACCCTATCTGAATGATGCATTTCAACATAAGTGAAAGAAAATATGAATGCTGTAGAACTCCACATATCGCTTTCGGATCCTCATCTTCAGTTCAAGATAAGGCCTCCATAGAAACTATAATAAAATAAAAAAAGGGATTAGAGGAAAAAAAGGAAAGTGCTAGTAAACAAAATAAGGGATTAGAGATAATACATCATCTTCCTCAAAATGATCGAAGAACGTCTGATACCCAGGAGCACAATGATGCGGAGTTTTTTCGTAATTCATCCCATATGCGGACCACCTATGAAAGAAATAGTTAGTAAAAATTATAGATGAAAAGAATATATACATAAACTTTGTATACTTACTTGGTTGCGTATGGAAAGTGGTATGGATTGGGGTTGATCGGCGACAGTCTGGGCATTCTGGACCATCCCCATGCTTGAATCAAAACACCACAACCAGCAAAATTATGCACATTTTTCATTGCGCATCTACACAAATTTCTGTATAGATGTGCTAATGTAGCAGCGCCCCAACTATAGCTACCTACTTGACTTAAATCTTCTAATAATGATAAATATTGAAGATGGATAGTATTACCATTAGTATCAGGAAATAAAAAACATGCAAAAAGCAATAGTAAATAAATTCTAGTCTTATAAATTTTGTGTTCCTCGGGAGACTCATCGGTTAGGTTCAAAGCACCATAAATTCTTTTTAGCCATGTGATTTTAAGGCTTTGCCCCTTCCTATCACCTCGTTCCAAAGGCACCCCTAATAGTTATTCCACAAATTCATAGTTAACGTTTGTGTTACCCGCAACCGCTAACCCATTGACACGGAGACCCAACAACATATGGACATCCTCAAGTGTCACTGTGCATTCCCTCGTGGGGAGGTGAAAAGTGTGGGTTTCGGGTCACCATCTTTTTCACAACGCGAGAAGAAATTTGCGATCAATTCCATATGATGTTATCTTGATGACGTGACCGAAACCCGCTTGAAATTTTTTTCATCCTACAAAAAAAATATTTTAAATAACATTATTAGAATGTAACTAACATTACAAAAAAGTAACATCTTAAGTAAATTATTTCAATGTAACTAAAGTGAAAGAATGTAACTAACATTAAAAATAAGTAACATCATAAGTAAATTATGTAAATAAATATAAATTAACTTACATAAGATGCAATGTTTTCAAGTGTACCACGATGGTCATCTCCTAAGGTGAGTAAAACCATTTTTCAGAGACTTTTTAAGAGTAAGAGTGGTATTAGAATTATATTGTAAGATAGGTATGTAGAAGATTATAATGGTAGTAGAATTATATTGTAAGATATATATGTAAAAGATTTTTCAAAATGGTATTTATAGGAGGTAAAGATGGGTAGAAATTAAATGGTATGTTGGCAAAAATTAAATGAGTGCTGGTAAGAAAAAACTAGGTCTTGTACGTGTCTGCATGCATGGGAGCAGAACTCTTTTAATGCTTATGACACCCGCCCTTTCAATGGGCAGAACTGATGCTTTTTGCCTGACAGTCGTTCCTTCAATGGGCGACAATGTTGCATTTTGTCTGACAGCCCGTTCCTTCAATGGGCGGCTATGTTATGACATATTTATTACTTTTCAGAGTCACATGCAATCAATAGGCGGCAAGCTTTTAATTCGTCTGCAAGCTTTTCAGACAACCACACTTTCATTGGGCGACAAACTTTTAATGTTACTGACAACCGCCCATTCAATGGGCGACATTATTATGCCGTTGTTGACCACCTTTTCCGTACCTCCAACGTCCAACATGATTGTTTGCATGCATGGAATTATTTATTTTAACATTCTTGCTTCAAATATTTATTTGTACTACTCAATTATTTATTTCTACTCCTTATTCTTCTATATTCAAACATTCATTCTACTACTCAAACATTCATTTCTACTACTACTCAATTATTTATTTCTACTCCTTATTCTTCTATATTCAAACATTCATTCTACTACTCAAACATTCATTTCTACTACTACTCATTCTACTCCTTATTCTTCTATATTTATTCTTCATACTATCATCTTACATAATGTCTACTAGCCAACAATATATTGTTAATGCTCATTTCAATGGGAGTATTGTTGTATCAGATGAAGTCGGTTTGATCTTTGAAAACACTGACGTAACTCGTTTCAGTGTTAATAAAAGATCATCATTCCAACATTTTAAAGATAGGGTACAAATGAAGGTGCAAGCTGGATCAGTGTCACAGATTACGTACAAAAATGTTGTCCATTTCGGGGACCATCGCTTTAAATTTGTTCCACTAAAGGTTCGTGACGATGAGGATGTTGAAACGATGTTCTCGAATCATGAACGTTTTGGGTTTCAGCACCTTGAATTATATGTAACATTTGCACAATGTCAAGAAACTCAAATTTCTCAGGTCATCAATCCATCCATAATTCCACATGAAGATGTTGAAGAAGAAGACGGCGAAGAAGAAAACGAGGCACAGGTTGATGATTTATTTACTACTTTGTTTGAGGAAGGGAACAGGGTCAACAAAGTCAACAGAGATGAACAATACATTCCAGTTGAGAATGTATTCACCCCAC
This sequence comes from Lathyrus sativus, assembly GCA_963859935.3. Lineage (NCBI taxonomy): Eukaryota > Viridiplantae > Streptophyta > Magnoliopsida > Fabales > Fabaceae > Lathyrus > Lathyrus sativus. The sequence continues at coordinate 755,681,463 of OZ012735.1, forward strand.
CGGCACATATGACAACCCTGCCTAAATGTAGAAACAACATCATTTGATTGGCCATAGAATCCTCATATTCCTAAGGAGGGTGACATAGAAGTCGGTAACCAATTTAAAAATAAAGCTGACTGTGTCGCTGCCATTAAGCAATACCACATGAAACACTGCATGGATTATAAAGTGACAGATTCCGACAAGAAGACATACATAATTTGTTGCAAGAATGATTCTTGCATGTTTCGTCTATTGGCGTCCTACCGAAAAAGAAGTGACTTGTGGGAGATAGGCATTATGAACCCACCCCATAGTTGTTCAACAACTTTGTTTAATCAGGATCATCAAAAACTAACCTCGCAGTTAATGTCTCAGAAATTAATGCCTTTTGTAGACAAGGATCCTTCTATTAAGGTTAGTGTTTGCATAAGTAAAATTATTTCTGAATACAATTTTACTCTGTCTTACAGAAAGACATGGATAGAAAGAAATAAGGCAATTGAACAGGTGTACGGTAACTGGGAGAGCTCATACAATGAACTTCCACATTTTCTATTAGCACTTAAAAAATTTGTTCTGGGCACTGTGCTGGAAATAGAAACATTACCCATGTATACAGCTGACGGAACTATTGTTGAAGGGAAACACATCTTCCACCGGCTATTATGGGCATTCCAACCATGCATCAAAGGTTTTTCCTATTGCAAACCTATACTTCAAATTGATGGAACCTGGTTATACGGTAAGTACAAGGGTACACTGCTTATCGCAGTGGCACAAGATGGCAACAGCAATATATTTCCTGTTGCTTTTGCCCTTGTGGAAGGTGAAACCGCTGAAGGTTGGGGGTTTTTTCTAAGAAACTTAAGGAGGCATGTTGCGCCACAACCAGATCTATGTTTAATTTTAGACCGACATGCATCAATTGAAAGTGCATACAACAATGTGGAAAATGGTTGGCATGATCCCCCCCATCAGTGCATGTTTATTGTATCTGACACATTACACAAAATTTTATGAGAGAAATCAAGGACAGAAACCTACGGAAAAAAATAATTAACATGGATAACTATATTTCATAATATTCATTAAATTTTGTCAATAACATATATTATTTTTTTGTCCTTCGTTGATTAATATTTTAATTATTCAGGGTACGCTTTAAACCAACCAACATTTCATTACTATCGGTCAGAGATTGGCATGGCAAGTGCAGATGCTTTAAGGTGGATTGACAATATTCTAGCCGAAAAATGGACAAGGGCATTTGACGGGGGTCGACGTTGGGGTCACATGACTACCAACCTTGTTGAGTTAATGAATGTTATCTTTAAAGGCACACGTAATTTGCCCATTACAACATTGGTAAGGGCAACATATTATAGACTGGGATCTTTATTTGCTGAACGGGGTTCAAAGTGGAGTGCTGTGTTGAATTCTAGCGAAACATTTACAGACAACTGTCTCAAGGTGATGAAAGAAGAAACAACAAAATCCAGCACACATCAAGTCAGAATTTTCGACTACGCTAACAATGTTTTCAGTGTGAAGGAGACAATGGACCATGGCGAGGGGAAGCCTATGAGACATTATAAGGTCGACCTCTTGAACGGGTGGTGTGACTGCGAAAAGTTTCAAGCATATCGTGTCCCTTGCTCACATGTTATTGCTGCATGTTCGAATGTGCGCCACGATGCTTACGCTCTTTTATCCGACGTTTATAGGGTTACGAACCTGTTTGGGGTTTACAACAATAGCTTTCCAGTGCTGCCGCACGATGAATATTGGCCCGTTTATGAAGGAGATCAAATTTGCCATAACCCAAGAATGCGGAGGAACAAGAAAGGTCGCCCAGTAAGCACACGTATTACAACGGAAATTGATAACTTTGATAAGCTTGAGAGAAAATGTTCAATGTGTCGTCAAACGGGGCACAATCGAACCCGGTGTCCCAATGTGGGAACAAGTAATCGTTAGTGTTTTTATTAATCATCATGTATTAAATAATATTAGTTAATGATATCAATTAATATAAATTATGTATTAAAAAATATAAATTAATATTTTACATTATTAATAATATTAATATTTACATTATTGATAATATTAATATTTACATTATTGATAATATTAATATTAATATATAATAATAATATTAATATTAATATATATTAATATTAATATTACTAATATTAATATTATATATATATATATATATATATATATATAATATTAATATTAATAATATTAATATTAATATTATTTACATTATTGATAATATTAATATTTACATCATTGATAATATTAATATTTACATTATTGATAATATTAATATTAATATTAATAATATTAATATTAATATATATTAATATTAATATTATTAATATTATTAATATTAATATTATTAATATATATATATATATATATATATATATATATATATATATATATATATATATATATATATATATATATATATATATATATATATATATATATATATATATATATATATATATATATATATATATATATATATATATATATTAATAATGTGATTTCTATGGGGAAGGAAATGCAAATGAGAAATATGTACACGGGGGAGCTAGTGTTAAAGCTCAATATGTAAACAAATATGTACATGAGGGAGCTAGTGTTAAAGCTCAATATGCAAACTTTCATAAGAATAATTCCCAGTCCAACACTTACAATTCTGGTTGGAAAGATCACCTAAATTTTATGTGGAGTCAAATTCAGACCTTAAATGCTAATAAGGGGGTTCCACAAGTTCCTCAAGCACCACAAAAGAAACCATCACCTCTTGAAGAAGCCTTGACTAGCTTTATGAAAGTCACTAAAGCCAGTTTTGAACAAGTAGGAAAGAGTCAGGAAGCAGTGTTTAAAACCTAAGTGGAAATAAACAAGAGTCAGGACACTATGAGTAAGAACACTGAAGCTTCCATTAAAAATTTAGAGATGTAAATTTGTCAATTATCTAGACAAATGACAATGCAAATGAGTTCTAATAGAGGATTTATTGGAAATACGGCAGAAAACCCAAAAAATGAGAGAAAAGAATCAAGTGAGGGTGATATAGAGACTTAAGAAGAGTTGTTGTTTGATTTTGATGATACTTACACTTGTAGTGCATGTATAGACACTCACATTTTTGTTTGTTTGTGTTGAGATAGAAGTTTCCTTGGTGGTTGATATTACCTCTAACTCTTCCATAAACACCTTTATTTGTGTAGTTCTTGCGGAAGAAGTTCTTAACATTCTGGTCACCCAAAATAAATCATCCATTGAAAAGTGTTGCAGTGAGAATCAGATGCCAAGCTATTGATTAACTTGAATCTTAATTCATTAAATTCACAACCGGACTTTGATTAATCCAAAGGAAAGGTTAAAGAAAGAAAGACCTTTTGCGCGATGTAACAACAACGCTAAGAGATTCGGGATCGGGGGTTGGTTATGCTTAGGGTAGGTATTTCACATCCTAAACATCTGTAGTACTCTACAGGAAACTTTTGTATGTTTGTATGCTATAAAACTTGCTATGGTTTGGGGTCAAGGTTGGGGTTTTGAGGTAAAACTCTAGGGTTGATGTTTCTAAGTTTGCTCACAAAGATATCGCATCTTCTGCCTACGTATCCTAACTAGGATAGAATCAGAGCAATCATAGTTCACCTCACTGAGGGTGGATGAACACTTGATTATGATCAAGGTTCAAAGGGGAACAACCATAACAATGCTTGTATAGAGTTTTAAAAAAATATTTATTCAAAGTTGTACACTCAAAGGGGTTGACTTTGACAAAAGTCAGAAGGGGAGTGAGTAATCATGACAATGATCCTTATATAGAGTTGACAAACTCTAACCTAGGGTTCTAGTTGAAGAACACTCCTAGTAAAGGTGGGTATTTTAGACTTAAGCAAAGTCTAATGGCTAGTAGGTTCTAACTTAACTAAGCTAGGATTCAAGATGACTTAACAAAGTCAAAGGGAGGGTAATGAGCTATCTATGACCCTGGGGGTCAATGGAGAAACTTTCTTTTGGAATAGAAGAAAGATGAGGCAACTGAATGAGAACTATCAAGTTCCATCACTTGGGGAAGGCTTAAAAAAGTTAAAGAAATAAGCAAGAACATGTAACAACATATGAACAATAGTCCAGATCGACATAAAGACATAGAGGTAACAACCATCAATGCAAGTAAAAAACATGTGTAACAACAACAAGTTCATCTATAACATTCAAACGAGATTGATTCAAACAAGTTACAACTTGAAGCAAGCAAGTTATAAGGATCAAATGAGATCAAATGTAACAACATAAGACCATTTAAACATGTATTGATAACAATCAAACAAGCAAAAACACAAGAAATGTTACAACAATTCAAGTATTTGTTCATGACTTCATGGGGAAAAGTAAGCAAGTTTCATGGTAACAACCAAGTAAACAATCAAACCCTAGCATGTTATGGTTCTAACAAGACATGTAAACAAGTATAATGAGGCATGAAAAACATATTCAAGAGGTTACAACATCAAGAATCATGTTATTAATCACAAAGAAGTTCAAGGTATACCATTCACATTCAAGCATTGACAAAGGCAAGAAACAAACCCTAAACATGTTATGGTTCTAACAAGACACATAAACAAGCAGAATGAGACATGATAAACATATTCAAGAGTGTACAACATCAAGAATCATGGTATAGGTCACAGATGAAGTTCAACAGGCCATTTTCACATGTATGCATTCACAAAAGCAAGCATGAACATAGCAAGGAAATGAATCAAACAAATTTGAACATTTAAATATGTTAAAAAAACATATATGAATCATACAAGACAATTCTCACAAGAAAAATCAAGTTACATGTTGAAAAAGTTCAAGAACACCTTGGAAAAACCCTAAAACACATGCTATTCAAGTGGACCAAAGTATTTCTAGGATAACAATACTTGAATTATTTCTTCACTCAATGAAAATATACATGTTAATGAGTAGTTTTAAAAAAATATTGGCATCAATAGCATAAAAAATGAGCAAGTTATGATCATGGAAAGTTGGTGCACAAAATGGGCAAAACTAGGTCAAGGCAAGGTAAGGCAACCTAAGGCCATTTGCAAGAAGAACGGATCCCAGTCAAAACTTAACCAAATAGGGTGAAACAAAAGTGAAAATTATGTGTTTTTGAATAAGGAATTTTTTTCCATACCATGAACTCACAAGAAAACCCGATAGCATCATTGGTAGGGCAAGTTTGGTTACAACCAAATGCAAGAGCACATGAACAATATTGTGTAGTGGTGTGCTTTATGAAACGAGTGTACAAACATCACATATGCATCATATATAGAGGTTATCACAAGAGAAAACAAGAAATGCACGCGTGGTTTGGCAGATTAGAATCATTATGCAAAATGTGACAAGTTTGGACCTAGTTTGTGACCTGAAACTTGACAGTCCAAAAATTACATATTTTGCTGCAAAAAATGGTTCATACATGACACATAACATACACAAAACATGTCTAAACAATTTTCAACTCAAAAGCATAGCTAGAACTCAAAGTAGCATGAGAAATGCAAGTCGTAGGCTTACCTCTTGTAGCCTTATGATGCAATCTTGAGAAATAAGAAATTCAGAGATCCTACAAGCTCCTTAATAGTCTGAAAATGCTCCAACGATGATGAGTAGATGTTCAAAATAGCCTCCAAGTAAGCTAGTGGCCAGAATGCCTTGCTAGTGAAGAAATCACCAAAAAGTCCAAAGATTTCAAAAGCAAACTTGCTCAAATCTTGTTACAGAAGTGTGAATCAATCATGGATTATTCGTATAGGTCATATGTGAGGTGTGAGTGGTCTTGAAACTCAAGGGAGTGCAGTGATTGGATGGTTGCTCTCCAAAATGCAGAAAAGTTAACAAATGAGATTTTGATGGTTGACTTCTTGCTTGAATGATTTTTTTGGCTAATGTGAGGTCTTTGGAAGCTCTAGCACATCATTTGTGATATGTTTGAAGTATTTTTTAAGTTGGAAAATGTTTGGAAATGGTTTTGGAAATAATTTTGCAAGACAGATTTTGGAGAAGTTAGGAAACTTAGTGCAAACTTGCAAGAACTTGGTGATTGAGTGAGGGAGAGAGTTCTAGCTGGTCTTTAGCATGGAACTGGTGTCGTTTGGATGTGAGAATGAGATTCTATTTATAGCCAACAGTCTTGAGTGAGAGGCATGGGCAGATTGATACAAAAGGCCAACTATGGCCTTCTAAACTTGAAAGTCTTGTAGAAACCAATGCAAATATTCATTACTGACCTCAAGCCACCCTAACAAGAGCTTCTCCATACCCTAGAGTTCATTTTCATAATGCTTGAGAGGATAGGAAGTGACTGGATGCAGCATAGTTGGTGATTTGATGAGGGCAACCATCATTTTTCTCTTTCTTCACTATTCACATTTGCAACTTGCATTAAACAATGATTTTATTCAATTCTTGTGCCAAATTCTTGGGAGTTGGTGCTAAACACCTCCATTATTAATGTTAAGATCATAAATGAGGCTTAAACCTTGATTAGAATTAATTTAAGAAGCTTTGGAGTCAGGACATCCATGTTGAACTGGTTTTGCAACAGTGAGTTTTTGCCAACTTGTGAGCTTTGGTTCTCCCATACCATTTGAAGTTATGGAACCCACTTGTGCTTTTTATAAATCCCTCATTAGGTACTACAACATTGATGTTTGAGTTAGGAACCCATTCCACTTGAAACTAGGTCAAAACCCCTTGTGAAAATGCTGAATTCTTGACTTACAAGTCAAGAAACCTTGAAATTTCTAAGTGTTTAAAATCCTTCACAACTTGATGAGGTCATAACTCCAAATCCATTCATTTTTTATTATTGGTCAGTGCGAAATTTTTTTAAGGCTCCTTAAGACCTTTCCAACAAGTTTTGAACCACTCCATTTGGATGTGTGGTTAGAAAGTTATGACCATTTGACGTTTGATCAAAATTAGGTTTTTTCACTTACCCTTGTTCCTTGATTTGCAAATTATCTATAAATTATTGATTAAATCTCCACAAAAATTCATAATTAGATGTGAAATGATGTTGGAAACAAGGTTGGCTTTAATTTTGGGTAAAAACCTTGTTGGTCAATGAGTTTACTTTCCTGATAAACGAACCAAACAATTGAAAATCTCTGAATCGACTGTTGATGTTCTGGGTTCCCTGAGGCCTTGAAACTTCTTGGGTAGACTTCATTGGGTCATGTGAGCCTCATGGACCAAAATTCACTCATTGAAAAACCTTCTAGACCAAAATTCAAACTACAGTTGACTTTTCGAACAAGAAACCCTAATTAGGGTTCTTGCACCGCACTGCTTCCATTCTCTTGGTGACAACCTCAAATTGGAATCATTCTTGATCACATGTGATATCCTTGATGATATAGAGACTTTTTATATGGAGGATCAATCCAAAACCTTGATTGATCAATCCCTAGAAACCCTGATTTCTTGACTGTATGAAACCCTAATTTATCTGCATCTTGTCAAAGACAAACTTGAAATAGGTTAAGGTTAAATAATCAATGTTGATGCTCCTAGAATGATGATGAGATCTAGGGGTCAAAATTTGGGGTATAACAGATGCCCCTATTCATATATCTTCACCGGATGGCAATGAAAGATAACAATCTTCATAGAGTCATGGTGAAAGGTATTTGAATATAGCAAACCGAAAATTTTGCCCTTAGATATAATGGTTCTCTATGATGCTTGAATGCAAGACAATACTAACACACGAGCAAACGAAAAGAAAAGCAAAACAACGAGTAACTACTCACTAGGGACCGGACACGCTGGAGAAAGATCTGAAGCATATCAGTCAATAGTTCAGACATGACTAAATGATGATAGCTTAAAAGGAATCCTCCACGGGAGAAAGAAACAGAAATTCCACTTGGGGAAAAGACAAAACCCCACAGGTAAAAACAGAAATTCTCCGGGGAAAACGGATCTCCACCGGGGAAGTCCACATCCAACGAGAATATGCATTACAGGGGAAAACAAAGCTACAAACCTGGGTTCCAACTGAAGACTCGGGAGAGATGCGACTCCTATTGGGACAAGCCAAATGGATTCCCTTAATGAAGAGTTCAAACGAGATCTTCGGGAGGAGACTGGAAACAAGACTGGATTCATCGAGGATGCTAGTAACTGCTAGATCTCCGGGACTCTGGTGGGGATATCTATGGATATTGGTTACAACCAAGCATCCTAAGCTTCACCAGGGATATTGGTAGCACCTCACCATCCTAATATTAGAGATAGGTGAACATTTCCATTAACCAACAGGCTTTAAATGATGCTAGTAACGACTAGACTTTAGAAAAAAGATTGGTAACAACCAAGTATCATACCAATAACAGTTGGATTTATCAAGCAATGCCAGTAACTACTGGACTTAACTGGAGGATTGGTAACGAACAAGCTTCATACCAATAACAATTGGACTTAAAAAGTAATTCCAGTAACTACTGGACTTAACTGGGAAAACGGGTAACGACCATGATTCATACCAATAACAATTGGATTTATCAAGCAATTCCAGTAACTACTAGACTTCTAGTGGGAAGACAGGTAACTACCAATGTCAACATACCAATAACAATTGTATTTCAAATGATGCTAGTAACTACTGGGCTTAACTGGGGAAATCGGTAATAACCGAGCCACATACCAATAACAATTGGATTTATAATGATGCTAGTAACTACTTGGCTTCTGTGGAAACGGGTAACAACCACATACCAATAACAATTGGTTTTTAAGACATGCCAATAACAACTGGACTTGCTGGGAAAGATTGGTGACAACCAAATCAAAATACCAATAACAATTGGATTTATAGCAATGCCAGTAACTACTGGACTACAATAGGGAGATAGGTAACTACCATATCTTGCACCAATAACAATTGGATTTTGAAAATATAGTAACCACCATGTCTCGGCAGAGTTGGTTAACTAACGGAACACCGACTGGGGTTAGACTCGGGTAAACACCGGATCTCAAAGATAAACTGCGGTATTAGTAACAACTAACATCTTGGTAAACACCAATAAGAAGTATCAAATATTGCTAGTTACAACTAGACTTCCTGGGGATATAAGCATTTATCACAATAATACTTACTCCAGATAACTTGACAAAGTTAAAGTAACAACCAAAAGGTAAGCCCGTGACAACAGGTCTGAAGCAAAGGAGTTGGTAATGACCAAAAGGTCTCAAGGTGGTATCCAGTAACTACTAGGGAGAGAACAAATAACATTTTCTTGACAAAGACAAACTGAACAAACTAGCCAAAAATGGCCACAACCAGAACAGACCAGACTAAGAGGTATGCTGGAAAATGCATATGCTAAAGGTATGATGCAAATGCAATTACCGAAACGACTCCGCAGGGGAAGGAAATTAAAAGATAGATAATAATCTGTCACAACAGAAGCGGACAGGATCACACTGAACCCCCACACTGGTGAATGGTCTTCACTCTCTTAGAGAGGAAACAAACATAATTCTTGCAAACTTGTTGGGGGAAGAAGTTACTACTTCAATGTTATCGTCAAGACAACTGCTCGGAGACAATCGAAATTTCATAACGCGGCGACATGGGGAATGAAATCTTTATAGACCTCATGTTGCCAAAATGATGATATCAAGGTTTCAACCGTTCTGCTCTCATGAGAGGAGTTTTTAATTTCACACTGTCATGTCACAGTCGACACTATGATTTGCTTGTTAATTTTAAAACAATTTTAGTTTCAAAATAAAACTTTTGTTTTCAAAAATCATTATTAACGAATAAGTGATGTTTGCATAACAAAGAAAGTAGAGCATAAAAAAAAGAGCACAAACAAAGATTGGTCCTAAATTTGATTTTATTGAAGATGGAAACTTGTAAAGGCAAAGTCCCATGGAATAATTATAATTTGGAAATGGCAATATGGGAAAGGGTTACAAAAATCCAATAATCATCTGGTTTAATCTAGCTAAAAGTCGGCCTTGAAGTGCTGCTTCTGACGAGAGTAGCGGAAAGTGAGCCTTTTTGACAATCTTCTACAATCGTGACAACTCATGATGCAGTGAAATGCCTTTGCCCCTAACTTTTGCCTGAATCACCCTTTTCGGGTTTTCGATTCACCGGGATGCTCATTTTTTCCTGAGTTTCCTTTCCAGGTTTTCGACTCAACGAGATTTCTCGTTCATTTTATCCCTAATTTTTGCTTGGATCTCCTTAATAGGTTGTGATCCACCGGGATGCTCATTTTTTTTTGCCTGAATCTCCTTTCCAGGTTTTCGACTCAACGAGCTCTTTTTAGGCATAATATTTTCTTACTGCATCCGAGTTTATAGGATGTGGGAGCTATTCTCTGTCCATCGTTGTAAGGATAAGGTAACCTCCAGAAAAGACTGTTTTCACAACGAATGGGCCACCGTAGTTTGGCATTTATTTCCCGTGCGCGTCTCGATGTACTGGCAGAATCTTCCAGAGTACCAATTCACCTTCTTTATAATCTTTGACCCAAACCCTTTTATCGAAGGCTCTTTTCATCCTTTTTTGGTACTGGTGCAATATTAGCCACCCATTCAGGATATTTAGAGACTGCCAAGAAGCCCGTGTCGATTTGTTTCTTAAACTCTTCCTTAATTTTGAGGGCCATGTCAGGTCGGGACCTTCAAAGCTTTTGCTTGATTGGAGGACACTCGGGTTTAAGAGGAAGTTTGTGTATCACAATATCAGTATCCAACCTAGGCATGTCTTGGTAAGACCAAGCGAACACATCTGTAATCTCTGAGAAGCGTTATTAACCGACCTTTAATGTCTGCCCCTAGTGATGCCCTAATCTTAACTTCTTTCTTTACCTCTTTTGACCTCAAGTTGACGACATCAATATGTTCTTTGTACGGCTGAAGATAGGCGTCTTCATACTCAATCATTTTGGTTAGTTCTTCTAGGACTTCGAAATCTTCATCATTGTCTTCTTCAGCTTGGAACACCGCCGAATTAAAGTTAGATGGGATCGGATGACTATCGGATTTAAGAGGTGATGGAGGTTCTCTGCATGTGTTAAACGGGTCTACATGAGCAAACATACACAAAGAGGGATGCATATGATTCTTTTTTAGGTTTTTTTGAAAAGATTGTCATTTTCCTTTTTACAAAAAGATGAAAATAAAAAAAATAAACAAAAAAAAATGGGAATTTAACAAAACACTCATTCATTAATTGATTTTCGAACGTGTGTCCCGTGCAAAATGATCCACTGGCCTTGGGCACGACCAAGGATTTTAAACATAGAAAATGCTAACAAGCAAATTACTCGACAAGAGGCAACATGACAAGAATTTCAACGGCCTCCCAATTATGCAAAACGGCTTTGTTCTAGAATACCAGGTCGTCGATGCAGCTTTCTCCATCGTTGTTGATATGATTGAACCTCAAGTCTTGATCTTCCATTCTCTTCTGAGCGTTGGCTCTTGTGTTATACCGATGAACATTCAGCGTGACCCTCTCTCTTTCTCTCTTATAGCAACAACACACGGGACAAGCCAAAGGACCAACGAAATGCAAAAATGAAATACATGATGCAAATGCAGACCACACATTCAAGGAGAACCAAAACATTTGTTTACGAGCAAATTTAATGGATCCACACGTAACAACATGATGAAAATTTAACAAAACTTTCATTAATAAAAGAGTTTTATAGCATAAAGCCTTCATTAACAAACGAAGCTTTTTCAATCATTTTACGAAACGAAAGATTACATATTCTCATCAGCTTGGGGTACAAACAACAAAAGGAAATCAACAGCTAAGGATCTTCTAACAAGATGACCCTTCTCCCTCCAACAGTCTTGTCTTCTTCTGACTCTGACGGAGTAGCTCCCAAAGTTCCGCATTCTCTCGTTCAGTTTCACCAAAGCAAACTTCAATTCTCCCTTAGACAAAAGCTTCTCTAGCTCCAGAGTAATGTTGTAGGATTGAGTATAGAACATTTTTAGTGCTATCACTTTTGACCAAAAGAGATATTCTTTCAAAACAAGACATCTTGGATTTTCTACAGCAGTCATACCTTGCATTTTGGGGTGACGCCAGGCATAAATAATTCGTGCTTCAAGATCTGGATCAGCATCCCTTTCGCAGAAGCAAGTTTCTAGCTGGGCTGGCTCTGGTTCTTTCTCTGTGGGGTATCATAGTTGACGGTGAGCTAGGATAAGACTGTAATTGATGTATCCTCTGGTGCCGATTAGCAATATATTTGGGAATTCTCCACAGCTTTGTATCATGGCTACTCTTCCGCGAGTTACGTCATACCATTTAATGTCGTAATGAGAGAGTGTAACCAATTTTCCAATCCAGGCATCACTATCCTAAAATTTCCACAGAGGGAATGTTCTAGGAAAGTGTGAAATAAACCACTTGTTGAGGAGTGTTGTGCAGCAGGAGAACCGTCCAAGATTGAACACCTTCCATTGGTGAATGGTGTAGTAAGTGTCAGCCAAGAGAATGGGAACTGGGTTTTTGACGATGAACAACTTGATGGCTTCCAGGATGATGAACAACTTAATGGCTTCCAGGCTGATGAACTCAGGTGCACTGGGAAACAGGTATAACCCATAAGTCAAGAAGGCTAATATAGCTTCAAAGATTTCCAAATCCCCTCGGTCATAATAGAACTCATATCTCTCCATGAATGGTCTTGCCTCCATCCCTGTAAATATACCCTTATTGTCCAACTGGGTTAGAAGGTCAGTGGGCTCTAGGTGAAGAGCTTCAACCATATCTCTTCTGTTTGGTTTCTTCTCCCTTCCATAGTTAGGTGTGAAGGTCATGGGGTTTTTCAAATACTCGGAGTATTCCTCCAAGGTTGGCAGTAGCTGAAAGTCTGGGAATGTGAAGCAATGGTACAGCGGGTCATAAAACTTCGCAAGAGCTTATGGCATTTCTTCATTCACCTTGTATCTAACAGAGGTAATAAGTCCCCATATTTGACTATGAAAGCAGCAGGATTCCTTACGAGGCTCCTTAAAATCCTTAGGTTATCTAACCTCAGGCTTGGGAATGTAATCATGTTTCTTTGATCCATCACTATGTTTGCAAAAAAAACAAAATTTTGAACTCCTTGAATGGTTAGCAAAAATGCAAAATGTAATGCAAAGACACAACTGGTTTTACAAAACTCAGAAGATAGTTAAAGCAAAACCCTTGTTTCATTTATGTTGGGAAAAGTTACAACTTTTGAAATATAACCCAAGAAATGTGAGGCTACATCAGAGGAGAAGACTTAGGTCCTATGGTTAGGAAATCTGACAAGAATCTTATCCGCGTGTCCTCTTTAGTCTTTTCAACATAGTATCTTTCATCACCAATTTGTCTACTATTCCCTTCCAAGCGCCAGAAGTTGATGGGATATTTGAATACTCATGAGTGCTCTGCGTAGGTTTGACACTAGAGAAAAATAAATTCTCCTGTGTCACATCTCCGTCAGCCAGGCGTCTTTCGAGCCACCCAATCAACTCATCTTTTTCTTGCAACTCTCTCTGCAATTCTATCGTCTCAGCATGCAGAGTATGGTACTTATCTTCCCATGTGTCCCTCTCAATTTTTGTTCTTTCAAGAACCTCTTGGTACTCCTCCATATTTTCAATGGGAATGGCAGAAGATGATGCGATGAGAATTTGCGGATTTTTCTCAGGAAGGTAAAGCATCTTGAGATCATGAGCTCTAGATTAGACCCACAGAGTGAATGGCTCAAAATTTACACAATTCCTCTTCCCAAGGTCAGCTTTGGTTTTTCTCCAGATGTTTTTCCAAGCATCAATTGTACTGTTTCTTAAACCTTCCTCTGCTTCGGTGTTGAGGTAGAAGAAACCAGCCAAGAGGATGTTGTTAGGCTTATCCTTCATTGGGAATCTGAATTGACGTCTGGCCAAGGCAGGATTGTAGTTGATTCCTCCTTGTACTCCCAATAGTGTTATATTCGGAAAAGAACCACAACTATCAATGTAAACTCCTCGGTCGTAGGCAGGATCATACCAATGAATGTTTGCTTGAGTCAGAGACATAATCCTTTGAGACCATCTCCAACCATTGGGATTTTCATTGAAAGCACCCGTTCTTGGTAGATGATTGACAAACCATCTGTATAACAAAGGTGCAAAGTAGCTAATAGTTTCTCTACTTTGAAGAGTCCTGTGATGAATGGAATGATAAGCGTCACCTAACAAAGTGGGTACTGGGTTACCATTCAAGAATATTACGATGGCAGTTGAATTGATGAATTCTTCTACCTCTGGGAATAACACCAAACCATATATTAGTATAGCCAAATCTTCTTTGAATGCGTCCATACTACCTTCCTTGGCAAGGTAAGTAGCCTTTTTCAATAAGTAAGCAGAGTGAAAACCCTTGACCCCGTTTTTTGAAGTATGATTGGGTTTGACCTCAGATTCTTCTAGATGGAGTATGTCATCAATTTCCTTCGGCGAAGGTAGCTTCTCTAAACCATTGAAAGGTTTTTTATCTTTCACGAGAATTCCGATGAAGTAGGAATACTCTTCTAGTGTTGGCATCAACTGATAATCTGGGAAGGCAAAACAGTGGTACAACGGATCATAGAATTTAACCAAGGTGTTGAGAACCCCTTCTTCCATCCTAGTCTTCACAATGCTCAGAAGCTTTCCATATGTCTTCCCAAAGTCTTCGGATACCATTGTCCCTAGCTTTCTCAACTCCAATGTATCATATTTCTTGAAGTTATATTTCTTAGTGTTTCTTTTCCCAAAATCCATGATAACTAGGGTTTCATAAAGAGAAAATGGTTGAGTTTTACAAAACCAGTGCACCAAGATGAGATGCTATGATAACATGATGATATGATGCACACACAACACACACATACAAATGCTAACAAGAAAAGGTCCTAGGTTTGGGGTTATAAGCATGAAGCCAGGATATACCCTCCCAAAGGACATGTATTAAGGTTTTCATTGTACTTGTAGATCGAGTCCCAGAGTCATAGGTAAATCCCTCGGATATTATCAACCAACATAACTACTCACGTTGGTCAAAAATATTCTCGAGATGGACTCGTCTGAGTGTAGCATCGCGTAACAACTATTTCGAGACTACTTCCTTATAGTCTCTGCACTACGTCCTAAAAAGGTCAAGTGGGGTAAGTGGGTAACTAAAGGTCCTCAGTTTCACAGACTCTCAAGTTGAAACAACTAATGAAATGCATGACTACTCATACACCATCAATCATCTCAAGGAGGTCTCTACTGAGCATGGTTACATCATATATTAAACATGTTAGGACTACTCCCAACAATTAACTATTGATTATACCACATCCTATCATATGTCTACACTCAAGTCCGGGTTAGGACTTATCTCACTACTCAAGATATCACCCAAAGATCCAATGAAAATAAAAGCAGTTATATATTTACAAATATACATGTATAAGCATACAGAGATATAGCATATAAACACACAAAGTGGGTTAAACCCTCTAATACGATCCCCAGTGAAGTCGCAATTTCTGTTGCAGTGAGAATCAGATGTCAAGTTGTTGATTAACTTGAATCGTAATTCATTAAATTCACAACCGTACTTTGATTTATCCAAAGGAAAGGTTAAAGAAAGAAACACCTTTTGCATGATGTAACAACAACGCTAAGAGATTCAGGGATCTGGGTTGGTTATGCTTAGAGTAGGTATTTCACATCCTAAACATTTGTAGTACTCTACAGGAACCTTTTGTATGTTTGTATGCTATACTACTTGATATGGTTTTGGATCAAGGTTGGGGTTTTGAGGTAAAAACCTAGGGTTAATGTTTCTAAGTTTACTCACAAAGATATTGCATCTTCTGCCTACGTATCCTAACTAGGATAGAATCAGAGCAATCTTAGTTCACATCACTGAGGGTGGATGAACACTTGATTATGATCAAGGTTCAAAGGGGAACAAACATAATAATTCTTGTATAGAGTTAAAAAAAAACTCTATATTCTAAGTTGTACACTCAAGGGGATTGACTTTTACAAAAGCCATAAGGGGAGTAAGTAATCATGACAATGATCCTTACATAGAGTTGACAAACTCTAACCTAGGGTTCTAGTTGAAGAACACTCCCAGTAAAGGTGGGCATTTTAGACTTAAGCAAAGTCTAATGGTTAGTAGGTTCTAACTTAACTAAGCTAGGGTTCAAGATGACTTAACAAAGTCAAAGGGAGGGTAATGAGCTATCTATGACCCTGGGGGTCAATGGAGAAACTTTCCTTTGGAATAGGAGAAAGATGAGGCAACTGGATGAGAACTAACAAGTTCCATCACTAGGGGAAGGCTTAACAAAGTTAAAGAAATAATCAAGAACATGTAACAACATATGAACAATAGTCAAGATCGACATAAAGACATAGAGGTAACAACCATCAATGCAAGTAAAGAACATGTGTAACAACAACAAGTTCATCTATAACATTCAAACGAGATTGATGCAAACAAGTTACAACTTGAAGCAAGCAAGCTATAAGGATCAAATGAGATCAAATGTAACAACATAAGACCATCTAAACATGTACTGATAACAATCAAACAAGCAAAACACACAAGAAATGTTACAACAATTCAAGTATTTGTTCATGACTTCATGGGGAAAAGTAAGCAAGTTTCATGGTAACAACCAAGTCAACAATAAAACCCTAGCATGTTATGGTTCTAACAAGACACATAAAAAAGTAGAATGAGGCATAAAAAACATATTCAAGAGGTTACAACATCAATAATCATGTTATGAATCACAAAGAAGTACAAGGTATATCAATCACATTCAAGCATTCACAAAGGCAAAAAACAAACCCTAAACATGTTATGGTTCTAACAAGACATATAAACAAGTAGAATGAGGCATGATAAACATATTCAAGAGGTTACAATATCAAGAATCATGGTATAGGTAACATATGAAGTTCAACAGGCCATTTTCACATGTATGCACTCACAAAAGGAAAGTTACATGTTAAAAAACATATATGAATCATACAAGACAATTATCACAAAAAAAATTAAGTTACATGTTGAAAAAGTTCAAGAACACCATGGAAAAAACTCTAAAAACACATGCTATTCAAGTGGACCAAAGTATTTCTAGGATAACAATCCTTGAATTCTTTCTTCACTCAATGAAAATAGACATTTTAATGAGTATTTTGAAAAACGAATGGCATCAATAGCATAAAAAATGAGCAAGTTATGATCATGGGAAGTTGGTGCACAAAATGGACATAACTAGGTCCAGGCAAGGTAAGGCAACCTAAGGCCATTTGCAAGAAGAACGGATCTCAGTCAAAACTTAACCAAATAGGGTGAAACAAAAGTGAAAATTATGTGTTTTTGAATAAGGAATTTTTTCCATACCATGAACTCACAAGAAAACCCAATAGCATCATTGGTAGGGCAAGTTTGGTTACAACCAAATGCAAGAGCACATGAACAATATTGTGTAGTGGTGTGCTTTATGAAACGAGTGTACAAACATCACATATGCATCATATATAGAGGTTATCACAAGAGAAAACAAGAAATGCACAAGTGGTTTGGCAGATTAGAATCATTATGCAAAATGTGACAAGTTTGGACCTAGTTTGTGACATGAAACTTGACAGTCCAAAAATTACATATTTTGTTGCAAAAAATGGTTCATACATGACACAAAGCATGTCTAAACAATTTTCAACTCAAAAGCATAGCTAGAACTCAAAGTAGCATGAGAAATGCAAGTTGTAGGCTTACCTCTTGTAGCCTTATGATGCAAGCTTGAGAAATAAGAAATTCAGAGATCCTACAAGCTCCTTAATAGTCTACAAATGCTTCAATGATGATGAGTAGATGCTCAAAATAGCCTCCAAGTAAGCTAGTGGCCAGAATGCCTTGCTAGTGAAGAAATCACCAAAAAGTCCAAAGATTTCAAAAGCAAACTTGCTCAAATCTTGTTACAGAAGTGTGAATCAATCATGGATTATTTGTATAGGTCATATGTGAGGTGTGAGTGGTCTTGAAACTCAAGGGAGTGCAGTGGTTTGATGGCTGCTCTCCAAAATGCAGAAAAGTCAACAAATGAGATTTTGATGGTTGACTTCTTGCTTGAATGTTTTTTTTGGCTAATGTGATGTCTTGGAAAGCTCTAGTACATCATTTTTGATATGTTTGAAGTATTTTTTAAGTTGGAAAATGTTTGGAAATGGTTTTGGAAATGGTTTTGGAAATAATTTTGCAAGACAGATTTTGGAGAAGTTAGGAAACTTAGTGCAAACTTGCAAGAACTTGGTGATTGAGTGAGGGAGAGAGTTCTAGATGGTTTCTAGAATGGAACTATTGTCATTTGGATGTGAGAATGAGGTTCTATTTATAGCCAACAGTCTTGAGTGAGAGGCATGGGCATATTGATACAAAAGGCCAACTATGGCCTTCTAAACTTGGAAGTCTTGTAGAAACCAATGCAAATCTTCACTACTGACCTCAAGCCACCCTAACAAGAGCTTCTCCATACCCTAGAGTTCATTTTCATAATGCTTGAGAGGATAGGAAGTGACTGGATGCAGCATAGTTGGCGATTTGATGAGGGCAACCACCATTTTTCTCTTTCTTCACTATTCGCATTTGCAACTTGCATTAAACAATGATTTTCTTCAATTCTTGTGCCAAATTCGTGGGATATGGTGCTAAACACTTCCATTATCAATGTGAATATCATAAATGAGGCTTAAAAATTGATTATAATTGATTTGAGAAGCTTTGGAATCAAGACATGCATGTTGAACTGATTTTGCAACAGTGAGTTTTTGCCAACTTGTGAGCTTTGGTTCTCCCTAACCATGAGAAGTTATGGAACCCACTTGTACTTTTTATAAAGCCCTCATTAGGGAATAAAACATTTATGTTTTAGTTAGGAACTCATTCCACTTGAAACTAGGTCAAAACCCCTTGTGAAAATGTTGAATTCTTGACTTACAAGTCAAGAAACCTTGAAATTTCCAAGTGTTTAAAATCCTTCACAACTTGATGAGCTCATAACTCCAAATCCATTCATTTTTTTCTCATGGGTTAGTGTGAAAATTTTGTAAGGCTTCTTAAGACCTTTACAACAAGATTTGAACCACTCCATTTGGATGTATGGTTAGGAAGTTATGACTATTTGACGTTTGATCAGAATTAGGGTTTTTTTCACTTAATCTTGTTCCTTGATTTGCAAATTATCTATCAATTCTTGATTAAATATCTATCAAAATTCATAATTATATGTGAAATGATGTTTTAAACAAGGCTGGCTTCAA
Source organism: Lathyrus sativus (assembly GCA_963859935.3). NCBI lineage: Eukaryota > Viridiplantae > Streptophyta > Magnoliopsida > Fabales > Fabaceae > Lathyrus > Lathyrus sativus. The sequence continues at coordinate 755,700,867 of OZ012735.1, forward strand.
TTTGGGGTAAAACCCCTGTTGGTCAATGAGTTGACTTTCCTGATAGACGAACCGAACAATTGAAAATCTCTGAATCGAGTGTTGATGTTCTGGGTTCCCTGAGGTCTTGAAACTTATTGGTTAGACTTAATTGGGTAATATGAGCCTCATGGGCCACAATTCCCTCATTGGAAATCCTTCTAGACCAAAAGTCAAACTACATTTGACTTTTCCAACAAGAAACCCTAATTAGGGTTCTTGCACTGCACTGCTTCCATTCTCTTGGTGAAAACCTCAAATTGGAATCATTCTTAATCACATGTGATATCCTTGATGATATAGAGACTTTTTATATGGAGGATCAATCCAAAACCTTGACTAATTAATCCCTAGAAATCCTGATTTCTTGACTGTATGAAACCCTAATTCATCTGCATCTTGACAAAGACAAACTTGAAATAGGTTAAGGTTAAATAATCAATGTTGATGCTCCTAGAATGATGATGATATCTAGGGGTAAAAATTTGGGGTATAACAAAAAGCAATCTTCTTTAGAGCTTAAACCACTTTCTGAAGATTTAAAATATTCATCAAAGCTTGAATTTGAGCAAGAAGAGAAGTTATGGTAGGAACATGTAATACCCCAAATTTTACCCTTTCTTTTTTTATTTTTATTTTAAATTCTTATTAACCTAATAAATTAACCTTTTTTTTAGATCTTGTTTTTTTAACTAATAATAATTTAATTAAATTTTTTTTATAACTTTACTAATATTTTTTATTAACTTTTTTTTTTCTATTTAGTTTATTTATTTAAAGCTCTTCTTACTAACTTTTAGGATTTAGATTAAAATTTAACTTTTTTTTTTTTTTTTTTTTCTTTTCTTCAAGAGTAAATTTTTTATAACCTTTTTTTAAATTAATTTCTAACACATTTTTTAATCAAATTCTAATATTTTTTTTAAAAATAAAAATCTAACTTCTTTTTAAAATTAAATCTTTTTTCTAACTTTTTTTAAATCTTTTTCTAACTCCTCTTTAAAGTTAAATCTTTTTCTATCTTTTTTAAAATTAAATCTTTTTTTCTAACTATTTTTAAAGCTAAATCTTGTTTTCTAACTTTAAATCTTTTTTTTCTAACTTTTTAAAATTAAATCTTTTTTTCTAACTTTTTTAAAATTAAATATTTTTTCTAACCTTTTTAAAACTAAATTTTTTTTTTCTAACTTTTTTAAAATTAAATCTTTTTTTCTCTAACTTCTTTTTAAAATTAAATCTTTTTTTCCTCTAAATTCTTTTTTAAAAATTAAATCTTTTCTAACTATTTTAAAAATTAAATCTCACCTTTGTCACTTTTTTTGTTCTTTATTATTTTTACTCTAAATTTTTCTATCTTTCATTAAAAAAATAACAAAAATAGTTTTTTATTATTATTTAATTATTATTTTCGTTTTTTAATTAAATCATTTTTTAAAATATTATTTTTTTCACTTTTTTCTAAATTATTCATAAAAATATCCAAAAAATCATAAAATAAAAAAATATTGAAAAATTTTGTTCCTTTTATAATATTTTTTATTTTAGGAATCAATAGGATTATTAGTTTTTATTTTAAGTTTATTTTAATTATTTTAAATTATTTAAATTTTATTTTTTCTTAACTAATTATTTAGTTTGGGCTTTAAAATGGGCTTTAGGGACATTATTGACAATTTGGTGTTAACCCTAATTTGTTCCCTATATATACATGTGTTGCCTTGTTGGAAAGGAGGGGAGAATGAAAAAAAAACCTAAGAGGGGTCAGAAGGTTTTCTTCAGAAAAGAGGAGAGAGAGGGAGAAACAAAGGAGATCTCCAGAGAAGAAAGGCGGTCGTTCCCACAACTCGTTAGAAGGATTGGAGCTCTCCAGTGTTCCCTTATTCAAACCTTTTTCACATTTACCGAAGCTAACCTCCGCTTCGTAGGTTAAATTACTAAACCTTTTGCCTTTTCATGTTTATGTGCATATTTTGCCATGTTAATGTGTTTAGGTCCGTTAAATTACTAAATCCTTTGCATTTTTCATATTTATTTGCATCCTTGCCATGTTAACCTTCATTGTTGTTTAGATCCGTAGATTTTGATCTGTATGAACCATGATTGTGTCGTATAGGATTGTTTGCATGTCCATGTTTGCATTTGCAATTCTATTGTTATTTTTTTTATCAAAACCTTTTTCAAAATCAAAACCTTTTTTATTAAAACTAAAACATTTTTTCCCAAAAAAAAACCTCTTTTTGTTCCCGTAAACATTTTTTCCCAAAAAAAAACCTTTTTTGTTCTTGTAAACATTTTTTTCCAAAAAAAGCCTTTTTTTTGTTCCCGTAAACATTTTTTTCCAAAAAAACCTTTTTGTTCCCAAAAACATTTTTTTTTATATATAATTTAAACTTAACATTTTTTTTAAACTTAAATTTTTTTTAACTAAGTAATTCCATTTTAAAATTAAAACCTTTTTATATATATAATTAAAATATTAAAAAAATTAAAACATTTTTTTACATAATTAAAATATTAAAAAATTAAAACCTTTTCGTAAGGAACTCCTTATGTTTGCCGTGTCATTTTGTGTACCTTTTATTTTCTTTATTCCTGCATTTCATTTGCATGCTTGAGGTTGAGATGTGCTTGTGGTGGCCACAGCCCCACACTATTTTCCTCCCTCACTTCATTCTAAGTGTCATTACATATTTTCATATTCTTCATGTTTTCAGAAATGTTTCTTTGTTTCTTTATACCCTCTGCCTTTATTACTTTCCTTATTTTTGTACCTTAATTATTCCTCCATATAATGATTTGTCATATTTTCACATTTTTTTTACAGTTTTATCCTCCGAAGGAATTAGGTCTAGCCGTTTGACCGCCGTGTCAATAGTCCTCACCTTCAACCCTTACACCTTTTCAACCCTAAATTTTCACAAATGTCTCGCCGCAGACAAAGTTACCATTTTACCCCTAGCACTAGGTCAAAGAGCCGCCGTGCTCATTTTAGGGTTTCCCGCCGCGGAATCCCTAACCTAATTTAACCCTAATTACAACTTAACAATTCATAACGTAGAGATCGGAGTTTAAGACTCCATGTAAGCGTGTCCTTAAGATGCGTTTATTCCCCTTGAGACCTTGACCACAGTCAAGAAGTCTCTAACCTCCCTTTTGAGGGGAACTACGATTACTCTGATTCCATTCCCGTAAGGATACGTAGGCACAAGATGCGATGTCTTGCCGAGTAAACTTAGAATTAACCCCTTAGGTCTCTTTTCTCACTTTTAATCCTTTGTACATATACCTTAAGCAAATAAATAAAGCAAATAGTAAACATCTGAACAAAAGGTTCCTGTAGAGTACTACAGAAGTTTAGGGTGCTAATACCTTCCCTAAATTTAACCAACCCCCGAACCCTAGATCTTTCCCCGCATTGTGTTTACGATGCAAAATAGGTTTTCCCTCTTTTGACCTTTTCCTTCGGATAAATCAAAGAGCGGTTGTGAATTGAATTGCGATTCAAACTCATTAATAGTTTGTGATCCTATTTCCACCGCAACAGAAAATGGCGACTTCACTGGGGACTCCTTTAACTTTTGAGGGTTATCCCTAACTTGTTCATATTTATTACTATCTGTGACATTATTCATTTGCATGTATATATTTGTGCTTTGATTGTGGGTCTGTTCCTTGTGCTGTGAGATAGGTCCTACACCCGGATCTAGTGTACCTTAGGTAAATGGCAATAGACCAAGGAAACTGTACGACGTATATCGATACGGTTGATCTGGTGGCCATGGTTAGTGCGACTTCTTGGTTGGTGCTTATATTCCTTAAGTCAAGTTGAGGATAATATTGAGGCTGCCATATGTTGTCAACGCACTAACTGACTTTTAGAACCCTAGTTAACTCATCTTGGCCTTTAGAAAGTAGTGAGGTAACCGGCTTTGGTGCAGACTAAAGTTGGTTGACACTCGATACTACGCTCATTGAGATCTTAAACTTGGAGGGTTTTGGTTGGCAAGTAAGTTGCCTTCTGAACAACCATCCTTGTGAAAGATCAATGATATTGAGATCCCTTAGAACCTGGTTACTTTTGTAGGACAGGATGAACCATCTAACTTCAGGGGAGGGTACTTGCCTTTGAACCTCATGCAAGCCTTTAACCTAAGACTTTGTGTGTTTTCATGCATTGCATCCATAAAGCATCTCATCGCATTGTATTTCATGAAGTTCAAACATCATTTATGGATATCGCGGGATACCATAAATAAAAAAAAAATATATATATAATGAAAAAACAAGGAAAAGATTTCCTTGGTACCCCACGGCATTAGTAAATGTTTTGAATTCCATGAAATCTTCATTTACATTCACATTTTAGCATCATACTTTTGCATTACATGTGTCTCCCGATTTCTCACACTCGGTTCTCTCACCTTCCAGTTTCGTCACCCTGAGTTCTCGGCACCAATACAACACCAGAGCTCAAACTCGGAAAAGAATGGAGGATCAGGCAAAAGAGATTGATCGCCTTAGCAATGAACTCGAAGACCTTCGAGGGGGCATGGGGCGTATGATGGAATTGTTACATGTCATGAATGCTAAGATGGATACCCAGCCCACTGTTGTTTCTGAGATTACCGACGTTACTGTGGACCCTCCACCAAGTGTGACCGTAGCGAGGGACCCACCTTATGGTCTTGCTCCCGGTTTTGTGCCTCCTCAAGCCACTGTTCCGATTAATCAACCTGTTCAGCAAGCCGTGCCCTTGTTTTCTGAAGTTTCTAGGGGGGCTCCTATCTTTGCACCACCTGTTGTACACACTCGTGCGCAACCGTACTTCAATGAGACAGCTTTTGATAATCTTGATGAGAATGTTGAGGGTTATGAGAAACATGATAAGCTTCGTGAGGAAGTAAACACCATCGTCCAGAGATTGAAAAAGGTAGAGGGTGATCAAATTTTTGGGACCGCTGCAAGGGATGTTTGTTTGGTTTCGGGTTTGGTTATTCCCCCGAAGTTCAAAACTCCGGGCTTCGATCGCTATGAAGGTGCCACCTGTCCTAAGAGCCATTTGATCATGTATTATCGCAAAATGGCTGCCCATGTTGAGAATGATAAACTGATGATTCATTGCTTCCAAGACAGTTTGAAGGGTGCTTCCTCCGAGTGGTATTTAACTCTGGACCAGTCTCGCGTTAAGAGTTTCCAGGATTTATCTGACGCTTTCATCAAACACTACAAGTACAATATGGATCTGGCTCCTGACAGAAGACAGTTGCTGAGTATGTCACAAAAGAATTCTGAGTCATTCAAAGAGTATGCTCAAAGGTGGAGAGAAACTGCTTCGCAGGTAGAACCTCCTTTGACCGAGAAAGAGTTAGCTGATTGGTTTGTCGACACAGTCCGTCCAGAATTTTACGAGAGAATGGTGGGTAGTGTGACTTCAAATTTCTCCGACATCGTTGTTGTGGGTGTCAAGATTGAATTGGGTATGAAGAGTGGTAAAATGACAAATAATCATGGCGCTTCTAAGGATCAGCCGAAGAAACCTCCTTATAGCTCCCAGAAAAAGAAGGAGAGTGAGACTAATGCTATATCCTCTGGTAAACCAAGGGAACGCTTTTATCGGCATCTGCAAGGTTATGCTCAACCTCAAGGGTACCCGGTCCAATATGCTCAACAACCCTATGTGGCAGCTATTACACCTTCTTTCAATCAACAGGTTCCCATGTATCAACCTATGCAACAACCTCCTGTTTAGCCGCCTCCTGTCAACTACCTACAGGCACCCAATACTCCTGCTCCTCAACAGCCAAAGAGTCCGGCTCCTCGCCAGAATATGCCAAACAGAAGAACGTATAAACCTTGTCCGCCGATCCCGATGACTTTTACCGAGTTGTGTCCGTCTTTGGTCAAGCAAGGTCTCATCACTACTCGGGCTTTGGGTCCGCCTCCTAATCCTCCACCTAATCCATTACCTGCAAGTTACAACGCTACCGCTCATTGTTTATTTCATGAGGGTGCGCCCGGCCATGATCTAGAGAATTGCTATGCTCTTAAGAAAGTTGTCAGAAATTTGCTAGAAACGAAGAAGTTGTCTTTTGGCGATGCTCAGCTGAAGATCGAGACTCCTTTCGGGGTTCTTCACTCGTCAAGTGCAAATTCTGCAAAGCATGCTACGCCTATCAGCCGAATCCAGTCATTATTCAAAGGCCTAGCCCGCTTCATTTCAGTAACCCTCAAGGTGATATGACCGGGATCAACAAAGGATCTGGGAAATCTATTTTGAAGCAACGACTGAAAACTGTTGAAGATGTGACCAGCATAACTGGGGTAAGCCATGACGACTCACGGTGATCATGAACCAGACGTCCTTTCCATTGAGGCTCCGCCAAAGGAAACTGTTACTCTTGAATGCAAGATTTCATAAACATTTAGAAGGATTTTTCCGACAGTTCATTTGTTTATTTATATGCATTTCTCTTTGATTAAGCATATTTAGCATGCACGAACTTGTTTATCTTTGATGCAACACATATGTTTGTCTTGAATAAATCCATTCGTTCACTCATTCAAAAAAACGTTTTCATAAATCATAATGCCAACTTTACCCGATCTCTTGTTCTGATGGAGAATTGGGGGGAGGATGACGAACCCAAAACGTCAGATTTCTTGTCGTATGCTTTCGATTGAAACCCGCTGATGATGTAAGGCATTGTTTCAAATCCCAAACACTGGAGATATAAGGAAGCTAATCCCTCGTTAACCTCTTTGAGCCTTGAAGCAGGAGTTTTTCTTTCTTTTAAGAACCTTCATCCTAACCTGGGGCAGGGTAGGTTTCAGTTAAACCGATCGAGCACTTAGACTCTCAAAAAAGGAAGAGCAAACATTCGAGAATTTATCCTTAGCATCTTAAGAAGTCCAATACAATGATTATCCCTCGGTTACCTAAGGAGTGGGGCAGTCACGAGCCTTTTGAAAGATTTACATGACTTGTGCATAAAAGAATATTCAAAAAAATAAGAGCCCGCTAAGTCAAAACCTATGAAGGAGACTTAGGCAAAACTGGGGCATCCCGCTGGACTCCAAAGTCAGATCAAAAGACGTTGTCCAGGAAAAAGTTAGGGAATAAAAGCAAAACAAGAGGGTACAATAAATAATCCCTAGTAAAGAACAAAATCGTGTGACCAATTGCCATTAGAAATAGGTGAGTGACTGCCATGTCCAAAGCCTTGATAAGTTCTCGACCATAGCAAATCCGCTTGAGATATGAGCGTTCGTATCCGATTAACTGAATTAGGATTGGAGAACATCACGAAGAATGGGTGGGTACAAATATAACTTTGAGCCTTTATCCTTTGTTTCTTAAACCGTGAACCGAGCCACGATACAACCTTTAAAAGACCTAATTGAAGTAGGACTTCGGTTGAAAGCATACTTGACAAGATCACGTTTCCTGACTCCTACGAGCTATGCTCAAAAATTCATGTTGGCATTATAATTCAAACTTATATCCTAACCAGTGATCTCGGTCACGAGTTGTTGAGGTATCTTTTTCAAAACAAAAAAACAAAAAATTCAAGACAAATATATGCGTACATTGATAAGCTCAGGATAGGCATTTCAGGCATGACAACTTTGCTTGATATCTTAGAGACTTACATATGAACATAACCCATGGAACTTGAAAATCCTGCTAAACAGGGGCAGGCAGTTTCCCAGTTCGCTCACCAACGCGAGACTGACATTCTCAAGAGCTGTTTCTCAAAGATTTCGTCGTAACACGATTAATTTGTGCCAGTTACGTCGAGACCTGACAAATCTCTCAAAGAGTTTGAAAACAGTGGGGCAACCAGACTCCATGTTTCTCTATAAAATCCTCTTGAGATGACCATACCTCACAACACAAGTATTCTGGGGCACCATGTTTTTGAAGAAACAAATGGCGGCTACTATAAGGTCCTGCAAGATCAAAACCATGGGATTTCACAATTTTTTCATGCACCCGATGAATTTTACTCACAGCGGCCTTCATACCCCAGTAAGCCTCAGTGTTGCAACAGACTCCTCAACTATTGCCTCATCACAGTCCCCAGAGAGACTATAAGCTGACAATTTTTTCTTGGGTAACTCGAAAGTGTCCCTCAGGTTTTCTTCTCCCCATGTGAAGACGTGGTACTATGCACCCAAGCAGATTACCTTCTCCCCAGAGAATTCAGAACTTTAAAACCAGACTTGGTTCTACCATTGATCCTTCTTACCCATGATTGACGTATTGGTTGCAGAGAACGCAGGGTATCTCCGTCGAGATGTTTATTTCATCTCTCGTCCCATCTCTAGTCTGTTTCGTCAACGTACGCAAGGGCATAAGCATCACATGCTTATTTCATTACATATTCATTACATACTCATTACATACTCATTTCATAACATCCTGCATATTCACATACATCAACATACATTCATATTAACATATCCATTAACATACGCGATAACATGCACAGGTTCATCGTGTCTCCATCATTGGTCGTTACCACCGAGTAATTGGGGTTTGTCCATTCTCTCCAAATAGATTGTCAGCCCTAAGCATAAAATGCTTACTTGTTTCCAGTTTCCCCATAGAGCTCGATCCTCGTGGATGACGGTTACTTCAGCTATCTTTCCTCGCCAGGATAAGATATTTACCCTTCGAGTTCATTCCCTCGATGGAGTCTTGATTACCAGTCTTCTTTCTAGCTCGATCCTAGATTGAATCTCAGTCTTGTCGGTCGTCAAGCCCAACCGGACGTGCATTTATTTTGCACTATCTTTCAACCGCAATCAACTACAGATACATGCCAGTTCACGCCTGGAAAATCTATCAGTAAAACACTTTACAATCCTACATGTTACCACCCTTTACACTTTACATCTTACATCATCAACACACGACATTTCTCACCTAAGAAGTCGATCATATCCTCGTTATGACTCGCAGCAAATGGCCATCTCCATGGAGCAGTTGGGCTTCCATTTACCTGCCGTCTTGAGTTTTGAACCAAATCGTATTCAGGAGAGCACGATCTTGAGTTACGGGAAGGTTTGAGCGAAATCATATTCAGGAGAGCACGATTCTGAGTTATGAAGAAGTTCATTTATCCTTTAGTAAAAGAAGGAGCGGAATCATATTCAGGAGAGCACGATTCTGAGTTATGAGGAAGTTCAGTTGGCCGTTTTTCAGGAGAGCACGATTCTGAAGAATGAAGAAATTTCAGGAGCCGAATCATATTCAGGAGAGCACGATTCTGAGTTATGAGGAAGTTTGATTATCCAGTTTCATATTCAGGAGAGCACGATTCTGAAGTATGGAAAAATTCATTTACAACCAAATCATATTCAGGAGAGCACGATTCTGAAATATGAGTAAATTCAGTCATCCAGTTTCATATTCAGGAGAGCACGATTCTGAAAAATGAGTATATTCAGTCATCCAGTTTCATATTCAGGAGAGCACGATTCTGAAATATGAGTAAATTCAGTCATCCAGTTTCATATTCAGGAGAGCACGATTCTGAAATATGAGTATATTCAGTCATCCAGTTTCATATTCAGGAGAGCACGATTCTGAAGTATGAGGAAGTTCAGTTTACCCTTTTCATGTTCAGGAGAACATAATCTTGAAGCATGAAGAAGTTTATTTATCCTTCAGTAAGAGAAGAATCAGAATCGTATTCCAGGCGCCGACCTTAAATGCGAGAAGATTTATTTATCAGATAAGCAGCAGCCTCTTTATTTGAGTGCTTATCCATTTTTTGCACATAAGTCCCTTCCAACGATAAGTGACAGTTCTCCCTCGAGAAGCTTATCAGGGCAATTCCCATCAAAGTCCATTTATTTTGGCATACAGTCGGTCTTTACCCTGTATATTTGCTACGGAGTTCCGAAAAGTCCGTTTGATCCTGTCACGAGGGGTAGTTTACAGAAGCTTGGATGTTATTCCTTGCTCAATGCTCCAGCATTCTGTAATCGATCTTACAATCGTACGTGATCCAGTTTTATTTTTAGATTCCCCAGTGGAGGCCGTCTCATAGGTACCATCTCCATTCGAGGATCTCGTTCCTTTTCTAAAAGTGACAATTGGTCATTCGCACCAGTTGACTATCATTTTTAGAATTCCCCAGTGATGTACTGTGTCTCAGCGCGTCATTTTCCCCAGTGTGTTTCTTCTCGTGGCGTCTGTCTCGGTGTCGTCATGTTTTCGTCAGCATTTTCGCATTCATTATTCCAGCATACGCATCATATCATAGTCATGGCATCATCTGCATTAAGTCGTTCCAGTTTTGTCCATAGCATTGCATATCGTCGCATATAAGGGCAAAATTTTCGGTTATCTATATTTAAATCCTTCCACCATGATTCCTCGAGTCTCCGCCACTCAAATCATCCGGTGTAGTTATTTAAATAGGGGCAACTGTAATACCCCAAATTTTACCCTTTCTTTTTTATTTTTATTTTAAATTCTTATTAACCTAATAAATTAACCTTTTTTTTAGATCTTGTTTTTTTAACTAATAATAATTTAATTAAATTTTTTTTATAACTTTACTAATATTTTTTATTAACTTTTTTTTTTCTATTTAGTTTATTTATTTAAAGCTCTTCTTACTAACTTTTAGGATTTAGATTAAAATTTAACTTCTTTTTTTTTTTTTTTTTTTTTTTTTTTTTTTTTTTTTCTTTTCTTCAAGAGTAAATTTTTTATAACCTTTTTTTAAATTAATTTCTAACACATTTTTTAATCAAATTCTAATATTTTTTTTAAAAATAAAAATCTAACTTCTTTTTAAAATTAAATCTTTTTTCTAACTTTTTTTAAATCTTTTTCTAACTCCTCTTTAAAGTTAAATCTTTTTCTATCTTTTTTAAAATTAAATCTTTTTTTCTAACTATTTTTAAAGCTAAATCTTGTTTTCTAACTTTAAATCTTTTTTTTCTAACTTTTTAAAATTAAATCTTTTTTTCTAACTTTTTTAAAATTAAATATTTTTTTCTAACCTTTTTAAAACTAAATTTTTTTTTCTAACTTTTTTAAAATTAAATCTTTTTTTCTCTAACTTCTTTTTAAAATTAAATCTTTTTTTCCTCTAAATTCTTTTTTAAAAATTAAATCTTTTCTAACTATTTTAAAAATTAAATCTCACCTTTGTCACTTTTTTTGTTCTTTATTATTTTTACTCTAAATTTTTCTATCTTTCATTAAAAAAATAACAAAAATAGTTTTTTATTATTATTTAATTATTATTTTCGTTTTTTAATTAAATCATTTTTTAAAATATTATTTTTTTCACTTTTTTCTAAATTATTCATAAAAATATCCAAAAAATCATAAAATAAAAAAATATTGAAAAATTTTGTTCCTTTTATAATATTTTTTATTTTAGGAATCAATAGGATTATTAGTTTTTATTTTAAGTTTATTTTAATTATTTTAAATTATTTAAATTTTATTTTTTCTTAACTAATTATTTAGTTTGGGCTTTAAAATGGGCTTTAGGGACATTATTGACAATTTGGTGTTAACCCTAATTTGTTCCCTATATATACATGTGTTGCCTTGTTGGAAAGGAGGGGAGAATGAAAAAAAAACCTAAGAGGGGTCAGAAGGTTTTCTTCAGAAAAGAGGAGAGAGAGGGAGAAACAAAGGAGATCCCCAGAGAAGAAAGGCGGTCGTTCCCACAACTCGTTAGAAGGATTGGAGCTCTCCAGTGTTCCCTTATTCAAACCTTTTTCACATTTACCGAAGCTAACCTCCGCTTCGTAGGTTAAATTACTAAACCTTTTGCCTTTTCATGTTTATGTGCATATTTTGCCATGTTAATGTGTTTAGGTCCGTTAAATTACTAAATCCTTTGCATTTTTCATATTTATTTGCATCCTTGCCATGTTAACCTTCATTGTTGTTTAGATCCGTAGATTTTGATCTGTATGAACCATGATTGTGTCGTATAGGATTGTTTGCATGTCCATGTTTGCATTTGCAATTCTATTGTTATTTTTTTTATCAAAACCTTTTTCAAAATCAAAACCTTTTTTATTAAAACTAAAACATTTTTTCCCAAAAAAAAACCTCTTTTTGTTCCCGTAAACATTTTTTCCCAAAAAAAAACCTTTTTTGTTCCCGTAAACATTTTTTTCCAAAAAAAGCCTTTTTTTTTGTTCCCGTAAACATTTTTTTCCAAAAAAACCTTTTTGTTCCCAAAAACATTTTTTTTTATATATAATTTAAACTTAACATTTTTTTTAAACTTAAATTTTTTTAACTAAGTAATTCCATTTTAAAATTAAAACATTTTTATATATATAATTAAAATATTAAAAAAATTAAAACATTTTTTTACATAATTAAAATATTAAAAAATTAAAACCTTTTCGTAAGGAACTCCTTATGTTTGTCGTGTCATTTTGTGTACCTTTTATTTTCTTTATTCCTGCATTTCATTTGCATGCTTGAGGTTGAGATGTGCTTGTGGTGGCCACAGCCCCACACTATTTTCCTCCCTCACTTCATTCTAAGTGTCATTACATATTTTCATATTCTTCATGTTTTCAGAAATGTTTCTTTGTTTCTTTATACCCTCTGCCTTTATTACTTTCCTTATTTTTGTACCTTAATTATTCCTCCATATAATGATTTGTCATATTTTCACATTTTTTTTACAGTTTTATCCTCCGAAGGAATTAGGTCTAGCCGTTTGACCGCCGTGTCAATAGTCCTCACCTTCAACCCTTACACCTTTTCAACCCTAAATTTTCACAAATGTCTCGCCGAAGACAAAGTTACCATTTTACCCCTAGCACTAGGTCAAAGAGCCGCCGTGCTCATTTTAGGGTTTCCCGCCGCGGAATCCCTAACCTAATTTAACCCTAATTACAACTTAACAATTCATAACGTAGAGATCGGAGTTTAAGACTCCATGTAAGCGTGTCCTTAAGATGCGTTTATTCCCCTTGAGACCTTGACCACAGTCAAGAAGTCTCTAACCTCCCTTTTGAGGGGAACTACGATTACTCTGATTCCATTCCCGTAAGGATACGTAGGCACAAGATGCGATGTCTTGCCGAGTAAACTTAGAATTAACCCCTTAGGTCTCTTTTCTCACTTTTAATCCTTTGTACATATACCTTAAGCAAATAAATAAAGCAAATAGTAAACATCTGAACAAAAGGTTCCTGTAGAGTACTACAGAAGTTTAGGGTGCTAATACCTTCCCTAAATTTAACCAACCCCCGAACCCTAGATCTTTCCCCGCATTGTGTTTACGATGCAAAATAGGTTTTCCCTCTTTTGACCTTTTCCTTCGGATAAATCAAAGAGCGGTTGTGAATTGAATTGCGATTCAAACTCATTAATAGTTTGTGATCCTATTTCCACCGCAACAGAACATATGAAAGAAATTGGATGAACCTTGACTGGCATTCCTGGTATTAGCCTCTCCATGTGTATGTATAAGATCTTGCTTGAGGATGGAGAAAAAGTAGTGACAAAACCCCTTAACCCTTTGATCATTGATGTTGTGAAAAATGAGATCACTTTCACGTGCCCATTCGACACTTGTACTTATAGAAGATCATTCTGTGATACTGGAAGAAAAAGCAAAGGTGTTGATAAAAAAATTCAGAGTCAAAGACACCGCCTTAAGCTACTCCTCCATGAGAGCCCCACATTGGAAGAAGAAACTGTAGAAGAGGTCTCACTGAAAAAGGCTAGTTATGCAATCATCTATCCACCTTGGCTTCTCGGATGTGTTCTTTCCTTTCTCTCATCCTTATTTTATACTTGTTTATTTCATTGAGGACAATGTGCGTCTTAAGTGTGGGGGATGGATTCATTTACTTGTGTCTTTTCTTATTTGTCATTTACTTATTTTCTTATTTAAAAGACAAAAAATTAAAATACATGTTTTTTCTCTGGTTTTTGGGATTGCATGTTTGAGTCATTTTTTTTATTGACTAAAGACTTATGGTGTGATGTGAGTGATTTTTTTTTCTTTCTTCGTATAATGAGTAGGATTAAATTCTAAATTGTGCATCATTTGTGGTTGATCAATGTCCTTTGTGAGATTGAGTCTTATAATGGATAACATACAAAAATTCACTTCTTTCTTCTTTCTTGTGTGATTTCACTCGTGTTTGTTTCTAGAACTTGAATTGACTCTTTGTTTAAACTTTTTGTTTACTTGTGCACACTGATATGATAAAGGAAATTTTGTGTTTGTTTTATTTTCATTCACTTTAGCAACAAATAAAAATCAACCCTGAAATTATCATCCTTTATTTGAAACTCTTTAAGCCTATTTATTCCAATTTTTGTTTATAACTTATTACAAGCCTAAAAGTGAAAAACAATGTTATGATCCTATTTAAAGGGGTGAATGGGTAATGTTTAAAGTTGTGTGTGTGTGTGTGGGAGGGGGGGGGGGTGTTGAATTAATATAATTGTGATATTTCAAAAGTTGGCAGAAAATAAAAAAAAATATAGAAAAAGAAAAGAAAATAAGAAAGAAAATGCATATTATTATTCCTTTTGAAAAAAAAAGAAAAGGAAAAAGAAAAGAAAAAGAGAAAAGAAAAGAGAAAAACATGATCGTCGTTCTTGTTTGAAAGTGAATGAAATTGCGTTTGGTTCAACTCACGCAATATTTTTCAATTCTCTTTTGTCCCTTTAATCCTAGTACCCTTTAGAATTTATCTCACCCTTACTTTGACCATGTTACAACTCGAATAAAGTCCTTTTGATTTTTGTGTGTGCGTGTGTATATTTTAAATGTGGATGTTATAGTCATTTCAAGCTTATGATAATGCTAACTTTGATGATGTGAATTGAGTGTAAACATATAACCTAAACACTTGAAAGTTGAGAGAATTTTTATCATGTGAAGATCTTACTACTTATGAAGTACTATTTGGTAAAATATCCTCTAATTTGTTTTGATTGTCACAAGAAGTCACTCACTAATGCCATATTCCTTGAAGCTTATAATGAGAATTTTGCCTACCCCTCTGTGATCTCGGAAGTCTTTGAAATTGCATGTTCAATTTTTTATCGTTTTTATTCTGTTTTGAATTGTGACTATAGAATTTTACTCGGAGTGCAAAACTTTAAGTGTGGGAAAATTTGATTTGTATATTTTAATACACCACATTTTACGTTCCGTTAAGGGAATTATATGACTTGTTGCTTTTATTTTATTGCTTTTAGTGTGTTTTATAATTTTAATTTAATTTTGTTTTTATTTTAATATCGTCATTTATTTTCTAAATAAATAGTAATTTGACACTTTCTCACTGTTCAGATCATAACTTGAGCTACAAGATATCGTTTGATGTGTTCAAATATGCGTTGGAAAGCTGTGAGGATAAGCTACAACTTTTATGTTGAAGTCAGAAGTCAATTAGGAGTGAAAAAGAGTCAAATAATGTATTTTCGTGCCAGACTTAATAAATTAATTAGTTTTGAACCGATTTTTATGTTTTTCGGATCGGTTGCTATTAGGGTCCGGTTTATCTTGTTTATTTAAACAAACTCGCAGCATTAGGTAGAATATTCAGTGTCCATGAAATAAAAATACAGCTATGAATTATATGGATAACTAATCACCTAAGGTTGATCTATTGTTCGTATTTTCACCGAAACTTTATATATATATATATATATATATATATATATATATATATATATATATATATATATATATATATATATATATATATATATATATATATATATATATATATATATATATATATATATATATATATATATATATATATATATATATATATATATATATATATATATATATAGACACACACACATACATGTGCTTGTGTGGGTGCATGTGTGTGTATGTGTCATCATCAAAACCATGTTATCATCAAAGCTAAGCAATTGCCTCTTGAGTCTTGTTATCGATGAGTTTTAATATTTTGGATCACTTCTTAGTTATACTTGCAAGCACATGAATCCACTGTTGGTATGAGTATAATTGTGGATAGATGTGTGACCATGTTAATATTGTCTACATTAAATTCTTCATGGACTTGGAAAGGATTCAAGAGTGCAATTGAGGAGCATCTTGTTTGGTTTATCTCAACTCCAAATTAGCTTAAGTTATTTTATGGAAACGGGACAGATGTTAAGAAGCGGCTGACTATTTCAGATGATTTATTTACACCTTACTAATATTAATTTTATAATATTTGTGCTAAATACATTCTAATATTTCATCTAAATCATTTTCAGACATCATTTTCAGACATGGATCTTCTAGCATTTTATAGTTATTAATGGGTGAAAATGTGTTAAAGACTACACTAAAAATTTACTATGCACATGCTCAACTTTTCCACTCAAACAATCTGACGACTGAGTCGTACAAACTTCCTCCTGAGCACATCATGACAAATGATATTTCTTCACACGGTACGGTGAGCATTGTGAAATGTGGTCGTTGGAGGCGATACCATGGTGTACACTGAAGGATGGCTTAAAGGTCTCGCTGTATGTACCCACATCTACCTGAACGAGTACTATGACAATTCGGGTATCTACATGGTATACATAAAGACCCATAGTTATTGTTCATGCAAGTCCTTCGCAGTGATATTAATATGATATTTGCGGACTATCATGAGATTCTAGTGCCAGAGGATGTAAGCAACATGTCAGCTCCTCGTCCATGCAGTGCGGTATACAATTACATTTCAATAATTTTATAGAGTGTTTCATCCTTACATGACACCAAAGCTAGTAAGAGATCCTAGATCCCATAGGTCAGCTCATCCGGAGTTACTAGAAGAGAAACAAACATTAACGAACCATGACGTGGATGTATTGTCTATATATCACTGTATTGTTACTATTGGTAGAGAGATCATAACTAGAAGAGAGTTTTAAAAAGACACTTTGAAAAGTCATTCTACAAATAATCTTAACAAAGACATGGAATACATTGCAGTATAGGAAATAGAGGAGAAACATGGGCGTTAGACATGATTAATTGGATTTTATGAATGATTGATGTATAGTTTATGGTTAATTGGAGTTTATAAATGATTGATGCATAGTTTATGAATGAGTTATGAAATTTTGATCTTAGTTATTATGACTGATTTATGTGTGATTTATTGTGTGAATAATGTGTGATTTTCAAATGATATGAAAATTTCTTCCTAATTACTGCCAAGAGGTTCATAATATTGTTCCAGAATTTGTCTAGATTTTAAAATTCATATCTACTACATTGTTATGAAATAAACTACAAGGATTTTTGTTCTAGAAATTTGTCCAAAATTTAAAATTCGGATTAAATCTCTAAACAGTGCAAAAGGACATTTTTGGTTTTTTTTAGGTTGCTCATAAACCTCTCTAAAATGTGTCTTTCACATTATGTAGGTAGAAACATCTAAGCACCACCCATATCAAATACCACATATCTAGGATGAAAGTGACTAGTGGGAAAAAGAAGGGATGCTGTTCAATTTTGTGGCTTAGGGTGATTGAGAGAAAACCAGATACAACATGATTTAGAACTGTAAAGTCTAGTTTGCCGACCATAGATTATGCAGCTCAGGTTTTCTAAAGCTACGTGAGATCCATTTACTCTCCAATCATTCAATGCCATCTCTCCACATAATGTGATTTGTCAATTGCATCATAATGTTGAAAATTTCGATGTGATAATCTTGAATATCTTTGAGGAATCGTGTTCGTACACTTTCCGAACAAAGTATTTCGACCCTATTATTTGTCTGGATTCACGAAATCTTTGTGGGAATAATTCTTTGAAGAACAATATGTTTCTGAAATAGAATTTGTTTCTGAAATAGAAAACAAATCAAAAATGTAGAGAGAATATGAATTTTGTTCAGTCCGTAAAACTGAGGCCAAATGACTCCTTATATAGGAGATTAATTAACAGAAAACGAAAAGGGACATCTGTTCAAAATTTTTGAACGGGTTCATCTTTTCAAATTTAATTTCGAACGGGTTCAAAACTTAACAGAAAACTTTCAGAAAACTTTTGCTCGGGACCTCAGCCAGGGGCTCTGCCCCTTGGAACCCCACGGGGTGCTGCCCCGCACCCCGCCAAGGGGCTTGGAACCCCAGCGGGGCGCTGCCCCGCACCCCGCCAGAGGCTCCGCCCCTTGGAACCCCTTTTCAATTATTCGCATTCAATTGTACGTTGACTCGACGAGCGTGCACTCCGCACTACCCTAACTCGTTTCCAAGCTTAACGTATAATTGCATCGGCCTACAGTAAATCACATTACTACTAAAATATATTGATGATACTAAAATCACCAACAGCTAATATTCAACCAAAAACTAGTGGTAGAAACTAGAGTGTTCTAGACTGATTCACATGCTTTCATTTGACACGGAAAAATAGATAAATAGCCCATTCGAAACTTTAAATTAAATTAAACAACCTCTAATGCTTAATTTAAAGTTAAAAACAAGCAATGCTGACTTGATTCATGATCGAATATCAAGAGTGAGACAAATGATGAAGGATAAATGTTAAAAACTTATGGCAACAAGTAATGGATGCTTTATTTGAATTTATGGCTCTCAAGCCTAGGTTTACAGTTACAAGCAATTTATGTGCGAAGAGAATAATAACTCATACATGATAAGATTTACACTAACAAACTCGGAAGGATCCTACAACATAAACTCTTTTACAAGGTTGCAAGAACACTTGACACCGAGGGTGGGAAAAAAATTACAAACTGAAAACTGTCTTACACGGCAACTGGTGTGGCTTCGTCGAGAGCGAGGACACCTGGAAGCTCTTTGCCTTCCAATAGCTCCAAACTTGCACCACCACCGGTGGATATGTGGCTCATGACTTCAGCCACTCCTACTTTCTCCACAGCAGCAACGGAGTCTCCTCCTCCAATAATAGTTGTCACCCCTTTTCCACTGAGGTCAGCCAACTTCTTAGCAATAGCCTGAAAGAAGGGTTCAAAATGTAAATTGCGTAAACAACTGTGGAAAGTAGAAAACTGAATATGTTGAAGTAACTGCACATGATATTTGAATTGTCCCATTTGGAACACTGACTCCTACTCTGTGAACCACAGTCACAGACACGAACACAACACAAATACATAAACACTCATCAATAATAATTTAAGAAAATAGAAGTTATTAAATATAACTATATGTGTCAGACACCATACCCGACTTCAATCTAAAGTGTCAGTGCTACATAACTCCTACTGCATATTTATGAGAGCATGCATCACTATGTAGTGGAGATATTATGACTGCAAACATTTTTAAACTCAAACACTATATGTGAGGGTTCTTGCATACCTCTGTCCCAGTAGCAAACTTGTCAAACTCGAACACTCCCATTGGTCCATTCCATATGATAGTTTTGGTGGTATCCAATGCTTCGTTGAATGTTTTAATAGAATCTGGACCAATATCCAATCCCATCCAACCATCAGGAATGGCAGATGCTGGCACGGTCTGAAAGGGCCAATGCAGAATTTAGGTTCTTGGGGCAAACGCTTTTGAACAAGTAAGAAAATGCATAGTTATAATGTTCATTGTTTATCTAAAGTAGCTTAGAAAACAAACCTTGCTGTTTGCATCAGGGGCGAATTTGTCTGCAATCACAACATCACTTGGTAATAAGAGTGACACCCCCTTAGCCTTGGCTTTTGCAAGTAATGAAGTAGCAAGATCTAACTTATCTTCCTCTACAAGGGATGAACCAACTGAAAGACCTTGTGCCTTGTAAAATGTGAAGATCATCCCTCCACCGAGAAGAAGTATGTCAACTTTTTCTAGAAGTGACTCGATCACACCAATTTTAGATGAGACCTTGGAACCACCCACAATTGCAGCAAATGGCCTTTTTGGGGTTGATACTGCCCCAACAAGGTAGTCAAGTTCCTAAAACATTAAAATATGCATGAGAAATATATTTATTATAAAATTGATTATTGATGAGATATATATTGAACTAAAAACATGAACATTAAGGGCTCGTTTGCTTCTCATGTTTCCAGTTTACTTTTTCAATTCAACTAATAAACATAAGAGAGTATAGATCCAATATTTCTATCATCTTCTTCTTCTTCTTTTACAATTTTTAAAAAACAGATTCAGCATTTTTAGAAATTTTGAAAACGTCAAATCATTTTAAATAAGCTAATGATACTTATTTAGTAGAAAAGGAGAGATAAACCCACCTTTTGCAAGAGAAAACCAGCAACAGATGGCTTCAAGTATTTAGTGACTCCCTCTGTTGATGCATGTGCCCTATGAGCAGTACCAAAAGCATCATTCACATACAGATCTGCTAGTGCAGCGAGCTTTTTGGCATGCTCGGGATCATTCTTTTCTTCCTCCTTGTAAAACCTCACGTTTTCTAGAAGAAGAACTCCTCCGTCTTGAAGGGAAGCCACCAACTTTTCTACTTCTGGACCAATACTGTCTTCGGCCTTAATAACCTGTCAATTGTTCAAATGCAAGAAAAGGGCAACAGTATTGTAATTATCCATCAAACATTCAACAGTCATAAATTATTAACCTTTCCCGTCCTTCAATCCATTCCTCAATAATCATTAACCTATATAAACATACCTCGATTCCAATTAGTTCGGAGAGCCGGGGAACAAGAGGTGCCAAGCTGTATTTGGGAGTGACACCCTTTGGCCGTCCCTGGAAATTTCACCAAAAGCCACAGTGAATCAACTTACAAGTTCAAACCACAATGAATCAATTCTAATCAGATTTTGCAATGTAAAATAACATTAATATTGATAACAGGAGAGTCTATCATGCCTAAGCCTATATAAAAACTACACACTTTATACACAGATTTGCCTCCTTCCAGAGCAAAGCATGCACTTTAGCTAATGAAACATGAAATCACTTAATTGAAAATTCAACCCTTTACATTTCAATAAAACGGACTTACATGCATTACCTAACTATGAAGTTATTAAAATCTACTAAAACATTTCAAAAATCAACCATGATAGCTTCAAACTTAACAATCTAAAGTGCATCCCTTAATTACTTCCCGTCCAAATTAAAACCCAAATACTTCATTAGTAAGAATTCAAGTTCTATCACTATCTTATATTTGCACGTCCTTTTCTCCATACCTCATCATCTCCACAAGCGTATTCAACACCTATCTCTCAATTCAAGAGAGATATGTTAATATCTACAAAACCCATCGCCCATTCTGCTTTTGAACAGATTTTCAGTCCCTAACCCAAATTCAACACAAAGTTTATCAAACTTCATTAAAATATCATTTTATTTAACTTCCCAGTAAAATTTCGATTTCCACCAACATTGTGATTTCCATTAACAAACCAGAAAGGAAAAATAAAACATCTTGATTCACACACAGATTACTCAGATACAGCACCTTTAAAATGAACACCATTACTACTAACTACTCACTAATCAAATTCGAGTTGCTCCTACATGTATCCAATGTCGATGAGGGTGTGTAAAGCTGGCTACCACACAGGGCCTAAAAAATTCCATGATCAGACCATATTAAAGTATGGCCTCATAAAAATATTTGTCACCATTAAATCATGGTTAAATAAGATCTCTAATTGTTGTCAGGCTTGAATCACGACTAACTTATACAGAGTGTCATGCTTGAATCACGGCTAACTTATACAGAGTGTCATGCTTGAATCACGGCTAACTTATACAGAGTCTCCAAAAACTTGAGACGACTCTGAATCATACAAATTTTTACACTGAATTATGAAGCATTGACAATTTAACACTAACACAAAGACAGTAGTAACAATTTGAAAAATTCAAAATGATAGAATCTGTAAAATGTGAATATAGAAAATGAGAGATACCAAGTGACTGGAAAGGATGACTTTAGCACCATTCTGAATAAGATATTTGATAGTTGGCACAGCAGCACGGATCCTAGTATCATCAGTAATATTATTATTATCATCAAGAGGAACATTCAAGTCAGCCCTAACAAAAACTTTCTTTCCTTTCAATTCCGCCGCACTCAAATCCCCCACACTCTTCTTCGCCATGGACACTACACCTCTCACTCCTCTCCCGCTCGCTGTCCTCACCTTGGACGCCACATGCACTGCCAGCAATGGATCGGCAACCGCGAAACCGAGTCGGCGGAGCGGACGGGCGCCGAGGAATGAGGAGGAGAGGTGGACCCGGGAGGAAGATGGGGTTGCGGATGAGGTGGAGGATTTTGTGGTGGGGAGAAGGGAGAGAGTTGTGGGAGCTGTAGCTGAAGCCATTGTAGAGTGAGAGAGTGAAGTGGATGAAGGAAGTTTTTTGAGGTTATGGTAGTGATGTGAGGTGGAAATGAATGGAAGAAAGATGTGGACGTGAAGACCAATGGAAGAATGATTGGGTGTGGTTTGGGGGTTTTGGATTTCTCTTATCGTTGAGGAGAGGTTCTAGATCTTCCTTGCCTTTTTTCCTCATATATTTCCATGCCACATCGAAATCTCATGCTCTCTCTTTTTAAGGTATTATGGTTTAACTTTTACTAGAATGATCAACTTTATAACAACACAAAATATAAAACGAGTACATATAAAATTAATCTTCTATAATATTGCATAAATATTTTTTAAGTTTATTATTTGAGTGGAAAATTAATATCATATATATATCATACAAATCATTTATATAAGGTAATCTCGCTATAATTGTATTAAAGAGAATAGTATGTGAAAAACCAAACACACTTGTCGATAAGGTGTGAGTTGTCCTGTGAAGTTATAAGTTGTTCGAAAAGAGTCATGAGGCTATCTGAGTGTTCACAACAGGCCGTCTAACTAGGCTTCATCTGTTTGAACTAATTCTCGTTGTTTATCTGACCAATAAAATTGGGTGATGACGTGAACTCACAATGATTAATTGATGAGAGGCAGTCAATAGAGAGAATTGTTTCTTCTATTATTATAAGAAGAACAAGTATTCCTTTGACCACTTCTCGGTAGTGGGGCTAAGGAAAAATTGTTGGAAATTCAACCACAATCTATGAAGAATTTTACTCAATCAATCTTGATCTTGGGATTATTTCAATCACGTAATGACAATGAAAGAAAAGTTTAGAAAGAAAGAAAGTAAACGTTGGAGAAGAACAAGATGAACAATTTTCTACAAAGAACTCGCCCACAAAATGTAGAAGTTCTGTTATTTCACTTGCAATTGCAAACTGTGATTTACAAAATATGATGAGATGAGATGTTTACAAAATAAGGGTTTCTCCCTATTTATAGATTTAGGTTAGCTTGCACCCTAAGACAAAACTCAAACTATAAAAGCTCAAAAATATCTAATTTAATCTTTCTAAATCAAATCTAATCTTTCTAAAACGATGAATTACATATTTAACACGCCGCATAATTCATTATGTCTAAACTATATACATTCATCATAGACCTTACCTTCTTGAACACTTCGACTGACACTTCCTTCGTCATGATGTCTGTAATCTGATTCTCAGTTCTGCAGTGTTCCAAGTTCATCTTCCCTTCGTCAAGTTAATAGTTGACATGTTGTCGATCTTCATGGTAATTTCTCCATGACTCTTCGCTGTGATCTCTTCGACCAGGTTCACCATCCAGGTTGCTTGACATGCACAAAGAGAAGCAGTTATATATTCTGCTTCGCATGATGAAAATGACACTACTGGCTCCTTTCTCGAACTCCAAGCAACTGGTGCACCACCTAACATAAACATATAGCCAGTTGTGGATTTTCTATCCTCAGAATCACTACACCAACTAGAGTCGGTGTATCCCACTAACTTGCATTCTTTTTCTTCATCAGATGCAGGTGATCAGTGCATCTTTATGCACATTCTCCTATATTTTTACTTAGGCATTTCTTTACTTTATTTTGATTATTCTTATGTTTTATTATATTTTTATATTTTATTTTATCTTTGGTTTAATTTGATTTTCGCACTTTATTTTTCAGCTTTAGCAGTCTGCACGGAAACGATCATAATTGGAGTTTCGGGAATCCGTTTGAGGCATTCTAAAAATCTCCGGAAAGCTAAGAGAGAGAGCTACGACTTTTATGTTGGAGTCGAAGTCAGATTCGGAGCATATTTTCCCAAAATATTCGTTGAAGTTACATAACTATGAATTTGTTTTAGTTTTGGATCATGTTTTGGGCCTGGGTGATGTTTTCGACCCAGTTGGGTTATGAATTTGTTTTTCTTTTTAGGGGAAACTCGTGTTACCGTTGAATCATAGACTATTCACGAAAAATATTGTTGAAGCTTTGTACGAATTATGGAGAACTAATTCCTTCACGTTAATCTGCTGTAATCGGTTTCCGCCGACACTTTGAGGTTCTTTCAATTCTTCCAATAAAATCTATTTCCTTTCAATTATTCTCTATGATATCTTGCTTAATTCGAATTATCTTAGGGATGATTGATTTATTTCGATGATTGCATGTTCTTATACTTTAATCGCGTTTGCTTAATCCGCGTATGTTTCTCGTGTTTGCTTAATTCACGGTTACTATATTTTATCCGTTTGCTTAATTCGGAAATTAGGAATATGTTTCGTATAATATCAATTGCGCTTTTTTGATTGTTATTATAATCGAAAAGGGAATAGAATCCGCTTAGGAATTGGGAATTATTAGGATCGATGATAAGTTGGGAAACTAAAACAGCAGATTAATCTTTTCAGCTTATTTTGATAATCACTTATTTTCAGTTTTTTTTTCTTAATCAAAAATCCAAATCCCCCATAACTGTTACTTTATTGGTCAATCACTACAAGAATCCTTGCGATACGACTCGAGTCATTGTCGCTAAATTACCGTTTTCCAAACTACTCGTTTTGATCCGCGCGCGACAGCGGATCAAATTGGCGCCGTTGTCGGGGATTCTTGTTGATTTAGCCAATAGTTTAGTTTTAGGTTTAGTTTGTTTTAATTTTCTGCATTTTTGTGTATTTTCTAGCGTTTTCGCGTCCGGCCGTCCTGTTTCTCGTCAGACCAAGTAAAAAAAAAACAGGTTTTGGGCAAATCGCCTTTTTTTTTAGATCTGTTTCGTGAACTTGAAGCAGAAAAATCGTGCGATCAAAAGTCCTTAACTCTAGAAGAGTTATAGGAGTTGGCCCCTCGAATCGTCAATTCCTTTTTTTTTCTTTCTATTTTTAATTAACTTTTTACTGTTTTCACTGTCTCAAAAAAATACAAAAAAAATTCCAAAATTCTTATTTGATCTAATTAGGTTAAATTTTGTGTTTTTAGATTTTTTCGATTTTATTTTAACCATCTCCCTTCTTTGAGTTTGATTCTGACCTACAAGGACATTGTGGAAATTATCGGATTTGTTGCTGCATTTGCAATCCTGGCCATAATCTTTGATGCAATGAGACATCCTATGGAAGAGCATTCAGTGTTTCAGATTGAGTTACTTTCTGACTTAGTAGACGATACACTTCCCGAGTTTTTATCTGATTTCCCGTCTTTACTAGACTATGATGATATTTTCTCCTGTGATGTGTGCACTAACACTAATGTTTGCTCTACTTGTGCCGAGATAAATGATGCATTACAGACTGATATTTTGCAGGTGGATAAGGTTATCGATGAAGTGGTTTGTGCGGTTGAGGTTCTGGACGTTCCTGCTACCCCGACCATCCCATCTATTGAGCATCCCCCTTCTTTAGAACTCAAACCTCTCTCAGAAAATCTCAAATATGTCTACTTAGACATAAATGATGAGCTTCCTATTATTATTTCGGCTAACCTTGATTTCAATCAAGAAAGTAGGCTTTTGCAGGTTTTAAAGAGGCACAAAAAGGAAATAGGGTGGACCTTGGCGGAAATTCCCGGTATTAGCTCTTCCAGGTGCATGCATCGGATTCTGCTTAAAGAAGGAGCTAAATTAGTGAGACATCCCCTTAATCCTTTTATTCTTGACGTGAAAAATAAGATCATGTTCACGTGCCCATTTGACACGTTTACGTATCGAAGGACCTTCTTTGATCCTAGAATAAAAGACGAAGGCATTACTAAAAATTTCAAAAACAATGGTCACTGCCCAAAGCTACTCCATGAGAGCCCCACTTTGGAAGAAGAGACTGCAGAAGAGCTCTCTTTAGGAAATGCTGCTTATGCGATCATCTATCCACCTTGACTCCTCGGGTGTGTCCTTTCCTATCTCTCTTTACTTTTATTTTATATTTCTGTTCTTTCATTGAGGACAATGTATGTTTTAAGTGTGGGGGAGAGAACAATTTATTTGTTTCGTTTGTTTTCCTTGTTTTTGTTAGTGTTTTGTTTGTTTTCAGTCAAATAAAAAAATGCATCTTCTTGAAAGTTTGAGGCTATAGTCTAATTTGAGATTAGTTTACGGAGACCTGGGAAAATTTCACAAGATCGGTATCGTCTTAACACCGTAAGTCTCCTGCGTGTGGAAATTGATTTGAATACTCTTTATGTTTTAGCCTTAAATTTTCATTCTCTGACAGCTCTTGAGTAGTTTATTTCAGCAGTTAGCACCATCTCACACGCACTATACGCAGGGAAGCCGATGAATATAAGTGAGTGTTCCGAACATGAAAAAAAAAGAAAGAAAAAACAAAAACAAAAAAAGAAGAAGAAAACAAATCTCAAATGATAATAAGACTCGTTGTAGTTGGTTTAGCGGTTTTTGGTGCTAAACTTGGTAGGGCAAATTACGATCTAATCCCCCGCAACTACAACTGAGTAAGTAAGGGGTTATGCCACGCAAGTACCAGAACCCCATGCAAAAAGATTCAGAGTCACTAACCGGTCGCCTTGCTATGAGTGTGTGGAGATAACGGGCTTAATGTGATTGCGCCTGAATGAAAAAGAGCAAAAAGGAGGAAGAGTAAGTTAGGCTTCAGCATAATAATATGATTCGAGTTGATTTATATATTCAAGAGGTTTATGACTGCACAATTGTGGACTAGTGTTCCTACGATATCCTTAGTGTGTAAGATTAGTACCTATCGAAGCAAACTTAACCGAAGAAGACTTGTAGCCTGAAATGAGTAACTGTTGATGTGTTTGTGCTTTCTTTGTTTTGTTTTATTTTAATTTTGCTCGGAGTGCAAAAGTTCAAGTCTGGGGGAATTTGATCAGTGCATCTTTATGCACATTCTCCTATATTTTTACTTAGGCATTTCTTTACTTTATTTTGATTATTCTTATGTTTTATTATATTTTTATATTTTATTTTATTTTTGGTTTAATTTGATTTTCGCACTTTATTTTTCAGCTTTAGCAGTCTGCACGGAAACGATCGTAACTGGAGTTCTGGAAATCCGTTTGAGGCGTTCTAAAAATATCCGGAAAGCTAAGAGAGAGATCTACAACTTTCATGTTGGAGTCGAAGTCATATTCGGAACATATTTTCCCAGAATATTCGTTGAAGTTACAGCACTATGAATTTGTTTTAGTTTTGGATCATGTTTTGGGCCTGGGTGATGTTTTCGACCCAGTTGGGTTATGAATTTGTTTTTCTTTTTAGGGGAAACTCGTGTTACCGTTGAATCATAGACTATTCACGAAAAATATTGTTGAAGCTTTGTACGAATTATGGAGAACTAATTCCTTCACGTTAATCTGCTGTAATCGGTTTGCGCCGGCACTTTGAGGTTCTTTCAATTCTTCCAATAAAATCTATTTCCTTTCAATTCTTCTCTATGATATCTTGTTTGCTTAATTCGAATTATCTTAGGGATGATTGATTTATTTCGATGATTGCATGTTCTTATACTTTAATCGCGTTTGCTTAATCCGCATATGTTTCTCGTGTTTGCTTAATTCACGGTTACTATATTTTACCGTTTGCTTAATTCGGAAATTAGGAATATGTTTTGTATAATATCAATTGTGCTTGTTTGATTTTTATTATAATCGAAAAGGGGATAGAATCCGCTTAGGAATTGGGAATTATTAGGATCGATGATAAGTTGGAAAACTAAAACAGCAGATTAACCGTTTCAGCTTATTTTGATAATCACTTATTTTCAGTTTTTTTCTCTTAATCAAAAATCCAAATCCCCCATAATTGTTACTTTATTGGTCAATCACTACAAGAATCCTTGCGATACGACTCGAGTCATTGTCGCTAAACTACCATTTTCCAAACTACTCGTTTTGATCCGCGCGCGACAGCGGTTCAGCAGGAAATAAAATGACATAGTCGAGAGTCCCTTTTAGATACCTTAGTATCCTCTTCACCGCTGCTAGGCGTGATACCTTTGGCTTCTGCATGAATCTAATTATCATACCCACATTATATGCTAAGTCAGGCCTTGTGTGGAAAAGGTATCGAAGTGACCCAATAAGTCTTCTATATTGGGTTAGGTCGACATCATCTTCATCTAAATCCTTCAACAGTTGCAATTTGGTCTCAGCTGGAGTCAAAGTTGGGTTGCAATCTTGCATCTCAAATCTCTTGAGTATTTCACCTGCATATCTTCTTTGGTGCATCATCAAACATCTACTACTCTTATAGAATTTGATGCCAAGGAAATATGAGGGATTTCTCAAGTTTGACATTTCAAACTCCTCACTCAAGCTATATTTGAAGTCTTCGATCTCCTTCTTGCAACTTTCTATTATTAACAGGCAACAAGTCATCGACATAGAGGCATAGTATAAGCAGTTCACTACTGCTTCTTCTTACGTACACTTCGTGCTCATTCATACACTTTACAAATTCCTTCTCCCTTAAGAAGTTGTCGAATTTTTTATTCCAAGCTCTTGGAGCTTGCTTAAGTTCATACAGGGATTTATGCAGTGTGTACACCTTTCTTTTTTCGCCTCGTTTCACAAACCCAGCAGGTTGTGCAACATAAACTTCTTCGTCTAAGGGGCCATTAAGGAATGTGTAACACCCCAAATTTATTAGAGTATTTATTTAATTTATTTAAATAGGAATATGCGTATTTTTGGTGATTTGCGGTGGTTGGTATGAAGTAGTGAGAATTATGGATTTTGGGTTATTTATTTAAATGATAATATATAATATAAATATATTGGTATTATTATTAATTTAAATAAATATAAGTGAATTAAGGGTAAAATGGACATTTGAGGATGAGTTAGTGAGGGTGAAATTGGAAAGCCCATTTTAAGACCCAAAGTTAGGTTTAACAAAAAGGAATTTTGAGGGAATTAGGATTCATTCTTGTTAGACCGTAAAAAGGTAAGAAATAGAGGTCGGAGCTCTGAGGAAGAGGATTAAGGCAAAGTTTCGCAAGGTTTCCAAGAATCAAAGAAGAAAGGTTTAGAGTCGGCAAATTAAGGTATGGAGGGCATTACCTTCATTGTTTTCAAAATATGATTCAATGTATTTAAAGCCGATTTAAGGATTTATGAGGTTTTTGAGTTTGAGGAAATTAGACTTTCGTGACCAAATCTGTTTTTGAGGTTGTTTAAGTATGGGGAGTATTACCTTCATTGTTTTCAATATATGATTCAATGTATTTAAAGCTGATTTAATGATTTAGGAGATTTTTGAGTTTGAGGAAATTAGGCCTTCGTGGCCAAATCTCTTTTTGAGGTTGTTTAAGTATGGGGAGTATTACCTTCATTGTTTTCAATATATGATTCAATGTATTTAAAGTCGATTTAAGGGTTAGGGATTTTGAGTATTGAATTGTTATTGCCTTTCTGGTGAGTTTAATGAGTTTGAGGGATTTGAACTGATGATCTGATAGGTTTGAGGCTGATTTGGGAGTAAGGGAAATTAGGCCTTCGTGGCCAAAATCTGTTGTTGAGGTTTTAACCGTATAGGGTAATTGATTATGAGAACTCTAATGAATGTGAGAAAATTGTAAGGATTTTATGGGAATTGGAGGCGTAAATATGATACTGAATTGACCTAATAAGTCGTAGATTTTGTGTTTTTATCGCTGTAATACCTTAGGAATTATTTAGGGATGTTTTTGGGCATTGGGGAAGCAAATCGTAGGGACTTTTGGGCTGGTTTTGCTACTGGTGCATAACAGCGCTTTGCTGTAATCGCGAGTTCGCATAGCGAACAATCCTTCGCACGACGAACACTCGCCCCAAACTCGCACGACGAACTGTCCAGCGAACGTAGCAGAGTTTCACGAATTGTGTTCTTGTGCAGTGCGGTCTTGATGCTTTGATGTTGTGATTTCCTGGATGAATTATCTTGAGTATGACTGTGATTCATATGTGATTAATACATGATTGTATGATGATTCCTATGAGTAATGATGATGAGTTATGATGTTGATTCCATGAGTTTTTGATGATTATATGATGACATGATTATTATGATGATTTTGATGAATGATGATGCACGTAATGAGTTTATCATGTGGATGATATTGATGTGTGCATTATGCATTCATATGCATTATAGACTTCAGTCTAGTGTTTAATTCTTGTGGCTTCAGTCCCATTGTGCGGATGTGAAGTATTTTGTTGTACTCCGGTTCTTGTGTAGAATCGATCCTATTGATGAGGATCTATGGAGGATTGATGGCCCAGTGTCCATCGAATTTTGATGAATTGGTACTACATGCATGAGTCTTGTTGCATTTACATTTATGTGACAATTTGGTGTAATTTATGATATTATGGCTTTTTGATGTTTCCTTTATGATTATGATGATGTTGAATATGAAAATGATGTTATTTTATATATTGATTCCTATATTGATTATTATGAATGGTTTTAATCACCCTGCCTGTTCGAATGCTACTTCCACGTGGATAACGTGTAGATGACCAGGTTTAGCCATGGATGTCGTCGAGGAAATTTTGGAATTTTTGACATTTTGGTTGACTTAGAGGGTCTTGCTCTGATAGTGTAACATCGGGTTGGGGTCTTTGAGTTAAACTATGTTTTATTGATCTTTGTTATTTTTATTATGTTGTTGTGCAAGGAAAACTTTGGATTTGCCTTTTTGAGTTCTGCTGCCATTTGAGTAATTTTTGAGTAATTTTGGGAAAACCCGTTGTTTACGGAGCATTGACTTTGATCTGAATTATTTAGAACTGTACGCCCTTTGAGGTGATTTTTATTATGTTTAAAATATTACTTTGTTAAATGTGAATGATTTACCATTATATTTTTGGGGTAGAAAAGGGTGTTATAGAATGCACACTTCACGTCCATCTGACATGTGTGCCAATTATTCATATTTGCTAGACCAATAACCAATCTGATTGTTTCAATCCTAGTAACAGGTGCAAAAACTCTATCGAAGTTGTTCCTTCCTTCTGAATGAATCCTTTCGCCATAAGTCTCGCCTTGTGTCGAGTTACTTCTCTTTTAGGATTCACATTCACCTTGTAAACCCACTTCACATCAATTGCCTTCTTGCCTTGAGGCAAATCGATAAGTGACCAGGTGTTGTTGACTTCATTGGAGTCTAACTCCTCATTCATTGCTTTCACCCACTTCGAATTTTTCAATGCCTCAGCTGCATTGACTGGTTTGACATCTATGTAGAAAGCATGGTATACCGGCTCACCTTCTTCATCGACCATATTATCTGATGTAATCACACATTCTTGCAACCTTGCAGGCATGTGTCTTGTTCGTCGAGGTCTGCGTGGGCCAGCTTCATCTCTGACTTGTTCTTGTCGAACTTCACTTTTAACTTCAGTGGTTGGTTCTTCACGAGAGATTCTCACTGGATCCTTCTTGACATTCTCAGTCTAATCCCATTCTTTAAGCTCATCTATGATCACATCCCTACTAATCACTACTTGCTTATTCACTGGGTCGAACAACTTGTAACCTCCAGTCAAATGATATCTTATCAAGATCATCTGATCCGACTTATCATCAAGCTTCCTTCTCAACTGATCTGGCACGTGTCTACGTGCTATAGATCCAAACACCTTCAAGTGACTGAGGCTAGGCTTGACACCAGACCAACATTCTTCTGGTGTGATTCCTTCAAGCTTCTTTGTCAGACATCTGTTTAATATGTATGTTGCTGTCAAAACCACTTCTCCCCATAATTCTTTGGGTAGATACTTTCCATTCAACATACTTCTCACCATGTTCACGATGGTTCTGTTCTTTCTTTCTGCAATTCCATTTTGCTGTGGAGTGTAGGGTGACACCACCTCATGCATAATCTCTTCTTTTTCACATAATGTATCGAACTCTTTTGACACATACTCTTGTCATACCCTAAATTTTCCCGCCGACTTTTATAAATATTTTCGTTTTATTTTCTATGTTACTTTTTTCTCTTAATTTAATGTCGTTTAGACACGTGTCTACTCCCGATTGGGCGTTTTTCAAATCTCGACTTTTTTGCCCAATAGGAGTAAGACACGTGGCCTAAGGGTATTTTCGTAAATTTCAATCCTTTTAATTTCTTCTTTTTTTCTTTGTAAATATCAATTTGTTTATTATTTTTGTTTTAGCATGTATATTTTAAATAGGTTTTATTTTATTATTTAGATTTAGAATTAGTTTAATAGATTTTTAATAGAAATAAAATTTTAAGTAGATAGATTTGTAATTAATTTAGAAATAAACTTTTATTTTTAAGATTTAATAGTTTTTAGAATTATTTTTATTTTTAGGATAGAAATTTAGTTTTAATTATTAGTTTTATATAGAATATTTTTTATGATTTTATTTATTAATTAGTTCTTATTTATTTGTTTATTTTATTTTTATTTATTTATTTAAATTATTTATTGTTAAATTAAGATTATCTTATTTTTAGTTTAGTATAGATTTAATTTTTTAAATAGATTTTTAATTATTAATTAGATTATTAGTAATTAGTTATTATTTTTTATTTATTTATTAATTTAGCTTTAGATTAGTTTTAGAGTTTATTTTAATTAGGATTATTATTATTAGATTAGGAGTTAGTTAATTAGGGTCAATTGTTTTTAATCAACATTTTTCTTTGTTATTAATTATCATTACCAGCTTTTCCTTCAATTAATAGTTAATCCCACCATTACCATTCATTAACCAACGCCATGTGTCATCACCCTATATAATGCGTCACTATTCACTTTCTCCTGTGACAAACTTCAGCCTCCAAACCCTAAACATGAACACCATAACCTTCAATCTCAAACAAACATCCATCTGAAACCCAGAAATCGTCCAACCGTCTTCTTTGCTAGAAAACTCAATCTCAACAATCTTCAAATGTTCAACACGTCTTCACAACCTTCAAACGTCCTACCTTCAACTCGAATCACTCAAACTCCCTTCTTCGATCTCCCTTGTTCACCATCTTCATTTACCAAAGTTTTTCCCCAAAACCTTCATTACCCATAATAATGAAACCGCAATGAATCGAACCCAGACGAAACTCAACCCAGTCGTGAACCTCAACTTAACAACCTTACGCAATAATCTCAGCCGCCATTAACCCTTCAACAGAAACCCATTTTTTCTAGCCTCCAAACAACTCATCTTCTCCAACCCATAATCCCACTATAACCCATTCCTCCATTTTCAGATCACCACTATCCCTAATACTTGTCGCGAAAACCTCACCCAAAAGCTCCGCCCAAAAACCCAAAATTCCTCATCCACTGAAACGCATCTTCAAACTCCACAACAAAACCATTCGAAATCAGAGAAACATAATGAGAAGGAGACGAAGAAAGAGTGACTGAGACGTACAAAATACCCAGTGAACTTCTTTTCGCTTTTGTTATTGGGCATTTTTTGCCTTTTAGGTCGATGACGAAGTTTCCATAAATCGATTACTAAGTCAATACATTGATAAGTATCGTTGGATCCGAGACCCACTTCTTTACCACTTCGCATTTTCATTACAATTTTTATTTTCGAACCGATGAAGTCTCCGATTCGTAAAACGTTGATTTTTCGAGGATGTTGAAACCTTCGTTATTTCAAATCTAAGGAGAATGACCATTTTGGTCATTTTCCTTACTTTGGGATCGCGAGAGGTTCTCTTCGATTAAATTAGCTTAAAGTTTGCGATTAAGACGAGGTTTGAGTTTTCTCGACTTTCTCCTCTTTCTCACTTTCCGACTTTATTTCACTTCTATCTTTTAGGTTGATGACGACATTTCCTTTGATTCTCTGTCAAATTATTGATGAGAAATGAAGGATCTGAGACCGACGTTTTCTCTTCTTTCTCATTTCCGACTTTATTTCATTTCACCTTTTTGGTCGATGACGAGACCGATTTTTCTTTTTCCGACTTTATATCACTTGTCGCTTTTTTTGGTCGATGACGATACCACCATCATTTATCTGTCAAATTGTTGATGAGAAATGAAGGATCCGAGACCACCTCTTTTCTCTCCTCATTTCTTATTCTTTCGATTTTATTTTTGACTTGTTGGATCGATGAAGTTTTGTATCCGCAAGCGTCAAATTTTTGAAGTCGATAACCTTCCCGATTTCAAATCTATGGAAGATGACCATTTGGGTCATCTTCCTTACTTTGGGATCGCGATAGGCTACCTTTGATTAATCGACATTTTGTTTGCGATTATGACGAGATGCCATTCTTTCGAGTCCCGATTCAATTCACTAACCAATATACAACTGCTTTAATTTCTGTCAAATATTAACTGCTTTATTTTTCAATCATCTATATTCTTGTACATATTATATATTCGGTATATTATTATTATCCTGTAAAAATTCAACTAACTTGTACATTCTTTTAAAACACTTAATAAATATCAAACCATAAAATCCTAATTGGTGGATTGTTGGCTATCAGTTTCCTGTATATATCTATCTCTGTTTTTCATCTCTTTGCAGGTTCTCAAAAACATCTTCAATAAAGGAATCGAGCTCTCTTCGTATTGAATTAAAGAGAGAGGATTGAGTGTAGACTTCTTCCTCTCTGAGTGTCGAGATGCTCACTGTAGTGTGTGTGGTTTCGATACTCGTCTTTCAATACGAAGACGCTTGTATCTCCACCTCCCATTTTCACAACTTCCTTCAAACCTCTCCTCCTAAAACCTTGGCCCCGCACAGAGTATGTTTTCAAACCTTTCCTCCTAAAAAACCTTGGTCTCGTACCGAGTGTTTTCAAACCTTTCCTCCTAAAAAACCTCGGTCCCGTACCGAGTGCATTTTCAACCATTTTTCTCCTAAAACCTCGGTCCCGTACCGAGTGCATTTTCAAACTTCTTTTCACAACAAAAACTTGAATGGTCGTGGAGTGGTTAGGCGTATGCCTTCTCCTATTCCGAGTGCTGACATTTACCGTAGGGTTTACAGTCGCCAAAGCACTTACCATTCAAAACTAAAAACACTTTAATAAGAGAGTGAAGTTATCTTTGCATTGAATTAAAAAGAGAGGATTAAGTGTAGACTTCTTCCTCTCCGAGTGTCAGGATACTCACTGTAGTGTGTGTGGTCTTGATACTCGTCTTTCAATACGAAGACGCTACGTTCGCCACACCATTTTATAACAAAAACTTTAAGATAAATAATTGGGTACTACCCACAAGGGGTTACTATCCGAGGACCTATATCGCCCCCTAAAAACAGTCTCACCAATCAAATTTGACTTCTTGCCTCGCATGGCAAAAACCAATGTCTTTCAAAAAGGATATGTTACGTTCGTTCTATCACAAACAGGTAACGCTTAAGTCTCCTTACATGCGAGAAGCAATACACCTAAACTGCTAGAATGCGCACGATAACATCATCCACAAAAACACACCAGTTACCCGTAGTATTACGAACTACGTCGCTCTAATTTCTCTTGCATGTTGAGAATACGTAGGCATAGGATTGCAATATCCTAGCGAGCACTCTTTTCATTTTCCCACCCTTTCCTAGAAATGCATGCTACGTCCGTTCTACCGCAAACAAGTAACACTTAAGTCTCCTCACCTGCGAGCAGCAATACACCTAAACTGCTAGAATGCGCACGATAACATCGTTTACCAGATCTCCCTCACAAACCGTAGGCCGAACTATAGCTGCTATGATTCTTTACTTTGTCGAGTAAAGATACGTAGACACAAGGACCATAATCCTTGTCGAGCAAACTCCCCATATATCTGTAGTTCCCCGAACTACGTCGACTCTGACTTTCTCACATCAGTTGAGAATACGTAGGCCTAGGACCGCGAAGTCCTATCGAGTCCTTTCTTCCCCCGTTACCTCTCTTTCCCTTGTTTTTAAACCTTTTCTCTCTCCCTAGTAACACTCATAGAAATCGATAACTTTAAGCAAATACCTTCACACATCGACAAACAAATGGTTCCCATCGAGTACGATGGATGCGAGGGGTGCTAATACCTTCCCTTCGCATAACCGGCTTCCGAACCCGTTCATGGTTGCGAGACCATCTTATTCGTTCCTTTCTTAGGGTTTTCTCAATATTTTCCCTTCCTCTCATGGGATAAATAAAGTTCGGTGGCGACTCTTTTGTCCTTTCTTTTCGCCTCCCCGTCGTTTCATTTTTCGAGTAGCGACAACTCTCCACCACCATCAGTCATAAAAAAATTCAGCTTTCGACCACTCTGTCTTTCGACCGTAGATTTGAATATAGCAAATACCTCAATCACATCACTTTTTTTTAATGAGGTAAGTCCATAACTTTCGACTGTAATTACCTATGAACGTGACAAAGTATCTGTTGCGTGTAATCTAATCCACCTAGATTGGACCATATATATTAAAGTATATGACTTCCAGAATTGCCTTCGACTTCCTTCCTACATCCTTGCTGAAGCTATTCTTGTGTTGTTTCGATTGAACACACTCTTCACAAACTTCACTTGGAATGTCAATTTCAGGTAATCCTGAAGCCATATTTCTCCTCTTTAGCTCTCTGGTGTCATTGAAGTTGAGATGGCCTAGTCGAAAATGCCATAACCATTCATCTCTACTGGCTGCAGTTGCTAGACAATTGTGCTCCATCACATTGGGTTCAATCTTGAAGGTCCTATTCTGAGACATTAAAGCCTTCAAGATTAACCTACCACCTGCGTCGAGAACTCTCACCATCTTGTCTTTGATCTACACTTAGTAGTTCTTTTCGACTAGTTGTCCTATACTGAGCAAGTTACTCTTCATGCCTGGTATGTACAACACATTGGAAATTGTTGACCTCTTGCCATCTTTCCTCATAAACAAAACATCACCAATATCTTCAGCTGCTAGAGTATTGCCATTTGCAAATTCACCATGTTCTTTGACGAAGGATTCATGTTAATAAACTAATCTTTCCTTCCAGTCATGTGTGATGAGCATCCTGAGTCCAAGTACCACTGGTCTTGGAATCTCTCTTCGTCTCTTGTTGTAACCATTACTTCTGACAATTGATGAGCATCTTGATTCTTCTTCTTTTCTCAACATTCACTAAAATAGTGATCATACTTCTGACAATTGAAATACTGAATGTGACTTTTGTCAAACTTTCGTCCACCACCTATTCCTCTACCTGCAACACCACTTCTTTGGTTGCCTTGGTTCCAGGGTTTTCTTTGATTCGACCAGTTTCCTTCCTGTTGATTTCGACCAGTCAAATTGTTATAGCCTCATCTACCTTTGTTGCCATTCCAGCTTCCTTTTCCTTTCCTTTCCTTTTCTGACTATGCTTACAAAGTCATATCACTCTTCGACTTTCCTACAACTCTCCCAGCCATCCTTTGTTCATGAGACTCAAGCGTCTCTTAAAGCTCTTCCTTCGTCAATGTTGACAAGTATTACGACTCTTCTATGGCTACTACGACATGGTCAAACTTTGGAGCCAACGACCTTAAGATCTTTGCAACAACTGATCTTGATGTCAACACTTCTCCATATACCTTAATTTGATTCACCAGCTTTGTAACTCTAGTGAAGAAATGTGCTATACTTTCACTTTCTTCTATCTGAAGCAATTCATAGGTTCTCTTGTGAGTTTATAACCTCACCTTTTTCACCTTTTCTGTGCCTCCAAATGACTTTTCAAGAATCTCCCACGCTTTCTTCGCTGATTCTATATCACTAACCTTTTCAAAATTATCTGGATCTACAAATTGATGGATTGTAAAGAGAGCTTTATAATCTTTCTTCTTCAATTCTTTGAATGCAGCCTTTTCTTGATCCGTCGCGTTTTCTGCAAGCGGTGTTACTCATCCTATCACAAGATCCCAAAGATCTTTATAACAGAAAACCACCTTAATCTGCTTGCACCAATTCTCATAATTATCCTTCTTGAGAATTGGAAAGTTTGTCGAAAAGTAGCCGTTTGGATGATTCATTACCATCACGATTTTCCTTCCTTAAAAAATCGAAGCTCTGATATCAGATGTTGAAAATTCAAGCATAACCTGTGGAGAATTTCACTCAATCAATCTTGATCTCAATATTGTTTCAACTCACGTAATGACAATGAAAGAAAATTTTAGAAAGAAAGAAAGAAAGTAAACGTTGGAGAAGAAGAAGATGAACAATTTTCTGCAGAGAACTCTCTGCCACAAACTGTGGAAATTCTGTTATTTCACTTACAACTGCAAACTGTGAATTACAAAATATGATGAGGTGAGATGTTTACAAAATAAGGGTTTCTCCCTATTTATAGATTTAGGTTAACTTACACCCCAAGCCAAAGCCCAAACTATAAAAGTCCAAAAATATATAATCTAATCTTTCTAAATCAAATATGATATTTCTAAATCTAATTTAATCTTTCTAAAACAATGAATTATATATTTAACAAAAACTGCTCCAGTATCTCTACAATCTATGTCCGAGGGAGTCTTTATAAATACTTTAGTCTTAGGATTAAAAAAGATCTCCAATTTCTCACAGAAACAGATATGCAAAGCTTTTCACCAATTTGCATGAGCAAGCCCTACATGTTTTCCAAATACCCTAAAAACCATAAACATTTCTACATATACAAGGCTATCTTATTGTACTTTTTAGCAAGTACAATTGACGCCCACCATGAAACCAGACAAAACTGACTTGGGCATCAAGTTCTCTTTCATACCAAGACAAGGAAGATGATGATGGCGATAACAATGGTGTTGGTGGAGAGGATAGAAGCATGGAGCAACTCAAAGATGTTTATAGGAAATTTCTTTACTCATTACGCCACACTCGTCGAAATTAGGTTTCCGTTCAACAGTCATCACCCATTTTTTCTTCTTCTCATATCATTATCCATTGAGGTTTAAGATATGATTCTAATTCATCCTCTTATTATGAAAAATATTTCATGTCTTCTCCAAATTCCACTACTTTTCTAACCCTCAACTATCTACCATCGCCATAACTAGGTGTCAACAGAGAGGATTAAGTCGGTTGTCGGGTCGCAACTAAGACGACTCTTTAAACTACAACATTAGAGCGTTCCACATAATATATTGGTGAAGAAGATTGGCGGCAATCAGTCGTATGCACGCGAGGACAAAAATTGATTCATTGTTTTTGAACCAATCAGTGTGTGTTCGAAAAAGAGGGTAAAGTTTAGAAATCCCATTCAGAAGAAAAATGATACATAACATGCAATTGACCTTTTAGCATCAGAGTATGCATTCAACTAATGACCCACTAAGTCTACCACTGACCCGGTGACCAAGTGTTTTGACTAGATTGAACATTGGTTTGAATTTTAAAACACTTTTATTTTACGAGCAGATGTAAGGTGGGTCAAAATGGAATAAACGGTCCTTATACTATAAAAAAATTGACAGGAGAATATCTTAAAAACAAATTGTTCTGATTTTGACCGACGCTTACTCCATATAGACTCAACGAGAGAAAGGTTCATCATAAAAGGCTCAAATATCCTCACAAAACAACTGAGACTGTCAGATCAAGACAATAAAACATTTAAGAAGACATGTCTTCTGATACGGGTGCCCTCTAATGAGACGGATGCCCTATAATAAAAGGTTATAGGGACACAAACATTGTAATCATGAATAAAAGCTTAACTAAAGTTTTATATTCAATTACATATTATTCTAACTCTAAATATCTCTCACTTTTTATCGTTAATGACTTGAATGTCCAATTTATTTATTTTTTATAAAAAATGAGATAAATTAATTAAATATTTGTTTATTAATGATAGTAAACTAAATATTTATTG
Organism: Lathyrus sativus; assembly: GCA_963859935.3. Classification (NCBI taxonomy): domain Eukaryota; kingdom Viridiplantae; phylum Streptophyta; class Magnoliopsida; order Fabales; family Fabaceae; genus Lathyrus; species Lathyrus sativus. The sequence continues at coordinate 755,740,974 of OZ012735.1, forward strand.
ATCATTTAATAAAAATAATATATTTTCTTCATAAAATCCATGTATTCAGAATTTAAAAATAAATACGTGTTTGGTTAAAAAATCGTGTTTTTAATGTTAAAATTGTAAAATATGAATTCATCAGTCTTATGTATTATTATTTTTTGGTTACAACTTTTATGTATTATTTGAACACCTCTTTTTTTTAATTCTAAAATTTAAGTGTACAAAATTTAAAAATACATTTTCAAATCCTATTAGGATAGATTCAACACATTATATATTAAGCTTATTTCTTTCTTTTTTTTAATATTTAATATTATTTGAATTCTAAAACCAAAAGCATGTATATATATTGAAAAATATATACTCAAATTCTAAAATTTAAGACAACATAATATTAGAGTTTCGATGGGTGCCATAAGTGGGGAAAAATATTCTACCTATTTTATGATATAATATCTTCAGGTAAAAACAACTCTCCTAATTTTCAATAGTTTACTATCATGTTAAAAGTTAAAACTCTCGTTAATTGTAATAATAACTATTTTATATAATTCTAAAAATTTGATTTTTGAATTCAAGATTTAGTTTGATTTAGAATAGTTGAAATTTTATTAAATTGGAAAGTTTTTGATCTGACCTGATCAGAAGGGAATCAATGGACCGCCACACACTTTTGATTTGTAACTTGTTCACCGGTGGTAAGGAGGAGGAGAGGGGTGTACCTGCAAGACACTCTGATGCCAAAATGAGAAAGGACCAGAGTGAAGCAAATACAGAGAGAAGATGTAGAGAATAACATACCTGGCCCTCTGGTGAAAGAGAGTATTTATAGAGAGACCCCAGCGCAGAGCCAACAATCACTTGTGTGGGCTGGATTGTCAGGCCCAACCCAAGTGACTGCTAGGGCTTACGTGGCGTAGTGAAGACCAGCACGTGGTCTTCCCCCTAATTCAACCGTCCCGTGATCTCTAGAAGGGGGTTGACAAACTCTCGTAGAGGTGGGTGGTTGGATGAGGACGTGTCCCCGCAGAGGGGGGCACGTGGAGAACGTGTGGAGGACACGTTGTTCTGCTCAAAGGAGGAAAGATTCTGCCCGCCGAGGGCAGTGTCTGGCCGACGAGACCCCTGTGCACGACGTGGATGATATGGGCCCTTTTGGGCCTTCCCAAGTATCATTGGGTTGGGCTTGTCCGGTCAAACCAGGGCCCAAACTAGAATATGAGCCCCCCAAGTCGTAGCTCCGAGGAGAGGGAGCGAGGACTTAATGACGTTGTCGGACAGGAAGTATGCGCGGGGAGAGATTTCATACGTGTGTGTTTCTTGAAGGGGCGCGAGCATGACCGTCTTCGGGTGGTCGGGCTTATGCCACATGTCAAACATTGGACGAACTATGCGGGGTGGCTACCCTAGGGCATTCAAGTGCCTAGGGACGCTTCGAGTCCCGCGTCGGGGTATAAGCAAGTGAGCCCCCGCCCCGTTCCCCATTTTTGCTTCTGCTCTCTCCTACCCGTGATGATTCCCTTGTTCGTATTCGCATCAACGCTGCAACCACCGTCGTGTACTCCGCCGATACCAGTAAATCGGTAAGTTCCTTTTCCTTGCTTTTTTCCTATTTCGTGTGTTTAAGCCGTGGTCGGGGCGTGTTTAATTCCCCGAGGAGGGAGAAGAATCTCTGCCGCAATAGGCGGTGGTTTTCTAGGTTTAGGATGAACGCGTCGAGGACGTGCGACGTGGTAGTTTGAATTCACTGGGGACAAATACTAGTTTAGATGAACACCCCGGGGACGAGTGATAGAACTACATGAATGCCCCGGGGAGGATATGTGGGCTGGATGAATCCCCCAGGGATGGAAGATGGGGTTGTGAGCGTTTCCCGGGGAAGACGAGGGATGTAGGATGAATTCTCCGAGGACGAATGCCCGGGTGGCTCTTACAATCGTTGCGGGTGTTGTCCCCGTCGCCCTTTCACTTGACCTGCGGTGGAAGGGTGGATTTGATCTTGGACATCGAATTCACCATTTCCTTCTGCTTTTCAGGTGTTAATGACGTCGTGGGTCCCAGGGACCATGGATGTTGACGAGGAGCCAGAAGTTCCCACAATCGAGGACAAAGTTCGCCCGGTCGTGGAATGGGTGGCCGAGGAGCCTCTGACTACGCCCTCGTATTTTGCAGACGACCAGACCGGTGCTTTCACCACTATAAAGGACAGGCGCGTGAACGAGCCCTTAAACTGGCAGGTGTATCGGCCTCGCGAGCACCACCGCATCTGCTCGTCGTTTGGAAAGATGCGGTTCCCCATGTACTAGTTCTTTTTTCAGGAAGCCGGGGTCAGGCTACCGTTTACGGACTTCCAGTTGGGAGTCTTCGACTGGTTACGGTTATCCCCCTCGCAGCTGCATCCCAACGCCATCGCTTTTGTCCGGGCCTTTGAGCTCGTTTGCAGATATCTAGAGGTCGGGGCCGCGCTGCCGCTTTTCTTCCGTCTCTTCCATCTGCAGAGACAGACGGTGGATGGTCGACAGAGATGGGTCTCGCTGAAGCAGTCAAAGAAGGTTTTTCAGACTTACATGGATTTCGTCCGTGATTTCAAATCCCGCTTCTTCGTCGTCAGGTCGGTGTCTCACGGAGCGTGCTCCTCGTTGTACAGGAGAGGGGAACGAATTGTGAACGGGCAGTGGGAGGACGTCTTGATCCCGAAGGTGCCTCTGGAGCGGGCTGAGGAACATTTCGCGAAGGGTACTGACCGATATATAGTGCGGGCGGGGACCTTGGACGAGGAGGACCTGGCCAGTTATCAAAAGATAGTCTCGTTTGGCCAGCCTGCCCCCGTCGAACCTGGTGACGCCTGATGGTAGATATATTCGCGACAGTGAAGGGCGCGTTTGTCAGAAGCAGAGGCTGATTAGTATGAAGGCTCTGCTCAAGTGTTCGTCGGAGGAGGAGGCCCTTAGTTACCTAGGTGGTGACCGTCTCCCCTTCCCCTGACTCCTCCGTTTTTATTCGTTTGCTGACATCTTTCTTTCGTTTTGCAGGGAGCATGTCTACTACCAAGGAGAGAGTGAAGAAGTTGGCCGCCTCGAGACTCGCTGCTAAGGTCGGGAAGACACGGGTTTCCCAGGTGGTCGGGCAAGCCTCTGCCGATCAGGGAGGCAGGGGTTCCTCTTCGTCGCCCTAGAGCAGCCAATCCCCATCATCTCAACGGGCTGCTAAGCGGGCTAAGATTCACCAGCCCGAGGGTGTCGTCGACTTGATGGAAGGGTTTTTTGAGGAGGGATTCCTAATCTCGTTGTGCCATCAGCATCCTGGCTTCTTTCATGGTGCTAGGTCGCCAGCCGTACCGGTCGGGGAGGCAAAGAAGGTTCTCGGTTTGGACCGGGCTACTCGGAGGCAGGTTTTGACCGAGGATTTGGCTGCCATGATGCGGGTGTTCTCGACGGGCTTGGTCCTGAGTGATGAAAGTCGTTCCTCAGCCGAGCTGGCCAAGCTGCAGGGTGATCTCACTTTCGCGCAGTCGTGGCTGACCAAGCTGACCAGGGAGTTGGAGAAGAGTCAGGAAGATACCGCTGCGCAACGCAAGAGGGGGGAGAGTGCCGAGGAGAAGCTGAAGGCTACGGAGGAGGAGGTGCAGGCTGTAACACGGTGGGAGAACTGACTTTAAACAATGTTGCGGATAGCAAGAGTCGCCACCGACTTTTATTTTATCCATAAGGAAAGGTTATAAAAGAACAGGAAAGACCTTAGAGAATATTTTGGGTCCGGGGGGTAGGTTATGAAAAGGGAAGGTGTTAGCACCCTTTTCATCCATGGTTATCCATGGGCTCTTAGGTACTTAAGCTCACTTTTGAATTGTTTTGAAATTGTAGTGTGTGAATAGAAAATTTTCAGAATAGTTAATAAATAATCCATGTAAGGATGTGTTAAGAACTTGTTTGAAAACTTGTTGAAAATTTGTTTAAGTGCGAAACAGTTTTGAAGTGAGCAAGCACCTAGGAGTAACCTACCCTAATGTTTAAAGGTCCTTCTTATTCTTCATTCTTTCCTTTAGTAAGACTATCCCTACTATAATGGAGTAGGTAGTCCTTACTTTGGATGTTAAGGGGTATGTGAGGGACAATTTGATTTTGAAGGCCATTGTGGGATGTAATAAGCACATATAAGGGACCATCATCATTTTTCGAAAGGGACTTGATTCGTAAAGGCAACCATAAGGGACTTTGATGATTTTTTTATTTGAGGGACTTGCTTTATACACCCCACTTAACCATTATTCGTAGGCAACTTGAGGGATATCCTTAGGAAGTGAGACGGCGATTAAAATCGACTTACGTGTGTGACGTGTTTATTTTAATTATCTTTATTTAAAAGTGATCTAAATTTATTTTAATATTACATACATGTTGTTACACTCCCTAATTACTAACCATGATAATAATTAAATAATTAAACAACTTTACATCCAAGAAACAATTACAAAATAATAAGCAAAATAATTAAATAGCAAAGATAAATAAAATATAAATAAGCAATAATAAATAATAAAGGGGGTTAATTCTAAGTTTACTCGGCAAGACATCGCATCTTGTGCCTACGTATCCTTACGGGAGTGGAATCAGAGTAATCGTAGTTCCCCTCAATAGGGAGGTTAGAAACTTCTTGACTGTGGTCAAGGTCTCAAGGGGAATAAACGCATCTTAAGGATACGCTTACGTGGAGTGTAGAAACTCCAAATCTCTACGTTGAAATGTTAAGTTGTAATTAGGGTTAAATTAGGGATTCCACGGCGGGAAACCCTAAAATGAGCGCGGCGGCTCTTTGACCTAATGCTAAGGGTAAAATTGTAATTTTGCCTGCGGCGAGGCATTTGTGAAAATTAGGGTTTGTAGTTTGTAGTTTTGAGGATTTGAAATTGAATGTGTGAAGTTTTACGGACTATTGGCGCGGCGGCCAAACAGTTAGACCTAACCTTCGGATGTGTGCAATGTGACAGAAATAATAGTAAACGCGTGAGATAATTGAATCATGCAAACAGAGAGATAATGTCATAATTTAAACCATGCAAGCAGAAATTTAAAGGCAGAATTTAAAGAGCGATTGTTAAGTTCGCGAGGTTACATGAGAGGAGCAGATACAATATGATAATGAAATTTGAATTGAACAATAATAAAATAAAATAAATAACGGTTCTAGTTATTATTTTAAAAAAAAGATTTTAGTTATTATTTTAAATTTATCTAAAAAAAAGTTTTTCTTAAAAATAATAGGTTTTCATATTAATTTGGAAAAGATGTTAATGTTATTTATTTTAAAAAAACAGATTTTTATATTATAACAAGTTTTAATAAATTAATGATAACAATAATAATAATGGTAATAATAATGATAATAATGATAATAATAATAAATAATGATAATAATAATACTAATAATACTAATAATAATAATAATAATAATAATAATAATAATAAAGCAATAATGAATTTTAAATGTGCCAAATAACCCAACAATGTTGCTAACGCAAAAATGCGCTCATCGCAACCAGATCTAAATCGGACGAAACAAAATTTATCGCAAAGAAAAAGAAATTAAGCAAAGAATAGTATTATTGCTCACACAAAAATGCGATCATCGCAACCAGATCGAACTAACACAAATGTCACGCGTCATGCACACAAATGTGCAAACATCGTATCGACATAATTCGATCAAAAATCTTATATATATAAACTCTAACAATTTAAAAATTATATATATATATAAACGTAACAGTAATAGATAAAGAAAAAGAAATAATGGTAATAGATGAAGAAAAAGAAATAACGGTAAAAGATGTAGAAAAAGAAATAACGGTAAAAGATGAAGAAAAAGAAACAACAGTAATAGATGAAGGAAAAGAAATAACGGTAAACGATGAAGAAAAAGAAACAATAGTAATGGATGAAGAAGAAAACTAAATAACGGCAAACGACACTCACTCCTCTTAGGTTTTTTCCATTCTCCCCCTTTTTTCCAACAAGGCAACACATGTATATATAGGGAACAAATTAGGGTTAACACCAAATTGTCAATAATGTCCCTAAAGCCCATTTTAAAGCCCAAACTAAATAATTAGTTAAGAAAAAATAAAATTTAAATAATTTAAAATAATTAAAATAAACTTAAAATAAAAACTAATAATCCTATTGATTCCTAAAATAAAAAATATTATAAAAAGAACAAAATTTTTTTCAATATTTTTTATTTTATGATTTTTTGGATATTTTTATGAATAATTTAGAAAAAAGTGAAAAAAATAATATTTTAAAAAATGATTTAATTAAAATACGAAAATAATAATTAAATAATAATAAAAAACTATTTTTGTTATTTTTTTAATGAAAGATAGAAAAAATTTAGAGTAAAAATAATAAAAAACAAAAAAATGACAAAGGTGAGATTCGAACTCTCAACCTCTCACACTCATAACTCCTTACACATGTCCTCCTGCCAATTGTGCCATTTTTACTTTTTAGAAAAAAATGCATGCCATATGATATTTACCTGCAAAAAGTCAAACGACTCTCTTTGATGTTGGCAAAAAAAAATCATGAAGTTTGACTTTGGTTTGACCACAGTTGACCTCAGTTTGACCTTTTAACTGCATTGACTGCTTTTGACTTATCTGATCATCTGACTGAGCAAACTTTTGAGAAAAGTCTTGAAACTTGACATGGGGGTTCTTATACACATATAAGATGTTATGAAGCTCACTTGAAGTCTTGGAAGTCCATTTAGCCTGATTAAAGTCAAAACCCTAGTTTTGGATGCACTGCTTAGGAGGTGCATTGTCTGAGGGAATTGTCAACTCTTCTGACCAATTGTGAATTTTGTGAACCTTGTGAACCTTCTTGGAACACAAAGTCTTGTATTGTGAGGGCAAATTTTGGGGTGCAACAGCTGCCCCTGTTCAATTTTCTGAAACCTGAGGGGTTAGATTGGTATATTTGCCAGTCGTAACCTGGAAGGTTGAAGGGGATTGAACACAAAAGCCCAAAAATTTGCACTCACCAGTGCATGGAGTGATATTGATGGTTGGTTGAACATGATTGAGTGGGCTTAAAGATGCCACTAGGGGAAAGTTCTTCAGTAGTATAATGAGAACTGTCAGGAGTCTGGAGTAATACTGATGTAACAGCATGTCTTCATGAGGATAGAGCAATCAATAATGATAACCCTAAAGCAGTCTTGAAGTGATAAATCTGACCTCAGGAGGATAGAGCAATCAATAGCTCTAAAGCAGTCTTGAAGTAATAATGGCTTCAGGAGGATAGAGCAATCAATAGCTCTAAAGCAGTCTTGAAGTAATAGAATGGCTTCAGTAGGATAGAGCAATCAACAGCTCTAAAGCAGTCTTGAAATAATAATGTGATATGTCTTCAGGAGGATAGAGCAATCAATAGCTCTAAAGCAGTCTTGAAGTAATGATTTCAGGAGGATAGAGCAATGGATAGCTCTAAAGCAGTCTTGAAATAATAATGTAATTTCAGGAGGATAGAGCAATGGATAACTCTAAAGCAGTCTTGAAATAATTAGATGGCTTCAGGAGGATAGAGCAATGAATAGCTCTAAAGCAGTCTTGAAGTAGTAATATGACCTCATGAGGATAGAGCAATGAATAGCTCTAAAGCAGTCTTGAAGTAATAGGATGATTTCAGGAGGATAGAGCAATCAGTAGCTCTAAAGCAGTCTTGAAGTCATGAGAGGCTATCAGGAGGATAAAATAACCCTGAGGTTACAATAAAGCAGTCCCAAAGTAATAAGAAGCTCATCAGGAGGATAAAGTAACCCTGAGGTTACAATAAAGCAGTCCCAAAGATCATAAGATTGTTTGTTGGATAATTAACCTGAAAACAAGGTAGCATTCTGTATAACAACATTAGTTTATGCTTTATGTATGCATGTATGACATGATGCACTTAGGCAATGTACTATAGACATATATGTTATGGTATGATGTAAATGATGTATGTATGCTATGACACTGCTGGAAGTGTCTGGATATCCTTGTATAACAACTGCTGGCCAAGAAAAATAAATCCCGATTCGTTGTTGAAGAATATATAACCCTCCGTCTGCTGGGGATAACAAGGTATAGATAACCTCCCGTTGTTGGGGATAACAAGGTATAGATAACCTCCCGTTGTTGGGGATAGTAGGGTATAGATAACCTTCGTTTTCGTTTGATAGTAGGATAAGTATAACATCCCGTCTTCGTTCATCGTGCCCTTATTGGAAAGTAATTTCCCGTATATCCGTATGAGGATAAAAGAGATGGATATAAATTCCAGGGGAGATTAGACTTTGTGAAAATGGATTAGTCCTACTGATGGTTTGTAACTGTCTTGTAAAGATGAACCGGCGAAGCTTCGTTGAAATCCTTCCCTCGTTCGTCCTTAGTAAATACTATTACTGCATTTTCATGCATTTCTGGTAAACATCAATCATATTAAAAGCATACATGCATTTCTGGTAAACATCAATCATATTCAAAGGCATACATACATTCAAACACAACCAATGGACGTTTCGCTTATGTAAATAGGGTAAAAGTGAATCTGGATTCAAAAGATGGAATTTATTTATATCAAAAGTGACCCATACACGGGTAAGTTTGTACAAGGAGACATAAACCCTAGTAAGAGAATTTTGTCATGAAGTTTTACAAAAAGAATCAGCTATGTGGGAAGTAATCCTATTGAGTTTCCATTCTACTATTGCCACTCAAGTATCTCATCTTCTTGCTGTTGAGACGGAAACGATTGGATTGAGCTTTATCTGTTTAAGCTTGAGTAAGTAGTACAACTGGTTGCAGTTTCATGAGTGATCCAAACGAGACATAGTCATACGCTTTAATCCCTAACTTTTGCCTGGATTGCCCTTTCAGGTTTTCAATCCACCGGGATACCCTTTTTTGCCCAAGCCGCCTTTTCAGGTTTTCGACTTGCCGGGTGTACATCTTTTTATATATATATCCCTAATTTTTGCCCAAACCCTTTTGGTTTGCCGGGATGCCCTTATTTTTGCCTAGGCCTGTCAACCTAGCGGGTCTTTTTTTATGCGTAGTATTTTTTAACTATGTCTGCGTTTACAGGTTGTGGGAAGTCTTCACCATCCATTGTAGTCAGTATCATGGCACCTCCTGAGAACACTGTCTTGACTACAAATGGTCCCTCATATGTTGGAGTCCACTTGCCCCTAGGATCACCCTGTGGTAATATGATACGCTTGATTACCAAGTCACCAGCCTGATATACCTTTGGCTTAACCTTCTTGTTAAAAGCTTTGATCATCCGTTTCTGGTACATCTGGCCATGACAAACTGCTGCTAACCTTTTCTCATCAATCAAATTTATCTGGTCAAGTCGAGTCTGAATCCACTCATCTTCATCCAAGCCTGCATCCTTCATAATTCTCAAGGAGGGGATCTGAACTTCAATAGGCAGAACTGCTTCCATACCATAGACTAAGGAGAATGGGGTTGCCCCTGTTGAAGTACGTATTGTAGTACGATAACCATGCAGAGCAAATGGTAACATCTCGTGCCAATCCCTGTAAGTAACAGTCATCTTCTGTAAACACATGTTCTCTGTAAGGAATGAGATTATCATGCTTTGTATCCCAATCTCCTTTAATCTGACTTACTACCAGAGCTGAATCTCCATACACCTCAAGGAACTGAATCTTCATATCAATAGCAACTTGCATACCCATGATACATGCCTCATACTCAGCCATGTTATTGGTACAATAGAAACAAAGTCTGGCAGTAATCGGGGTATGACAACCTTCAGGGGAACTAATCACAACACCAACACCATTACCATGTGCATTGGAGGCACCATCAAAAACCATAGTCCATCGGGATCCTTGTTCAGGTCCGTCATATTGTCCAGGTTCTTTGGTAACAGACATAATGTCTTCATCAGGGAACTCAAAATTCATTGACTGGTAATCATCTACTGCTTGATGAGCCAAATGATCAGCAACAACACTCCCCTTAATGGCCTTCTGAGTAGTATACTGTATATCATATTCCGTCAAGATCATTTGCCATCTTGCAATTCTTCCGGAGAGAGCAGGTTTCTCAAATATGTACTTGATTGGATCCATCTTCGAAATCAACAAGGTAGTATGGGTCAACATATACTGTCTTAGTCGGCGAGCAGCCCATGCCAAAGCGCAGCAAGTTTTCTCGAGCAGTGAGTATCTTGTTTCACAGTCGGTAAACTTTTTGCTAAGGTAGTATATTGCCTGCTCTTTTCGACCAGACTCGTCATGTTGCCCCAATACACACCCCATTGAGTTGTCTAATACTGTTAAATACATAATCAAGGGTCTTCCATCAACTGGTGGCATTAAAATTGGAGGTTCTAGCAAATATCTCTTGATTTCATCAAAGGCAGTCTGGCACTCATCATTCCATTCCATCACCTGATCTTTCTTCAACAACTTGAAGATTGGCTCACAGATGGTAGTTAATTGGGAAATAAATCTTGCAATGTAGTTCAATCGTCCCAAGAAACCTCTAACCTCCTTCTCAGTACGGGGAGCTGGCATCTCTCGTATAGCTTTTACTTTTGCAGGATCCACTTCAATACCTTTTCCACTGACAATGAAACCCAGGAGCTTTCCAGATCTAACTCCAAAAGTACACTTGTTTGGATTTAATCTCAACCTGTATTTCTTCAACCTCTCAAACAACTTGTGCAGATGATCAAGATGTTGTTCTTCATTCTGAGACCTGGCTATCATATCATCCACATATACCTCTATCTCATGATGAATCATATCATGAAACAAAGCCACCATGGCACGCTGATATGTTGCCCTTGCATTCTTTAAACCAAATGGCATTACCTTATAGCAAAAGGTGCCCCACTGTGTCACAAATGTAGTCTTCTCCATATCTTCAGGTGCCATCTTGATTTGATTGTAACCAGAGAAACCATCCATAAAAGAGAATACCTTATGCTGAGCAGTGTTGTCTACCAGAATATCAATATGAGGAAGTGGAAAGTCATCTTTAGGGCTAGCCTTGTTCAGATCTCTGTAGTCTATACACATACGTACCTTACCATCTTTCTTAGGAACTGGTACCACATTTGCAACCCACTGAGGATAAGAAGTTACGGCCAAGAACCCTGCATTGAACTGTTTCATTACCTCTGCTTTGATCTTTTCTGACATTTCAGGACGCATACGACGAACCTTCTGCTTCTTTGGACGACAATCTTCTTTCACTGGAAAACGGTGAACCACAATGTCTGTATCCAACCCTGGCATATCTTCATAAGACCAAGCAAAGATCTCCACATAGTCACGTAGCATCTGAATCAACCTGCTCTTGACACTGTCCTCTAAATCAGCCCCTATCTTGACCTCTTTTCTGTTTTCTTCAGTTCCCAGATTCATAACTTCGACTGGCTCTTCATGTGGCTGTATAGCTTTCTCTTCTTGTTGTAACAACCTAGCAAGCTCTACAGGTATTTCACAATCGTCCTCGTTTCCGTCTTCAGTTTGATAGATCGGATTCTCGAAATTGTAATTGGCAATAGTAGAACTGTTATCAACTGGATCCAGAGTGGATGAGGATCTGCATTTTAGTGACGTGGGTGTGTGTAAGAACACATAGCTGATAAAGCAAAAATAAAAGAAAAAGAAAGACAAGGAACACAATATTTACGAAAACGAAACGTCCACTGATTTTATTGAATGAAGTATGCAAATGAAATGACAACCCGTAACAAGCACACCATTGTGCCCCGGGTAAGGCACATGGCTTGAAAGTTTTTATTGTTCCAGAAATTACAAATTTAAAAACATAACACAGTAATAGTATTTACTCCTGACTAAAGGAGATAGGGATAACATCTTCAGCTTTCCAATTATTGAGTCCAGCACCCACAGTAGGAAAAATCCATGCCTCCAAGTTGTAGTCTTCATCTTGATCTCCCACAGCATTGATAACCCCTTGATTGGTGATACGAACAGCACGAGCACGACGAACAACCTTCTGGGACTCTGCAGTGAAACCCAAACCAAACTTGTCAGACTTGTATGGAATATCAGGAAGCTGACCCCAAATAGTACAACCACCTTCTTCCACCATAGCTTTTGCATCATTGAGGGAGGCCATTGCCATTGTTGGAGGGTTTCTGATGACCACAGGGACCTTCTTCACAGCAGGAGGAGTCACACAATCCTTAACAGCCCAGGGAACCACTTCAAATGACTGACATGGAGTTTCAATGTATTCACCTTCTACTTCCAGATACTTGAAAGTGTTTACATGGCTGACAAAGTATTCTTCCTCTCCAAAGACAGTAACAACTTTTCCATTCACCGGATATCTCAACTTTTGATGTAATGTGGAGGTCACAACACCTGCCCCATGGATCCAGGGACGACCAAGTAGACATGAGTACGAAGGACGAATATCCATCACATAGAATGTAGCAGTAAACACCTGAGAGCCAACCTTGATTGGAAGATCAATTTCCCCATGCACTACTCTTCTAGAACCATCAAAAGCCTTTACCACAATATTACTGGGCTTCAATACCGTATCTTCAGGACTCAGCTTGTTCAGGACTTCCTTAGGCAACACATTCAGAGAGGAACCATTGTCTATCAGCACATGAGACAGGGTAGTGCCCCTGCATTCAATTGAAATATGCAAGGCCCTGTTATGATCCCTCTTGGCAGGGGTCAAGTCAGCATCAGAAAATCCTAACCCGTTGTCATAGGTCAGGTGAGCAACACAATTCTCAAACTGGTCCATAGAAATTGCACTGGGTATATGAGCCATCTTTAGAAACTTGATCAATGACTTGGCATGAGCCTCAGAACATAATAACAGGGAGAGCATAGAAATCTTTGAGGGAGTATGCCCCAGCTGATCAACAATATCATAATCACTCTTGCGAATGATTTTCAATACTTCTTCCATCTGCTTAGAGAGGTCATCAGCAGCTGGCACATCAGTAGATACAGGCTCAATAACAGGACCCTTGCCCCGAGCATCAGTGGTGGAAGTAACAGCAGGAGTAACTGCACTCTTAGAAGCAACTGGAGGAGAGAAGACTCTTCCACTACGAGTGATCTTGCTAGATCCAGCAATATTATCAATGTCAACAGGCATATCAGGTAAAGGCTCCTGCTTGACACCATGGATGTAAACATCAGACCCATAGTGCCAAGGCACAGCTTTGTCAGATGTATAAGGAATAGGACCAGGAGTGGTAATGATCAGAGGAGCTACTCTGGCTTCAGCGACAACTTTCACAGGACCTTCAGCAGTAATCTTGATTGGGCCCTGATGAGTGATTTTAATGGGACCCTTTGAAGTGATTCTTATTGGTACTTTGTCAACCATGTCAACCTCTTCAATCTTCTTACCCTGAGTCAGATGATCCACCATACTTTCTACAGATGCTGGTCTTCTTTCAAACACTATAGTATATTTATCCATGAGACGTTGAATCCCATCTCTCAAAATGAAGCAACTATCCGGCTTATAGGTACAATATAGACAATCTTCATGACAACCTGGAAAGATCCCAGCTTGTACTAACCTCTTTTTGATAACAGACAATGGTGTGCTCAACTCCATAACTGAATAGACATGCAGATCTTCATCAATATCTTTATCAATGGCGTTGACAGTCTTCTCGTGATTTGGCATTGGAGCTGTAATCACATTTGGAGTACCTGGTGGATCAAACTCAATTTCTCCAGCATCAATCATATCCTGAATTTTGTTCTTCAAGACCCAGCAGTTATTAGTATCATGTCCTGGACAGTTTGAATGATATGCGCATCGTGCATTGGGATTGTACTTGGGAGAGGTAACATTGGGATTCTGAGGGGCCTCCCTTAGGGTAATAAGTTCAGCTTTCAACAAGTGTTGCAATGCCTGAGCCATTGACATGTTGATCTTCGTGAACTGTCTTCTAGCCCTCTGTTGGTTGCCTTGAGGCTGCTCTGTTGTTGCAGGAGTTGGATTTGAAATATGAACTGCACTAACAGACTGATGCCTTCTGTTACGATCAGGCTGACCATACACAGCATTAGATTCTTTCTTCCCAGTGGGAGGCTTCTTTGCAGCACCTGATGAAGAAGTGCCCACTTGGATCTTACCACTCTTGATACCATTCTCTACTCGCTCTCCTGTCATGATCAACTCAGTGAAGCCAGATGATGAGCTTCCAATGAGATGACTGTAAAACGGACCATTCAGCGTACACATGAACATATCAACCAACTCCCTATCAGTCAAAGGGGGTTGAACTCTTCCAGCTAAGTCTCTCCACTTCTGAGCATACTCCTTAAAGCTTTCTTTGGCACCCATAGACATGCTTTGAAGCTGCATGCGAGTGGGGGCTAAGTCAGCATTGTATTGATACTGCTTGTAGAAAGCTTCAGCAAGGTCATTCCAATCTCTGATGTTGACACTCTCCAACTGATAATACCACTCTAGCTGAGCTCCAGATAAACTCTCTTGAAAGAAATGGATCCACAACTTTTTATCAGCAGTGTGGGGTTGCATTCTTCTGACATAAGACCTCAGATGCAATTTGGGACAAGAGACCCCCTCATAGACAACAAATGTAGGAACTTTGAACCCAATGGGTATGACCACCCCAGATATCAAGCTCAAATCCTCAAAATCCAGCCCAGATGATTTCTGTAATTCCATAGCATCCATTCTATCCACCAGCATCTTGAATTTGTCTTCGTTAGGCTCATGGTAGTAGTTAGCCTCAGAATCAGAGTCCCCCATAGTGTTGTGGAGACTGCCTCTCTCCTGCTCAGATTCTTCAGATTCATAGTCTTCAACATGTTCCTTGGTCTTGACAGGACCTTTGAACCTTCTTCCCATGTTGAGCAGCCCAGCAGACCTTCTAGCCTTCTTAGTCTTCTTGGCCAGCAGTGTCTTCAATTCATCCTGCCCCTTGGATAGATTCAGGATCAGCTCTTGGAACTGTGCATTCTGTGCCTGGAGATCCTTAACTGATTGTTCAAGAGCCATTGCTGAAATAAACAGCGAGAAGATGAGAAACCTGTGCACAATTATAAACCTGTGATGCAATGATATGGGAATGCATATGCAATGTTTTCAAGGACCGCAGGATTTAAATTTGCTTAAACAAACAAGAAAGTAACTTTTTATTAGTAATAACTTGTTTTGCCTTTTAGGCTTACAAAAAATGAAAACGAAATAAGTACAAAAGATGGGGTTTTAAGTCTCCCATGGACGTTTCCTCTTTGTGTTGAGGTATGAGTTGGGGTTTCGTTCCTCATGAAGTAGCTTTGTTAGCTCTAGGATCCTTGCTTGGCTTGCTTTGTAATGAGCCTCGAAAGTATCCCTTTGCTCTTTCAGTTGGATCCATGATCTCTGCAAGTCTTCCATATCAGTAGGCATGTCTGGATGAAGGATGGTATAAGCTGTGTCTCCTTCAGCAACAGGTTCCATGGTAACTGGTAGGATGGCAGGATATGGCATCATGAGTGTCTGAGCACGAAATCGTACCCATCTGAGATAAGCCTCCATAGGAATGGTGTACTTAGGCTCCAGTGTCTTGCTGTCAATCCTGTTTACCTTTCCCCAAGCTCGTATGAATCTCTGACGGTAACCCTGAAGATCGTTGTCGTAGTCAAACACAATGCCCTGAATCAACATGTCATGTGGACTATCGCTCCGGGCGTAACCAAACTGTCGTAAAGCTAGAGATGGGTTGTAGGTGATGCCTCCTCTTATGCCTAGAAGTGGCACATTAGGAAACTCCCCACAACGGTCAATGATGGTGACATTCTCCATAGATCTGGAGCACCAATGGATGTCTGAGTGAGAAAGTGACATGATCCTCTTGGACCATCTGAACCCTTGCTCATTCTTCATTACTGAGCGAGGGAGGTGAGAGATAAACCACCTAGAAAGTAAAGGTATGCAGCACATCAAAGTTCCTCTTGCCCTTGTAGCACGGGTGTGAAGAGAATGTAGGATGTCTCCAAGTAAGGTAGGCACTGGATTGTGACTCAGGAATATGTTGATGGCATGAACGTCTATGAACTGATCAGGATTGGGGAACAACACTAAGCCATAAATCAATAAGGCTAAGATCTCCTCAAAAGTATCGTAGCTCATAGCCTTCAAGAACATTTGAGCTTTATCCACTAATACCTTGGCAAGAATACCTTTAACTCCACTTCTCGTCTCTAGAACAATGTCAGACTTCTTCAGATGTAGAGCTGCAGCAATAACTTCTGGTTTAAGCTCCTTCTCTAAGCCTGTGAATGGCTTCTGATCAAGAACAGGTATACCCAGAAGTTTAGAGAACTCCTCCATGGTTGGAACCAGCTGATAATCAGGAAATGTAAAGCAATGGTGCTTAGGGTCAAAGAACTGAAACATCACACTCATCATGTCTTCACTGAACCCTGAAGTAACTAGATCCAATAAGTGACCATGTCTCTTGTTGAACTGGGAATGATCAGGCACTAGGGAAACCAACTCCTTGAGCTTAGCAGGTATCCCTACAAAGTTGATCCTGATGGTGTTTCTACGAGCAGAAGCCATGACCTGCAACAAAGAACAAAGATAAATCCTTTGGTCCTTGAAATGGTTAGGGAAAATGATATGCTTATGATGCATGATGATGTCATGATGTCATGCTCAATCACAAACATGTGGCACACACAAACAAGTCACACCATAGCCCTAGGTTTAAAGGCTTGCATGAGGTTCAAAGGCAAGTACCCTCCCCTGAAGTTAGATGGTTCATCCTGTCCTACAAAAGTAACCAGGTTCTAAGGGATCTCAATATCATTGATCCTTCACAAGGGTGGTTGTTCAGAAGGCAACTTACTTGCCAACCAAAACCCTCCAAGTTTAAGATCTCAATGAGCGTAGTATCGAGTGTCAACCAACTTCAGTCTGCACCAAAGCCGGCTACCTCACTACTTTCTAAAGGCCAAGATGAGTTAACTAGGGTTCTAAAAGTCAGTTAGTGCATTGACAACATATGGCAGCCTCAATATTATCCTCAACTTGACTTAAGGAATATAAGCACCAGCCAAGAAGTCGCACTAACTATGGCCACCAGATCAACCGTATCGATATACGTCGTACAGTTTCCTTGGTCTATTGCCATTTACCTAAGGTACACTAGATCCGGGTTAGGACCTTTCACACATAAGAGCACCCCAACAATATAATAATAAAGCAAACAAGGCAAACAATTTAAAGTGATCTTAATTCCTAAGGGTACCCCTCTTAAATAGATCCCCAGCAGAGTCGCCAGTTCTGTAACACGGTGGGAGAACTGACTTTAAACAATGTTGCGGATAGCAAGAGTCGCCACCGACTTTTATTTTATCCATAAGGAAAGGTTATAAAAGAACAGGAAAGACCTTAGAGAATAATTTGGGTCCGGGGGGTAGGTTATGAAAAGGGAAGATGTTAGCACCCTTTTCATCCATGGTTATCCATGGGCTCTTAGGTACTTAAGCTCACTTTTGAATTGTTTTGAAATTGTAGTGTGTGAATAGAAAATTTTCAGAATAGTTAATAAATAATCCATGTAAGGATGTGTTAAGAACTTGTTTGAAAACTTGTTGAAAATTTGTTTAAGTGCGAAACAGTTTTGAAGTGAGCAAGCACCTAGGAGTAACCTACCCTAATGTTTAAAGGTCCTTCTTATTCTTCATTCTTTCCTTTAGTAAGACTATCCCTACTATAATGGAGTAGGTAGTCCTTACTTTGGATGTTAAGGGGTATGTGAGGGACAATTTGATTTTGAAGGCCATTGTGGGATGTAATAAGCACATATAAGGGACCATCATCATTTTTCGAAAGGGACTTGATTCGTAAAGGCAACCATAAGGGACTTTGATGATTTTTTTATTTGAGGGACTTGCTTTATACACCCCACTTAACCATTATTCGTAGGCAACTTGAGGGATATCCTTAGGAAGTGAGACGGCGATTAAAATCGACTTACGTGTGTGACGTGTTTATTTTAATTATCTTTATTTAAAAGTGATCTAAATTTATTTTAATATTACATACATGTTGTTACACTCCCTAATTACTAACCATAATAATAATTAAATAATTAAACAACTTTACATCCAAGAAACAATTACAAAATAATAAGCAAAATAATTAAATAGCAAAGATAAATAAAATATAAATAAGCAATAATAAATAATAAAGGGGGTTAATTCTAAGTTTACTCGGCAAGACATCGCATCTTGTGCCTACGTATCCTTACGGGAGTGGAATCAGAGTAATCGTAGTTCCCCTCAATAGGGAGGTTAGAAACTTCTTGACTGTGGTCAAGGTCTCAAGGGGAATAAACGCATCTTAAGGATACGCTTACGTGGAGTGTAGAAACTCCAAATCTCTACGTTGAAATGTTAAGTTGTAATTAGGGTTAAATTAGGGATTCCACGGCGGGAAACCCTAAAATGAGCGCGGCGGCTCTTTGACCTAATGCTAAGGGTAAAATTGTAATTTTGCCTGCGGCGAGGCATTTGTGAAAATTAGAGTTTGTAGTTTGTAGTTTTGAGGATTTGAAATTGAATGTGTGAAGTTTTACGGACTATTGGCGCGGCGGCCAAACAGTTAGACCTAACCTTCGGATGTGTGCAATGTGACAGAAATAATAGTAAACGCGTGAGATAATTGAATCATGCAAACAGAGAGATAATGTCATAATTTAAACCATGCAAGCAGAAATTTAAAGGCAGAATTTAAAGAGCGATTGTTAAGTTCGCGAGGTTACATGAGAGGAGCAGATACAATATGATAATGAAATTTGAATTGAACAATAATAAAATAAAATAAATAACGGTTCTAGTTATTATTTTAAAAAAAAGATTTTAGTTATTATTTTAAATTTATCTAAAAAAAAGTTTTTCTTAAAAATAATAGGTTTTCATATTAATTTGGAAAAGATGTTAATGTTATTTATTTTAAAAAAACAGATTTTTATATTATAACAAGTTTTAATAAATTAATGATAACAATAATAATAATGGTAATAATAATGATAATAATGATAATAATAATAAATAATGATAATAATAATACTAATAATACTAATAATAATAATAATAATAATAATAATAATAATAAAGCAATAATGAATTTTAAATGTGCCAAATAACCCAACAATGTTGCTAACGCAAAAATGCGCTCATCGCAACCAGATCTAAATCGGACGAAACAAAATTTATCGCAAAGAAAAAGAAATTAAGCAAAGAATAGTATTATTGCTCACACAAAAATGCGATCATCGCAACCAGATCGAACTAACACAAATGTCACGCGTCATGCACACAAATGTGCAAACATCGTATCGACATAATTCGATCAAAAATCTTATATATATAAACTCTAACAATTTAAAAATTATATATATATAAACGTAACAGTAATAGATAAAGAAAAAGAAATAACGGTAATAGATGAAGAAAAAGAAATAACGGTAAAAGATGAAGAAAAAGAAATAACGGTAAAAGATGAAGAAAAAGAAACAACAGTAATAGATGAAGGAAAAGAAATAACGGTAAACGATGAAGAAAAAGAAACAATAGTAATGGATGAAGAAGAAAACTAAATAACGGCAAACGGCACTCACTCCTCTTAGGTTTTTTCCATTCTCCCCCTTTTTTCCAACAAGGCAACACATGTATATATAGGGAACAAATTAGGGTTAACACCAAATTGTCAATAATGTCCCTAAAGCCCATTTTAAAGCCCAAACTAAATAATTAGTTAAGAAAAAATAAAATTTAAATAATTTAAAATAATTAAAATAAACTTAAAATAAAAACTAATAATCCTATTGATTCCTAAAATAAAAAATATTATAAAAAGAACAAAATTTTTTTCAATATTTTTTATTTTATGATTTTTTGGATATTTTTATGAATAATTTAGAAAAAAGTGAAAAAAATAATATTTTAAAAAATGATTTAATTAAAATACGAAAATAATAATTAAATAATAATAAAAAACTATTTTTGTTATTTTTTTAATGAAAGATAGAAAAAATTTAGAGTAAAAATAATAAAAAACAAAAAAATGACAAAGGTGAGATTCGAACTCTCAACCTCTCACACTCATAACTCCTTACACATGTCCTCCTGCCAATTGTGCCATTTTTACTTTTTAGAAAAAAATGCATGCCATATGATATTTACCTGCAAAAAGTCAAACGACTCTCTTTGATGTTGGCAAAAAAAAATCATGAAGTTTGACTTTGGTTTGACCACAGTTGACCTCAGTTTGACCTTTTAACTGCATTGACTGCTTTTGACTTATCTGATCATCTGACTGAGCAAACTTTTGAGAAAAGTCTTGAAACTTGACATGGGGGTTCTTATACACATATAAGATGTTATGAAGCTCACTTGAAGTCTTGGAAGTCCATTTAGCCTGATTAAAGTCAAAACCCTAGTTTTGGATGCACTGCTTAGGAGGTGCATTGTCTGAGGGAATTGTCAACTCTTCTGACCAATTGTGAATTTTGTGAACCTTGTGAACCTTCTTGGAACACAAAGTCTTGTATTGTGAGGGCAAATTTTGGGGTGCAACACAGGCGCTGAAGGCCCGCGTGGGGGAGCTGGAAGGCTCTCTCCGTCCTGCCGACGACGAGATAGATGAGGATAAGCTTATGGTCACCCGTGCGGATCTGCTGAGGAGGATCCGGGAGTTAGAGAGTGATTGCTTGGAGGCAGTCGGGTTTGGTTTTTCTAGTGCTGTGGACCAACTCAAGGTGGTTAACCCCATGGTCAGCCTGGTCGTAGATGGGATCAGGCCCTTCCACCAGATCATTGATGGACGAGTGGTCGATCCTGACTTTGAAGCTGCTGATAATTCTGCCCCTACAGACGAGCATGAGGTGGACTGTTCAGAAGATATATAGATTTTTCTGGGCCTGCGTGCTCGTGGTTTCTGGGCCTGCGCGCCAATACTTTTCTATTTTTTGCTTAAGTGTTTTTGTTGGGCCTGCGTGCCCTTTTTGGGTTTGTAATTGACTACTGGGCTGGTGTCCGCTTTGATAATACAATATTTTGTTTTGTTTAAGTATGCTCTCATTTGTGTTTGCATGATGATATGCCTGTTTTATTTCTGCATGTTTGTATGCTCGAAATGTATGTTTACTATGTTGTCTAGTAGTTTTGGGGGGAGTAGCTCGACGATAATTGTGCCCGGTAGTGTAGGGAACTGGCCGGGGTGACCGGGGTAGTTACCTGGTCAGTTAAAGGGGTGGACCACGATCGTGGACCAGTCCCCGTGGCGTGAACGTCCCATCGCGAGCTGGGTATTCTGCCGAGCATGGTACAACAACGAGGAGTCTCGGTCGAGGGGTTCTCCGTCGAGCAGAACCTTATGCTTGTGCACACAAAGGTAGAGGCTTGCTGTGGCGTTGGCTTCGAGGAGGCGCGATGGTACCGCGTCGTGCTCCTGCGGTCGTGACACTTGTTGTTGTGGGTAGTGTTTAACTGTAGTATTTTTTCAGCTTTTCAGCGTTCCATGGTCGAGCTAGTTGGTCCCCGTGTAGGTTTTCGAGGTAATACGCCTCGTGCTCCGTTTTGTCTCGAACAGGATAGAGGCCTTCCCAATTTGCGGCAAGTTTTACCTCGTGTGAGTCCTTCTGGTTTCTTTGTAGGACCAGGTCGCCGACCTAGAAGTCGCGCTTTAGGACTCTGTTGTTGTGGCGAAGGGCAATCTTTTGTTTTAGCCTGGCCTCGCGGAGAGCGGCTCTTGACCGGATCTCCTCGACTAGGTCGAGTTCCTCCCGAAGAGCTTCGTCGTTGGTTTCTTCTTCGAGGGGCGCCTCCGTCCTTCTGGATGGTTCCCGAATCTTGACTGGGATCACCGCCTCGGTTTCATACGTGAGGCGGAATGGGGTTTCCCCGGTGGTCGAATGAGGCGTCGTGTGGTACGCCCACAACATACTGTGGAGCTCCTCGACCCATCCTCTCTTGGCATTGTCGAGTCTTCGTTTTAGTCCTCAGAGGATTACTCTATTCGCAGCCTCGACTTTGCCATTTGTTTGTGGATGTTCGACCGGGGTGAAATGGTGTTTGGTTCTGAGTTTGGTGACGAAGTCCCGAAAGTTTCTGTCTGTGAATTGTGTCCCGTTTGTCAATGACTATGGCGAGTGGGACGCCGAACTTGGTGAGGATGTTTCTTTTGTAGAACCGGAGTATATTATGTGTTGTGATTTTGGCGAGGGCTTCGGCCTCGATCCACTTGGTGAAGTAGTCGACGCCCACTATCAGGTACTTGTTCTGTTATGAGCCTAAGGTGAACGGGCCGAGGATATCCATCCCCCACAAGGCGAACGACCAAGGGGAGGAGAGGGATTTCAGCTTGCTTGGAGGGGCGAGGTGCATGTCCCCGTGCCGCTGGCACCTGTCGCACTTCTTGACATGCTCTTTTGTGTCTTCCTGCATCGTCGGCCAGTAGTACCCAGCTCGTAGAGGTTTCCTTGCTAAGGATCGTCCTCCGAGGTGTTGCGAGTTGATGCCCTCATGAACTTCTTGCAAGATGACCGAAGCTTGGGTTTGGTCGACGCACTTGAGGAGGGGGATCGAGAAGCCCCTGCGGTAGAGCTTGTTGTCGAGCAGGACGTACGAGCAAGCGCTTCGTTTGACCACACTGGCTTCCTTCGTATCAGCGGGGAGGCTCCCCCTGTCGAGGTAGGTGTGCATGAGAGTCATCCAACAGTTGGTGTCCCTGATGGCATTGATGTCGAGCAGCGGTTTTGCTCTCTCCGTACTTGGTTGCGCGAGGACCTCTTGGATGATTGATTTGTGCCCTCCTTTCTTCTTGGTGCTCGCCAACTTCGAGAGGATGTTTGCTCGTATGTTATGCTCGCGTGGGACGTGTTGGATCTCCGTGGAGTTAAAACTCTTCATGCGTTCCTTTATGAGGGTTAAGTACTCAGCCAGGTTGTCATTCTTCGCCTGATATTCGCCTCGTACTTGCGAGGCGACCAGTTGGGAGTCCGTGAAGATTTTTATCTCCTTGGCTCCGAGATCTTCTGCTAGGCGAAGGCCGGCCAGGAAGGCCTCGTACTCTGCCTGGTTATTCATCGTCGGGAAGGCTAGTGTCAGAGAGACTTCCACGACAGTGCCTTCCTCGTTTTCGAGGATGATGCCCGCTCCACTTCCTGAGGAGCTCGAGGTGCCATCGACGAAGATGGTCCATTTCTGAGTGCCTGGGGTTGATTCTGGAGCGAGGGTCATCTCAGCGACGAAGTCGGCCAGGACTTGGGCCTTCAGGGCTTTTCTGCCTTCGTAGGTGATGTCGAACTCGGAAAGCTCCAGCAATCATTTCAGCATGCGCCTCGCCATGTCGGGTCGGCCGAGCAACTGTTTAATAGGTTGCTCAGTTCTGACTATGATGGTGTGGGCCAGGAAATAGTGTCGGAGTTGTCTGGCTGCGTTGACGAGGGCTAAGGTGACTTTCTCGATCTGTTGGTACCTCACTTCCGGGCCGTGGAGGGCTTTGCTCGTGAAGTAGATCGGTTTCTGCCCCCGGGGGTTTCTCGGATCAGTACGATGCTGACATCTTCATTTGCTACGGCCAGGTACAGGTACAAGGTTTCCCCGACCTCTGGCCGCGTCAACACGAGTGGCTCCGACAGGATGCGTTTGAGGTGGATTAGGGCTTGCTCGTATTCCTCTGTCCACTCGAAAGCGGCTTCCTTTCTCAGTAGTTTGAAGAAAGGGAGGGCGTGTTGGGCGGACTTGGCGACGAAGCGGGAAAGTGATGCGAGCATCCCGTTAAGGGACTGTATCGATTTCTTCAATCTCAGCGTTGCGATCTCGGAAAAAGCCCGACACTTGTCCAGGTTTGCTTCGATCCCACGCTCGGTAAGATAGAACCCGAGGAACTTCCCCTCGCGTACCCTGAAGGTACACTTTTCTGGATTGAAACGCATCTGGCATTTCCTTGCTGTCTCGAAGACCTTCTTGAGATGTTCCGTGTGGTCGACTTCCGTGTAGGACTTGACGATTATGTCGTCCATGTAGACCTTGAGCATGTCGCTGATCTCTGCTCAGAAGACCTTGTTCATCATCCACTGATAGATGGCACCGACGTTTTTTAGGCCGAAGGGCATTACGTTGTAGTAGTAATTACCCGACTCGGTCATGAAAGTCGTGCTCTGTTTGTCGGCCTCGGCCATGGGTATCTAGTTGTACCCCGAGTACGCGTCCATGAAGGACAGTAATTTGAAACTCGCCGAGTTGTCGACGAGCTTGTCGATGTTGGGGAGGGGGTATGCGTCCTTAGGACTGCCCGATTGAGATATGTGTAGTCAATGCACATTCTCCATTTTCCATTATTTTTCTTAACGAGTATAATGTTGGACAACCAGGTTGAATACCGGGCTTCCGAAATAAAATTTGCCTCTAGGAGGTCTTTTACAGCTTTTTCAGCCGCCACCGACGTTTCGGGGGACTTCCTACGCCTACGTTGAACTACAACTATAGCGGCTGGGTTGACAGAGAGCTGGTGGCAGGCGACCTCGGGGTCGAGTCCGGGCATCTCCGCGGCGGTCCAGGCGAAGAGATCGACATTCTCATGGAGGCAGGCCTTTAGTTGTTTCCTCGCGAGGTCGGGCAGCCCCGCCCCAATCTTCACGGTCTTCGTTGTGTCTGCCCCGAGGGTCACGAGCTCGAAGTCCCTGTCTGGAATGGGGCACGTTGGGTGAGAAGGCTGCCCATTGGTTTCGCCGGATTCGTCCTCGTGGTTGGGTTCTTAGGTGAAACGACAGTCAAGGTCCACGGTGTCGACGTGATCCTTCGGTTTGACCTCTCGGGCAGGAGGTGGCTTGGTTGCTTTGGTCGGGGGGGAGATTGTACTGAGGCCCTTCATCGCTGTGTCGAAGCATCGTCGGGCGGCTTCGATATCCCCGTTGAGGATGACAACGACTCCAAATCTAGTGTAGTATTTCATCTTTAGGTGGACAGCCGATGGTACTGCGGTAAGTTCGACCTTCATTGTCCTGCCCAAGATGCAATTGTATAGAGATGGGCATTCGACGACTAGGAAATGAATGTTGATTTCCCTGGCCGTTTCCTTTTCCCCGAATGTGACCTTAAGTTCTACGTACCCCCATGGTCTTGTAGTCGTCCTGTTGAAGCCCTGTAGATCGGAGCCTAGGTAGGGAGATAAGTTGGACTCGTCGAGCTGAAGCGTCACGAAGAGATGGGTGTACATGATGTCCACCGAGCTCCCCCTGTCGACCAGGATGCATCGGACGTTAAAGTTAGCCATTTGTGCTCGGATCAGTAGGGGAATGTTTGAGTTTGGGGCTCCCCCGGGGAGTTCCTCGAGGTAGAAAGTGATCGGGTTGGAACGACCTCAAAACTTGTTGAGTGTGCTCATCTTGCCGGAGCTGCTACTCATGAGCTCGTCAATCTTCCACTTAACTGATACCACTGAGAGTTTTCTCGGGGTCCCGCCGGAGATGACCATTGTGTTGCACCCCAAAATTTGCCCAACCTCTTTTCTCACCTGGTTTATGTTTCATTGCATTAACATTTGCATAGTTATATCATTTGCATATCATGATATCATTCATATAGAAGGGGATCAAGTGTGATTTTTATCAAGAGAATCCTAGCAAGAGGTCTTATTCAAGATTGAGAAGTTATCAAAGTCATCAAGAGGTGATTTGAGTGCCTAAGAGTTTAGATTCTTGCATGTGGATTTGCTCTTAACTTGAGGATCAATTGAAGACCATCAGAGGGATGTGAAGGGTTGAATATGAGAAAAGGATATGTATGGAGCTCATGGAATGTATAGAGGGCCATGGGAGAGCTCAATCAAGTCATTGTGTCAAATGCAAGAGCCACAGTTGAGGTGCAAGCAGTTAGGGTTTCATCTGGGTCAATTCTAGGTCAACTGTGCAATTGAAGGGTATCAAAGCCTACTTTTAGGTCATGGAGTTCATGAAATGATATGTTAATACATTTTTGGTGTTGTGCCAAGATCAAGTCAAGAAGAGTCAAGAGTGTGGGAAGTTGCTAAATTAGGGTTTCAGTGTAAAATCCCTTGTTTAGTGCCTAACTTCAAGACCACATAAGTCAAGATACAAGTTTCAAATGGATCTTTGGCCAACATGAAACTTGTAGAGCATCCCAATACCTTTAATTTGAGTACTATAAGTCCTCAAGGGAATTTATAGAACTCAAGTTATGGTCCAGACAAATTACAAGTCCTCAGATGTCTCTGAAATTTGTCTGTGAAAATCATCTGACTTCCATGCCATTTTTGACCTATAATGAGGTTTCACCTGAACTTTTGGCCAACATGAAAGTTGTTCCTCATGATCTTAGATTTCTAAATTATACTAGAAGTCTTCCATATGATTTGTAGAACTCAAGTTATGAGGTTTACAAGTCAGGGGTATTTTGGGAAAGTGAGATTATAGGCCATTTTTCAATCATAGGTCAAAATATCCAACTTGCACTTGTCAAATGGATTTTTGTTCAACATGAAACTTGTTCAAAATGTGGTTTTTAGTCTAACCAAGAAGTCATGATGAATTGATTATGCTCATAGCAAGATTTGGTTTGAGATGGCTTGAAAAAGAAGATTTTAAAAGGATTAAAAGTTGGAAAATTCAAATAATTGGTTAAGTGACCAAAACATGTCAAACAAGTACTCATTTTGATTGTAAATTTCATTTCAAACACTTTGGAATTGGTAGATTTTTGAGTTTAGGCCAATTTTCACAAGTTACAATGGTGTTTCTTCATGTGCAAGTTACATATCCAAATCCTTCACCAAGGCATTTCAAGCAGTCCTTTTGATCTGAATTCATTCACAAGGCATTGTGCAAGTGATTAGAAGCTTCTAGAGCAAGCTGTGATGACAAATTCGTGACTGTCACATGGAGATTTTGAAGAGAAAACAGAAAATTGAATTGGCTGGATTGGGCTTCAATTGAGTCTCTAAAGCCCATAGACATGTTCTATTTAAGTCATTTGATGAATTCAAAATCATTTTGGTGCAATTTTCGTGGCTGAAGCAGAGATAGCAATTTCATTTTCAAGCAAGCAAGTTGAAATTGTGATTTCGTTTCCAAGCCAATTCAGATCAAATTGAAGCTTACAACATCTTTCTCTTGCATCCTTGAGTGATTCTGGAGAGTTTTGAAGGTTGAATCGTGCTCTAACTGCATCTGTTCATAGATCTACATCAGGTATGTAAACTTCAAATTTCTCACAATTATAGGAAGATGTAGATCAATTTGCATATGTTATTAGGATCTAGTTGAGACATAGATAGTTTCTGGATCAAAATTGAAGCAATTAGAGACAATTTAGGTTGAAGTGCATTTTCTGTTTGGACACGATTTAACTTGATCTTAAGGTTTCAATGTGATTTGGATAGATCAGGTTAACCTAGGCAGTGTGAGAATCATTTCTATGCAATTGAATTGTGATTTGGTGATGATCAATGTGGATGTGATTTCTGAAACTTGGATCGTGTTTTAAGACCTAGTCTGATCTAGAGAATTTGGATAGGATATCTGAGATCCTTGTGAGTTTCTGAGCATTTTAATGTAAGGTTTGATGTTACTTGGCTACCTGAGACCACCTGCTCACCGGAGAAGACGGTTTTTTCTACCTTGAGAGCAACCTGAGACTATTTCCCCTCGCCTGAGTTCCAAGGAAGAAGATGATGTTCTGGCCATTAGATCTTGTTGGAGATTGACTTATTATGCGCATCGTGTGGCTCACATTTGATCTGAGGATTTGCCTCCAAAACCAAAAACGCTGCGTTTCATTAATCCCAGTCAGCATGTGACTAGGATGCTCACGTGGACACGCTCAATGACCTTGGATCTGCATACCTTGTCAATCTATCCAACGCTCATGTTATTTTCATGGGTTTTAATTTCTTTTTAATTCATTTTGATTTTATTTTAATGCAAATTGATTCCAAAAATCATAATAAATCCATCTTTAATCAGAAAAATATTTTAAAAATATCTCCATGCTCTTGATTAAATTTGTGATTTTCTGGAATCAATAAATTGCATTTTCATGCATTTTTCAATTTTATTTGATTTTTATCATTTTGTTTATTTCTTTAATTTTTGCATAATTGTTCATCTGCCTTGTTGATTTTGGTGTGATCTTTTGGTATTGAATCTGGCTTCGATTTTTGAATATGTTATAGGTTAGATGTGAATGCTCCCTTAGGAATTTTATTAGATTTTTTAAACAATTATAGGTTCTGTTTTAGGTGAGATGTTTAGAGCCTTCCCAAACTTGTAGTTTACCTTGACACATATCAACTTAGGAATTGTTTAGTAGACCTAGAAGTTGATTTAGACTTTAATATTTGAACCCTAGAATGTTAAAACATGCATGTTTCCCTAGGAAATTTATTAGAATTTTACAACTTAGTTTTCTATTTTAGATAGAATTTGCAAGTTGGGGTTGTTTTAGTGTTCCTTCTTTGGTGCCTTGCTTTATTTGGTTTTGTTGGTGGATTTGGAGCTTGAGGTGCTTGGATTCCTTTTTGGAGGAGCTTATGGACATCTTGTAGCTGTTGTGGCTTGGCTTGTAGAGCTTGGAGTTGAAGCTTTCTTTCTCTTCTAGGAGTTTTTTAGAAGCTTAGAGGATTAGGGTTTAGGAAGAGCCATTAGAACTAGTTCTTCTTCTTTCATCAAACATAGAATGCATTGTGTGCTTCTATCCTCATCCCATGATGCAAATTCCTCTTAAGGAAGCTCCATATCTCCTTTGGAGGGATGAGTGGCATGCCTTAATGAGTAGAAATTTTGAGGATGCACTTTCTTTCATGTTGGTTCCTGATGAATTCCTTTGGTTTTCATCAGGTTTCTTAACATTGTAACTTGATCTCAATGATAATTCTCTTCTTGGAATGTGCTTGCTAGAGCTTGAAGATGAAGAATTGAAGAAGCTTGAAGATAGGAGCTAGCTTGAAGATGAAGATTCTCTGCTGTCAACTCTGCTGTTAATTCAACTTTGCTGATCAGAGCTGCTGTTGAAGGTTGAAGTTGTTGTCTGCTGCTGCTTGTGCTGCTTTCCTCTGTTTTTCTTTTGATGTATTGTCTGTTTGCTTATGTTGCCTACCTTTAGGTTTGAGGTGTAGCTGGTCTCCCCTTGCCTGTTGTTTTCTTAGGTTTGAGGTTGAGCCGGACTCCCTTGCCTCGCTTGTACTGTTGCATAACATGCATTTTACTGTTTACTGTTTACTGCTTGCTTTCTTTTGCTGTTTCCCCTAGGACCTTTGATTTCCTCTGTGCAAGAGGGAATTATGACAGACATTAGGTTTCTAAACCATGCATGATAACTGTAGGTAGATTCCCTTTCAACCATAGTTTTAGGGCGTCTTTCTCTTCTCATCTCAAAACGATTCAAAAATACAGTAATAAGGTTAATTGAAGTCGTGCGTTACGAGCCTTAAGCTATCTGGGAAAAGGTTGGTGGAAGGTATCTCTCCAGTAATCTGAATGTTTAGTGTGGTACCCTTTGGGTGACATACGAGGCATTCACTCCTGGGTCATAGTCTCTAGTGCAATGGAGATTGCGAACATCCTAAAAAAAACAGTTATTTCGTAAAAGACTCAAACAAACACTCAAACTCTGTTTTTGTTCTCTTGGACTCTTAATCAGGAAAACCCTTTCTTAAGGAGATAAAAAACTGTCAGACAAACTTGTGTCTTCCGTAGCCCGAACTACGTTTGCTCTGATCTTTCATGCCGTATGAAAGTACGTAGGCACGAGATGCGATATCTCGGCGAGCAACCCTCCCCTCTTAACCCGTAGTCAGGCGAACTACGTTGACTCTGATTTCTCGTTTTAGACGGGAATACGTAGGCATAAAGTGCGATACTTTGTCGAGTCATTTTCTTTTCTTTTTAGACCAGACCTTTAGAGTAGATAGATAAACATACCCTTAGATAGAAAACAAGCGTGGATCCCGTCGAGTACGACGGACGTGAGGGGTGCTAATACCTTCCCCTTGCGTAACCGACTCCTGAATCCAGGATTTGGTTGCGATGACTATTCCTTTCCCTCTTTGCGTTAGGTTTACTCTGAGCGTTTCCTTTCCCTCCTTTGGGATAAATAACGCACGGTGGCAACTCTTCTGTCATAGCCGGTGCCGATTTTCGCAGTAGCCACACATTGCTCTCGGGAAGTATTCCCACCGGCTGGTGGGGCGTACTGGTTCCTTGGGTAATTGAAGTTCATAGGGGAGGCTGAACTCTCTTAAGGTGAACCAACCCTCTGGTCGGCCGACGGTGAGGGATACCTGTAGGCCGGAGTCGTTGTGGGGAGGGAGGTTATTGCGGTGAAAATTGGATATCAAGCTATTGAATTAACTTGAATCTTAATTCTTTTACAACCGAACTTTAATTTATCCAAAGGAAAGGTCTAAAGAAAGAAAAACTCTTTTCGCGATGTAACAACAACGCTAAGAGATTCGGGGATCGGGGGTTGGTTATACCTAGGGAAGGTGTTAGCACCCTAAGCATCTGCAGTACTCTACAGGAACCTGTTGTCTGTTTGTATGCTAAGTTTGTTAAATGTTTGTTATGGATTGGGAAAAAGGTGTAGGTTAAAACCTAAAGATATGTCCACTAAGTTTGCTCGCAAAGACATCGCGTCCTCTACCTACGTATTCTAACTAGGATAGAATTAGAGTAATCGTAGTTCACCTCACTAAGTTTGAAGAACACTTGATTGCGATCAAGGTTCCAAGGGGAACAAACATGACAATGCTTGTGTAGAGTTTAAAGAAACTCTCTAAATCTAAGTTGAACACTCAAGAAAGAGAAGTAAGTAATCATGACGATGATTCTTACATAGAGTTAACAAACTCTATCTTAAGTTCTAGTTGAAAGAGCACTCCTAACAAGGGTGGGCTTTGTAGACTTAAGAAAAGTATAAAGGACAAGTTCCACTTAACTAAGTGTATGAATGACTTAACAAAGTCGAGGGAGAGATGGGTAGTTTATAACCCAAGAGTCAACGGAGAGACTTTTCCTTTGGAAGGACAGAGGGGAGGCAACTTGGATGAGAACTAACAAGTTCCATCACTTGGGGAAAAGGAACTACATAACAAAGTAATAAACATAATGAAGATAAAAGCACGGTGACAACCATATAAAGAAAGCATGATATATGGCAAAGGTAAATGTGACAACATCATACCAACAAAATATGTATTGATGACAATCGAGCAAACAAGCAAGCAAGAAATGCGACGACAGCTCAAGCTTAAAATTCTCAGAGGGAAACATACAAGTCATGGTGACAACCAAAGGAAAATAAATTCTAACACGTTGACTAACACAAGGGAAACAAAATTAAGCAAATCTTACAAGACCATTCAAACATGACTTAAAGGAATTCAACAACAAGTAAGGATGGCGATCTTAACAAAACACCAAAGTTCATATGGACAAAAGACATCATATTTGAGAACAACTTGTAATATTTTTACATCATATGAAAATAGACATTGAAACAAACATGTTGCAAAAAGAATGAACTCAAAATGATGAAAAATGAGAAAGTTATGATTTTTTAAAGTTCCATGTGAAAAATATACAAATGAAACACAACAATAAAAAATAAAATAAAAAAGGTGCAAGGGGTGGGAGTTGAACCCACGCCCCTCAGCTTGCAGGAAAGCAACCTGGCCACTAGAGCACATACACACGCGCCCTCAAGGTAGAAGACATGGAAAAAGGAAAAAACAAAAGGGTTGATCCTCCTCAGGGATCGAACCCAGGTCTGGCTAGGGAAAGGCATGTTAATGAGTAAGTTGCTTACCACTGGGGTGGCTATACATCCGTTGATATAGCCACCCCTATAAACATATAAGGCGTGAATACATGGAATCCTGGGCAAAATGAAAGAACAACAAATATGCAAATGCGCGAAGAGTTGAAACTATGCCAAAACATAATGGATTTGAGTGAAATCTTAGTCAAACTTGTGTGATTTTTGATGAGGATCACGGTGGTAACATCCATCTTTTGAAATAATGCCCATAAAATAAAACACGATAGAACATGCATGTGTGAGTTTTGAAATGTATTTTGATGAACATAGAGCACAACAGGTGCAATTTGGATTAAGTAAAGGCATGAGCAAGTTATAAACATGATGCTGAATGAGTTCTAACAAGAATTTTATTCAAAACATCATTGATTCAAAAAGAAGCATATGAGTTGCAATGATAGGCATAACATGCAATTTTCTAGAAACACAATCATAACATGGCAAACTTTGAATGCAGGCTATGGGAAATGATGAGTCATAGGCTAACAAACCTCAAGGCCAGGGCCAACAACCAGGTTTTGGTGCTTTTAAAAGATGTGTACTGATGAATTTCAAACTTAGCAGCTCATAACAAGAATCAATAATACGTGTGTTACAAATTGGTGAAATAAGATGCAAGGCTGTCAAAAACAGAAGCAACAAACATGTTGTACTCTTAAGACATAAACAACAAACAGTTTATATATTTAAGACATACCAAACAACTCTAATGATTTAAGGGTAGTGCAGTTGATCAACACCTATCACCAATTGTTTGACAATAAAACACATGCATATGGCAGATTTTGGCAAGCAAGAATTCAATGTGTGTATCATGGTGATCACAAGTTTTTGACAAAAAATGCAAGTTCAGACTTAGAGCAGGATTTTGATGAAATGATGCATATTCTCATGATGTTAAAGAAGTGAGTGGACAATGTTCAACTTTACCATACCAAATGCAGTAGGTCCATGAATTTCAATACCAAAATGCAAGCCTTAGTGTACAAGTCAAATGCTGGCAGTATATGATGCAAGAAGACAATGCTAACATGGTATGTGGACAATCAGTTCAGGTGTAATATGATTATGAAAACAAGATGCACATATCACAAGTCTGGAGATGGATGAAACTGAATGCAAAACTTGAGCATAATTCAACTGAATCAAAATTGACATTGTGAATGGAAAGTGCAAGTTAGCTTTAGCATTGTAATGAGGCAGTAGGGGTATTATTGCAAGCAGTGAGGTTTACATCAAAACAAACAATACACATACATCTCATACATCATGGAAAGTGGGATAAGCCCAAGATTTGGAGTACATGGAATCTAAAACAGGTTTTGAAATGTTCATGGAAAAGTAAAGCAGTTTTGAGGACAGTAGGTGAGATTCAAATGGAAATTGCTTTAAACCAATACAAGAGCGTACACACATCTTAAATGCAATAACAGTTAGGGTAGAGCTCAAAATCTAGGCATATGTACTTTGATTCAAAAAGTAGCATGGTGATGGTGGCATATTGCAAAATATCAAAGAAACACCAACTGTTATAAAGTCAAAACAGAACGATATGTCTACATTATTATCCTATACAAACTTTAAATATGTATCCTAATGATTATAGGCCTTAGCATCAATCAAAACCAAGCTGTCATGAAAGTTGGTATGTTCATGGTTCATATGTGGTTCAAGTACACACAAAAAAACAGTTGGGGCAACATGTACATTTCTTGTTTGACAAAACAAAATCAGTACCAATTCACACATGCTATGCCTTAACAAAAACCAAAGAATTGCAACAGTTACAAGTTCTTGACAAAGAACTAAGTTTGGGACAACATACACATGATTCTCACAACCATTCCTAAAAAATTCAAAACATGACAATGTAATGAATAATGAGGAGTTTATAGACTACATACCTCTAGTAGACTATGTTGAGCAGGTTAGAACACAAAGAAATCCAGAGATCTTGTTTTTGGCACAATGTTGAAGTTTGCTTCCTTTTGAGGCAATATGCAAACCTTAGGACAGTTGGAGAAATGAACTTCACCACTTGTTTTCAATGCCTTGGACAGTTGCAATATGACATATGTGAGGTGTATGGATGGTTAAAACATATGAAAAAGGCCTAGACAAGGATTTGGCAGATTTTGAGCAATGTGGTCAAACTTGCTTGGTGTGAAAGTTGACTTTTGGGAGGAGGGTGATTTTGAGTGGTTTAAAGGCTTGGACACCTTTTATACCATATTTATGGATTGTGTGGATGGTTTTTGGAGGTTTAAAGTGTATGAAAATGAGTTTGGTGGCTGAACTGTCCAAGACAATTTTTTGGTGATTTTGGGTGATTTTGAGATTTTGGAAAAATGAAGTGAGAAGGGAAAAAAGGAGAACTTGTGATTTCTCTGGTTTTGAGAAGGGCTATGGTGTCTAAATTTCATAGAGGGAGCCTCTATTTATAGGAGAAAAGAAGAGTGGGGACAAATTTGTAAACTTGGCATTGGAAGGCAATTTTGGAGAGAAAACCCTTGGCTTGAGGTTTTATGACAGCTGTAGATCTTTGGTCTTAATTACTGCACAAATCAAGTGGAATAGGGGTCATATAGGTGCATGAAATGAGGCTAGATAGCAGAGTGTAGTTGCAAGTTTCTTCACCATGAAGTCTTCCTTTTCTTACTTTTGAATAAAATAATGCAACTTGCAAGCCCACTTGCCAACTCTCCATTTCCTCATTCTTCTGCATTTTCCAACTAACCAAACCTCTAAACATCAGATAAAACATGATTAAAAAAGTTGGGAATGGCTTAAGTGGCTGAAATTTGAGTTTGTGAAGAATCATCAATGTGAGACTCAAGTGTTAAAAGCCCATCTTGCCAAATTCATACCTCTCAGCTCATAAGGGCTATGAAGGAGTTCTACCACAATGTGGAAAGCCCTCATGTAGCTCTATAACTTTCATGCTTTCATGAGTTTCAGATTCTCAAAGGAGCTTGTCCAAAAAGCCTCTCAAAGTTGCTGAAAAACAAGCTTAAAAGTGAAATTTCATTAAGCTATTTTCCCTTCTTGAAATGAATTTGATCATAACTCCAAATCTATGCATTTTCTGATCATGGACCATTTTGAGATTTCTGTAGGACTTGTCAAAATCTTTCCAATGAGATTTGAACCAACTCAATTGGATGTGTGGTTAAGGAGTTATGGTCTTACCCCTTTCAAAACCCTAATTCTCGATTTTTGCGATTACTCCTCAACCCTTGATCCAATCGTCATGAAATTTTATGGGTAGATGCAATATGTCATTAGGAACATTTTTGATTCACATCTTGAGGTCAGATTCCTTATGAGTAAAGAGTTGACTTTTCAGTCAACCGAACGATCGATCGGTGGCTACCGAGTCGACTGCTGATGCTCTGGACCTTTTGAGGCTTTGAAACTTCTTGAATGGACTTTACCAAGCCATATGAACATTATGGACCATGAACCTGCCATTGCAACACCTTTTAGATCAAAAGTCAAACCACAATTGACTTTTCCTGCTCGAAAACCCTAATCGGGTATCCTGAACTTCACTGCTTTTGATTCCTGGGTGACAACCTCAAATTGGATTCATGCTTGATCCAATGGAATATTCTTGATGATGTGGATACCCAATCTCAAAGAGAACCAATCCAAAACATTGACCGGTCAACTCTCGAAATCTCGATTTCAACTGTACAAAACCCTTATTCCTCTGTAACTTAACAAAGACCACTTAAAAAGGGTTAAAGTTAGATAAACATGCGAACTTACTCCTAAAATAATGATCAAGATCTAAGGGGTCAAAATTTGGGGTATGACAATTGCCCCTATTTAAATATCTTTCACTGGATGGCGGCGAAAGATGACAATCCTCGCGGAATCGTAGTGAAAGGTATTTAAATATAGCGAACCAAATTTTTTTCCCTTAGATCCAATGGCATGCAAAAAGGACAAATGCGGATATGCTATGAATCTAGATGATGCCTTATGATGTTTGAATGCAAGGCAGATGCAGACACGCGAGCAAAGATAAAAGAACGACAATACAACGAGTAACTACTCATGGGGGACCCACACACATGGGAAAGATCCAAGGCAAAACAAACAAAATAGTTCAAACGTGACTAAAGATGCTTCTCAGGGGGAATCTTTCATACAGGGGACGTAAACTCCAACAGGGGAGACAAAACTTCATTGGGGAAAAGGAGACAACACTCCGCTAGGGAAGAAGGCAATTCTCCACCGGGGAAATGAAAGAAAAGAGACGCAAACATTACTGGAGATAATCAAATGAGGAATTTCGTATAACGAAGAGTTCGAACGGGATCTTCAGGAAAAACAGAAAAAACAGGCTTTGCGTAGTGATAGCAAAAATGGGACAAGATCGCCAAAGACAATTGGACTTTCAAGCAATGCCAGTCAACACTGGACTTTAACAGAATACGCCAATCACCACTGGACTTTAACAGAAAACGCCAGTCACCACTGGAATTTAAAAGAAAGCTGCCAATTACCACTGGACTTTAACAGAAAACGTCAGTCACCACTGGACTTTAAAAGAAAGCTGCCAGTTACCACTGGACTTTAAAGGAATGCCAGTCATCACTGGACTTTAAAGGAAAGCTGCCAGTTACCACTGGAGTTTCAAAGAAAGCTGCCAGTCACCACTGGACTTTAAAGGAATGCCAGTCACCACTGGACTTTAAAGGAAAGCTGCCAGTTACCACTAGACTTTAAAATAAAAATTGCCAGTCACCACTGGACTTTAAAAGAAAGCTGCCAGTCACCACTGGACTTTAACAAGAAATGCCAGTCACCACTATACTTTAACAAGAAATGCCAGTCACCACTGGACTTACTGGGGACCTCACCAAAAGATGTGGGACAATTGCTTTACAAGCCAAACTTTCTCAAACAAAGAGAAATAACCAAAAGAAATTCCTCAACTCCTCAAGGATATGCCATTTAATCCAAAGAGAGGTTGTTACCACAACACTACTGGAGAAGGATTTTTCTTCGAATAGGATCTGTAAAAGATTGTTCCTGGGGGTATAGTGTATAATAAGTGTACGCCCAACATAGATTTGGAAGCCACTTTCCAGGGGTCAAAGTTCAATCTAAGAACGAGCTAGAAAGAAACGGTCAAACAAGACTCCAACCATTGAGGATTGAACTCAAATGGGAACTTATCTTATCCAGGCGTGGAAAAGATAACTGAAACAACCATCATCCACAAGGATTGAACTCGGTGGGGAAATTAGAATTGGCGGGCACTTTATGCCTAAGGACTGACAACTCTATTGGAGAGAAGAGACAAACCCAATCATTTGGTGAACAACACCAAAGTGAACCCGTAACAGGTAATAACCAGAGATAGCAAAAATGCACGGATGCTATGCGTATGCTTTATGCCATGCTTGTGTTTATGCTGACAAAACAGACAAAACAAAACAGGAGATGAAATAAACATCTCAACACAGATACCTAGCCAACTTTACCAGATGGACCATCACTGGGGATGATCATAAAGATTGACAATTCCACTTCAAAGTTATAAACTTCTCTGGGAGAGAGTAATCCACAATATCATGACTTCACTCGGATTGCCATCATGAGCTCGAATTCTTTGTTGAAGGAAAAATCACCAAAGGAATTTCCAAGATCAACTGAAGTAACAACTTAATCGGAGAGCTGAAAAAAGGGTATCATGAGAACCAAATACTTCTGCCCCTCGATAGTATAACAAACCTCTGCAAGTGAGCAACGGATCTTGCGACAAACAGTCTTCCAACTTTTCTGCCCCAGATTACATGGTCCACAAGAAGGAATCATCAAGAGGATTTTATAGAAGAATTGACATACCAAGATGCCTCAATATATTCAAACTCTTGGAGAGATTCACGAATCTCGACATAACTTCCCCAGTTCAACTGTCTTCGAGAGATTAATCTAATCTTGACTTGATTTGCTTCTGATTAACTGGTCTAGAGTAGCTGGCCTTGAAAAGAGTTAAGAAGCAACTTGCTTATAAGACCTCAAACGATGTTCCCCAGAACACATGGTCTGCAAGAAGAAATCACCAAGAGGGTTTTACAGAAGAACATACAAGATGCCTCAATCTCTTCAAACTCTTGGAGAGGTTCACGAACCTCGACGTAACTGCCCCAGTTCAACGGTCTTTGAGAGATTAATTTAATCTCGACTTTGCCGGCTTTGATTAGCTAAACATTGTGACAAATGATTAACCAATCCTTCGAATTAGTTGCCCCAGGTCGAGCTTCCTTTATCAAACCCAATTCCCTAGCTGACAACATTTGTTGGGATTCCTTTTGACATTGGATCGTCTGGCAAACAATATTGTTCATTAAAAATTGGCAATTTTCAATGTAAAATTCATGCAATCTTTTGAAAACATTTTGATGAAACACACGTGGCGGAGTGATCAAACGATCAAAGTGAAAGCGATCCAATCATTTTACGGATGATGGATAAAGTGATGAACACACACAAACATCAAAGATCATTTAGGAGTCAGGTTATCCAACCTTGCTGTAATATGCTTTCAAAACAACCTTACCTCAATTAGGTCTTTTAAGGGTTGTAACGTGGTTTGGTTCACGGCTCATGAAACAAAGGATAAAGGCTCAAAGTTATTTGTCCCACCCATCTTCATGATGAACTCCAATCCTACGCTCAGTTAACTCAAACTATACATTCAGGTTCCTACAGGCTTTAAGGATTGAACCGATGATAGTTGGTGATGATTCATAAATCTAAGGTAGTCACAACTCCCTTACAGTATTTGATAGCTTTGCTATTTGAGGATTTTTGAAAGTGAAGCTTTAAGGATTTCCTCTTTTATTATCCCTTACTTTTGCCTGAACTGTTTCTTTTGGATATACAGTCAGCGGGATGCCCCATTTTTGCCTAAGTCTCCTTCATAGGTTTTGACTTAGCGGGCTTTTCATTTTTCCTTTTATTTTTTTCTTCTTTCGTTTTTTGAGAAAGGAGGTGACCACCTAGTTTAATGGCTACGGCGAACCATCATCGTCTTTTGGATTTCGACACTTGCTTTTTTGCGTGCGAAGGAAAACCTGAATGCATCACTTTTTTTGTGAAAAACGTCTTGTATGCATATATCTTCGAGTTAACTGAGAACTACCCGCCCCAGGTTCGAGATTAAGGTTTCTGTTTTCGTAAAGAAAGAAAACTCCTACTTCTAGGCTCAAAGTGGTTAACGAGGGATTATCTTCCTTATTTCTCCAGTGTTTTAGGGATTGAAATAATGCCTTACATCATCGGCAAAGTTAATTTGAAAGCATATCAATAGCAGTTATGGATATAGTTCTCATCATCCTCCCTAATCTTTGAACAACAATTTAGTAAAGAAAAGAAATTTTTGCATTTTTGTATTTCATAACAATGAAAGGAAAAAGAAAGAGTGAAACGAATGGATTTAATCAAAAGATGCACAAACATTTCATTAATATTGCCAATTCAAAATGAACAACAGCTTGCAAGCAATTCAAATTAAACAACAAGGGAAATACAACTGAAAATACTGAAACAAACAAAATACAACTAGCTTAGGAGAATTGACTTAACAACTTCAGTTTCCAGGCCCAAATGGGGGAACACCTCTATCACTGATTACTTGCTCCTTGTGGTATAGAACCTTGAGAGGCCTCGTAGGTCCTTTGTCTTTTGCTTCAAGAGCTGAGACACTGGTACTTGGTTTACCCTCTTGAGGTTTTAACAGCTCTAACAAGCTTTGCACCTTCAACCCAAAGCCTTTGCACTCTTCCACCAAATGCCCCATTGTCCCAGTATGGTACTTGCATTCAACTTCTGGGTGATCTTCTTCAAAGATCAGTTTTTTGTCATAGACTAGCTCTTGCACCACAAATCCTAACGCCAAACAAGTGTCTAGTTCATGTCCTTCAGCCCCTTTGTGAAACTCGCAAGTCAAGTTTGCATTATGCCATGGTCCTGGCACAAGGTTAAGAGCTCGTGGGGTCACCAACGAATTCTGAATTAGTAGCGGATAAAGCTTACTTAGCGGCACAAGAACTCTCTTGTAGCATGCCTTGTTCCTTTTGACAAGATTCTTCTTATTCATGTTCTGGATTCGAGAACCTCGAGGGGAAACAACCAATGAATGCTGAGATGCTTTTTTGGT
The DNA here is from genome assembly GCA_963859935.3 of Lathyrus sativus. Lineage (NCBI taxonomy): Eukaryota > Viridiplantae > Streptophyta > Magnoliopsida > Fabales > Fabaceae > Lathyrus > Lathyrus sativus. The sequence continues at coordinate 755,781,040 of OZ012735.1, forward strand.
AACCACCTGACAAGGATGACATTTTAGCGCAGGCCCAGGTGCTGGTTAACGATGGTATGACCGTTGAAGCTTAGGAGGTCCTTGAGCTGGAAGACTCACTGGAAGTGACGGACTCACGACCTCTCTAGGCGCGATAGGGGGAGAATACCCTTCATTCTTCATCAAATTCCGCAAAGTCTCCAAAACTCAATTCATCTGACCTTTGAGGATCCTGATTTTCTCCTTCAAAGCTTTTTGTCCTTTCATAAGCTCGCTCATTGTTTCCATTGGTCTAGAGTGCGTGCTAGGTATCCCTCTAGAGACAGGAAGAGGAACATGAGACTCAAGGCTGAGAAATGCAAATGCAAATGCAAATGTGACAACATGCTCATGCAATGCAAAAAGTTTCATGGAACTCAAAATATTTACAAACATCAAGATATACCAAAAACTTCTTTTCATTAACCAATAGTTTGAATTACAACATGTTAGTATTTCTTACAAGAGTCTTAAACAGAAAGCTAAATAAAAGCTAACAAAAGTTTTAAAGAGGTTCTCTAGACAACTTTGTGTTGAGCTTCTTGATCTCTTCTTCCATCTGGGACTTTTCAAGAATGAGCTTATCCACGATCAACTTTCGCAGAGTCAACTGAGGACTAAGTGAAGATGAATCATTTGATACTTTCCTCTTCTTACAAGAGAGTACTTCGTCATTCTTCAACTGAAATTCTGCATTTTCTTCAACAACCACTTGATTTTGTGCTTCAATGCTTCTTCTGCTTGTTGTGCTTTGCTCAAAGCGATTCCCAAATGTGTAGCCATAACAATATCTTTCTCCATATGGTCTTTCTCCATGATTGGAAAAGGAGATTCGTCAAGAACGGGAAATCCGACCAAATAAGAGTATTCCTCAAGTGTGAGTATTAGTTGATAGTCGGGAAAAGTGGAACAATGATAGACTGGATCATAGAACTGGAGAAGCCTAGAGAGATAGTCCATTATCTATCTTTATCTTCAACCATAACAACAGTTTCCCATGGCTGCTCTTGAATCTCTCTGGATTTGTCACCAAGGTACTCAACCTCTTTAGGTCATCCAAGTTAAGACTCTTGTAAGTGTACTTCAAAATCTCTTTCTTTTACTGTCGATAACAACCTTGATGTTTACAAACAAAAGTCTGAGTTCCATGAAACTTTATGATATGATGTTTATGAATACAAAAGTGCACAAACACAGGCAAATGCAACGATCACACATATGCACAAGCACAAGCCTAGGTTTAAAGGTCAAGCGTGGATCCAAGGTCTACCCATCCCCAAAAGGTATGTACTAGGGATTTCAAACCTGTAGAGCAGGGTTCTAAATGGTTCTCAGAGTCATCAACCCATCTTTCGGATATTATCAACTTCCCAAATTACTTGGTAATCAATAATATTCTCAAGAGAGTCTCGTCTAAGTGTAGTATCGCGTATCGGCTAATTTGGAACTACTTCCTTATAGCCATCGCACTACGTCCTAGTAAGGCCAAAGTGGGGTAGAATGTAATCTAAAAGTCCACAGTGTCATGAGCTCCTTCGCTGAAAGTAGTGTTGTTTTCACGAATACTCGATCAACAATACTAAACTCTCAAGAGGGCCTACACTGAGCGGTGGTTTCTCAAGTTAGCTTGGTCGGGAATCAACTCCCTATAAGCCTCCTTGAATATACCACCATCATATCATAATTGCACTCAAGTCCGGGTATAGGACCGTCTCACCACTCAAAGATCCCAATATCCAACAACCAAACAAATATATTGACAAATATACATGTTAGACAAATATTCACAAAGATAGCACATAAACAAACAAAATAGGCTAAACCCTCAATATCTCTTTTCTTTCACATCCCCAGTGAAGTCGCCATTTCTGTTGCGGTGAAAATTGGATATCAAGCTATTGAATTAACTTGAATCTTAATTCTTTTACAACCGAACTTTAATTTATCCAAAGGAAAGGTCTAAAGAAAGAAAAACCCTTTTCGCGATGTAACAACAACGCTAAGAGATTCGGGGATCGGGGTTGGCTATACCTAGGGAAGGTGTTAGCACCCTAAGCATCTGCAGTACTCTACAGGAACCTTTTGTCTGTTTGTATGCTAAGTTTGTTAAATGTTTGCTATGGATTGGGAAAAAGATGTAGGTTAAAAACTAAAGATATGTACACTAAGTTTGCTCGCAAAGACATTGCGTCCTCTGCCTACGTATCCTAACTAGGATAGAATCAGAACAATCGTAGTTCACCTCACTAAGTTTGAAGAACACTTGATTGTGATCAAGGTTCCAAGGGGAACAAACATGACAATGCTTGTGTAGAGTTTAAGGAAACTCTCTAAATCTAAGTTGAACACTCAAGAAAGGGAAGTAAGTAATCATGACGATGATTCTTACATAGAGTTAACAAACTCTATCTTAAGTTCTAGTTGAAAGAGCACTCTTAACAAGGGTGGGCTTTGTAGACTTAAGAAAAGTCTAAAGGACAAGTTCCACTTAACTAAGTGTATGAATGACTTAACAAAGTCAAGGGAGAGATGAGTAGTTTATGACCCAAGAGTCAACGGAGAGACTTTTCCTTTGGAAGGACAGAGGGGAGGCAACTTGGATGAGAACTAACAAGTTCCATCACTTGGGGAAAAGGAACTACATAACAAAGTAATAAACATGATGAAGATAAAAGCATGGTGACAACCATATAAAGCAAGCATGATATAGGGCAAAGGTAAATGTGACAACATCATACCAACAAAATATGTATTGATGACAATCGAGCAAACAAGCAAGCAAGAAATGCGACGACAATTCAAGCTTAAAATTCTCAGAGGGAAACATACAAGTCATGGTGACAACCAAAGGAAAATAAATTCTAACATGTTGACTAACACAAGGGAAACAAAATTAAGCAAATCTTACAAGACCATTCAAACATGAATTAAAGGAATTCAACAAGTAAGGATGGCGATCTTAACAAAACACCAAAGTTCATATGGACAAAAGACATCATATTTGAGAACAACTTGTAATATTTTTACATCATATGAAAATAGATGAACATCCATCTTTTGAAATAATGCCCATAAAACAAAACACGATAGGACATGCATGTGTGAGTTTTGAAATGCATTTTGATGAAAATAGAGAACAACATGTGCAATTTGGATTAAGGAAAGGCATGAGCAAGTTATAAACATGATGCTGAATGAGTTCTAACAAGAATTTTATTCATAACATCATTGATTCAAAAAGAAGCATATGAGTTGCAATGATAGGCATAACATGCAATTTTCTAGAAACACAATCATAACATGGCAAACTTTGAATGCAGGCTATGGGAAATGATGAGTCATAGGCTAACAAACCTCAAGGCCAGGGCCAACAACCAGGTTTTGGTGCTTTTAAAAGATGTGTACTGATGAATTTCAAACTTAGCAGCTCATAACAAGAATCAATAATACGTGTGTTACAAATTGGTGAAATAAGATGCAAGGTTGTCAAAAATAGAAGCAACAAACATGTTGTACTCTTAAGACATAAACAACAAACAAGTTATATATTTAAGACAGACCAAACAACTCTAATGATTTAAGGGTAGTGCAGTTGATCAACACCTATCACCAATTGTTTGACAACAAAACACATGCATATGGCAGATTTTGGCAAGCAAGAATTCAATGTGTGTATCATGGTGATCACAAGTTTTTGACAAAAAATGCAAGTTCAGACTTAGAGCAGGATTTTGATGAAATGATGCATATTCTCATGATGTTAAAGAAGTGAGTGGACAATGTTCAACTTTACCATACCAAATGCAGTAGGTCCATGAATTTTAATACCAAAATGCAAGCCTTAGTGTACAAGTCAAATGCTGGCAGTAAATGATGCAAGAAGACAATGCTAACAATAGGTGAGATTCAAATGGAAATTGCTTTAAACCAAAACAAGAGCGTACACACATCTTAAATGCAATAACAGTTATGGTAGAGCTCAAAATCTAGGCATATGTACTTTGATTCAAAAAGTAGCATGGTGATGGTGGCATATTGCAAAATATCAAAGAAATACCAACTGTCATAAAGTCAAAACAGAACGACATGTCTACATTATTATCCCATACAAACTTCAAATATGTATGCTAATGATTATAGGCCTTAGCATCAATTAAAACCAAGATGTCATGAAAGTTGGTATGTTCATGGTTCATATGTGGTTCAAGTACACAAAAAAAAACAGTTGGGGCAACATGTACATTTCTTGTTTGACAAAACAAAATCAGTACCAATTCACACATGCTATGCCTTAACAAAAACCAAAGAATTGCAACAGTTACAAGTTCTTGACAAAGAACTAAGTTTGGGACAACATACACATGATTCTCACAACCATTCCTCAAAAATGCAAAATATGACAATGTAATGAATAATGAGGAGTTTATAGACTACATACCTCTAGTATACTATGTTGAGCAGGTTAGAACACAAAGAAATCCAGAGATCTTGTTTTTGGCACAATGTTGAAGTTTGCTTCCTTTTGAGGCAATATGCAAACCTTAGGACAGTTGGAGAAATGAACTTCACCACTTGTTTTCAATGCCTTGGACAGTTGCAATATGACATATGTGAGGTGTATGGATGGTTTAAACAGATGAAAAAGGCCTAGACAAGGATTTGGCAGATTTTGAGCAATGTGGTCAAACTTGCTTGGTGTGAAAGTTGACTTTTGGGAGGAGGGTGATTTTGAGTGGTTTAAAGGCTTGGACACCTTCTATACCATATTTATGGATTGTGTGGATGGTTTTTGGAGGTTTAAAGTGTATGAAAATGAGTTTGGTGGCTGAACTGTCCAAGACAATTTTTTGGTGTTTTTGGGTGATTTTGAGATTTTGGAAAAATGAAGTGAGAAGGGAAAGAAGGAGAACTTGTGATTTCTCTGGTTTTGAGAAGGGCTCTGGTGTCTAAATTTCATAGAGGGAGCCTCTATTTATAGGAGAAAAGAAGAGTGGGGACAAATTTGTAAACTTGGCATTGGAAGGCAATTTTGGAGAGAAAACCCTTGGCTTGAGGTTTTATGACAGCTGTAGATCTTTGGTCTTAATTACTGCACAAATCAAGTGGAATAGGGGTCATATAGGTGCATGAAATGAGGCTAGATAGCAGAGTGTAGTTGCAAGTTTCTTCACCATGAAGTCTTCCTTTTCTTACTTTTGAATAAAATAATGCAACTTGCAAGCCCACTTGCCAACTCTCCATTTCCTCATTCTTCTGCATTTTCTAACTAACCAAACCTCTAAACATCAGATAAAACATGATTAAAAAAGTTGGGAATGGCTTAAGTGGCTGAAATTTGAGTTTGTGAAGAATCATCAATGTGAGACTCAAGTGTTAAAAGCCCATCTTGCCAAATTCATAACTCTCAGCTCATAAGGGCTATGAAGGAGTTCTACCATAATTTGGAAAGCCCTCATGTAACTCTATAACTTTCATGTTTTCATGAGTTTCAGATTCTCAAAGGAGCTTGGTCAAAAAGCCTCTCAAAGTTGCTGAAAAACAAGTTTAAAAGTGAAATTTCTCTAAGTTATTTTCCCTTCTTGAAATGAATTTGATCATAACTCCAAATCTATGCATTTTCTGATCATGGACCACTTTGAAACTTCTGTAGGACTTGTCAAGAGATTTCCAATGAGCTTTGAACCAACTCAATTGGATGTGTGGTTAAGGAGTTATGGTCTTGCCCCTTTCAAAACCCTAATTCCCGATTTTTGTGATTACTCCTCAACCCCTGATCCAATCGTCATGAAATTTTATGGGTAGATGCAATATGTCATTAGGAACATTTTTTATTCACATCTTGAGGTCAGATTCCTTATGAGTGAAGAGTTGACTTTTCGGTCAACCGAACGATCGATCGGTGGCTACCGAGTCGACTGCTGATGCTCTGGACCTTTTGAGGCTTTGAAACTTCTTGAATGGACTTTACCAAGCCATATGAACATTATGGACCATGATCCTGCCATTGCAACATCTTTTAGATCAAAAGTCAAACCACAGTTGACTTTTCCTACTCGAAAACCCTAATCGGGTATCCTGAACTTCACTGCTTTTGATTCTTGGGTGACAACCTTAAATTGGATTCATGCTTGATCCAATGGAATATTCTTAATGATGTTGAAACCCAATCTCAAAGAGAATCAATCCAAAACATTGATCGGTCAACTCTCGAAATCTCGATTTCAGCTATATAAAACCCTGATTCTCCTGTAACTTGACAAAGACCACTTGAAAAGGGTTAAAGTTAGATAAACATCTGAACATACTCCTAAAATGATGATGAAGATCTAAGGGGTCAAAATTTGGGGTATGACAGAGGTCCTCAACTTTTTTAGCCTCAGGGGCCTCCTGTCGTGGTGGGTCCCTTCCCCGGGTGTATCTCTTTAGATGCCCGTCCTTGATCAGAATTTTGATCGCGTCCTTCCGTCACGTGGCCGTGACTCTGGTGGAAGCGACAGTACTTTGATTTGTCCACGTTGGCTTTGGTGGGTGCCGGTTTTGGAAAGCGAACACCTCCTCGAACGAATTCTGAGTTGGCGCACTCCGCCAATATACGTTCGTGGGAAGCGACTAGTGTCGTGTATTCGGTGAAGCGCCCGATAGGGCCCCGTTGCTCGCGGGGTTCTCGGGGGCGGTCTTCTCGTCGTCTGCCCCCCCCCCCCCCCCCCCCCGCGGCGTTGGCCCGATGTCCCTTCTTCTCGGGATCCCTGGGGAGTTTCTTTGTTCCGGGTGCCGCAGGCAATATTGGCGGCTTGCGTCTCTTCGAATCGGATATAATGATGCGCTCTGTCGAGGAAGTCTTGAAGGGAGTCTGGTCGGTGGATCGCCACAGCCTCGTTTTGAATCTCGTCGTAGCCCCTGCTCCATCAAGTAACGTTTCATCTCGTCAGAAGTGGTCACCTAGACTGCCTCCCTCGTGAATCTCTCAATGTAGTTCCTGAGGGGCTCGTCGGGAGCCTGGATGATCGCGCCTAGCACTGCCTCCGTCTTCGGGTGGCGTTTGGATACCGTGAACTGTCGCGAGAACAGGTCCTTTAGGGTCCTCCACGATGTAACGGATTCCGGTTCCAGACTTTTGTACCACATCATAGCGCCTTTTCTTAGGGTCGTTGGGAAAAACCTGCACTTGATGGCTCCCCGAACGTTTCGGTAGTCGAGCATAGCCTCGATATCTTCCAGATGGTCGTCCGGATCTAAGGTTCCGTCGTACGTTGAGAGCATGAGAGGTTTCTCCATCCCGTAGGGGATGGGAACTGCCATGATCTCCCGGGACAGCGGGGTCCTGTAGTCGTCCTCGTCGCTGAGGATCGGGGACTGAGGGGATGAAGGTCCATGCCGAGGAGGAGGCTGGTTCCGTACCCTTGGTTGCCGGACAAGGGCCTCGGGTCTCCCCGTCCTTGGTTCCTGAGAATGTATGTCCTTCTGAGCAGGTGACCTCGCTCGCTTCTTGGAGGCCACGGGTTAGGGCCTCTCCAATTGTGGTCGGCGTTGGCGTGGTTGGGGAGAAGGGCTTCGAGAGTTCCCGCGCTGATTTCTCCGTGGAGGAGAGCAGGATGAGGTGTCGTGTTCCAGCGCGCCTATGCGCTCGTTCTGTTGGAACAACATCTGGTTCGTCTGGTTGATGGCCGCAAAGAGGGTGACCATCGTCGGGTCCGCGTCGGCCAAAGTGGGGATGAGCTGGAACACTTCCAGACTTCTTGCCCAAAGAGCGTCGTGGTGTGGCGCATTCTCGAAGGAAGGGGAGGCAGTCTGGCCGTCCCTAAGGTCGGACTCACGGAGTTGAGATGTCCCTATGTGACCGTCGTCGTTGGCGGCGGGGACGACACAGGAGTTATGAACAACGTCGGCATGGCGTGGGCTAGTCATGATCCGGGAGTTGAAATGAAGCTTTGGTTCTCTGCTCGGAGGAACGAGGAAGCTTGTTTCCCATAGACGTCACCACTAATCTGACCTGATTAGAAGGGAATCAATGGACCGCCACGCGCCTTTGATCTGTAACCTGTTCACCGATGGTAAGGAGGAGGAGAGGGTGTACCTGCAAGACACTCCGATGCCAAAATGAGAAAGGACCAGAGGAAGCAAATACAGAGAGAAGGTGTAGAGAATATCATACCTGACCCTCTGGTGAAAGAGGGTATTTATAGAGAGACCCCAGCGTAGGGCCAACAATCACTTGTGTTGGGCTGGATTGTTAGGCCCAACCCAGGTGACTGCTAGGGCTTACGTGGCGCAGTGAAGATCAGCATGTGGTCTTTGCCCTAATTCAACCGTCCTGTGATCTCCGGAAGGAGGTTGACCAACTCTCGCAGAGGTGGGTGGTTGAATGAAGATGTGTCCCCGCGAAGGGGAGCACGTGGGGAACGTGTGGAGGACACGTTGTTCTGCTCGAAGGAGGACAGATTCTGCCCGCCGAGGGCAGCGTCTGGCCGACGAGACCCCTGTGCACGACGTGGATGATATGGGCCCTCTTGGGCCTTCCCAAGTATCATTGGCCTGGGCCTGTCCGATCCAACCGGGGCCTAGACCAGAACAATTTTGAATAAAAAAACATTTTGAAATTAATTAGCAAAATTAAATATTTTTTTAAAAATTAAATATGATTTTTAACATAAAAAATATGCGTACAAAACTACACATATTACACGGTACACGTATTATTGTACTTAATTTGACGGCAATGCAGTTTGGAGGTTAAATAAGAAACTTCTATATATGACTTTTTTATTTATAGATTTTTTGTAATAAAATATTAGAACTGAATAATAAATTAACCGTTAAACTAAAAGAATTATAGTTATAACTAATTTTCAAGACATGATGAGTTTTCATTAAAATTAATGCTCAGAGGATCTTTCTTTATCGGCTCCTTTGAAGGTGGAATAAATAGGTGATATTAGTTTTTTATGTTTTATTTTGGTTTGAGAGGGGGAGAATGTCGTTAAACATCTGTTTAAAAAAAATTTCAGTGGTGTTTTGATTAAAAAATGTGACTGTTAATCAAAATGTATTATTTTCATTGTAATTTTGTATTAAGGAAAAAATGTTTGTAATTATATAATTGTAACAATGTTTTTAGGCTATTAATGATAATATTATTATCTTTTTTTAAGCTATAAATTATAAGAGAGAAATAAAATAAAAGTGTTATAAAAATATGAACATGTTAAAGAGGTTGAACAAGTACTCAAATAGGATTCGCTTAAAAATAAGATTTATTGGTAAAAAAATAAAAATAAAATCTTTTTATGATATTTCTTAATTGAATGATTTAATATAGAATCTATATTGAATGAAAAATATTTCTTTAAGATACAAATTCTTTCATTGACTTACATTTTAGGTTTTTAATTTAGTTTTTATATTTTTAATTTAAATTTGTATTAAAACTAATTTAAATTTAAATTATAATAGATTAGATTTAAAATTCAAATTAGGATTATATTAAAATTTAATGTGATTCAAATTTAAGATCAAAATAAAATTGAAAGATTTGATTAAAAAAGTATAAATAAAAAATTTAGACAAATAGTAAAAACGAGGGGACTATATTCAAACATAGTATAAATTTAATATCTAGTGAAAATAATAAGTTATATGAGAATGTGAAAATAAATAAGAATCATCCGATTTAAAAAGGAAAAGATGGGATTAAATCGTGGTTCTCACTAAATCATGTGTCATTAAAAAGAAAGAGAAATTATTAAAAATATCTTTTAATCTCAACTTTTTCTTTTTAAATCTGATAATTCTTATTTATTTTCACATTCTTACTAGATATGCCTGTATATACTAGGTAATGGTTAGTGTTTAAGAATGAGTTTAGGCCTATAAATACTACATGTGTTTCTTTTTATAAGAGACAACTTACTCTTTGGATTCATTGAATAATTAATGTATCTAGTCTAAAAACGGATCAAATACATTAATTATTCAATGAACTTAAAAATAGTTGTTTCTTATAAAAAGAAATGAAAGTAGTAATAAAGGGGTTAAAATTAAGTACAAAGTTTGTTACTAAGGTTTTGTTAATGATTAGTAAAAATGGATGGTAAAACCTAAATTATTAGAGGTTTATATAATTTTCTATGTGTCTTAGGACAATTGTATTAGAAAGCTAAGATGGTTATATGCTAACAATAGATTAATATTTATGTTATGATTAATATTAATAAATGAATGAGAATTGAATAACATCTTTGTAATGGGAATGAGAAGATCTGATCTTATGTAAATATTTACAATAGTTGTAAGATAGTTGTGAGGAATTAAGTGAAAACCTTAATGAGTTTATATTCAATATAAGTGAATGTTGAATATCTAAAAGTCTTATTAGATAACCAGACTCATAAGAAAGTCTCACGAGTTAACAATATTCATGAAATATCAATAGAATTATTATGAGATAATAAACTTCATAAGAATTAGTTTATCAATGAAAGTTTTATGATATAACAAGATTTATAAGCAAGTTTCATGAAATAACAAGAATCATGGGAGATTAATGGAATTCTTATGAGATATCAAAATTCATAAGAGTGGTTGATCAAAGAAACTTATGAGATAACAAGATTTATAATCAAGTTTTATGAGATAACAAGATTCATGGGAGATCAATGGAATTCTTATGAGATAATAAATCAATGTGAGATTAAATGGGAAATTCATGAGATAATGAAATTTATGAGATTAAAAAGTCATAAGGTTTGGTTGATCAATGAAAGTCTAATGAGATAATAAGATTTATAAGAAAGTCTCATGATATAAAATGATTCATGAGAGATCCAAAGAAATCTTATGAGATAACAAGATTCATGGGAGATCAATAGAATTCTTATGAGATAACGAGATTCATAAGGATTGGTTGAATCAATAAAATTATTATGAGATAATAACATTCGTAAGCAATTCTCGGATAACAAGATTTGAGGTAGCATTTTAGTTGATGATTTGATACATATGATATCAATTGGTCAATGGTTAAGTATTATAGGTAAATCCTAGATACTTAATGATTTACTATGATTTGAGGAAGGTGAGAATATGCCATAATATATGATTCCAATTATATGCTCACTTGTATAGGTTTAAGTCCTATGAGGCATAAATGATGGTTGTGCTTTTGATTATATCCTAAGTTGCAAGAGATCATGCATGATCAGAATTATGTGACTCATAGGGAGTCATATAGTTGACATATCATCTTTCTAGTTAATTATATTTTTTATAGGTATTATTTGATAAATGTGTTATCTTTGTAGTTAAGACAAGTTTTCACATTTACTCAAATAGTCGGGTAGTGAGACATTTGATAGTTTTGTTTAAGGAACTCGATGAGATTAGTATATCGTTTCATATTTTTCTCTCTATTTTTTCAGATAAGCAAGTAATCAATGAGGATATGTAAGATAACAATCGAAACTGAATACCAATTTCAATTATACTTTTGGTGTACTCAACAATTGAGTAGTTAGGTTATGTTTGTGCCATATATATTGTATTGTAAAAACAATAATTTATTTTATCATTTTAATTGGTTCTATTTCATACTTGAATTCCTAATGTATCAAGTATCATAATTTAATGCCTTAGTTATTATTCTAGACGTATAAATTATGGTGTTACATTTTAGTATCAGAGTTTGACTGATCTCATACCTAGCTATGGGTAAATACTGTTAGGGAATGAATGAGATCCATGGAGGGCCGATTATATGTTTTTACTAACGTTTCATAAATATTAAGTATAATCACCTTAATATTTATGCATGATATGAGGTATTATATGACCGAGAACTAGGAAGAAGTAGTAGGGTCGAGTATGTTGAATGTAATTCAACATTCAAGATTAATTTTATTTGCATTTACATATACATGCCAAAAACTTGTTTCACTTTTGAAACTAAAGCTTCAGAATCTGAACCACGCTCAGAGTTTGATATCAGAATAAGTAATGGCAACATAAATATAATATTCAGAAGTAAATACAAGAAACACACAAATATTATCTTGGTTCCTCTTCTTAATTGAGAGTAGTTTAGTCTCCTTGCCTCAACAAGAGCTTTTCACTATAACCAAACAGACTCAACAAGAGCTTTTCTCAAACATACTTACAAGAGCTTTCAATGCTCAATCAACCTAGAAAGAGACTTCTTCTCATACAACTTGCCAGAGATCCCTGCTCAATCAACCTAGAATGAGAATTCCTTTGCTTAAGTACACATACAAGAGACTTTCAATGCCCAATCACGCAGGCAAGAGAATTCCTCTACTTTTAAAAAATAGTTTACTAGAAAAGGTAACTAATATACTTTGATACACAATCAGAAGTATAACTATTGTGCAATAGTTACAAAGGTTTTCGACCTTTCTAATATTTCTAAGATACTCTAAGATGAGAAATCTTAAGATCTTATGTTATAATAGTTACAATAACAACTCAAAGTTGCGCCAAGATCTTTCAATGCATTGTGATGTTGTAACCTTCATCTGAATCTCCATCTTTCTTTTATAGAGGTAGAGAAAGATTCGTTTGAAGTTTGAACAACAACAAACTTAGTTAACAAGTATGCCAAGAGAGACGTTGGAGAGTTTTATCCAGTCAGAAGTATTGTCCAATAAATAAAAGCAATGTACACAACACATTTCGAATAACTAAGTATCTACCAAAAGGTAGAGAAGACTCAAGAGGTCACATCACCATCCTTGAGCCCTGCAAAACCAAACCCTAGTTGACTATGTTCAGAAATCTGTCACTTTGACAAGACTAGTCAGCTTTGGTGCAGAGTACGTATCAAACACTCCTTAAGCCTTCAGGGTCCGAGCTATCACCAAAAGTTGAAATAGTATACCAAAGTCTGAACCTTCAGATGCTGATGAACATATTCAGATTCTAATAATCCAGAATTTGAATAGTATTGCTTATTCACTTATGTTTTCAACAGGATTAATCCATGATGAATTCTTAACTTGTGATCTTGCACACTTTAACATATCTTAGTATACTCATTTGTTCTTTAAATACTTTGTTATCATCAAAACCCAAGGATTATGAACAATATTATTCCAAAAATCTCCCCATTTTAGATTATGACAAACAAATGCATTTTAGATGATGACAACATCGAAGTCTGAGGTTTGTAAGCTCCTCCAAAGTCTAATAGTCTACAGGTTGAGGTTTATAAGCTCCTCTTAAGTTCTATCAAATTCAATTTAAACTTATTTCAATAAAAATAATATGTTCAGAAAGCATTACCAAAATAATAAATAATTAGGTTCCAGGTAATTTAAACTTATTGTGATAAAAATAATATGTTCTGAAAGCATTACCAAAATAATGAATGATTAGGGTTCAGGTAAATTAAAAGCATTAAAACTACTTTTAACCTTCTTAAATATTTCCATGTAATTTCTCCCCCTTTTCTCATCAACAAAAAGTGAGTTCAAAAATGTCAGCATTGAAGAAGACAAAAATATTTAATAATACAAACAAATATACGGGAAAGCCTAATTCTGGTAAAACCATAGTACAAATTGTAACACCCTTTTCTACCCCACGAATATTATGGCAAAATAATCGAATTTATCAGAGTAAAATTTTAAACACTATAAAATCACCGCAAATGGCGTACATTTCTCAATAAATTCAAATCAAGGTCAATGCTCTATAAACAACGAGTTTTCTCAAAATTATTCAAAAGTGCTCAAATGGTAGTGGAACTCAAAAAGCAAATCCAAAGTTTTCCTCTTACCGCAAGGAAATCAACATAACAAAAATTCAATAAAATATAGTTTAACTCAAAGACCCCAACCCAGTGTTACACTATCAGAGCAAGACCCTCTAAGTCAACCACAATGGCCAACAACCCAAAAACTTCAAAAGTCCTCGACGACTAAACCTAGTCATCTGCATGTTACCCACGTGGAGGCAACATTCAAACAGGTGGGGTGAGTAAAATTATCCATAATAATCAATATAGGAATCAATATATAAAACAACGTCATTTTCATATTATGCATCGTCATATTCATCAATGGGCATAATATCATAATTACACCAAGATTGACTCATAGGGTCATCATGGAAACATCAAAAGTCATAATATCATAATTACACCAAATTATCTCATAAATGCAAATGTAACAAGACTCATGCATGCGGTACCAATCATCACAGCTCGATGGACACTGAGCCATCAATCCTCCATAGATCTCCATCAATAGGATTGATTCTAAACAAGAAACAAAGCACATCAAAATACCTCACATCCGCACAATGGGACTGAAGCCAAAGAAATCAAGGTCCTGAACCGAAGTCCGTAAAAATCCAAACTCTCAGAAATTTACAATCCATTCAACACTGTAATTATATCAAGTAAATTTACAATTTTAACACAATTAAACCATCAAATCATTGTTTTAAGATTATGCTTAAAACCTTTAAAATTAAGGGATATAGGTTCAATTTCGTATCATATTTACGCCTCTAATTCTCATAATTTCTTACAAATATCCCATAGTCATTAGAGTTATTACAAATAACTTATCCTACAGGGTTAAACAATCTCAACAACAGATTTTGGTCACGTAGGCCTAATTTCCTTTACTTTCAAATCAGCCTCAAACCCTTAAACCCTTAAATCAACTTTAAATCCCTATATGGTTAAAACCTCAACAATAGATTTTGGCCATGAAGACCTAATTTCCTTTACTCTCAAATCAACCTAAAACCCCTAAACCCTTAAATCAGCTTTAAATCCCTATACGGTTAAAACCTCAATAATATATTTTGGCCATGAAGGCCTAATTTCCTTTATCTCAATTCAGCCTCAAATCCTTTAAACCCTTAAATCAGTTTTAAATACATTGAATCACATATTGAAAACAATAAAGGCAATACTCCTTATACCTTAATTGTCGACTCTAAGCCTTTCTCCTTGATTCTTGGAAACCTCGCGAAACCACGCATTATAAGTCTTCCAATCAAGAAGGCAACAAGCATTATTCCAGCTGAAGTCCTAACATCACACTCGCAGCAACCAACGAAGAAAGCCCAGCCAACTGGGTCAGCCATTACACGGGAAGCCTTACGGGTGAGGAAGCGCAAGAAGAAGAAGAAGAAAAAAAGGAGGAGGAGGAAGATGAGGAGGAAGGGGAGAAGAAGAAGAAGAAGAAGAAGAAGAAGAAGAAGAAGAAGGAGAAACAAAAAGTTTCAAAGATGACTTTCTTTTATGATTTTGACGATGGGAGCGAGGAACGACTGTATGGGTGGGATGAATCAGATAGTGTTAGAGGTTACTGTTTAGATCCCGATAAGATAATGTAATCTTTGAACAATGTAATATTTCCATTAATGAATGAAAATTTTCCCTTTTTGTTGCAATGATATTGACTCTGAATGATTTGATACTTATCTGAATGCATATACTCATCCCATAAATTCTCAGGAAATAGTTCATCCAAATGATAACCAAGCAAAAGCAGAATCGAACATTTATCAAGAGAACAAAAATAATTCCGAGATAAATATAATATAAACATAAGAATTTGAATCAAAGCCATAATATAGATAAATCAAACACAATATAAATGAACAAGAACAACTAATGGCATATATATTAAACACAAAAAAGTTCAAAAGAGAAATAAAAATAAATTGTTCTTAAAGCCTAAAACTAGGGTTTCTTCAACAAATCCAAAATAGATCTGAGATCTACACTCATGATGTCTTGTCTGACATCTATATACCAAACTAGGGTTTCTTCAACAAATCCAAACTAATGCAAAATGCAGTCATGCAATAATATATCCAGGTGGCTGCTGTGGAGATTCGGTGTCAACAGTCGCTGATGAGAAGGAAACCCCGGTGTTAAAACCACTGATCTGATCTGTTGTGAATAACCATCTGGTAGGATCGAGATCAAGATTCCTGCTCTGTCAAGAACGAAGGCCTGATAATAAAGACCCCGGATGCAAGATCAGGGAATATCTGTTGATGAAGCCTTCAGACCCCCAAATCACAAATCTGCCCTCTCAAGAACAAATATACGGCTGCTGATGAGATCTTCAAACCCCACTCAAAATCTGCCCTGTCAAGAACAAAATAACAACTGCTGACGAGATCCTCAGACCCCACTCAAAAATCTGCTCCATCCAGGACAAACTTCTGATAATAATACACTGATCAAAGCCTGCTCTATCAAGAACAAACAAACATCCGATGATAAGATCCTCTGATCAAACTCTCGTTCTGTCAAGAACATATCTGCAACTGAGAACCCAACATAACTGATTCACTGTCAAGAAAACCAGGTGGTCTGGAGGTCAAAGTTTCCTGCAATATCCCAACCCCACTCACAGGTATGATGGACCTAATCCACGGACAAAGGTACGGCATCCTATGCGGTTGTCAGCGTCACAGACTTTCACGAGTGACAATACGATTCCCAGAAGGAGTGGCATCGTCAAGTCATGAAGAGGCCTCTCTTAGCTGACTTCCAAATGATCGGTCCCCAGAGTCGACAATCCTTACGTCTGGACTCCCCTCAGATCCTCAGGATCGGAAAGGAGCACCTCTGCGAGAATCTCGTCTGAGCGCAGATTTTCGTAGGGAACTGTGCCTGCTCAACAGACAGGTTCGTCTACTACTTCTCTACAACTATATCTAGGTGTGTACTCAAGCCCAGGTCCGGCTTTTCACTCACAGTAACATCCCTCTCCCACAGCAGCACAGATAATCATATCAAACTGGAAATAAAATGCGGGAGATAAAATGCGGGAAGTAAAATGCGAGAAGCAAAGACGCGATAAATAAACGCAACCCAACAAGCAAACACACAAACGATAGGATTGACTCGCGCAGGGGGTGGGAAACGGTCCCAGCATAAGGGATGGGAAAAGTCCCTAGATGCTATAGTTCCCCAGCAGAGTCGCCAGCTGTCGCTTGCGCGAAAATAAGGTGCCGGCATGACAGAAGAGTCGCCACCTTTCGTTATTTATCCCTCAGAGCGGGAAAGGAAACGATCGGAGAAACCTGACGAAAAAGGGTAAGACAAGGTCATCGCAACCATTGTCTGGGTTCGGGAGTCGGTTACGCAAGGGGAAGGTATTAGCACCCCTCACGTCCGTCGTACTCGACGGGATCCTCGCTTGTTTGTTTACTTGGACGGGTTGGTTATAATCTATCTACCTATCAAGGCTGGCTGAAAAAGAAAATAAAAATGACTCGGCAAAGCGTCGCGCTTTATGCCTACGTATTCCCATCAGAGAATGAGAAATCAGAGTCAACGTAGTTCGGCTAACTACGGGAGAAGATGGGGAAGGTTGCTCGCTAGGATGTCGCATCCTATGCCTACGTACTTTCATCTGGTATGAAAGATCAGAGCAAACGTAGTTCGGGAAACTACGGGAAAAAGCTCAACTAGGAGGGAGACTATCAAGTCCTACTGTTATCATGCCATGGATTCATCCTATGGTTGAGGTTTGAACAAGGAACTCCTAGATGTTGTCATGCATGGGTTTCAACCTAAAAGTCTATCATCAAATCCTCATCAGAAGAAATGAGAGTCCTAAGGGATCATGTCAATGATACATAGAATACAGACAAAAACATCAGTTTTAACAGTAAAATGCATGCAATGCAAGTGAGGGAGGAAATGTGTGTGGGGCTTCAGCCTCCACAAGCTCGTCTCAACCTCAAGCCAGTCATGAAATAACAGTAATCATACTGAAAATAAACAACATGCTATCAAGCAATAAACAGATAAAGGAAATGAAGTGCTATCAAGCAAACAACACACATGAGAAAGAATCATCTATTCTCTAACCATAATCCCAATCACAGAGTCCTAATCAAATCAAGGCAAAGCTCTCAAGCACAACCCTAAACAGGAGCAATCATTCCCAGCCTTCAAGCTTCAGAATAAGCTTACCAAAGAAAGGGAGCTAAGCAATCAGACTCATAGTGTCTTCCTCAGGAAAGCACTAGGAGGTGTATACTCAGGAATCATACCCTATGTGGCTCAACCACTGTGATCAGTTTACATCCCTCCTCAGGAGAGATTAAACTCACAAGCAGGCTCCAACATCACTGGATATTTAAGAAATCCTATTTAAGCTAGTGGAGCTAAGTGAATAGACCCATAGGACCTTCCTCAGGAAAGTACTAGGAGGCTTCCACTTAGGAGTTGTATCCCATGTGGCTCAACAACATGTGATCAGTTTACATTCCTCCTCAGGAGAAATTAAACTCACAAGTTGGCTCCAACATCATTGGATACTTAAGAAATCCTAGATCAACTAGTGGAACTAAGTGAACAGACCCATAGGACCTTCCTCAGGAAAGTACTAGGAGGCTTCCACTCAGGAGTTGCATCCCATGTGGCTCAACAACAAGTGATCAGTTTACATTCCTCCTCAGGAGAAATTAAACTCACAAGTTGGCTCCAACATCATTGGATACTTAAGAAAGAGGTGAGAAGGAAGAATGAAAGTCATTCATAGTGCCTTCCTCAGGAAAGTACCATGAACTTCCTTCAAACTTCAGGCTCTCAAACCTCACAGACAGGAGATGAGACAAGCTCTGGGTCTCTGCATCTTGGTCTACCAGCTCCTCTTCATGATGCTCCCCATCAATATCCTCAAGGCAACACAAGCCCTTCATCAAATTCCTCAGAATGAACCCCACAGATGAACAGATAACCCACTGAACAAATCACATTATCAGGCAATCTCAGAAAATACCTAAAAATACTAAACTAATGGGGAAAAATTTAACAAATATTCATAAGGGTCCTCAACACCTACTCATAACATCTACAAAGGTTTCTACCTAAAAATCAAGATAAAACTCAATCAAAGAAAGGAATCATCACCTATGCACAATTCTAAACCCTAATTAGACTATCCTAAGTCAACCCTAATTAAACTAATCAAGATCAATTCTAAAAAATCTAGAAAAAATCCTATGGGGAAGTATGACTAATCATCTAATTGCACAAAAAAGAATGGGTAAAAAAGATTAATGGAAAGTACTAAAACAATTCCTACAAAATCAAATATCAAAATGAAACAATTAAAAAGCTATTTAATTGGAAAATCTACTAAAAATATTAAACCTAAAAATAAAATCTCAATTTTATTTTTATAATTTTCTATACATTTTAATCTACTCATAGAAAAAAGAAGAAATTAAAAATCATTTTTTAACTATTTTTAATGAATTTTACAAATCAGAAAAATAAAAGAAGAAAAATAAAAAGAATTAAATGAATTAAGGGAGGGGGGGGGTCAGAATAGCACAAAGCGCTAGTTAAAACTGATTGGGCTACAAAAAAAGGGGGGGCGAATAGCATTCTGGGCCCAGAATGCCCTTAAAATGAAACGCGGCGTTTTACTTATTTAAATCTTCCCTCTCTTTCTCAGATGCGATCAAGGCCGTTGGATTGGAAGAAAATGTCAAACATTGGGAACGATCCAATGGCTCACCATCATCGTCCCAAACATCACCTAGGGTTTGCAGAACCCTCACTCCATGCACACAAAATCGAGCTCCTCTAGCTCCCTCCACAGGCCACGGCTTCCCTCGACCTAAACATGAAAAATCATCTACTTCTCAAGGGGAACACAACCCTACGTTCACTTTCTTTTAAAACGCCCTAGATAGCCCTAACGGAGGGATTGAAGATCCGGGTACAACCATGGTTCAGAATTGTAAACTGATGCTAAACTTCATCAAACTTCAATTTAATGGCCAACAGATGTTCTACACATTACCCTAACTAATGCACACTAATTCTTGATGATTAAAACTAACAATCTACATAGTTCTTGCAACTCAAAGATTTCTGGTTCTGTTATGGATCCTCATGGAACAAGCTGCAACACTCAGGGATGGATCCTCTAGCCTAGTACATCAATCTTATACCTATGAAACTAACTAGAACTCAATAATTTAAGAGATATAGGGTGAAGAAAAACCTGTCAAGAAGATGATGGTGAGGCTCGAGGAGGTGGTTGCAGGGCTTGAAATTGGTCCAAGATGCTCCTACAATGGTGAAGAACCTTCTGTTTGCACTTGTTGTGAAGGTGGTGGCTTGAAGTGAAAGAAAACTCAAGTTGCTTCAACTTGAAGAAACTCCTCCAATGGCTATGTATCCTTCTCTCTCCTCTGACTTAGCTCAACTTTTCACCAACCTTTCATCACTCTTTGATGCCCTCTTTAAATAACAATCCATGGAAGTCTCTAGATTCATCTAGAATGATGTGGAAGTTTCATGAATTTCTCCTTGAATGAGAAGTTAGTTATCTCATCTCCCATGCTTCAAGCCTTCAATTTGGTCTCAAAATGTCCTTACATGAGTTATTGAATGAGGATGAGTGAAAAACAAGTCCATTTGTTGCTTGTGTAGGGTTTTATAGCATTGCCTTCTTTCTTAAGTAACAAATTTCCAAAGGAAGTCCATTTTTGGAGCCTCAAATGAAAATTCTACTTAAACCAAAGTTCTTAAAATAGTTTTTCCAATCAAAATGATATATTGGATGACCTATTTTGGATTTGTGGATCTCCCAAATCACTTTCCAATTTCAACTTTTCAAAGTTATAAGTCATTTTTAGTTCATTTTTGACCAATCATGGAATCTTGTGCTATGAGCTTTTTCATCAATTTGTGACCTTCTTTCTAGACTTAAAATCACATTTTGAGCAACTTTCATGTTTTGAGTTTTTCCATTTGAGGCTTGGAAATAGGAGTTTTAGGCATTGGCTAAAATGACCTATAACTGACAAATGACCAAAATACCCCTGCCTTGTTCAAACCATAAGTTGAGTTCCACAAATCCAATCAAGGACTTCTACCACTCAAATTAAAGCTAAGAAGATCCTCTTCAACATTCATGTTGACCAAGAAACCATAGGAATCAACCTACTAGGGCAAAAGTTGTCTGCAAGTTGGGTGACTTTCAAGGACCCAGATTCACACACCTCTGCTGACCTGTAATTTGTCAAAACCATAACTTGAGCTCTGTAACTCCTATCAAGGACTTCCACCACTCAAATTAAAGCTTAGAACAAGCTCTACAACATTCATGTTGTGGGTAAAATGAGATATCAAACACATCTAGTGCTAAAACTGCCTGGAAGATAGGGATCAAATTAGGGTTTTTTCACTGGCAATCCTCAGAAACCCTAACTCAAAACTTCTCAAACTCCTCATTCATGGTGAGTTGGTCTAGGAATCATCTTTATATAATCTCTATGTATCATTCCATGATCTCATGGCCCTTGGATTAAGTCTCAACCTTCTCCAAATCTTCAGCTGATCTAGGGTTGACCCAGTCAAAACCCTAATTCTACCATTCATGGTTGAATCTTCTGAATTCTTACACAATGACCTCTATGGGCTTCATGAAGGCTATCAAGGCATCTCATAAGCTTTCTCAAGACATCAAGTTCATTCTCCAAGTCCCAGAATCATCTGAGGAGCACCCACAACTTTCAAACTGTGAAGCACACAACCCTGGTTTCAACCAACTCTTCTGAGGATCTCCTGAACTTTCTGATGAAGATATCAACTTTCAAACACCCAATGACTAAATAAATGTTGGTCAAATTTTGGGGTGCAACAAGTTTGTTTAGTTTTAGTTTGTAGTTCAGATATAACTTCATCTTGAGGTTGATTTTGAACAGAGGTACAATCTCTTTGAGGGGATGTAGGAAGGGATAATACAATTGACGGTTGAGGTGTTTTAGAAGGAAAGGTAAAAACTTGTTGGACAATGGTTTCATGTTCAAATTTAGAAGCAAAACATGCTTGGTTAGAAGTTTGGTCTTTAGGAGAGAAAGTTCTAATTGGGATGACTAGGATAGGATTGACAATGAAAAGTTTAAGGCCAAAGGACTTTAGGTTAAGCTTAGCCACGAAACTTACGTCATCATGAACTAATTCAGAACTTGATGAATATGGACAATTGATTACCCACATATAGGTTATCGATTACCACTGTGACATGATGCCTTTTTCTTGCTTTTTCAAACTTTTTTTGTTTCCTTTTCATCCTTAAACCTCATGGATTTATATGATGCATATTTGTCGACTTTTTTGGCATGTTTCATCATTCTTGATAGCATGCTCGTGATTCTTTGACTCGTGACTTTTGGTTTTCGTTGATGAACATCTTTAATTGTTGTGTTGGACTCTTGGTGTGATGATCATGTTGCATAATCATTTGTACCATGTCAATTGTTGGTTATTGATGTTTATCTTGCTGGATATCTGTCACATGCTCGTTGTTTATTTCCGATTCTGTAAATGCATGATTGTTTGAAACGATTAATTGGTGTTGGATATGTATGATGTTCTTGTTGAATGTTTAATTGTACAATCTTATTGAACTTGCTTGAGCTTAATTGTCTACACATGTTCATTATGCTATACTTGGTCGTTGATAATCGTTGCTTGCTTGAAGTATTGTTTCAATGTTGATGCTACATGTTGCCTGACCTTTCACATCTACTGCTATGGATTTTAGCATGCTGTCAATTGTACATCCATTCTGCCTGCTGCTTTTTACACCTGTTATGTCCTGAAATATGAGCTGTTCAATGTTGTTGTGATTGTTTGTTGGGTTTTTATTATTGTTCTAAAGCTGAAGGGTTGTCGTAGATGCTATTTTTGATTTATTTTCCTTGTTTTGTTTTATTCTTGCATGCTCCCTTAAGGCCTCCTAGTCCAACTTAATTTTTGATTAAGCTTGGAGTAGGATAGACATTAGGAGTTATTCCATGCATGATAACATTAGGTTAGTCCCTTTTTAACCTCAACCTTAGGTCCAATTTTGCATGCTAACATTAGGATAGAATTTCCTCTCGCATCCCGACCTTAGGGCCATTTTGCATGACAACGTTAGGGCAGAGTTTTCCCTGTAGGCCTTCTGTGCGTCTTTCTCTTTCTCCCTCAAAACAACTTCAAAAACTTAATAAATGCGATGAATATTGTATCCCACGAGCCTTATATGGAAAATGATGAGTGAGAAGTCTCTCCTTGCTTCGTCTAAAGTGTTTAGCGTACGTCTCGTTTGGGGGCGATCATGCAACGCATTCACTCCAATATCATAGACTTTACTACAATATGAATCTCAAACCAAATTAACTCACTTCTCTAAAACTCACAAACAAATTCAAAACATTTTCATCCTTCGGGATCGTTTGTCAAACCATTTTCAGAAATAGTATGTTGTTTTTCCGTTCTAGCGCAAATAGAGATCGACCCTAACTACTGGAATTGGAACTTAACGTCGCTCATAAAAAAACACTTAACAATTTGTGAGCCGAACTATGGTTGCTCTAATTTCTCATACCAGATGAGGATATGTAGGCACAAGAGGGTGATGTCTTGGCGAGCAACCTTCCCCCCTTTCACCCGTAGTCTTCCAAACTACACTGACTCTGACTTTCCCATTGCATGAGGGACTACGTAGGCCTAGGATGGTGAAGTCCTATCAAATCTCATTTTTTCTTTTCTCTTTTCATTTTTGTTTCCATATGGCAACATGCTTTAGATAACACACCCTTTGATTAGACAACAAGCATGGATCCTGTTGAGTACAACGGACGCGAGGGGATGCTAATACCTTCCTCTCGCGTAATCGACTCTAGAACCTAGGATTTGGTTGCAGTGACCATGTCTTCTCCCTTTTTGAGGTTTTCTTCGATTGTTCCCTTTCCCTCTTTAGGATAAATAATGTTCGATGGCGACTCTTCTATTTTTCCACCAAGTGTTTTTCGCAGTTGTGGCAGGTACCAAAGACAACAGTCCTGAAGTTGAGGCTGTCAAGACTTACTTGTTTGAGAATGTTGATAGACTTTATTCCTCTGACTTTGGAAAGGTCAAGAACATGAAGAAGGAATTCAGGCTTCTATTTAAAATTTTAATTGTTGCCTGATTCCTAAGGAAGGAATCACTTATCAGATTTCCTAGGATCACAAACATTTCCTTTTTTTTTAAGAATGAAGACAAGATCAACCTCTCTGCCTACATTTTCCATAATATTTGTGAAGCAATCAGAGATAGCATAAAGCTTCACAAGAAGAATGTGCCTTATGCTAGACTCTTGTCAAAATTGTTCTTTGAGGTTCGTCTAATTGATGCCCTGAAAAACTTGCTTAAAAACGGGGATCTAAAGGAAATATATGGAAATTTTTTGTCTGCTTCTATTCTGGATAATATGAATATTATGAAGAAAGGAGATGTTATGACTTCAAGGGTACCGGCCTCTGTCAGGTGTACTGATTCTGATTATCTTGAGGATTATCTTGTCATCACCGGGATGGATAATCCTAAGTAATCATTAACTTCATTGAACAGTCTTTCAAGGAAGGAAAAATAACCAGACTCAAGGATATTCATGACATAACTATTGAAGCATTTAAGGTTTCTAACAAGAGGAAGTAGGTGGTTTCAGATGTTCAAAAACCCTCCAAGAAAAAATCTGCTCATTAAAAGATTATTAAAAAGGAAATTAAGCATGGCATTGCATCTACTGAGTTGATGCCCTCCAAGACTAGAAGTGGAAGGTCTCCCAATAAGGTTGCTTTTGTCTCTGTTATATCAGAAGACCTTAAAGAAAGAAGAGATTGAAGAAATTGGCTGAGTTGGAAGAGGAAGAAGAGCTAAAATAAGAGGATGTTGGTGCATCCTTGATCAGGAAGAAGAAGACTACAGTTGTCACTGTTAAGAAGGATATAATTGGGCATAGCTTAATGTGTGCTTAAATTTTAGCATCTGTGATGCTGGACCAGTCTTTAAAGCCTTTAGAATTCACTGATGTTGGGAATCAGGAGGATGCTACTGTTGGTGGGTTGGAATCTGATGATGTTCAGGCTACAGAGGTTATGGTGAGGAAAGCAGTAAAATTAGAAATAAAAATGAACACGGAGATTTATAGTGGTTCCCTTCACAATCCGAAGGTACTACACTCCCCTTTCCACATGAAAGAGAGTTTTCACTATAGTTTTAGAAAGTAAAACCTATCACACCATCAACCGGTGAGGCCTACAATCTAACAACTAATCAACACTTAGTGTGCAAGAACAATCCTCTTGCAAACACTACCCCTTGTTTTCAACAATCTTGAATCACAAGTCACAATAGAAATAACTTTGTATTTTTGTAATTTGAAAGTGATACAATGATAATATCAATCTAATGATTTATCTTCTCCTTTTGATATAAATCCACTCTTCAATATCAATACAAGTATTCAAAAACTGGATATGAAATTGTATGAACAATATGAACACTTTTTGAAAATATTTGAAAAGTAGTGAATTTGATTCAATGAATATTTTGAAAATTATTGGAGGTTGTTTTTCAATTTGAAATTTTCAGAATTTATATGAGCAAAACACCATTACAAAAAGGTATAATTGATTATGATTCAAAACATGAAAAGGTATAATATTCAAACAACATTTGAATTTTAACAGCAACAACTTTTCAAAATTCGTTCAGTATTAATCGGTTAACCATATAGGTTAATCGGTTAACACTTGAACGTCGGCCCAGAGAATTCAAAATTAAGGCCGTTAACCGATTAACCCATATGGTTAATCGGTTAACACTGTTAAAACTCAGAAAAATGCTTGAGTTAAAAAGTGTTATACCAATTCAAATGATTTTAAAAATATGCAAATGCAATATGTTATCATGTTAAAATATTTGAACACTTGTATATCAATTAAAGGAGTGAAAAATGATATACCGAAGCTTGAGTCCAAATCTTGAAAGATGAATGATCATTTGCACATGATTCTTGAATTGCTTGACAATATTCCATAGTCTTGATATGCTTCTGGTTTTATCTTCAGTGTATATACCCCCATAGGTATATAGTGCAAGTAGCTTCTCAGTACATATACCCCCACGGGTATATAGTGTAAGAATCTTTTTGAAAGCTTTGACTTTTTGCTTGCAATCATGGAATGAGCTTGCGTCTTTGTTGACATCATAAAAACCTTGAGATTGAAAAGTGCTTCTACAGTTCTTTCCTTTTGAAACAACAAGTGATCTTGAGCAACTGAAGAACTGAGTGCTCAAAGTTGTTTCTTTTTCTAGACAGAAGCATAATGATATTGAGGTGATGATGGAATGGAAAGAGGTTTTATGAATGGCTCACAAATGAGAGAGTTTCAGAGGAAAAATTCAGATATTTCCAAAACTCAAAATCTGATTTTTTACAAAGAGGATGGCTAGGGTTTGCTCAGCTGCTCCTCAGCTTAAATATGATGTGAAAAGGGGATTTTGGGGATTTTTACTGTGGTAAAAGATCAATGGACAAAATTGCATTTTCATGGTGATTTTTGAATCAATGGTTGATCATGAAGATGGTATATTAGCAGACATGCATTCTCTTGCCTTCTTGTTGGTTTTGTTTTAGTGGAAAAAGCATGTTGGTTGGGGCTGCAAAGGTCAGAATGAAGGCAGCTTGTCCCTTACTTGTTTTGGCTAAAAAAATTGAAAATGGAGCAACAAGGTACATTGTGTGTTGGTCTTGTTTTGGAAAATGTTTGGTGGGCTTCAAAGTTACAAATCATGCACATGGGACAAAAGTGTATGGTTGATAAACAAAAGAAAATCAAAACATCACATATTTCATCCCTTGAAAAAGTGTTCAAAACACCCACTTTGGACCATGATATCTTAGTCCACACAACTCCATTTGCTTAGATCTTGTGCTCAAATGAAAGAGGGCATGGAGTAGAACAAATTTCATGTTGGTGGAAGTTCCATTTGGTCATTGGAAGGACATGAAATTTGAGGTTGAAAAGCATGCCAAGCAAGCTGCCTACAAATAACTTAGAAAAAATTCTAAGTATGGATTTTGCCTTATTTTTCCTCAACTTTGCACATCCATAACTTGAGCTTCACAAATCATATTGAGGACTTTTTGGATTTTTTGGAAATCTTGAAACATGATCTATAACTTTAATTTGGGATAAAGTTTCATTTGACATCAAGAAAATGCTAATAATTGGCTTGCAAAGTGGGTCCAAAAATGTGCCCAGTCTTGGCAATGTTGATATCATTGAAATCCTCAACTTTGATTGTCATAACTTGAGTTCCAAGTATCATATGATTATGAATTGGTACTCAAAATAAATCTTGAAATACAAGGAACAACTTTGATGTTTGAGCCAAGTCCATTTGAAACCTTGATCATAAAGAAAAATGACCTTGAAGATGGCTACTTCAACCATAAAACTTTACATAAATAGAATGTTCTAAAACCCTAATTTTCTTAAAATGGCAACTTTCAACAATTCTTGATTTTTCATGATTACCTTGACTTTTCTTGATCAAATTCCACCCGTTGGTCGTATTGAACTTGAGGATCATGATCTTGACCTCAAAAAGTTAGGAGTTGACTTTTTCACTGCACAGTTGACTTTTTCTCCAAATCTCCTGATTTTCAATTGACTGATCAATTGAGGCCCTTCTGATTAAAATTTATGATCAATCTTTCATCCCCAAACACCTTAGGACATATGGAAGACCATGGAAAGAAGTCTTTCTCTCAAAAACAAATTTAGCCTTATTAAAAATGAAACCCTAACTTCACCCTTTTTGCCTATGCATTATTCAGATGAACTGAGTGACTAATCCAACTTCATAATGACCTCTGAGGCACTCAACAAGCTTCTAACTCATGATTACACCAATGATAAATCTTCATGGACCCTTTGATAACCTTTTGATGGTTCTTTGATAATGCTGTGGCACACCCCTCCTCTCTAGGAGCTCAGATATCTTCATGATGATGACAACCACATAACAACCTCTACCAATGCCTCTGCTTGAGCTTGTGGTCAATAAGGTTATCCTCTTGGATATGACACATACAAACACTTAATCCCCTGTAAGAACTATGCTATGAAAATGCGAAAATGCTAAAATGCAATGAAACATAAGCCAGAGATTAAGAAAAGAGGTTGGTCAAATTTTGGGGTGCAACAGCTGCCCCTATTCAAGCGACTTGGACCTGAAGGGATGAAAAGCGAACGACTTTCAAACATTCGAGGTAAAAGACGGTTGAATACCAAAGAACCCAGAAATTTGACAACCGCACAATGAAACTGAAATTGAATAAACTTGTTTAATGGAACAGAAATCCGAGGAGCCAAAATGGTATCTGATAGTCGCAACAGCAATAAGCTAATTGGTTATCAATTGGAAAGCATCGACCTGCAGATGGAAGAAACCTCTGACCTTGCTGTCAGGCATCTATTAATAAGTAAAATATCTGACCTCGCTGTCAGTCATCGACATCAAGTGAAAGCATCTGACCTCGCCGTCAGTCATCAATATCAAGTAAAACATATGACCTCTCTGTCAGTCATCAATATCAAGTAAAACATCTGACCTCGCCGTCAGTCATCAATATCAAGTAAAACATCTGACCTCGCCGTCAGTCATCAATATCAAGTAAAAACATTTGACCTCGTTGTCAGTCATCTACTGAACACCATAGGCGTCGAACCCGAAGGCCAGATCAACACGAGGTTGACAACAAACATCTTGATAAATCACAAGAATACTCCGCTGGGGACAAGAAAACTTAACCCAGCAACTCTGGCAGGGATAAAAGAGGAACTTAACCAAGTGACTCTGTTGGGTAACATATGATAAGATGAACTCGTCCATCAAAAATTGTGTCATGGTCTGGCTACCATACATGCTTAAGAATACCATTTCAAATTGTCAGAGTCTGGATACTCAACGAACTAATCCGGAGTCTGGATACTCAACGTAATAAGTCGGAGTCTGGATACTCAACGTAATAAGCCGGAGTCTGGATACTCAACATGATAAACCGGAGTCTAGATACTCAACGTAATAAATCGGAGTCTGGATACTCAACGTAATAAGCCGGAGTCTGGATACTCAACGTAATAAGTCGGAGTCTGGATACTCAACATAATAAATCGGAGTCTGGATACTCAACATAATAAACCGGAGTCTAGATACTTAACGTAATAAGCCGGAGTCTGGATTGTCAACGTAATAAGCTGGAGTCTGGATACTCAACGTAATAAGCCGGAGTCTGAATACTCAACGTAATAAGCCGAAGTCTGGATACTCAACGTAATAAGCCAGAGTCTGGATACTCAACGTAATAAACCGGAGTCTAGATACTCAACGTAATAAACTGGAGTCTAGATACTCAATGTAATAAGCAGGAGTCTGGATACTCAACGTAATAAGCCGGATTCTGGATACTCAATGTAATACAAATCTGAAATTGCCATGGTTACCATGCGAGCAAAGTAAATAAACCATCTGTTGGAAATACACCTCTAAACAAAGAGGCAACACCCTGGCTTATGTTTCACATGCATATGTTTGAATATGGCGTAATGCTCCATACAAAATGGAAATGCTATGCGTTTGGGAATGCAATGCACGATGCAAATGCAAAGGAACCACTTTAGCAAAACAAATGCCAAAGAAGGGAAACCAAACTTCGTTGGGGGAAGACTAGGCACGCCTAGTGCAAACGGACTCATGCTGGGGAATACAAGCCTTGGATGACCTCCGAGAAAACTTCAGGGTAAAACTGCTCTGCTAAGCACAAATCCACTCCGCTGGGGATCAAAATCAAACTCGCTGAAGAAAACGTCCCAGATGGTCTACCAGAATACAACTCTTCTGGGGAACTAACAACTCAGCTGGAGACAAAAACTCCATTTTACCAGGGAAATCAGCCCTGGATGGTCTTCCAGAGTATAACATTCCGGGGAACAGACAACTCTGTTAGGGAATCAAGGTAGACTGCTGAGGGATGGCTCTACTCTGCCAGAGATTCCGCTCTGCTAAAGATTTAATTTGTTATCTGTTAGGGATTATGAATAAGATCTACTGGGGAACCATCCCAAGCTCTCTCTCTCTCTCTCTCTCTCTGCTGAGGATGGAGAATAACGATCTCTAAGTCAGTCCTACTCTGTGAGGAAGAAAATTAACTCTGCTAACTTTGTTGGGGGTTAGGCAACGAGGGAATCAGCATCGACCCCCGCTTAGAGAAAATGAGCACAAAACTCAACAATATCAACCTCTGCTTAGGGGATGAGTCAATGACCTAGACTCTGAAGGGAAAGGTGTCAAAGACTTGGACTCTGTAGGGAGAACGAAACTCCGACTTCGTTCCACTGCTGGGGATAACTCCACATCTACTTGTTGGAGACGATCCTACTTCGCTGGAGATATTAATCTCGACCTGCTGAGGATATCCTTAACTGTACGAGGCTCGAACCTGCTGGAGGTGTGAACACGCTTAACCTGCACACTTTCTTCAGATGAGGGACTTCTGGAAAAGTCTTGAGGACGAGGGTCCTGCGAATAATAAACAAGCAAATATGTTTTGTGCAGCAAGCATCATATTAATTGTCACCTGTGGCATTACTCAAGCAAAAACATCATTTCGATTATAGTTGGTAGAGTCCACACGTTTATGTATGCAAAATTTTATCAAAGCATCAAGCGTCTTTTGCAAACTAAATGGTAAAAGTTGAATCAAAAACAAAACATTTCTGAATAGTATGTTTTATTGATAAATAGCCTGTAAATAGGCAAATTTACAACAGATGCAACTCCTGAAATGAGAAAGTTGTGTAAGAAAAATATACAAAACGCACAAGAGTATACAAAATGTCGGCAATGTGGTACAGACAACCACCGTAGAACGACTCAACTATGACTCGCGTGACTTCGACACCTTTCCGATGCTTCGTCTTCTGAAGAGATTAATTTGAACGGCTGACTCTCGAGTTTTCCCATAATCCATTATGCTTTGAAGATCAATGCGCAGACCGCAGTCATTTTCTTTTCAAATCTCTAACTTTTGCCTGAACCGCCCTTGCGGGTTTTCGATTCACCGGGATACCCTCTTTTGCTAAAGTTGACCTTTCAGGTTTTCAACTTTGCGGGTTTACATTTTTTCTTTTTATCCCTAATTTTTGCCTGAAACTATCCTTTTATGGTTCGCTGGGATGCCCCATTCTTTCCTGGATTTTTTTTCTTCAGCGGGTCTATTTTTAAGCAAAGTATCTTTTGACTGCGTCTGCATTCACTGGGGACGTGAAATCTTCACCGTTCATGGTTGAAAGTAGTAAGGCTCCTCCGGAAAAGACTTTCCTCACAACATACGGACCTTCATAATTGGGAGTCCATTTGCCCCTGTGATCGTTCTGTGGTGGGAGAATCCGTTTCAACACCAAATCACCTGCCTGAAAGCTTCGAGGACGCGTCTTCTTATCATAGGCTTTCTTCATCCTGCTCTGATATAGACGACTGTATGCAATAGATGCAAACCTCTTCTCATCTAGCAAACTGAGTTGATTTAGTCTGTTCTTCACCCATTTTGCCTCATCTAGTTTGATGTTAGCCAGAACTCTTAAAAAAGGGATCTCGACCTCCAATGGCAGGACAACTTCCATACCATATACCAACAAGAAAGGAGTTTCCCCAGTTTAAGTCCGCACCGAGGTACGATATCCACTTAGAGCAAAGGACAACATCTCGTGCCAATCCTTATAGGTCACAACCATCTTCTGCACTATCTTCTTTATGTTTTTGTTGGCCGCTTCCACAACGCCATTCATCTTCGGACGATAGGGAGACGAATTATGATGCTCAATCTTGAAATTCTGGCACAACTCCTTCATCATCTTGTTATTCAGATTGGAACCATTATCATTAATGATCCTCTCAGGTATCCCATAGCGGTAGATGATGTCCCTTTTGATGAACTAGGCTACAAATTGCTTGGTGACATTAGCATAGGAGGCTGCTTCGACCCACTTGGTGAAATAGTCAATAACTACTAAGATGAAACGATGTCCATTGGATGTAGTCGGCTCGATCTTTCCAATCATATCAATGCCCCACATGGAGAAAGGCCACGTGGAGGACATGACATTCAAAGGACACGACGACACATAATTCTTGTCGGCATAAATCTGACATTCGTGGCATTTCTTGGCGTACTTGAAGTAATCAGACTCCATAGTTAACCAATAATACCCTACCCTCAATAGCTTTTGAGACATGGCGTGCTCACCTGCATGTGTTCCAAAGGCTCATTCGTGGACCTCTTCCATAAGCAAATTCGCTTCTTTTTCATCCACACATCTTAGCAACACTAAGTCAAAGTTCCTTCGATAAAGTACACCGTCTAGATTCAGATAGAAGTTACCAGATAACCTCCTCAAGGTCTTCTTATCTCGGGCCGATGCCCCAAGCAGATACTCTTGATTCATGAGAAAGTTATGGATGTCGTAATACCATGGCTTGCCATCAGAAGCTTCTTCTATTGCGAAAACGAATATCGGCCTATCAAGGCATGTGTCACACCCTAATTTTTTACCTTAAGATCCCACCTCCTTTGTACTTTTTTTCTTGCGTTATTTAACTCTCTATTTCATATTTATGTTCATGACGACTAACAGCTTTGTGCAGCTGTCTTGAATTTTAATGAAAGACGTTCGTTTCACAATCAAAGTTCTAAGACCTGACCTACGGCTTCTGATTCAAGATCCCACTTAACGGGTTTAAGACTAATTTTATGCCAGTGGATTCAAGAATGCTGAATTTGGCCGAGGGACACATTAAAATCAGTCTCTGGACAAGGGCTTATTTCAAGACCATGATGCTGGAATACCTCCCAGGGTTATGTTCACAATTCAGTTTATTTTGAGGAACAAGCATGTTTTTCTTTAAAATTACCTAGTACGACATATCCAAAGGTGCATTCAGTGTCAAAGGAATTTGAAGGTCTAAGGACATTTGTTTGGGGCAAAGTCATTATGGAACATTTGAGATTCATCTTTGAAATTCAATATTTACAATACAAGAAATGTCGTCGCAACAGCATGCTAAATACATCTTTATATCCATATTTCGAAAGAGAATTTAGAAGATTTTCATGGATTGGATGCCAATCTAAGATTATGACTTTGAAGCCACAATTTGGAGCTGCTAAATTAATGTGAATCCAAGTTATAGTTTCTTTTACTTTATGTGAACAAGGTTACACGACTTCATGGGTATGCAATTTGAAATCAATTCAAGGATCTGTTTAAGAAGTAAATTCCATGCAAGGCAAGCCACTTGTTTTATTTACGGTGCACGTGGCTCAGGGTTGAAAATTCAAAACTACAGATTATCTAATCCCTGCTACTTACATACCACGTGAAACGTTATGGTCACCCAATATGTTACAACAATACACTATTTCTTGTAATCTCATATAAATCGCGGTAGCCTTTGAAGTTATTTAACCATAAACAATTACAACATCCTGTTACAACCTTGCCAAATTAACTACAGGAATATCAAGACATTGTGTCACTAATTCTAGAACAATTATCAGATACCGCATCATTGACCGGGTTCGTTCACTAGCATATTTTAATACTTTTGCAAGATTCTCAAAAGGAAGGATGAAGCCGAGTATGAGCTGCGTTGCTGCTAATGCTACATTTGACGTAGATGAGCTTCCCCATTACTCATGGTTGCCGTAAACTTCACATTGCGACGCTACCGAATGTTGAACTAACCAAATTACAAGGCACCGAAAGAAATTACAACTAGGATGTTGCTTTGATGCAGAACCGATGCAAGGCGTCTCAAGTTCAGGCGACACGACTTTGATTCACTGTTGGCCCCAACATCCTCCATTGTGTTGTCTAAACTTCGTTCTCAACCTACTAGCAGTTTGTTGGCGAAACCATTACGGAGGATGTCCGAATAGAATTCAAAAGGGAACATCCTGCCTAAGTCCTAGAGCTGCTGCAAGTAATTGTTAGAACAGAATCAGGCCAATACCAAAGCATCCTTACGTTGAAACCGTCACTAGTTGATGAGGCCGGTTCGGAGAATTTGAAGGTCTTTCGATGCACCGCTGTGATACGGGTTTTGCTTATTGTTCCAGTTGTCTTAAACTCCGACATTTGATCAACTTGAATTTACACCAAGGAGGACTCTACCATGAGCTAAGATCCATCATGTTACTTCTACTGCACCTGCAACGAACCACCTGCATCAGGAAGAACATAACAACATGTTTAAGTACCAAACACATTCATCACAGTTCCAAAACCGTTCTCAGACACAATTACGGCGAGTTTTAAAATACAGTCAGAATAAGAGATAAGCCTTTTTATTATGAACTCAGAACATAGTTATGTGCATATAAGTTGCTAAATGAACTTAAAATACCTCTTCTAAAAAGGGTGCTTTCCAAACGGAAACCTAGTCCAGACAAGTTGGATTTCTTTCCCTAAATGGCTAAGCAGGATCAAACATGGTACGTTGAAAATGAAAAACAGGAAACCATCTATGTGGGAGCAATTGAGTTGCTTACAAAACATTGGTGCTAGCAGCAGTGATGATGCATTCTACAGGTATGAGATGCCTAGAATGATCACAACAACTCTACAACAGGAACACACAATCCCAATCACTTTTGAAATCATGCAAACAAGGGAAGAGATAAAAATGCAATCTAAAAGTGGAAAGAAATGTCATCACCATACCTCCTACCACACTTTCACACCGAGGCTCTGAATCAGTACCAGCAGGGCATTTTCCTTTACGGATTACGCTAAGTGTCACTGTTGTTGGAGTGAGCTAAAGGAGATGTGGGAGGTTGACATATTGATTTTACACGAGAGACATCGAAGAGCTTTCGTTTGGGGGTCCTACTTCCACTTTTGTAAGTTGTTCGATTCCGGATAAGGTCTCCGTCGCTTTTCTTCGAGCCTACAAAAAGATAACCAGAAGAATTACATTCAGCCTTATTATTATGGCCGGGAAGATCTATCAGTCAGGAGATATACAAATCTGTTAAAGGGAATGAATGTCAGGATTTTAGTCTACAAGTGTATCAATCGAGTAATTATTACGAAAAGCATAACAAGGATCAACTTCATTAAACCATGATTTATTTCCCAAATTAAGAACCGAAAAGGGGAACTTATCTTATTTTTCCCGCTGAGGTTGATTTCACCAAAGTGGAAGGTCTACCGACATGATGATGCCTCATAATTTCCATTTACGCCATTTTCTGCAAAATCAGAACATATTAAGTTATTCCCAAAATCGGAGCAGACAATTTCATTACGGATTTAATATCAGCATTGAATTTCAAATTTCTCTTCAGCCTATAAGATTAGAGATTCAGAGAGGACAGAGCCGAAGAGATTGGAACCCAAAAAACCCACAACATTCATACAGAGAAACCCTAAAGTCCAAAATCCCCAAAACCAAATTCAAAAACAACAGCCAAATCGTAAATCCAGGTCGTAAAAGAAACTTATCTTCGTTTTGACGTTGTTGTCCTTCGAAACCCTTGTCGTCATCAGAAAACCACCGATCCGCCACCAAAGCCGCTCCACCGCAAAATCGCCTCCCGCAGCTTTTCGCCTTAATCGCCATGGGAAACCTGCAAAATCCAGTTTAATGTGAGATTCCTTCGCCAATACTTAACCATTGTTTTTGTTTGATTTGCATAGGAACGAGAAAGAAGAAGGAGAAAGAATTAGAACGCGAAGGGAGAAGAAGGCGGAGAAGAAGAAAGGTGGGAGAAATCGAAGCGGAGAGGAGAAAAAGAAACGAGAGAAGAATAGAAGAAAGGAGAGAGACGCGAGAACGAGGAAAGGGGAAACGACGATTTGGGGGGGGGGGGGCTTAGGGTTTTCTGACCTTGCTTTATGTTGTAATCATGTATATGCTCACCCACTCAATTATTGTACACCTCACGACACATCCCCTCTGATCTCCAACGGATCAGATTGGGCAACCCTCACGTTTACACCCACCATACACCTCTTTCCCTGCACACACACACACAACCCTGCGCCATCCCCCTTAATCACCTCATTATCCAATTAATAAACAATTAATCTGCTAATTAAGCCACTAATCCACTTAACCCCCAATTAAGCAATTTAATCTACCGTCATTTAAGCTTAATCAATCCAATAATCATTTAATAGTTAATCCAGCTGATTAATATAATTATCCCATTTACACTCTAATACTTAATTTAATTTAATTAACTAATTAATCCTTTTATTTCCAACCAGCCACCTTTTTATTAAACCCAGCTAAATCTTTTTACTTAAGATAACTTATCCTTTTCCTTCTTAACTAAATTAATTAATTTACAATTTATCTAAAACCTTTTTATTTATTCATCTAATAACCATTTTTATACAATTTATTTCTTATAATAAAAACTATTTCATTTAGTTTAGTTTAGCTTTAAAAAGAGAATTTATGATAACAAAACTATTTTATAAAAAAAAACCTTTTTAAAAAAAAAAGAAATAACTCGAGTTTAATAACAACCCTTTCTAAATAATGAAAGATTATTTCATAATAAAAAGACCTATTTCATAAATTTAAAAATAACTTATAATAATTTATAATAACCAAAATCTACCTACACTTTAATGAAACCCATTTTATGTAATCCTTTTCTTAAAATTAATCTCACCAAATTAATAAAACCTTTGTGCTAATAAAATTAATTCAACATTTCCCTTAAAATCAAATTCACTTATAATTTATAATCTACTAAAATAATATATTTTTCTTATAAATCAATTCAACCTTTTTCTAATCAAAATCAACCAATTAAAATCAATCCAACCATTTTCCCAATTAAAATTAATCAAACTCGCTTAAAATCAATCGTGCATGTTTCTATCCCTCGCACCAATTTATACTCACAATTCACACACTTAGCGCTTTCATGCGTGTGTATGCTTTACTTTCTGCAATTTATATTATCGCCTTGCATCCGTCCAAAGGAAAAACCTACACATGATTCAACAATTGTGTGTAGTGCATCATTTGCATCATTCTCCCCTACGGTCCTTGATCCCATTCAAGTTGATCAATTAAGATAGATCCTACCCCATAGGAAGGACTGTTATCTTTTACAACATAGGAAAACAATCAACTCAATTCAATATTCAAACACATTAGAGAAATATGCCAAATCATCTTAAGCGAGATATAATCTCCACCCCACATCAATACAATCAATTTGTAGGAACTTTGCCTTAAGAGAGATAAAGGCGTACCTCGTTGATCCCTATCCGAGTACTTGAGCCCTTCTCTTAAGATGATGCAAAGACTATTTTCCTACAATTTGTGGCGGTTAAATCTCCTTTAAAATGATAACGCACCTTTTCTCCTAAAATTAATCAATCAACTACCCTAAACCCGTAGGAACTTTAACCACAGTCAAAGAACTCCTCAAACCCTTTAGGGGAACTACAAATACTCGGATTCCACTCCCGTAAGGATATGTAGACATAAGATGCGACATCTTATCGAGTATACTTAGAAATAAACCCCTAGGTCTTTTATACCTTAAGCAGATAACACTTAGCAATAAACAAACATAAAACAAGAGGTTCCTGTAGAGTACTACATAAACTTAGGATACTAGTACCTTCCCTAAGTTTAACCAACCCCCGAACCTAAAACTCTCTAGCTTGCATTTGCATTGCATTGTGGGAATTTCGATATTTATCCCTTCCTTTGGACAAATCAAAGATCGGTTGCAAATGGAATTAAAGATTCAAACTAATTAATAGTTTAGTATCCAAATTTCACTGCGACAGAAATGGCGACTTCACTGGGGACCTTCTCTAGTGGGTTTCCCTACCTTGCTTTATTTATTTGTTTATCGCTTTATATCTGCTTATTTGCCTACTTGTTTCTTTGTTGCTTTTTGGGTTGCTACCTTTGAGTGGTGAGACAAAGTCCTACACCCGGACTTGAGAGAAATTATGATAGGATGGTGATATATTCGATGAGGCTTATAGGTAGTGAGTCCCGACTAAGTTGACTCGAGAATCCCGCTTAGTTGAGACCCTTTTGAAAATGGTTCGGTTGAACGAGTCTAGTCGTGAAAACTTTTACTATTCTCAATTGGAGTCCATGATACTGAGGACCGTAATTACCTTTAACCCCACTTTGGCATTTATTAGGACGTAGTGCGAGGCTATGAGGGAGTAAGTCCCGAAATAGTGCTACGCGATGCTACGCTCAAAAGAAGTTCTCTTGAGAATATTATTAATCCTCGAGTTAGTTGGGAAATTGATAATATCCGATAGATGGATTAATGACTTTGGGACCTTCTTAGAAACTTGTTCCGCAGGTACCATCTACCTCTAGTCCTTGTCCTTTGGGAATGGGTATACCTTGGCTCCATGCTCGTTGCAAACCTAGGACCTTTGTTTGTTTATCTTTGTGTGTCCTTATATGCTTACTTGTGTTTGTTGCATCCATATAGCATCATGTTGCATCGGTTTCATGGGATCTCGAGTTTTATTTATAAACATTACAGAGAACCATAGGGATTACAAATTTTTTTTTAATATTCTTTTAAGAGTCCTAGCTTGGATGACCTAAGGAAGTTAAGGGCGCCGATCGAAGAATCGATGAAACTCAAAAGACAAATACAAAAGGCTTCCCTTGTCATTGAAGAAACTTTCATGGAAGATCCCAGTAAACAAGAGCTTCCTCCCTTATTTTCCAACAAGAGATAGAAGATTTATTTCCCTCTATCACACTACTCTTTAGAAGTCGATCATGGACAACTTATCTTCAAAAAGATTCAGTTAGAAGAGCAAACCAAGAAGCACGATGAAGGACTTCCTTAGGACTTTTACTAGCTTTTATTTAGCTATTGGGTCAGGACTCTTATGGGAATGTTCATTTGTAATCGATATCAAAAAATAATAAACAAGTTTTCTTTGGTATTCAGTAATATTTATAAATACTTGAGTTCCATGAAACCTTTTATTTTGCATTATTGCATTTGCATTTTTGCATCAACATAACATCTTTTGCATTCTGAGGGGTCTCACTCTTGCTTCATCTTCACAGACAATCTGAACCACCAGTATAACACTCGAGCCAGTCAACGTCAAAAGATGGATCAATTGGAACAAGAAAACAGAGTGCTCCGTGACGAGGTTGCAACCCTGAAGGAAAATCTGGAGAGGTTGAATGTTTTAGTTGAAGCTCTGTCTAACCAGTCTGCGCTCAACAATCAGGAAGTTCAAGGGACCGTTATCTCCGAAGCAGTATCAACACCGATCCCAGTGGTGTCTACCGTTGCTGAAATGACCTACAGCATGCCGCCAGGTTTCCCGTGGGGGATGCCTCCTTATTTCACTCCGGCCGGTTATCTTCCACCTGTTCCCGAGGTCCCTACCGTGACCACTGTTCAAGCCATTCTTGCAACTACTGCTGTAATGACTAGTACACCTCCACGTGTGAATATTACTCCACATATCCTAGACGAACCAATTTTCCCTAGGGTACCCAGCAAAACTGTGGGTTTGGAAGAAAGGATGGATGGGTTTCAAGGCCAATTTTCTGAGATGCAAAAAGAATTGAGAGCCCTTCATGGGAAAGATCTGTTTGGAAAGAGCGCTTCTGACCTGTGCTTGGTCCCGAATGTCAAGGTTCCGCCAAAATTCAAGGTCCCTGATTTTGAGAAGTACAAAGGGAATACCTGCCCTCAAAGTCATCTTATTATGTATGCCAGGAAGATGTCTGCCCAAACCGATAATGACTAATTGCTCATCCATTATTTTCAAGACAGTCTGACAGGCGCTGCGCTCAGATGGTATATGGGATTGGATGGTGCAAAGATTCGAACCTTCAACGATCTAAGTGGAGCCTTCATCAAGCAGTATAAGTATAATGTGGACATGGCTCCTGACTGTGATCAATTGAGAGCTATGACCCAGAAAGACAAAGAGAATTTCAAGGAATACGCTCAACGTTGGCGCGAATTAGCCGCCCAAGTCATACCGCCATTAGAAGAAAAAGAAATGACCAAAATTTTTCTAAAGACTCTCGGTCCATTCTTTTATGAGAAAATGGTAGCAAGTGTACCCAGTGACTTCACCGAAATGGTTAATATGGGCATGCGCTTGGAAGAGGGGGTTCGTGAAGGAAGATTAGTTAAGGAAGGGAGTATCCGCAATAATGCTAAAAGGTATGGGAGTGGTTTTGTGAAAAAGAGAGAACATGAGGCAAGTGTTGTGCAGCAAGTACGATCCAAGAGAGGGTATCCGCCACCATATCAGGTTGCTGCGGTTCATCGGCCACAACATCAACAAAATCAACCATTCAACGATCAGAGTCGTGTACACAAAAGATTAGACTTTGATCCCATCCTGATGACATACGCTGACTTGTTCCCATCTTTGATTCAAAAGGGTCACATCCAGACGAGAGCTCCGCCTAAGGTACCCAAGAAACTCCCGTATTAGTACAAAGCTGACAAATTTTGCCTATACCATCAAGGTGCCCCAGGCTACGATACTGAGAACTGTTACGGTTTGAAGGCAGACGTTCAAAGGTTGGTTAAAGACGGAATTTTATCCTTTAAAGGTTCCATTCCTTATGTGCAAGATAATCCGCCACCTTATCATGGTTCGTCCTCCGGAAACATGATCCAAGGTTATTCAGGAAGCTCATATCAATATAATGCCTGAAGATGAATCTGAAGGCGACATATCAGACGATTCTGCAAGCTTCTCCATTCCATATAAAGACTGAATAAAATCCTGAGAAGGGCTCATCAGGATGTTTTCTTTTCGTTTGCTTATGCGTATTTAATTTCTTTTATTAAAAGCATGTTTGGCTTGTATGGCTTGTTTATTTTGAATAATTAATGCAATAAAATGTTTGTCTTGAAGAAATCCATTTGTTTCACTCGTAAAACATTTCTCACAATTTATAATGCTGACTATACCCAATTCTCTCACTTTGGTGAATAATTGGAGGGAGGATGATGAAGTAAAACACACGATCTCTCGTCGTATACTTTTGAATAAAAACCCTACTAGTGATGTAAGGCATTTTTTTTCAAACCTCCTAAACACCAGAAA
The DNA here is from genome assembly GCA_963859935.3 of Lathyrus sativus. Classification (NCBI taxonomy): domain Eukaryota; kingdom Viridiplantae; phylum Streptophyta; class Magnoliopsida; order Fabales; family Fabaceae; genus Lathyrus; species Lathyrus sativus. The sequence continues at coordinate 755,822,071 of OZ012735.1, forward strand.
TATTTAACCTTTCTAACCTGGATGAAGAATCTGTCTTTCCTAAATCAAAACCTTGCTTTTTTAACCTGGGGCAGGGTATTAAAAAATGAACATCTCTACAAAATTTGGGTGGGCAAAAATATACTTTGACCCTTTATTCCTCTGCTTTACAAATCATAAACTAAACCCATATATAACCCATAAAGTCCTAATTGAAGTAAGGTTTAGTTCAAAAGCATACTCGATGAGATATCGTTTTCTGACTCCTATGAGCTATTCTCAAATTTAATATCGGCCTTATAAATAAATTTAATTCATGTCCTGACTAGTGATTTCGGTCACTAGTCATGGTGATATCTTTTTCAAAAAAGACTTCTCCGAGACAAACATATATGTTGTGTTAACAGTTTCAGAATTAACATTTCTGACTCGCTAATTTTACTTGATATCTTAGAAAGATTGCGTGAAGACGTCACCGACTAAATTTGAAGACTCTGTGGACCTGGGGCAAGTTGTGTCCAGTTTGCTCACCAATACGAGTTTGACTTCATTTATAGCACAAGATTGAAGACTCAGTTATACCATCAATCAGGGGCAGTTACGTCGAGCTTCTGCGAATCTCTCCAAGAGTTTGAAAACAGTGGGGCATTTGGACACCATGTTTTCTGTAAAATCCTCTCAAGACGACCTTTTTATCGTGAACTATGTGACTTGGGGCATTTGAGAGTCGAAGGTGGTTGTGACAATTCTGTAACAAATATTTTCAACACAAGAAAACTCCAGTTGGTGACCTGAGAATTCTCGGCGAGCTGATTAACTTCGCCTCTCCAGCAAAGCGGATATTTATTTCATCCCCGGTCGAAGTTTCGACTCCAACATTTTCAACAGCTTTGTTAACCCAGGTTTCCCCATATGAAGTGGATATTTATTCCATCCGTGGAAGTTCTCCAGGCAACGTTTGATCTGTGAAGATTTGGTTTGAGTGCCCTCCACCTGGGATGCTGTTTTCATCTCCGTTTTGGTTATCATACGCATAACATATAGATAGATAGCATGGCATATGCATTTTTCATCTTTGTGTTTGTTTATTCCATCACTTTGGTCGTGGTTATCCCCGAGTGACTGGGTTTTGTCTTATCCCTCCAAGTAGAGTTGTCAGCCCTAGGCAGAAAAAGCACAATATTTCTATTTCCCCACGAAGTTCGATCCTCGCGGAAGACGGTTGTTTTAGTTAAATACCATTTGAGTTCATGCCTCAATGGTCGAGTCTTACTTGACAGTCTCTCTTCAGTTATTTCCTGAATTGAATTTCAGTCCTTGGCAATCACATTATGGACATCTCCAACTTTCGAATATGGATAGAGCGTGCATTTATTTTGCACTTTGCTCCCAGAAAGAATTTATGAAGATAAGTGTTGAAGACAGACGTTTCTCCGACAACAATTTACACCTGGACTGCAAGCACTCTCTTTATTTGAGCAACTCGTTTTGATCAGGATCTCCTTCAAAACGACAAATGGTAGTCTCTTCAAGACGGTCCGGCCATCCCCAGTGAATTCATCAAGATTATCAAGTCATCAAAAGGCATCCCTCTGGAAATCTGTCAGAGAAACGCATCGAAGACCTTACAAATATTTCTCTTTACTTGAGAACTTACATGGACACATATTTTACAGCTACAACAAAGATACTCCTCAGGAATGCATTCCCTAGGAGTCTACCACACATTATTAACTCCATCAAATGGCATCTCTCCCGAGAAATTTGATGAAGTCTATTACAATGGATCTCTCTTTATTTGAGAGGACATATTTTGCTGATCAACAGGCTTACATCTCTTGAAGATCCCCGTTGAAGCTTTATAATCTCTAGTACATTTTGATTTTGGTTATTACCTTTTCTTAGGCTATCATACATTTGATAGTAGGTAATATACCTTTCTTTTGGTCAGATACATTTTCTTAGGCTGCCATATGTTTGGTAGTAGGTGATCTTTCCTTCTTTTTGTGTTTACCTTTTCTTAGGCTATCATATGTTTGATAGTAGGTAACACACATCATTTTGGTTATTACCTTTTTTAGGCTATCATATGTTTGATAGTATGTAATACACTTTGTTTTGGCTAATTACCTTGTTTTAGGCTATCATATGTTTGATAGTAGGTAATATACTATCCTTTTTGGTCAGATGCCTTGGCTTAGGCTACCGTGTTCGATAGTAGGTTATCTTGCCTCTTCATGTTGCCGTCGTTTAGGCTATCATATATTTGATAGTAGGTAATACACCTTCCTTTTGGTCAGACACCTTTTCTTAGGCTGCCGTATGTTTGGTAGTAGGTGATCTTTCCTTTTGTTTATTACCTTTTCTTAGGCTATCATACATTTGATAGTAGGTAATACACTTTGTTTTAGTTACTACCTTCGCTTAGGCTATCATAAATTTGATAGTAGGTAATACACCTTGCTTTGACTATTACCTTTGCTTAGGCTATCATACGTTTGATAGTAGGTAATATACCATCTCTTTTTGGTCAGATGCCTTTGCTTAGGCTACCAGGTTTGGTAGTAGGTTATCCTTCCTCTTCATGTTGCCTTTGTTTAGGCTATCATATGTTTGATAGTAGGCAACGTGTGTTTCTTATTTCAACCGGATACCTTTGTTTAGGCTGCCACGCGTTGGTAGTGGGCTACCCTTCACTTTCAAGACCTCGTTTCACTGTCCAAGCTACTGTACTTCTGGTGGTATTATCATATCTTATCTTCATTTTGGAGAATCCACAACGCTGATTGTTGTCTCTCCTCGTGGTGTCTCGTATGGTCGAGTTTGCTCTCCGCGTGTTATGTCCAGTTATTCCCCTGTGGCATCATTTCCTCACAGGAACCCTTGTTTTGCATTTCATATCATTGCATATCATATGCATTCGGTGGCTTCTTAGGGCCAAAAATTCGTGCAATGTTTGTATTTAAGTCCCTCCTATCTCGTCGAGACGAAGATTTCAATCTCCATATCTACGGATAGGAGAAACTTAAATAGGGGCATCTGTCGCACCCTAATTTTTGACCTTAAGATCCCACCTCCTTTGTACTTTTTTCTTGCGTTATTTAACTCTCTATTTCATATTTATGTTCATGACAACTAACAGCTTTGTGCAGCTGTCTTGAATTCTAATGAAAGACGTTCGTTTCACAATCAAAGTTCTGAGACCTGACCTGCGGCTTCTGATTCAAGATCCCACTTAACGGGTTTAAGACTAATTTTATGCCAGTGGATTCAAGAATGTTGAATTTGGCCGAGGGACACATTAAAATCAGTCTCTGGACAAGGACATATTTCAAGACCATGATGTTGGAATACCTCCCAGGGTTATGTTCACAATTCAGTTTATTTTGAGGAACAAGCATGTTTTTCTTTAAAATTACCTAGTACGACATATCCAAAGGTGCATTCAATGTCAAAGGAGTTTGAAGGTCTAAGGACATTTGTTTGGGGCAAAGTCATTATGGAACATTTGAGATTCATCTTTGAAATTCAATATTTACAATACAAGAAATGCCGTCGCAACAGCATGCTAGATACATCTTTATATCCATATTACGAAAGAGAATTTAGAAGATTTTCATGGATTGGATGCCAATCTAAGATTATGACTTTGAAGCCACAATTTGGAGCTGCTAAATTAATGTGAATCCAAGTTATAGTTTCTTTTACTTTATGCGAACAAGGTTACACAACTTCATGGGCATGCAATTTCAAATCAATTCAAGGATCTGTTTAAGAAGTAAATTCCATGCAAGGCCAGCCACTTGTTTTATTTACGGTTCACGTGGCTCAGGGTTGAAAATTCAAGACTACAGATTATCTAATCCCTGCTACTTACATACCACGTGAAACGTTATGGTCACCCAATATGTTACAACAATACACTATTTCTTGTAATCTCATACAAATCGCGGTAGCCTTTGAAGTTATTTAACCATAAACAATTACAACATCCTGTTACAACCTTGCCAAATTAACTACAGGAATATCAAGACATTGTGTCACTAATTCTAGAACAATTATCAGATACCGCATCATTGACCGGGTTCGTTCACTAGCATATTCTAATACTTTTACAAGATTCTTAAAAGGAAAGATGAAGCCGAGTATGAGCTGCGCTGTTGCTAATGCTACATTTGATGTAGATGAGCTTCCCCATTACTCATGGTTGCCGTAAACTTCACATTGCAACGCTACCGAATGTTGAACTAACCAAATTACAAGGCACCGAAAGAAATTACAACTAGGATGTTGCTTTGACGCAGAACCAATGCAAGGTGTCTCAAGTTTAGGCGACACGACTTTGATTCACTGTTGGCCCCAACATCCTCCATTGTGCTGTCTAAACTTCGTTCTCAACCTACTAGCAATTGGTTGGCGAAACCATTACGGAGGTTGTCCGAATAGAATTCAAAAGGGAACATCCTGACTAAGTCCTAAAGCTGCTGCAAGTAATTGTTAAAACAGAATCAGGCCAATACCAAAGCATCCTTATGCTGAAATCGTCACTAGTTGATGAGGCCGGTTCGGAGAATTTGAAGGTCTTTTGGTGCACCGCTGTGATATGGGTTTTGCTTATTGTTCCAGTTGTCTTAAACTCCGGCATTTGATCAACTTGAATTTACACCAAGGAGGACTCTACCATGAGCTAAGATCTATCATGTTACTTCTACTGCACCTGCAACGAACCACCTGCATCAGGAAGAACATAACAACATGTTTAAGGACCAAACACATTCATCACAGTTCCAAAACCGTTCTCAGACACAATTACGATGAGTTTTAAAATATAGTCAGAATAAGAGATAAGCCTTTTTATTATGAACTCAGAACATAGTTATGTGCATATAAGTTGCTAAATGAACTTAAAATCCCTCTTCTAAAAAGGGTGCTTTCCAAACGGAAACCTAGTCCAGACAAGTTGGATTTCTTTCCCTAAATGGCTAAGCAGGATCAGACATGTGTCGCGGTGAAATTTTGATACCAAACTATTGATTAGTTTGAATCGTTAATTCAATTTGCAACCGAACTTTGATTTGTCCAAAGGAAGGGATAAAGATCGAAATTCCCACAATGCAATGCAAATGCAAGCTAGAGAGTTTTAGGTTCGGGGGTTGGTTAAACTTAGGGAAGGTACTAGCATCCTAAGTTTCTGTAGTACTCTACAGGAACCTCTTGTTTTATGTTTATTTATTGCTAAGGTTTATCTGCTTAAGGGATTAGAGACCCTAGTGGTTTATATCTAAGTATACTCGATAAGATGTTGCATCTTATGCCTACATATCCTTACGGGAGTGGAATCAGAGTATTTGTAGTTTCTCTAAAGGGTTTGAGGAATTCTTTGACTGTGGTCAAAGTTCCTACGGGTTTAGGGTAGTTGTTTTGATTGGGTTTAGGAGAAGAGACGAGTCTTCATTTTAAGGGAGAGATAACCACCACAAATGTAAGAGGGGTTGTAGGAAATGGTCTTTGCATCGTCTTAAGAAAAGGTCTTAAATACTCTGATGGTCACCAAGTATGCCTTTATCGCTCTTAAGGCAAAGTTCCTACATGTTTGGTTGTATTGTTGTGGGGGTGGAGATTATATCTCACTTAAGATGATTAACATCTATTCTCTAAATGTGTTTGTAAAATTGTTTTTAAGTTGATTGTTTGTTTCTATGTTGTAGAAAAATAAAGACAAGGTCCTTCCTATGGGGTAGGATCTATCCTAAGAAGATCGACTTGAATGGGATCAAGGATCGTGGGGAGAATGATGCAGATGATATGCAACTACACACAAGTGTTGACTCATGTGTAGGTTTTTCCTTTGGACGGAATGCGATGCATGAATATAAATTGATAATGTAAAATGACTGTAGAATAAATTGCGGAAAAGTAAAGCCATACACACGCATGAAAGCGCTAAAGGTGTAAGTGAGAGTGAAAGTGTCGTGAGTGAGAGTGATTGATTGAGTTGTATGATGTTGATTAATTTTAATTGGTTGATGATTTTGGTTTGAATAAAAAGTAAAATGTTATAATGTGCCAGACGATTATTTATAAAACTAAAAAAATGATTTATTTTAATTTTGGCTATTAGTTTAAAAGAATTCCCTTATTTATTTCTAAAACACTAACTAGGTTTTATTATTAATTAGATAAATTGGTGAATGTAAATTATTTATAAAAGGTTTTATATTATAGTGAATAAATACTATTTGGTTAAAAGTTATTAAGTTGATTTAAAAAGTTAATTTAAATTTAATTAGCAAAAGAGTTTTAAGTGTGAATTAAATAGGGTTAAAAAAAGAGTTTTAAATATTTTTGATTTTAAGAAAATTAATGATTAAATTTGATAATAAAAATTTGTTATAATTCATTTTTAAAAGGGTGATTAAAAAAATAATTAAGTGGATTAATTGATAATAACATAAATAGTTTAATTTAGAAAGGCGATTTATTTAAAGATTAATTAAATGAATAGTAAGAGAGATAAAACTAAGTTAATTAGTTAAATAGTTATTAGTGGATTCACTTATAAAAATTGTTAATATAAAAAAAGTGATAAGGATTAATTAATTAAATTAGGGTCAAATAGTTGTTAATTAAAGAGTTGATTAGTAGGTTGGGGAAAATTAAACGGTAATTAAAAGGGGGTAGGCGTGTAATCAGGTGAGGTACGTGAGTAAGGGCTTACGGTGGGCGTGTGATCGGGATTGCTGGATCTGCTCTGTTGGAGATCGTTCGGTGATGATGAAGGATGCATCGTGTGTGCAGATACAGGATGATTACATCAAAGAAAAAAAAAACAACAAAACAACGGACGAAACCCTAAGCCCCAACGGAGATCCCCCTTTCTCTCTCGTCGCTCGACTCCCTCTCGGTTCATCCCGCTTCTTCAACTTCTCTTTCTGCTGTTTCCTTCTCTTTCGCACCTGAAACACAGACCAAAACAATCAGGAGTTCAACAATTTTAACACAAACAAAGGGTTACCGTAGGTCGTGGGTGACAGAGGATTCCGGATGGCAAGGCGGATGCTTGTTGGTTTGGAGACTCGCGGCGAGTGGTGACTGCTCCGGGAACAGCAATCTTCGGTAAAGCTTAGAGAAAAGATGAGTCCTTCCTCTCTTTTGCGATTTTTTCTGAATTACTTAGGATTTTCGAATTGGGATTCACGAGTTCGCCTGTTGTATGTGTTGTTGTGCCAAAATTCCCCCTTTTTCTTCCGAAATTCACCTCTATTTATAGCTGTAGGCCCTTGATTGCTGATTGAATGCATTAATGGATTCGTGATTTCTTTCCATTCTTGTTTTGGGAGAAAAATCAATATGTCTAAACATGTTGGATAAGTTTGGAATCTAATTGACTTTGCTTTGATTTCAGAAAAATTGTGTTAAGGCTCCTTCCAAAAGTGTCGGCTGTGAATACGAGGAATCATTCCATGATGGGTAAATTTCCTTCTTCTTTTATGGTTCGATCTATTGTTGTCATGCTTGATAAAATAATTGTGGTAACTGACAAAAATTCCTCTTTGACCTGCCATGTAAGGAGCCTGAGGGGATAAGCAAGTGTGGTAGAGGTTCTTCTTAATAAGGTTTTAAGTCCCTTATGACAAGCTCTACTTTTGGCAAGGATTGGTTGCTACTTTCAATCAGAACTTGTTATCATGACCACTTCTAACCACCAATGCTTTCCATTTCAGGTTTATGTTGAATTCGGTGGATTGTCCATCCCAGATCGATCTTCAGGTAGGTCCTCTACTGTTGTTATCTCGATGCTTACCGCATGGATTGAATGGGCAGCTTCATTCTCGTTCTGTTTTTTGTGTAACCAAACTTGCAAGCCGTTGTCTAATTCTTTCTTATAAACGTTTACAGAGTAGCAACGGGGGAGATGGACAACTTGTTCCAAGTATATATACGCATACTGAAAAGGTGAAACGACTCAATCGGCGACCCAGCTTCAGCAGTAACCGCACATATATAATCCTAGATAGCCTCATTAATTCTTCCAATCTTTGTAGGTAATGCTTTGATTTACAAGACCATCATCTGCCAAGCGATCGGCGCGGAGGGTCTCACTGTAGCAGGGTATGGCATCTGCATATTTCCTTTGCTGTTGGTAGATTACTGCGAGGTTGTTATAAGGTGCGGATAATCCCGTGGTTACGCTTAGCTTTGTTTAGTTCTTCTCGTTTTCCTTTAGATTACTTCCTCTTTTGTTGACAGGTTCTGCTCTATGAAAGTTGAGCCATGAGCAACATCCTTAAGAGTTGCTTCAAAAGACTCCTTAGTGTTATCTCCAATGGCATCGGGACGTGAATTCTCAGTAGCCTCTACAGGTTGGTCCTGCTGAATCTTAGTCATAGATTATTCTGAATTTCCTGAGGATGTTTGAATCCATTTTGACCAATTGTTGTGGTTCCTTATCTTGTCACCCTGCACTTCCACATTATCGGAACTTCGAAGCAAATTAGTTTGTTGAGGAGCAGTAAATAGGGTTTTATTGAAGGGAGTCCATGTTTCTTTGTTTGAATCCAAACTGGCACTTGGCTGCGCGGTATTCACTATATTCCGTTGTACTGTTGCAGGGTAACGATGGCTGTTAAAAGCGAGAGTTTGTCCTTAGCTCGAGATATGGCTCGATCTTCTGCATTGGTTGATTCAGAAATTATGCAAGAGTTTTCTTTAGAACTCGTTTCGTGGATGGTTTCGGTTTATGCTGGCAGAAGACACATTCTAAGTTTGAATGATAATTGGTACCTTATTATTGTGAGTGTAGGTTTGGGAAGCTAGTGGAATGGATTAAAGAGGAATGCAGCCCACCAATACATGGAAATACCTCATGTCAGTCACAAACCAGGGTAGAAAAACTTCTCTCCAAAGCTGCAGACAAGCAAAAATCCGTACCTATACCCTTGCGCTTCTCTTTTCATATCTTGTTGTCCAGACCAAAAACAAAATTTCTTAAGACCTCCAAGTTCTAAGACAACATTCTGCATCTTGTGGTGACTTCTTTGGAAGTGTTGAAGAGGCAGTAGGCTATCTCCACTCAGTAAGTTTTCTCACCCTTTTCTCTTAATTCATGTGCATCTTGAGTTTATTTTGTTAACAACATGTCTTGACTTTCCGTGGTATTCTCTGTAGGTTGTGGTAGGATGAAAAGATAAGTATCTGGTTTTGACCCCTTTACATTTAAAACTGATTTTGTGCCGAAACTGTGTTGGTCCAAACTTACTGACATCGTCTTGTGACAATGTAGGTACGAACAAATCAACTACTTCGACGAAGGGATAAATATGCTCAGTTTAGATGGACGCTGAGAGAGAAGATCTATCAATGTCGGATACACGAAGACGGGGGATCCACTGTGTCAGAGCTTATTCGAGTGTCCTCCGGTTTTAGTTCTCAACCTCTTTGGAGTATGCTATTACCATTTTCTTATGATGTGATTTCAAGAGCTGCAGGTTCATGCTCAATGTTATTTTCTTTTCAAACTCTAATCTCTTGCAAATGGATTGATCCAACAGCTATTATCTTTATGCAGAGCGAACCTGTATATTATCTAGTAGTAGTCAAGAGTATTGAGCTAAACATAATGGGACAGAACTTCATGACTGGCCCTTTGAGGTATGCCGATCTACTGACGAAGCTGTATTTCAATTTAATTCGATTTTCTCAGTGATTAAGTCTTGTCCTTGTGCTTTTGGTTTCAACCTTCTATTTCATGAGGAGGACGAGGCATTGTGCTTCGCTGTAATTTTCGGCCACCAACTAATGAACCATTCTCCAGCTCCAGGGTGCTGCTAGCATCAGCCTCAACAGCGAATTGGGCACAACCAAAACCGCGATGTTAGGTAAATCCTTTCAACACCAACATAGTACCTTTCTGAGTTCTCGAATTGGGATGAACTTGATGCGAAATATTTGTTTTATTGTGACATGTAACAATATCTGATGGCTCCGGCGCCTTCATAATTCGACATTGCACTTCGAAAGCTCAGGAAATGCTGGGAAGCTGCACCCCTCTGATGACTACGACCTTGGGCGTGACCAACAGATTCGCAATTTAGAATGCAGGTGACAATCAACGAGCCAGAGTTGTCAGTTTGGCTATTAGGCCGTCGTGGGAGTCCTTGGAGCAAGCCACATTCAGGCTTTCTAGTAGGTTACGCATTCCTCTGCAGGTTATCATTGTGAAAATTGTTGAAGGACAAACAAGCACTTTCCAATCGCTTCCTGGAACAGCCTACCGAATTTGATCAATCCTAGGAGATAATCTTCCATTGTAGTTTTATTTGTTTACTGAGAATATGTTTCACAGGATAGCTATTTGCATCCTCTACATGTTCATTACTTTCCTTAGTAGCATCTTGGTTGTTGTATAATCGCGGTTTTGAACTTCTGCTGTGGCACAGCACTTCTACCGTTGTAGTAATTGAGTCTTAATAATCGGGAATTTGTGTCGTGATGAACTTGTCTTGTAATTGTCCCGAACTTGTTTTTGTAATTTGACTTGAGATGAGCTATTAATTGATCTATTCGCATCCTACTGGCATTTTGACAGAACTGGGACCCGAAGCACTGTTGTAGATTTATCAACCCCATAAGTTGTCTTGTTTTGCTTACTAATACTTTGGATCTTGTCATCCTCATCTCCAAATGTCTTCTGTGTAATGGTCCGATTAGTAGCTCAAGAGTGATAGTAATGTTAGTAATGAAATAGATAACATAATGATAAATATAATAGAAGAAATAATAATAATGGTCGCAAAAAAAAAAAACAGAAATGTTAAAATAAAGTCAAATAATAGAAAAAAAACGCAAAAAGAGGTGGGATCTTACGGTCAAAAATTAGGGTGCAACAACATGGTACGTTGAAAATGAAAAACAAGAAACCATCCATGTGGGAGCAATTGAGTTACATACAAAACATTGGTTCTGGCAGCAGTGATGATGCATTCTACAGGTATGAGATGCCTAGAATGATCACAACAAATCTACAACAGGAACACACAATCCCAATCACTTTTGAAATCGTGCAAACAAGGGAAGAGATAAAAATGCAATCTAAAAGTGGAAAGAAATGTCATCACCATACCTCCTACCACACTTTCACACCGAGGCTCTGAATCGGTACCAGCAGGGCATTTTCCTTTACGGATTACGCTAAGTGTCACCGCTGTTGGAGTGAGCTAAAGGAGATGTGGGAGGTTGACATATTGATTTTACACGAGAGACGTCGAAGAGCTTTCGTTTGGGGGTCCTACTTCCACTTTTGTAAGTTGTTCGATTCTGGATAAGGTCTCCATCGCTTTTCTTCGAGCCTACAAAAAGATAACCAGAAGAATTACATTCAGCCTTATTATTATGGCCAGGAAGATCTATCAGTTAGGAGATATACAAATCTGCTAAAGGGAATGAATGTCAGGATTTTAGTCTACAAGTGTATCAATCGAGTAATTATTACGAAAAGCATAACAAGGATCAACTTCATTAAAGCATGATTTATTTCCCAAACTAAGAACCGAAAAGGGGAACTTATCTTATTTTTCCCGCTGAGGTTGATTTCACCAAAGTGGAAGGTCTACCGACATGATGATGCCTCATAATTTCCATTTACTCCATTTTCTGCAAAATCAGAATATATTAAGTTATTCCCAAAATCGGAGCAGACAATTTCATTACGGATTTAATATCAGCATTGAATTTCAAATTTCTCTTCAGCCTATAAGATTAGAGATTCAGAGAGGACAGAGCCAAAGAGATTGGAACCCAAAAAACCCACAACATTCATACAGAGAAACCCTAAAATCCAAAATCCCCAAAACCAAATTCAAAAACAAGCAGCCAAATCGTAAATCTAGGTCGTAAAATAAACTTATCTTCGTTTTGACGTCGTTGTCCTTCGAAACCCTTATTGTCATCAGAAAACCACTGATCCGCCACCAAAGCCGCTCCACCGCAAAATCGCCTCCCGCAACTTTTCGCCTTAATCGCCATGGGAAACCTGCAAAATCCAGTTTAATGTGAGATTCCTTCGCCAATACTTAACCATTGTTTTTGTTTGATTTGCATAGGAACGAGAAAGAAGAAGGAGAAAGAAACAGAACGCAAAGGGAGAATAAGGCGGAGAAGAAGAAAGGTGGGAGAAATCGAAGCGGAGAGGAGAAAAAGAAATGAGAGAAGAATGGAAGAAAGGAGAAGCGAAGGAGAGAGACGTGAGAACGAGGAAAGGGGAAACGACGATTTGGGGGGGGGCTTAGGGTTTTCTGACCTTGCTTTATGTTGTAATCATGTATAGGCTCACCCACTCAATTATTGTACACCTCACGACACATCCCCTCTGATCTCCAACGGATCAGATTGGGCAACCCTCACGTTTACACCCACCATACACCTCTTTCCCTGCACACACACACAACCCTGCGCCATCCCCCTTAATCACCTCATTATCCAATTAATAAATCATTAATCTGCTAATTAAGCCACTAATCCACTTAACCCCCAATTAAGCAATTTAATCTACCGTCATTTAAGCTTAATCAATCCAATAATCATTTAATAGTTAATCCACCTGATTAATATAATTACCCCATTTACACTCTAATACTTAATTTAATTTAATTAACTAATTAATCCTTTTATTTCCAACCAGCCACCTTTTTATTAAACCCAGCTAAATCTTTTTACTTAAGATAACTTATCCTTTTCCTTCTTAACTAACTTAATTAATTCACAATTTATCTAAAACCTTTTTATTTATTCATCTAATAACCATTTTTATACAATTTATTTCTTATAATAAAAACTATTTCATTTAGTTTAGTTTAGCTTTAAAAAGAGAATTTATGATAACAAAACTATTTTATAAAACAAACCTTTTTAAAAAAAAAAAGAAATAACTCGAGTTTAATAACAACCCTTTCTAAATAATGAAAGATTATTTCATAATAAAAAGACCTATTTCATAAATTTAAAAATAACTTATAATAATTTATAATAACCAAAATCTACCTACACTTTAATGAAATCCATTTTGTGTAATCCTTTTCTTAAAATTAATCTCACCAAATTAATAAAACCTTTGTGCTAATAAAATTAATTCAACATTTTCCTTAAAATCAAATTCACTTATAATTTATAATCTACTAAAATAATATATTTTTCTTATAAATCAATTCAACCTTTTTCTAATCAAAATCAACCAATTAAAATCAATCCAACCATTTTCCCAATTAAAATTAATCAAACTCGCTTAAAATCAATCGTGCATGTTTCCATCCCTCGCACCAATTTACACTCACAATTCACACACTTAGCGCTTTCATGCGTGTGTATGCTTTACTTTCCGCAATTTATATTATCGCCTTGCATCCGTCCAAAGGAAAAACCTACACATGATTCAACAATTGTGTGTAGTGCATCATTTGCATCATTCTCCCCTACGATTCTTGATCCCATTCAAGTTGATCAATTGAGATAGATCCTACCCCATAGGAAGGACCGTTATCTTTTACAACATAGGAAAACAATCAACTCAATTCAATATTTAAACACATTAGAGAAAGATGCCAAATCATCTTAAGCGAGATATAATCTCCACCCCACATCAATACAATCAATTCGTAGGAACTTTGCCTTAAGAAAGATAGAGGCGTACCTCGTCGATCCCTATCCGAGTACTTGAGCCCTTCTCTTAAGATGATGCAAAGACTATTTTCCTACAATTTGTGGCGGTTAAATCTCCATTAAAATGATAACACACCTTTTCTCCTAAAATCAATCAATCAACTACCCCAAACCCATAGGAACTTTGACCACAGTCAAAGAACTCCTCAAACCCTTTAGGGGAACTACAAATACTCGGATTCCACTCCCGTAAGGATATGTAGGCATAAGATGCGACATCTTATCGAGTATACTAAGAAATAAACCCCTAGGTCTTTTATACCTTAAGCAGATAACACTTAGCAATAAACAAACATAAAACAAGAGGTTCCTGTAGAGTACTATAGAAACTTAGGATGCTAGTTCCTTCCCTAAGTTTAACCAACCCCCGAACCTAAAACTCTCTAGCTTGCATTTGCATTGTATTGTGGAAATATCGATATTTATCCCTTCCTTTGGACAAATCAAAGATCGGTTGCAAATGGAATTAAAGATTCAAACTAATTAATAGTTTGGTATCCAAATTTCATCGCGACAGCATGAGATGACGATTCTTGGTGTATCGTTTCAAAAGTTCACTTTGTACATTGAAGACAATGTAGCCAAGGCATCTGCCATCTAATTTTCTGCTCTCGCCACATGGTGAAACTCTACATGGTCGAAGAAAGGTAGCAACCTTCTTGCGTAGTTCATATAAGGGATCAGATTTGGTTGGCGGGTCTCCCACTCTCCTTTGATCTGGTTGACCACTAAAGCTTAATCACCATATATATCAAGGTTCTTGATTCTCAAATCGATTGCTTCCTCAATACCCATGATACACGCTTCATATTCGACTTCATTGTTGGTGCCCGTAAATGTTAACCTTGTAGTGAATGGTATATGCGACCCATGGGGCATTGTGATAATTGCCCCAATTCCACTATCGTAAGAATTAACAGCACCGTCAAAGATCAATTTCCACTGGGAGCCTTTTTCAGGATCTTCCTTGGGTAACGGCTCGTCGCAATCCTTCATCTTCAAGAACATAATGTCTTCATCGGGAAATTCTAACTTCATAGGTTGATAGTTGTCGATTGGTTGCTCTGCGAGATACTCTGATAGAACACTCCCTTTAATAGCCTTCTAAGATACGTACTGAATATCGTATTCTGTCAAAACCATCTGCCATCTAGCAATCCTTCCTTACAGTGCTTGCTTTTCAAATACGTACTTAATCGGATCCATCTTCGAAATTAACATGGTTGTATGGTTTAGCAAATACTGGCTTAGGCGTTTGGCGGCCCAAGCGAGTGCGCAACAAGTTTTCTCCAACATTGAGTATCTGGACTCACAGTCTGTGAACTTTTTACTCAAGTAGTAAATTGCATGCTCTTTTTTTCCAGTCTCGTCATGTTGACCGAGAACACAACCCATGGAATTCTCAAGAACCGTTAAGTACATTATCAACGGTCTTCCAGCCACTAGGGGCATCAGTATCGAAGGTTCCTGCAAATACTCTTTTATTCTTTCAAACGCCTTCTGGCAATTTTTGTTCCAGACAACCGCCTGATCCTTATTCAATAGTTTAAACATTGGTTCACAAGTGGCCGTGAGGTGAGATATGAACCTCGCAATGTAGTTCAATCTACCCAGGAAGCCACAAACCTCTTTCTCAATCTTTGGTGCTGGCATTTCTTGAATTGCATTGATGTTCGAAGGATCAACCTCAATACCTTTCTCACTGATAATGAACCCCAACAACTTTCCTGACCGTACACCGAAAGTACATTTGTTTGGATTCAACCTTAGTTTGAACTTCCTTAACCTCTCAAACAGCTTTAGAAGATTCACCAGATGCCCCTCCTCCGTTTGAGACTTCACAATCATATCATCGATGTAAACCTCAATCTCGTGATGAATCATGTCATGAAAGAGGGTCCCCATTGCTCGTTGATAGGTTGCCCCTGCATTCTTCAACCCAAAAGGCATTACTTTATAGCAGAACATCCCCCATGGTGTAATAAAATTCGTTTTCTTCATATCCTCCGGTTCCATCTTGGTCTGATTGTAGCTCGAAAAACTGTCCTTGAAAGAAAACACTGAGTATTGTGTGGTGTTATCAACAAGCATGTCAATATGGAGGAGCGGGAAATCATCCTTCGGGCTCGCTCTGTTCAAGTCCCTATAGTCAACACACATCCTGACTTTTTCGTCCTTCTTAGGCACGGGCACGATGTTAGCGACCCACGGGGGGTAGTTTGTCACGGCAAGAAATCCAGCGTCCAATTGCTTTTGGACTTCTTCCTTGATCTTCACTGCCATATCTGGCCTGGTTCTTCTAAGCTTCTGTTTGACGGGAGTAAATTCTTCTCGAAGAGGCAGGCGATGAACTACAATATCTGTGTCGAGTCCAGGCATGTCTTCGTATGACCAAGCAAATACATCCTTATACTCTCGGAGTAATTCAACCAGTCTTTGCTTGGCATCACTTTGCAGTGCGGCCCCTATTCTGACTTCCTTCTTATCCTCCTCTGTTCTCAGGTTGACGACTTCAACTTCCTCCTAATGAGGCAGGATGACCTTCTCCTCTTGTCTTAATAATCTGGAAAGCTCTTCGGGCAGGTCTTCGTCTTCTTCGATCTCTTCTTATGCTTGAAAGATCAGATTGTCAAAGTCACACCGAGTCATAGATGAGTCTGAGTAGGTGGTATCTGAAATGTGTAACCTGCAATGATGCTGATTTTATGCTTAAATGATATGCAAACAAACAAACATAAACCGCATTGCCATTTTATTATTAGAAAATAAAAACAAGAAAAACAAGGATCACAAATTTTGAATGAAAAGACGCCTTTTTGATTGATGATAAAAAAGATTGTTCACACACATAACAGATAGGACCCTAAAAATAAAGACCACTATGCTCCAGGCAGAGCATAGGGCAATACATTAATCAAAACAAAGCAATTACTCTTTATAAGTCACAGAGATAAATTCTTCCACGATCCAATTCTTCAAGCTCTGGACAGGGATATATGGCTTGATCCACGCATCCATATCGCAGTCGTTGTCGCCCTCTTCATCTGATACGATACTAATCCTCTCAAATATTACCCCGCCGCTGGTGAACTGGGCAGACCCTTTGTAGCACGGAGCGCTCTATGAAGATGATGCATATGGGTTGTAGCCCAGTCCGAGCTTATCCTGTTTGTTTGGGACGTTTACCACCTGCCCCCACCTCTATGCTGATCCGGACTTCACTACGGCTTGTGCTTCCTTGTAGGTCGACATAGCAACTTCTGGCGCTTTGACTTTAACCGATGCTTTCTCCTTAACTTGAACACCCTCAAAGGCTTGGCATAGGGTCTCGTGGATCTCCCCCTCAACCTCAACATACTTGAATGAAGAAAACTGACTAATCATGATGTCTTCTTCACCATAGACATTGACTATGTTTCCATCCACCATATACTTCAATTTTTGGTGCAAGGTCGCTGTTACAGCGCCTGCCGAGTGGATCCATGGTCGTCCTAGTAGATAGATGTATGTTGGCTGGATGTCCATTATATAGAAAATAACGTCAAAGATTTCAAGACCGACTTGAATGGGGAGAGTCACTTCACCAAACACGGACCTCCTCGTTCCGTCAAATGCCTGCACGGCTAAATCACTAGGAGTGCAAATTAATCCCTGAGTGTCTAGTTTCATCAAGGGCTTTTTGGGTAGCATATTGAGTGACGACCCTGTATCTACCAATACGTGTGACATAACCGCCCCCTACACTTTATGGAGATGTGTAGAGCGTGGTTATGATTTCGTCCTTTGGGTGTTAAGTCGAGATCAGTAAACCCTAGTCCATTTCCAGCGTTAACATGTGCGACCACTCCTTCTAGCTGATTAACTAAAATCTCTTGTGGCACGTAGGCTATGTTCAAGATCCTTAGAAGAGCATTTTTGTGTTCCTCGGAGCACAACAACAAAGACAGGATTGAAATCTTAGAGGGTGTCTGCTGTAAGTGATCTACGATTTTATAGTCACTCTTTCTGATCAAGCGCATGAATTCTTCTGTGTCCTTCACCAGAGCTTCTTTCTCTCCCTACCGTGGATCCTCTTCAATCACCACTTTTTCCTTCCCCTTGTCAGTTCTTCCAGCACTAACCTCTGGAGGCGCGAACACTCTTCCACTTCTCGTCACCCCATTATTTTCGACCAGATTGTCGACCGACTCACAAGGCGAACTCTTCAATTCTTGCTTCTGCCCATTACAGAACACCTCTGCCTCCTAATTCCAGAGGATTGCTTTAGTGCTCTCTTAAGGCATCGGTCCTGCCTTTGTAATCACAATTGTCGGCGGTCTTGGTGGTGTAGAAATGTTGATAGTCTTATATGGGATAGAGATCGTGGACACTTCATCCTTCTTTTCATTAATCTTCGTCTCGTCATCCTCCTTACTGATTCTGTCAAATTGTAAAAACCCCTCATCCATCATATTCTGAATACAACTCCTCAAACGTGAACATCCTTCTGGATTAACCAAACAACCTTCACAATTGCTCCCACAGTCTGGGAACATCCCACCAGCTAACAACTTAATTTTTACAAAACTCAGTGGAGTTTTCAAATCTTCAACATTGGATGCCAAGTTCAGATTGTCTTTGATAACAGCATTCACTTCAGTAGCTCCATGGTTCGGCATGGGATTTTGGACGATGTTGGGTAAATCATGAGTGAAGTTAATGGCCTTACTATCAACAAGGTCTTGAACCTTGTGCTTAAAGGCTTTGCAATTATCAATATTGTGGTCGGGTGCCCCTGAATGAAAATCACATCGAGCATTGGCGTCATATCCCAGAGGAGGTGCACCGGTCAATGGTGTCAATGTTCTCTTCTGGATGAGTTGTAATTGAAGTAAGTGTTACAACAACTGAGAATAAGGTATTGGAGGCACGTCAAAGTGCCTATTCACCGCCCTTCTTCTATCTTGAAACTGCCTTTGTGCGTAGTTTTGCTGTTGCTGCTGCTGCTGCTGCGGATGTTGCTGTTATTATTGTGGTTGCGGCGGCGGCACTGTCGGAATGGCAATGCTCGCCACTTGTTGACGTTGTTGGTAGTATGGTTGTTGTTGACGTTGATTCCTGTTATGATTTCTAAAGCTTGACACTGCGTTAGTCTCATTTTCCTTTTTCCTGTTACTGAAAACTTTCTTCCCACCTCCAGACGAGGTCCCTTCTCCACTTTGTATCTTTCCTAGTTTTATCCCGTTCTCTACTCTTTCCCCAGTTATAATCAAATCCGAAAAACTCCCTAACATATTTCTGATTAACTTCTCGTAATATATTCCTGGCAAGGTTGCCACAAACATATCGATCAATTCCCTCTCCACCATTGGAGGTTGAACTCTAGCCGCTAGTTCACGCCACCTCTGGGCATACTCTTTGAAACACTCATTGTTCCTTTGTGATAGATTTTGCAACTGCACTCTGTTCGGTGCCAAGTCGCTATTGTATTGGTAGTGCCTTGCGAAGGCCTCTGCTAGATCCCTCCAACTTTTAACTTGAGCTGGCTCCAACCCCATGTACCACTCCAATGAAGGACCAGACAAGCTGTCCTGAAAGAAGTGCATAAGCAACTTCTCGTCATCTGAATATGCCGACATCTTCCTATAGTAGGACCAAAAGGTGTACCCTGGTACAAGTCGTCCCTTTATATTTGTCGAATTTCGGCACCTTAAACTTCAGAGGAATTCTAAGTCCCAGAATCAGTCCCAGATTGGACATGTCAAGACCCATAGCATTCTGGTTTTTAAGGCTCCTCATTTTTTCTTCTATTGCCTTGAATCTTCTATCAGCGTCAGATTGTAATCCTGCCCTAAGGTCTCCCATGGAGAAGACATCATCTTGCTCGTCGTGTTCCCAATGGGGAGCATTGTTACCCTGCACAACGCCCATTGGACCTGGGATAGAAATTCCAGTTTGGTTTCCTCCCCCCGGAGGGATAACCACTATTGGGATAACATCTGCCCGTGGCGTACTGTTTTCCACTGGAGGTATAACAACAGTTCCACCATGTAAAACCCCATTTCCATCAACCCTTGATAAGGCTGGACCAACGTCCTTAACTGTTCCTGGCCGTTGGCGACCCCCTGCATCATTTCCATGAATTGGGCCATCCTATGACGGAATTCTTGGAGCTCGAGCTGAACTTGATCCATAATTCTTTGTTGGTTTCCTCATGTAGAATAACGGTGAATTGGTTGGCCTTCAATCCTGAAACAAACTCTGGAGAGCCACAGGAAAAGGTGAGGTTAACAGAAACAGAACACCTGCAATGAAAATGAGGAATGATGCAAAATGCAGACATGCAAATGTATTTCAGGGAAATTTCTCCCCTTGATTCTAGTTCCACAGTCATGGTAGGAGAATGAAGAACCACAAAGGTAGCCAGAAAAACATCTCATAAATAAAACGAACCATAAAGTATCATCATACATCACCAAAGGAATACAAAAAGAGTCATCGTGACCTCATCCAACAACCCTGGTGATGGTCAGAATACAAATAACAACAAACAAGAGAAAAAGCGTAAGAAGCGGTGTCGAGTCTGGAACTCTTATAGCAACTCTTTTTTGTCCGGATGATCGGGCATGTCAATCAATCCTTGAATGAGTGAGTCCCTCTTCTTGATAGTATCTTGCAGACTCCGAACATGGTATTCCCAAGCATCCTCTCCAAAAGCATCTTCTAATCTGGACTTCTTCAGGTCGATCCTCAATTTGTACTCCTCCAATGTTGCAAGAGCTTCGTGGAGTTTTCGTTTGGTCTCGAATAGATGCATTGCATTACCTGGACTATTATTGATTCTAACTCGAAGATGATTTTTCAAACTCTCAACCTGCAGACGGAGTCCATCCTCTCTTTCTTTGTTGTTGGTTAAAAGAGCATTCCATTGGGCTTCAAACTTGGATATGTTCAGATGAGCTCTCTCCAACTCCTTCTTTTTGCTTAAGAGGACATCACTGACTCTTTTCAAAGCTTTACCTATTCGTTCTCGGGTGCTGATCTCCTTTGTCAATTCTGTACCCATCTTGTTTACCAACTCTGTTTGCTTCCTGGATGACTGGGTGGCTTGACTCCTCTCGATCCAAAGCTAGAAAATTTCCTTCTCTAACTCTTCATTAGCCCTACGCTGTTCTTCCTTCTCGGCCCATAGTCGATTGTATTTCTACACCTCGACTGTCGTAGGCTCTACAACTGCTGTGGGATACAAAGGTTCTCTTACTGGAAAGGGGAGCAACAGTTTCTCGATTCTCTCCTGAATCCATTCCATGTAAGGTTCATAGGCCCTAGAATTGCTCTTGCCCAAAGAGGATTTTCCTTCACGATGAAATATACTCCAAGCCTTATCTACTCTGATCAGAGTCTCATTGTCAATTAAACCAGTGAAATACAAGGATTCCTGTATTTCCTCTTCCATTGGAGGTCCTCTTAGAGCGTAGCCAAATTGCCTGACGGCGAGAGCGGGATTGTAGTTAATGCCTCCCTTCCTCTCGATCAAAGGCACATTGGGGAAATTACCGCAATTGTAAATAAAGTCCACGCCCAAGATATCCCTATTAAACCATACAATGTTTTCAGAAGTTAGACCCATCAACCTTTCCGACCAATCAGCAGTGCCAGAGATGTCAACAAAAGGACCAGACTTGGGTAGGTGCGAAATAAACCATCTATATAAAAGGGGCACACAACAAAGAACACTCTTCCCTCTCTTGTTCTCATTCTTATAGTGGACAGAATGATACACATCTCCTAGGAGCATTGGTACGGGGTTCTTGGAGATGAAGATATGGAAAGCGTCCAAGTCAACAAAATCTGGAACATTCGGGAACAATATTATGCCATAGATACAAAGAGCTAAGATGGCATTGAAAACAACTCAACATCCTTCTTTCGCAAAGTGTTGGGCTCTTTCCACTAAGAAGGGCAATGTGAAACCGGGCATTCCATTCCTCCAACTCACTTTCCCTTTCAACTCTGAGGCTTCCAAATGAAGAGAGTTTGCAAGCTTCGTCAAGTCAGGCTCTGTCTCAGAGTGGTAGAAGGGCATATGTGCCAAGACTAGGATCCCTAGCAGCATGGAAAATTCTTCCAAGGTAGGCATCAACACATACCCAGGAAAGGTGAAACATCTCAGTTGAGGATCATAGAATTGAAGCAAAGTGTGAAGACCCTCTACTTCAAACACTAAAGCTTTGCATACATAGCTCAAAAGTCTTCCATATTCCTTCTTGAAGTCTCCCATCACTATGTGATCAACCATGGAGATTAACTTAAGCAGGGATCCTATCTCTGGAGCCGGGAACTTGTACACGACCGTTTTCTTCAGGCAAGCTTCCATGTTAGCAGCGGATTGGGATGACTAGAATCAAGGAGAAAGTACACACCTGAAACACAAATACATGTTAATATCAAAATGCAAATGGATATGCGAATGCAACAGAGGATCAAGTTGTTGTGATGTTGACAGAGATAAACCAGCGCTTCACTTTGGAGAGAAAACCATATAGCACTAGTACAAGGATCCCACTGTAACCGTTCATACTGGTAAGGCAAACGGGTAGGATGAAGGTCAAGGTTTCCTGCAAAACCCTCTCACTCACAGGTATGAACTTATCTCCAACAAGGTCTGGCATCCTATGCGGTCATCAGTGTCACAAACTTTCGAGAAATAATGATATGTTCACCATTTCTGGTTTAGCATCATTGTCTCACAAAGCGGCCTCGCTTAGCTGACTCCCAAGTGATCGGTCTCCAAAGTCAACAGTTTTCAGATCCAACACCCCCGTCCTGACCGGTAGGATGAGATGTCTTCAAAGAAAACCTCGTCTGAACGCGAATTTCGTGAGGACTAGTGCATGCTGCCATACAGGTCCATCACTACTTTCCACTTCTAATGCTAAGGTTATTCTCAAGCCTGGGTTTTGGCTAATCTCTCAATGGAACACCCCCCCCCCCCACACACAACACAACAATATGATATATGACAATAATGAAAGTAAAATGCAATAAAGCAATAAAAATGCAAACACATACTGCACATATATACACACCCAAAGACAAAACACACAAGCGCTAGGATTGACTCGCACATGGGATGGGATTTTGTCCCCAGCAGAGTCGCCAGCTGTCGCATCGCTGCGAAGAAGGTGCCAGCAAAGACAAAAGAGTCGCCACCGTTCGTTATTTATTCCAAAGAGAGGGAAAGGAAACGATCAGAGAAAACCTAACGAAAAAGGGAGAAAACAGGTCATCGCAACCAAATCTCGGGTTCGGGAGTCGGTTACGCAAGGGGAAGGTATTAACCCCCCTCACGTCCATCGTACTCGACGGGATCCATGCTTGTTGTCTATCTAAAAGGGTGTAAATCTATCTATACTAAGGCCATAGGAAAAAAGAAAAGAAAATTGACTCGATAGAGCATCGCCGCTCTATGCCTACGTATTCCCTCGTGCAATGGGAAAGTCGGAGTCGACGTAGTTCGGAAAACTATGGGTGAAGGTGGGGAAGGTTGCTCGCGAAGACATCGCCGTCTTGTGCCTACGTATCCTCGTCTGGTACGAGAAATCAGAGCAAACGTAGTTCAGGCTAACACGACCACATATTGGTTCAAGTGTTTTAAACCATAGGGTTAAACCTTAGTTCTAGCAGTTAGGGACGATGCCTGTTTGCGGTAGAACCAAAGCTTAACAACACTCTTTCTATGAAAATGATTTTCCAATTAAGATCCCGAAGGATAAAATATTTGATGTTTTTGTTTTGTATTTTTTAAGACAAGAAGTAAATTGAGTTATAATTTGAAACTCATGTCGCACTAAAGACTATGACTCGAGAGCGAATGTGTCGCATATCGCCCAAAGGGCATACGCTAAACACTCTAGACAATTGAGAGGAGGCCCCCCAACCATCATTTCTCAAATACTTAAGGCTTGTAGCATACGACACAAATCTTTCTTTATTAAATGTTTTAAATTGTTTAGGAGATGAGAAGAGAAAGACTCAAACTAAGGGGAAATTGGACCCTAAAATTATCATGCACAATGCTCCTAAAGTTGGGATGAAAGGGAAGAACTACCCTAAAGTTGTTATGCATAGGATTGAATACCTAATGTCTCCCCTACTCCCATCCTAAACGGAGGGACTAGGAATCCTTGGGGGATCATGGCACAAGGCCAAGTAAACACTAAATAATTCACTCACAAATAAAATGAGAAAGAAAATTAATTTGTAAATTCAAAATGATAAAATAAAAATGAAGAAAGAAAAAAAATTAACACAATAAAATATTGAAAAATGAGTTTTTTGGATTTTAGGATATTTAAAACTATTTTTTTAAAATAAATAATATAAAACAAGAAATAGTTAAAATAAGATAAAAGGAAATAGAATAAACAAAATGCTAAAAAAGAAGGAAATGCATCACCCAAGGCTTGAACTCAAGATCTTGGGGCTGCAGGAACAAAACATTTTCAATCCTACCAGCCATACGCATGTGAAAACAATTGGAAAGGGAAAGAAAAATGTTAAAAACAAGGAAAATAAATAAATAAAAGAAGCAAAAATGCCCCCGTTAGGGGTCGAACTCAAGTCCAATGGCATGATAAGATACTTAAGGCAAGGTAATTAACCACTGAGGTGGCGATACATCTATTGTATCAAGTCACGCCATTAAATCATATACCAAAATGGCGCATCTGGCTGGGCAACTTTGAAGGCAAGCCAAGGCAAAACTTGAAATACGATTTGATCACAACTTCCTCAATTCTTAATCAATTTCAGTGAAATTTAGTCTATCTCACTTGTTTTTTCACAAGGATTATGATGGTGCAATCCAAATTTCAAAACAACACACACAAAGTAAAATACAAATGGAAGTGCAAGTGAGAGTTTTGAAATGCATTTTGAATGACAAAGTTCAAAACAGAGGCAAACAAGATCAAATAAGGATGTGCACATGTTCCAAATGTGGTATTGAATGAGTTCTAACAAGAAATTCACTTAACAACACTCAGACCAAGAAAATGATATATGAGTTGTAAGTTGGTGAAATGGTATTTGAAATAGAATTGGTATCCACATGGTATTAAGGCAATTATTTGAGACAACAACCACCAATAATCTATAATGCAACAGGTTATGAACTTCCACACACAAATTGAAATGGTCTAAAAGGAAGTTTGGTGATGCTTGAGTTCAACTAACAACAATGCTTTCTCTTTTTCAAATTTGCAGCAAGTTATGAAAACTCAAGTCAAACAAAGGTGCCTTGATGAAAACAGAAGCAAACAACATAATATGTCATAAAAATGCAACAAATACCCTTCATGCCAACCATTAGTGCAGACACACAAAGACCAAACTAATCCACTCAAAATCCAATCTTGTTAGTTGCAAATTCCAACAAATGATAGTGACATCACCATGCCAAACATATACAATACTAATCCTCATGACAGCTACCAACATAACTTAACTCTAAAAACTAAAACCAAGGCCAAAAATTATGAATATCTCATCATGGATTGATAAATCCAATTCCAATAGCAGCTCCTAAGCAAAAATTCTGAGTATCTCATCATGGATTGTTATAGCTGTTTCAGTCCTTTGGGCCTTGGTGCATAAATTAGGTTTTATCCATAATAAAACCTCTCTTTGGTATTCTGAACGCTTGCCACTTTAATCAGGTACATATTAGTTCCCCTAGGGCTTCTAAAATGTCTCTTGCATTCCAACTTGAACTTCTGATCTGTTTCCTGAGTTCTAGCTACCAGAATAACAAACATGCGCTTGATGTCATACGACCTATGTCATAACATTGAGTATGACATCCAACTTAACTTATAGTTAGCTGAGTTAACTTACCCTGCACAGTCCATATTATGAATGTATCAATATCAGACATGACATTCATACATACACTAATGTATTGCCACAAAATGCAGCCAATCAAGAGCACTTACAAACTGCCCATTTGGCAAATTTTTGGCTAAAACACTATGTACTTACACCAGAGATTTACACACAGAAGAAGACTTAACATAGGTCCTGTCATGCAGGTAAGTCACTTGCTGCTCAAGCCTCTCTGAGTCCTCACAGTTAGCTCTCACTGTTATGACTCACCTTGTTAGTTATTTGTAGAATACCCACTACAGATGTCACTCTTAGTTGAGTGAGTAACAAACAGAGTTACTCCCCCTCAACTGATGCATCTTACCAGCTGAGCACATACCCTGCAAACAACTTGCAGTCACACATATTCATCCAGTCTGCTCTGGATGTTATGACCTTCGGGATAACATCCTGAAGTACCCACACCTGTGCTACTCCCCCTGAAGGGATGCACACTATTTTGCTCACAACTTGCAGACACACACTAGATTAGATCCTAGCTTCTTCAGCACAGAGCTCCTACATGCATACATAGCCTCAGGTCATTATTAACAACACAGAGCTCCTACATGCACGCATAGCCTCAGGTCATTACTAACAGCACTAGCAGCTGTTATTACACATGCATCTTCAGCATCACCTGCAAGCACTGCACAATGGTACAAATGCTCTAGCCAATACCTGCTGTATTCTATTATCTATGTTTCCCTCTCCCCCTTTTTAGCCACAAATTAAGATCAAACTAATAAGATAGTATAGATCATATTAGAGGGCACACCATCCTTAGCTCAACAACTAGCAGCCTGAGCTCCACAACAATCTATCAGCTCATTACTCTTCCTCCTCAGAGGCAGAACTAGAACCTATGTTATTAGCACCAGTTGAAGCATTCTTCGCAAAATCGTCACCTGACATACCCACACCATCAATATCATCTTTACTTCGTCCAAGGCTTCGAATAAAGGATTCTAGCTTGATCTTTCTCGCAGTTGCTGTACTGATGGTTTCTTCCAAATCCCTACATGCTTCCTTTAATTCAGCAATTATCATTTCTTTAGACATGTTTGCCTTCTCATCAGGAGTGAGTACCATATCAGGGACATGTTTCCCTTTGGATGAACATGTTTTGACTTGATTTGCAGTGATGATCTTGCAAACCTGGTTGTCTGAAGTAATCAATTCAGTCTCACCATTATTAGCTCGCCCTAGATATCATTAATTGCTATAATTCCTTATTAAGACCGGCCCTCAATTGACTTTGTGAATTTTCACATTGAGTAGCCTTGAGACCTCTTGTAACCATGTCAGCACCATGTAGGTCAGAATCCCCAAACTTCACACAAGCCTTTTCAACTTGATACATGTCATCCCTTTGCATGGCTCTCTTGAACTGAATAGAGTTCATATTGAAGTTTCTCAGAGTGTCACAAAATAATGTCATGACATCCTGAGTGACATTGCCTCTTTTATGTTGATCACCTTTCATGGGCTCCATTAGGTTCCAGTATAGTAGATTTAGATTTCTATGATGACCATTCTTTGGATGTCCATCCTTGGCTTGCCTACCAGTCTCACATTTGCCATAGCCTGTTCTTCCATCTAGAGGAAACTTAGGAATTCCTCTTACTAATTCCTTGGTTATGGTCTTCTTCATCCTTTGAAGATGTCTACCTTTCTCCAAAAACAGTTGATCCTTCTTTTCTTTATTGACCAAGACATTGAGATTACTTCTAGGCTCCCATAGATAGCAGTTGTTCTTGGCTTTAGATCCCCTCATAACTTCCTTACCTTCTTAATTGGTGACAACACATTCATCCTTAGTGAATTTTACACTAAAACCTTGGTCACAGAGCTGACTGATACTGATGAGATTGACAATCAGTCCTCTAACCAACAAGACATCATCCAGTCTTGGAACACCAGGACACTCTAGTTTTCCAACACCTTTGATTTCTTCTCTAGCTCCATCACCAAATGTGACATGACTTGGGGAATGAGGTTTGAGGTTTAACACAAGATTCTCTATTCCAGTCATATGTCTAGAGCAGCCACTGTCAAAATACCATTCTTCTTTGATTGGCATTCTAAGAGAAGTATGAGCTACTAGAGCAACCTCCTTGGCAACCCATTTTTTCTTCTTGACAGGGACTTCCTTCTTGGGTCTAGCAGGATGTTGTTTCTTGACATGATCACCCTGTTTGGATTTTCCTTGAGGGAGATGGCTAGGAAATCCATGCATCCAGAAACATACAGATTTAATATGTCCAAGTCTTCCACAGTGGTAACACTTATACCCTTGGAATTTACTCTTGACTTGGTTCCAGTTTTTGTTTCTCTGATGTTGTGACAATGGTCGTGACATCCCCTTTGACTTCTGGGTTTCAGGTTTTGGCCTCTTGAGATTCAAGATAGGTTTTTGTTTACTAACAAATCCCAGTCCAGACCTATTTCCTGATGTCTGACCACTCTGTAGGATTTCTTCTAGAGTGTCAGTCCCAGGGTTTATCATCCTGATTGACTTTGACATCTACTCAAGTTTACAATTCAACATGCTGACCTTACTGTTGAGTGAGTCTATTGTTGCAAGATGTTCCTTCTTCTCAGCCTCCAACTTCTTAATGATCCCCTTTTGCTTTTCTCCTTGTTGGCATACCTCTGCACTTCTGAAACACAATTGTTTGTATGAAGCTGCAAGCTCATCAAAAGTCAGCTCATCCTCACTTGAGTCATCATCAGATGTGCACACACTGTTTAGAACAGTGATATGCTTGGCAGACTCCTTTTCTGACCCACTTTTAGAGTCTCCATCAGACCAGGTTACATTTAGGCTTTTCCTTTGTTTCTTTAGATAGGTGGGGCATTCAGTTCTACTATGTCCATATCCCTCACATTCAAGACATTGACCTCCTTTGCCTTGGTTGGACTTTTCTTCAAATTTAGTCCTTCTGCTAATGTCAGATGGGATGAACTTGTCACCAGCTCTACCCTTCTGATCTGCCATTTTCACGAGTCTATTGAATTGTCTCCCAAGCATAGCTACAACTTCTGATAAATTCTCCTTGCTTCCATCATTGTCTTCACCTGAGTTCTCTGCAGTGTTTGAAACAAGAACTATGCTTTTATTCTTTTTCTCCACAGCCTGATCACACATTCCCATCTCAAAGGTTTAGAGGGAACCAATGAGTTCATCTACCTTCATGTGGCGTATGTCTTGAGCTTCTTCAATGGCTGTTACCTTCATGGAAAACCTTTTAGGTAATGACCTTAAAATCTTCCTTACAAAGCTCCTGAGGTGTTAGCTAGTTCAAGAACATTCATGTAGAAGTCATGAATGGACTCATCTTCCTTCATTCTTAGACTTTCAAATTTTGTGGTCAGCATTTGAAGTCTAGACATTTTTACCTTGGAAGTTCCCTCATGAGTGGTTTTGAGAGTGTCCCAAACATCCTTTGTTAGCTCATAGTGGTGGACCAGTCTGAAGATGTTTTTGTCTATACCATTGAACAATGCATTCAATGCTTTAGAGTTTCCAAGAGCCAATGCCTCTTGCTCTTTGGTCCATTCCTCTTCAGGAATTTGCACAGATACTCCATCCTTGTCAGTCTTCACATGATGTTCCCAGCCAGAGCTTGCAGCTCTCCAAGCTTTGTTGTCTAAGGACCTTAGAAATGCAATCATCCTAGGCTTCCAATAGTCATAATTCGAGCCATCTAGAATTGGTAGTCTATTTATTAATCCTATATTTCTATCCATAGTACCAGAATTTATCTTCCCTAGATCTCACCCAGATTCAAACAGGCAGGGTGCCTGCTCTGATGCCAATTGAAAATTCTGGCTAGCACACGATGGATGTTATCACAGAAGTTATAACATCCACTATGACATTCACTGCAAATATACTATTATGAAGTAATTATAAAGCAGTAAATACACAGTGATTGTTTACCCAGTTCAGTGTCAACAACACTTACATCTGGGGGCTACCAAGCCAGGGAGGAAATTCACTATTAGCAGTATCAATTCAGAGTTAAACCTCCAGTTTACACTCCTCACTTAATCACTACCCAATGACACTTTAGCCTAGAGACTCTCTAGTACCTGAGTATACCCACTTACTCCCCCACTATCACACACCTGTGATATCAGTTACAATTTGAAAAGCAGTTTTGAAGAAACACTCTAAAAAACACACCTTCATCTTGTTTCACAGCTTTGATCAAGGAACTCACACACCCTTGCTTCACAGCTTCGAGTGAGACATAGCCTAGAATCTACCTATCCAATGCAATCATCCACCAGACAATTTCTTGGAGTACAAGTATTCCTAAACAGACTTTATACGTGAAGACTAGCCTTCTTCACTTCCTAGGACTCTCTGCTTTGCACTCTCTATTCTTCTGTCAAGAGCTGCTCTTCAGAATTGCTCCTTCTGATATTTATAGCCGCTTCAGTCCTTTGGGTATTGGTGCATAAATTAGGTTTTATCCATAATAAAACCTGTCTTCAGTATTCTGCACGCTTGCCACTTTAATCAGGTACATATTAGTTCCCTCGGGGCTTCTAAAATTTCTCCTGCATTCTAGCTTGAGCTTCTGATCTGTTTCCTGAGTTCTAGCTACCAGAATAACAAACATGCGCTTGATGTCATACGACCTATGTCATAACATTGAGTATGACATCCAACTTAACTTATAGTTAGCTGAGTTAACTTACCCTGCACAGTCCATATTATGAATGTATCAATATCAGACATGACATTCATACATACACTAATGTATTGCCACAAAATGCAGCCAATCAAGAGCACTTACAATACAGAATGTCATGACTCTGATCGTATGACATTCAGCGAGCAGATTGGTTTTTCTGGTAGCTAGAAATCAGGAAACTTATTAGAAGCTCAAGCTGAAAGACAGGAGACGTTTTAGAAGCCCTAAAGTGAAACAAAATGCTCCTGAATTAAATGACAAGTGTGCAGATTATTGAAGAAAGGTTTTGTTATGATTAAACCTAATTTATGCACCCAGGCCCAAGGACTGGCTGCTGCTATAAATAACAGAAGGAACAATCCTAGAAGAGCAGCTCTTGACAGAAGATTAGAGAGTGCGTATAGAGAGTCCTTGCGAGTGAAGAAGATTGTTCTTCACGTTTGTATTGTGGCTTAGGAATACTTGTTCACCAAGCAATTGTCTGTTGTAGAATTGCATTGGTTAGGTAGTCTCTAAAGCTGGTGTAACACTCAAAGCTGTTAAGCAAGAGTGATGTGTTCTTGATCAAAGCTGTGAAGCACGATCAAGGTGTGTTTGAAGTATAACTTCAACAGTCATTAGTAATTGTGTATTGATATCACTATGGTGTGATTGAGGGGGAGTGAGTGGGCATACTCAGGTCTAGAGTGTCTCTAGGTTGAAGTGTCATTGGGTAGGTTTTAAGTGAGGAGTGTAAACTGGAGGTTTAACTCTGAATTAATTCTACTAATAGTGAATTTCCTCCCGGGCTTGGTAGCCCCCAGATGTAAGTGTTGTTGACATTAAACTAGGTAAACAATTACCGTGTTATTTACTGCCTTTCTCTTTAACTTTTTAATTATTCCAATAGTCTGTGTTACAGTGGATGTCATAACATCCGTGATAACATCCATTGCGTGTTAGCCAGAATTACAGGAAGCATAACAACATGTTGGAAAAGGTTTAGAAAAGGTTTCATGCATTAAAAATGATTTAGAGAATGTTTCATACATTAAAAATATGTTTTTATGTGAAAAACAGGTCTATAAGTCGACCTATACGAGTTTCAAGTCGACCTATGTAACTCATTTTTAAAGCTTGTTTTATGTGTTGATTGCATAGGTTGGCACATAAGCTATACAGGTCGACCTATACGAGTTTTAGATCGACCTATGTAACTTATTTTTAAAGCCTGTTTTATGTGTTGATTGTATAGGTTGGCACATGACTTATACAGGTCGGCCCATACGAGTTTCAGGTCAACCAATGTAACTCATTTTTAAAGTCTGCAACCTCAGTTTGATGTGCTGACTATAATAAGTTGGCACCTGACTTATACAAGTCGGTACATGCATCAAATAGGTCATCCTATGACTTACGTAGGTCGACACATG
This sequence comes from Lathyrus sativus, assembly GCA_963859935.3. NCBI lineage: Eukaryota > Viridiplantae > Streptophyta > Magnoliopsida > Fabales > Fabaceae > Lathyrus > Lathyrus sativus. The sequence continues at coordinate 755,853,788 of OZ012735.1, forward strand.
CATTAAAAATCTTGAAAATTTTGCATCACTTTCTAAACCAATTGCATTCCTATTGCTTATAACTTATACACATATATACTTCATACATGCTTAATTTCTTTTTGGTGATTTTGAGAAAATTATAAACAAAACCGGTTCGAAAGAGTGCTCATCATCTTTAACCTTCATTCTATGCATACAAACAAGAAAAGTACACATAATCATTCATTGTTTAGGTGCCATATAGATTTAATGTTGATAACGTCCAATTTAGGTTAGTGAATAGTAAATTGGGTTGAGATCTTTAAGGATTTCAAATAAGAAAATCAAGGTGGGATTTTCCTTTAAGATTAATTGGGTATTTGAAGGTTTTGGACAAGATCACGCAATTTAGATTCGATAAAGTGATGGCTTTGAAGAACAGAGGTATTTTTTTTGCAAAGGAGTAGCGTAAGACGGTGGATCATCTTGGTAAATCTTAGGTTACAACAATTTGCAATTTGGATTCGATCGAGTGAAGGCTTTTAAGAACGAAGGTTCTTGCAAAGGAGTAACATGAGACGATGAATCAAATTGGTATTGTTGGGTGACTTGATCGATTTCAGATCAAGGGAAGAGAAAGTGTTGGAATCAATATTAAACATGGGGTTTGTGTGGTTGCATTGCTACATTTATCTTGTAAAATACTTTTGCAAATTAAGGTTAATTTTCATTATATCAATTCGAGTTCGAGTTGAGGGCAGATGTACCCACAGCGAGGTCGATTGAGGAACTTCCTAAAAAAATCCTTGTGTACTCTCTCTCTCTCTCTCTCTCTCTCTCTCTCTTAATTTTTATTTACAAATTATTGAATTCTATGATTATGCGATCGGTATGTTTGGTTAAACCTTTTGATAACCTTTGAAAAAGGTTTTGTTGAGTTGATCATAATCTATTTGATTGTGGTTAGATTTGAAAATCAATAAACCATACAAAATTCTAAACGAAATTGATTGCACATTTGACAATTTGTATCAATTAAGTTTTTGTGTTTGTTATCATTTGAAATAACTTTACTTGTTGAGTAAATTTCAAGTAATCATGATTAAAGCATATTGATTGCTTTGTCTATCCTTATCTTCAATTGGTTTTCATATACACATATCCGAGCTTTTTGATAGCGGTTCGGTTTAGATGATTCAATCTGGGTCACTTCCGCTAGCCGTTAATTTTTCAAAACAGATTTTGTAAAGCAATTTTTTAACTTGGGATCTTTTCACCTTTTCTAAATAAGTTGCCTCCGTCTAACAAAATGTTTCACTATATGTGAATTATAGCATGATTATGAACTTTTTGCTTATAAAAAGTTTGATTATACTAATGTATAGTGAAAACATGTTAATGTGAGTCAAGATTTTTAAGCCTACCAAAGTGAGATGTGTGTAATATCAGGTTTTACATAAATAATGAGAGTGGACATGCAAGTTAACTATGTAGATTTTGCATCAGTCTTGTTACTACCTGATATATTTCCAATCCCGGATATGATCAAGGTATTTTTTTCATTTTGAGTGGAAACTACTTGATCAAAAAGCCTACCTAATGAGGGCGTGATTCTTTGACAACCTCTTTGAGTCTAAAATGAAAATTTATGTTTTTTCAATGTTATAACCCTTAGCCAATTTAAAAAAGAAAACAATGTTCTCCATCTCGTCTTAAGAATATGAGAGCACATGAAAATGAAAAAGTATTTCAAAAATAAAGTTGGGAAGAAAAGGAAATGTGTGAAAAATAAAATCAAGTGAAGTTATCTGTGGGCCTCCCGCTACGCTTGAAAGTCACCATATCTCTGACGAGTGAGGTGTAGTGACTTCTACATTACTGTCGCATTGAGTCCAATCCATAAGATGCACATACCTTAACGTCTCTAGATATATTCTTAGCATTTCTCTCTTATCCCTTAATGTAACATTCAAAATGTGCCATGATTTCACTCATGGAGATGGTGGGCTTCTGGGCAAGAGATTCATTGAGTTCCCAACTCTGAAATAGTTCTAGAATGCTCCCACGAACATTTAATGATTTTGATGTATCACCTTAAGGTTGCCTCGTTAAAGCGCGCGAGGTACTCTCTTAGAAACTTAATATGTCCCTTAAGGATATTCAAACATGCTAGTTGTAAAAACCTTTCGGTGCTTACTTGCTAAAAAATTATAAACATGTTTTCTCGAGAGGTCTTGGTAACTAGTTACTGAAAGGAGGGGAAGGATCATGAACCACCTTAGGGGCGCCTCCTTGAACGTGTTAGACAAAAGCTTGCACTTCAATGAGTTGGAGGCACCTATGATCACATCTAACTTTTGATGGCGACAACATGTTCCTTAGGGTCATTATTCATATCAAACTTCACCACTTATGGGTTACTTCTTTCAAGACTCAATAACAGGTCGATGTTAGGCGACCTAATTCATAGTCGAGCAACCTGAGATAACCCTCATCCGATTCTTTTCCTACTTATGAGTTACTTCTTTCAAGACTCAATAAAATCATCTTCGTCTAATATCTCACTCAATTATTACAATATTTTATTAATAATACATCATTCAATTCTATACACTCAAATGAGATGGAATAAAAATTCAAAAATTAAATAGAAGAAGATGAAATAGATTCATCATGTTTCATTTTACACTATATTATTATTTACAAACTCAAACAATAAAATCTTATCAATTACCACTTCATTCCATTACACCTAATACCACCTATCTAAGTATAACCTTAACTAGTACCTTTTAGATTATTTTGCTTTACCAAATAAACAAATATTTTGATCAAAATTTGTTTGTCTTTCTTCTATTTTGAAAAGAAGATAGACCATAAACGAATCTACATTAAAACCCCTATTAAATCAAATAATTTTCATAGTTTCATATGTTTTTTGATGGCTGTGTCCAACGCTTACCCGAACTTCCAAATTTCCCCTCATTTTCTCGCTTCCCCTCAATTTTCCCGCACTCTTCCACCGGTGACACGGAAACGTTTCCGACCAATCAGTGCCTTCAAAGAATGGCGCGAGTACGAAGAGGCAGTGAAGCGGAAGGACCTCGCCGGAGCTCTCAGTTTCCTGAAATCCCTTGAAACCGACCAACGCCTAACTGCTGAGCCTTTCGGTGAAGAAACTTCTCCGCTGTCCGAGTTGACTCGGTCTCGTTTCCGCGAATTGGAAATGTTTGGGCCGCAGAGGGATTGGGAAATTCTGGATACCTGCATGAGTGCTGATAACATGAAACTTGTTGGGAATGCTTACAAGTTTCTCAAAGATAGGGGTTTCTTGCCTAGCTTCGGTAAATGCAGGAATATTGGTGAGTTTTGAGCCTTTCTTTTTTAGTTCCATAGCAGAAAGTATAATTTGTTGAATTTTTTAATCATTTCAGTTGTTCTAAATAGACACTGTTATAAATAGCAGAAAACAGTGGTTTGTACTGAATTGTAATAGCAGAAACAACAGCAATTTGTTAAAATTCTGCTACCCTATCCTTATAGAGCTATAGTTACTAAGTTGAAAAGATTGCGATAATGGATCAGAATGATGCCGCTCTGACGCGACTGGGAACTCCTGTGTCCGCGGTATACGATATCACCCTTATATTTTTAGCAATATATTGATAATTTTCATGTTGATATAGAATATATTGAGAGGATAAAGAGGACATTGAGTTTTGATGCTTAGTTACTTTAAGCTTTAGAGGCTTAAATGTTTGTTTCCTTGAATTTTCTGGGCATTTGCATGTATGTTTTGTCTAAGACTTGTGGCTTTTATTTCTAACTATGAATACTTTATGAATTTAAGTAATTTATTTTAGTTTTTACCAATTATGTGTTTATTAGTATTAACTATATTAGTATTCCCGTCACTAAAATAACGCTCCGCTTCCCGCCCTCTCGTTCTGTTCCATTTTTGGGGATGGCTACGCTGCTGTCCGATATTGATATACTAGGACCGTATTAGTTCAAAGGACTAAGGGTCAATTTGTTTTAGATTTTTGTAGTGTTGATTTTGAAAAAAAAAATGATGTAAACAAAGTTGATTTTGATATAGTTTAGTATTAACAAGTTTTTTATTTGGGATGATATTATAACAGTGAGTTTTGAAGAATTAGTTTTTTAGACAATAAAGTAGAATCACTTTTAAAGTTTAATATATATAAAGAACAGAACTTTGTGAACCTTCCATCAACAAATCTTTTTCTTTTCTTTTTTTTCTCAATTAAAAAGTTGAAAACATTCCACTTCCTTTACGACAATTTTGAATTTTCCATCTTGAAATTCAACCTAACATACATGATTATCAAAACCCAGTTTTCTTCATTGCCACCACACCATACCAACAAGGCAACAACCCTTTGGAAATACCAATGATTTATGTTTGTTTTTCTCAGGTATTAATTACATTGGGACTTTTGCTCTCTCAAGGATTAACCTGATGATAATTATTTTAGGAATGAATTCAAGGATTCACTCAAAACTTAAAACCAATCTTTTGTAATCGCTTACCACCTAAACTTTTGGGGAGCTTGTTTCCAACATGTATGAGAGTCTCGATCAAGTGGTTTTTGTGAGATTATGAAAGTGAGAACATAGTCTTGGTTACGTTTGTTTGGGTCATTAATGCTACCAATGCATTTCCTCTAGTGATATTGTTTCTATACCATGAACTGTATTGAGAAAGAAAAAAAAAATCTGAATTGCATGTGAATGCATCCACATATTTTATAGATTATATATACCAATCTTGTTACATATATAGCTTATAGAAGGACACCCTGGAAGTCTTCGTGAAAAATCTATTAATTGATCTTTTAAAGTTTTGAATTAACTAAGCTAGTGGTGATGTCTCTACGAAATGACATTCTATCTCAATATGCTTAGTTCTCATGAAATATTTGATTTGAGACGAAATGCTGTGTAACTTGATTATCACTCTAAAATGTTGTTTCGGATTGTCGTATTTGAATTTTGCATGTCTAAGTTAGACCATACTCACCTCTATTTAATAATAAGCATAGTAAATAACAAATACAATCTATGCTAATTGATATGATTTGTTGTTGAAATTTTGATTTATGATTTTAATCCTAATCATAAATATATGGGTTTGATCCTTTGATTCTAACGATCACAAATGAACCTGTCCAAATCGAACCTCTTGAAGTAACTATTTGAGCCAGAATTTGTAGCCGATGTCATGTTTTGATGTCCTGTCTGGAATTGGAAAGATCTTCACTTGCAGTCTAAAGGAGTAGATACAAAATACAAGTAAGAAAAACAAGGAAAATGCAAAGATGACATATGATGACACTTCAAACTACCATTTTGAGGAGAAAGATTATGAGTAGACTGAATTCTCTTTTAAGTGTAATAGACAAAGTAGAAAACTTGGATTGGCTGGACCAAAATTTTTGTAACTTTGCAAGGGTAGCCTGACCCATTTGAGCATGGTATCAAAATGAGGGATTTTGTAAATGCAAAGATGGTTCGAGAGTTGGTAGAGGTTATTAGGCTCACTATGTTGCAATAGCACAATATAGCACCACTATAGAGGAATAGGCGTAGCAGTGGTAGAGTTTGGTGTGACGCTATAGATCTGTGAACCACTGTCAACAATAGTGGTTGCAGCGGCCGCTAATTGCAGTCCCATACCGCTATCGCAGCCGCTATTGCGTTTGTTATTAGAATTTTGAGGATAAATTCCTCATATGATTTTTTAAACTGTTGCCTTTTTTTTTTTTTTCCTAAGGGTATAAATTTCAATCCAAACCCTTTGAAGAGAAATGTTATCTTCTTGCTCACAAACAATCGTTATGTTTTTCTTACTTTTAGTTCGATTCTGTTTTATTCTTCTTCTCTTCTGAAGTTTTATTACTTTACACGGTTATTTAACTATTAAGTGTCATGATCTCTTTAATTTTGTGTATTTATGTTTACTTTGCACATTACTTTTTAGTCTTTGCAATAATGGCTATCCTGCTATCTACTATGCATTTTAGGGGATTGGTGCTACGTAACCCTATCCGAGATTAACAACACAGGGCTCACATTGGAAGCCAATCATCCGACCAAGACTCTGGTTATGCAAGAAAACAAAATCATAGTGAAAGACACGGCACAATAAAGCAAGAGAGCGAGTCAAGTGACTGATAAAAAGTAAAGTAATTGGGCAATCTATAATATTTAGTACAAAATAAGCGAACAATGAAGGACGGGGATGGGTAGTAACTATCCATTTGGACAGTGTTTTGGACTTGATCTGAAAAAAACCACGAGTTTGTTTTCCAAGTTGACATGACTAACAAGACAGGGTGGATACGTTGGATAAATTGACATCAATTTCTATTACTTTCCAAGGCTAGAATGACCTAGTAAAGCATGTATCAAAGGTGGGGGAATTTATGGCCTTCAAATACAGGGATAATTGGGGAATGGATAACTGTTAGAGGCCATTAGACTTACAACTGACACCGATGATCTGGCCTGTACTCTGGCCATATAGGAAAACACAACCATCAGTGCAAGATATGACATATTCTAGGGAGCAAGTTGATCAATTAATAGAAAGCAAGTTAAATGGGAAAGTTAGGATATATAGTATCTGACTTATCAATTACCTGAGTGTGGCCTTCCTTTATTAGCATCCAGATACAATAAACATTTAACTAGGAAATCCCATAACATATATTATAATTTGAATGGTTGCGTGCGTCCAAATGACTATTGCATGGGTTGTGCTTGTCTGCTTTGGTTTGGTCTGGCTTTTTTCTATGGTGTTGGTTATTTGTGGATTGTTATGGTGTGTAAACTCTGATATAGCTTTTTGTTACAATAACTTGCATTCATCTATTGTGTATAGTCTTGGAGGGTCCGAGGAATGTAACACCAGATGTCTTGAGCTCCTCAACTGGTTTGGAAGGTGAACACATAAATTTCTGACAGTACTTTCACCCTAAATTGCAAAAAAAATTCCCAGTTTCAGTCATGCTACATATAGACTTAATAGCATTTTATACAATTCTATACTTCTGAAAACTGTTTTTTCAACTTAACTTTCCCTTTCTTCTTTATCCAGTGACTAAACTTGTTCCAAAGAAGTGGGGCCTCACGGATGGTTCTAGGATTGCTTTGGTTGCTTTTCTTGGCGGCGTGTCCTTTCTTATTTCACAGGGAATAGATCTCAGGCCCAACCTTACAGTGGTATTAGGTCTAGCAATTGCAGATTCTATACTCCTGGGAGGTACCTGTTTAGCTCAAGTATCAAGTTACTGGCCGCCATATAGGCGCCGGATCCTCATTCATGAAGCAGGACATCTCCTAATAGGTATATTCATTTGTTTCTTAAGAATTTCAGAGGTCATATCATATTTGATTTCCCCTCATTATATGCTGCCACACCTAACACCTTACATGGTTCATTTTAATGGAATTTCAGCTTACTTGATGGGTTGCCCAATTCGGGGGGTGATTTTAGATCCAATAGTTGCAATGCAAACGGGTATCCAAGGACAGGTATTTTGTTATTCTTTTTGTTCATAATATGACTTCTTATTGATTCAAATGGTCACTTCCTCGTATAATATCTTTATTTGACCAGACAGTTTGATGCGTTTTGTCATTTCAAATGAAAACACTTCATATTATTATCTAGTTATCTCTGTTCTCCTTAGTCTCCCTACCTTACTCGCTGTCTCTAGATTCTCCTCCCTTTTATCTTCCTTCCCTGTACCACTGTTCTATTTGTCCTTCATCAGTTCGATCACAAACATTTCAACTACCATTCGTAGTCAAATGTACTCTTAGACGTTTTGGAACACCAATTGAAGCACTTTTGGTGATGCAAAAAAACTTTTGATAAAAGTCTGTTTACTTCCTTACTGCTAGCCTTCTGTTAAATGCTATACATGCATAATTGATGGTAATAATGATGATGCTTGTATGTTCTTTCATGGTACAATTATTGAAGACTTGCCTGTAACTAAGATAACTAACAAACTGACAGACAACAAACAAACCCAACCCAACTAAGATAACTAACTAACTTCTATATCAACTCTTAAGTATTTTAATTTCCATTCATTCTGTATCCTAACATCTACTTTTTTTAATTGAGTATTGTTGACAACTGCTGCCAGCTTAATACTTCTAAAAATATGAAATCTTACTTTCAAACTAGTACTACTATTCAACAATTTACAATATCAAGAAAACGTTACAGGGAAAAGCCCCTACAAACCTAAACGTAGCTCTGCTACTTTCTATCATCAAGCAGCAATGTCATAAATAGTGGATAATGTCTTATTTGTTTTTCTTATACATGCATTCTTGCATGCCAATGCCAACAAAATATAGATTTGTTTCCTGTTCATAAATTTTTATATGCACAAAATGCATCTGTATTTTTACAATTATTTAACTTCATTTTCATTGCAGTAAATTCTTGTTTTATAGGCAGGGACTCAATTTTGGGATGAGAAAGTTGCCAACGACCTTGCTGAAGGCCGACTTGATGGTTCAGCTTTTGACAGGTGAGTATGAGTATAGAATGAATAGATATTTTGAATCAAGCGCAAACTCTAGCTAAAGAGTTCATGATAACAACATAAATAAGAAAATAGTTTTAAGAGATTGACTAAAAAATACCCTAAGATAATATCGATATGTTATAAATATTTTCATATCTTCTTAAGCTCTCCCTCAAGCTAAATATTACTAAGCTTTAAGCTTGTTATAAATGTAACCTTTGAAAGAGAGAAATTAACAAATAGTTTATTTTTATATTGAAAATCAGTAGGGCAGAGATCATAGTCACAGTCAAAGTCAAGACCAAACTGCAACTGGGGCTAACTGGCTAAGTTGGGGCCAGCCACAGTTGAGACAAAAAAACTGGTTCCATATCGCAATTGAGACAACCAATAGCAAACGACAAACCATAATTGAGATAAAACCAATATCAAACTGCAACATAGACTAAATCAATAGCAACTGCAACTGAGACCAAATCAGTGGCAAACCACAACTTAAAAAAACTGGTGCCAAATGCAACTGAGAGAAAAATAAACACAAACTGCAACGGAGAATAAACAGTATTTTTGAAGAAATAGGTTCAATATTAGGTTGGATAAAAACACAAGGATAGATCCGAGAAGATCGTGTGGAGGTCCAAAATACTATAAGGGATGGTCCAAAGTACTACAAGATATTTTCCTATCTCCTAACAAGCCCCATAAAAGATGTTGTCTTTGTATGTTGGCTCTACCCTCCTAAGGTACTAATCTCTAGGGTAGTTGAACTATAGAAGTAAAATTGTCTCTGTATTCACTTACACTTGCCTTCTCGCCCAATTAGCTAGCTAGTCATGTCCCAATGGTGATGCTAACCAGAGACAATTTATTGCCCGGAAGCTTTGGACTGAATCCCCTACCCCTTGCCTTTTGTTGCTTGAAGTATCTTGTTTTTTATTTCGATTCAAGTGATATCAGTGTTTAAGGTAACCAATGGTTTAGGTACTGTATGGTACTTTTTGCTGGAATTGCAGCTGAAGCTCTAATTTATGGCGAGGCAGAGGGTGGAGAAAATGATGAAAATCTATTTAGAAGCATCTGTCTTCTTCTTGAGCCTCCACTGTCTGTAGCAGAGGTCTTTCCTCAACTGGTTACTCTGGTTTGAAGTTGCTGGTTCTTTTGATTTTTTCATCTCCAATGCTAACATTTTTAGTTTTTACCTTAACTTTCTTGCAATAAACAGATGTCTAATCAAGCAAGATGGTCCGTGTTGCAATCTTATAATTTACTCAAGTGGCATAAATCTGCACACCGAGCTGCCGTTAAAGCAATGGAAAGCGGTAGCAGTCTCAGTGGTGTAATTAGGAGGATCGAGGAGACACTGTATCGTGAAAAATGAACCTTGGAAGTTTACATAAAAGAAACAAATTTTGTCTTGTAAGTTGCATACAGGTTAGCATCTCTGTTGTTCTTTTAAGTTGCTCGCTTTTTCCTTTTCTGAATCTTTCAAATAATTTTGTGTTCATTTTCCCTCTTGGACAGGTTTACGTGATGCATTTGATGGGGAGCTGGTTTTACCGGTCTTTATGTAACCATTGCATATTTGCAGATGCGATATGCATTGGACCCTATCTAGTCTAGCAGAATCAATCAAGAATTTATGTTTTCGTGTTGAAGTTGGTCCCAAATGTACTCAACACGGTTAGATATGTAAGGATGATAGATGAGTTTAGAGTGATTCTTAGCCGTGCATAGGTTTTCTGCTAAAAGGTATAGAAAATGGTTTGTAAATAACTATTGTCATTCATGGACAATCGTTTCTTTTATCATGTTCCAAAATGTATTTATTATTTTGGTCTTCTACTAGTAGTAACCATGACTGAGTTAACCCCAACACATCTTCCTCAGTTTTACCCATATAGGATTTCTATCAAATGGTATATAATGTTGATAACATGACTATCAAAGTGTTGTGTGATACGACTATAAAGCTTATAACTCCCAGTAGAAGTGCCTAACTCTCTCTGTAATAATATTTGATATCTCATCTCCTTCAATCCGCTTGGTTAAATAGTCCATGTCTAGAAGAAAAAAACTCAACTATTTTGCGGCCAATGAAAATGGTCATAGAATGCCAACATTCCATATATAAAACGACCGCATCGAGGTTAATGATTGTAGGATTTAGGCAGGGGTGTGAGGAAAATCTGCAAATGTTGACACTTACCACATTTTTTTAACAAATTCTGAGTTCTTTTAACAAGGTTCGCCAATAGAACCATGTCCTCAACATCATGTATGGAATGATATTAAAACAAAAGCTAGGAATATACAATATACCAGTAAAGAAAAACGTGTTACAAGAACAAATGGTGCCTGCAAAATATGCAGTGACAGTTTGGTTTTGTAGTTTGACAATGTATCTTTAAAATGGTGCCTGTGGAATCAACAATATCTAGATTAAAGAGTGAAAAGCAACCATTATTTATACCCACAAAGCAGTAGCAAAAGCACAAATATGTGAGTTACAAAAGCTTAGTTAAAAGCATGTTAAAACTCATATTGACAATTAATTTTGAAACAGTCCTAACACTTATAGATAGAATGGCAAGAAACTGAGATATAATTGAAATCAACTATCTGGTGTCTGTTATATGTATTACATGTCGAGTAACTACAGTCACTATAAATATGGTTTCAGCAATGTGCAGTGTTCAGATGGAATCAAAACAAAATTGAGTCCCACGTTGAATAATTAGTACTATTATAGATGGTTTATATATTATTGAGGCAGACTTTTGAAATTCAACAGATTCAAAACTCAAACAAATTCAAAACTTGAAACTATTGAATTCAACTATCTGGTGTCTGTTATATGTATTACATGTCGAGTAACTACAGTCACTATAAATATGGTTCCACCAATGTGCAGTGTTCAGATGGAATCAAAACAAAATTGAGTAACTACAGTCACTATAAATATGGTTCCAGCAATGTGCAGTGTTCAGATGGAATCAAAACAAAATTGAGTCCCACGTTGAATAATTAGTACTATTATAGATGGTTTATATATTATTGAGGCAGACTTTTGAAATTCAACAGATTCAAAACTCAAACAAATTCAAAACTTGAAACTATTGAATTCAACTATCTGGTGTCTGTTATATGTATTACATGTCGAGTAACTACAGTCACTATAAATATGGTTCCACCAATGTGCAGTGTTCAGATGGAATCAAAACAAAATTGAGTAACTACAGTCACTATAAATATGGTTCCAGCAATGTGCAGTACTATTATAGATGGTTTATATATTATTGAGGCAGACTTTTGAAATTCAACAGATTCAAAACACAAACAAATTCAAAACTTGAAACTATTGAATCTGGCCTTTTGATTTGCATCACTAAAAGTTCACTCTTTACAAACAATTCATTATTTTTAACCAATTACTTTTTTCTTCCAAACAACTATTTTTTAAAATAAAATTACATTTTAATATGATTTATCTATAAACTTTTTTTTTCTATTTTTATTTACTTTTAAATTTAAAATATTAAGTAGTAACATTAATAAAATAATTAACATGGATAAAAATTAAACTTTATCTTGTTACTAAAAAGTGTTTAAACTATTTTCTATTTTTATTAGTATTGGTGTCTAAACTCTCACGATAGATACAAAATTACTCATGATTTAGTTTTTACTTAATTCTGTTAGAAGCCATAATTCGATGTTCTAATTAAAAACTAGCATTCAACTGTGTCGAAGTAGCTAGTTGAAATTCAGGAGTCAGCAGTATTTGACATAGTCGAATATAGCATATAGTAGTGTCGAAATGTAACTTATATGTTTGTATGTTACATTTTGTACGTTTTGGGCTTGAGTCGGTTTGTATAGATTGAGCATGTGTTTGGGTTGTCTATATAAAAGGTTTTGTATGATGTAAATATAGAACTTTTGCACCTGCTGCTCGTCTTGAACCCATAAGATTGCTTCTAGAAGTGACATGCATGCTAAAGTTCAAGTTATTTCAAATGGATGTGAAAAGCGTCTTCTTAAATTCACACTTAAATGAAAAAGTTTATGTTAAACAACCCAAGTGGTTCATAGATCCTAGTTTTCTAAATCAGGTTTATAAATTAAGGAAAACTCTCTATGGATTGAAACAAGCACCTATGGCTTAGTATGAAAGGTTAACTAAGTTTCTTGTCCACAATGGCTATAGAAAAGGAGGAATAGACAAGACCTTGTTTGTTAAAGAAAAGCATAGTGAACTCATGATAGCTCAAATATATGTTCGGAGGGATGTCAAACCAGATGGTTCAACATTTTGTCAAGCAAATGCAATATGAATTTGAGATGAGTCTTGTTGGCGAACTAACTTATTTTCTTGGTTTTCAAGTTAAACAAATGAATGGTACTATATTCATTTTTCAAAATAAGCATGCTAAGAATATAGTAAAGAAGTTTGGCTTAGAAAATGCTAGTCACAAAAGGACATTTGCTGCAACACACTTGAAATTAACTAAGGATGAAAAAGATGTTGATGTGGATCAAAGTTTATACATGAGTATGATTGGTAGTCTGTTGTATCTTATAGCTAGCAGACCAGACATCACTTTTGATGTATGAGTTTGTGCTAGATATCAGTTTGAGCCTAAAATGAGTCATATTACTCAAGTGAAGAGGATATTAAAATACATCAATGGTGCTAGTGATTCTGGAATGATGTATTCTCATAGTCCAAATTCCATGCTTGTAGGGTATTGTGATGCAGACTGAACATGTAGTGCTGATGATAGAAAAAAATACTTCTAGAAGATGTTTTTTCTAGGGAAAAAAATCTTATCTCTTGGTTCAATAAGAAGTAAAATTGTGTATCTTTATCTACAGCTGGGGTTGAGTATATTGTTGCAGGAAGCAATTGCTCTTAATTGATTTGGATGAAACAAATGCTAAAAGAATATAATGTTAAATATGATGTCATGACATTATATTCTAACAATATGAATGCAATATATCCAAGAATCCCATTCTACATAGTAGGACAAAACATATTGATATTCATAATCACTTTATTAGGGATCTTATTGAGGAAAACATTGTGAATCTTGAGCACGTGGCCACTGAGAAGCAATTGGAAAACATATTTACTAAAACTTTGGATGCAAATCAGTTTGAGAAGTTAAGGGGCGAATTGAGAATTTGCACGATTGATGAGTTATAACAATTACAAGCATGGAGGAGTGCAACAAATACTTTCTCTTCCCTCCATTTAATGGTGAATCTTATTGAGGATGCCAGTTTGATGAAGAGTGTTGCTGGTTTTGGTGACTATTATGAGATGGTGGTGAAGAAATTCATTGCACACATTTCTAAGGACTGTGACAGTAAGATGAGCAAGGAGTACAAGAAGGTTTATGACTGAAGTAAATGTGTGGACTTTTCTCCTGAAACTATCAACATGTTTATGAGTAGGAGTGAGGAGGATAAAAATGAGGTGGAAGTGACCGATAATGGTGTTATTCTCAATCAACACCTTGGTATTTTGGTCAACTCTGATGTTGCATTTAAGAGGGAATCTCCTCTTTCTTTACTCTATAGGATGCTTGCAGGGACACATGTCTCATGCATTGTTGTGACATCTGGTAAGGTGGTGATAAAGATAAGGAAATAGAAGATTAGTGATGTTATCTGAATTGTTTTTGTTTTTGCTTCTGAGCTTTTTGTTTTTTTGTTTTGTTTTACTTCTGATTTTTGTGCACCTCAGCTTTTGGCATGTATCTTCTGTTACTGATGACATGATCTGCTACTGGTGAATGGAAGGTTGTCTTCTGAAATATGATTGACTTCTTTTTGTTAAAACAAGTATTCTAGCGAGATGTTGTATAAGATGTCTTGACATGTTGGAGCGACATCAAAGCATATCTTATTTCACGCGTTTTGAAGATTTGGTTTAATCATTGAAGATTATTTGAAGATTTGTTTTACGTATCTTTCGGTCCAAGCTGTGTGTGTTTCTAGAAAATGCTAAATTCGATTATTATTTTGACGTGTTTCCTAAGATTGGTTTTTATAAAACAAATAAGGAAACATTTTATTTTGCTCAGACTTTTTTAGATTAGTTGGGCCCTAGCCCATGCATTACTGGTATTATAAAAAGAAAGTCTCTGACCTATGAAAAATAAGGAGTCGCATATTGTGAGAGTATCTGTTAGGGTTTTGTTCATTGTTATTTGTGAGTCATTCTTATATCACCTTGATACTAGAGCCGGACTGCTTTAGTAGAGTTGTAATTGTGAATCACTCATAAGCTTTTAAGCAAGAGTGCATTCTATTTCTTGAAATGTGTCTTCTTCTTTAACTGTTTACTTTATCATCACTGTTGTGTGATTGAGGGGGAGTGAAAGAAGTCTCATATCTAAGAGTGTCATAGATAGAAATTGTACGGGTAGTGATTAAGTACGAAGATTGTAAATCAGATGTTGTTTACATAAGAGCTTCAAACTAATAATATTATAGTGGATTTCCTTCCTGACTTGGTAGCCCCCAGATGTAGGTGACGTTGCACCGAAATGGGTTATCAACTTCCTTGTGTTATTTATTTCCTGCATCTTACTTTAAGTCGTGTATTTTTATTTGTGTTAGTATGATGTCTTGACTCTGCATTCAACATCCTAGTGTCCTGACATCGTATATGACATTTGTACACCACGTGCCAGAATTTCAAAAAAGAATGGCTCAAGTGATACCAAGGATGTGTTGGCGCTTCCTTTCAACAATGCCATTTTGTTGATGAGTACCAAAATAAGATGTTTGGTGGATTATGCCAAACTGTTTGTAAAACTTTGTGAGAATGAACTCACAACCATTATTAGATCTAATGCATTTAATGTTTGTGTTAAACTGAGTTTGAATCATTGATACAAAGGATTTTATAAGGGATGATGCTTCATATTTTACTTGCATGATAAATAACAAAGTGAATCTAGTCTTATCATCCATAATGGTAAGTAAAAATCTATATCTCATCATAGATGAGGTGGATAGAGGACCCCAAATATCTATATGCACTAAGTCAAATGTAGAATTGGAAATATGATGATTAGAAGAAAAAGGAAGTCTCTTTTGTTTATCATAAAAACATACATCACATGGAATACAAGTAGGTATAGATTTGATAAAAGGAAAATGTTTTTGTAATTGAATCAATTTTTCATTAGATGGATGGCCAAGTCTTAAGTGCCAAAGATTACAATTATGAGGTATAACTAAAGCTTTGTGATTTAAAGTATTGATGGAATGAATACATGAAGTATGATACAAGGTAACTGAGGGATAATCTAAAATGTACAATCCATCATTCAATTTAGTTGTGTCAATCATCTTCTTGGAGTGAGTATCTGTTGGTGTAAGCCCTAGAGACCATTACTTTTCGTACTTGTATCGAATTATTTATTAATAATAAAGGCATTTCTTTATTATGTTTGTTTTTCCAGAATAATAAAGTTCCTAGAATAGCTAGTTCGTTTAATGAAATATTAAGTGTGACTTAATCATGAGATCCCATTAAATATAAGGACATTATTCTTAAAATATCCGTAGTCGAGCTTCACTTTAAAGTGGGATAACCTTAAAGTATTAAGACTATTATGTAGATAGACTGATGATCACATCTCATGCATCATGGATAAGGAGTTATCAAGTCTTAACAAAGTATGAATACTAGGAGTAATATTTATACTGGATTAACCCGCTATGAGAGTACTACATAGAATGTTATGCAAAGTGTCATAAGTTACTCTCATGGTAATAGTGGTGTATACCACCCTTCGACCTGAAACCATTATGGACTCTAGGTGTAGAGTCGAGTACTTTATTACTGATCTAACATTGTCCGTAACTGGGTGACCATAAAGACAGTTGATGGGTACTCCACAAAGCATGCTGAGGGACATGAGTGACCTAGATGGAATTTGTCCATCCTGCATAACAGGATAAATTTCTAAGGGCCCAATATTGAACTGGACAAGAATGACACGCTATATGCTTTGTGTTCAATATATACATAAGGGCAAAAGGATAATTGTATACACAAGTACTATCACAAAAAGGTTTTGTTAGATCACATGATATTTTTGTGACTTGGATAGTAGTGATGTGCTGCTAGATACCGATCACTGTTTATTATATTAAATATATGATTTAATATAATTGTCAACGTCACGAGAACATATAGGGTCACACACATAAGGACATATTGATGAGTATTAGAGTTTAGGAAGATGAACATGGTGGTTCCTCATGGTGTAACACACATCGGTTACAGTTGGAAAAGAAATAGAGAACAAAGAGAAATAAAGAGAGAAAGAATAATAGGATAAGATGAAACTTGTATATTCAATCAATACACTTGACAAGTTATCTCTATATATACACAACATTAGACTTAGGCTAATATTATTTTACTATATGTATATCTTCAATATCCCCCCTCAAACTCATGGTAAGCTTGTCTAAACATGTGACCTTGAGTTTGTGTCGTAAATCTTGAAATGCTCCAGTGCCAAGCAGTTTTGTTAGCGTGTCAGCAAGTTAAGCAGAAGCTGGAACATGATGCATGTGCAACTGTTTTGCCACAACCTATTCACGAACGAAATGTATGTCAAGTTCAATGTGCTTAGTGCGAACATGTAGGATTGGTTTGTGAGATAGCATGAAAAAACTCAAGTTTTCGCAGAGTAGAATATGTGTATGGTACCAAATTTTAAGTTCAGACAATAATGACTCAAGTCACAGCAATTCAGAAGTCGTGTGAGTGAGAGGCTGATACTCTGCCTCTGTGCTAGAATGAGCAACCAATGCTTGCTTTTTAGAACTCCATGAAATAAGGTTGGGCCCAACAAATATACACGATCTAGACATTGATCGTCTATCATCTAGGTCGCTGGCCTATTCAGAATCACTATAAGCATGTAGCAAGATTTTTGAGGTTGCCGCTGATGGAGAAAGGTGTAATCCATATGTGACAGTACCACTAAGGTATCTAAGAATCCTTCTAACAGCAGAACAATGTGGTTCTAGGGGATCAAACATGAATTGACATGCCTTATTAACATTGTAGGCAATGTCTGGTCGAGTTAGAGTGACATACTATAATGCACCCACTATAGATCTGTACATTGTAGGGTCAACAACTTTTGAAGAACCATGTTTGCTGAGTTTGCAATTGGTCATCATAGGAGTCAGGACACCATTGACATTGATCATGTTAGCTCTAGATAAAAAATCTCTAATGTATTTTAACTGTGTTAGGAGCATCGAGCCATCCTGTTGGAATCTAACTTCAATGCCAAGAAAGTACTTTGGCCTGCCTAACTTCTTCAGAGCAAAGGTAGTGTGAAGTTTGTTGATTAAAGCATGAGTGAGTGTAGTATTGGAGCCAATAATAAGTATGCCATCAACATAGACAAGGGCCTATACAAGAGTACCTTGATGATAGTAAAGGAATAGAGAGCTATCGCACTTGGATGTTGTAAAACCAAATTGTATTAGGGCCTGAGCCAACTTTTTATACCAGGCCAGTGGGGCCCGCTTGAGGCCATAGATGGTTGTGTAGTTTACATACCAGGGTCTTGTCAGAGGTAGCAAAACCTGGAGGTTGAGTCATGTAGACTTCATCAGTTAAGCTTCCATTGAGGAAGGCATTGTTAACATCAATTTTTTGGATGTCCCATTTGTGAATGAGTGCCAAGGTAAGAATAAATCTTATAGTAGTAGGTTTGACAATAAGAGAGAAAGTTTTAGTGTAGTCAAATCCATGTTCTTGGTGATATTCCTTAGCTATAAGCCTAGCTTTATATATATTGATGGATCCATCTGTATTTTCTTTGATCTTGAAGACCCAACGACATCCCACAACTTTCCTATCAGGTGGCAACTTTGTGAGAGTCCAGGTCTGATTGCCTATAAAGCATCAAACTCAGATTGCATAGCAGCAGTCTAAGCAGGATAAGAAAGGGCTTGTTTGATAATTGTGGGTTCAAATTCAGTATGAGCCAACATGGCTTTGGGCTTAGATCTGCCAGTCTTGGCTCTAGTCATCATGGGATAATCATTGACCAATAGTGAAGGAGGAGACTTGTGAGTTGGAATGAAGGGTGAGTGAGAAGACTCAGATGTGGGAAGGGAAGAAGTTATTTGTGTTGGAGTTCCTAGGGGAGTAGAAATATTAATGTTTCCATTAGTGGAGGGAGTTGGTGCATTATTCTCTGGATAAACAAAAACATCACCCTCTAAGCTAGAGAAGTTGTCCTTGGAATATATGGACTGTTGAGCACTGGCTTCAAGATAGTTGGAAGGGCCTGTTGCAGAATTGTGGTGAGTAGTACACTTTAATGTGGTGACATGGCTGAGACCCTCTGATGAGAAAACTTGAGTGGCCTGTGTGGAAGATTGTGTCACATTAGCTACAGAAGTGCCAAGATGAGATGGACTGATGTTGACAGGTTCTAGTACCATATTAGGCTGCTCAGAGACAGACTGAGATATAGGTACTATTGTGGGACCTAGATGCTTAGGAGGTTGTTGAGTTATTGTAAGATCCATGATCTGATATGTTGAGATATGGACTTTAGGTGTGACAGCTAATGTCTGATGAGATAAAGATGTGCCAGCTGACTTGGTTGATGACTTAGTTGGAAAATCCATAGGTGTGCCAGTCGAAGCTAGAGCAGCTTTAGTGCTGGAAGGAAACAGCTGACGGAATGGGAATTTTTCCTCATTAAAGGTAACATCTTTAGAGATGTAAACTTTCCCAGAGCTACTCATACACTTGAATCCTCTGTGTTGGGGAGAGACTCCAAGATAAACAACAATTGGCTTCTGAGCTGAAGCTTGTGTTGATTATATGGTCTGAACAAAGGATAGCATGCACATTCAAACACTCTAATGGTCTTGTAGTCAGGATGTTTTCTATATAAGGCATGGAAGGGTGAGTGATGTGTAGTCAGAGGAGAGGTTGAAAACCTATTCATTAGATATACAACAGTAGAAAAACTATGGTCCCAATATGTTAAAGGGATGGAAGAGTGACCTAGTAGAGTCGGGCCCATCTCAACAATGGTTCTATGTTTTCTCTCAACTGGTCCATTTTGATGTGAGGTACGAGGACATGTCAGCCTATACGTGATACCAAGATCGGCCTGAATTCACCACCAAAGTCAGACTGAACAAATTTAATTGTTAGATTAAATTGTGTTTGAACAAACTTGTGAAAAAGTTCAAAAGCACCTAGAGCCTCAAATTTTTGTTTGAGAAAATAAATCCATGTGTATCTAGTGTGAGCATTAACAAATGCAATATAGTATCTAAATCCATCACTAGAAGGGGAGGGAGATGGACCCCAAAGGTCAGTATATATCACATCAAAAGCTTTATTATATACATGATGTGTCAAAGGAGCATGTAACCTATGAGCTTTACCAAGATTACAAGACTTGCAAAAAGTACTTTATTTATTAGAAGTAGGAATATTACACAATTTGAGTATATGAGCAACAGAGTAAAAATTATCATGACCTAATCTATGATGCCACAACATGCGAGTATTACATTTATTTGGCTTAGAAATGTCAAATTGACAATCAGAATTGGACTAAACAACAATATAGCTTTGAATGTGCTTAAACTGGTTCAATTTGGTGTTTAAAGTATGTGACCTGAAGGACTCCAAAGGTAAAAGAGGGAAGCATTAGAGACCACTAACGTCTAGGACTCCTTCAACAAGGACTTATTTAGAAGCCTGAGATTTAATGTAGCATTTGTCAGATAGAAATTCAAAAGTGACATTATTATCATGTGAAAACTTGGAAACAGATAAGAGATTTCTATTTATTGCAGGTACATGAAGAATATCATTAAGTGTCAATTTTCACTTAGGCACAAGTGAAGAGCCAAAGTGTGTGGAGCCTATAGAGTTTATGGTGAGTGTGTGACCATTGCCTACATAAATTTTATCAGGGCTTGTATATACCTTAGAATTCTGCAAATGATAAGCATATGGAGTAAGGTGATGGGAGGCACCTGAGTCCACAAACCATGCTTGGGAGTCCAGTTCCACAGGGAGTGAATACTCCTAAGAAGTGCCAAGAGACTTGCTTGTGAAGGCTATCATTGCTACAACCTGAGAGTTTTGTGATTTGTCTGCAGATTTGTCTTGGCTAGGACCTGCACTGCTGCTTGGCTTGTCTTGGGCTCCATCAACATTGGTAGGCATAAAATTCTCATCAAATCTATGCCAGCAGGAGGATACAACATGACCATATTTGCCACATAGCTGAAAAGTAGTTCTGTTTCCATTGGGAGGCCTTGTTCTACCCCTGCCTCGTCCTCTAGAGTGCCTGTTATTTCTGCCATTTTTACCTGAGTAACCACCTCTTGAGCTAGAATTGCCATGACCTGTGTGAGCAATATTTGCAGCAATATTGGAGGCTGATAGATCCTGACGAAATTTCTCCAATTGAGTTTCTTGAACATATAGAAGAGCTTCAAGATCACATAAAGAGGGAGACACATGATTACCATACATCTGTATCACAAAGGAGCTGTACTCCTCAGGAAGACCATCAAGAATGGCGTCAATTTTATCTTGTACTGTGATAGTGTCACCAACGGCTAACAAGGAATTTGCTATAGCTTTGATTCTGAGCACAAATTTTTTTATCATGTTGTTCCCTTTCTTGGTTGATTTGAGTTCCACTCTTAGTTGTCTAACCCTATCCTTCATCTGTGTTGTGAAGTATTGATGGATCTTGTCCCAAACTTCATAGGCATGCTTACACATGAGCACACGAGGTAAAATAGATTCTGATATAGTGGAAAGCAACCAGATAAACACAACTTAATCCTGAACTAACCAAGCTTTGTACTCATCAGAGATTGTACCCGTGATACGATCCTGAGTGGAATTGTATTTTTGTGGAATCTATGGGTTGGCGAGGACTCTGTGCATCTTCTGTGTCAAGATAACTCCTTCCACTTGTTGATTCTACAAAAGATAGTTGTTTTCTTGCAGCTGGATGAAGAGCTTTGGTCCAAAACGACTGCTTGATTTCATGGAGCCAAAGCCGATGATACTGTTGTGCGATGGAATAGAGTCTTTGACTCCTGATTCTTGATTATCACTGGGCTCCATTGTTGGTCTTGAAGAAAGCTTGAAGCCGGTTCAACTTTTTTTTTTTGCAGAAAAACCAACCAGTCACCACTGTGCAAAGAGGAAGCTGCAGAGCACGATAGAGTTACTGATAACGAAAGCGTACATGATCGTTTGCAGCAATTGATACCATATTAGAGTTTAGGAAGATGAACATGGTGGTTCACCATGGTGTAACAAAATTCTGTTATAGTTGGAAAAGAAAGAGATAACAGAGAGAAAGAAAGAGAGAAAGAATAATAGGATAAGATGAAACTTGTATATTCAATCAATACAATACACTTGGCAAGCTATCTTTATATATACACAATATTAGACTTAGGCTAATATTATTTTACTATATGTATATCTTCAATAATGAGAGATAAAATAAATAAGGAACATTGTAAGGTACGACGTACTTGAGAGAATTATGGAACATTGTAAGGTACGACGTACTTGAGAGAATTATGGAATACGGTAAAGTACGATGTACTTAAGTGAAATATGGAACATCGTATAATATAATAATAAGAGTTATTATTATTATTATTATTATTATTATTATTATTATATTTATAATATAATAAAATATGTTTATTATAATAATGGTTATTATATTATTATTATTATTATTATTATTATTATTATTATTATTATTATTATTATTATTATTATTATTATATATGGTGCACTTAAGTTGGATTTTTAGCTTGCAGCCCACACAAGTGAATCTATAAATACAACCCTTGTGTAGAAGTTTTAGAACTTGATGAAATTCAGTTGGTGAAACTCATGCTTTATTTCTCTCTTTCTCTCTCATACTTGAAGTCCTCATTTGTAGCAGCTAGCATTGAGATTGAAGACACTCTGTTCGTGTGGACTGAGTAGAGGCGTTGTTCTCCATTCAACGCTCGTGATCATTCATCCGAATCTGCATCAAAATTGTTAATCACCACAAGATGTAATCGTTTCTATCTGATCATGCTCATTCGTAAGGATCACTAAAGGGGAAATTTTAATTTCTGTTGCGTTTTGGATCACGATTTTCCTTCAGTGGTATCAGAGTCACTTACGAAACCATGAATCTGGTATATGTTTAATTTAGTACTTTCAGATTTAATTCGATTAAAATATAGAATAAATTAAATAATAAAGAAAATTAATTTTGGTATCATGTTGTGTATAATTTGGACGATTCGATGTTGACTATGCTTCGAATTTCAACTTTTGTATGGTGAAACAATGATACATCAATCATTCATAAGTTACACAAAAGTGATTGATCAATTTCATAATTCGGATGCAACGACGGTATATTCGATATGCCTTTTATTTCATCGATTCGATTTTTGTGATGATTTTATTTCATGTGATTGGTTAATATTCTTTTGCTTCAGAATCTGACGTTTGTATGGTGAAGCAATGACATTCCGATCAATCGATTTGAATAATCGATCGTTACGATTTTGATAGTATGAGTGAGTTGCATTAGAGTTTTTGATGACACAAGAGTTGTGTTGTCAAGAGTTCTTTAAGGTTTATAAATTTTTTATATTGTAATGATAATAATTGTTATTATTATTATTATAAGTATTTTATTTTATTTTATAATTTAATAACAAATCTTATTATTGTTATTATAAAATACACACACATGTTGCGGTAACAGTAACGAGATGTTGTATATATCATACAATAATTATAATAAAAGTTATTATAACAATATTTGTATGTAATATATATTATATATTACGGTGTATGCAAAATCCGATTTCCTATACCGAAATACTTATTCACGGTTACCTCACGGTTAATGTGTCTATGTAGAATGAAATTTTTTCAAATAAACATGATAAAGTATCATGTTATTATTTAATTAAACAATAATAAATTATCGTTATTATTTATTTTAAAATAATTTGGTATACGTTAATAACTAGACAATATAAACTCCAATTAACTCATGATCAATCGCCAAAGCTTAATTTAATTTATTTAATTTAAGAGAATTCAAATTCATAATAATAATAATAAAATGTGTTAATTATTATTTTCTTGTGGCGAATGGTTATGGTCTTAGTCTTCTTTTATTTTGTTTTTCTATTTTTAAATACGGCCTGCATGTCGTGTCTTTCCTTATACACTCTTTATGTAACTTCTTTTCTCATCTCACACCCTCATATGTAAAACGAGTATTCCTTGATGTAATATAATATTATGAAGAAAGAGAAGAATACAAGATCAAAGGAGTACAACCTTGGAGATCTTGCTTGGAGAAGTGTAAATCATTATTAAGTTTAGCTTAGGTTCTCTCATTGGCTTGGAAGAACAATTGCGCTAGGGGCCATAACTGTTTCATTTTGCATGTATGTTGATGTATGTGAATGTATGTTGATGCATGTGAGAGACGATTTATATGATAAATAATTCGGTGAGATCAAATTAATTGAAAATTCTCTCAAAATTGAATATTAAGTTTATGCTTTCCAAGTTTTAAAACTCATCAAGACTAGTATCGAATAATGTAGGTTTCGCCTAACGTGAGGCGCATGTTCTATATTTGTAAGGTGCGATGGGATAAATGTAATATCCAATTTCTAAAATAATGGGTCAAACTTAACTAAAAAAATTATAATAAGATTATATACGTTTAGAAGCAAGAGTTGGGAATGATCTATATGGTGGATTAGAATAAGGAGTTATTCACCCAACTAAAAATATTTGAGAATTGTATTAGATACAATTGGAAGGAGTTCCTACCTAAATAATAAAGTTTTGTGTGATCAGCTTAACGCTGACTTAAAACAAAGTGAAATATGAATCTCGATCCACTAGAAAATCTTCTAACGGGATTTTTCGAATCAAATGGTGAGGGTCATTTGGTTTGAGTAAAATAGTGGGAGCATATTTAATTAAAGGCCTAATTGAATATGTTGGTTTTAATTGATACTTATAGTTTCACATTTTTTTATGTAGATTACCATGACAACAAACACCTCTAACAACACTTTGCAATCAATCCTTAATAAGGAAAAATTGTCTGGGACAAATTTTCTGAATTGGTACCAAAACCTGAGGATTATCCTCAAACATGATAAAAAGTTGTATGTCTTAGAGACACCTGTTCCTGAAGAGGAGCCTCCTAGTTTTGCTCATAAAGCTTAAAAAGATGCTTATAAGAAGCATGTCGATGATGCTAATGAAACTGTTTGCCTCATGCTGGCTACCATGAATTCTGAATTGCAAAAGCAACATGAAAACATGGCAGCGTTCAATATGATCGAACACTAATACAGTAAAGGAAGCTGTTTAGATCAAGAAGTTCATTAGTGAACTTGGCATAGTCCATAGCATTGTGGATCCCATTGATATCTATTATGCTAACAATGGTGCTATAACACAAGTTAAGAAGCCTAGATATTACCAACGATCCAAACACATACTTAGGCGTTTGTCGCTACTCGAAAAAATGCATCGCGCAACGACGGGGAGGCGAAAATGATAGACAGAAGAGCCACCACCGAACTTTATTTATCCCACGAGGGGAAAGGAAAATATCGAGAAAACCTTAGGAAAGAAAGGATAAGATGGTCTCACAACCACGAACGGGTTCGGAAGCCGGTTATGCGAGGGGAAGGTATTAGCACCCCTCGCATCCATCGTACTCGATGGGAACCTTTTGTTTGTCGATGTGTGAATTTATCTGCTTAAATATTATGCTATAAAAGTGTTTTCCAAAGGGTAAAGATGAAGGGTTAGAAACTGGGGAAAGAGAGGTAACGGAGGAAGAAGAGAGAAAGAACAGACTCGGTAGGACTTCGCAGTCCTAGGCCTACGTATTCTCAACAAGTATGAGAAAGTCAGAGTCGACGTAGTTCGGGAAACTACGGGTGATAGGGGGGATTGTGCTCGCCAAGACATCGCCGTCTTGTGCCTACGTATTCTCATCTGGTATGAGAAATCAGAGCAGCCGTAGTTCGGCCTACGGGTGAAAGGTGAAAAAGGGAGCTCTCCAAGACATCGCCGTCTTGTGCCTACGTATTCTCATCTGGCATGAGAAATCAGAGCGAACGTAGTTCGTGCTAACGGTGTGTTGATGTTTTTTATGGATGATGCTATCGTGCGCATTCTAGCAGTTAGGTGTTTTGCTGCTCGCTCGTTGGAGACTTAGGCATTACCTGTTTGCGGTAGAACGGACGTAACATATCCTTTTTGAAATGATTGATTAGTTTTCGCCACGCGAGGCAAGAAGTCACGTTTGATTGATTTGATTGTTTTTTAGGGGCGAGACATGTCCTCGGATAGTAACCCCTACGGGTAGTACCCAATTCTTTGTCTCAAAGTTTTTTGTTATAAAAAGGTGTGGCGAACGAGGCGTCTTCGTATTGAAAGACGAGCGTCGAAACCACCCTCACTACAGTGGGCATCCCAACACTCGGAGAAGAAGAAGATTACACTTAATCCCCTCTCTTTAATTCAACATAAAGAGAGCTTCGTTCTCTTATTAAATTGTTTTTGTTTTGAATGGTAAGTGCTTTTGCGACAGAGAACCCTACGGTAAACGTCAGTACTCGGGATAGGGGAAGGCCTACGCCTAACCACTCCACGACCATTCAAGTTTTGTTATGAAAATAATTTGAAATGCACTCGGTGCGGGACCGAGGTTTTAGGTGTGACAATTGTGGAAGGAAGTTGTGAAAGCGAGATGGTGGATAAAGTCGCGTCTTCGTATTGAAAAACGAATATCAAGACCACCCTCACTACAGTGGGCATCCCAGCATTCGGAGAGGAAGAGGTCTACACCTAATCCTCTCTTTTTAATTCAATACAAAGAGAAATTAGTTTATTATTGAAAGTGGACTCGGTACGAGACCGAGGTTTTTGAAAATGCACTCGATGCAGAGCCGAGGTTTTAGGAGGAAGAGGGGTGGCGTCTTTGTATTGAAAGACGAGTGTTGAAACCACCCTCACTACAGTGGGCATCCCAACACTCGAAGAGGAAGAAAACTACACTTAATCCTCTCTTTTTAATCCAATACAAAGAGAATTTTATTTACAAGATATTTTGATAGCGTCGGTGGATCGAATCGGGACAAGAAATGAGGAGAGAAAGAGGTGGTCTCAGATCCTTTGTTTCACGTCAGTAATTTGACGGTTAAACGACAGAAATGTCGTCATCGACCAAAAACAGAAAATGGGACAAAGTGCCCAATAACAAATGCGAAATAAAATGCTATAAACTTCTAAATGTAAATTGAAATGAAATTCTAAAAAAAACTATAACATAAAATATGATATAATAAATTTAATATAGACTAGAAAGTAATATAAAGTTCTAACAACATATATAATATTAAAATATATATATAAAATAAACAAAACAGTTTTTTTTTAGAAAAAAGATAATTTACAAAATAAATATACAAAATAATAATGACAACAATAATAATATATAATGAAAATAAAAATGAAACAGAAAGGGGAGATTATGTGGATACGGGGAGTACAACATGGGAATCACGGTTGGGCTTTAGGCCCAAAAACAGCGAAAACCCCTTAGCGGTCTCAAATCGGGAATGAACGAAACCACAACGAAAAGCAACAACGGTAAAAGCATTAGCAAATCCAAACGATCTTCCTCGCTCGATCTCACTCTATCTGGATTTATCACCATCTGAAACCATTCATCTTGTTTTCATTTCGAGTCTGTTCGATCCAGGTATATGTTGGTTTCGCTTGGTTTCTTCTTCATCTCATTCTGCTTCGAAATGAACGGGTTTGTTTAGGGGATTGAAGCTTGCGAAAATGGTGAAATAGAGGAAAGGTCATGGATGGGAGTGAAGTGGGGTTTTGAGTGATGGTTTGAACGAGATGGGTGTTGTTTGATTGTTGGAATCGAATGGGTTTAGGAGTTGCAAAAATGGATGAAGAAGATGGGTAAGTGAGAGTTCAAAGTGAATCGAAAGTGAGGGCTTACGATTGGGTGTTCGGCTGTTTGGATTCTGGGTATAGCTTCGTTGCTCGATGAAAAAAATGGGGATTTTGGTTGTTGAGTTTTGTGAGTTAGAGATGGAGACATTCAACGGTTGAGGGTTTTGTTCTGGGCTTTGTGTTGTTGGTTGAATGGTTGTGTCGTAACCGTGGCGACAACTTAAATCAAAAATGCGACATGATCTTTAAAGCTTCCATCGAGTCTGCATCCTCAGGCCGCGAGATACCATCTGGCCAGGTTCGAATATTGTTACGGATGTCGTGTTAATTACTACATCGTTATTGTTGCAATAGCAGAGTCTGAACTTGGATCGGCTCGATATTTGCAGGTCCCTGTTGTCG
Source organism: Lathyrus sativus (assembly GCA_963859935.3). Taxonomy (NCBI): domain Eukaryota; kingdom Viridiplantae; phylum Streptophyta; class Magnoliopsida; order Fabales; family Fabaceae; genus Lathyrus; species Lathyrus sativus. The sequence continues at coordinate 755,881,832 of OZ012735.1, forward strand.
CTATTTTTTCACAATAGCTTAAGGCGGTGAAAATGTGATTGTTGTGATGAGGGGGAGAGAATGAGGTTGGTGAAGTTTTTAGAAACGGTTCTCTGGTTTTGCAGATGGTTTAGAGGTTTTGAGGAGAACATGAAGTTGATGAAGAGGGAAGAATTTGTGTTAGCTGTTTGAAGGAGGTTGAAGTTTGAAGATGACGATTGATGATAGTTGGTGCATTCTGTTGTGTGTTGTTTATTGATGAAGGTTAAGGTTTTTTTATGAAGAAGTCGAAGGTGAGGAATATGTGAAGAGTTTTTAAGAGTTTAAGAGAGATGAATGAGCTCCTTTTTTTTTGAGTCTGTTGGCTGTGTTATTTGTCTTTGTGTAGCAGGGTAGTGTAGCAGAGTTTTGGCTGGTTGTGACAGAGCTTTGTCTGGAGTGGGCTTTGGTGCAGAGTATGTTTGTTGGTCTGGTGTGGGGGGAATTGAAGTATAGCAGAGTGTGTGCTTGTGGCTTTCTGATGTACTGTTTTGTTTGTTTCCAATAACAGCTGGCTATTATGTGGTGTCATTGCTGCATAACAAAACTTCTGTGACTTTGCAGGTATTGGCTTATGGTGGTTGCATCTGTGTGAGGCTGATGGTAGGTGTCCTGGTTGCGGCAGCATGTGATATCTTTGACGAAGGTTGGATTACGGCAAGGTCCTAGTTTATGGTATCACGCAAATGGTGTACATTTTGGCAACAGGTTGCACGCTTTGTTTCTTTGTAGGTTGCGTATGTGGTTTGTGAAAGTCTCATGTGCTGTTGTTATGGTTTTGCAGTACCGGTTTTGTCAGTACAGCTCTGTGTGCATTTTCATCTTTGGCTTTGTACAACTCTTGTAGTGTAGTGCGCCTGGCTAGGTACCTAATTCATGTAATGTTGTTTTTGCTCTTATTGCGGTGAAAATCCCATTATCATATGTGCTATGTTCACCATCTATACCCTCCCGCCAGTACGCCTTTAATATTCTGATTGTTATATCATTTTCAGGTTTTGATTGGGATATGGCATGCGATACAATCTTCTAACTACTTCTGCCATTTCATGAAAACGGTTGGTGTTTGAAGGTAGCTGCCGAAAGTTCCTTACGAAAGCCAGTCGAGAACGATGTGCGAGGCCACCTTTAATTGGCCAGACACGTTATAGCTGTTGTTATGAACTGTTCTAAACTTATCCACTTTTCTGGCCTTTTTTTTTTTAACTTGTAGTAACCCTTACGGTGGCTGGTATAAAAGCTACATTTGAATTTGTTCAAACCGTAATGTTATGGACTTGTTGGTTTTAATTTGTTTAGATCCTTTTTGCAATAATCTTGGGAAATTTTGCAGGTGTGGTCTGTGCAGGCTTAGTGAAGATCCTACCATTTTGGAACTTCCGTGAAATCGTGACACGCACTGATGTGTGGAATTTGTTAGCAGATGAAGTTATGCGGTGTGCTTGTAGAATCAAGTTGTTGGGCTTTGTACGACATCACGAACGTTGCGGCTTTGTTGGATTATTGTTGGAACCGTTTAGCTCTTCTGCGCATATAGGTACAGGGAGAAGCTTTCTGTTATGCTGTACATTCTTGTTGTCGCGTAGCTCGCGTTTGCGGTGTATTGGAGCTAGCATGACAGCAGCTGGAAGAAAAACCGCAAGATGTGGGCAACAAGTGAGAACTATGCAGCTTTTTACATTGTGTTAGATAAGCTTTGATAGGATGAATTTCTATTGGTTGGCTCTGTTTAAGCACCGATGCCGCCAACGGATTTTCTTCAGGCTAACACCGGATGCTAGCTTTGTAACCGCATCCTTTGTACCATGAGATATTGTTATATTTGGAGTGATGTGATCTCCATATTGAATAATTATTTATCATTTAAGTTTCTAGCATTTGCAAGTGATAGTTTTTGAATTTTATTCATGAATTTTATCACCACTTCATCAACATGCTTTTGTGATTTTTACTTTGAAAACGCACAGGTATCATAGAATCTTGTTAACAAGAACTAATGCATTGATCATGACATTTGAGAATAGGACGTATACTTATCCTAATCAAAACATGACCCAGAAAGTACTAGGCACCTTTTCATAAGACCATTTCATGACGTGAACTGCAACCCCTTTCCTTGTGCACTAATTAATTTGGATGTCATATCATTAAGGACTATAATTGTAACTCAAAAAATCAAAATGCTGTTTTTCCATCATTAGGCCATGTCATTATACTAAACCACCTCTTGTATGAATTGAACGCCCCTTTTGATCACGTCATAAGTTCTCTGCAGCGAAATTCAATATAACCTGAAATGTGAAAGGATTCCAGTCTTGCATCTTAACATTAACTTAGCCATAAATCCACAAAGCTCGAAACAACCCCTCCAATCACATATGCTTATCGGTTTGTCTTCAAGGACCTTGACTTGTCTCTGATGAGGGTAACCACTTGATGACTTGAATATAACCTCCTTGATCAGGTTAAAAACCATTGGTAATTTTTTGTTAGACACACATTTCTTGATCCCCTGTGAATATGCAAAATGCTATGCAATGCAATGCTTACGTATGTGCTGATGCAATGAAATAAAACATAAGCCAGAGAGGTCGGTCAAATTTTGGGGTACAACAGCTGCCCCTATTCAAGCGACTTAGACCTGAAGGGATGAAAGGTAAGCGACTTTCATACAATCAAGGTAAAAGACGGTTGAATACCCAAGGACCCGGAAATTTTACAACCGCGATACGAACTTCTGACATCGCCGTCAGCTCCTTTAACAGCATCTAACCTCGCGGTCAGATCTCAGCGTCAAAATTATAAATCAACTGACTTTATCGTCGGTCTTCAATATTTTCTGACTTCGCCGTCAATTTTTCACAGGACTTTGGTAAAGCCCCTGACTCCGTCGTCATCTCTTAAAACAATCTTCTGACTTCGCCGTCATTTCCAACAGTTTTGACTTCGCCGTCAATTCTTAAAATAATCGGTAAAAGCATCTGACCTCACGGTCAGGCCTCGACATTAAGTCCGCAAAAAGATCTAACCTCGCCGTCAGTCCTCTGTTAAATACAAACAGATATTGAATCCAAAGATACGATCCTCCGACATCGCCGTCAAGACAAAATCCAACATCGCCGTTGGAAGAACCAAACTACCTGACATCGCCGCCAAGAACAAACATCTAGCATCGCTGCTAAAGAATCAAACCACTCGACCTCGCCGCCAGAAACAAACATCCAACCTCGCCGCTGAACAAACAAATCACTCTGACATCGCCGCCAGAAACAAACATCCAACCTCGCCGCTGAACAAACAAATCACTCTGACATCGCCGCCAGAAACAAACATCCAACCTCACCGCTGAACAAACAAATCACTCTGACATCGCCGCCAGAAACAAACATCCAACCTCTCCGCTGAACAAACAAATCACTCTGACATCGCCGCCAGAAACAAACATCCAACCTCGCCGCTGAACAAACAAATCACTCTGACATCGCCGCCAGAAACAAACATTCAACATTGCCGCTGAAAAGTACAAATCACTCCGACATCGCCGCCAGAAACAAACATTCAACATCGCCGCTGAAAAGTACAATTACTTTTGACATCGCCGTCAAAACAAACTTTCAACATCGCCGTCAAAAAACTAAATCATCTGACATCGCCGTCAGAACAAACTTTCAACATCGCCGTCGAAGATCTAAACCACTTGACATCGTCGTCAAAACTAACTTCTCAACATCGCCGTTGAAGAATCAAATCACTTGACATCGTCGTCAAAACTAACTTCTCAACATCGCCGTTGAAGAATCAAATCACTTGACATCGCCGTCAGAACTAACTTCTCAACATCGCCGTTGAAGAATCAAATCAGATTATTGACATCGCCGTCAAACCTTCGCTAAATATAAGCGAGCAACGAGATTCGAACAAATTTAAGACCATCCTTTAGTGACAATCACAAAAGAAATCCGCTGGGGAAACAACATGAGCTGGGGTATAAACAACACAACGGGCAAAGATGCTGATCGTCTGCGAGGTTCACTTGAAACAAAAGGGGTAACAACCTGGCTTATGTTTCACATGCATATGTTTGAATATGACGAAATGCTCCATGTGAAATGGAAATGCTTCACGTTTGGGTAGATGCTATGCATGTATGTAGATGCAAATGAACCACTTTAGCAAAATAAATGCTAAAGAGGAAGAGCCAACTCCGTTGAGTCAGAGCTAGATACGCTTAGCGCAAACAAACTCGTGCTGAGGAATACAAGCCCTGGATGGCCTCCGAGAAAACTTCTGGGTAAAACTGCTCCGTTAAGAACAAAACCACTCCGCTGGGGGTCCAAATCAAACTCTGCTGCGGAGAACGTCCCGGATGGCCTATCAGCCTACAACTCTTCTGGGGGTCAAGCAACTTGGCTGGAGGCAACAACTCCACTCTACCGGGGAAATCAGCTATGAATAATTAGCCAGAATAACTCAACTGGGGAAACACAGCAGATTGCTGAGGAATAGCTCCATTCTGTCGGAGATTGAATCCACTATCTGCTAGGGATTTTGAATAAGACTTACTTGGAGCTTGTCCCAAACTATCTCTGCTGGGGATGGAGATAAACAATCTCTGAGTCAGTTCCACTCTGTGGGGAAGGAAATTAACTCCGCTGACTTGGCTGGGGATTAGATAAGGAGGGAATCAACATCAATCTCTGCTTGGGGAAAATGAGAAGTAAACTTCAACAATACTTCTGTTTGAGGAATGAGTCAATGACCTAGACTTTGAGGGGAAAGAAGTCAACCATTTAGACTCTGTGGGGATAACAGTACTGCACTCGCCCTACTGCTGGGGAAATAAACCCAAATCTGCTTCTATAATTCTGATAAGCTCTGAAGATATGGAGAGGAACACATCTCCTTTGTTTCCAATTTTGCCCCAGCCTGTGGGACCTGATGGTTAGATATGAACTGCCTCAGCGCTTCGAACCCCGAAGAAGTGCTTCAAGTCAATTTCCTTTCTGGATAAGGATAGTTGTCGTGCTCCTGGGGTGGCCTGCCCCAGCTTTGAAGTGATTTTGCCCCTGATTGGCTGAATTGGAGAAGTGCCTTTGACTTCGAGAGATTTACTTAATCTCGACCTGATTGCCCCAGATTAACGGACCTTAGGAAATGGCGGACTCCTTTGATGATCATTTGATATGCCTTGCCCCTGCTCAACGGAGTACTCAGGTGTTCCGCATCTTATCTCGATCGAACTTTCCACTGTTGGAACTCTCCTGATGTCAAGTGCTTACTCACAAGTAAAACAAATCATTTTGCAAAAGATAATGTTAATGCAATGTATATGACAGTTTTTTAAATCCAAGCCTGTTCACTTAAAAAAAAAAGTTGTGATGTATAGTGAATGAATCACTTATCGGAATGTCAATATCAATACCCATAGGGTAAGAAAATCCTTTTAGGAGTCAGTTTCGACGTGATCTTTACCGAAGTGTGCTTTCGAAACAAACTTGCTTCAATTAGGACTTTTGAAGGTTGTAACTTGGTTAGGTTCATGGTTTGAGAGAAAGGATATAAGGCTCAAAGTTCTGTTTAACCCACCCACTCTCCTTAATATTCTTCAATCCTATGTTCAGCTAATTCGACACAAGCGCTCACTTCTCAAAGGTTAAATGACCGGAGTGATGGTTCGGGAAACCACAAGTTTGTGGAGTGACAGTCACTCGCTTTCGTCTTTGGTGCCTGGAGTCACACGACTTGTTTTTTCATCATCATTCATTCCCTATTTTTGCCTGGACTGGCTCTTTTGAGTATATCATTTGATTTCGAAGTCCAGCGGGACACCCTAATTTTTCCTAAGCCATTTGTTTTCAGGTTATCGACTTAGCGGGCTTTTTTTCTTCTTTTTTTTTCTCTTTCTTTTGATTCTTTTTTTTTTGAACAAATCGTATGACACCGGCTTATCTGACTTGTTGAAGGGGTTGTGACTGTCTCACCCCTTGGCTGGTGAAGGATAACCACTGTGGTTCTTTAGGTACGACCTATATAGGTGTGATTGATCCTTGAATGGGAACACCCCTTTATGCAATTTGGATATTTAGTCGAATTAACTGACACCTACCCTGCCCCAGGTTAAGATTGAGAGTTTTTCGTTTTCGGAAAGAAACTCCTACTACTAGGCTCAAAGGGGTTGACAAGGGATTAACATCCTTATATCTCCGGTGTTTAGGGATTAAAACAATGCCTGTACATCATCAGCAGAGATTTTATTCAAAAGCATACATTCGGAAGCTTGCGCGTCTTTCAATTTCGTCATCCTCCCTCAAGGAATTCCGCTTAAACAAGCGTTTGACATTAATGAAAAAGCAATATTGAGTGAACACGAATGGATTTAATCAAAACATGCATATTCATTTCATTATTATTATCAATCGAAAACAAACACGTCTTACAAATGAAATTTGCAAATAGGTTCGCACTTAAACAGAAAAGAAACTACAAATGCAAAGAAATAACATGATAAACAGATTGTCAACTTCGGGGAACTGGGCCTTCATTCTTGACTTGCTGCTGAACCAACCATCTTCAGAATTGCTCATCGAAGTCAGTCTGATACTCTTCTGAACATATGCTCTCGGTGAATCCCTCCATAACATTAGCTGCCGAACCCACATGACTGGACAAAGGAGGATCATTGATATGGATACCCTGAGGTGTGATTGAGAACATGTTTGAGTCAAGCAAAGTTTGAATCTTGCTTCTAAGCACCTTACAGTCTTCAGTTGAATGCCCCTGTGCCCCAACATGGTACTCACAACGGGCGTTGACATCAGAATCTGAAGGATGTGGAGAAGTCTCTGGATCAGTTTTCTTCGGCACTATCAAACCACCTCTGATCAAGTCTGGCAATATCTGACTGTACGACAACGGCAACTGAGTGAAATGTCTCTCTGGCTTCCTCGGTCTTCGTCGGGCGTGCTGACGCGGCTGATGACGGTATGAATGTTGACTCTGTAGGGAAGCAGATATCTGATACGCAGACCTAACAGGTTGCTGACTCTGAATACTTGAAACGTCTGAAAACTGAATCTGAGGTAATGGAGATTCTGGGATAGCATTACTTTCTTTCTCCCATTCCTCTTTAGAGCTGATAACTGATTCACTTTCATAAACTGAGGTATCTGAGATGTCTCGGATCTTTCCACTCTTGATTCCGCTCTCGATACGTTCTCCTGCTATCACTAAGTCAGCAAAGTTTAACGTTCCGCTACTAATCAATATCATAGTAATGGCCCTTCAAAGTACCCAAGAAGATGTCAACCAATTCTCTATCCTGAAGCGGTGGTTGAACACGAGCAGCAAATTCTCTCAATCTCTACACATACCCTCTAAAGGATTCATTCTCCGCTTGAGATAATTCTTGCAACTGCATGCGGCTGGGATTCATGTCGAGATTGTAGTTGTACTGCTTCACAAAGGCATTGGCTAAATCTGACCATGATCGGATGCAACCACTTTCCAACTGCACATACCAACTCAACGATGCCCCACTCAGACTTTCCTGGAAGCAGTGAATCATGAGCTTGTCGTTGTGGACATGTGAGGTCATTCTTCTGCAATACATTACCAAATGCTGCTTCGGACAACTATCCCCTTTGTACTTCTCAAAATTGGGCGCCTTAAACTTCGGAGGCATCAAGAGACCTGGCACCAAACACATGCTTGAAGCATTCAAATTAAGAGTGTTTTGACTCATCAGAGCATCAAGCTTTTCATCCAACAGACGATATCTTCTCATAAACTCAACAGTCTGTGGGTCCTTAGGAGTGATCTTCGGAACAACCCTTTGGGAATCTGGCACAGAGAAGGTGAAGTTCTGATAGTCCGAGTCATGGAGAGAAGATGAATCTCTATCTCTGACAATAGTATGCTCTTGATCTTCGACAGGAATCTGCACATGCTGAGCATTGTTCACTGGAGTCCTCTGAACATTGGTCTCTCCTCTTGTCATAGCTGACATGGCCTCCGTGAGTTGATCCAACTGATTCTTCATCATCTCAAACTCTGCCCTCGTAACAACCAAATTCTGCTCCTCTGAGTCCATGATCCTTCCAGAAGCTAACTCAAATCCAATGTGAATGTCGGGAAATCAACTGCGGGTTTGGACAAAAGACTGGTGAGCTCTCTGTTCCGGCTGAGGATGGATATGCAAAAATGAGATGCAAATGAAATGCAATGCAAAATGCTGATGCAACACACAAAGGATCAAAGTCACAAATTCTGCAAGAAACACAACGAGATATCTCTCACCTCGGGTGGGCAATCTATTGGTTTATAAGAGGGTATTCTAAAGGCTTTTCAAACAAAGTCCCATGCACTAACCCTCAAAAAGTTTCCCATCAGAACGACTACTCGTAAGACGGTAATTCTTTCAAAGGATGAACACAGAGTTATGTTTTAGGAACCTTCGGAATAAGGTTCTACAAAAGGTCCTCAGAGTCAAGGACTCCCAATTGGAAATAAAGACGCCGTTACGACTACACGTAAGACATCATTGTTCCAACGGGGTCTCATCTGAGCTGTGGAATTCAAACCAATTCAACGAGTCCTACGTCTCGCAAATCAGAAAGAAACCACCTCCCAATCTTAGTGTATACTCAAAAGCTCGGGTAGAAAGCTTTATCCTTACAACCCATCCCAATAAACCCAACAGGTAGAGAATAAAACACAAAATAAATTAAAGCAAAAAAACAAACACGACAAACAAATTAGGTTTGGCTAGGAGGTCCCCAGCAGAGTCGCCAGCTGTCGCTACTCGAAAAAATGCATCGCGCAATGACGGGGAGGCGAAAAAGATAGACAGAAGAGCCGCCACCGAACTTTATTTATCCCACGAGGGGAAAGGAAAATATCGAGAAAACCTTAGGAAAGAAAGGATAAGATGGTCTCGCAACCACGAACGGGTTCGGAAGCCGGTTATGCGAGGGGAAGGTATTAGCACCCCTCGCATCCATCGTACTCGATGGGAACCTTTTGTTTGTCGATGTGTGAATTTATCTGCTTAAATATTATGCTATAAAAGTGTTTTCCAAAGGGTAAAGAAGAAGGGTTAGAAACTGGGGAAAGAGAGGTAACGGAGGAAGAAGAGAGAAAGAACAGACTCGGTAGGACTTCGCAGTCCTAGGCCTACGTATTCTCAACAAGTATGAGAAAGTCAGAGTCGACGTAGTTCGGGAAACTACGGGTGATAGGGGGGATTGTGCTCGCCAAGACATCGCCGTCTTGTGCCTACGTATTCTCATCTGGTATGAGAAATCAGAGCAGCCGTAGTTCGGCCTACGAGTGAAAGGTGAAAAAGGGAGCTCGCCAAGACATCGCCGTCTTGTGCCTACGTATTCTCATCTGGCATGAGAAATCAGAGCGAACGTAGTTCGTGCTAACGGTGTGTTGATGTTTTTTATGGATGATGCTATCGTGCGCATTCTAGCAGTTAGGTGTTTTGCTGCTCGCTCGTTGGAGACTTAGGCATTACCTGTTTGCGGTAGAACAACGTAACATATCCTTTTTGAAATGATTGATTAGTTTTCACCACGCGAGGCAAGAAGTCACGTTTGATTGATTTGATTGTTTTTTAGGGGCGAGACATGTCCTCGGATAGTAACCCCTACGGGTAGTACCCAATTCTTTGTCTCAAAGTTTTTTGTTATAAAAAGGTGTGGCGAACGAGGCGTCTTCGTATTGAAAGACGAGCGTCGAAACCACCCTCACTACAGTGGGCATCCCAACGCTCGGAGAAGAAGAAGATTACACTTAATCCCCTCTCTTTAATTCAACATAAAGAGAGCTTCGTTCTCTTATTAAATTGTTTTTGTTTTGAATGGTAAGTGCTTTTGCGACAGAGAACCCTACGGTAAATGTCAGTACTCGGGATAGGAGAAGGCCTACGCCTAACCACTCCACGACCATTCAAGTTTTGTTATGAAAATAATTTGAAATGCACTCGGTGCGGGACCGAGGTTTTAGGTGTGACAATTGTGGAAGGAAGTTGTGAAAGCGAGATGGTGGATAAAGTCGCGTCTTCGTATTAAAAGACGAATATCAAGACCACCCTCACTACAGTGGGCATCCCAACATTCGGAGAGGAAGAGGTCTACACCTAATCCTCTCTTTTTAATTCAATACAAAGAGAAATTAGTTTATTATTGAAAGTGGACTCGGTACGAGACCGAGGTTTTTGAAAATGCACTCGATGCAGAGCCGAGGTTTTAGGAGGAAGAGGGGTGGCGTCTTCGTATTGAAAGACGAGTGTCGAAACCACCCTCACTACAGTGGGCATCCCAACACTCGAAGAGGAAGAAGACTACACTTAATCCTCTCTTTTTAATCCAATACAAAGAGAATTTTATTTACAAGATATTTTGATAGCGTCGGTGGATCGAATCGGGACAAGAAATGAGGAGAGAAAGAGGTGGTCTTAGATCCTTTGTTTCACGTCAGTAATTTGACGATTAAACGACGGAAATGTCGTCATCGACCAAAAACAGAAAATGGGACAAAGTGCCCAATAACAAATGCGAAATAAAATGCTATAAACTTCTAAATGTAAATTGAAATGAAATTCTAAAAAAAACTATAACATAAAATATGATATAATAAATTTAATATAGACTAGAAAGTAATATAAAGTTCTAACAACATATATAATATTAAAATATATATATAAAATAAACAAAACAGTTTTTTTTATAGAAAAAAGATCATTTACAAAATAAATATACAAAATAATAATGACAATAATAATAATATATAATGAAAATAAAAATGAAACAGAAAGGGGAGATTATGTGGATACGGGGAGTACAACATGGGAATCACGGTTGGGCTTTAGGCCCAAAAACAGCGAAAACCCCTTAGCGGTCTCAAATCGGGAATGAACGAAACCACAACGAAAAGCAACAACGGTAAAAGCATCAGCAAATCCAAACGATCTTCCTCGCTCGATCTCGCTCTATCTGGATTTATCACCGTCTGAAACCATTCATCTTGTTTTCATTTCGAGTCTGTTCGATCCAAGTATATGTTGGTTTCGCTTGGTTTCTTCTTCATCTCATTCTGCTTCGAAATGAACGGGTTTGTTTAGGGGATTGAAGCTTGCGAAAATGGTGAAATAGAGGAAAGGTCATGGATGGGAGTGAAGTGGGGTTTTGAGTGATGGTTTGAACGAGATGGGTGTTGTTTGATTGTTGGAATCAAATGGGTTTAGGAGTTGCAAAAATGGATGAAGAAGATGGGTAAGTGAGAGTTCAAAGTGAATCGAAAGTGAGGGCTTACGATTGGGTGTTCGGCTGTTTGGATTCTGGGTATAGCTTCGTTGCTCGATGAAAAAAATGGGGATTTTGGTTGTTGAGTTTTGCGAGTTAGAGATGGAGAGATTCAACGGTTGAGGGTTTTGTTCTGGGCTTTGTGTTGTTGGTTGAATGGTTGTGTCGTAACCGTGGCGACAACTTAAATCAAAAATGCGACATGATCTTTAAAGCTTCCATCGAGTCTGCATCCTCAGGCCGCGAGATACCATCTGGCCAGGTTCGAATATTGTTACGGATGTCGTGTTAATTACTACATCGTTATTGTTGCAATAGCAGAGTCTGAACTTGGATCAGCTCGATATTTGCAGGTCCCTGTTGTCGCTATTTTTTCACAATAGCTTAAGGCGGTGAAAATGTGATTATTGTGATGAGGGGGAGAGAATGAGATTGGTGAAGTTTTTAGAAACGGTTCTCTGGTTTTGCAGATGGTTTAGAGGTTTTGAGGAGAACATGAAGTTGATGAAGAGGGAAGAATTTGTGTTAGCTGTTTGAAGGAGGTTGAAGTTTGAAGATGACGATTGATGATAGTTGGTGCATTCTGTTGTGTGTTGTTTATTGATGAAGGTTAAGGTTTTTTTATGAAGAAGTCGAAGGTGAGGAATATGTGAAGAGTTTTTAAGAGTTTAAGAGAGATGAATGAGCTCCTTTTTTTTTTGAGTCGGTTGGCTGTGTTATTTGTCTTTGTGTAGCAGGGTAGTGTAGCAGAGTTTTGGCTGGTTGTGACAGAGCTTTGTCTGGAGTGGGCTTTGGTGCAGAGTATGTTTGTTGGTCTGGTGTGGGGGGAATTGAAGTATAGCAGAGTGTGTGCTTGTGGCTTTCTGATGTACTGTTTTGTTTGTTTCCAATAACAGCTGGCTATTATGTGGTGTCATTGCTGTATAACAAAACTTCTGTGACTTTGCAGGTATTGGCTTATGGTGGTTGCATCTGTGTGAGGCTGATGGTAGGTGTCCTGGTTGCGGCAGCATGTGATATCTTTGACGAAGGTTGGATTACGGCAAGGTCCTAGTTTATGGTATCACGCAACTGGTGTACGTTTTGGCAACAGGTTGCACGCTTTGTTTCTTTGTAGGTTGCGTATGTGGTTTATGAAAGTCTCATGTGCTGTTGTTATGGTTTTGCAGTACCGGTTTTGTCAGTACAACTCTGTGTGCATTTTCATCTTTGGCTTTGTACAACTCTTGTAGTGTAGTGCGCCTGGCCAGGTACCTAATTCATGTAATGTTGTTTTTGCTCTTATTGCGGTGAAAATCCCATTATCATATGTGCTATGTTCACCATCTATACCCTCCCGCCAGTACGCCTTTAATATTCTGATTGTTATATCATTTTCAGGTTTTGATTGGGATATGGCATGCGATACAATCTTCTAACTACTTCTGCCATTTCATGAAAACGGTTGGTGTTTGAAGGTAGCTGCCGAAAGTTCCTTACGAAAGCCAGTCGAGAATGATGCGCGAGGCCACCTTTAATTGGCCAGACACGTTATAGCTGTTGTTATGAACTGTTCTAAACTTATCCACTTTTCTGGCCTTTTTTTTTTTAACTTGTAGTAACCCTTACGGTGGCTGGTATAAAAGCTACATTTGAATTTGTTCAAACCGTAATGTTATGGACTTGTTGGTTTTAATTTGTTTAGATCCTTTTTGCAATAATCTTGGGAAATTTTGCAGGTGTGGTCTGTGCAGGCTTAATGAAGATCCTACCATTTTGGAACTTCCGTGAAATCGTGACACGCACTGATGTGTGGAATTTGTTAGCAGATGAAGTTATGTGGTGTGCTTGTAGAATCAAGTTGTTGGGCTTTGTACGACATCACGAACGTTGCGGGTTTGTTGGATTATTGTTGGAACCGTTTAGCTCTTCTGCGCATATAGGTACAGGGAGAAGCTTTCTGTTATGCTGTACATTCTTGTTGTCGCGTAGCTCGCGTTTGCGGTGTATTGGAGCTAGCATGACAGCAGCTGGAAGAAAAACCGCAAGATGTGGGCAACAAGTGAGAACTATGCAGCTTTTTACATTGTGTTAGATAAGCTTTGATAGGATGAATTTCTATTGGTTGGCTCTGTTTAAGCACCGATGCCGCCAACGGATTTTCTTCAGGCTAACACCGGATGCTAGCTTTGTAACCGCATCCTTTGTACCATGAGATATTGTTATATTTGGAGTGATGTGATCTCCATACTGAATAATCATTTATCATTTAAGTTTCTAGCATTTGCAAGTGATAGTTTTTGAATTTTATTCATGAATTTTATCACCACTTCATCAACATGCTTTTGTGATTTTTACTTTGAAAACGCACAGGTATCATAGAATCTTGTTAACAAGAACTAATGCATTGATCATGACATTTGAGAATAGGACGTATACTTATCCTAATCAAAACCTGACCCAGAAAGTACTAGGCACCTTTTCATAAGACCATTTCATGACGTGAACTGCAACCCCTTTCCTTGTGCACTAATTAATTTGGATGTCATATCATTAAGGACTATAATTGTAACTCAAAAAATCAAAATGCTGTTTTTCCATCATTAGGCCATGTCATTATACTAAACCACCTCTTGTATGAATTGAACGCCCCTTTTGATCACGTCATAAGTTCTCTGCAGCGAAATTCAATATAACCTGAAATGTGAAAGGATTCCAGTCTTGCATCTTAACATTAACTTAGCCATAAATCCACAAAGCTCGAAACAACCCCTCCAATCACATATGCTTATCGGTTTGTCTTCAAGGACCTTGACTTGTCTCTGATGAGGATAACCACTTGATGACTTGAATATAACCTCCTTGATCAGGTTAAAAACCATTGGTAATTTTTTGTTAGACACACATTTCTTGATCCCCTGTGAATATGCAAAATGCTATGCAATGCAATGCTTACGTATGTGCTGATGCAATGAAATAAAACATAAGCCAGAGAGGTCGGTCAAATTTTGGGGTACAACAGCGTTATCACCTCATTCGAGATATAATAGAGCAGGGAAATGTGAAGATATGCAGAGTACCTACACTTGACAATATTGCTGACCCACTAACAAAGCCTCTTGCGCAGCAGAAGCATGATGCCCATACTAGATCTATGGGTATTCGAGGCATGCCTGATTGGCTCTAGTGCTAGTGGGAGATTGTTAGTGTAAGCCCTAGAGGCTATTACTTTTGGTACTTGTATCGAATTATTTATTAATAATAAAAGACATTTATTTATTATGTTTGTTTTTCCAGAATAATAAAGTCTATCGTTTAAATAAATATTAAGTGTGACTTAATCCTGAGATCCCATTAAACAGAAGGACACTACTCTTAAAGTATCTGAAGCCGAGTTTTACTGTGAAGTGGAATAACGTTAAAGTATTAAGACTATTATGTAGACAGACTGATGATCACATCCCATGGATCATGGATAAGGAGTTATCAAGTCTTAACATATGTATGAATATTAGGAGTAATATTTATACTGGATTGACCCGCTATGCGAGTACTACGTAGAATGTTATGCAAAGTGTCATAAGTTGCTTTTATGGTGATAGTGGTGTATACCATCCTTCGACCTGGAACCATTATGGACCCTAGATGTATAGTCGAGTACTTTATTACTGATCTAACATTGTCCGTAATTGGATGACCATAAAGACAGTTGATGGATACTCCACAAAGCATGCTAAGGGACATGAGTGACCTAGATGGAATTTGCCCATCCCGCATAACATGATAAATGTCTAAGGACCCAATATTGAACTGGACAAGGATGACACAGTATATTCCCTGTGTTCAATATAGACATAAGGGGAAAATGGTAATTGTACGCACAAGTACTACCGCAAAAAGGTTTTGTTAGATCACATGATATTTTTGTGACTTGGGTAACAATGATGTGTTGTTAGATACCACTCACTGTTTATTATATTAAATATATGATTTAATATAATTGTCAACGTCTCGAGAACCTACACGGTCACACACATAAGAACCAATTTATGAGAGATAAAATAAATATGAAACACAGTAAGATACGGTGTACTTGAGAGAATTATGGAACACCATAAGGTACGGTGTACTTAAGTGAAATATGGAACATCGTATAATATAATAATAAGAGTTATTATTATTATTATTATCCTTATTATTATTACTATTATTATTATAGTTATTATGATACAATAATAATAAAATATGTTTATTATTATTATTATTATTATTATTATTATTATTATTATTATTATTATTATTATTATTATTATTATTATTATTATTATTATTATTATTATTATTATTATTATTATAACTATAATCATAATTATAATTATAATTATTATAATTATTATAATTATTTTAATTATTATTGTTATTATTATAATAATTATTATTATTTTTTATTTTTTATTTTTTATTTTTTATTTTTTATTTTTTATTTTTATTTTATTATTATTGTTATTATTGTTTTTCTTATTATTATTTTTATTATTATTATTTATTATTATTATTATTATTATTATTTTTTTATTATTTTATTTATTATTTGTATTATTTTTATTATTCTTATTATTATTATTATCATTTTTATTATTATTATTATTATTTTTATTTTTATTATTGTTTTTATTATGTTTATTATAATTTTTATTATTTTTATTTTTATTTTTATTATATTTATAATTTTTATTTTTATTATTTTTATTATAATTTTGTTATTATTATTATTTTATTATTATTACTATTATATATTATTATTATTTAATTATTATTATTATCATTATTATTATTATTATCATTATTATTATTATTATTATCATTATCATCATCATTATTATTATTATTTGTGGTTGTTGTCTTTGTTGTTATTATTATTATTGTTGTTGTTGTTGTTGTTGACTTGTTGTTGTTGTTGTTGTTGTTATTATTATTATTATTATTATTATTATTATTATTATTATTATTATTATTATTATTATTATTATTATTATATGGTGCACTTAAGTTGAGCTTTTTAGCTTGCAGCTCACACAAGTGGTTTAATAAATACAACCTTTGTGTAGAAGTTTTAGAACTTGATGAATTTTAGTTGGTGAAACCCTAGCCGTATTTCTCTCTTTCTCTCTCTCACTCAAAATCTTCGTACATAGTAGGTAGCACTGAGATTGAAGGCACTCTGTTCGTGTGGACTGAGTAGAGACGTTGTTCTTCATTCAATGCTCGTGATCATTCATCCGGATCTAGATCAAAATTGTTAATCACCATAAGAGGTAACTGTTTCCATCACTGATCATGCTCATTCGTAAGGATCACTAAATGGAAAATTATAATATCCGTTGCATTTTAGATCGCGATTTCTCTTCAGTATCCTGTATCATGTAATCATTATCATTAAACATCAATTGACACTTCAAATTTTTGGCTAGCTTTAGAATAAAAATAAGATTAAAAGAAAAGTCTGGCATATATAATACACCAGTGATATATAAGTGTTTATCAAAATGTATGGTGCCTGTATAATTAGCGGCGGCAAGAGCTCCATTAGGTAATTTGATGGTTATGAGATTAATTTATTTGATGCATTGAAAGAATGTTTTTGTATGACATGTATGATCTGGTTACATCAGTATCAAGGATGAAACTTCCAGGTTTAAGGGAGTTATGAATGATGCATATGATACCTGAGCCACTGTCAACATGTATTGTCAAATGGTTAATATTGTGAGTTTGATTGACACCTGCTGAGGAGTTTCCTTGGAAAAAAGCTATGAGGGCTTTATGTTGGTCAGGTGTGAATGCCACATTGCTTTGAACCTGCTCATTATTTTTATTGGAGTCAATCTGTGATGCATCTGTTGTGCTTGGAACAGCTGCATAATGATTGAGTGTGCTAGTTTGCTTCCAATGTGGTGGATATCCATGCTTTTTGAAGCAAAAATCAACTATGTGGTTTTCCATCCCATAATGAGTGCAAATACGTGAACCTCGACCTCTTCTTCCAAAAGATTTTCCACCTCTAATGCTTTTGTCATGAAAATTCCCATTGGATTTGGGTGCATTATGTTGAGGTTCAATGTTAGAAAATGATAATACCTTTGATTCATCAAGAGGTAAAATAGTTTGTCGTTCTTGTTGCACAAGAAGTGAATAAACTCTGCAAATGGTTGGAAGGGGTTCCATTAATATGATTTGAGACCTCACAGCTGAGTATTGGTCATTCAAACCCTTAAGAAGTCGATCTAATAACTTAGTCACCATCTTTGTAAGTACGAATCTTGACAACAATTTGGCATGTGATGTTACATGAACATTCAGGAATTGGTAAAAAATTATGCAATATTTGCCATAGTTTCTTGAGTTTGGTATAGTAAGAAGATCTAGATGAATCACCTTGTTTCAGGTTGCAAATTTCTTCTTGAAGTTCTGAAATTCTGAATACATCACCTTGGTAAAAATGATCCTTCAATTCATTCCAAATGTCAGCTGCAGTGTCCATCCATAACACACTATGAGCAATCTATGATTCAACAGAATTATGAAGCCATGACATGATCATGGTGTTGCACATATCCCAAGCAATGGAATCATGATCTTCATCTAATGGTCGAGGCAGGCTGCCATTGATGAAGTGAGGCTTGTTATTGGATCTTAGAGTCATCGTCATAGATCTTGACCAAAAATGATAGTTGTTGGTCGAAAGTAATGGTGAAAGGAGTACCACTGCTGGATTCCCATTGGGGTGCATGAAGTAAGGGTTGTAGAAGCAAATTGAGTTGATATCCTTTGTTGCTAACTAGTGGTGGAAGACGACCATTGATGTTGCTTGCAGAGCTTGCATTTGACATGGTGGTTGGAGAAAAGAAAATGACCAAAGACGGGAAGGATCAAAGAAGAGAAAGGATGAAAAACAAGGTGGATGAGGTGAGCTAAACGAGTGCAGAGGTGGAGGTTTGATCACAGGTCGATGGTACCATGTTATACTTCAAATCAAGCCGAAAATACATGTAAAATGCAGTAGAGAAATTTAACTTTGATGGATAGCCCATTTGAGCATGGTATCGAAATGGCGGAGTTTGTAACTTTGCAAGGATAGCCTGGCCTATTTGAGCACGATATCTATTCTGGACTGGGCCGGGACCTACCCCTCAGCCGGGCAGGCCCAACCCAATGCTATACTGAGGAGGCCCAGCGAGGCCAATTCCCCCCTATCGGGCACAAACCTCAACAAGGCACCTATGTCGGGCAGGTGACTCCTTTGACGGGGAGGCCCACACGCTTCCCCCATGTTCTCCATGTGCTCCCCCACGCGGGGACACGTCATCAGGCAACTACCCACTTTCGAAAGAGTTGGTCAGTCCACCTTCCGAAGATCACAGGGCAGTTGATCTAGCATGAAGACCACGTGCTGGTCTTCATTACGTCATGTAAGCCCTAGCAGTTACTTGGGTTGGGCCTAGCAGTCTGGCCCAAGGCAATGTAATCGTTGGCCCTGCACTGGGGTCTCTCTATAAATACCCTCTTTCACTAAATGGTCAGGTATCTTATTCTCTACACCTACTTGTCTGTATTTTCTCTCCCACTCTGACCCTTTACTCACTTAAGCATTAGAGTGCCTTGCATGTACACCCCCTATCTCTCCCTAACTCCGATGAAGGCTGCAATCCAATGTTGCGTGGCAGGCCATTGATCCTTTCTGATCAGGTGAGATCAGTGGCGCCGTCTGTGGGAAACTCAGCTTCCCCGTTCTTTCTCCTATCCGAGCGCATAAACTCAAGAACCAAAGCGAAATCAACCTTCAACTCCCATTCCAAGCATGGACAACCCTTACAACAATAATGCTTCAGGATCTGCCTTTACTCCCTTCCCTAACGGGGACGACCATGATCCCAACACAACCGTGCACAACAAGGAAGGTGACCCCGGGGAAGGGCACACAACCTCTCCCTTCTCAAAAGACGCGACCTTTGACGCCGTCCAACACTTAGACAACCCAAATGTCTACCAGGCCATTATGGCCCCGGCAGGCGCCGATCCTACTATCACAGCCTTGTTCACGGAGATCAATCAAACCAACATGATAATATTTGGGCATAACAAACGGATAAAGATGCTCGTGAGAGAACAACCGTTGCGCTCTGCCCCGCCGAGACACTGTCGATAGCAGTCGGTTTCTCCCAATCCATTTCCTCTTCCACAGAGACACAGTCGACGACACTCTGTCAGCCTTCCCCCCTTGAGGAGACACCATCGAGAACGTTCTGTCAATCTCTCTCCCACGTGGAGACACTGTCGCCAGACCTCCCTCAGTCCCTCGCCTCCTCCATGGCAAGCACGATACGTGGAGGACTCTAGGAGCCCATCGCCCCGACCGGTAGGGCGCCGTCCCCTCCTTAAGTGACCCCAGCCAACAGTTTCTCATAAGAGGGACAGGTCCCCTCCTCGAGAAGAGCGACGCTCCGCGGCCCCAAAGAAGAACAAAGCAGCTGCATCCTCTTCTAGACAAAAGGCCTAGCCGAAAAGCCCACGCCGGCGAAGAAAGCGTCTAGAGGGACGAAGATACCAGACACTCACCACTGTGCAGGGCCATCAATGAAGCACCATTTCCCGCTGGGATGGAAAAACCCCAATCCTGGCAACGTACGATGGGGCAACTAACCCGGACGACCACATCAAAAGCATCGACACAATGCTGGACTACAGAAACATCCGGGGAGCTATCAAATGCAGACTGTTCCCCACCACCTTAAGGAAAGGGGCCATGGCATGGTACAAGCGCCTTGCGCCCAACCCATCTCCTCATGGGGCAAACTGAAGCACCAGTTCTCCAGACACTTCACAGCGTCCTGACGCCATCCAAAGACAGTGGCGGTCCTAGAAGCCATTTTTAGGGGAAGAACGAACCTCTCAAAGACTACATTGAGAGATTCAATCGCGAGGCCGTCCAAGTTTCCACGACGGACGACATGAAGAAGTTCTTGATCCAGAGGGGTATAAGGCCGCAGTTCGACTTCACGAAAGCCTTCGGCCTCGCACGTGCCCTTACTCTAAACTCCCTCCTCTACATGACTCAGTCACACATCGAGTATGAGGAGATAGAGGTTGCGAACATCGCCCGGGCCGGGCGCAACCACGAGGTCCCCAAAAGTGTGAGGCGTGAGGATACCCCGCATGCTCCTTCTCGACGACACAAGCAAAAGAGGCGTGAAGATCGCCCCTGGGAACAAAGGGTCCCAACAGGCCAGTTTACCGAGTACACACTACTCACGGCTCCCCACGAGCGTATTCTGGCTAAGTGTATCAATTCAGAGTTTCAGCGGGGAGGTGTCCGGTTTCCAAAACCAACAACCCCAAAGCCCAATGCAGACAAGTCTAAATACTGCCGGTTCCACCGGAGCCACGGACACGTGACAGAAGATTGCATTAACCTGAAGGACGCAATCGATATTTTAATCAAAGAGGGGCATCTGAAACAGTACACCCGAAGAGGATAGACCCCTTGGCCCAAAACCCGCAAGGCAAAGAAAGTCGAAGAGGCGTCAATTCCCTCCGGCGAAGCAGGACTGAAAGTGGCCCTATACGTCTCTCGACTAGAGGACTTCTCTTTCAGCGAGCCCGCCAGACCACTGACCTCCCTTAGCCCGTGGGAGGACTTCCCGACCACACTGGTAATATCGGGTGGGGGACCAGTCAGCTATCGATCAGGTCCGTCAAGAGAAAATTTGAGGAGCTCATCGACAAGAGCTCGAAGATGAACACTACCCTCGACCGGTTCAAAGGACAGTCAAACCCGATCACCTTTTATCTCGAGGAGATTTCTGGAGGGGGAACCCAACGCCATTATTCCCTCTTGATAAGAGCGTAAATGGAAAATTTCGATGTCTGCTGAATCCTGGTCGACCAAGGAAGTTCGATGGACATCATGTACGCCCATCTATTCACCACCCTGCGGTTGGACGAGAGCCACTTGACCCCATACGTAGGCTCCGTCCTCCAGGGCTTCAATGGAACGATCACCAAGCTTTGGGGATATGTGGAACTGCTCATTACCTTCGGGGTGGAGGAAACAACCAGATTGGTGAAAGTCCATTTTTTAGTGATCGAGTGTCCTTCGATGTATCAGTGCA
The DNA here is from genome assembly GCA_963859935.3 of Lathyrus sativus. Taxonomy (NCBI): domain Eukaryota; kingdom Viridiplantae; phylum Streptophyta; class Magnoliopsida; order Fabales; family Fabaceae; genus Lathyrus; species Lathyrus sativus. The sequence continues at coordinate 755,903,304 of OZ012735.1, forward strand.
TCCTGGGACGGCCAACCCTTGCCAAGCTGGCCACAATACCGTCGACAGTCCACCTGAAAATGAAGTACTACACCACTAGAGGGCGGGTCGTCACCCTCCACGGAGACATTAAAGCATCCAGAAGATGTTTCGAGGCTGCACTCAAAGGACTCAGCTCCATCAACGTCGTCCCTAAACCGGCCAACCATCCAGCTTGAGCGGAGGAACCGAAGCCCCTCCCAAATGTCAACTCTGTTGACCTCGACAGCTATTTCTTCGGCAAGCAGGGACAAGTCAAACACCTCGAGGACACGCTTCCAGAGGATAATGGGTAGCTCCCATATCCAACACTCCCCATCCCAGACGGAGACTTCGAGCTCATCATGTTAGGAGACAACCCCGAAAGAGGTGTGAAGATCGGCAAGGGCCTGCTCGACCTAGCGAGGAAACAGCTCAAATCCTGCCTCTGGGAGAATGCAAACCTCTTTACATGGAGCACTACCGAGATGCCTGGGCTCCATCCCGACGTAGCATGCCATCACCTCTCTATAGATTCAGCCGTTAGGGCCATAGTTCAACATAGGCATAGGCAGTCTCCCGAGAAAGCGGAGGCTGCCGAAAAAGCTGTAAAAGACCTTCTAGAGGCAAATTTTATTTCAGAAGCCCGATACGCAACCTGGTTGTCCAATGTTGTACTTGTTAAAAAATCTAATGGAAAATGGAGAATGTGCGTTGATTACACTGATCTCAATTGGGCGTGTCCCAAAGACGCTTACCCGTTGCCTAACATCGACAAACTTGTCGACAATTCTGCAAGGTTCAAACTCCTATCGTTCATGGATGCGTACTCGAGATACAATCAAATCCCCATGGCAAAGTCTGACAAGCAGCATACGACCCTCATGACTGAGTCGGGCAACTACTACTATAACGTAATGCCTTTCATCCTGAAGAACATCGGGGCGACCTATCAAAGGGTGATGAACAAAGTCTTCCAAGGAGAAATCAGCGACATGCTCGAAGCCTACATGGATGACATGATCGTAAAGTCACGAGACCAGGTCGACCATACCACTCACCTCCGAAAAGTCTTCGAAACGGCGACGAAGTGCAGGATAAGGTTCAACCCCGACATGTGCACCTTCGATGTATGAGCAGACACGTTCCTCAGCTTCTACCTAACGGAATGAGGAATAGAAGACAACCTGGACAAGTGCCGAGCCTTTTCTGAGTTTTCCACGCCAAACATAAAGAGGTCCATCCAGTCACTAAACGAGATGTTCGCGTCTCTGTCACGATTCGTCGCCAAGTGCGCTCAACACGCCCTCCCCTTCTTTAAGCTGTTGCGTAAGGAGGACACATTCGAATGGACCGAGGAATGCGAGCAGGCTATCCTCCATCTCAAATAGGTTCTCTCGGAGCCACCGGTGCTATCAAGACTAGAGGTCGGGGAAACCTTATACTTATGTCTCACCTTCGCCACAGAGGCCGTCAGCGCGACGCTGATCCGCAAAACGCTGGAAGGGCAGAAGCCAATATACTTCACGAGAAAAGCTCTCCAAGGCCCTAAGCTCAGGTACCAGCAGATCGATAAGGTCTCATTGGCCCTCATTAACGCGGCTAGGAGGTTGCGACATTACTTCCTGGCCCATACGATCGTGGTCAGATCTGACCAGCCCGTCAAGCAATTACTCGGACGGCCAGGCATGTCGGGACGAATGCTCAGATGGTCACTCGAACTATCCGAGTTTGACATCCAATACGAAAGAAGGAAGGACCTTAAAGCTAAAGTCCTGGCTGAATTTGTCGATGAAATGACGTCTGTGGACTCCCCGACACTCGGGGCGCACAAATGGACCATCTTCGTCGACGATGCCTCTAGCTCGACGAGAAGTGGAGTAGGTATTATCTTAGAAAACGAAAAAGGTACCCTGATAGAAGTTTCCCTCGCCTTAGCGTTCCCTACATCGAACAATCAGGCCGAGTACGAAGCATTTCTCACGGGCCTACGCCTGGCCGAAGAACTGGGTGCCAAAGAGGTGAAAATTTTCACATACTCCCAGCTCGTGGCCTCACAGGTGCGAGGGGAGTATCAAGCTAAGAACGAAAACCTCACCGAGTATCTGTCCCTAGTAATAGAAAAGATGAAGTGTTTCGATTCCGCAGAGGTAAAATATGTCCCGCACGAACATAACACCTGAACAGATGTCTTGTCCAAACTAGCCAGCACAAAGAGGAATGGAGGAAACAAATCCGTGATCCAAGAAATCCTCCCTTCCCCAGCATCAAGAGGGGCGCAACATCGCCTGAGGTAAACACTATCGGCAATAGCGACTGCTGGATGACCCTGATGTATACATACCTGCGCACGGGGAGACTTCCGAACAACTCAAAGGAAGCAACCATTGTTAGGCGCTGGGCATGTTCTTACACCTTGGTCGAAGAAAAACTATACAAGCGAGGGTTCTCCATTCCCCTCCTCAAGTGCGTCAACGAATCCCAAGTTCCAGGCATACTCCAAGAGATCCACGAGGGTATCAACGCCCAACACCTAGGCAGGAGAGCACTCTCCCGCAAGGAATTACGAGCAGGGTACTATTGGCCCACCATGCAGCAGGACACGAAAGAACATGTTAAGAAGTGCGAAAGATGCCAAAGACACGGGGACATGCACCTCGCTCCACCTGGCGAGCTGAAAACGCTCTCATCGCCATGGTCGTTCTCCTGGTGGTGAATGGACATCCTCGGACCCTTCAACATTGGATCCTAACAAAACAAATACTTGATAGTCGGCGTGTACTACTTCATCTAGTGGATAGAAGCCGAAGCTCTGGAAAAAATCACGGCCCAAAACATACTACGATTCTACAAGCGAAACATACTTGTCTGGTTTGGCGTGCCCTAGGCCATCGTCACCGACAACGGGACACAGTTCACTGATAATAACTTCCAAGGCTTCGTCTCCAAACTAGGCACGAAACAACATTTCACGTCGATCGAACACCTGCAGACGAACAGGAAGGCCGAAGCAGCGAACATGGTAATTCTGTGTGGGCTGAAACGTAGGCTGAGGGATGCCAAGAGAGGATGTGTTGAGGAGCTGTGCAGTGTCCTCTGGGTGTACAAGACCACTTCGCACTCCACGACCGGGGATACCTCATTTCGACTGACCTACGGGACAAAAATGGCAATCTCTGTTGAGATAAGAGAGCCCTCAAGAAGAACCGAATCCCCCTTGCCCGAGGAGGCAAACAATGAGACACTTAGGGAAGAACTCGACCTGGTCAAGGAGATACGGTCGGGAGCATCCCTACGAGAAGCTTCTCTGAAATAAAGGATAACTTTGCGCCAGATAGCAAAGTCATCAAGCGCAAATTTTAAATGGGCAGCCTGGTCCTACAAAGAAACGAAAATGACTCATGCGAGGGCAAGCTCGCCACGAACTGGGAAGGCCCCTACCGCTTCTGGGACAAGACGGGCAACGAGGCCTACTACCTCAAAAACCTACAAGGGGACAAACTTGCTCGACCATGGAATGCAGAAAAATTTAAATAGTATTACAATTAAACATTTCCCGCAACCCATTGACGTCGCGACACAGAGGCGCGACAAGGTACCACTGCAACTCCTAATTTTAAAAACAAAAAGACAAGAGTCAGCCATTTGCGTGTGCAGGCACGACCCTTGCTCCAGCCGGGACCCCTCGACCAAGCTCCACCGCTATCGTACCAGTTGGGTAGAACACCCACCTCGCGATGGGAAGTTCACGCCCGGGGAAGGGCCTTTACCAAGGACCTTAACCCCTAGTCGGTCGGGTACCATCTCCGACCACCCAACTCGTTCTCCACACAGTCGGTGACACCGCATGTCGATCAAGTAAACACATTCATACATAAAAGAAAATAAACACACAATCACACGCAGTAGAAAATAACAAAATTCATTCAAGAAGAAGTGGGCATAACCCATTGTACATAGTTATATAACAGGTCACGTAGGCCCGACAATACATCTCAACAAAAATAGGCGTGCAGGCCAGAAAAATCAACACGAGCACGTAAGCCTGAAAATACTGAAACTAACTCTAAGAGGTGTCCTGCCCCTCCCGCTCTTCTTCCTTGATCGCCGGGTTGTCATCATCCTCCTCGGCCCAAGTGGCTACCACCCGTCCATCGATGACCTGGTGAAAAGGTCCCGTCCCTTCAGTGATAAGGGCAACCTCAGGGTTAACTATCTTGAGCTGCTTCACAATGCTCTCATAGCCAACCTCGACAGCTTCTAAGAAATCATGCTTGAGCTCCCAAATCCTCGCCACCAATTCAGCCCGAGAAGTCAGGAGCTTCTCTTTGTCGGTCTCCTCCTCGGCAGGTTGAAGGGCAGCTTCCAGCTCCGCGATCCGCACCTGCAGTCTCATCTTGTCCTCCCCGGAGGTCTTCAGCTGCTCCCCCGCCTCGTTGTTCCGCTTACGCTGGGCGGTGTTGTCTTCCTTGGCTAAATCCAGCTCGACAGCCAACTTGGTCAGCTTTGACTCAACAGCCGCGAGGTCCCCTCGCAGTTTGGCAAGATCGGCAGAAGAGGCACTCTCTTCGCTCAGATTCAGGGCCGTCGAGAAGACCCTCATCATCGCAGCCAAGTCCTCGACTGATCTCTATCTCCTCGCCTCCCGAATGGAGCTAAGAACCGCCTTCGCCTCTGCGGCCGACCCAGCAGGAGACCCAGCCTCATGGAAGAAACCAGGATGCATATGGCAAGGGGGAATCAGGAACCCCTCCTCTGCACCGCCCTCAGTAAGGTCAATAACAGTCTCTGTCCCGTAGACCCTCACCCTCTTCGGAGTCCCTTGCAGCAAGGGAGATTGGCTCCCCTGCAGTGATGATGCTCCTCCTCCTTGCTCGGTAGTAGGCTGCTGCTGCACCTGAGCCACCCTCCCTTTGCCACTTTTCACCCCATCTCTGGTGGCTGTCAGTCGTTTCACGCGCTCCTACATGGTCGACATACTTCCTGCAAAACAAAAAGAGCAAAGGATTAGCGAAGCACAAGATAACAGAGCCCAAGACGGGCCAGGAAGAAGACGACCCACTACCTAACAGACGCAAGGCTTCCTCGTCAGACGAACATTCGAGCAAAGCCCTCGTATTAATGAGCCTCGACTGCTGGAGGATATTCCCGTGCTTGTTGAGGATAAAGTTATCGTTGGGCGTCACAAGTTTTACCAGGGTGAAGCTGGCCACGAAGGCCACCAACCTTTGATAGCCTACCTGGTCCTCCTCGTCTAAGGTACCTGCCCGCACGATATAGTGGTCTGTGCTATATTTGAAGTGTTCCTCCATCCAGTCCAAGGGGACCCTCGACACCATAACCTCTTCCCGTTGCCTGTTCAGCTCTCGGGCTTTACGACGGTATAACGAGGTGCATGCCTCATGAGACACGGGCCGAACCACAAAGAATCGATCTTTGAAAGTACAGACAGAATCCATGTACGCCCTGAAAAATCGCCTCGGCTGCTTCAATGACACCCATCCCTGTCGGCCATCAACCGTTTGTCTTTGTAGATGAAAAAGCCGAAAGAACAGAGTGAGAGTGGCCCCGATCTCAAGGTGCTAACAGACAAGCTCTTATGCCCGGATAAAAGCAATCACGTTGGGGTGCAACTGCGAATGCGCCAACCTCAACCAGTTGAAGACCCCCAGTTGAAAATTCGAGAAGGGAAACCGAAGTCCTGCTTCACGAAAGCAAAATTCGTACATGGGAAATCGCATCTTCCTATAGCTCGAGAAGATACGGTGGTGAGTCCACGGTCTATATACTTGCCAACTCACAGAGGAACCCTCATGGTGATCCTCAACTTTGGCGAAAGCGTCGGAGTCATCATCGACGAAACATGAAGGCGTACTCAGGGGCTCCTCTCCAACCCAGTCCTCGACTGTCCTATTTTGCCCCTTGACAGGCAGGGCCACAGGAGACTCTCGTTCTACGTCGACTTCCATAACTCCGGGGATCCAAGCAGCCATGTTCACCTGAAAAGCAGAGGAAACTGGTGAATTTGACGTTTCAAGATCAAATTCACCCTTCTGCCATAACTCAAGTGAAAGGGCGAAGGGGACAACATTTACGATGTAGGCTCCTCCAACCTCGACATCCGCCTCCTCGTTTCATTCACTCTCGTATGTCCCCGGGGTATTCATCTATGTCCCCGGGGCATTCATCCAGACTTGTGATATGTCCTCGGGATACTCATCCAGACTCATCACTTGTCCTTGGGATATGCATCCAACTCTATCATCTGTCCTCGGGGAGTCCATCTAGAACTACCATACATCCCCAGAAGCGTCACCCTAGGCCCGTCCTTGGTCAAGGGAGTCCCGCCGTAATCGCCGAAAAACCCGCAGCCTTCTCGGGACACTCATCGTGTCTGCTGCAGGAGTTGTCAGAAAATAAAGAAACATAAGGAAGGAAGAATATACTTACTTGATATAGTAGTTTGAGTGTAGATACGACAGACTTCGGGGCGGACGGTGCGGCGGCAGCGGTTGCACGACGACATAGACGGTTGAAGAGTAAGAGAGACTTTATTAGCTAGTTGGAAGAGAAAAGTAACAAGGGGAGGGCAAACCTCAACTATTTATAAACCTAGCACGGGACTCGAGGCACCCCTAGGCATTTAAGCACCCCTATGGCTAGCCGCCCTAGGAGGAACAATGAACACCTGATGCATGGCAACCGTGCCTGACCACGCCTTCGTTCTCCCTCGAACTCAGAGGGCCAGTACCCCGTAATCTTTCACCTCCTCGACGAGCATAGTTTTTCGAAGAGGACCTCTCCATTTCAACCTAACCTTAAGTCACTACTCCTCGCCTTGGAGTAGTGATTTATAAGGCTCCTGTTCTGAACTGGACCGAGACCTACTCCTCAGCCAGGAAAGCCCAACCCAATGCTATGATGATGAGGCCTAGCGAGGCCCAACTCCCCCCTGTCGGGCACAAGCCTCAACAAGGCACCTATGTCGGGAAGTGACTCCTTTGATGGGGAGGCCCATGCGCTTCCCCCATGTTCTCCATGTGCTCCCCCATACGGGGGAACTTCATCAGGAAACTACCCACTTCCAAAAGAGTTGGTCAGCCCACCTTCCGAAGATCAAGGGGAAGTTGATCTAGGGCGAAGACCACGTGCTAGTCTTCACTATGCCACGTAAGCCCTGATAGTTACTTGGGTTGGGCCTGGCAGTCTGGCCCAAGGTAATGTAACTATTGGCCTTGCGCTGGGGTCTCTCTATAAATACCCTCTTTCACTATAGGGTCAAGTATCTTATTCTCTACACCTGCTTCTCTGTATTTTCTCTCCCAGTCTAATCTTTTACTCACTTAAACATCAGAGTGTCTTGCAGATACACCCCCTCTTTCTCCTTAACTCCGGTGAAAGCTGCAATCCAACGACGCGTGACAGGCCATTGATCCTTTCTGATCAGGTGAGATCAGTATCAAAATGGGGGATTTATGAATGTAGTGATGGTAGGAGAGTTGGTAGAGGTTGTTAGGCTCACTATGTTGCAATAGCACGATATAGCACCGCTATGGAGGAATAGTATAGTAATAGAGTTCAGGGTGACCCTATACGTCTGCGACTCGCTGTCAGTAATAGCTGCTAATTGCAGCTTCAGACCGTTATCGCAGCCACTACTGCACCTGTTTTTAAACTTTCGGGGATAAATTCCTCAAATGGTTTTTTTAAAGATTTTGCCTTTTTTATTAAGGAAATAAATTTCAATCCGAACCCAATAATAATTGACATGTTATCTTCCTACTTTTAGTTCATTTCTGTTTTATTCTTCTTCACTGCTGAAGTTCAATTCTGTTTTATTCTTCTTCACTGTTGAAGTTGAATTCTATTTTATTCTTTTGTGTATTATTCTGGTGTACTAACTTTAATCCATAATAATTATTTTTTAGGCGTGTAAAATCAGATATAACTTTTTGTTGCAATAAGTAACTTGCATTTTTCCAATTTTCCATTGTGTATAGGTTTGGAGCTATGAAGCACAGAGACCTCTAAGAGGAGGCGTGTCGCAGTGTTTGACACACATCGGTGTCTGACACTTGTATGACACATGTCGAAAAAGTCAAACAAGTGTAGGAAAAGTCAGACAAATGTCTCCTAAGAAATGATTATTGTCTTTGCTTCAACAATCTTTGGATAAATGTCTGACACTCATATGACACTTGTACCACATATGTCAAACAATTTAGACAAGTGTTTCAAACAAAAAAAAAGTATTTTTCTTTGCTTTAACACACCTTTATACATCTTTTAGACAAATCTCAGAAACATTTAAAATGGTTAAACATGTATCGAAGCAATATTATTAATAAAGAATTAAAGAAATTAATTTAATTAAATATTTTCAACTCTTTTTATTATAGATGGATAAATGAAGCTTAAATAGTATCTTATATGTAGTGATGTCGGTTTTCTATGGTTTTGACATATAGGTGTCGGTGTGTCTGTGTCGTGTTGTGTCTTCGTGTTCGTGTTAGAGTCTATGCTTCATAGGTTTGGAGGGTTCGAGGAATGTAACACCAGATGTCTAGAGCTCCTCAACTGGTTTGGAAGGTAAACACATGAGTTTCTGAAGGTACTTTCTCCCTAGCTGTACATTTCTAAAAATCTTAGTTAGTTTGAGTCATGTTACAACTTACATTTAGAACTAATAGCATTTTATACAATTCCATACTTATGATAACTGGTTTTTCAACTTAACTTTTCCTTTCTTCTTTTATCCAGCGACTAAACTTTCTCCAAAGAAGTGGGGGCATCACGGATGGTTCAAGCACTACTTTGGTTGCTTTTTTTGGTGGTGTGCCTGTAATACCCCAAATTTTGCCCTAAGATTTGTCGTCGCATTTCATTGCATTTAATCAATTACTAACAAATTTGTGTAGTCGTTTGACTTTTTGCAGGTAAATATCATATGGCATGTATTTTTTTTCTAAAAAGTAAAAATGGCACAATTGGCAAGAGGACATGTGTAAGGAGTTGTGAGTGTGAGAGGTTGAGAGTTCGAATCTCACCTTTGTCACTTTTTTGTTTTTTATTATTTTTACTCTAAATTTTTCTATCTTTCATTAAAAAAATAACAAAAATAGTTTTTTATTATTATTTAATTATTATTTTTGTATTTTAATTAAATCATTTTTTAAAATATTATTTTTTTCACCTTTTTCTAAATTATTCATAAAAATATCCAAAAAATCATAAAATAAAAAATATTGGAAAATTTTTTGTTCTTTTTATAATATTTTTGATTTTAGGAATCAATAGGATTATTAGTTTTTATTTTTAGTTTATTTTAATTATTTTGAATTATTTAAATTTTATTTTTTCTTAACTAATTATTTAGTTTGGGCTTTAAAATGGGCTTTAGGGACATTATTGACAATTTGGTGTTAACCCTAATTTGTTCCCTATATATACATGTGTTGCCTTGTTGAAAAAGGGGGTCAGAAGGTTTTCTTCAGAAAAGAGGAGAGAGAAAGGGAGAAACAAAGGAGATCCCCAGAGAAGAAAGGCGGTCGTTCCCACAACTCGTCAGAAGGATTGGAGCTCTCCAGTGTTCCCTTATTCAAACCTTTTTCACATTTACCGAAGCAAACCTCTGCTTCGTAGGTTAAATTACTAAACCTTTTGCCTTTTCATGTTTATGTGCATATTTTGCCATGTTAATGTGTTTAGGTCCGTTAAATTACTAAACCTTTTGCTTTTTAATATTTATGTGCATATTTTGCCATGTTAATCTCCATGTGTATTTAGGTCCGTAGATTTTAATATCAAAACCCTTTTTTAACAAAACCTTTTTTTAAAATCAAAACCCTTTTTTTATTTATTATTAAAACCTTTTTTTAGTAAGACCTTTTTTAAAAACTGAAAAGCCTTTTTGTTCCGAAGAAAAAAAAACCTTTTTGTTCCCAAAAACCTTTTCCCAAAAAATTGAAAAGCCTTTTTTTTGAGATGAAAAACCTTTTTTGTTCTAAAAAAAACTGAAAAGACTTTTCCCCCCAAAACTTTTTTTTTTTTATAATTTAAACTTAATTTTTTTTTATAATTTTAACTTAAATATTTTTTATTAAAAAAATTAAAACCTTTTTTTTATAATTAAAATATTAAAAAATTAAAACCTTTTCGTAAGGAACTCCTGATATTTGATGTTTGTCGTGTCATTTTATGTACCCTTTTATTACTTTTCTTTCTTTTGGCATTTCATGTGCATGCTCGAGGTTGAGATGTACTTGTGGTGGCCACAGCCCCACACTATTTTCCTCCCTCACTTCATTCTAAGTGTCATTACATATTTTCATATTCTTCATGTTTTCAAAAATGTTTCTTTGTTTCTTTATACCCTCTGCCTTTATTACTTTTCTTATTTCTATACCTTAATTATTCCTCCATATAATGATTTGTCATATTTTCACATTTTTTACAGTTTTATCCTTCCGAAGGATTAGGTCCAGCCTTTTGGCCGCCGAGTCAATAGCCTTACCCCTTTAATGGATCAAACCCTGTTTAGCCTAGGTGTCCCGCCGTGGGCAAAATTGCTTTTATCCTAGTGTTAGGCCAAAAGAGTCGCCGCACTCTGTTTTAAGGTTTTCCGCCGTGGAATCCCTAATTTAACCCTATTTTAATTTTAATTAACATTTTTTTTAATATAGAGATTGGAGTCTCTGAACAAACCTTGGCCACAGTCCAGACGTTTCTAACCTCCCTTTTGAGGGGAACTACAGTTACTCTGATTCCATTCCCGTAAGGATATGTAGGCACAAGATGCGATGTCTTGCCGAGTAAACTTAGAATTAACCCCTAGGTCCTTTTTTAATTTTCAATCCTTTGTATATACCCTAAAGCAAAATAATTAATGAAATAAATAAAAAAAAATAAACAAAAGGTTCCCGTAGAGTACTACGGAAGTTTAGGGTGCTAATACCTTCCCTAAATTTAACCAACCCCCGAACCTTAGATCTCTCCCTTTTAGGTTTTTCCTTTCTTTAACCTTTCCTTCGGATAAATCAAAGACCGGTTGTAAATGAATTAAGATTCAAGTTAATCAATAGCTTGACATCCAAATTTCACCGCAACAGAAAATGGCGACTTCACTGGGGAACCCTAACTTTTGAGGGTTATCCCCATTTTGTTTATTTTTCTTTATATATTTGTTTTATTATATATTTTGCTCACTTGTATGTATATATTGGGGTACCTTACTTGGAGTTACTGTGTTGTGAGATAAGTCCTACACCCAGACTTGAGCGACCTTATGATAGGATGGCTGATATATTCGACGAGGCTTATAGGGAGTGAGTCCCGACTAAGCTAAATCGAGAATCACCGCTCAGTTGAGACACTTTCGAAAATGGTTCGGTTGATCGAGTGTAGTCGTGAAAACTTTTACCGTGATCGATTGGAGTCTGTGATACTGGGAACCGTAGTACCTTTACACCATCTTGGCCTTATCTAGGACGTAGTGCGGGAACTATGTGGGAGTAGTCCTACAATGGTTGCTACACGATACTACACTCGAACGAGGTTCTCTTGAGAATATTATCGACCCTTGAGTCAGTCGAGAAGTTGATAATATCCAAAAGATGGGCTGATGACTTTAGGCACTTTTTAGAACCCTTGTTCTGCAGGTACAATTAATCTATAGTACACACCACTTTGGGAAGGGTAGACCTTGACTCCATTCATTGTTCCTCTAAAATTAGGACCTTTGTTTGCTTATGTGCGTTTGTGCTTTGCATCCATAAAGCATCATATCATTTCTAGTTTCAAGGAATTCAAAAGTCCTTTGCAAATTCAAGAAGTCCTACATTTTAAAGTCTAACAGCTTTTCTCGCTTTCCTAAAAGGGAATGTTTGCAATCGACCGTTGAAATTCTTGAGACCATTGCATGGCATTAGCATCACATTTTTGCATTGCATTTATCCCCCAGTTTCTCCTTCTTGGTCCTATCGTCTTCTAGTGTACCTTTGAGTCATCAAGCTGATTCCTCGACACAGATATCAGACCAGAAACGGAACAGGAGTCACTTTGATCTTATTCCCATGACTTACACAGAGTTGTATCCTGACTTAGTTCGACAAGGGATAATCACTACAAAGGCTTTACCACCTCCTCTTAATCCTCCAGTTGGATTTAGGGCTGATCTAAAGTGTGCTTTTCATGAGGGTGCCTTAGGCCACGACTTGGAGCATTGTTTTGCATTGAAGGCTAGAGTATGTGAATTGGTTAGAACTGGAATACTTGATTTTACGGATAGTCGTCCGAGCGTCCAGACAGATCCCTTGCCAACACATCAGAATTGAAGCTTTGTCATTGGGCCTTTTTTTTCTCGTTGTTTGCATTTTCCTTATTTTGTTTAAGTTGTTTGCTTTCAATTATGTTTGTACTTTCATTAATGAAATAAGCATTGCGACTTTTGATTCAATTCATTTCCGTCCATTTATTTGCATCTTTATGCTTTATTTTTCAAATGTTTACTTCTTGTCCAAAATTTTGATATGCTAAGATCGGAGGGAGGATGACGAAAATGTTATACCCATAACTGCTGTCAGTATGCTTTCAATTAAACCTTGTTGACGATGTAAGGCATTGTTTCAATTCCCAAACACTAGAGAAATAAGGAAGTTAATCCCTCGTCCCCCACTTCGAGCCTAGAAGTTGGAGTTTCTTTCGTTACAAAAAACCCACAATTTAAACCTTGGGATGGGTAGTTCTCAGTTAAATTGGTTGTGTGTTCATACGATACACCTTTCATTAACAAATTTTCCTTCGCACACGTCAAACAAGTGTCGAAGATGTTTTCTAATCAAAAGGTCGATGATGGTTCACCGTAATCATTAAAATCAAACAGTCACTTTCCTTCACACAAAAAAATAATATAAAAAAAGCAAAAGAAGCCCGCTAAGTCAAAACCTATGAAGGAGACTTAGGCAAAACTGGGGCATCCCGCTGACTGTAAACTCTAAAATAAACAGTTCAGGCAAAATTTAGGGATAATACAAAGAGATTTTTAAATCCTTATCTTGAAAATCCTCAATGTCAAAACAATCAAATGTTATAGGGGAGTAGTGGCTGCCTTTTCATAGGTCCCTTTGACTTCTGAGTCATCATTGCTACGATCAATGAAATCCCTAACTTATGGGAACCTGAATGCATAGTATGAGTTAACTGAACATAGGACTGAAGATCATCACGTAGATTGGGTGGGTACAAATAAATTTTGAGCCTTTATCTTTTGTTTCATAAACCGTGAACCAGGCCACATTACAACCCTCAAAAGACCTAATTGAAGCAAGGTTATTTTGAAAGTATACTACAGCAAGGTTGCGTAACCTGACTCCAAAAGATCCTTGCGAATCATTTATTTTGGCAATACACCTTTATTTTAAACTTTGAGTGTCTTGAACCGCCTTGTTCTGACTAACGACTCATGTATTTTCCATCTTTCAAAAATAATTTTTCAAAAATCGCATGAACTTTGCATTACCATGTTTGTATGAATATTTTTGTTTGCAAACTGGCTTTCCTCTAAGGAATTTTCAAACAATGAGAAACTTGGTCAAGTGATCTTATCAGGGGCAAGCTCCTTTTACATCCTGTCAAAGAATCAATTCAAGATTTGTTCAAGGAAATATCTTCTCAAATTTGGTTTATCCAGAGAATTGTTCAAGACTCAGACTGGGGCAAGCCCTCCGAGGATACAACAAAACAGTCGATTCCACGAATCAGACAGCTGAAGCAATTATCAATTCATTTGACCTGGGGCAGTTTACTTGCATAATCCCCAAGCAGTTATTCATCATTCCTACAGTGACTATCAACTTGATACAGTTTAACAGAATGACAGTGATCTCCGTGTTGAGGAATCAGTCCTCCAGTTTTGTCATCTCACAGAAAGAGTCGAGTCTTGTCGTCGACGTCTGCATTTGCATTTGATCATATGTCATAGCATAATTCCTATACATGTGCACATCTTGGGTGCTTTACTCCCCATTTACATTTTTATCTTGGGTGCTTTAGTCCCCATTTACATTTCTATCCTGGGTGCTTTACTCCCCATTTACATTTCTATCTTGGGTGCTTTACTCCCCATTTACATTTTTATCTTGGGTGCTTTACTCCCCATTTACATTTTTATCTTGGGTGCTTTACTCCCCATTTACATTTCTATCTTGGGTGCTTTACTCCCCATTTACATTTTTATCTTGGGTGCTTTACTCCCCATTTACATTTTTATCTTGGGTGTTTTACTCCCCATTTACATTTCTATCCTGGGTGCTTTACTCCCCATTTACATGTCTATCTTGGGTGCTTTACTCCCCACTTACCTTCTATCCTTGGGTGTTTTATCCCCCATGTACCTTTATCCCGGGTGTTTTATTCCCCGTTTACCAGATATTCCTGGGTTTACCTAACGTCATGGTGTTTTACCCCCATTTGCTTTTTTTTCTCCCTGAGGTCGTGTTTTACTCGCGTCTTACCTTGTGGGCAAAATTTATTTACTTGGCATCATGGGTGTTTTATCCCCATTTGCGTTTTTCTCCTGAGCTCGTGTTTTACCCGCGTCTTACCTTGCGGACAATTTCTAATTTACTTGGCACCTGTCAACAATTCTGTGTCGTGTCTATCCGATGTTCTTCCAGATATGACATGTCTTCTTCCCTAGTGCAATTCCTCGATGGGTCGTCCCCTGTGACGTTGTTTCGTCTGTATCCGTGCATTTGTCATTTTCATCATACGCATCATATCAGATTCATATCATATTTAGCATTATAGTTCGTTTTGTTTTGTCCATATCATTGCATAGCACTGCGTCTAAAGGCAAAATTTTCGGTTATCTGTATTTAAATCCCTCCACCATGATTTCTCGAGTCTCCGTTGCTCAAATCACCCAGTGAAGTTATTTAAATAGGGGCAACTGTAATACCCCAAATTTTGCCCTAAGATTTGTCGTCGCATTTCATTGCATTTAATCAACTACTAACAAATTTGTGTAGTCGTTTGACTTTTTGCAGGTAAATATCATATGGCATGTATTTTTTTCTAAAAAGTAAAAATGACACAATTGGCAAGAGGACATGTGTAAGAAGTTGTGAGTGTGAGAGGTTGAGAGTTCGAATCTCACCTTTGTCACTTTTTTGTTTTTTATTATTTTTACTCTAAATTTTTCTATCTTTCATTAAAAAAATAACAAAAATAGTTTTTTATTATTATTTAATTATTATTTTCGTATTTTAATTAAATCATTTTTTAAAATATTATTTTTTTCACCTTTTTCTAAATTATTCATAAAAATATCCAAAAAATCATAAAATAAAAAATATTGGAAAAAATTTTGTTCTTTTTATAATATTTTTGATTTTAGGAATCAATAGGATTATTAGTTTTTATTTTAAGTTTATTTTAATTATTTTGAATTATTTAAATTTTATTTTTTCTTAACTAGTTATTTAGTTTGGGCTTTAAAATGGGCTTTAGGGACATTATTGACAATTTGGTGTTAACCCTAATTTGTTCCCTATATATACATGTGTTGCCTTGTTGAAAAAGGGGGTCAGAAGGTTTTCTTCAGAAAAGAGGAGAGAGAAAGGGAGAAACAAAGGAGATCCCCAGAGAAGAAAGGCGGTCGTTCCCACAACTCGTCAGAAGGATTAGAGCTCTCCAGTGTTCCCTTATTCAAACCTTTTTCACATTTACCGAAGCAAACATCTGCTTCGTAGGTTAAATTACTAAACCTTTTGCCTTTTCATGTTTATGTGCATATTTTGCCATGTTAATATGTTTAGGTCCGTTAAATTACTAAACCTTTTGCTTTTTCATATTTATGTGCATATTTTGCCATGTTAATCTCCATGTGTATTTAGGTCCGTAGATTTTAATATCAAAACCCTTTTTTAACAAAACCTTTTTTTAAAATCAAAACCCTTTTTTTATTTATTATTAAAACCTTTTTTAGTAAGACCTTTTTTAAAATCTGAAAAGCCTTTTTGTTCCGAAGAAAAAAAAACCTTTTTGTTCCCAAAAACCTTTTCCAAAAAAAAACTGAAAAGCCTTTTCCCAAAAAACTGAAAAGCCTTTTTTTTGGGATGAAAAACCTTTTTTGTTCTAAAAAAAACTGAAAAGACTTTTCCCCCCAAAACTTTTTTTTTTTATAATTTAAACTTAATTTTTTTTATAATTTTAACTTAAATATTTTTTATTAAAAAAATTAAAACCCTTTTTTTTATAATTAAAATATTAAAAAATTAAAACCTTTTCGTAAGGAACTCCTGATGTTTGATGTTTGTCGTGTCATTTTATGTACCCTTTTATTACTTTTCTTTCTTTTGGCATTTTATGTGCATGCTCGAGGTTGAGATGTGCTTGTGGTGGCCACAACCCCACACTATTTTCCTCCCTCACTTCATTCTAAGTGTCATTACATATTTTCATATTCTTCATGTTTTCAAAAATGTTTCTTTGTTTCTTTATACCCTCTGCCTTTATTACTTTTCTTATTTCTGTACCTTAATTATTCCTCCATATAATGATTTGTCATATTTTCACATTTTTTACAGTTTTATCCTTCCGAAGGATTAGGTCCAGCCTTTTGGCCGCCGAGTCAATAGCCTTACCCCTTTAATGGATCAAACCCTGTTTAGCCTAGGTGTCCCGCCGTGGGCAAAATTGCTTTTATCCTAGTGTTAGGCCAAAAGAGTCGTCGTACTCTGTTTTAAGGTTTTTCGCCGTGGAATCCCTAATTTAACCCTATTTTAATTTTAATTAACATTTTTTTTAATATAGAGATTGGAGTCTCTGAACAAACCTTGGCCACAGTCAAGACGTTTCTAACCTCCCTTTTGAGGGGAACTACAGTTACTCTGATTCCATTCCCGTAAGGATATGTAGGCACAAGATGCGATGTCTTGCCGAGTAAACTTAGAATTAACCCCTAGGTCTTTTTTTAATTTTCAATCCTTTGTATATACCCTAAAGTAAAGTAATTAATGAAATAAATAAAAAAAAAATAAACAAAAGGTTCCCGTAGAGTACTACGGAAGTTTAGGGTGCTAATACCTTCCCTAAATTTAACCAACCCCCGAACCTTAGATCTCTCCCTTTTAGGTTTTTCCTTTCTTTAACCTTTCCTTCGGATAAATCAAAGACCGGTTGTAAATGAATTAAGATTCAAGTTAATCAATAGCTTGACATCCAAATTTCACCGCAACAGTGCCCTTTCTTATTTCACAAGGAATAGATATTAGGCCCAACTTTACAGTGGTATTAGGACTAGCAATTGTAGATTTTATACTCCTGCGAGGTACCTGTTTAACTCAAATATCAAGTTACTCGCTGCCATATAGGTGTGGAATCCTCATTCATGAAGAGATTCAAAACTCAAACAAACTCAAACCTTGAAACTATTGGATCTGCCATTTTAATTTGCAACATTAAAATGTTCACTCATTATATTTATTTTACAAACAATTCATTTTTTTAATTGATAAAATAACTAACATGGCTTAGGCCCCCTCCCGATAGTGTTATATATTCCAAGTCATAGAAAACAACAACAATCTGTGATATTTGTTCTTGATCCCTCCTAAAATAGTAGAATCAAAGAAAATAAAACTATCCATAATACAACCAAACAGAGGCACCCTGAAAAATCCATCCAATCTGTTCTTGTTCATTACAAATAGATCTTGAGCAACTTGATCTTCAACATAAAGAGAAAATGTTGGTAGAAGCAAACGAATCTTTGACCATGAAGCTGGACCAAAATCATTTCTGAAATGTATTTAAATTTTAGTTGTAAAACCATATTTTCTCTTCCTTTTCAAGTTATAAATAACTTCATAACCTTGCATTGCATCTAAAATGGGACCAACAATATCTGGGTTAATAGAGTAAAAACTAACCATTCCTCATACATATAGTAGTTGTTAGTGTTGGTGCATAAAGTTAAAAGAGATGAGTAGAATAAGAGAATATATTTCTACTCTGCAAATGACGGCTAGAAAAGTTGCAAGGAAGAATAATAAATGACATCTACCACTAGTCTATTTATGCACAGAAAACGAGGGTCACATAGGCAACATACTAAAGTACTAAAATACCCTCTAATAAACTTAGTCTCCAAGTAATAGTAAAATATAAATTATTTCTAAAATCATCCCTTAATTTATATTTACTCAAAACTAACAACACCAATTCCATCTCTTAAGCAAAGAAATTGGTCGGTCTTGATAGCCTTCATCAGAACATCTGCCAACTGCTTTTGGGCGCTACAGTGCACAACTTCTAGCACTCCATTCTGAACCTGATTTTTCAGAAAGTGATACTTAGTCTCAATATGCTTACTTCTCCCATGCAGCACTGGGTTTCTGACAAGATTGATTACATACTTGTTATCAATCATCAACTTCAGAGGCTTGTTAACTTTGATCTTCAGATCCTGCAGTAAGTTCAGAGTCCACACAACTTAACATGCATTCACAACGCCTGCGATATATTCAACTTCACAAGTTGACAGTGCAAAATAGGTTGTTTCTTTTGGAACACCAAGAAATAGGACCTCCCAGAAACTTAAACAAAAACCCAAAAGTACTTTTTCTGTCAACTCTGTCTCCACACCAATTAAAATCTGAATAACTTAGAATTTTTGATTTAATCTTTCTTCCAAAAGGGAATAACACTCCATACTTCAGAGTTACCTTGATATACCTCAAAATTCTGATAACAGCTTGGTAATGGGACCACTTAGGTTTACTCATGAACCTGAAGCTAGTGGTATTATACCTGAGTAAATATCACATTCAAAGATATAACAGAGTCGTCACTAAACTTTATTTAGTCCCAAAGGACAGAGAAAATATCGATAAAACTCAAAGGAAAGAGAAACAGATAAGTGGGTCGGTTATGCGAAAGGAAGGTACTAGCACCTTATGCATCCTTCATACTCGGCGGGAACCATTTCGCTTGCTTATAGGCTTGGATGAATTATCCATCTAAAGGCTTCTGCTAAAAGGAAAAGGGGAAAGAAAAGATATATAGATATATAGATAGATAGATAGATAGATAGATAGATAGATAGATAGATAGATAGATAGATAGATAGAGAGATAGAAAGTGCTCGTGGAGGATTGGGGATCTTGTGCCTACGTATCCTCATAGTGCAATAAGGAATTCAGAGCTCTGTAGTTCATGGAACCAAGGAAAGAGAGAGAAGATGGAAGAAGGTGGCTCGCCAAGATTTCAGAGCCTACGTAGTTCGGGGAAACAAGAAAGAAAAAGAAAAAGAAACGAAGACGGTGTCAAAACCAATAGTGTAAGGAGAAAGCAAGACCCTGTTGGGATGTAAGAGAATGGTGTCAAAACCAAGAAAGAAAGGTAAAGGAAAACTCTGTTGTGGAATACAGAAGAGTGGTGATAACTCCACTGGGGATAAAATAAAAGAATGGTGTCGAAACTAAGAGAATAAAGGGATAAAGGATAAGAATCAAGGTAAAGATAAGATCCATATCAGACTCGGTGCATTAACTGACAGGTAGTGATTAACCAAAAAAAAAAAATAAGAGCAAAACTCTACGGGGAAAGAAAAAGGTTGGTGTCAACAGACAGACTACAATGAACCAGAAGGAGAGTATTGAACCAAGGGAAGGTGTTTGACTCTCTGGAGAACTTGGCGCATTAACTGATAAACAGTGGTTAACTGAAGAGAGAAAGAAGTTAGTTTTAACCAAAGGATGGTGATCAACCAGAAGAGCGAGTGTGAAACCAAGCGAAGGTTGTTACCCAAAGGATGGGTGTGAAACCAAGCGATGGTTGTGACCCAAAGGATGATACATTGACTGAACAAGAAGTACTTGATCGAAGGAAAAGGTATTTGAACCAAACAAAGTTGCTAACCCAAAGGTGCGAGTGTTTGAACCTAAGAGAGGTTTCCAACTACAGGGGATTCGGTGTTTAACAGATAGAATGCGATTAACTGAAAAGAATGAATGATTAACCAAGAGAAAATGATTAACTCAAACGAAACTCAGTATGTTAACATATGGATTGTGATTAACTGAGAAATGGTATTAACTAAGACAAATAAGTGATTAACCAAGAGAAGGTGATTAACCCAAAGAAAGGTTGGTTTTAACAAGCGGACTGTGATTAACTAAAGAATGAGTGATTAACTGGGAGAAGGTGATTAACCCAAAGGGAACTCAACATGTAAACAGACAGGTTGTGGTTAACTGAGAGGAAGAGCAAATTGGTGTTTTAACTGACAGACAATGATTAACCAAACGAAAAGGAGAGAGAACCAAGAGAAGGTTGCAAACTCCGCTAAGGACTTGGTATTTAACAGCCAAACTGTGTTTAACCAAAGAAAAAGGATTACGACTTTGCTGGGGAAGAAGAGAATTTGGCTTTAACCAAGGAACGATAGACTAGCCAAAGAAAGGGGTGATTACAACTCTTATGGGAAATCAAAGAATATATTGACCAAAAGCCAAAGGATTTGAATCGAAAGGAGGAAGTTAATCCAAGAGAAAAATTATTAAGGTATAAGTGATCAAGGATCAACTTGACAAGGAATCGAAATACACCACAGTAAGGAGATATAGACGACTATTCTAGGCACATGGTCATTCATACCTTACCTAAAATAATCAGAATGAGTGTAGGAATTCTCCATTCTCATTCCTTCTCAAGCAACAAAGTATAATGCATAAAATGAAACCGATAAAGTAACAACGCAAACTTGTACATCGCTCCAATGTGTTACAGATCTTCGACTCAGCGGGGGATCGAGAGAACAAGGCTCTAAAATATCCTAAAGAGAAGAAAAAGGGAAGATCAACTAATCGAAACAAGGTTTCTATCAATTAATCAAAAGGGAGTGAACAAGCCAATAAAATTTCAAGCGAGTCGAAAGATCGTCAAAGCAAATGTGTAGATTATTGATTATACAAAATTAAGTTCATTCAAAGAAAAACAAACTTAATGCAATCAAAAAGAAATTGCAAGGTAGCAAAAGCATCAATTAGCATGCATCACTAATCATGTTATCATGTAGACAAAAGAGTGCAAGAATGATCATGATCATACATGTATAAAAAATGAAAATAATCAAGAATTGACAAATCACATTCAAAGTTTGCATACATGCTTCAAAAAGAGGTTAAGCATCTCATAAAACACCCCTAAATATCAAGCATATCAAGCAAAGAGAATTGAGAAGAATGAGAGAGTGAAGAGTGAAGAATTGAAGCTCAAGAGTGAAAAATGAGAGAATGATCAAGGTCCCTTGTGAAATGATGAATATTTGTTTATATAGAGTGGAGGTTTGGAGTTTCTAGGTTTGGAATGTGCTTTGGAACTAGCCTTGGAGTTAGTTGCACTAACTCACCGAGTCAGAAGTTGACTCGGTTAGTTAGTTAGTTAACTCGGTAGCAATCCCAATGCAAGTCCAAATCAAATGGTCCACATGCATGGGAGTGAAGTTACATGCTGGTCTTTATTCAAAGTGATGTATTGGAATAAATGCTTTGGAATGTCTTGAAAGGTTTTGAATTGTCTAGAATGTTCCACACAATGCTAAAACCAAGTAGATTCCAAGAGCATAGGGATTGAAAAGTTGTTGTCATGAAAATGTAGCAAAATTTGTCTTTTTACAAGGGTCAATCGAGTGAAAATGGGTTAATCGATTAACCAAGCCAAAATTTACCCAATTTGCTTGAAAAATGGTGCTATAGCCACAGTTCCGATTTTTGACTTTTTGCTTTGATGAGTAGGAATAAAAACCCTTGTCTTTTTTTCTTGTGTTGATGATATGATGTCTTCGCAAAGATGTGATTAAATCGAGCTTCGAAAAACTGAATATTCCTGCAACAAAAACCATAGAAAAAAAATGAGAATGTGTATGCCAGCGATGCAAATGCACATGCTTATGAAAAAGACAAAAGGGGAGGTCAAATTTCGGGTTATGATAGAACCTACTAACCATTCCAACTGCATAACAGATATCAGGTCTGATATTACACAGATACCTCAGAGAACCAACCAACTATTTGAAGGTTGTAGCATCCACATCCTTACCATCAGAATCAGAACCCAGTTTCGAATTTGTATGTTGAACACAAACACCATACTCCATCTCACATTTCTGAAACCCCTGCTCCTTGAAAAATGAATCAATCTTCAAATTCTAGGCTCTGGGCGCTTCTTTCAATCCATACAAAGATTTATGTAATTTGTACACCATCCCTTCCTGATTCTTTTTAATAAATCCAAGAGATCTGACACATATACCTCTTCTTGTAATTGACCATTTGGAAATGCAGATTTCACACCTAAATGAATCAGAGGTCAATTTCTATTAGCAGTTATTGCAATCACCAGTCTGATTGTTTCATGTCTCACTACATGTGCAAACACTTCAGAATAATCTAGCCCAGGTTTCTATAGAAATCCTCTTGCTACTAACCTCGCTTTGTGTTTGCCAATTGATCCATCGGGCTTTAGCTTCTGATTGAAAATCCATCTGACGCTTATGGATTTCTTGTCCTTTGGAAGTTCTGTCAGCTTCCAAGTCTTATTACTCTATATGGCATCAAGTTCTTCTTTCATGGCCTTCAGCCAGACTTTCTGCTCAAGAGCCTCTTCCGTGCTTACGGGTTCAGAGTCTACTAACATGGCACACTGAATAACTTCTCCTGCAGAATCTACTTAGGTTTCTTGTAGAAGGTCAAACTCTATAAATATTCTTGGAATGTTTTTGATTCTCTGTGGCCTCTGACCTCGTTCAGAATCTCCTTTGGATGCTTGAACTCCAGATGTTCTATCTTTAGAAGCTCTTGCTTCAGAATTTTTACCCCTTCCAGAACCTTGACCACCTTCAGAGTCTGGAATATTCCTAGAATCTGAATCATCACTAGAATCTGAATCACCACCAGAATCTAGATCATAGTCATCTTCACCTTTTGAGTATCCTTCAGAGTCAGAATCACCATCAGAGTCTACTCCAACTTCAAAATCTTCTCCAATTTCTGACTCATCTTCAGAAACTTCTAATTCTGAACTTTCTTCAGAAGTTCTCACATCAGAGTTCGATTGAGACTTGTTCCAATCCCAAGTTTCTAATTCCTTTACAATAACGTCTCTGCTGAATTCAACTTTATTAGTTTCTAGACAATAGAGCTTGTATGCACCCGTACTGTGGTACCCCACTAGTAACATTACTTTGCTTCTATCATCCAACTTATGTCTTCTGGCTTCTGGAACATGTTTGTAACATACATAACAAAATACCTTCATATTGCTAACACTTTGCTTATCTCCAATCCACTTCTGAATAGGAACTATTTCCTTCAGCTTCTTCGTTGGACATTTGTTGAACACATATGATGCGGAGGCAACAATTTCTCCCCATAAGGTATGAGGAAGCTTCTTCTTCTTTAGCATGCTTCTCGTCATATCAAGCAAAGTACGATTTCTTCTCTCAGCAAGACCATTGTGTTGGGGAGTATAAGGAGCAGTAACCTCATGCTCAATTCCATTCTCCTCACAGAACTTTCTGAACTTAGTGGAGTTATACTCACCTTCACCATCGATTCTGAGAATCTTCAGAGTCTGACCACTCTGATTCTCAGCCGTCATTCTGAACTTCTTGAATTCAGCAAACACCTCATGTTTGAACTTTATAAGGGATACCCATGTCGTTCTTGTGAATTCATCAACAAATGACACAAAGTATTTATTCCCTCCAATCGATGCTATTGGAAATGGACCACACACATCAGAATGCACTACTCCCAAGGCATGCTTTGCTGTTGGAGCTACTTTTGACGCAAAAGGAAATCTTGGTTGCTTTCCTTCCATGCACACTTTGCATGACTTCTCAGGCTTCTTAATTGTAGGAATTCCATGTACTAGCTTCTTCGAATTCATATGCCATAAGCTTCAGAAATTCAATTGATCAATCTTCTGTGCCACAACTCACTTTGTTAAAAGAGATGAATAGAATGAGAGAATATATTTCTACTCTGCAAATGGCGGCTACAAAAATTGTAAGGAAGAATAATAAATGACATCTACCACTAGTCTATTTACACACAGAACATTAGGGCCACATAGGCAACATACTAAAGTACTAAAATACCCTATTATAAACTTAGTCTCCAAGTAATAGTAAAATATAAATTATTTCTAACAATTAGTTTGGTGAGATTGTTGTAAAGTTAATTTTAAATGAGGCATATCTTTTGAATCTTTTAATTAATTATTATTCATCAAGGCCATTTTTTTCAAAGAGGTTGATATCTCCTCTCCTTCAATCCACTTAGCAGTAGCAAAAGCACAAATATGTGACTTACAAAAGCATAGTTAAAATCATGTTAAAACTCATATTGACAATTAATTTTGAAATATACCGAACACTTATAGATAGAATGGCAAGAAACTGAGATATAATTGAAATCAACTATCTGGTGTCTGTTATATGTATTACATCAGGCACATGGCATGCTTGTCGAGTAACTACATTTTCTATAAATATGGTTCCACCAATGTGCAGTGTTCTGATGGAATCAAAATAAAATAGAGTCCCACATTGAATAATTAGTACCATTATGGATGGTTTATATATTATTGAGGTAGACTTTTGATTTGTCAAATTCAACAGATTCAAAATTCAAACAAATTCAAACCTTGAAACTATTGGATTTGGACTTGGACTTTTGATTTGCATCACTAAAAGTTCATTATTTACAATCAATTCATTATTTTTAACCAATTACTTTTCTCTTCCAAACAACTATATTTTTATAAATAAAATTACATTTTAATATGATTTATACTTTTTTTCTATTTTTATTACAGTTTTTACTTAAATCTATTAGAAGCCGTAATTCGATGTTCTAATTAAAAGCTAGTGTTTAACTGTGTTGAAGCAACTAGTTGAAGTTCAGGAGTCAGTAGTATTCAACAGGGTCGAATATAGCATATAGTAGTGTCAAAATATAACTTATAATTTTGTATGTTATATTTTGTACGTTTTGGACTTGAGTCGGTTTGTATAGATTGGGCCTGTATTTGCGTTGCATATATAAAAGGTTTTGTATGATGTAAGCATAGAACTTTTTCACTTGTTGCTCGTCTTGAATCCATAAGATTGCTTCTAGAAGTGACACGCATGCTAAAGTTCAAGTTATTTCAAATGGATGTGAAAAGTGCCTTCTTAAATGGGTACTTAAATGAAGAAGTTTATGTCGAACAATCCAAGTGGTTCTTAGATCCTAGTTTTCCAAATCATGTTTAAAAATTAAGGAAAGCTCTTTATGGATTGAAACAAGCACCTAGGATTTAGTATGAAAGATTAACTAAGTTTCTTGTCTATAATGGCTACAGAAAGGGAGGAATAGACAATACCTTATTTGTTAAAAAAGAGCATGGTGAACTCATGATAGCTCAAATATATATTGATGACATTATGTATGGAGGGATGTTAAACCAGATGGTCCAACATTTTGTCAAGCAAATGCAATCTGAATTTGAGATGAGCCTTATTGGCGAACTAACTTATTTTCTTGGTCTTCAAGTTAAACAAATGAATGATACTATATTCATTTTTCAAATCAAGTATTCTAGGAATATAGTAAAGAAGTTTGGCCTAGAAAATGCTAGTCAGAAAAGGACACCTGCTGCAATGCACTTGAAATTAACTAAGGATGAAATAGGTTTGACGTGGATCAAAGTTTACGCAGGAGTATGATTAGTAGTACGTTTTATCTTACAGCTAACATACCAGACATCACTTTTTCTATAAGAGTCTGTGCTACATATCAGGCTGAGCTTAAAATGAGTCACATTACTCAAGTGTTGAGTATCTTTACTATTTTAATGTGTTTTGATATTTAAGTTTGTTTTTACCTTTATTTTATTTTCGCAGCTTATTTTCAGCTTTAGCGGTTATTTGATATCTGTCCACTGTATGAATCATAACTGGAGCTGCGAGAATTGGATTTGCGCGTTCTAATAGGATTTGGAAAGTTAAGACAGAGAGCTACAATTTTTATGTTTTAGGAAGAGGATGATTCAGAGTGTAGCAGGTCCAAATAATTCATTGAAGTCAGGACCCAAAATTAGCCGTTTTAAATATTTAGTTTTGGGTCGGGTTTTCTTTTTTTTTTTCTCTTCTTTTTTTTTAATGTTTTTCGACCCAGTTGGGTTAAAACCAGAAGTGTTGATGATTTCTTATACCTAGAATTCGTACTACTGTCACTTTACCTTTTTTTCCACAAATTTACTTTGCTTTTTACGATTGTAATGGAGAACTACTTACGAGTTCCATCACATTGAGGTTATTCTAATAACCATTTAATTCGATTTCTGTTCAATTCTTTTCTATGAAGTCATTTTCTTAGTTTGATTGCAATAGTTTGCTTAATTTGATTGTGTTCATAGAATAGAATTGATTAAATTCGATTGTATGCATGTTCCTAAATTTAATTGCGTGTTATCGTTTGCTTAATTCGTTAACTCGTCATATTCTTGACCATTTTCTTAATTCGGTAAACAGGAACATAATTCATTTGATTTTGATAAGCGCTTGTCTAATTAATATCATAATCAAATAGGATTGAAGCCACTTAGGGATTAATATTATAATAGCCGATAATAAGTCGGAACCCGAATTAGTAGGATTAGTCGTTTTAGATTATCTGATAATCACTTTTTTTTAATCATTTTTTTCTCTTATTTTATAAATCAAAACTTAAAACCCCCCATAAAACGTTTCTTTAGTTGGTTAAAATAATACAAGAATCCTTGTGAGAATGATACTCGAGTTATCGTTACTGCTAACTATTTTCTTAAAATTACTCCTTTTTGATCTGTGCGCGACAACGAATCAAATTGGCGCCGTTGCTGGGGATTCTTGTTAATTTTATCCAATTTTAGAATTTTAGTTTTAGAGTTTTTTTGTTTTTTGTTTTTTGTTTTAGTGTGTTAATTTTCAGGGTTGCAGAATAGGGGTAAGCGTTTCAGTCTATCAAGTAAGTTGGAAGCTACTGCTTTGATTTGCTCCAAATTTTTTTCCAAAAAATCTGAAAAAATCGATGAACAATACACCTTTAGAATAAAATTCTAAAAGATTTTGACCCTGAAAACTGCAAATTCCTTATTTTTCTATTTTATTTGATTTAATTTCTATTTTCATATTTTCAAAAAAATCCAAAATTTTTTATAGAGATTTATTTTGATTTGATTTGTTTTTTAGTTATATTTTCATAATTTTTATATTTTATTTTATCCGCGTTTCTATTTTTCTATTCTTTTTCTTAATAGAGACATTGTTGGTATTTTTCTAATTGTTGCTGCATTGCTGAATTAGTTATGTGTTTTCTTTTTCTTTGTTGATTTTTTTTCTCCTATTAAATTTAATATGCCTGACCAAATAACTCTTAGAGAACTTGTTGCACATGATATGAATTATAATGCTTTATGTATGGAATATCCTGCTACTGTACCTTTCAAATAGAATTCTGGTTTAATACACTTGTTGCCAATGTTTAATGGACTTGCAGGTGAAGGACCGAATAAGCATATGAAGGAATTCCAAATTGTGTGCTCTACACCTTCTAAACCTTCACTAGAAGACCTTGTCAAGCAAATGACTATAAATGATCTTCAGTTTCAGCAACGAACAAATTCCAGTATTTAAGCTTTGCAGACTTAGATTGGACAACTTGCCACTGTAGTGAATGCCATGCAGCAAGCTCAAGAATCAAACCAACTACCTGCCCAAATAGTAGTGAATCCAAAAGAGTTATTGTCTGATTTAGTTGATGATATTTATCCTGAGTTATTATCTGATTTTCCATCTTTATTAGATTATGATGATACTTACTCTTGCGATTTATGTACTGATCGCGACTTTCTATGTCTAATACAACTAACTGCAAGTGCACAGTCTATCGCGTAGTAATAAAAGATATCGATCCCACAGGGACTCGTAATCAAACTAGTGTTCTCGGGAGTTACTATGTTTAGCTAGGTAGAATATGTTTTAAGGGAATAAGGTTGTCACTAAAAGGGGAAACTAAGATTACTATTTAGATTTTAATTAATTGAATCGATATGTAGTAATTGTGTTCTTCAGGGATTTGATAAGTTACTGGTTTATGAAATAGTTTTCGCAGTTCATTTAAGCAGAAAGTGGAGATTTGAAGACTCTCGTCTCACGATGGTTATTGACGCTAATCATAATCCTAAGGGCCTAACGTACACTTTCGTGTTCCGTTCGGGGTTAAAATTACTTTTTGGAAATCTCTAAGTTCTAATTCGTTTTAAAGTGCTTTCGCTGTTATTAAAACAAATGCCTAGTGTTTACTATCTGACCTTACCGCAGCTTTCGCTTGTTGGTTCGTATCTTAATTAATTTCCCACTTTCGTGGCAAAACTACTTTAAAACAAGTTCTCGCTTTCGCGACGAAGTTTATTTCGTAAATCAATTTTTAAACACTTAGACCATAAGTTATTTTTGTGAAAAGAAAGTTTTCAAACAAGAGTTATCAAATCCCATTCGAATTATTACTACATATCGATTACCTAAGTCTAGCTAGACATGGAATTTGGAAAAGCAAAACATAAATAATAATAATAAATAATAAATTGCATTATGATAAAATAAGAGTCGATCAAAATGAAAACCTGTAAATAATGCCAATTGGCCTTTGGGCAGATCCTCCACAGATATTGGCAGGATTCTGTCTTTAGTTCCAATTTGATCGTACAGTGCGGTAACAATTACAGAAGAGCGGAAATGGGAATGAGTAGAATGGAAAGGGAAATAAAGGAAAGGGATACAAATGAAACTGGAGAAATGGATACAAATAATAACTGAAAATAAATTTTACTCTGGAAAATAAATTTGGCAGCACTTCGTGGTATGAATGCAGCTCCCTTTTTGAAGTCCCCTGCTTCCCTTTTTATAGAAGTGGAATTCCAACGGTTACCTATGAGGATGATGGACCTTGAGGCAGATAATTTAGGGAGTAGTGGACCATTTAATGGGAATTGGAACTGCTCTTTTGACGTGTAATCTGAGTGGGGCGTTTTTGCCTGCATGACGGTCGTCACAAGGTGTGACGGTCGTCACCCGTGTGACGGTCGTCATGCATCTGTGACGGTCGTCACATCAGCAAAAACTGTCTGCTGCGCTTTTCATTGTGTTTTCACTCCTTTTTCGTCCATATTTCATCTGGGATTGCTTCTTTTCTTCATGTTGCCTCGTTTAGACGTGATCGTTGAATACCTGCAAAAACATCAGACAAATACATGGAAATAACCCGAAATCGGATCGAAAACAGTTAGCTTTTAGTCGAATTAGTCATGAAAATATCTATATGATTTCGTGTTATCAAACTCCCCTAAGCTTGAATCTTTGCTTGTCCTCAAGTAAAACGTGGAAAAGTCGGCAAGCACGAGGCTGCTTCTTCGTTCGCAGAGTTTGGAAAAACCGGGATTCTTGGTAGGAACAAGACGAGTATCACGACAACAATGGACTACAAGTCTCCAGAGGTCTCCCTTTTATTGCAAATCGGTCTCAGTCATGCTACCGTATCTTGGTGTCAAGGTTCTCGTGGCAAGTTCACCCTGTTTGTTCTAGTGCAATCACATTAAGCCCGTTGTCCGCACACTCTCATGGCAAGTCGACCTGTTAGTGAATATGATCTCGTTTTTGTTTTTGATCTTCTTCATTGATCATAATTTGGTGTCATTGATTTTTCAATGGGTTTTTCGTGCCGTTGGGCTAAATGCTCGGGTGAGGAGCACCTAACTTAGAAGGAAACGAATCTTATATTCTTGGGCTTTTTAGCTCTCTTTTCATGATTTTTCATCTTTTTGGAGATCATACACTTATTTGCATCGGTCGCTCGCTTAGAAGTGTTTTTAGGATGGTGCTGACTGCTAGTATAAACTACTTGGGGTTGAGTTTGCGTAGACACTTGAGACTTTGGTACACGTAGGTGGTGAAACCGACTCGCATAAACTAGAGATCTAAGGTGTCTGGACGATACTGGTTTTGTTAGAACTGTCGTTTCCTCGGAGTTTCAAAACTCGGTTTGAACTCAGGTGCATTCTCGTGATGCTTTTGCTTTTGAGGAACAAATGAAAGTTTTTGTTTACGTTGAATAATGTGGGGATAGTTTGCGTAACGTGAAAAATATATAGACGCGCTTTATTTGCTAGAAATAGAAAGTGTAAAATAGAACTTACTAAAATTCAAAAGTGCAGTGAAATGAAAATAAAGGAAATAAGGGAAGTTCAGAATACAGTGGAAATAAGGCTCCGCTCCCACACTATCTCGATCAGTGTCCTCACTGATTCTTGAAGCATGCGAGAGGGAGATACAACTGAAAATGAAAATACAAAGAACTGAAATATAGTAAACAATAAAGGAAAAAAATGAAAATCTAGTCCCGGGGCCTGTCACGTCCACGCTGGCGTCCTCTAGCTCTAGCAAGGGCGACTCTATCCTCATAGCTCATGGCTCCGGTGTGGTAGACCGTGTCTCGGAGTCCTTCGACCTGCAGGGTCAGATTCGCTAGACTCTCAGTGATCGTAGCTTGGCCGGTGTGAAGTTGTTGCATTTGAGTCTGGTCCCAAGCTTCGAACTGGTCAGCTCGCTGGTTCTGCTGCTGCAGCATCGTGAGTATCTGTACCTGCTGGTATAGGGAGCGACGAAGGTCCTCTTCGGTGTAGTCGGGCACGGGATGGTGACGGCGGCGGCGAGAAGATGTACCTACTGGAGGAGGAGGCTGCGATGCCTCTGGCTGCTCGGACCTGTCCAACTCAGCTTGGATTTCATCTTCGGAATCATGAGTGGGATCCTGAGTAGGGACAACGGCAGCAGGAGGGGCAATGAGGTCGAACAACCAGTTGGTACGGTCCTCAAGATGGATGCGGGTGCGGGACGGAAGGATGATGCTTCTGACGGTCTTGCCACGCACAACCGGATGATATTTCCCGTCAGCTCGGGAGCGGATGAGATGGGAGGCCCTGCAGTGGTCGGTGTCAAGGAACACCGAGGGGATGGACTGGAGGTGCTGGAGGCGGTCGCCAAGGTTCAGCCCAAGTGCAATCGCCATGACAATCCCGCCAAAGTAGAATGGCTTCGAGCCACGGTTGCAGTTGGCCTGAATGTGAGCCAGCAGAAACGGGGCGGCGTTGACCGGTTCATTGTTGAAGACGCAATGCAGAAAGAAGAGCTCCTTAGAGTTCACTTTGTGGTTGCTGTCTCTGGCGAAGATGGTGTTGCTCAACACCCTGTGAAAGTATCTGATGGCGGGGTTATGGATGTGAGTGGCGTGTAGGGAGTCCCAACCATCGGCATTTAGGCCGGTCAACTGATACCACAGCGCGAAGGCTTCGTGCTGGAACTGATCAGTGATGCGGCGATGAGCGTTGTCGCCGTGCGGTAGCTGTAGGATGCCGGCAATCTGGTTTTGGTGCAACTGATAGTTAACGCCAAACATCCGGAAGCAAGCGGCACCTGTGTGCTGGTTGAGTTCGCCGCTGCTGGTGATGTATGAGAACGAACTCAAGAACTCAAGGGTGAGCTGTTCGTAGGTCGGCTGGGGGTTGGAGCAGAGGTTCCAGATGCCTGCTCGTTGAAGCATCCAGGTTACACCTTCGAGGAGTCTGAGCTCCATAAGTGATGGAAGGTGCGGGTAGTGAGTTGGCTGGAGCGACCTCTGATGAAATGCAGTGTACTGTGCTCGTTGTTTCTCGCCTAACTCGCCCTCAGGGAAGGAAATGTTGTTGATATCTGCGTTTCCGGCCATTGTTGAAGACGGAGAGGTTTCGGAGGTTTTGGGGTTTGTGGCAGAGAGGGAAATGTGACAGAACGGTGGTTTGGAGGTTGAATTTGGAGTTGAGGTTTATAGTTTAACTGGAGAGGACGAAAATCGTAGTGGGGTATGAATGTTGGAAGTTTGAAGGTGATAATGGGGGGAGTGGAAGGGTACACGACCCCTGTTATATCAGATTGCAGTTCTGGGCTGCGTGACGGTCGTCACAAAGGTGTGACGGTCGTCACCCGTGTGACGGTCGTCACCCGTGTGACGGTCGTCACCCGTGTGACGCTCGTCATGGGGCTGTGACGGTCGTCACAGCAGCAAAATCTGCAGAACGCAGAATTTTGCTCTGAGGGCGTACTCGTGGTGATTTTAAAGCGTAGTATTGCTACGGTGATGTAATATAACAGCCAACAATCAATAAATAATGCGAAAACAGAATAATTGAACGAAACTAGAATTGAAATAACATAAAATGGAAACAATTGTATGTAGTACATAATGAAACGAACAATGTGAAAAATCCAAATGAGTGAATTAAACTAAACTAGACTAAACTGAAACTACTGCTACGAGCTAATAACTAATCTTTTCGTGCCTTCAATTCCTCGAATTTCTGTGAATAGTGATCGAGTTGGTCGCAGACTAGATCCATGAAGCCTACCAGGTCACTGTGCATGCCTGCGATATCAGCTTTTACATTAGTCAGAGCTTTATCAACGTCGTCCAATATGAGTAACACGGTATCCATTTTGTCGGTTGTTTCCTCAGGGATAGGCTCAGGATAAGTATTGTAGTGTGGAGGAGTCATAGGGTCTACTTCATTTTCAGAGGCGGCATCCTCAAAGTACATGTAGTCGTGTGCCTCAGAGATGTGGTCACTGTCATACATATAGTCCTGGGGTGTTGTATGTGGTGAAAGAGGTCCCATAGGCTCATCCAATTCGTAGAGCCAGTTATCCTTGTTGTGGATGCTTGTCATCAGATGATCAGGCAGTGTGAATAGCTGTACTGGTTTTTCGTTAATAAGGTACTCATACGATCCAGGTCCCATATTCCCTAAGATGCGCCTGTTAAAGCAGAATTGTATGTTCATGGGTCTGATGTTACCAAAACGAGTGCTGGCATTTAGATGGAATCTAAGGCCAAGCGCGTGGGCAATCATTGTTACTAGTCCTCCTATAAGAATAGGTGTCTGAGGTTCCAGCATGAGGCGTTTGAAGGATCTCATCATGAAAGGCACTGCATTTACTGTCCGTCCCTGAGAAGCACAGAACATGATGAATAACTCTTCCTTAGACACTGTGGTAATATTTTCTTCCTTTCCAAATAAGGTGTGAGCTAGTATCTTATGGAAGTATCTGAAGGCTGGGTTATGAATGTCATCATTGTACATTCTGTCTGGTTCAGGGTGATAGGCGCCTGTGATTCTGCCCCAGAAGTGCTCGAGTTGCAAATCAATATCGTCATCTTCTGCACTGATGAACACATGCAGTCCGCTAGGGAATCCTAGGAGGTTAGCTAGTGACATCCTGCTGTGGGTTTGGTCCATTCCAAACAATCGGAAAGTAATCAACTCTGTGCTGGATCCAAAACCATAGTTGGGTGTATATCTGAAGGAACTAAGGAATTCGTAGGTAAGATCCTTGTAGGTAGCGAAACGTGTTTTCAGAGCAGTGTTCTCCCAACCCAGTTGGTTGAACAGGTATTGAATGCTATCCGTGATTTCGAGTTTATCCATAGTAGCCTTATCATAATACAGCGTTAAGGCGAATTCTCTTTCGGTCAGTGCTGCAAATCTTGCCTTTTGAGCGAGTCCTCTGAAGTGAACCTTTGTGAAATCGTACTCGGCCATATTCGTAGGTAATTCGGAGAAAACAGAAGGAATGTTTTGAAGGCTTTAAAAATCCTGAAAAGTTTAAAACAAGAAATTGAAGTCAGGATTTTTAGAAACGAAAAGTGGTAGAAACAAAGACAAAAAGGAAAAAATAAAATAAGAATAAAAGTACGAAAATGAACGAAAGTAGAAAGTAGTAGTAATTTTAGGATTTTTGTTGGATTTTTCAAAGTAGAATTTTAAGGAAAAATGAAGTGCAATGACGAGGGAAAATTTGGGTTGCCTTCCAATAAGCGCTGTTTTTAACGTCTAAAGCCTGACGATAGCTTGGTGAGAAGCTATTCTGGTGTTTGAGCCGGAAGCTCAAGCAATGTTATATTGCTAATTTGAGGACTGTTGTCGTTCTTATTGTAATGTTTTAGACGTTGCCCGTTTACGATAAACGGTGCATTCGTCTTGTCTGTAATTTCAACAGCTCCACTCTAAAGTACTTTAGTCACTTCATAGGATCCAGACCACCTAGATTTTAGTTTTCCTGGGAAGAGTTTTAATCGTGAATTAAAAAGCAATACGATGTCTCCCACACTGAATTGTTTCCTGATTGAACGTTTATCATGCCACTTTTTAGTTCGTTCTTTGTAGATACGGGCATTTTCGTAAGCGTCTAATCGAAGTTCTTCCAACTCGTGTAAGTTCAAGATTCTCTTTTCTCCTACCTCGGTGTAGTTGAAGTTGAGTGTCTTAATGGCCCAGAAGGCCTTATGCTCTAACTCTACAGGGAGATGGCAGGATTTACCGTAAACTAATTTATAGGGGGTAGTACCTATCGGTGTCTTAAATGCGGTTCTATAAGCCCATAAAGCTTCTTGTAGCTTTGATGACCAATCTTTTCTCGAGGTAGCGACAATCTTTTCCAAGATCTGTTTTATTTCTCTGTTTGAGACCTCTACTTGTCCGCTAGTTTGCGGATGATAGGGTGTAGCTACTCGGTGCTTGACTCCATATCTAGAAAGAAGTTTATCGAATATTTGTGATATGAAGTGAGATCCTCTGTCGCTAATGACGAGTCTGGGCACACCGAATCTAGGAAAGATTGTGTTCTTGAAGAGTTTGATTACTACTCGTGCGTCATTTGTTGGAGCAGCTATGGCTTCTATCCATTTAGACACGTAATCGACAACGACGAGTATGTAGTTATTTCCAAAAGAAGGTGGGAAAGGTCCCATGAAATCTATTCCCTAGACGTCGAAGACTTCTACCTCTAAGATTCCTTTCTGAGGCATTTCATCGCGTCGTGAGATGTTGCCAGTTCGTTGGCATCTATCGCACTTTTGCACAGCGATGTGAACGTCTTTCCAGAGATTAGGCCAGAATAAGCCGGCTTGGAGAATCTTAGCGCACGTCTTGGATGTACTAGCATGACCACCATATGGTGCTGAGTGGCATTGGGAAATAATATTTTCTATTTCTTCCTCTAGGACACAGCGACGATATATGTTGTCGGCCCCTCTCTTGAAGAGTAGAGGTTCGTCCCAATAATAGTGTTTCAGATCGTGGAAGAATTTCTTCTTTTGCTGATAAGTAAGATCTGGTGGAAGCACGCCCGCAGCGAGGTAATTAACGATGTCAGCATACCAAGGTAATGTGACTTGGGCATAGACGGCTTCTGCGGCTTTTTCGAATTCTGGATCTTCCGAGATTGAGTTGGGTACGTCACTTTCTAGTTTGGCTATCAGACGTTCGTACGGGAAATCGTCATTTATCGGTACTGGTTCGTGTCTGATGCCTTCTATTCGAGATAAGTGATCCGCAATAACGTTCTCGGTTCCTTTCTTATCTTTGATTTCTAAGTCAAACTCTTGTAGTAACAGGATCCATCGCAATAATCTTGGTTTGGCATCCTTTTTGCTTATTAGGTACGTTATGGCAGCGTGGTCTGTGTATATTATAATTTTTGCTCCTACTAAGTAAGAACGAAATTTGTCAAGCGCAAATATAACTGCTAGAAGTTCCTTTTCTGTGGTGGCGTAGTTCATTTGGGCAGGATCTAAGGTTCTACTGGCATAGTAGATGGCATGGAGTTTCTTGTCCTTCCTTTGTCCTAGAACTGCGCCTACAACGTAATCACTCGCGTCGCACATGATTTCAAACGGTAGTCTCCAATCTGGTGGTTGCATGATTGGTGCGGTGATAAGGGTTGATTTCAATGTTTCGAATGCTTTTAAACAGTCGTCGTCGAAGACGAACTCAGCATCTTTCATTAACAGGCCGGTCAAAGGTTTTGTGATTTTCGAGAAATCTTTTATAAATCTTCTGTAGAAACCGGCATGTCCTAGAAAACTTTGTATCTCTCGTACGGATTTTGGAGGTTGGAGATCTTTTATAATCTCTATTTTGGCTTTGTCTACCTCAATCCCTCTATCTGATATGACGTGTCCTAGAACTATTCCTTGTCGGACCATAAAATGGCATTTCTCCCAATTTAGGACGAGATTTACTTTTACGCAGCGTTCTAGTACCATTTCTAAGTTTTGTAAGCATCCTTCGAAACTTTGTCCACATACCGAGAAATCGTCCATAAACACTTCCATAATGTCGTCTATGAAATCTGCGAAGATTGCCATCATGCATCTTTGGAAGGTTGCTGGAGCGTTACAGAGTCCGAACGACATTCGGCGGTAAGCAAAAGTACCGTAAGGGCAGGTGAATGTAGTCTTTTCTTGGTCATCAGGATGGATGGGAATTTGGAAGAATCCTGAGTAACCATCTAGATAGCAGAAATATGAATGTTTGGCTAGTCTTTCTAACATTTGGTCTATGAAGGGTAACGGGAAGTGATCTTTGCGCGTAGCCTTGTTAAGCTTCCTATAATCAATACACATCCTACTTCCAGTCACGACTCTTTTTGTTATTGATTCGCCTTTTTCGTTTTTAACTACTGTAACTCCTCCTTTCTTTGGTACGACATGAACTGGGCTAACCCATTCACTATCGGAGATCGGATAGATGATTCCTGCATCAAGTAATTTCTTTACTTCATCTCGGACTACAGTGCTCAGGATGGGGTTTAGTCTTCTCTGATGCTCTCGAGAGGTTTTAGAGTCTTCCTCTATTGTAATTCGATGCATACAGATCGAAGGGCTTATCCCTTTTAGATCGCTTATGTTGTAGCCTAACGCGGTAGGGTACTAATTTAGGACTTCTAATAACTTTTCGGTTTCTGGTTGTCCTAAGTCGGCGTTGACTATCACTGGTCTTTTTAGTTCATCGTCTAGAAATTCATATCTGAGGTTTTTGGGTAGAGTTTTAAGCTCTAAAGATGGGTTCTTCGGACCTGGCATATGGTTTGGTGTCAGTGCTAAGCTTTCGCTTAGGCTGTCGTCTTTATACGGTTTACGCCAATTGTCGTCTTCAGAAATGTCGGGTGTTTGAATCTTTATTATTTCTGAATACGTGGTCTCCTCATTTTCAAGTTCTCTTATGCATTCGTCAATTTCGTCTACTAAATAGCAGGTATCGTCTATTGCTGGTGCTTGTAAGAACTTGGTGAGAATGAACTCTATCTTTTCTTCTCCTACTTCGAATGTTAGCCTTCCTTTCTTCACGTCTATAATCGCTCCGGCTGTAGCTAGGAATGGTCTTCCTAGGATAATTGGGGTTACAGTGTCCTCCTTGATGTCCATGATTATGAAGTCGGTTGGGATGTAGAATTGTCCTATACGTACTGGAACGTTTTCCAGTATTTCGACGGGGTATTTTACTGATCTGTCAACTAATTGTACGAACATTTTGGTTGGCCTGAGGTTTCCCATATTCAGCTTTTTGCATATAGATAAGGGCATAACACTGATACTGACTCCTAAATCGCATAAAGCTTTGTCTATTACGAACTTTCCTATGACGCAGGGTATGGAGAAACTACCTGGGTCTTTTAATTTAGGAGGCATGCGGTTTTGAATAATGGCGCTACACTCTGCAGTAAGTGTAACTGTTTCGTTATCCTCGATCTTTCTCTTATTTGACAGGATCTCTTTGAGAAATTTGGCGTACGCCGGCATTTGAGTTATCGCTTCTGTAAAAGGAATAGTAATATTCAACTGTTTAAGGAGCTCTACAAATTTCTTAAACTGTCCTGAAGTTTTAGAGTTTATTAGTCTTTGCGGATAAGGGATAGGTGGTTTATATGGCGCTGAAGGTGCTTGAGTTTTTTCACTTGCGGTATCCTCCTTCTCGTTGTCTTCCTTCTTCTCTAACTCAGATTCCTTTCCTGCTTGTTCAGTTGGTTTCTGTTGCATGGCTGAGTTTTCGATCCTCGGATCGATCGGTTTGTCCAATTCTTTTCCACTTCTTAGTATCACAACATTTGCTTGGCCTTTGGGATTCTGTTCTGGTTGTCCAGGAAATGTGCCAGCAGGTGCGGCAGCCGATGCTTGCTGTTGAGCCACTTGTAATATCTGAGTTTCTAACATTTTGTTGTGGGTGGCTAAAGCGTCTACTTTTCCTGTCAACTGTTTAATTTGCTCGCTAGTGTGTATGTTCTGATTCAGGAACTCTTTGTTCGTTTGAGCTTGAGTAGCTATGAATTTTTCCATCATCAATTCGAGGTTTGATTTCCTAGGTGCATTCTGAGCAGCTGGTTTTTGATATCCTTGCGGAGCAGTAGGCATTTGCAATGCATTTTCGCTTTTGTAAGAAAAGTTTGGATGATTTCGCCAACCTGGGTTGTAGGTATTTGCGTAGGGATTTCCTTGAGCATAATTTACCTGGTCTGGCGGGATTCCGGCTAGCAATGGGCATTCGAGTGCATTATGAGTGGTGCTTCCGCATAACTCGCAATTTGGAGTTACTGCAGCGACAGTTGCAGTGGGGTTAACGGTCAGACTATCAATCTTCTGTGCTAGAGCATCTACTTTAGCATTGAACTTTTCAAGGTTGCTGATTTCGTACATCCCACCTTTCGCTGAGGTTTTCTCATTTGGAGTGCGTTCACCTCCCCATTGGCAATGGTTTTGTGACATGTTTTCTATTAATTGCAGTGACATGTTTTATAACTGCAGTGACATGTTTTATAAGTGCACCGCCTGCGGCGGCGTCTATTGTCAATCTAGTATTATATAGAAGCCCATTATAGAAAGTATGGATTGTCACCCAGTCTTCTAGACCGTGGTGAGGACATGTTTTCATCATGTCTTTGAATCGTTCCCATGCTTCGTAGAGAGATTCAGTATCTTTCTGTCGAAATCCGTTGATTTGAGCTCTAAGCATAGCAGTTTTGCTTGGTGGAAAATATCTCGCTAAGAAGACGTTCTTCAATTGCTCCCACGTCGTAACGGAGTTGGATGGTAACGATTGTAACCATGTCCACGCTCTGTCTCTAAGAGAGAATGGGAAAAGACGAAGTCTTATCGCGTCTGGAGTTACTCCATTTGCTTTCACTGTGTCTGCGTATTGTACAAACTTCGTTAGATGTTCGTTCGGATCCTCAGTTGCATTTCCTGAGAATTGGTTTTGTTGTACAACCGACAGCAGTGATGGTTTCAGCTCAAAATCATTTCGGGTAATAGCTGGGGCAGCAATGCTACTTCTAGGCTCCATCTGAGAGGGTGTAGCGTATGCCTTCAGCGGTTTGTTCGGAGGTCCTTCAGCCATCTTTGGTTCTTCTTCGGATTTGGGAATGGGAGTGAGAGGATCAGGAATGTTATGTTTGAGTTGGTACTCAATGATTCGGCTTCTTAGATGTAAGAAGCGCTCTAGTTCTGCGACTGAAGGTTTCAAGATATCGCTTTGTGGGCGATCACTTGGCATACAATCGACAGTACTAGTAAAGGAAAAATGAAAATTGTTTACCTAGTCTATACGGCGTAACAGAAGGTTACACTATTGACTAAACGGGTCCCCGGCAACGGCGCCAAAAACTTGATCGCGACTTTCCATGTATAATACAACTAACTGCAAGTGCACAGTCTATCGCGTAGTAATAAAAGATATCGATCCCACAGGGACTCGTAATCAAACTAGTGTTCTCGGGAGTTACTATGTTTAGCTAGGTAGAATATGTTTTAAGGGAATAAGGTTGTCACTAAAAGGGGAAACTAAGATTACTATTTAGATTTTAATTAATTGAATCGATATGTAGTAATTGTGTTCTTCAGGGATTTGATAAGTTACTGGTTTATGAAATAGTTTTCGTAGTTCATTTAAGCAGAAAGTGGAGATTTGAAGACTCTCGTCTCACGATGGTTATTGACGCTAATCATAATCCTAAGGGCCTAACGTACACTTTCGTGTTCCGTTCGGGGTTAAAATTACTTTTTGGAAATCTCTAAGTTCTAATTCGTTTTAAAGTGCTTTCGCTGTTATTAAAACAAATGCCTAGTGTTTACTATCTGACCTTACCGCAACTTTCGCTTGTTGGTTCGTATCTTAATTAATTTCCCACTTTCGTGGCAAAACTACTTTAAAACAAGTTCTCGCTTTCGTGACGAAGTTTATTTCGTAAATCAATTTTTAAACACTTAGACCATAAGTTATTTTTGTGAAAAGAAAGTTTTCAAACAAGAGTTATCAAATCCCATTCGAATTATTACTACATATCGATTACCTAAGTTTAGCTAGACATGGAATTTGGAAAAGCAAAACATAAATAATAATAATAAATATTAAATTGCATTATGATAAAATAAGAGTCGATCAAAATGAAAACCTGTAAATAATGCCAATTGGCCTTTGGGCAGATCCTCCACAGATATTGGCAGGATTCTGTCTTTAGTTCCAATTTGATCGTACAGTGCGGTAACAATTACAGAAGAGTGGAAATGGGAATGAGTAGAATGGAAAGGGAAATAAAGGAAAGGGATACAAATGAAACTGGAGAAATGGATACAAATAATAACTGAAAATAAATTTTGCTCTGGAAAATAAATTTGGCAGCACTTCGTGGTATGAATGCAGCTCCCTTGTTGAAGTCCCCTGCTTCCCTTTTTATAGAAGTGGAATTCCAACGGTTACCTCTGAGGATGATGGACCTTGAGGCAGATAATTTAGGGAGTAGTGGACCATTTAATGGGAATTGGAACTGCTCTTTTGACGTGTAATCTGAGTGGGGCGTTTTTGCCTGCATGACGGTCGTCACAAGGTGTGACGGTCGTCACCCGTGTGACGGTCGTCATGCATCTGTGACGGTCGTCACATCAGCAAAAACTGTCTGCTGCGCTTTTCATTGTGTTTTCACTCCTTTTTCGTCCATATTTCATCTGGGATGGCTTCTTTTCTTCATGTTGCCTCGTTTAGACGTGATCGTTGAATACCTGCAAAAACATCAGACAAATACATGGAAATAACCCGAAATCGGATCGAAAACGGTTAGCTTTTAGTCGAATTAGTCATGAAAATATCTATATGATTTCGTGTTATCATGTACTGACACTAACGTTTGCTCTGTTTGTGCTGAGATTAATGTTGCCTTGTGTCGCTACTGCGAAAAAAGGTGCCGGCAATGACAGAAGAGTCGCCACCGTTCTTTATTTATCCCAAAAGAGGGAAAGGAAACGATCAGAGAAAAACTGACGAAGACGGGTGAAGACAGGTCATCGCAACCATGTCTCGGGTTCGGGAGTCGGTTACGTAAGGGGAAGGTATTAGCACCCCTCACGTTCGTTGTACTCGACGGGATCCACGCTTTGTTGTCTATATAAAAGGGTGTTTACCATCTAACTAAAGGTCTCAGGGACAAAAGAAAAGAAAAGAGACTCGGCAGAGCATCACCGCTCTGTGCCTACGTATTCCCTCGTGCAATGGAAAAGTCAGAGTCAACGTAGTTCGGCTAACTACAGGTGAAAGTGGGGGAAGGTTGCTCACCAAGACATCGCCATCTTGTGCCTACGTATTCTCATCTAGTATGAGAAATCAGAGCAAACATAGTTCAGGCTAACAAGAACACTGGTTTATTCAAAATGTTTTACCCGAGTAGGGTTAAAACTTAGTTCTAGCAGTTAGGTGTATGCAGCTCGACCATTGGAGACTTAGGCGTTACCTGTTTGCGGTAGAACCAAGAGTTAACAAAACTCTCTTTATGAAAAAGGTTTCCAAATTAAATCCCGGAGGATAAAAAGGTTTGAAGTTTGTTTGTGTTTTTTAGAGAAAAAGTGCATTGACTATTGTTTGTAATTCATGTTGCACTAAAGACTATGACTTAGGAGCGAATGCGTCACATATCGTCCAAAGAACATACACTAAACACTCTAGATAATTGAGAGGAGGCCCCCAACAACCATTTCCCAAGTACTTAAGGCTCGTAACGTACAACAATCCTTAACCTTTATTAAGTGTTTTGAAGATGTTTGAAGATGAGAAGAGAAAGACACTCTAAAGGGAGACTAAGACTCAACCTAGTGTTCTCATACAAAGCGCACCTATGATTGGGATGAAAGGGAATGCTACCTAATGTTGTCATGCATGTTTTAAGCCTAAGGTCTATCATAATATCAGGAGATTAGAGATCCTAAGGGAACATAGCAAAGAAGAAAGAAGAAGAAGAAGGAAGCATGAAATGGAAAGATGCAAGTATGCATATGCAATGCAACACACAAGCAAAGGGAGTAAAAAGTGTGGGGTGAATACCTCCACAAGCACATCTCAACCTTTATTAGTGCAAGAAAGAAATGCAAAAGAAAAGAAGAAAGCAACCCAAAAGAAAACACACAATTGCACACAAAAGTGGGGTGAAAATGGGAGAATAAATCCTACAACCATTCACACATCAACCACAATGCCCAAAGGAAAACCAAATGAAAAGTAATGGAATTAAGAGCAAATGAGAGAATGGGAGGCAATGTGAGTACAACAAGGAACTCACATGGGCAACTCAACCATAAGCAATCTCAAAAGCATGTAAAGCACACCAAAAGAATTCCTCAAAGAACCATCATTCAAGACATACTTCAAGTACCTCCTAAGGAGGGACTAAGCTACCTCAAATGGGATCCCAAAGTCATTAGACAGAGGTGGGGATGATAAGAGAAGGTGCACAAAACAAGAATCACATACATCAAAAGAGAATGCAAGCAAAGGCATGGAAGAAGACCTAATTCATTCAACACATTCAACATTTGAAGCTCAAATGGAAAGTCTAAAAAGATTGCAAACTTCAACAAACAATGAACAAATTTATGACCTATAAATTGATATGCAACAACCTCAATGTATTAACAATATGAATCAAGAAGGGTGGAGAGCTTAATGGATCCACAAAGGTCATTTCCAAAGCAATCTAGGTCAAACACATGTATGCGCTTCCCTTAGAAGTAACCTAACTTGTAAGTCACCTCAAAAATAGGAAAAAGGCTAAAAAATAACCAAATAAAATCTCAAATGACCAAAAATGAGTTGGCAACCAGAGGCCAAAAGCACAAGGGCAATGTTCCATCAAAGCACCACCAAAAGAAATAAATCCCTAAGGTGTACCACTTTGAAATGGAAGAATCGAGGGTCAACAAAAATGCCATAGAAGCCAAACCAAAATGATCAAACCAGGGGTAAAATTATACTATAAAATATTTCAACTCATCATGGATATGAGGAAAAAATTTCAATCATTGGAAAGGAATATTGATCAAGAAACAAATCAAGAACAAGGAAGAACAAAAGAAAGTTCCATTAAAAACCATTCCAAATATTAATTCCATTTTTAATTG
Source organism: Lathyrus sativus (assembly GCA_963859935.3). Taxonomy (NCBI): domain Eukaryota; kingdom Viridiplantae; phylum Streptophyta; class Magnoliopsida; order Fabales; family Fabaceae; genus Lathyrus; species Lathyrus sativus. The sequence goes on from OZ012735.1 coordinate 755,946,692, forward strand.
GAAATTAAAAGGAAAACAAAAATAAAAAATGTCAAAAATTATTTAACATCTTGAAATATCCTAAAAGTATTTTTATAGAATTTTGTAAGTATTTTAAATGAATTAAAAGTAAAACATATTGAAAAAAGAAAAATAAAATAAAATAAAAAAGAGGGCGTGGCAAATAGCAATGTTTGCAGTTGGAAACAATGGGTCCTTCAGAGAGGGGGGGGGGGGGGTGCAAAGAGCACCCCAGGCCCAAGATCCAAACACTCAGGCTCCAACATCAAAATGCAGTACTTCATTAAGTGGCGTGGCAGTCAACAATGCATATAAGCCAGTTAAACAAATCTCGTTCGTTGATCAAGATCAGTCAAAGAGTCCAACTGCACATGTGGCATGCTGAATCATCTCAACGGATAACAAAACCAGACGCCGGATCACTGTGCTCCAATCGTCTTCTCCGGTCGTCCCCATCGGAGCTGTGATCCAAAACGTCATCAAATCATACGAAATCATATACCAAACTCAAGAGGAGCTCAAGGAGATCATGGATCTGAGCTCAAAAATCATGTATCACGCAAGAATAAAGAGAATCAAGCAATTGAAAATTCAAACAACAAAACTGAAATTGCACAAACACATCCTAAAACTATTCTACATTTTCCTACACACGTAGGTCTTCAGTCTACAACAAAAATGGCACGAGATTGATGCATATTGAGAGAGAAATTCTGATTTGAAGCTTACCTAATGGAGCCTCTCTGTTGGGGCTTCAATTATGCTCAAGCTTGCGCAAAAAGATGCAGAAATGTTCAATGATCTTCAAGGAAGAGGTTGCTGATCTTAATTTGGCTTGAATTGGCTTGAATTCCAAAATCACGATTTCACTTTTCTCTTGAATTTTGCAACTACTCCCAAGCTTCTCTTGCACGAAAATGGATGAATCAAGGTGCATTCTTCATCAGAACCTTTTATATATTATGGACCCATGAGAGGTTGGAGGCCTAATTTGGCCTGTTATGGTGAATTGGAAAAATCCAAAGTTTGAAGTTCAAGCTTCATTTTCATGCGCAAAATTGGCTCCAATTGCCTTGTTTCTGATTCAAACCAATTGCTGGGATTATGGTTTGATCTTGTGGATAAGAATTGATCCTTGAATTGATCCAATGGTTGGAATTGAATGTGAAGCTTCACCATGAAGTAACTTGAAATTCCATGAATTCTAGCTTGCATAACTCAAAATCCTTGGTGCATTGTGTTTAGTTTGATGAAGTGAATCAAAATATGCACAAATATGGTATAAAAAGGAATTAAAATCATTTCAATTCAATTCATGACTTTAAGTTCAAATTTCCATGGAATTCCTTCACCAATCTCTTCATCGAACCATAATCCATGACAAATTGATGTTCAATGATGGAATTGGGATCATTTGAAGCAAGTTTCATGTTGGGAAAAGTTTCATTTGAAGTGCCTTGGGAGTTGGTTGACTTTTGTTGACTGAAAACACATTCATCTGAGGACCTATAACTTGTCAGCATCATAACTTGAGTTCTAGAAACCCAATGGATGAATTCTAGTACTCAAAAGAAATTTAAGAATATGATATATAAGTCTCATGTTTACATTAAAGTGATATGAAACTTGTATCTTGAGGTATGTGGTCCTGAAGTTGGGCACTAAACAGGGGATTTTACACTAACAAGCTTAGAAATCCTAATTTAGTAACTTCTCACACTCTTAATTCTTCTAGTATTGATCTTGAAATATTATCTTAGGTGCTTCAACACAACTTTCCATGATCATAATGACTTATAACCTAGTCTTAATCTCTTTCAAATTCACAGTTGATCTTGCACTAGGCAGATGAAACCTTAGGTGTACAATCCTCTGACTGCAACCTCTTGCACATGATGTAACAACATGGATAAGCTCCACAATGGCTCTCAAAGCACTCCATGAGCTCCCAAAACATTCTCGATCCATAACCATGGACTCCCCATCCTCTGATAATCTTCAATTGGCCTCTAAGATAAGAGATAAACCACAACTATCCATCCACTCCCTCAAAGAGCTTTGACCTTCTCCTGATGATAATAAGCACTTGACCACTTGAATAAAACCTCTTGCTTAGGCTTAGAACCCTTGGTAACCTTCTCTTGCTATGCATACCTCTTGATCCCCTACAAATGAATAATGATATGCAAATGCATATGCTAGAACAATGCAATGAAACATAAGCCAAGTCCAAGAAAAGGTTGGGCAAATTTTGGGGTACAACAACTGCCCCTATTCAAGCGACTTGGACCTGACTGGGTGAGAAGCGAACGACTTTCAAACAGTCAAGGTAAAAGACGGTTGAATACCAATAAACCCGACAATTTTCCAACCGCAGAAATAAACTACAAACTCTGATTGGGGATAACCAATCTCCGAAGATAATTGAATAATGGTTGCAACATCGACACGCAGTCGGAAGAAACATCTGACATCGCCGCCAGACAACGACACTAAGTCGATAAAAGCATCTGAAATCACCGTCAGGCCTCGACATCAAGTTGGAAAACACATCTGACATCACCGTCAAAACCATTGAACCCAATAAGTAATAAACCAATCGGCTCGACACACAGCTGAGAAGAAACATCTGACATCGCCGCCAGACATCCGTTAAATAAAACAGGTATCGGATCCTGAGATAAGGACTCCTGACATCACCGCCAGGCTTTCGCTAAATAAAAGTGAGTAACAAATCCGAAAATCGGATCAACCCAGAGCATCTGACATCGCCACCGGACATCTATTGAGTTGATGAAGACATCTGACATCGCCGCTAGGAATTCACGAAGCTGATACACATCTGCAGGGGATAAACAATCTGACCTCGCCATCAGGCATTCATGAAGTCAAGAACATCTAACATCACCGTCAAGAATCCACACACATCTGACATCGCCGCCAGGAATCTGCAAGGGATAAAAAAATATGACCTTGCCGTCAGGCATTCATGCAGTTGAGAAATCTCTGACATCGTCGCCAACCATCAATAGCCAATCGGTAAAGCCTCTGACATCGCCGCCAAACCTTCACTAAATAAAAGCGAGCATCGAACTCTAAGACCGGATCAACAAGAAACTGATAAATAACTGACATCACCGCCAGGAACCTGTAGGGGATAAAAATTTCTGACATCGCCGTCAGATTTCCACACCCATCTGACATCGCAGTCAGACAACCACAAAGTTGATAAACATCTCTTGAGAATACTCCACTGGGGAAGAGAGAAGCTTGACCAAGCAACTTTGGCAGGGAGAAAGAGAGACATTTAACCAAATAACTCTGCTTTGGGTGCGCGAAGAAACTTAACCCAGTAACTCGGCTGAGGGACAAAGAGAAACTTAGCCAAGTACCCCTGTTGGCGACCTCACTGGGGGAAAGAACTTAATCAAGTAACTCTGTTGGATAACATCTAAAAAGATGAACACATCCGCTAAAGATTTGCCCATGGTCTGGATATCATCTAACCGGAGCCTGAACGTTCAACGAAATAATCGGAGCTTGAATGCTCAACAAAATAATCGGAGCCTGAACGCTCGACAAAATAACCGGAGGCTGAATGCTTGACGAAATAACCGGAGCCTGACCGCTCGACGAAATAACTGGAGCCTGAACGCTCGACAAAATAACCGGAGCTTGAACGCTCGACGAAATAACCGGAGCCTGAACGCTCAACGAAAAAGAGAATATACCACAAGTATACTCATGAGTTCATAACAACATGAACAACTGAAGTATGGCAACACTGCTGAGGAGTAACATAAGCCGGGGTCTGGATACCACACAGGCTGTAAGAAAATTATCAGTCGTTAAGGTCTGAACACCATACGAGCAACTACATCAATCACAACTTGCCGTAACTGACCGGAGTCTGGATACTCAACAGAATTGGCTAGAGCCGGACAAAACAAATATGAAATCGCCATGGTCTGAACATCATTCTGGCAAAGATATCAGTCATCTGTCGGAGATACACCTGCAAACAAAGAGGTAACCACCTGGCTTATGTTTCACATGCATATGTTTGAAAATGGCGTAATTCTCCATACGAAATGGAAATGCTACGCACTTGGAGGATGCTATGCAAAGAATGCAAAATGAAACAGAACCAAACCAGCAAAATAAATGCTGAAGAGAAAACCAAAGTCTACCCTGCTGGGGAAAAGGTCATCATACGCCAATCACAATTGGACTTATTCTGGGAAACGAGCCCTGGACGGTTGGGGAACAAAAGTTCTTACGAGAACAAGAAGTTCAAACTCAGCTGGGGATTTACATCAAAACCTGCTGAGGAAAACGCACTGAATGGCCTTCCATAATACAACTCTTCTGGGGAAAAGACGGCCCTGTCGGATAGACAACCAGACATTGAAAACAAATTCACCCTACTGGGGAATCAACAACTCTGAAGGGAATCCAGAATCATCCACTGAGATTCGCAACACGCCCTGTTGGAGAAAAATAGCCCTGAATGGCTCACCTGAAAGTGACGACTTACTGGGGAAACAATTTACTAAGGATAGAGACAACTCTACGATCCTGCAAGGGAGAAAAGCCAACTCTACTGGGGGATCACCCAAGGAGGGAACGATATTGACCTCTGCTTAGGGATGAATTAACAACTCGAACTCTAAGGGGATACGAAGTTATATGCTCATACTTTGTGGGGAGATAACACCTGACGTTGCCCCGTTGCTTGGAAAGGTTCCACACCTGCATAGTGGAAAGAAATCCAATCTCGACTCACTGAGGAGAAACTGCATACCTGCAACCTGCGGGGATTAAATGTATACTTACCAACGGCGGGGAATAAGCGTACACACTTAATCTGTCGGGAATATCAATCTTGACCCTCTGGGGGATAACCCTACTCTGCTGGAGACTTCGGTCTTGAACTTCAAAGAGCTAGATATGTACCAACCAACTGCTGGGGAGAAGCGCACACACTTAACCACTCGGTCTATCTGCATACAGCCGTACCGGGGATAAAGATATTCAAACTTTAATAGCTGGGGGGAATGGTGATCATACCAGAGATACACCTCAGACGAACTGCCCCGAGGGTAGCGACCCTGAAACAATGAACAAACAGACAAGATATCATGTACAAAGGAGCTATCTCAGTCATCATCCGTGACGTTGTTCAAATAACCCGAAGTTTTAACGATTATTGGCAAAGCCTGCAAGTTTATGTATGCATAGTTTATCAAAAACATCGGGCATTTTTTGCAAACAAAACAGTAAGGCTAAAGCAACACAAAAAATTACTGAATAATATATGTTTTATTGACAGATGGGAATGTAAATAGGCAAGTTTTTACAACAGATGCAACCCCTGAAAAGAGGAAGCTGCGCAAAAATATACAAAAGTGCACAGAAATATACAGAATGTCGGGAATGTGGCACAGACGAACACCATAAGTTGATCCATCTATGATCCGCATGACTCTGATGCTTCACCGACACTTCGTCCTTAGAAGAGATTGATTCAGATAAACAGCCCTCAGGTCCTCCCTCAATCCATTAAGTTCTGAATATCACACGTAGACCGTAGTCATTTTCTTTTCAAATCCCTAACTTTTGTGTGAATCGCCCTTTCGGGTTTTCAATTCACCGGGATACCCATTCTTGCCAAAGTTGCCTTTTCAGGTTTTCAACTTTGCGGGTGTACATATTTTGTTTATATCCCTAATTTTGCTCGAACCCATTCTTTTTATGGTTCGCCGGGATGCCCCATTTTTGCCTGGATATTCTTTTTCTGTCCAGCGGGTCTCTTTAAGCAAAGTATTTTTTAACTACGTCTGCATTCACAGGGGATGTAAAATCCTCACCATCCATGGTGGATAAGAGTAAGGCTCCTTCGAAGAAGACCTTTCACACGATGTATGGTCCTTCATAGTTAGGAGTCCACTTGCCCCTGTGATCTGTTTGTGGCGGGAGAATCTTTTTCAGCACAAGATCTCCCGTCTGAAAGCTTCGAGGGCGCACCCTCTTATCGAAAGCTTTCTTCATCCAGCTCTGATACAACCGACCGTATGCAATAGACGCTAGCCTTTTCTCATCCAGCAGGCTGAGATGATTCAATCTGTTTCATATCCATTCTGCCTCATCGAGCTTGACATCGATCAAAACTATCAAAGAAGGAATCTCGACTTCTAATGGCAGGACAACTTCCATGCCATACACCAGCGAGAAAGGAGTTGCCCTGGTTGAAATGCATACTGTAGTATGATATCCGTGCAAAGCAAAGAGCAACATCTCATGCCAATCTTTGTAGGTTACAACCATCTTCTGTACTATCTTCTCACTACAAGAAAATTTGCAAATTGCGACGGTTGATTTTGATAGATTACGACGGTTTTAACCGTCGCAATTTGTAGGTTACGACGGCTTCAATCCCATCACGGAAACGTGCATCGCGAGGCCGTATTGCGACGGTTGTAAAAACTGTCGTTATTTTCACGACGGGTAGCTAACTGTCGTAATCTCCATATTGTGACGGTTTTCAACCGTCTTAAATTTTTGTTTTCGTTGTTGCTTGTAAAAGTATATTGTGGCGGTTTGAACCGCCGCAAGTTGCAAATATTTTTTTAAAAAAACTATGGTATATTGTGGCGGTTTGAACCGCCGCAAATTGCAAATATTTTTAAAAAAAAATCTGCACTCATTTAGGATTCCTAATACAGCTATTATAGGTTACATTAATGGCAGTGACCTCAATAGGTAAATTTGTGAGAATCTTTCGAATCCTTAAAACATCTCCAGTGACCTCAATAGGTATATCATTTGCTATATCTCCTTCCAATGTTAACATTTTCTAGAATGATGCTGCAGCTATTGTCGGCTTAACAAGAGTGTAGTTTTAGGACACGTGACAGTTAGAAAACTCTACGAATACATAGGTTTTGATGAAAGCTTCCTCATGATGAAGCTGTCAATTTTATGCTAGAGCCCATAATCCAATACCATTTCCTTTGCACGGTCAGTTACCATATCCACTTCCATCTAGCAGCAGTTGTAGCAAACTCTCTCGGCAGGAAGACCTTAGCAATGTCCGCTCTCAGCGTGATCTATTACTTGTTGTATAAGAATAGTCTCATAACCATCACACACAATGTTCCTAGCAACATTTGTGTAGCGCGTTCAAAAGACTTGACGAAAGAATCGTCCATTTTTCTGTTTTTTGTTGCTGCAGTTACTGCCTGAAGTAGAAACCTTACTTCTGTAATTTTTTCCAGTTTCATTAAACATATGGCCAAATTGCACTGTTTGTTCCTATCAACCTCAAAGGAAAGTGCTTTTCTGGAAGACACAAATAAGGAACTTTTATTACTTCTCTCTAAAGAAACACAAAAATCAGAAATGCATTTTGATTCCATCAAATAAAAGACTCACCTATAATGTTCTTCAGTGGTTTTATAGTTGCCTTTTTGCAAATAAGCCCAAGCCAAGTTGCCAAGTATCCTCGATATCTCTTGCTGAACGGTTATTTGAAATTTCTTCCCTTGAGATCTCGCTTGTTTTGTCAACCTTCCAACAAATGTCATACCGTCTTCAATTTGCTTCAACTTGTGATGAAGCATGTCAATCTCTTCATCAACTCTTCCTGACCTCTATAACAACATATACAAAAATGAGTTACAGACATCATAGCAAAAATTGAGTTATGACAGAATAATATGAAGAAACTAAGAGAATTGTCTGAATCCTTATACCTTATACAATTCAACCAAGATGTTGTCAAGAGATTCTTGAGAATCAGAAGGGCAGAGATGGCGGAAATACTTGATTACTTCGTTGGACCGGTTCAATTGCTTCATAACTAAAGCCATGTTCTTCAAAGCACTCTCAACGCGATCACCCGCATTAATGGCAGCCCAGAAAAGGGAAATAGCTCTACCTGGATCTTTTTCCACTAACTGTAATCAAACAGTTCAGATTCCTAATCATTGAACAAAATACCTACAAAAACAGGTGGAGCATCACCATCAGCGTCCTCTTTCCAGAACTTGACTTTTCGGAAAAACGTTTCAGCGCTTCCCTTTTATACTTCACCATGATCTGCATTCAAGGGAGTGAAAATTAGTGATGAGTTTTGAGAATGATAAAAAATGGATAATGGTGAGAAATGAAATTGGGAATGAACAGAGACAGTCGTGGAAGACGATGTTGTCGCCTCTTTGGGAAAGGACGAAGAACTGAGAAATCATGTTTTGTTGCTGTGTTTATTTCTTTGCTTCTTTGCTTCTTCTACTCAACGCATTGTCTTCACCCTTGGCAGTTAGACAAGTTGCCAAAGGACAATGCTCACCAGCAGTTCCCCACCAATTCATACTCATATTTTCCAATCCTAATGCAAAGTAAAGCAGTACAGCCGTACAAGCCACCCCTGCATCAAGTGCTGCAGAAAAACATAGTTGTATCTCTGCCACCATTTCTACATTAGATAATATATAAGAAAAGCAGTACAGATATATGTTTTTGACAGATCCTATCAGCCACCATGCTACACAAATGTTGATAGTTCTAGCAAGCATTGTCCTAATGAACTAAATAATTTTTAACACAAAAAATACATTAGATAACATATAAGAAAGGTAAATGCTAGTCAAACCTTGCAAACACAATTATAACAGCTGAAAAAATAAATATACCTGCACTAAGAACATTGACCTTGGAGGGATTTTCATATAATGTCCGAGCTTGAAATCGCTAAGGAACGAAATAGCTTGAACCATGCTTATGTAGCCATAGGTTTTGAAGCACACATTTGCAATTGGTCTTCCAGGGTAAGCGTTTATGCGCCAGAGACTGTCGGATGCATGGTAGTTGATGGTGAAGGAAGGTGTGCCACTGCCACATTGACCGGTGGTTTAATGAACAAAATGAGTGGTCGAATCGGTGATTCACCACTGATAGGTGCTAGCACAATTTAAAGTTGTCACCGGCTTCCTGCAAGAATATGTTTGTGTGTATTCCAACCCTTCATGCCAAACGGTTACCTCTAATACCTGTGGAGTTAGACAACAAAGAGAGTCTTTAGAAAACACTGATAATTAACTAAAACAAGGAACAGAACCTCAGACTGAAAACAAATATAAATGCGATGGCATTAATTTTTACCATCTAAATATATGATATATGATATATGAAGGATTTGAGTATGTGTCAAGATGTCTTATAATGTAAGCCGTGCATCAAATTTGATATTCAAAAGCAAAAAGTAAATATGACAGTTGACACAAATTACCAAATTGTTTCTCTTCTAACTCTTAGAGCTATTTCTTTCAGACAGTTGATGATAATTGAAGTCATCCGGATTTACTTTGCTCGGTTTCATTATATGTTATAAAAAATTAGTTCTAACCTAAAAATGGAAAATGTACAAAGTATATATTTATAATGTAAAGGATATCTTGTATCTCAAACTTAACTTTCTCCAATTTCTCCTCACTAACGTGCATATTGTCAGCATTCTGCTTAATCATATTCATAAACTTCAACCTAGATCGTCTGTGATCATAAAATCCTCCCGTCATACTACCTTTTTTGCTTACTTGATCACCTATAAAGAGAGTCAACAATTTGTCAAGACAACATTTGATCATCTACACTATGCACACACATACAAAGAGTTAGGCAAACCTTCCAGTGTAATGCAGTCCAAACCATTCGTTCGAGCTACCTTTGAAGCCACATCCAAATTCTTGCAGATAACTGCTCTAGCAAATAGCTAATAAAAATATCAAAATTGATGTTAAGGAAAAATATTACTAGCAGGATTTGTTAGAACACAAATTGGTTCTTAATAATATCTCTATGTTTTGATGATAACTATTATGAAATTTTGTAATTAAGAATTATATACTCTAAAATTTGCTTAAGAGTTTTTACTGCAGATAGTACAGGAATTATCACTCTAGAAGAAAATCAGAACTGAACATAAGAAATATGCTAGACTCTGAAGCGCCAGATGCATCAATTAGAAGATTCTGAATACTGCCAACAGAAGATCCTGAGCGTAGCCTCCAGAAGGATCTGAAGCAGAAGCTCCAGAAGAATCTGAAGCAAGTCAGAAGCATCTGAACCAAAGGAGATTTCTGTATGAAGAGTTTTCAAAGCATAATTACTACAGAAGACTCTGAAAGTACTAAAGCTGCTAGTACTGAGGATCTGACTCAAATATGCTCTGAACTTATACACGCTACAAGCACACCTGCTGCAGAAGACTCTGATTCAGCAAAACTCTGATCAACATCAGAAGGCTCTGACCTATTTAGACTCTGATGAAACTTGCTGAAAATTGAAGAAGAGTTATTCAAAGATTATGTCCGTTGGAATAATCCAAACGACTCTTTCCTTATTTATGCTAGACACAAGAACACAGACAAAAAGGATTTCTCTGTGCTTTCTTCTTCTAGGAAAGGTCACTTGATGTGAAGACAAAAAGGCTCAGACCTTTTGGACACTCTTCTCAACGTGAAGATCTCTTGGACCAAGCTGCCTATAAAAGCAAGTCTTCACCCATCTTCTTCAGTTAACGTTTTACCTGAAAAGAAATCAATATTCAAAGCTCTCATACTATTCACTTTCTTTCTAGAATTAATTTCTTTGTTCTTAACTTTAAGTGAAAAATCACAGTTGTGATAAAGCTTTATTAGAAGCAATTTAAACACTTGTATTTGTTATTACATTTGATTGTAAGAAAACCTTAAGAAGATCCAGTTAGGATCAGTAGTTCTTGAGAAGACTTTGAACAGTTGTTCTTAGTGCTTACTATTGTAATCAGTTGATTAAATAGTGGATTAAGTCCTTGTTTGAGAAAGGCAAATCACTCTAGGAAGGGTGGACTGGAGTAGTTGAGTTCAATGAACCAGGATAAAAATACTTGAGTTTTTATTTCTAAGTTTTTATCTTCATACTTATTCAACCCCCCTTCTAAGTATTTTCTCACCTTCAGGATTTGTACCATGTGCTGATGCTGGTACAACTCTTCAATGTTGATGTTTCCTTTAGCATCAGTTCCTATGGTAACAATATTCATTCCAACCATAGCAGCACTAGCAGGATTTGTACCATGTGTTGATGCTGGTATAATGCAAACATTGTGGTGGTGGTCACGAATAGTTCCTTTTTCACCTGAAAACACACTTTCCCCACAAATAGTTCCTTTTTCAAGATTTTCTCTAGACCCTCCATCTGTAGTGTATCTGACAACAGGAAACACAAAAAAATAATAAGTAGATCTTCTTCCGACTGCCTTTGATATTGCATTTCACCATAATCAGGTTAGGTTTGGATTTTTGGGTTATACTTGTACATTAAAGTAGAAGTTAAAGTTTAGTTTCATGTTGCAGCTTCAAACCAACCTACCCATTAAAAAATTCAATACATTACTCTTAACAAAATGCTGCCACTGAACATTATCTCATTTATCTCTCTTGTCTGGAGTTTTGAGGGAGCCTAAAAGAAAGGGGCGTGCACCGATGGGCCAAGTAAAAAACCACAACTAGGAACTTAACATCACATCTTCACACAAAACCTGAAGGCATTTGGAATACAAGTCTATCATCTTATATCGTTTTCATTTAGCTATATCTAGTTGATGTGCCCTTCAAGTCTAGGACAGGACTGGACATATAGTGTTCAGACACCTATATGAGTGGCCCAATATTGGGCTTCGGATAGACTCTAATATCATGTTTGAATATGGGAGGACGATTGCCCAAATCTTTATGACAAGTACATTGGCCATTTATCTAGAAAACGTGAGATCTTAACAAACCCCTAGCCATAAATCTAGCAGATGTAGGACTTTGATAATCTCAGCCTTAAGAAGCTCACTCTAAAAGTGTGTGCAGGTAAGAGGGGGAGTGGGCCATTTCAATAACAGTCTTCTGTTATAAGATCTATAATTCTACATCATATTACAGCAGAATAATACATCAGTTCAAGAACAGTGAGAGATAGGCTTAAAAAACTTAAAAGCACATACAAAATAGTGTCATGCCCAAGATGACCTCTAGCTAGTGTTATCAGGTGTTGGAGATATGCTTTATCATCTCCATATGAACCATATTCATTTTCAACTTGTGTGAAACGATGTCATATGTTAATTTATTTCTCCTTTCATGAGATAAATGGTTAAAATTCCAAAGAGAAGAACTACATAAATTTTAAATATTCAAACACAAAGTTTAAGTCCTAAACCAACACAAAAATTCAAGTATTTAAGACCTCACAATAATAGGAGAATGTCTTTGTATTTAGACAAACTATCTTCAAGTAAATGCTAACAGATGACACGTAATTTTAGTTTTTGAGAAACAAATAGAATGAAAATTGTTAGAATATGCCTAGGCTTCTTATGGTTTTTCGAGTCTTGTGATGTTAGTGGTCTGGGCTTGTATCAGTCTAGTTCAACATACAATATTAGCAGTTGACACAGACTATTAGTAGTAGGTATTGGCTTGTGATGGTGTCTACCTCTGCTACAAATCACTGTAGTTTGTGATGTTAGTTGACACAATACTATAAATTTGTCACAGTTAAACCGTAACTAAATAGGCCCTCATTAAACTGCAACTAACCGATATAGTTTCCAAAAACTAAAATTGCTCTGACTCAAACATGCTAGATTTTACAAAACATACCTTTCGATAAGTTGAATGTGTAAATTATGCAATTGCATCATTTCCTAAATCTTGTTCACACATAATACAAATCTGATGTAGGCAAATAGAATCAGATATTTTAACAGTTGATTACTTGCATAAATGTATGGAAATTTTAAAAATGTCATAAAAATGAGGAAACAAAAAGGTTATACCACGTGTTTTAGAGTAGAGCAATAGTCGTCTTAGAAATCAGTGGATGGCAAAACAAGTTGAATTTCAAAATAAATAAAAAAAAGGACATGAGTCATATGTGTACACATCAGTCCCCCATAGCCGGGCACCACCGACCTATAAATAGTAATAATCTTAAACGTCAGAAATGGTATAAGATAAAAAAAAAATAAATAAAAAAGAAGCTAAGAAATAAATAAAGGACTTTCATTTCATCATCCAATCATTTTGCGAGCAAACAACAAAGTACTTATTCTGGCAAGGTAGGGAAGAGGCAATAAAACTTGTCCATGATAATCATACACAACATTGTAAAATGGAATATAAGAATCACATTCATTCAAGGCATGAGATGAAACTGAAGGCAGGTCTAGAAAAATGTAGCAGAGGAAAAAGACATGCAAAGTTATTTTATATGAAACATGAGAGCAGAAATGATTTCAAGAACATTATCATAAGCAAGTGAACTCAAATTCTTAAACTTTTCTCAATCAAATAACAAATATAATTCTAACTTAGATGTGTTACATGAGAGGAAATTGACTGTCTATAGGTGGTTATATAGCTAGTCTAATCCTACACCCAAGTTCCTTTAACCTACACTCGGTCATAACTAATTTTTGGTTAGTTACGCTGACATGGCAACAGTAGGGAGGGGAAGCTACTAGAACTATATACCTCACATAAGATGTTACGAGAATACATCATATGAAATGAAGAAAGCAAAACAAGAACAAAGGCATCACCAATAACAAGAATCGGTAAAAGCGGTCATAAATGTACCAAGTCCTAAAAAACAAAGGCACTAATCCAAATTAAAAAATAACAAAGTTGATCTCACTTGGTGGTTTGTAGTATTGACATGCTTAGCAGGTATCCGAATTTCAAGAGTGGGGCCATCATTAAGATTTTCAGCATTTTTTTCAACTTGAGATTAAGATGATTCATATTCCTTCCATAACTTGATCAGTTCTTGCATGCTTTAACCAATGTTATAAATAACATATGGTACTTCTGATTTACCTGAAATACCCCACCGTCCAACACGAGACATTAAAAGGAAATAGTACAAAGGAAATAGTACAAAGGAAATATTGAGTTATAAACCAATGGGTTAAATAGAGCAGTGTCTGTTGACATCCCAAATTAATTCATGAATGCACAAATCTACAAGAAGCCAAATAAATTTGATCCACTGAATATGACAGAATACCTTGAGACCTGCAAGATAAATGAAACAGTAATTACTAAAAGAAAAAGTAAAATAGTGCAAAGGACAATTAATCAAAACACAAAAACGGTAAGATTAAATCAAAGCATCAAAGATGAGGCATCGACTTCTATCAACATGATGCTTCAAGACAGAGTAATGAAGTATAGAGAAATAAAATAATGAATTTGACATAAGAGAAATAACCTATATTAAGTTCTTATCACTTGTCAGTGTGCAACAGTTACCACATTAGATATATAATTTTTCTTCAAAGTGCAAAAGTTCTTCAGTATGAAAAAAACTATTATATCAACAACCGTTATTCCAATTTAGCCTATTCTTCAATCAACTACATATATAAATGGTTCATTAGTCTATTATTCAAGTATTCAAACAACAACTACACACACACACACACACACACACACACACACACACACACACACACACACACACACACACACACACACACACACACCTTAATTTGGTATATTTTCATAACTTGTTCACATAGCAAACTTTCAAGTATAAAGAATTTAATCAATGGTTGTTACTGCTACCGCTGGTTCATTTTCGATGAAAGGTTCGAAGGTTCGATCGTTGGGACGATACAGTTCGAAGCAAGTTCGTCAGCAGAGAGTTAGGTTATACATAATATGGAGATGTACTGTTTTACTATTATGCTGGAATCATTAAAAGTAAGTACAAGAAGATGAAGATTGGAGAGTTTGTATTATTGTAGTTGCAATTGTAGGTTCTGCCATGAGAACTTTGGGGTGTGAAATTATTAACACTCAAAGATATTGCATTTATTACCAATGTTTTAAACAACTATCAACATCAAGGTTTTTGGTGTATATGCTACTGCATCGAGACTACAACTTTCTAGATTAAACTTAGACGCGGTAATGACAACAATTTACTAAGATTTAAGTAAACAGGAAGCATTGTGTTAAAAAAAAGTAAACAGAAAGCATAATAGAACGTGTTAAATAACGGTCGCGGTCGCATAAAGGCTTCCACGATTTTGGCTGGTCTAGGTATTGTGACACTAATTACAGTCGCTGCCGTGTGAATAAATCACAATTATTTTCTTTTATCATAAAAATGGTGAATAACTATATCAGTATCCGTTTTGTCGTGGCAGTTTTCGCATACGGTTTCTTAAAACCTTATAATTAACTATCCATTTCAATTGGTTTAAACGAGAAAAAAAATTGAAATGGAAACTTACTCCATGAATGTGCAAGCAAGTTTTCTGGCGAGCAGGAACCATACATTCTTATCACAGGAACTTCGTTTACTTTCCCACCTGATTATTTTTAGCAAAACAAAAAATAGCAAACGAGAAAGAAGAAAAATCAGTGAATAGTGAATCGAAATAAAGCATAAATAGGTGTCGCTTTGTTCATCTAAGAGTTTTATTGGTTAGGGTTTACGGTTTTTGCAGTGGTCTGGTGGTGGCTGTTTCAATGTTTCTAGATACGAAAAGAAGAAGCAGAAGAGACATGATTCTGAAAAGAAAGGAAGTGATTTTGTCTATTCAAATTTTGGTCACGCGATTCTTTTAACTTTTGGCATGCATTCTTTTAACTTTTGTCTAAGGAGTATATGCGGGTTTTAAATTAATTTGAGGACGACGGTTGTTGAACCGTCGTAGACTTCTTTTTATGGCGGGTAGGTCCACAACAGTCATAAAATGTTAACATTGTTACCAAAATTAATTTTAATAAAACAGAATATATTTTACTATTATTTTAGATAAAAATATTAAATTACATTGTCATGATAATTATAATAATTATTTATTAAATTAATTAATAAAATTGAAAAGTTTGAAAAATAAAAATGAAAGAAAAAAGTGGAAAATCAAAGGAATAAAAAAAATAGCGATTATGATTGGCTAAAGTAATTGCGACAGTTCGCCTTAACTGTCGCGAGTGTGGAAAGAGGACGGTTCTTTGGTAACTGTCGCAATTATTTTATACAACATGCCTAAAAAATCTACGATAGTTGGCTCAAACCGTCGTGAGAACTGTCGTAGTCCAGGAATAAGGACGATTTTTTTATAACTGTCGCAAAAAATCTACGACAATTGACCCTAACTGTCGTGACAACTGTCGCAATCTAGAAATAAGGACGGTTTTGTGATAACTGTCGCAACTCAAGTGTTGTAAATCTCATTTTTTCTTGTAGTGTCTTGATTGTCATACCCTAAATTTGTCCTACTTGTGTATACCTTTCATGTGTATATCCATTCACCAACTATATCTAGAAAATAAAAAAAAAATGTTGTTTCCACTCGTAATTCCAGTTTGCGTGAGTTTGAAATACTCGCGTATAAGGTATATGCATGAAGATTCAGTTAAGGTTTCTACTTATGCAGGTTGTCGGGGGTATATATTAAGTTGTCATCCTTTTGATTTCGAAGCTTTGGGGGCCTAGCTCATGAGGAAGGACTATTGGGGCTCAATTAGGGATATGTGACTTAAAGTGAGTTTCTTGGTTCATTCACAATCAAAGTGGTATTGGTTTAGGCTATGCAAATTGTGGATTAGTACAGACGAACCCGGATCGGTTCTAATGTTGGTCGTAAGTTTAAAGTTTTGATCTCTAATTCTAGGACACAGACATGGTGGTTTAAACGGCAAGAAAAGTTTTGATTCATTCATTTTTTTTAAAAGAAAAAAAAAGCAAACATGATGATGAATTCAATAGGATGAAATGAATTTCGAGTATGAGCATGGTATATGTGGAAGCATTCAAGTTGGAAATTATTCTTGCTTCATAGTTTGTGGAAACACGATGCAAATGGGAAGGACGGGTGCGTGTAGTGCATTCAAGCCCAGTTTATTTGTCATTTAAAAATATGTATCCATAATTCAAAAATCCTCATAAGGCCCAAAGATATTTCATTCAAAAATACAAAGCCCATATAACATTTCTTCTTCACAAAAATTCCCAACATAATATCCAAGTCCTGCCTAAAAAAAAACGTACATTGAGGAGCCCATGTCACTTTTTTCAATTTAAGCTCATCATTCAAAAATTATTATTGCAGCAAGTTTTATACACATAGCCTATGTAATTATACAGGATGACTATTAAAGTTTCTTCATGATTTTTACCAAGCTTGGACCAACTCCATCACCATCATTTAAAATTTACATCAGATAGAAGAAAGGAATCAACCCACACCTACAACTTGCGACAACCCATTGCTTAAAATTCACACGTATTAGATAAGACAGAAGAATTGCAGGCTGTTGTATACCAAAATCCAGCTACCTTGTGTTTTGATAAGAGGCCCCACAATGCCGTACGCATCACACCCTGTACTACCATAAAGAAAACCGCAACATCCCCACCACTTTCCTTCAATTGGTACACTCCACTACTTGTACTATTCTGAAAAAAAACAAAACACACAACTTATGGCAAGGTTTCTTCTCACAAAATCTCTGGGTAACCAATATACACAACAAGACCGTAATTCTCGTGTCTCTCTTGCACACAAAAAGGACTGTTTCCGCAGAGAAAATGTAGTGCCACCGTCCATCCATGATTCGATACTGTCAACACAAAATGGCACCAATACGCATTGCACACCGTAAACACGCGGCTGGATGGTACATGAAAGGAAGCAGCATCACGTTACACATCAAAATTCACTATAGAAATTAATAACAAAGGTTCATAACAAGACAAAATGAGTAGAGAAGGTTAAGAGGGAAGTTTGAAAGAAAAAACTTGCCAAAGGGACGCAACAGTACAAGCTGCAGCGCAGAGGAATTCACCACGTCCGCATTTCCCCAAGCATTTTTTTTTCTTTTAGCCCTATACGAACCAAGTTTGCTTCAAGACTACAACATCAATATTGTACAAACCAAGCTAGTCCACATCAAAGAAAGTAAAAAAGGACAGTTCATTACTAGCTGTAAAGTTGAGAGGATTAATGAAAAATGGATTAGCAAAAGACAAAGAATAGGGATTCTCAAAAGGTACATACAACTTTTTCGCAGAAACCGTACACAACCAACTACACAAGTTTCCTTTTTTTACCAAGCAACATGGACCAGTAAAGTCTGAGGCAGAGAAGACCATCAACAAGATTCAAAAATTGTTTCCTTTTTTTACCAAGCAACGTGGACCAGCAAAGTCTGAGGCAGAGAAGACCATCAACAAGATTCAAAAATTGAACAGTTATGCAGATCCCACATGGCATCTACTAGGAAACAAATGAAAAATTTCACAAAATTAGCTATGTACAAACCTGTTCAGAAAAAGCCATAATTTCTCCTCCCATCTTGAGACAGAGAAAACCACCAACAACTCAGAATCTCCCTTCAAAACCACCAACAATATCCTTTCGAAAGAAAAACTCACCAAAAACCTCATACCTCCCTCTGAGAACTGGAATCCCTTTTATTCATTATTCAAATCTTGAAACAAAACTTCTCAGCTGCACCTTCAATACAACCCTTAAATCCTCTTCAAAAAAGAGTCATCCCGAATCCTCTCTTCATAACAAAATACCACTAAAGAATATAAAGAAATTCTGTTAACCTCTCTCCCTCAGCCTAGTTCTATTCAACTGGATCCGAAAAAAACCTTAAGTTTCTTCTTCCAATAGCCAACAACAATTCCCAAACCAATTTTCTTCAACCTCACATCCCCTCATAATCTCACTCAAAATCATTTAACAATCCATACAAACCTTCAATCTTCAAAATTCATAAACCTACTTCATACCCAGAACGAAACCATAACAGAGAAACAGAAGAGGGTAGAGTGTTAATAGACCTCACCTTCTTCACTATAAACTCTATTGTTATCGGACCCCATAAACCATCTTCAAGATCAACAAACCAACAAATCTCGACCCAAAAAACCTCTTCTCTTTCAAAAACCATCGGACCTTCTTCTTCCATTTCTAACGGCAATAAAAAATCGAAAACAGACCCATTTCACTGAAAAAACACCAACATCACCTCCCGCGTGTCCTTCGAAATCCACCATCTCCAAACTCTCTTCGACCCCAAATCAAGTCCTCAACACTAAACCTCTAAATCTTTCTCAACTTCAACCCCAAACTTCTATAAACCTTAAACCTCCTCCAAATCTAGCTTAAAATCGGAACCCTCTTTCAAACCTGTTTTCGGAGCCATAGTTCAAATCACCAAGAAAAAGCAGAAAATCCACAACGAAACCAGAAATCAGAGAAGAAGAAGATTTGCGTCGACACGGTGAGGAAATGAAAACAGAAAAAAATGCCTCAAAACGAATTCAATGAACCTGGATTTTGAACGGGATTGATTGAGCCAAAGTGTGAGACGGATCGAGAGGTCGAGACAAATATTGACGGTTCTAAACCCTGTTTTGTCGCTCGAAACATGAAGAATATGAATAGCGGTTCTGAAACGGAGAAGGTTGGACCAAACGTTGTGATGCGTGTTTGCTCTCATTTCAGTTCGTTGTCGATGTCCTGTTTTTTCGTCTCTTTTGTTCAGAAGAGTGGAAGATATTGGGGGGCTGGGATTGTTGTTTTTTTTGTTTTAAGAGAAAAGGGATTGGGTTTATCGTTGGGTTTATGGGCCCATTTTGCATACTATCAGCACCTTCGTTTCCTTATTTTCACCCTTTGTATGTTGGTAAATAACATGGGCTTTAGGCCCATCTGATACCACATATCTCATCATTTCACAATCTTTAGTTCTTTTTTCAGCACTCCCACCCTTCTCTCTTGAACTTCTTTTAAAAGTTTTAAAATAAAGTTTTTATAATTGATTTTCTTAAAAGAATTTTGATAACTTCTATTAAGATTTCATTTATGTACATATTTATTTTGTCAATATTTTCAACTAATATTATAAGAGTTCTTTAGTAAATAAATTTGGGGTTTACTTTTGGTTGTATTTTCTTTTATTTTTATTCATTTCCATCATGTTTTCGGTCGATGATGAAACTTCCACCGTTTAACCGTCACAAGTGGCGTGAAACAAAGGATCCGAGACCACCTTTGTTCTTTCGATTTTATTTCGGTAAACTAACATTAAATTTAATTTCTGTCAAACTTTATTCATATTATTCCATATTATCATATTTATTCATATTATTTATTATCATATCTCAGTATTCATTCATTCACCCATATTCGAAAACATATAATAAAATATTGAAATCTTAAAAGCCAAATTGGTGGACTGTTGGATCTTTGGTCATTTGCAGGTATCCTAATTTTAAGTTGTGCCCGACTTTGCTCAAGGCGTAGTTTAGGACACAATGCACACACACAGCTTTCTCTTGGGCTACCTGACAATGAGACCCCTTTATTTCGTGCAATCCCGTGTAACCTACATGTACCCCTCTCCCATTTTGATGTATGTTTCGCATTTCTTTGATTATTAGTTTGTCTCCTAGGAGCACCCAAAGGGACCAGAGCGGATCGAACTATTTTCAAACTAATTCTCGATTCATCATCGAGCCATTTTCAAACCCTTGTAAGTCGAGTGCTCATACGCATTCGCCCTCAACCTGTTACAACTCGACCCTTGATGCGTAAGTCAAGTCGGTCTCTTTTTCAAACAATTTCATTTTCAACACGCTTTGCACGCGATAACGAGTCAAACCCTTGATCCAACGTCAAGCGGATTTTCGAAACAAACCATCAATCAATTAACAACTATTTAATTCTTTTCAAGGTGTAAAGAGTAGGTTCAAGTCTTTGATCTTGCTTTCAGTTGTTTACATGCGAGTTGTCTTATTCGGGTGTGAACAATTGACGCCTCTAAATAACATTAACAACTCGACATCGTTCAACTATTTCCAACTCAAACAACTTTCCTTTCACGATGAAAAAGAGAGTGTACCAAGTCTTTGGTCCGTTCTCCCGATTATTTGGAGTTTGAGAAGTCTTTCTTAAGCTTCAATTAATCGTCTTCATTTCAACCTCATCCTTTCAAACACAACTTCTCTTACGATGAAAAAGAGAGCGTTCCAAGTCTTTGGTTCGTCCTCCCGATTATTTTGGTCCGAGAAATCTTTCTTAAGCTAAAATAATCGTCATCGGTTCAAACACCATCCAAACTTAACATTATTCTTCAAGATGAAAAAGAGAGTGTCCCAAGTCTTTGGTTTTCTCTCCCGATTACTGGGGTACGAGAAGTCTTTCTTAAGCTTCGAGTAATTGTCATCTGTACCCATTTTAAACCAATTCAAACCTGTTTCCTTCGTGGTCGTATCCACGAACTACGACTGCTCTGATTCTTCATTCACTCTTGAATGTAAGATACGTAGGCACAAGATTGCGATGATCTTGGCGAGCACAATCCCCTCCATCTTCCATTTTTCCCCATCCTTTCCCGTAGTCGAACTACGACGCTCTGATTTCTCATTCTCGTCCGAATGAGCATACGTAGGCACAAGGGCCCCAATCCTTGGCGAGCACCCTATCTTCTAACCATCCCCTTTCCCCTAATGTCTTTATCCCTTTATAGTATCCTTTAGCATTTAGTAGTGAGAAGAGAAGAATTAAGCTTAGCTCACATCCATTAACTCGAATTAAGAGGTTCCTGTCGAGTACGACGGACGTGAGGGGTGCTAAATACCTTCCCCTCATGTAACCGACTCCCGAACCCAGGAATATGGTTGCGACGGCCGTGTTCCTTCCGCGTTTATGAGGTTTTCTCGATATTTTCCTCTCCCGTTCATTCGGGAAAAATAAAGTTCGGTGGCGACTCTGTCGAACCGCACTTCCGCACCTTTCGTGCGAGGGTCGTATGTTCGAAATGAAATTTTCGAGGTGCGACAGGTGGCGACTCTGCTGGGGACAATTGCTTCATGCAAGAGAGAGTCGAGCCTATCTTAGTTTGATTTGTTAGCTTTTTGTTTTTATTTTCCTCTCGCTTGTTGATTTGTATCCTTATCTTGGTTACCTGTGCTTGAGGCATTGTGGGGGTTGCTATGCTTATGGTTACTTTGTGATATGGCTCTACACCCGAGTCCGAGTATAACCCTAGGATTAGGATGGTGGTTGTGTAGTGGAGACTTGCGTGGAGTCTTTCACGTTGAGTTGAAGCGAAAACCCCGCTTGGAGTAGATTCCTTGGAGATGTTGTAGTTATGGTGAGTCTTCGCCATAGCAATAATGTTTTCAAGTCTGAATCGTTGATCCCAAGGACCATAAACCGTTTTATCCATGGTGGTTGGTAGTGTTAATTCTTTGTGAATTAATACGAACGCCCCAATCAGATGAGATCCCTTGAACGTATTACTTTCTTACAGTAATATTTTCAACCTCGATCTATGACTCTGAGAACCTTTTCTAGAATCCGTGTGTCGATGGTTGTGTAGTTGGTGCCTCCGAGAAGTCTTTCTCGCGTGGAAGATACGAGAACCTCACCTAGAGGAGATTCTTTTGAGGATATTATCATCATGATGAGGCTTTGTCATGGCAGTAATATCTTTGAAAGATATCCATGACTCTAGGCACCTACCCATTTTAGAATCCTACCTGTGGGGGTCCTTCGAGCAGTGACTATGATCCTTGAACCGTTCACCCGGCTAATTCTCAGAATTGTTTGAATT
The DNA here is from genome assembly GCA_963859935.3 of Lathyrus sativus. NCBI lineage: Eukaryota > Viridiplantae > Streptophyta > Magnoliopsida > Fabales > Fabaceae > Lathyrus > Lathyrus sativus. Next base: position 755,969,377 of record OZ012735.1, read on the forward strand.
TGTGATCCTGTGATCCTGGATCTTGCATCTTGCATCGCATATCATTTGCATTGCATCTCATTTGTTGTGCATCTTGCATTCTCCTTCCTTCAGTAGTTTCTCATGTTTCTCTTTCCTTCATATCCAGTAAATCAAGCTGATTCCTCGACACCAGTACGCAACTAGAGCCAATACAAGACGAATGATGGAGCAGATTCAGCAGGAGAAAGCTGCCTTCAGGGAAGAGTTGGATTCTATGAAAGGAAAGATCGACCAGATCCTCGAAGCCATCCTCGCGGCCAGAAGAGAGGAAGAACAACGTGAAGCCGTCGCTGTCGTCAGCAACAATGGTCAAGGACAAGGGTCTACTGCCATCCCTTTGGTTCCAATTCCAAATCCTCATAGGGTGCCGTTGAACTTCAATAATGCAGCCGAAGGGAACACTTCTCATCCAACCCCAGCGCCCAGAGTTACCATTGGAGCTATCCCGCAGGCCCAGCCTACTGCTGTGCAAATCCCAGCTCCCCATACCAAAGATACTCTGATGGATCATTATGACGATGTTCAGAAGTATCATGATGCTATCCCCATTTCCAGTCCTGTTGCTGTTCAGGATTCAGAAGCTATGGAGATGTGCCGAGATCTAGCCGAGAAACTCCGAGCCATGGAGGGGCACGGTTCAAATTCTTTCAGTGCTTTAGAATTATGCTTGGTGCCTGATGTTGTCATTCCTCCCAAGTTCAAGGTGCCCGAATTTTCGAAGTACAAAGGTCTCAGTTGCACGAATATTCCTCTGAAGATGTACTGTCGCAAGATGGCTGCCTATGTCAGAGATGAAAAGCTCATGATCCATTGCTTCCAAGACAGCTTGTCTGGGGCATCACTCGAATGGTATATGCAGCTGGAACATAACAGTGTGCGCACTTGGGCCGAGCTAGCCGATGCATTTATCAAGCAATACAAATACAACATTGATCTTGCTCCAAATCGTACTCAGCTTCAGAGTATGACTCAGAAGGATAGTGAATCCTTCAAGGAGTACACGCAACGATGGAGAGAGATAGCCGCAAGGGTGCATCCACCTCTTGTTGACCGTGAACTTATTGACATCTTCATGGGTACTTTACAAGGCCAGTACTACGAAAAGCTGATCGGTAGTGTCTCTGCTGGATTCTCTGACCTAGTGATCATCGGTGAGAGAATTGAAGAAGGGTTGAAGAGTGGAAAGATCCCAGGAGGTTCCAACAACCAGGCCAATGCCAAGAAGCCTTTCAATGGATACAAGAAGAAGGAGGGCGAAACAAATGCCATCTTTTTGTAGAAAGGGCAAGCTTCTCAACAAGCTCCCGCTCCTATGCCTTATCAAGTTCCCTATTATCAGTACCCGTATGTTGCTGCCGCGCAATATGCTCCAATGCCTTATCAGCCAGCTGTTCAAGCAGTGCAAGCTCAGATGCCACGGCAACAGGCTCCTTAGCAACAGGCCTACAACCAGCAAGGATATCAGTATCCTCCTCAGCAACAGCAGATGCAAGCTACTCAGCAACGACAAGGTACTCGCCCACAACGTCAGCAGAGAACATGGAGGCCAGATAGAGTCTTTGATCGTCTACCAATGACATATGCAAAAATCTTTGCTCAATTGATGGAGAAGAAAGTTGTTGTTCCGAGAGATTTGGCTCCTCCAACTGTCATTCCTGCCGATTACGATGCAAATGCTCATTGTGACTTTCATAAGGGCACTCCAGGTCATACCATTGAAGACTGCAGAGCTTTCAAGCACATAATTCAAGACATGATCGACATGGAGGCTATCAACTTCAATGGGAAGTCTCCGAATGTCATCAACAATCTGATGCCACCAGTCAACTAGCGCCAACATCAGATCGATTCCAGTCAAGTTCATTCCTCGAAGAAGGCAGTCATGCTGCCATTTCATTATTCGCAGTTCTTATATTTTGTCTTTGTTTGTTTAAGTATTGTACGCTTTGAACAATTGCTATTCGTATTTGGTTTTCATTAATGTATTGTTTATGCATGTTTTGAATTAGTTATGTCGTATTCACTCATTTTCACTTATCACTGACACATTTGTTCACTCCACTCTATTCACTGTTGTTTAGCATGATTTGAGGGAGGATGATGAGAACGAGATACCCATAATTGCAAACCGTATGCTTTCAGACAGAATCTCGTCAATGATGTACATGCATTGTTTCAATTCCCCCATACACCGGAGATATAAGGAGTTAATCCCTAGTAAACCACTTCGAGCCTAGAAGTAGCAGTTTCCTTCGGGTATTCAAACCTTTACACTCAACCTGGGACAGGGTAGTGTTCAGTCAATTCAACTCCGCACTCGAATCAACAAGCAAAATTTAGAAGACGGTTGTTCTTCAATGACCCATAACATGGTAGTCACAACCTTCCAACAAAATCCAAAAAAAAAACATCAAAAGCCTGCTAAGTCAGACACCTTAGAGGGGACTTAGGCAAAATCAAGGCAATCCCGATGGATCTGACAAGCAAAGTCAATCCATGCAAAAGTTAGGGATCAAAAACAAAAGCAAAAGAGGACCCCGAAACCCTCAACAAAAACAAAAAAGATTCAGTGGCCACCCAGATCAAAGGGGCACTGACATCCATCAACATAAGGTGACTGCCACGTCGAGCAAACCTTGAACCTTCAAGCTTACACCATCCAGACAAGCGTAGAATTAACTGAGCGTAGGACTGGAGATCATTAAGAAGAAGGGGTGGGTACAAATCATACTTTGAGCCTAATATCCTTTGTTTCATAACCGTGAACCAGACCACGTTACAACCCTCGAAAGACCTAATTGAGGCGAGGTTTATTCTGAAAGCATACTATTGCGAGGTTGCGTAACCTGACTCCTCACATGATTTCTAATCATTAGCATTGGTGTCATTTCTCTTAATATATCTTTCACACCAATCAAAATCAGCACAACGTTTGAGATAATTCGTCTCACTACCACGACACTCTCAATAAATGACACACTTTTTCAAAACTTACATTGAACTTTGCAATAATATTACCATTTATGAATGTACAATTTTAATTGCAAATCAGTGCTAGGTATTCAAGGACATTTCAACAAGAGGCAATCAAGGAATAAGTTGACTTCCAGTGGCCAACACGAAGTGAGACTACCTCAGAACCCACAGGCTGGGGCAAATTATTCAATAGCTCGAGCAGGGGCATATTATTAGCAAGTTCAGACTGGGGCAAGACCAGGTCATCCTGACCATCAAGCAGAGTGGCAACCTTCTCTGAAGGAAATTCACAACAAGTCACCAAGTACCCAGACTTGGGGCATCCAGAGTATCTTCGCCCGTGTCAATCATGGCGTCTTCAGTAAACTGCGTGTCGAGGAAGTTAACCCCTCCCACCACCCAAAGTCCAATTCGCATTGGCAACTACCCAAAGTCCACCACATTGGCGCCTCCCTGCGTTTCCAATCACCCGTTTGCAATCATGTGCATCATACGCATCACATTCGACCTCATGAGTATCCTGCATCATATGCATACTCCAATCACACCATACTTCCCTAGCTCTTGCATCTCCGCGCGTCAGCGTTTGCATTTGCACTTCCACTCGTATAGAATATCATTTATCATCCTGCATTCATATATGCAAGTCAAGGTCCAAGATCAATCTTGAAGGTTTCCAAGACCATCATCAGCCCAATCAGGGGCATCTTCCACAACATCTTCAAAGCAATCATCAGCTCAATCAGGGGCATTTTTGCAAGATTGTGGGTTTGTCCCACGATTTTCAAGAGCTTCAAAGCAATCATCAGCCTAGTCAGGGGGAAATCTTCTGCAATTGTAGGTCTCTCCCATCAAAATTCGAAGTTATTCAAAGCAAGATTCAGCCCAGGCAGGGGCATTTTTTTCAAAGACCATGGGCGTCTCTCATGACGTATTTCAACCTTGTGGTTGATCAGATCTTCGAATCAACATTCAGCCTAGTCAGGGGCATACCATTCAAGATCGGGGGTGTTCCCCACGAAGCTGTTCAACCTTTTGTTGGGCAAATCCAAGAAGTTCAGTACAAGATCCAACCCGAGCAGGGGCATCTTCAGCAAAACCGTGAGTGCTCCTCATGAAGTTGTTCAGCCTTTTGTTGAGAAAACCAAGACATCAAGACAAGCTCAGCCCAGTCAGGGGCATCCTCTTCAGAATTCATGGGCGTAACCATGAAATCATTTCGGCAAAACTATGATCTCCAAACAAGACGGTGGGCGTACCCCGTTGACTCATTTCAATTTAATCTTCCTCTTGGGTGTTCCCTAATGAGTTGTATTCAGTAAGCGTGACCATTGTCAATTGCCTTACTATCATCCTTTTGGTGATAGTCGAACCTCGTCAGTTCAACCTAGCCTGCATCCTTTTGGTGTTGGTAGCCTTCAATTTGTGTTTGTTCTATCATCCTTTTGGTGGTAGTGGCCGGTGTGTGTTTCGCTCCGTCATCCTTTTGGTGGGGGGTCTATCATGGTCATTAATGGTAGATTGTGCGATAGTTTATTTGTGTTTCGCTCCGTCATCCTTTTGGTGGGGGGTCTATCATGGTCATTAATGATAGATTGTGCGATGTGTTTAGTGTGAGTTCGCTCCGTCATCCTTTTGGTGGGGGGTCTATCATGGTCATTAATGATAGATTGTGCGATATGTGTGAGTTCGCTCGGTCACCCTTTTGGTGGAGGGTCTATCATGGTCATTAATGATAGATTGTGCGATGTGTTTAGTGTGAGTTCGCTTCGTCATCCTTTTGGTGGGGGGTCTATCATAGTCATTAATGATAGATTGTACGATAGTTTATTTTGTGTTTCGCTCCGTCATCCTTTTGGTGGGGGGTATATCATAGTCATTAATGATAGATTGTGCGATGTGTTTTGTGTTTCGCTCCGTCATCCTTTTGGTGGTGGGTCTGGCGTTTCGTCGATGTCAGATTGTGCGATTGTGTTTATCCTATCATCCTTTTGGTGGTAGTGGCCGGTGTGTGTTTTGCTCCGTCATCCTTTTGGTGGGGGGTCTATCATGGTCATTAATGATAGATTGTGCGATAGTTTATTTTGTGTTTCGCTCCGTCATCCTTTTGGTGGGGGGTCTATCATAGTCATTAATGATAGATTGCGCGTTGTGTTTTGTGTTTCGCTCCGTCATCCTTTTGGTGGGGGGTCTATCATGGTCATTAATGATAGATTGTGCGATAGTTTATTTTGTGTTTCGCTCCGTCATCCTTTTGGTGGGGGGTCTATCATAGTCATTAATGATAGATTGTGCGATAGTTTATTTTATGTTTCACTCTGTCATCCTTTTGGTGGGGGGGGGGTCTATCATAGTCATTAATGATAGATTGTGCGATGTGTTTTGTGTTTCGCTCCGTCATCCTTTTGGTGGTGGGTCTAGCGTTTCGTCGATGTCAGATTGTGCGATTGTGTTTGTCCTATCATCCTTTTGGTGGTAGTGATTGGTGTGTGTTTCGCTCCGTCATCCTTTTGGTGGGGGGTCTATCATAGTCATTAATGATAGATTGTGCGATAGTTTATTTTGTGTTTCGCTCCGTCATCCTTTTGGTGGGGGGTCTATCATAGTCATTAATGATAGATTGTGCGATGTGTTTTGTGTTTCGCTCCGTCATCCTTTTGGTGAGGGGTCTGTCATAGTCATTAATGTCAGATAGGGTTTTTCTCCACCATCCTTGCGGTGATAGTAAGTCGGTGTGTGTTTGCTTTATCATCCATTTGGTGGTAATAGTCGTGTGTGTTTCGTCCCATTATCCTCTTGGTGATTGTAACCTTTTTCTAGTCTTTCTTTGTTTACTCAGAGGTTTTACCTCATTCAGAATTTCAATTCCCAAGCATTCCTTTTCTTTTTGGACAAATTCAGGGTCTTTTTCATATCTAATTGTCTTCTACCTTGAAAGAATGAGCGCCATAGCCGTTCACTTTACTTAGTCTAAGCCAATTAGATAGGGGCATCTGTCATACCCTAAATTTGTCCTACTTGTGTATAACTTTCATGTGTATATCCATTCACCAACTATATCTAGAAAATAAAAAAAAATATGTTGTTTCCACTCGTCATTCCAGTTTGCATGAGTTTGAAATACTCGCGTATAAGGTATATGCATGAAGATTCAGTTAAGGTTTCTACTTATGCAGGTTGTCGGGGGTATATATTAAGTTGTGATCCTTTTGATTTCGAAGCTTTGGGGACCTAGCTCATGAGGAAGGACTATTGGGGCTCAATTAGGGATATGTGACTTAAAGTGAGTTTCTTGGTTCATTCACAATCAAAGTGGTATTGGTTTAGGCTATGCAAATTGTGGATTAGTACAGACGAACCCGGATCGGTTCTAATGTTGGTCGTAAGTTTAAAGTTTTGATCTCTAATTCTAGGACACAGACATGGTGGTTTAAACGGCAAGAAAAGTTTTGATTCATTCATTTTTTTTAAAAGAAAAAAAAAGAAAACATGATGATGAATTCAATAGGATGAAATGAATTTCGAGTATGAGCATGGTATATGTGGAAGCATTCAAGTTGGAGATTATTCTTGCTTCATAGTTTGTGGAAACACGATGCAAATGGGAAGGACGGGTGCGTGTAGTGCATTCAAGCCCAGTTTATTTGTCATTTAAAAATATGTATCCATAATTCAAAAATCCTCATAAGGCCCAAAGATATTTCATTCAAAAATACAAAGCCCATATAACATTTCTTCTTCACAAAAATTCCCAACAAAATATCCAAGTCCTGCCGAAAAAAAAACGTACATTGAGGAGCCCATGTCACTTTTTTCAAAAGGTACATACAACTTTTTCGCAGAAACCGTACACAACCAACTACACAAGTTTCCTTTTTTTACCAAGCAACGTGGACCAGTAAAGTCTGAGGCAGAGAAGACCATCAACAAGATTCAAAAATTGTTTCCTTTTTTTACCAAGCAACGTGGACTAGCAAAGTCTGAGGCAGAGAAGACCATCAACAAGATTCAAAAATTGAACAGTTATGCAGATCCCACATGGCATCTACTAGGAAACAAATGAAAAATTTCACAAAATTAGCTATGTACAAACCTGTTCAGAAAAGCCATGATTTCTCCTCCCATCTTGAGACAGAGAAAACCACCAACAACTCAGAATCTCCCTTCAAAACCACCAACAATATCCTTTCGAAAGAAAAACTCACCAAAAACCTCATACCTCCCTCTGAGAACTGGAATCCCTTTTATTCATTATTCAAATCTTGAAACAAAACTTCTCAGTTGCACCTTCAATACAACCCTTAAATCCTCTTCAAAAAAGAGTCATCCCGAATCCTCTCTTCATAACAAAATACCACTAAAGAATATAAAGAAACTCTGTTAACCTCTCTCCCTCGGCCTAGTTCTATTCAACTGGATCCGAAAAAAACCTTAAGTTTCTTCTTCCAATAGCCAACAACAATTCCCAAACCAATTTTCTTCAACCTCACATCCCCTCATAATCTCACTCAAAATCATTTAACAATCCATACAAACCTTCAATCTTCAAAACGCATAAACCTACTTCATACCCAGAACGAAACCATAACAGAGAAACAGAAGAGGGTAGAGTGTTAACAAACCTCACATTCTTCACTATAAACTCTATTGTTATCGGACCCCATAAACCATCTTCAAGATCAACAAACCAACAAATCTCGACCCAAAAAACCTCTTCTCTTTCAAAAACCATCGGACCTTCTTCTTCCATTTCTAACGCCAATAAAAAATCGAAAACAGACCCATTTCACCGAAAAACACCAACATCACCTCCCGCGTGTCCTTCGAAATCCACCATCTCCAAACTCTCTTCGACCCCAAATCAAGTCCTCAACACTAAACCCCTAAAGCTTTCTCAACTTCAACCCCAAACTTCTATAAACCTTAAACCTCCTCCAAATCTAGCTTAAAATCGGAACCCTCTTTCAAACCTGTTTTCGGAGCCATAGTTCAAATCACCAAGAAAAAGCAGAAAATCCACAACGAAACCAGAAATCAGAGAAGAAGAAGATTTGCGTCGACACGGTGAGGAAATGAAAACAGAGAAAAATGCCTCAAAACGAATTCAATGAACCTGGATTTTGAACGGGATTGATTGAGCCAAAGTGTGAGACGGATCGAGAGGTCGAGACAAATATTGACGGTTCTAAACCCTGTTTTGTCGCTCGAAACATGAAGAATATGAATAGCGGTTCTGAAACGGAGAAGGTTGGACCAAACGTTGTGATGCGTGTTTGCTCTCATTTCAGTTCGTTGTCGATGTCCTGTTTTTTCGTCTCTTTTGTTCAGAAGAGTGGAAGATATTGGGGGGCTGGGATTGTTGTTTTTTTTGTTTTAAGAGAAAAGGGATTGGGTTTATCGTTGGGTTTATGGGCCCATTTTGCATACTATCAGCACCTCCGTTTCCTTATTTTCACCCTTTGTATGTTGGTAAATGACATGGGCTTTAGGCCCATCTGATACCACATATCTCATCATTTCACAATCTTTAGTTCTTTTTTCAGCACTCCCACCCTTCTCTCTTGAACTTCTTTTAAAAGTTTTAAAATAAAGTTTTTATAATTGATTTTCTTAAAAGAATTTTGATAACTTCTATTAAGATTTCATTTATGTACATATTTATTTTGTCAATATTTTCAACTAATATTATAAGAGTTCTTTAGTAAATAAATTTGGGGTTTACTTTTGGTTGTATTTTCTTTTATTTTTATTCATTTCCATCATGTTTTCGGTCGATGATGAAACTTCCACCGTTTAACCGTCACAAGTGGCGTGAAACAAAGGATCCGAGACCACCTTTGTTCTTTCGATTTTATTTCGGTAAACTAACATTAAATTTAATTTCTGTCAAACTTTATTCATATTATTCCATATTATCATATTTATTCATATTATTTATTATCATATCTCAGTATTCATTCATTCACCCATATTCGAAAACATATAATAAAATATTGAAATCTTAAAAGCCAAATTGGTGGACTGTTGGATCTTTGGTCATTTGCAGGTATCCTAATTTTAAGTTGTGCCCGACTTTGCTCAAGGCGTAGTTTAGGACACACTGCACACACACGGCTTTCTCTTGGGCTACCTGACAATGAGACCCCTTTATTTCGTGCAATCCCGTGTAACCTACATGTACCCCTCTCCCATTCTGATGTATGTTTCGCATTTCTTTGATTATTAGTTTATCTCCTAGGAGCACCCAAAGGGACCAGAGCGAATCAAACTATTTTCAAACTAATTCTCGATTCATCATCGAGCCATTTTCAAACCCTTGTAAGTCGAGTGCTCATACGCATTCGCCCTCAACCTGTTACAACTCGACCCTTGATGCGTAAGTCAAGTCGGTCTCTTTTTCAAACAATTTCATTTTCAACACGCTTTGCACGCGATAACGAGTCAAACCCTTGATCCAATGTCAAGCGGATTTTCGAAACAAACCATCAATCAATTAACAACTATTTAATTCTTTTCAAGGTGTAAAGAGTAGGTTCAAGTCTTTGATCTTGCTTTCAGTTGTTTACATGCGAGTTGTCTTATTCGGGTGTGAACAATTGACGCCTCTAAATAACATTAACAACTCGACATCGTTCAACTATTTCCAACTCAAACAACTTTCCTTTCACGATGAATAAGAGAGTGTACCAAGTCTTTGGTCCGTTCTCCCGATTATTTGGAGTTTAAGAAGTCTTTCTTAAGCTTCAATTAATCGTCATCATTTCAACCTCATCCTTTCAAACACAACTTCTCTTATGATGAAAAAGAGAGTGTTCCAAGTCTTTGGTTCGTCCTCCCGATTATTTTGGTCCGAGAAATCTTTCTTAAGCTAAAATAATCGTCATCGGTTTAAACACCATCCAAACTTAACATTATTCTTCAAGATTAAAAAGAGAGTGTCCTAAGTCTTTGGTTCGCTCTCCCGATTACTTGGGTACGAGAAGTCTTTCTTAAGCTTCGAGTAATCGTCATCCGTACCCATTTCAAACCAATTCAAACCCGTTTCCTTCGTGGTCGTATCCACGAACTACGACTGCTCTGATTCTTCATTCACTCTTGAATGTAAGATACGTAGGCACAAGATTGCGATGATCTTGGCGAGCACAATCCCCTCCATCTTCCATTTTTCCCCATCCTTTCCCGTAGTCGAACTACGACACTCTGATTTCTCATTCTCGTCTGAATAAGCATACGTAGGCACAAGGGCCCCAATCCTTGGCGAGCACCCTATCTTCTAACCATCCCCTTTCCCCTAATGTCTGTATCCCTTTATAGTATCCTTTAGCATTTAGTAGTGAGAAGAGAAGAATTAAGCTTAGCTAACATCCATTAACTCGAATTAAGAGGTTCCCGTCGAGTACGACGGACGTGAGGGGTGCTAAATACCTTCCCCTCGCGTAACCGACTCCCGAACCCAGGAATATGGTTGCGACGGCCGTGTTCCTTCCGCGTTTATGAGGTTTTCTCGATATTTTCCTCTCCCGTTCATTCGGGAAAAATAAAGTTCGGTGGCGACTCTGTCAAATCGCATTTCCGCGCCTTTCGCGCGAGGGTCGTATGTTCGAAATGAAATTTTCGAGGTGCGACATTGATATTCTTGTTGGCCACCTCAACAACGCCATTCATCTTCGGACGATAAGGCGATGGGTTTTGATGCTCAATTTTGAAACTCTGGCACAATTCCTTCATCATCTTATTGTCCAAGTTCGAACCATTATCAGTAATGATTCTTTCAGACACTCCGTATCTACAGATGATGTCCTTTTTGATAAATCTGGCTATGACTTGCTTCGTAACATTTGCATAGGAGGCTGCTTCCACCTACTTGGTAAATTAGTCAATGGTGACCAAGATGAAGCGATGTCCATTGGATGCGGTTGGCTCGATCTTGCCAATTGTGTCAATGCCCCACATGGAAAAGGGCCACGAAGACGCCATGACATTCAGAGGACACGGCAGCACATGAATCTTGTCTACATAAATCTGGCATTTATGGCATTTCTTTGCATATTTGAAACAATCAGATTCCATCGTCAGCCAATAATACCCTGCTCGTAACAGCTTCCGAGACATGGCATGTCCGTCGACATGTGTACCAAAGGCACCTTCGTGGACTTCTTCCATAAGCAGCTTTGCTTCTTTTTTGTCCACGCATCTCAATAGCACCAAATCATAATTTCTCCGGGAGAGAACACCATCTTGGTTCAGATAAAAGTTTCCAGACAACCTTCTCAGAGTCTTCTTATCCTGGGTTGATGCCTCTGGAGGATACTCTTGGTTCTTAAGAAAGTTCTGGATATCATGAAACCAGGGCTTGCCATCAGAGGCTTCTTCAATGGCGAATACGAACACTGGCCTATCAAGGCGAGATATGACTATTCTAGGAGCATCATTCCAATAGTTCACTTTATACATGGAGGATAACATCGCCAGAGCATCTGCCATTTGATTCTCCATTCTCGGCACATGATGGAACTCTACCCGATCAAAGAAAGGTAACAACCTCTTTGCATAGTTCTTGTAAGGGATCAGATTAGGCTGTCGGGTTTCCCACTCCTATAATTTGATTAACAACCAACACTGAATTGCCATATACATCCAAGTTCTTGATCCTCAGATCAATGGCTTCTTCTAGCCCCATGATGTACGCTCTGTACTCGGCTCCATTATTGGTGCAAGGGAATGTCAACCTGGCAGTGAAGGGGATGTGAGTGCCATGAGGAGTCGTGATAATTTCCCCAATTCCACTACCATAGGAGTTGACAGTGCCGTCAAATATCATCTGCCGTAGAGAACCCTTCTCTGGACCTTCATCAGGTAATGGATCATCGTAGTCCTTCATCTTTAGGAACATGATGTCTTCGTCGGGAAAATCAAACTTCATCGGTTGATAGTCTTTGATAGGCTGTCGGCGAGATAATCTGACAGAACACTTCCCTTGATAGCTTTCTAGGAAACATATTAGATGTCGTACTCTGTCAGTACCATCTACCACCTGGCAATCCTCCCAGAAAGGGCTTGTTTTTCAAAGACATATTTAATCGGATCCATCTTCGAAATCAGCATGGTTGTATGATTAAGCATATACTGTCTCAAATGTTTGGTAGCCCATGCGAGTGCGCAACACATTTTCTCCAACATCGAGTACCTGGATTCATAGTCTGTGAATTTTTTATTCAGATAGTATATTGCGCGCTCTTTTCTACCAGTCTCGTCCTGCTGACCGAGAACACAACCCATATTGTTCTCAAGAACCGTTAGATACATTATCAAAGGTCTTCCAGCAAATAGGGGTATCAGTATCGGAGGTTCCTGCAAATATTCTTTTATTTTGTCAAATGCCCTTTGGCAATTCTCATTCCAAACGACCGCCTGATCTTTCTTTAGCAATTTGAACATAAGTTCACACGTGGCTGTGAGATGAGATATGAATCGAGCAATGTAGTTCAATCTCCCCAAGAAACCACAAACCTCTTTTTCCATTTTCGGCGTTGGCATATTTTGAATAGCTTTTATTTTTGCAGGATCGACCTCGATTCCTTTTTCATTGACAATGAAACCCAGCAGCTTTCCTGACCTCACCCTGAAGGTGCACTTGTTAGGATTCAACCTCAACTTGAACTTCTTGAGCCTCTCAAATAGCTTTGACAAGTTGACCAGATGTTCCTCCTTCGTTTGCGACTTTGCTATCATGTCATCAACATAGACTTCAATCTCATGATGAATCATATCATGAAACAAAGTGACCATAGCCCGCTGGTAGGTTGCCCCTGCATTTTTCAACCCAAAAGGCATTACCTTATAACAGAATGTCCCCCATGGCGTAATAAACGTCGTTTTCTCCATATCCTCCAGTGCCATCTTGATCTGATTATAACCGGAAAAACCGTCCATGAAGGAAAACACGAAATATTGAGCAGTATTATCAACCAATACGTCAATGTGGGGGAGCGGGAAATCGTCCTTCGGGCTCTCCTTATTCAAATCTCTGTAATCAACACACATCCGTACCTTGTCGTCCTTCTTAGGCACATGCATGATGTTGGCGACCCACGAAGGGTAAGTTGTAACGGCTAAAAATCCTGCATCCAACTGCTTCTGGACCTCTTCTTTGATTTTTACAGCCATATCTGGTCTAGTACGCCTGAGCTTCTGCTTGACCAGCGGACACTCTTCATGCAACGGCAAGCGATGAACCACAATGTCTGTGTCAAGCCCGAGCATGTCTTCATATGACCAATCAAAGATATCACTATACTCACGGAGCATCTCAACCAATCTTTGCTTGATGTCATTATGCAACACAACCCCTATCCGAACATTCCTCACGACTTCCTCAGAACCCAAGTTAATAACTTCGATTTCCTCCTGATGAGGCAGAATAACCTTTTCTTCCTGTTTCAAGTGTTTGGCTAGCTCTTCTGGTAAGTCTTCATCTTCATCAATCTCTTCTTCGGCTTGAAATATCGGGTTATCAAAGTCGAAGCGAGTCATAGATGTCTCTGGCGCGGCGTCGTCTGCACTGTGAACCCTGCAATGATAATGATTAAATGCTTAAAATGAAATGCAAAATGAGCACAAAGCCACATTGCCATTTTATTGTTAAACATAAACATGAAAAACAAGGATCACAATATTTGAATGCAGAAAAACGCCCTTTGATTTATTGAAAAAGATTGTGCAAGCATAAACAAACAGGCCCTGAAGATAAAGCCACTATGCTCCGGGTAGAACATAGGGTTGTACAATAATAAGAAAAACAAAGTATTACTCTTCCGTTGTCACTTGAATGAATTCCTCGACAGACCAATTGTTGAGGCTCTATCCTGGAATGCACGGCTTGATCCAAGCGTCCATATCACAGTCGTTGTCCCCGTCTTCATCTTCTGAAATGGCATTGATCTGCTCAAAGATAACACCCCTGGGGTAAACCGGATAGGCCCTTTATAGCGCGGTGCGCTCTGCGAGGATGACGAAGCATACGGGCGGTATCCTAAGCCAAACTTGTCCTGTTTATGAGGAATGTCCAGCACTTGTCCCCAACCTGGTGCTGCCCAGCCTGTACCACTGCTTGGGCTTCCTTAAAGGAGGATATGGCCACTTCGGGTGCTTTACTCACAGCAGACACTTTGTCCTTGATCTGAACCGTCTCAAAGGCTTGACATAAGGTCTCATGGATTTCTCCATCCACCTCGACATTCTTGAAAGACGATAAGTGACTGATCATTATATCCTCTTCCCCGCATACTGTGACAACGCTGCCACCAACCATATAATTGAGCTTCTGGTGTAGCATGGAAATTACAGCTCCTGCCGAGTGAATCCATGGACGACCCAACAAACAGCTATAGGCAGGCTGAATGTCCATGATATAGAATACCGCATCAAACACCTCAGGGCCAACTTGGATTGGCAACGTCACCTCTCCGAAGACAGACCTTATGGTACCGTCAAAAGCATGCACCACCAAATCACTTGGCGTGCAAATCAGCCCCTGCATATCCAGCTTCATCAAGGCCTTCTTCGGAAGTACATTCAAAGATGATCCTGTATCAACAAGTACATGAGACATAACCACCCCTCGACATTCTATTGATATGTGCAACGCACAGTTATGGTTCCTGCCCTTTGGCGTCAAATCTAGGTCCGTGAAACCTAGCCCATTCCATGCGTTTACGTGTGCTACAACCCCTTCGAGTTGGTTAATCGATATTTCTTGCGGCATGTAAGCAGTATTCAATATTCTCAACAGTGCATTCCGATGCGCTTCTGAACATAGTAACAACGACATGGTTGATACTTTGGAGGGAGTTTGCTGTAGATGATCAACTATCTTGTAATCAATTTTTCTAATCAGCCTCATAAACTCCTCCGCGTCCTTTACCAAAGACTCCTTCTCTCCAGCTTGAGAAGTTTCCTCACCCACTACTTTCTTCCCTTTGTCAGCTTGGTCAGCAGCCACTTCAGGCGACGAAAATACTCTACCGCTTTGAGTAATACCACCTGCTCCAACCATATTATCCACTGAGTCAACCGGCAAGCTCTTCAATTCCTGTTTCTGCCCGTTGCAATACACTTCCGCTTCGTAGTTCCACGGAATGGCTCTTGTACTCTCATATGGCACAGGACCAACTTTTGTAATGATTATGGTTGGCGGCCTAGGAGGCGCTGAAATAGTTATAGTTTTATACGGAATCGAGATCGTTGCAACCTCATTCCTTTCCTCAACCATTACCTCTTCAGACCTTTTCTCTACAACCCAGTCAAATTGCAACATCCTCTCATTCATCATACCCTGAATATGGCTCTTCGACTCTGCACATCCCTCAGGATGACTTAAACATTCAGCACATGATTCATTACATCCCAGGAATATCCCTCCCTTCAATAACTTTTCCTTCACAAAGCCCAACGGCGTCTTTAAATCATTGACATCAGTTATCAGATCTAAACCTTCGTCCTCAATGATTGCACTGACTCCGACAGCCCCATGGTTGGGCATGGGGTTCTTTACGACGTTAGGAGCGTCGTGAGAAAAATTTATCACTTTACTGTCCACCAAATCTTGAACTTTATGTTTAAAGGCTTTGCAGTTATCAATGTTGTGCCCCGTAGCACAAGAGTGAAACTCGCAACGAGCATTTGTGTCATAACCGGGTGGAGGTAGTCCTGTCAGAGGAGCTAAAGTCCTCTTCTGGATTAACTGTAGTTGTAGAAGATGCTGAAGCAGTTGGGAATAAGGCATTGGAGGTGCATCAAATTGTCTATTTGCTGTCTGACCCCAGTCTTGAAACCTTCTATAACCCTGTTGATTCTGGTGTTGATGTGGTTGTTATTGTTGTTGAGGAACTATGGGAATTGTAACAATAGGAAACTGCTACTGACGATTTCTCCCTGATCGTCTATTCCCTTGAGAACTGGACACTGAATTGGTATCTCCTTCCCGCTTCTTATTACCAAACACCTTCTTACCTCCTCCTCCTGCTGAGGAACTCTCACCAGACTGGATCTTTCCCAACTTGACGCTATTTTCCACCCTCTCTTCGGTGATGATCAAATCAGACAAGCTTCCCGACATGTTACTGATAAGCTTCTCGTAATAAACACCAGGCAAAGTGGCGACAAACATATCAATCAGCTCACGCTCAACCATGGGCGGCTGCACCCTGGCTGCAAGCTCCCGCCACCTCTGGGCGTATTCCTTGAAGCACTCACCAGTCTTTTGAGATAAATTCTGGAGTTGAACCCTGTTAGGAGCAAGGTCGCTGATATACTGATAATGTTTCACGAAGGCCTCAGCTAGGTCCCTCCAACTGCGGATATTCACAGGTTCCAGACTCATGTACCACTCCAATGAAGGATCGGACAAGCTGTCCTGAAAGAAATGCATAAGCAATTTCTCTTCATCCGAGTAGGGAAACATTTTACGGTAGTAGGATCTCAGATGAACTCTTGGGCAGGTAGTACCCTTATACTTGTCAAAGTCAGGGACTTTGAACTTCAGCGGCACTTTCAGATCTGGGATCAGTCCTAGATTAGCCATGTCAAGGCCCATGGAATTTTGGTTCTCGTAGCTATTCATCTTGTCCTCTAACAGCTTGAACCTCCTATCAGCTTCAGAGGGCAACTCAACAACAACAACCCTTGGTGAGAACACATCATCATGTTGGTCTTCATTCCATAACCTATCCATATTACCATGTGCAGCACAGGAGACATCAGGACCATGAACATTCCCATTAACAACATTACCATTTCCAGCATTCCCATTTCCAGCGTTCCCAAAACCCTTATTATCAAAACCAGCAGCATTACCAAAACCAGCAACATTGCCAAAACCAGCAGCATTGCTATTACCATTACCATTCCCTCCAGCAGTAGGGATAACCAAAGTAGGCATAGAGTGAGCATGAGGAGTCCCAGTTTCATTGGAAGGAGGATTAACAGTTTGTCCTCCATGAAGAACATCATTATTGTCAACTCGTGCAATCAAGGGCTGCACCAAAGTACGAAGTTGTTCCTGTCCGTTAGTCACTCCCTGCATAAGGTCCATAAACTGACTCATCCTTTCATGGAACTCTTGCATCTCAGCCTGAATTTGCTCCATTGCTCTGAGTTGATTCCCCCTCGTGGCGTAGCGGTGAAGAGTCCGGTTGTCTATCCTAAAACAATCTAATGGAGCAAACAGAGGTAAGATAAACGGTTCCACTGTACCTGCTATGCAAGAATGCCATGCAAAATGTAGACCTGTATGTATGCAATAGGGAAATTTCCCCCCCGATTCTAGTTCCGATAATAACAGCACGACTGTCGCTACTCGAAAAAATGCGTCGCGCAACGACGAGGAGGCGAAAAAGATAGGACAGAAGAGTCGCCACCGAACTTTATTTATCCCATGAGGGGACAGGAAAATATCGAGAAAACCTTAAGGAAGAAATGGATAAGATGGTCTCGCGACCAAGAACGGGTTCGGAAGCCGGTTTTGCGAGGGGAAGGTATTAGCACCCCTCGCATCCATCG
This sequence comes from Lathyrus sativus, assembly GCA_963859935.3. Lineage (NCBI taxonomy): Eukaryota > Viridiplantae > Streptophyta > Magnoliopsida > Fabales > Fabaceae > Lathyrus > Lathyrus sativus. Next base: position 755,986,933 of record OZ012735.1, read on the forward strand.
TACTCGATGGGAACCTTTTGTTTGTCGATGTGTGAATTTATCTGCTTAAATATTATGCTATAAGGAGTGTTCCAAGGGATAGAAAGAAGGGTTTAGAAACGGGGAAAAAGAAGTAACGGGGGGAAGAAGGGAGAGAACGGACTCGGTAGGACTTCGCGGTCCTAGGCCTACGTATTCTCAATAGATGTGAGAAAGTCAGAGTCGACGTAGTTCGGGAAACTACAGATAGGGGGGATTGTGCTCGCCAAGACATCGCCGTCTTGTGCCTACGTATTCTCATCTGGTATGAGAAATCAGAGCAGCCGTAGTTCGGCCTACGGGTGAAAGGTGAAAAAGGGAGCTCGCCAAGACATCGCCGTCTTGTGCCTACGTATTCTCATCTGACATGAGAAATCAGAGCAAACGTAGTTCGTGCCTACGGTGTGTTGATGTTTTTTATGGATGATGCTATCGTGCGCATTCTAGCAGTTAGGTGTTTTGTTGCTCGCTCGTTGGAGACTTAGGCATTACCTGTTTGCGGTAGAACGGACGTAACATATCCTTTTGAAAGATTGATTAGTTTTCGCCACGCGGGGCAAGAAGTCACGTTTGATTGATTGGATTGTTTTTTAGGGGGCGAGACAGGTTCTCGGATAGTAACCCCTACGGGTAGTACCCAATTCTTTGTCTCAAAGTTTTTGTCATAAAAGGGTGTGGCGAACGAGGCGTCTTCGTATTGAAAGACGAGCGTCGAAACCACCCTCACTACAGTGGGCATCCCTACGCTCGGAGAAGAAGAGGTCTACACCCAATCCTCTCTCTTTAATTCAATGCAAAGAGAACTTCATTCTCTTATTAAAGATGTTTTTGGTTTTGAATGGTAAGTGCTTTGCGACAGAGAACCCTACGGTAAACGTCAGCACTCGGGATAGGAGAAGGCCTACGCCTAACCACTCCACGACCATTCAAGTTTTTGTTATGAAAAGATTTGAAAATGCACTCGGTACAGGACCGAGGTTTTAGGTGTGAAAATTGTGGAAGGAAGCGTCTTCGTATTGAAAGACGAGTGTCGAAACCACCCTCACTACAGTGGGCATCCCAACACTCGAAGAAGAAGAGGTCTACACCCAATCCTCTCTTTTTAATCCAATACAAAGAATTTGATTTAAAAATGTTTTCGAAGATACACTCGGTACGGGACCGAGGTCTTAGGAGAAAAAGCGTTGAAAAGAAATGGTCTCAGATCCAACGTCATTTATCAATAGTTTGACTTAATAACGGTTTACGGAGGTCTCGTCATCGACCAAAACGGGGAAAATGGGACGAAAAGCCCACTAACAAAAGAGAAATGGAATTCAACTCTAAAAAATAAAACAATCCAAAATTCTAAGTAAAAAAAAGAATTAAAATTTTTTAAAATAAAACTCTAAATATATACAACTATAATAATATATAATATTTACAAAGTTTAAATTAAATTATATGAATAATGTACAATATAAATTCTAAAAGAAATTAGGAAGAAAATGTTTATAAAATTCTAAAATAAATTGTAACAACTTCTAAAAGAAATAAAATAAAATAAAATAATAATAAATTAAGACAATATAAAAACAAACGTCATGTATATATAAAACTATAATATTATACTAAAAAACTAAAGTTTACAGCATACAAATGTACAGTAAGAAGTATTACTTAATACTTTACATCCTTACGTTTCAATTTACAAACAAATTAACAATTAGAAGGATTATGACTTTCAGTAACACTAGTACGACCTTGCGATGCATGACTAATGTTTTCAAAGCAACAAAAAAAAGAAGAAATACATTAACTAGCTATTAATAAAATTATAATCTCGTAGCGTAATAAAACACCGACAAAAGAATTGGAAACAAAAAAATTGCAGAATTTTTACAAGGACTATATTCAATATGCTACATACTTTTATAACAACAAGCCTTCAACGGAAATCAACACCTAACCAAATTAAGAATCAACAGAAGAAATGCAGCAGCATAAACAAGTAGCTAAGATGCAAATATAAGACTAGATGCAAAAAAAAACAAATCAAAAATATACATAATGTCTCAACGATGTCAAAGCCAACATAAACACAATGAAAATCTTTCCAACAAATTAATGTGTATATACACGAACAAAAACTTAAGAGTAGTGGATCTAGACACAGTCATAACATATTGCAACATTTCAAAAGCTACAAACTAAATTCAACACTAGATAATTGCAATCGAACAAAAACGCAGCACTAATCAACGACAACATCGTACAAAAATGAAGTTCCGAAACTGAAAGTTACCGCAATGCAGAATTATTGTTGATGTTGAAGTGACCAAGAGTTCATTTTCGAGCCTAACTGCAAGGTGGATTTATTGACACGACTTGAATCTAGTCAGCAGCAGCTTACCGACACCAAGTTAATCCAACCTTCCCGTTTTCCGCATCCTGTCAAACAGAAGCTAATATTTGGAAATAACACCAAAAATATCAGAGGCTATTTAAAATCAGAACTCCATCAGATTTTTTAATTAGAAGTTGTGGCTGAAACAATAGTTGCTTATGAGGATTCATCGAAGAAGGTTTCGAGGTGTGGGATACGTGTAAGGCAGCCGCGGTCGGGGATTGTTTGACGCTGCAGAAGTGGCGGCGACATTAACAGTGGTACTTGAGTGAGGTTGCAAGGTTAGAAAAGTATGGTTTAGGAAGGTTTGGTATTGCTATTCATGGTGGAACAGAAGAGGTATTATGGAGATTACAAATTTGTAAAGAGAAAGGAATATGGTGTTTGGCCGGAAATGTAAAATCGCGGCCGAATGGTTAAACTCTGAAGTTTGAAGAAGAAGAAAAAATGTTGAAGAAGGAGGTGAATAGTAAAATGGGGGGCGGCTAGGTCTTCTTTTTTTGGGAGAGACAATCTACAATGCCCTCTTATACTACAAAACGCGTCCCTTACCGTTGCTTTTTTGTCTTTTGTTTTTGTTTAATTCTATTTCTTCAATTTTCTGTTAATTCTATTATAAATCTAAATTCTAATGTTAAATAAATTAAATTCTAATATAAAACTAATCTTAATATTATCCTAATTGAATTATAATAAAAACCTATTTAAAAAATTTTCTACATAATTAAATATAAAACAAAAATTCCGATAAAAATGCAAAAATGCCATGGTAAAAAGGGCGAGCACCGAAATGCTCCAGTATTATCGACACAGATTGAATCATAAAAAAGAGAGCGACTTTTAGCTCGATTTTGACATTGAATTTTCTCGTTTGAATTAATTTGAATCGCCTGAAACGCGAGCAAAGCGGCTAAAATTCTGATAAATTCAATCCGGATGATAACACGGGCAAAATGCGGCCTAAATGATATGCAGATGAAAACGAAGCAAAAGCCAGTCAAAGCTAGAAAACAGGTGGGCAAATTTTAGGGTGCAACAGCTGCCCCTATTCAATTGACTTGGACCAGAAGGGATGAAAAGCAGCCGCTTTCAGACGTTCATGGTAGAAGGTGATTGAATACAAAAGAACCCAGAAATTTGCCAACCGCAAAAAGAAACCTTTGACATCACCGTCAGCCATCAACTAAGTAAAATATCTGACTTCGACGTCAGTCATCAATATCCAATAAAATCACCTGACTTCGCCGTCAAAACTCAACATCAAATTTGTAAAACATCTGACATCACTGTCAGTCCTCTACCTCTAGTTGGTAAAGTAGCTAACATCGCCGTTAGACCTCTGTTAAATAAAACAAATATTGAATCCAAAGATACGATCCTCTGACATCGCCGCCAGTCCTTCAAAACAATCAATCGGTATATCACACCTGACCTCGCTGCCAGTCATTCACAAAAACAAAGCGTCTGACATCGCCGCCGGACAACCAAAACACCCAACATCGTCGCTAGAAAACTAAATCACCTGACATCGCCGCCAGAAACAAACATCCAACAACGCCGCTAGAAACAAACATCCAACATCGCTGCTGGAGAACCAAATTACCTGACATCGCCGCCAGAAAAAACATCCAACCTCGCCACTGGGAAAATAAAGATATTTGACATCGCCGCCAGAGAAATACAAACCTAGTAAGATAACCCTGACATCATCATTATCAATCATAAATCCGACAAACATCTGACATCGCCGCCAACTAACTATAACTCTGAGAAACACCCGACATCACCGTCAAGTACCTATGGGGATACAGAACTCTGACACCGCCGCCAGACAACCACGGTGCTAATTAACCTCTGACATCGCCGCCAGAAAAACATCCAACCTCGCCGCTGGGAAAACAAAATTACCTGACATCGCCGCCAGCTAACATCCAACCTTGCTGCTGGGAGAACAAAAATATTTGACATCGCCGTCAATTCTCAACATCGTCCAATGATGGGCAGAGAGAAAAATCATATCCAGAGCTCACATCGTCAAAATCACATCGTCTAATGGTAGACAGGAAGAATATGCCATATCCAAAATACTCACATCGTCCAATGATGGACGGAGAGGAAAACCATAACCAAATCTCGCATCGTCTAATGATAGACGAGAGGAACATCAAAACCAAATCTCGCATCGTCTAATGATAGATGAGAGGAACATCAAATCCAAATCTCGCATCGTCTAATGATAGACGAGAGTAACATCAAAACCAAATCTCGTATCGTCTAATGATAGATGAGAGGAATATCAAAACCAAATCTTGTATCGTCTAATGATAGACGAGAGGAATATCAAAACCAAATCTCGTATCGTCTAATGATTGACGAGAGGAATATCGAAACCAAATCTCGTATCGTCTAATGATAGACGAGAGGAATATCAAAACCAAATCTCGTATCGTCTAATGATAGACGAGAGGAATATCTGCTGGGGATGTCATCATCAGAGGGTTAATGGACAAAGTACGACCGACGTATGATCTGAAATCCAAAAGTAAGTAAGCGGATGAGCTGTCTGAACAAAGCTGTTGATATGTCACTGTCTTGATTGAAGAGTGATTCAGGTTGCCACGAAGGCTAACAAAAACTGGCTTATGCTTCGCATGCATATGTTTGAATATGTTTAATTACGTAATACTCTATACAAAATGTTACGCATTTGAGGATGAAATGCAAAGATGATGCAAATATGATAACTATATGCAAAATGAAGATGCAGGCTCGGGCTGCTGGGGAAAACTGGATCTGAAAGAATCACTCCAGCAAAATAAATGCTGAAGAGGTGAAGCCAACTCTGCTAGGAATAACCGGATGTGCCAAGTATGATTGGACTCTCCTAGGGAAGACAGGTGAAGGGTTACGACTTCCCGACATTCATCTTGAACCTGAAGATTGAATGCACCTGCTTGAATAGCTCTGAGTAGCTCTGAAGATATAGAGAGGAACAATTCCTTTACTTCTGATTTTGCCCCAGCCTGTGGGATCTCTGTGGGGATGTTCCTTGAAAGGAAATCATAAATCTCTGTACCCTGATGGTTTGATAGGAACTGCCTCAGCATCATGAACCTTAGAGAGGTGCTTCCGATTAGCTGCCTTCTGGGTAAGGATAATATCTGTGCTCTTGGGGTGACATGCCCCAGCCTTGAAGTGATTTGCCCCTGATTGGCTGATTTGTAGAGAAGTGCCCCTGGCTGACTTCGAGAGATTTATCGAGTCTCGACCTGATTGCCCCAGATTAACTGATCTTAGAATGTCTGACTCCCTTTATGATCATTTGATATGCCTTGCCCCTGCTCAACGAAGTACTCAGGCGTTCTGCATCTTATCTCGATCGAACCTTCCACTGTAGGAACTTTCCTGCTGTCAAGTACTTACTCGCAAGTAAAACAAATTGTTTTGCAAAGATAATATTAATGCAATGCATATGACAATTTTGAAATCCAAGTCTGTTCACTGGAAAAAAGTTGTGATATATAGTGAATGAATCACTTATCGGAATGTCAATATCAATACCCATAGGGTAAGAAAAAATCCTTTTAGGAGTCAGTTTCGACGCGATCTTTACCGAAGTATGCTTTCGAAACAAACTTGCTTCAATTAGGACTTTTGAAGGTTGTAACTTGGTTAGGTTCACGGTTTGAAAGAAAGGATATGAGGCTCAAAGTTCTGTTTAACCCACCCACTCTTCTTAATATTCTCCACTCCTATATTCAGCTAATTCGACACTCGCTCGCCTCTCAGAGGTTGATTGACAGGAGTGATGGTTCAAGAAACCATAAGTTTTCGGAGTGACAGTCACTCGTTTTTCGTCTTCGGTGCCTGGAGTCACACGACTTGTTTTTCATCATTATTCACTCCCTATTTTTCTTGGACTGACTCTTTTGAGTATATCTTCTGATCTCAAAGTCCAGCGGGATGCCCTAATTTTTGCCTAAGCCACTTGTTTTCAAGTTAACGACTTAGCGGGCTTTTTTTCTTTTTCTTTTCTCTTTTTTTCCAACAAATCGTGTGACACCAGCTTGTCTGACTTGTTGAAGGGATTGTGACCGTCTCACTCCTTGATTGGTGAAGGATAACCAATATGGTTCTTTAGGTACGACCTATATAGGTGTGATTGATTCTCAAACAGGAACACTCCCTTCTGCAATTTGGATGCTCGGTCAAATTAACTGACACCTACCCTGCCCCAGGTTAAGATTGAGGGTTTTTCGTTTTCAGAAAGAAACTCCTACAACTAGGCTCAAAGGGGTTGACAAGGGATTAATATCCTTATATCTCCTGTGTTTAGGGACTTGAAATAATGCCTGTACATCATCAGCAGGTTTCATTCAAAAGCATACAATCGGAAGCTTGCGTTTTTCGACTTCGTCATCCTCCATCGGATTCCGCTTAAACAAGCGTTTGACATTAATGGAAAAGCAATATTGAGTGAACACGAATGGATTTAATCAAAACATGCATATTCATTTCATTATCATTATCAATCGAAAACAAACACGTCTTATAAATGAAATTTGCAAATAAGCTCACACTTAAACAGAAAAGAAACTACAAATGCAAAGGAATAACATGATAGAGAGATTGCCAGCTTCGGGGAACTGGGCTTTCATTCTTGACTTGCTGCTGAACCAGCCATCTCTAGAATTGCTCATCGAAATCCGTCTGATACTCTTCTGAACATATGCTCTCGGTGAATCCCTCCATGACATTAGCTGCCGAACCCATATGACTTGACGAAGGAAGATCGTTGATCTGAATACCCTGAGGCGTGATTGAAAACCTGTTGGAGTCCAGCAGAGTCTGAACCTGGCTTCTAAGCACCTTACAGTCTTCAGTTGAATGCCCCTGTGCCCCAACATGGTACTCACAGCGGGCGTTGACATCAGAATCTGAAGGATGTGGAGAAGTCTCTGGATCAGTTTTCTTCGGCACTATCAAACCAAATTTGATCAAGTCTGGCAATATCTGACTGTACGACAACGGCAACTGAGTGAAATGTCTCTCTGGCTTCCTCAATCTCCGTCGAGCGTGCTGACGCGGCTGATGACGGTATGAATGTTGACTCTGCAGGAAAGCATATATCTGGTACGCAGACCTAACAGGTTGCTGACTCTGAATACTTAAAATGTATGAAAACTGAATCTGAGGTAATGGAGATTCCGGGATAGCATTATTTTCTTTCTCCCATTCCTCTTTAGAGCTGACAACTGATTCACCTTCATAAACTGAGGTATCTGAGATGTCTCGGATCTTTCCACTCTTGATTCCGCTCTCAATACGTTCTCCTGCTATCACTAAGTCAGCAAAGTTTAACGTTCCGCCACTAATCAATATATCATAGTAATGGCCCTTCAAAGTACCCAAGAAGATGTCAACCAATTCTCTATCCTGAAGCGGTGGTTGAACACGAGCAGCAAATTCTCTCCATCTCTGCACATACCCTCTAAAGGATTCATTCTCCGCTTGAGATAATTCTTGCAACTGCATGCGGCTGGGATTCATGTCGAGATTGTAGTTGTACTGATTCACAAAGGCATTGGCTAAATCCGACCATGATCGGATGCAACCACTTTCCAACTGCATATACCAACTCAACGATGCCCCACTCAGACTTTCCTGGAAACAGTGAATCATAAGCTTGTCATTGTGGACATGCGAGGTCATTCTTCTGCAATACATCACCAAATGCTGCTTCGGACAACTATCCCCTTTGTACTTCTCAAAATTGGGCGCCTTAAACTTCGGAGGCATCACAAGACCTGGCACCAAACACATGCTCGAAGCATTCAAATTAAGAGTGTCTTGACTCATCAGGGCATCAAGCTTTTCATCCAACAGACGATACCTTCTCATAAACTCAACAGTCTGTGGGTCCTTAGGAGTGATCTTCGGAACAACCCTTTGGGAATCTGGCACAGAGAAGGTGAAGTTCTGATAGTCCGAGTCATGGAGAGAAGATGAATCTCTATCTCTGACAATAGTATGCTCTTGATCTTCGACAGGAATCTGCACAGGCTGAGCTCGAGCAACATTGTTCACTGGAGTCCTCTGAACATTGGTCTCTCCTCTTGTCATAGCTGACATGGCCTCCATGAGTTGATCCAACTGATTCTTCATCATCTCAAACTCTGCCCTCGTAACAACCAAATTCTGCTCCTCTGAGTCCATGATCCTTCCAGAAGCTAACTCAAATCCAATGTGAATGTCGGGAAATCAACTGCGGGTTGGACAAAAGACTGGTAAGCTCTCTGCTCCGGTTGAGGATGGATATGCAAAAATGAGATGCAAATGCAATGCAAAATGCTAATGCAACACACAAAGAATCAGAGTCACAAATCCTGCAACACAACACAACGAGATATCTCTCACCTCGGGTGGGCAATCTATTGGTTTATAAGAGGGTATTCCAAAGGCTTTTAAACAAAGTCCCATGCACTAACCCTCAAAAGTTTTCCATCAGAACGACTACTCGTAAGACGGTAATCCCTTCAAAAGGATGAACACAGAGTTATGTTTTAGCAACCTTCTGAATAAAGTTCTACAAAAGGTCCTCAGAGTCAAGGACTCCCAATTGGAAATAAAGACGCCGTTACGACTACACGTAAGACATCATTGTTCCAATGGGGTCTCATCTGAGCGGTGGAATTCAAACCAATTCAACGAGTCCTACGTCTCGCAAATCAGAAAGAAACCACCTCCTAATCTTAGTGTATACTCAAAAGCTCGGGTAGAAAGCTTTATCCTTACAAACCAACCAATAAACCCAACAGGTAAAAGGAACACAACATAATAAACAGTTAAAAGCAAACAAATAAAACATGTGACAAACAAAATAGGCTTGGCTTGCTAGGTGTTTTCCCCAGCAGAGTCGCCAGCTGTCGCTACTCGAAAAAATGCGTCGCGCAACGGCGAGGAGGCGAAAAAGATAGGACAGAAGAGTCGCCACCGAACTTTATTTATCCCATGAGGGGACAGAAAAATATCGAGAAAACCTTAAGGAAGAAATGGATAAGATGGTCTCGCGACCAAGAACGGGTTCGGAAGCCGGTTATGCGAGGGGAAGGTATTAGCACCCCTCGCATCCATCGTACTCGATGGGAACCTTTTGTTTGTCGATGTGTGAATTTATCTGCTTAAATATTATGCTATAAGGAGTGTTCCAAGGGATAGAAAGAAGGGTTTAGAAACGGGGAAAAAGAAGTAACGGGGGGAAGAAGGGAGAGAACGGACTCGGTAGGACTTCGCGGTCCTAGGCCTACGTATTCTCAATAGATGTGAGAAAGTCAGAGTCGACGTAGTTCGGGAAACTACAGATAGGGGGGATTGTGCTCGCCAAGACATCGCCGTCTTGTGCCTACGTATTCTCATCTGGTATGAGAAATCAGAGCAGCCGTAGTTCGGCCTACGGGTGAAAGGTGAAAAAGGGAGCTCGCCAAGACATCGCCGTCTTGTGCCTACGTATTCTCATCTGACATGAGAAATCAGAGCAAACGTAGTTCGTGCCTACGGTGTGTTGATGTTTTTTATGGATGATGCTATCGTGCGCATTCTAGCAGTTAGGTGTTTTGTTGCTCGCTCGTTGGAGACTTAGGCATTACCTGTTTGCGGTAGAACGGACGTAACATATCCTTTTGAAAGATTGATTAGTTTTCGCCACGCGGGGCAAGAAGTCACGTTTGATTGATTGGATTGTTTTTTAGGGGGCGAGACAGGTTCTCGGATAGTAACCCCTACGGGTAGTACCCAATTCTTTGTCTCAAAGTTTTTGTCATAAAAGGGTGTGGCGAACGAGGCGTCTTCGTATTGAAAGACGAGCGTCGAAACCACCCTCACTACAGTGGGCATCCCTACGCTCGGAGAAGAAGAGGTCTACACCCAATCCTCTCTCTTTAATTCAATGCAAAGAGAACTTCATTCTCTTATTAAAGATGTTTTTGGTTTTGAATGGTAAGTGCTTTGCGACAGAGAACCCTACGGTAAACGTCAGCACTCGGGATAGGAGAAGGCCTACGCCTAACCACTCCACGACCATTCAAGTTTTTGTTATGAAAAGATTTGAAAATGCACTCGGTACAGGACCGAGGTTTTAGGTGTGAAAATTGTGGAAGGAAGCGTCTTCGTATTGAAAGACGAGTGTCGAAACCACCCTCACTACAGTGGGCATCCCAACACTCGAAGAAGAAGAGGTCTACACCCAATCCTCTCTTTTTAATCCAATACAAAGAATTTGATTTAAAAATGTTTTCGAAGATACACTCGGTACGGGACCGAGGTCTTAGGAGAAAAAGCGTTGAAAAGAAATGGTCTCAGATCCAACGTCATTTATCAATAGTTTGACTTAATAACGGTTTACGGAGGTCTCGTCATCGACCAAAACGGGGAAAATGGGACGAAAAGCCCACTAACAAAAGAGAAATGGAATTCAACTCTAAAAAATAAAACAATCCAAAATTCTAAGTAAAAAAAAGAATTAAATTTTTTTAAAATAAAACTCTAAATATATACAACTATAATAATATATAATATTTACAAAGTTTAAATTAAATTATATGAATAATGTACAATATAAATTCTAAAAGAAATTAGGAAGAAAATGTTTATAAAATTCTAAAATAAATTGTAACAACTTCTAAAAGAAATAAAATAAAATAAAATAATAATAAATTAAGACAATATAAAAACAAACGTCATGTATATATAAAACTATAATATTATACTAAAAAACTAAAGTTTACAGCATACAAATGTACAGTAAGAAGTATTACTTAATACTTTACATCCTTACGTTTCAATTTACAAACAAATTAACAATTAGAAGGATTATGACTTTCAGTAACACTAGTACGACCTTGCGATGCATGACTAATGTTTTCAAAGCAACAAAAAAAAGAAGAAATACATTAACTAGCTATTAATAAAATTATAATCTCGTAGCGTAATAAAACACCGACAAAAGAATTGGAAACAAAAAAATTGCAGAATTTTTACAAGGACTATATTCAATATGCTACATACTTTTATAACAACAAGCCTTCAACGGAAATCAACACCTAACCAAATTAAGAATCAACAGAAGAAATGCAGCAGCATAAACAAGTAGCTAAGATGCAAATATAAGACTAGATGCAAAAAAAAACAAATCAAAAATATACATAATGTCTCAACGATGTCAAAGCCAACATAAACACAATGAAAATCTTTCCAACAAATTAATGTGTATATACACGAACAAAAACTTAAGAGTAGTGGATCTAGACACAGTCATAACATATTGCAACATTTCAAAAGCTACAAACTAAATTCAACACTAGATAATTGCAATCGAACAAAAACGCAGCACTAATCAACGACAACATCGTACAAAAATGAAGTTCCGAAACTGAAAGTTACCGCAATGCAGAATTATTGTTGATGTTGAAGTGACCAAGAGTTCATTTTCGAGCCTAACTGCAAGGTGGATTTATTGACACGACTTGAATCTAGTCAGCAGCAGCTTACCGACACCAAGTTAATCCAACCTTCCCGTTTTCCGCATCCTGTCAAACAGAAGCTAATATTTGGAAATAACACCAAAAATATCAGAGGCTATTTAAAATCAGAACTCCATCAGATTTTTTAATTAGAAGTTGTGGCTGAAACAATAGTTGCTTATGAGGATTCATCGAAGAAGGTTTCGAGGTGTGGGATACGTGTAAGGCAGCCGCGGTCGGGGATTGTTTGACGCTGCAGAAGTGGCGGCGACATTAACAGTGGTACTTGAGTGAGGTTGCAAGGTTAGAAAAGTATGGTTTAGGAAGGTTTGGTATTGCTATTCATGGTGGAACAGAAGAGGTATTATGGAGATTACAAATTTGTAAAGAGAAAGGAATATGGTGTTTGGCCGGAAATGTAAAATCGCGGCCGAATGGTTAAACTCTGAAGTTTGAAGAAGAAGAAAAAATGTTGAAGAAGGAGGTGAATAGTAAAATGGGGGGCGGCTAGGTCTTCTTTTTTTGGGAGAGACAATCTACAATGCCCTCTTATACTACAAAACGCGTCCCTTACCGTTGCTTTTTTGTCTTTTGTTTTTGTTTAATTCTATTTCTTCAATTTTCTGTTAATTCTATTATAAATCTAAATTCTAATGTTAAATAAATTAAATTCTAATATAAAACTAATCTTAATATTATCCTAATTGAATTATAATAAAAACCTATTTAAAAAATTTTCTACATAATTAAATATAAAACAAAAATTCCGATAAAAATGCAAAAATGCCATGGTAAAAAGGGCGAGCACCGAAATGCTCCAGTATTATCGACACAGATTGAATCATAAAAAAGAGAGCGACTTTTAGCTCGATTTTGACATTGAATTTTCTCGTTTGAATTAATTTGAATCGCCTGAAACGCGAGCAAAGCGGCTAAAATTCTGATAAATTCAATCCGGCTGATAACACGGGCAAAATGCGGCCTAAATGATATGCAGATGAAAACGAAGCAAAAGCCAGTCAAAGCTAGAAAATAGGTGGGCAAATTTTAGGGTGCAACAGCTGCCCCTATTCAATTGACTTGGACCAGAAGGGATGAAAAGCAGCCGCTTTCAGACGTTCATGGTAGAAGGTGATTGAATACAAAAGAACCCAGAAATTTGCCAACCGCAAAAAGAAACCTTTGACATCACCGTCAGCCATCAACTAAGTAAAATATCTGACTTCGACGTCAGTCATCAATATCCAATAAAATCACCTGACTTCGCCGTCAAAACTCAACATCAAATTTGTAAAACATCTGACATCACTGTCAGTCCTCTACCTCTAGTTGGTAAAGTAGCTAACATCGCCGTTAGACCTCTGTTAAATAAAACAAATATTGAATCCAAAGATACGATCCTCTGACATCGCCGCCAGTCCTTCAAAACAATCAATCGGTATATCACACCTGACCTCGCTGCCAGTCATTCACAAAAACAAAGCGTCTGACATCGCCGCCGGACAACCAAAACACCCAACATCGTCGCTAGAAAACTAAATCACCTGACATCGCCGCCAGAAACAAACATCCAACAACGCCGCTAGAAACAAACATCCAACATCGCTGCTGGAGAACCAAATTACCTGACATCGCCGCCAGAAAAAACATCCAACCTCGCCACTGGGAAAATAAAGATATGAGCAACAAGTGTTGCACCCTAAAATTTGACCGACCGGGTATCGTATCTGGTCCTATGTTTCGATGCATGACCGCATTCGCATCTGCATATCGCATACAGTGCATTTTTCATATGTTTTTGATTTTATCGGGATCACAGCCCTCGTCTCGCGTCTCAGGTGTTTTTAATCAGTTTAGATAGGTAGAATCGTATTTTCGGGAAGTCGTGCTATTCCCGGTGTTTTCGGCTCGCGCTGTTGTTTTTAGGGGTATTTCGGTGTCCGTTTATTTTTACCGGCTATTTTTGTGCGCTCTCGCAGTGTTATTTGTCGTTCGGTGCTTATTTTGTTCCTCTGGAAATTATTGTGATTTTTCTGGATTTTATTAGGATTTTAATAGATTTTTTAATCATTTTAGGATTTTAATAGAATATTAATAGGTTTTTTTAAATAGTTTTAATAGTTTTAATCCAATTTTAGAATATTATAGAATTTAAATAGATTTTTTTTTTTATCATTTTCTTAATAGAATAAATAAGATTTTTCTTTTGTTCATAATAGATTTTCTTTATAGAAATAATATAGTTGTTTTTTAATAGAAATTTAATAGAATATTAGGTTTTATTAGATTTTCTTTTAAATAGAGTTAAATAGATTTTGTTATCATATCTAGATTTTAATTGTAATGTCTGATTAGAATGTTATTAGGTCATTAATTGTCATTTACAGTTAATTAGTCTTTATTCATTAATTGCGTTTCATTTTCATTGCCATTAATCAATTGTTAGTCTTTAATCCAAGTGTTAATCCATTTCAGTTTTTTTGGATTTTTATCATCCATTTTTCGTTTGGGCCAGTTATCCATGATCAGTGCTGTTGCACCCTAAAATTTGCCCAACATTATTCACCTTGGTTCATGCTTCATTATCATTAGCATTTGCATATAGAGTCATATACATAGACTAACCATCTGCATAGCATAAGCATAGCAAGTCATTCAACAGGGGACCAATCATTATTTTCATCTCTAGAGGCCTATCATGAGGTTATTATCCCAATTCAATCATATTCAAGTCATCAGGAAAGAATTTGAAAGCAAAGAGTTCAGCAGATCAAGCCTTGAGTCCATCTCCTAGCTGAGGGTATCTGAGGATTAACAAGAGGGTTGTGAGCTGTGAAGTGGAGGCATGGAGAGCATCTAGACATTATGAGAGACTTAAAAGGTCATTTGGAGAAGAAAATAAGTTGTTGAGGTGATCACAATAGTTATAACTGAAGACAGTCAACTAGGGTTTCATCTGGGTCAACCCTAGGTCAACCCTAGGTCAATTGACTGGTTTAAAAGAGCATTCAAGGCTATTGGAGAGATGTGGGGTTCAACATTGGACATATGAAGAAGGATATGGAGATATGACAAGGAGAATTCAAGAGAAATCAAGGAGAAGAGGAGTTTCTAAATTAGGGTTTCTCTGTAAAATCCCCTAGTTTAGGTCAAAATTCCAAGCAAGATAAGTCAAAATGCTAGCTTCAAATGGCTTCTTGGCCAACATGAAACTTGTAGAGGATCTCAAGACCTTTAATTTGAGTGATGGAAGACCTCAAGGAGATTTATAGAACTCAAGTTATGGTCCTTGCAAGTTACAGGTCATCTGAGGTATCTGAATTTTTGTCTGTGAAAGTGACTTAACTTCCAAGCTAGTTTTGCCCCTCAAGGAGATCTCAAATGAATTCTTGGTCAACATAAGAATTGTTCCTCATTGTCTTAGCTTTCTAGAATGGTATGGCATGCCTTCATATGATGTGGAGAACTCAACTTATGGTCTTGGCAAGCAAAGGGTATTTTGGGCATTTGTGAATTACAGGTCATTTTAACCTATGTCCAAAACTCATACAAGGAGGCCTCAAATGGAAAAACTTACAACATCAAACTTGCTCCAAATGGGATTTTAAGTCTAGAAAGAAGGTCACAAGTTATTGGAGAAGCTCATAGCATGATGTTACATGATTGGTCAAAATATGAACTAAAAAGGCTTATAAAGTGAATAATTTCAAGTTGAAAAATGGTTTGGGAGATTTACAAATCCAAATGGAGACTTCCAATATATGATTTTGAATGGAAAAACAATTCTAAGAACAATGGTTCAAACACTTTTTTGAGTTTAGAAGGAAAAAATGAAGTTATCTTTGGTTACTTGTAATTGAAGAAACATAATCAAAATGAGCCAAAGTTTGAAAACAAGGGAATGTGCAAGATGGATCTAGAATGTACCATTGGGGTCTATATATTCATGAAAGGAGAATTTGGCAAGGGTTGGCCTCATTTGCACCAAGAATTCCACAAATTTCTCATACTTTTTTCATAAAAGTTTCATTCCAAATCTCTCAAATTCTTCATCAATCTTCATCAAGATCAATTCAA
Organism: Lathyrus sativus; assembly: GCA_963859935.3. Classification (NCBI taxonomy): domain Eukaryota; kingdom Viridiplantae; phylum Streptophyta; class Magnoliopsida; order Fabales; family Fabaceae; genus Lathyrus; species Lathyrus sativus. Next base: position 756,002,932 of record OZ012735.1, read on the forward strand.
TTTTACTCCATCATCATCATAGATCATAATTGAAGCAAGGTTCTGGTAGTTCTCATCCATTTTCGAGTGCTTTTTTTCATCAACATCAAAATCACAAGTTCAAGTGAATAGCATAATTCAAGCAAGGAATCTCCAAAATTGTGCATACAGAATTGAGTACTGAATTGGTGAATCAAGATCCAAGTCTCAAAAGCTTCATATCTTCCATTTCCATAGCTGTTTTCAAGGTTTCTCATCAGGTAAGTTTTCATCCGATTTGCTTAATTCAGTTAGTTTAACATGATTTTATTAGTTTAGACTTGATCTAGGTGGTTAGGAGATTAAGCTAGATGAATTTGGAACGATTTGGTGATGGTTAATGACAGGTGCAACAAACTGTTAGTGCTTATATCTCTTGGATTAAGGCGTTAGAATGTTAGTTTGATTCATCAGATTAACCTCCATTATGTGTAGATTAGTTTAGGGTAAGTTTGGAGAAGAATGGTGAAGGTTCGTATCAGTATGATTTCATGGTGGCCAGTGTTTGATTCAATTGGATTTGTTGTTGTGGTGAGTTTCAAGATGATCTAATGCCCTAAGCTTGTAGAGGGAAGAATTTGGAGTGGTTTTTGTGTTTACAGCATGTGGATTCATGGCGTGTAAGATGAGAACAGCTTGGTGTAAAGCTTGCTCGTGCATGGAGCCAGGGTGAAGTGAAACCCTAAGTTTCAGGTCATTTGGGGAAGACGAAATCGTGGCCTTTCATGTTGAGTAGGACTTTTGACTGTAAGAGCGATCCAATGGCCAGCATTTAATCTGAAGTTTGGAGGGAATTGAAGTTTGGCCCTAAACGCACCGTTTCATTAATTGAAACGGGCGGGCCTGAGTTGAATTTTGTTATCCCCACCCCCGTGTTAGGCCCAAAACCATTTTCCAGCGTGATTTTGTTACTTCCTTCACCCCCCAGCGTGTTTTATTTGTTTCACTAATTCTGAGTGAACTCTGGGCCTTGGCAGAAGGCGCTATCTGCACCCCCCATTATGTGGCCCATCCTGGGTATAACTGCGCGTAGTAACTATTCATACCCCCTCTTTCTCATCTAATTCAATTTTATTTTTCTTAATTCCATTAATATTTTACCAATTTTCATAAAATCATAACTAATTCATAAAAAATGCATTTTCATCCATTCTTTTTACCATATTTTCATTAAAATGTCTAGAATATTATAGGAAAATAAAATTTCATTTTTAGTTTTATTTCATATTTTTTTCATATTTTCTAGATAAATGTCATATTAAATAGATTCATTTCATGCATTATTTTTATGATTTTTGTTCTCTCACATGCTTTAATATTTTTTGATCATTCTTTTCATATTGTTTAGGTGAGATATTCAACTTGTAGAAATATTTTAGTTTCTATTTTTAGAGGTTAATTTTAGGTGATTAATAAATGCTTGAATATCATGAACAAAACTAGGGTTTTTTAGGTGACAACTTAGGAGTTTGATTTCATTTCCCTTAGGACTTAGGATTTGAATAGATTAGTTGTGGGACTATAGGGGCTATGGGTAGTTATTAGATCCCTTAGAGAACAGTTAAGATTCCCCTACTGCTATTATTACTGTCTGTATATCTGTTGTCTGGTGTGGTGTGCCCTCTGGGGTTTATTGATTGTTTGTATGGGTATTGGGTTTGTCTGGGGCCCTGGGGAAGCTGAAGATTTGTGAAGATGAAGCCATTGGAGATTCAAAGATTGGAGATCAACTGTCAGAGTTGGAGAGGAGGTTCTTGCTAGCAGCTGCTGAGGAGACTAGGGTTTAGGAGCTAGGCAGAGTTCTAGATTAGAAAGCTTGTTTCTCAAACATGGATTGCCTTGTCTGCATCCATTCTTCTCTGTGATTCAGAGTCTCTCTAAGACACTCACCCCCTTCCTTTGGAAGGCTTGGTGACAGTGTCTATGAGATAGAACTCTTGAGAGGAAATGTCTCTTTGTGTTAGAAGCAGTCTGTTCACCACCTTTGGTAGTCAGCTGATTGCTTAACACCCAATTCACTCTTGTGACTAATCCCTCATCCTGGAGGTTTGAGCTTGAAGAAAAGCCATTGCAGATGGAAGACTGATGATCAAAGCCCTTGCCTGAAGGCCATGAAGATGGAGATTGATGCTTGTTGAAGCCTGTGAATGATTGGAGATTGCTTGAAGCCAGTTGTTGATTCAGAGCTGCTGATGCTGTTTCTTTTGCTGTATTTCATTTGCTGATGTATTGATTGGTTTTCTGAGCTGTATTGTTTGCTGTCTACCCTGCTGGGTTGAAAGTGAAGCCTGTTCACTTTTGCCTATTGTTTTCTAGGTTCGAGGTTGAGTGGTACTCCCTTGCCTCGCTTGTATTGTTGCATCCATGCATTTTACTGTTTTACTGTATATATCTGATATTGTTTCTGTTTCTGCCTATCCCGTAGGATCTCTGTTTCTCTCTGTGCAAGAGAGGAGCATGATAGACACTAGGTCTTAACCCATGCATGATAACATTAGGTTAGTTTGATTCCCTTCGCAACCGTAGGTTAGAGTTCTGGCTCTTTCTTTCTCAAAACAAACAGAAAAACACCATAAAGATTTCAAACACAATAAAAGACACTTCTTCCGTAAAAGAATGTGAACTCATCAAAACGTCATTTTTGTCCGCTGGGACTGTTAATCAAGAAAACCTTTTTCAGAAGGAATAAAATCAATCAAGACAAACTTGCGTCGTACGTGGCCCGAACTACGTTTGCTCTGATCTTTCATGCTGTATGAAAGTACGTAGGCATAGGATGCGATATCCTAGCGAGCAACCTTCCCCTCCTTTCCCGTAGGTAGGCGAACTACGTTGACTCTGATTTCTCGTTCCAGACGGGAATACGTAGGCATAAAGTGCGATACTTTGCCGAGTCATTTTATTTTCTTTTTCACCCTTGACCTATAGTTTAGATAGAATAACAATCCATACCCGAAAACAAGCGTGGATCCCGTCGAGTACGACGGACGTGAGGGGTGCTAATACCTTCCCCTTGCGTAACCGACTCCCGAATCCAGGTTTTGGTTGCGATGACCATACCTTTCCCGTGTTGTGCGAGGTTTACTCTGAGCGTTTCCTTTCCCTCCCGTGGGATAAATAACGCGCGGTGGCGACTCTTCTGTTCAGCCGGCGCCGATTTTCGCAGTAGCGACAGCTGGCGACTCTGCTGGGGATCCAACGTCCCCTGGCTGCTAAGGACTGCGATGGTTCTTATGCATTTGGGATCCAACGTCCCTTGAGAGAGTCAATCCTAACGCTTGTTTTCCCGTCGAGGATTTTGTATGGAGTTATTTTATATGTCTAACCTCGTATTTTCAGTTTTATATATTGATTATTGTTGCTGTATCTGGGGTGTGACGGGTGTTCTGATATTGAGAGATAAGCCGGACCTGGGCTTGAGTGCACCTAGAATTAGAGTAGAAATTAGTGGGCGCCCGCTTGCTTTGCTTGCTTTGGTGTCCCATGAAATCTACACTCAGACGAGGTTCCTCTGGTTGGCTTCCTGCCCCTTCCTTTGGTTGGCGTGGGTTGCTGGTTAGTTGGATTGTCGACTCTGGGGACCGATCATTTGGAAGTTGGCTAAGTGAGGCCTCTTCAGGAATTGATGATGCCACTCCTTCTGGGAATCGTATCATCAACCCTGAAAGTCTGTGACGCCGACGACCGCATAGGATGCCGTACCTTGTGCCAGTTATAGGGCCACCCACCTGTGAGGGGATTCAGGGTTATGCAGGTAACTAGACCTTCAGATACCGGTTTGTTCTTGATCAGAGATCCTGGTTATTTATGGAGAGTTATGAGGTCTGTCAGAGACCATTTGGAGATTTATTCTGAGGTCTGTCAGAGACCATTGGGAGTGTTCTGAGGTCTGGCAGAGACCAGTTGGAGAGTTATGAGGTCTGTCAGAGACCAATTATGGATGTGATTTGAGGTCTATCAGAGATCAGTTGGAGTTATGGTTTGAGGTCTGTCAGAGACCAGTGTTGGAGTTTTATTTTAGGTCTATCTGAGACCAGGGTTTGATGACTTATGGATGGTCTATCTGAGACCTTTCTTGATTGGGTTTAGGCTATTCAGCTGCAGCTTTGGTCCCTGTTGAATGTTACTTGCATTGCATCCCTGCATATCCATTATCATTTGCATTTCACTAACGTGTGTCTGTGCTGCAGGTGCATTTGCATTTCCCTAGTTCTAGTGCCCAGACTTCTGAGTGTTTGATCATGACTAGCCTAAGGAGAACGGTTGCTTACAAATTGCCCACGCCTGATATTGTTCCTTTACTGGGGTTGATCTCTCTTGCTGATGAGGGTGTTCGTAGGAGTTTCCGGATGAGTTATGGTAGATTATTGAGATTGGTGTGCAAACCTACAGAGGTAGAGTTAGATGGGCTGTATGCTTTGATGCAATTCTATGACCCTGCTTTGAGGTGTTTTACGTTCTCTGACTTTATTATGGGACCAACCTTGGAGGAATACGCGGAGTATGTTGAGCTGCCTGTGCAGAACCAGGTTCCATTCATTCATTATGATGCCAAACCCAAGCCGGAGGAATTGGCAAAAGCCTTGCATGTTGATGCTTCTGAACTTGTGACTACTGTTTCCCGTGGAGTTCCAGGCTTCTCATTTCAGTTCTTAGTTGGTAAAGCCCAAGAGTACGCCAAGAGCGGGTGCTGGGTTGCTTTCAACGCTGTGTTGGCTTTGTGCATTTATGGCATAGTTTTATTCCCCAATATACCGGATTTTGTGGACTTCGATGCTTTCTACTTGTTCGCCGCTGGTAATCCTGTACCTACTTTACTCGGAGATCTCTACCACTCACTGCATTACAAGAATGAGAAGGGAAGAGGGAAGAATGTTCATCTTTGTGTACCCTTATTGAGTATGTGGTTTGAGAGTCATCTTCCTAAGAGAGGATCTGCTGCAGAGACTACAATTCCAGTTGGTTGGCCAGAACGCTTGATGAGGCTATCATCGGAAGATATGGAGTGGTTCGATAGAGACCTGTTGGGATCTGAGCTCGTCTTTAGCTGTGCTGGGTACCCTAATGTGCCATTGATAGGAAGAAAAGGGTGTATCAATTACAACCCTTCTCTATTCATTCGCCAGTTCGGATATGCGCTGAAGAATCCACCTCAAGAGGAAGAAGTACAGGAATCTCTGTACTTCACCGGTGACGTGAAGGGGGAGTTATTAGCCAAGTTGCGACATGCCTGGACGCGTATTAACCGCAAGGGGAAACCACTGTTAGGTAAGAACGATTGCCAGGCCTATGCACCTTACAGGGTTTGGATCCAGGAAAGAGCAAGTCAGTTATTAATGCCATTTCCAGATGTACCAATCCTTGTTCCTGTTCCGGTAGAAGAGCCAACTACTGTTTCTAGAGAAGCATATGAACAGGTTGTGAGAGAGAAAGAAACCTTGATGAAAATTAACGAAGGGTTAGAGCAAGAGTTAGCCCAGGCACGCAGCGAGAAGAACAAGGCCGTATATGCTTTCCAACAACAGATTGAGCTGGTAAACAGGTTAGGATCTGAATTGACCGAGGAAAAGAAAAAGCGCGAACGCCTGGGGCAAGAGTTCAGAAGTTCCCATGACATGCTGGAAGCCAAAAAGAAGGCGCTCGACGCAGCACACCGAGAGATATCTTCTTGCAATAAGACTTGGAATGCTACACTCACCAACAACAAGAAGAGGGAAGATAAGCTGAAGCAGCAAATTTCCGACCTCGAAGAGAAGTTGAAGTCTAGCATCAAGAAGTGTGAGGAAGAAGTGATGAACCGGTATAGTGTCCAGCATGCACTGAACAAGGCAATCAAATCCAGAGATGAAGCGGTATCCCAGAAGCGAAAGCTAGAAGATTGCTTCGGAGAAGCAACATGGGAAGAAACTGCTGAAGACGTACGCCGTGTCCTTAAGAAGAGAAACCAGCTTGTTGAAGGGCTGCTTGATCGACCAAGTCATCCGGAGACCAAGAAGTTGATAGAGGAGTACCAGACTTTCGGGAGGATCTGATCATTCCATTATTTGTATGCTTTATTTGCATAGTGCTGACCATCGCCAGGACTGTTGGTTGAGGTCATGCCATCTTTGTACTCTCAGTGATATTGTACCCTGGGCTTATTGATTCTCTCTGCTATATACGAGGCTTTCTATGATTCAACTCCGATATTCTTATTGTCAGCACCGTCACTGCACCGGCACCTTCGCACTAGAACTGGGGGAATGAATTTCCCTAATGCACAGACACATTGCATTGCATTCATATTCATATTGCATAACAGGTAATCTTTGAATGGTGTCTTATCTCCTGCTTTGATTCAGGTACTTAACAGGATTCCAGATCAACATCCGCACCGCTACTCTACACGATCCAACTGTCGGAAAGTCATGGACCAGATTCAGAACGAGATGCAGGACGTACGCGAAAAGCTCGCCCTCTTCATGCAGACCATGGAGGCTATAGCAAAAGGGCAAGAGAATTTGCAGGCCATGGTCCAGCCTCTGTTGGCTCGCAACGCTGGTCATGGTAACGAAGATCATCAGTCTGTTCGGGTTGATACTGCTCATGGAGATGGCACTCCAACGCCAGTGGCTCCGCCTGTCGTCAATATGACTGCTGCTAACGTCAACAACGCTACCGCTGCTGTGAATGGTAACGTCGGAGTTGGAAATGAAACTGCTGTCCATAACGCTGGGCTGGGTGATGTCAATGTGGGAGATAATCTCGGAGGCAATGGCTTTGTCAATGCTGGGTTCGGATTCAACGATCAGGGATTCGACAACACTGGCAAGTATGGCTTTAATGCTCAAGGCTTTGGGCAAGATGGTTATGGTATGGTCAACCAGGGCTACGGAGGTTTTGGAAACGGAAACGGTGCTGGTTTTATGGCTGGTGGTCCTGCTGGAGGTGTTCAAGGGTACGGCAGCAGAGGCCGAGTTCCAGGGATGAATCAGGTCAGAGCTGGACGTAATAATGCATATGATGGATACGGGGCTGGAAACGGTATGTGGCAAGAGGATCAGCAGGAAGACGCCTTCTCTGGAGGAGGTTTTGAAGGGCCGATGGATGATTCTCAAAAGATTAGAATGCTGGAAGAGCAAATGAAGGGAGTCCTAAATCAGAGTGCTGTAGGATTGGACATGGCAACAATGGGCTTGGTACCTGGGCTGAGGGTGCCAATCAAGTTCAAAGCGCCTGCGTTCGATAAGTACAAAGGAGACACATGCCCGAAAGTGCATGTGCGAGCTTATTACAGAAAGATGTCTGCATACTCCACTGACGAAAGAATGCTCATGCATTTCTTTCAGGATAGTCTATCAGGTCCTTCCTTAGAGTGGTACATGGGGTTGGAGCCCACTGATATCAAGACTTGGAAGCAATTAGCGGAGGCATTCGTAGCCCATTACAAATATAACAGCGATCTGGCACCTAATCGGGTCCAGTTGGCCGGGCTTTCGCAGAAGAAGGGGGAGAGTTTTAAAGAATACGCGCAAAGGTGGCGCGATATGGCTGCCAGGGTCCGTCCTCCTGTGGAAGATAAAGAAATGAACGATATGTTTGTTGGTACATTCACCGGGCTGTTTCATGATATGCTGTTTCATACTTCTCTGGCCAGTTTTTCAGACCTGATTCTGATGGGTGAAAAGATTGAGCGTAATATTAAACAAGGAAAGTTCCAAGTCGACGAATCAACTGCATCTGGCAGTAATAGGAAATCTTATGGTGGGCGCCGTCAGGGCGAAGCTAGCGCTGTATTTGGAGGCCGAGGCCGAGGCCGAGGCAGGGGAAGAAATCAATATCGTCAGCCGCAGCAAGTGTCGAGTGTTACTATCCCCTATCAGCAACAACCAATCCAGCAACAACCAATCCAGCAACAACCGGTTCAGCAGCAACCAATGCCACAGCAGCAGCAGCCTCATCAGGGGGCACAGCAAGCTCAGCGAAAATTCCAGGGTGGTAAGCCGAGAAGAGTATTTGAGAAGCCTCCCTCTAACTATGCTGATTTATTGCAGACCTTGTTGGGATTGAATCTGGTGGAGAAAAGAACCTTGGCGCCGATAACGGGAACTCCCCCGTTCGGCTATGATGCAAATAGGCGCTGCGAGTTTCATTCTGGGGCCCCGGGCCATGATATAGAAGGTTGTCACGCTTTTAAGCACGTTGTGCAGGATCTCTTGGACAACAAGTCTATCAACTTCGGAACGACCGGTGCGAATATAGTCCAGAAACCCATGCCTAATCATGGGGCGAACGCCGTGCTGACTGAGGAAGGTCTGAATCTGATTATGAATGTTGAGGATTTAAAGACGCCGCTGAGCGAAATAAAGAGCCGACTGTTGCAAGGAGGTGTTTACCCGGGTTGTAATGAGTACTGTTTAGACTGTTGGGCCCTGTCTGGGGGGTGTGAGGATCTGAAGAAAGGCATCCAGGCCTTGATTGATGAAGGTATATTGCAGTTTGATAGAACAGCAACTGATGAGCCGGCAGGGGCAGTAGTAGATAATCGGAGTGATGTTGCCACAGTGACAATTCCTAGGAAGACGATCACCATTTCAGCACCAGCTCAGCGACCACCGATTACTATAACTAAAGCCGGGCCAATCCCGTATGAGAACACGAGAGCAGTCCCATGGTCATATGGGCTAGAGGTGTATTGTGACGGGATTAAAATCGATGTTAACAAGCAGTCAGCGGAGGTTGTGGATAATGTTGTGGGCTCAGGAGGCATGACGAGGAGCGGCAGGATCTTTATATCTCCTGAAGTGGAAGCCGAAAGGATAGCGAAAGGGAAAGGGAAAGCGGTTGAGAACGTTCCGGTACAAGCAAGTGAGAAAGAAGCAGCATCTAAGGATGTCGAAGAATTCATGCGCTTAATTCGGAAAAGTGATTATAAAATTGTGGAGCATCTGCAGCAAACACCGTCCAAAATATCTATTCTGTCATTGCTGTTGTGTTCGGAAGCTCACCGAAATGCTTTGCTGAAAGTCCTGGACACTTCTTTTGTACCACAGGATGTCTCCGTGAACCAGCTAGAAGGAGTATTGGCACATGTAAATGCAGGCCACAGTCTGGGTTTTACTGATTTCGACTTAACTCCGAAAGGAAGGGATCATAATATGGCATTACATGTATCTGTTGAGTGCAGAGGGTCGACAATGTCGCACGTATTGGTTGACACCGGGTCGTCTTTGAATGTGCTGCCTAAGAAGGCTATGATGAAGCTGGATATTCGAGGAATCTTGTGCACACCAAGTGATTTGGTAGTCAGAGCGTTTGACGGCACGCGGAGAACAGTCTTCGGATCGATTACCTTGCCTCTGCAAGTGGGGCCGGAAGTGTTTGCAACGGAGTTTTATATCATGGATATACAGCCTGCGTACAGCTGCTTGCTGGGAAGACCTTGGATTCACGGGGCAGGGGCAGTCACGTCTACCCTGCATCAGAAGTTAAAGTATATGGTCGGAGACAGTGTAGTCACCGTGTGCGGAGAAGAAGACATCCTAGTCAGTCATCTATCTTCGTTTAAATATGTAGAAGTCGACGGGGAGATCCACGAGACGCCATGCCAGGCATTCGAAGGTTTGCGCATAAAGGACAAGGGTCCCGGGCCAAGCAAAGTGCCGGAGATAGCTGTTTCTTCGTACAAAGAAGCTCGAGCGCTAGTGGAAGCAGGAGAAGCCAAAGGCTGGGGAAAAGTATTGGACATTCCTGTGAAAATGGACCGGTTCGGACTGGGGTACCGACCGTCGTCATCAACTCCTTCTGTGGGGGCCCCTCATTTCAGAAAGTCAATCACCATCTCTGCCAGTGGAGTATGCCATGAATCTGTCAATGCTGCTTCAGAATCTGATGAAGGGGACAGCGACTGTGATATGGATGCCTGGATTCAGCCAAGCACGCCAGGACAAGGACTGTGCAACTGGTCTATTCAGGAGCTTGTTCCTGTGACTTTTAAACAGTAATGCTTTGCTTTATTAATTGTTGAATAATCTGATGTCTTGCCCGGGGCATCAGGATTTGCTTAGGGCTGTGTTGTTATAAACATTGTGCGTTAATCATTAAATGAATGGCGTTTTTTCATGTGCAAATACCGTAATCCCTGTCTTTCTTGTTTTGTATTTTTCAATAAAATGGCAATGTGGTTATTCGCTTTATACGCATTTTGAAGCACTTAACCATTCTTTTTGCAGGATAACATTTTCAGATGACATCCTTGAGCCGCCTATGACTCGTCCCGACTTCGAGCACCCGGTATTCCAGACCGAAGAAGAGGTTGTCGAAGATAGCGACGTTCCTGAAGAACTGTCTTGGTTGGTGAAGCAAGAAGAAAGAGCCATTCTGCCTCACGACGAGGTTATTGAAATTATCAATTTGGGGTCGGAAGGGGTTGAGAAGAGTATTCGTATCGGAGCCGCACTGCAGAGTGATATCAAGCGAAAACTGGTTGAAATGCTCCGAGAGTATAATGATGTATTCGCTTGGTCGTATCAAGATATGCCAGGGCTCGATACTGATATGGTTGTGCATCGCCTGCCACTGAAAGAAGATTGTCCGCCTGTCAAACAAAAGCTTCGCAGAACTCGACCAGATATGGCAATGAAGATCAAAGAGGAGGTTCAGAAACAGTGGGACGCTGGTTTCCTGGCTGTGACGAAGTATCCCTCATGGGTTGCTAACATCGTACCGGTGCCAAAGAAAGATGGCAAGGTTCGAATGTGCGTGGATTATAGAGATTTGAATAAAGCAAGCCCAAAAGACGATTTTCCACTTCCTCATATTGACGTGTTAGTTGATAATACTGCTCAGTACTCTGTATTCTCCTTCATGGATGGCTTTTTAGGCTATAATCAAATTAAAATGGCGCCAGAAGATATGGAGAAGACTACTTTCATAACGCCTTGGGGAACATTTTGCTACAAAGTGATGCCCTTTGGTTTGAAAAATGCTGGGGCAACATATCAGCGTGCGATGACGACTCTTTTCCATGACATGATGCATAGAGAGATCGAAGTTTATGTTGACGATATGATTGCTAAATCCCAGACAGAGGAAGAGCATCTGGTGAATCTGTTGAAGTTGTTTAAAAGGCTTAGGAAGTTCAGGCTGAGGCTGAACCCTAACAAATGCACCTTCGGGGTGAGATCGGGTAAACTGCTGGGGTTTATCGTAAGCGAAAGAGGAATAGAGGTCGATCCTGCTAAAATAAAAGCGATTCAAGAAATGCCGACGCCTAAAACAGAGAAAGAGGTGCGCGGGTTTTTAGGGAGATTGAACTACATTGCCCGGTTCATATCTCACCTGACTGCCACATGTGAACCATTATTTAAGCTCTTGAAGAAAGATCAAGCTGTAACGTGGAACGATAATTGTCAAAAGGCGTTCGACAAAATAAAGAAGTATCTGCAGGAACCTCCTATTTTGATACCCCCAGTAGCAGGAAGACCCTTGATAATGTATTTGACGGTTCTTGAGGGGAGTATGGGTTGTGTTCTCGGTCAACACGACGAGACAGGGAGAAAAGAGCATGCAATCTATTATTTGAGTAAGAAATTTACAGACTGTGAATCTCGATACTCAATGCTGGAGAAAACGTGTTGCGCGCTAGCCTGGGCCGCCAAGCGTCTGAGGCAGTACATGCTGAATCATACAACCATGCTCATCTCGAAGATGGATCCAATCAAATATATATTCGAAAAGCAGGCGTTGTCAGGTAGAATTGCCCGGTGGCAGATGGTCTTGACTGAGTACGATATTCAATACGTCTCGCAAAAGGCAGTAAAGGGGAGTGTGCTATCTGAGTATCTGGCGGAGCAGCCTATTGAAGAGTATCAATCAATGAGATTTGATTTTCCTGACGAGGATATCATGTATCTCAAGATGAAAGATTGTGAAGAGCCGTTACCAGACGAAGGACCAGAGCCGGGGTCCCAATGGAAGATGATATTTGACGGAGCTGTGAATGCTTACGGTAGCGGAATAGGGGCAATTATCACCACGCCGCACGGGTCGCATATCCCGTTTACTGCCCGATTGACCTTTGCCGTTACCAACAATGAGGCCGAATACGAAGCTTGTATAATGGGGCTTGAAGAAGCCATTGATTTGCGAATCAAACATTTAGACGTATACGGAGACTCAGCTCTGGTGGTGAATCAGATCAAAGGGGAATGGGAGACACGGCAGCCCAATTTGATACATTATATGAATTATGCAAGGAGATTGTTGCCTTTCTTCGACAAAGTTGAATTGCATCACGTGCCACGAGCAGAAAATCAAATGGCTGATGCCCTTGCCACCTTGTCTTCCATGTATAAGGTCAACTTCTGGAACGAAGCTCCCCAGATCACTATCTCTCGGTTGGACAGGCCAGCTTATGTATTTGCTATTGATGAAGCGTCTGATGGCAAACCGTGGTATTTTGATATCCTTAATTTCCTGAAGAATAAAGAGTATCCGGCTGGGGCATCCAGTCAAGATCAGAAGACTCTCAGGAGATTAGCGGGCAATTTCTACTTGAACCCGGATGGCGTCTTATACAGAAGGAACCACGATTTGGTGTTGTTGCGTTGCGTAGACGAGAAAGAGGCAAAGCTTCTCATGGAGGAAATTCACGAAGGTGCCTTTGGCACGCATGCTGGTGGACATGCTATGACGAGAAAGCTGCTACGGGCAGGTTATTTTTGGCTGACGATGGAAACTGATTGTTTCAAATTTGCGAGAAAGTGCCACAAGTGCCAAATATATGCTGACAAGATACACGTGCCTCCGAGTCCTCTGAATGTGATGTCATCTCCATGGCCATTCTCGATGTGGGGAATCGATATGATCGGAAAGATCGAGCCGACGGCTTCTAACGGGCATCGGTTCATCCTAGTGGCAATCGATTATTTCACCAAGTGGGTGGAAGCGGCGTCTTACGCAAATGTAACGAAGCAAGTGGTGGCTAGGTTCATCAAGAGAGATATCATTTGCCGATATGGGATTCCCGAGCGGATAATCACGGATAATGGTTCTAATCTGAACAACAAAATGATGAAGGAGCTCTGTCAGAATTTCAAGATTGAACATCACAACTCCTCCCCTTACCGACCCAAGATGAATGGCGCTGTCGAAGCGGCCAATAAGAATATCAAGAAGATTGTCCAGAAAATGGTGGTGACTTACAAGGATTGGCACGAGATGCTACCTTTCGCTTTGCACGGTTATCGTACGGCGGTACGCACATCAACCGGGGCAACTCCGTTCTCGTTGGTATACGGAATGGAAGCGGTATTACCATTGGAAGTTGAGATCCCTTCTCTGAGGGTATTGAGAGACGTTCAGCTGGACGAGGCAGAATGGGTAACGAATAGGTTGAACCAACTGAGTTTGATGGATGAGAAGAGGCTAGCTTCTCTGGCATACGGTCGTTTGTACCAAAGACGAATGAAGAAAGCGTACGACAAGAAGATACTTCCGCGAAGCTTTCAGACGGGCGACCTTGTGCTGAAAAGGATTCTCCCGCCGCAAGCAGATCACAGGGGCAAGTGGACCCCCAACTACGAAGGGCCATACGTTGTCAGTAAGGTTTTTTCAGGAGGAGCTTTATTGTTGTCCACCATGGACGGGGAAGACTTTGCATCACCTGTGAATTCGGACGCGGTTAAAAAATACTTTGCTTAAAACAGACCCGCTGGACAGAAAAAGAGAGTCCAGGCAAAAATGGGGCATCCTGGCGAACCAAAAACAGAATGAAAGGTTCGGGCAAAAGTTAGGGATAAAATGGAAAAAATGTACACCCGCGAAGTTGAAAACCTACACTGGGCGGCTTCGGCAAAAAGGGGTATCCCGGTGAACTGAAAACCCGTAAAGGGCGGTTCACGCAAAAGTTAGGGATGTGAAAAGCAAATGACTGCGGTCCGAATTTGATATTCAATGAGCATCAGTGCGGGAGAATATGTTTGAGGAGTCAGTTATCGGATACAACCTCTTCAGAAGTGGGGATACCGGGAAAGTATAAGAGTCGGACGAGTCATGGGAGGATCAGTTCGTGGTGTTCATCTACATCCAGTTGCCGACATGTGTACAAAATTTAATTTGTCAATATTTATGCTTCTTGTGAATACTTGCATACTTGTATATTTGCTTTGCGTAGCTTCCTCTTTTCAGGAGTTACATCCCGTGTACAAAAACTCCGCCCATTCAGGGGCCCAATCAATGAAAATGTGTTATTCAGTACTTGATGCCTGTTCTTTACTGTTTTGCGCATGATAAAACGCCTAAGTTTGATGAAACTAGCATGAGTATAACATCACTGGCCCTTGCCAACAATTGTTAAAGCTTTGAATTAACTGAGTGTAACGTCACTAACCTGAATTGATTTGATTGCACAGGCTTGTCGTGTCTTGTTTGTGTTGCTGCAGGTTTCATAACCATACGAGGAAGATGATCGAAAGATTGTGTTAACGAAAGACTTAGTCCCCCACGCAGGACGGGCCCCAGAAAAGTCCCTCGTTCTCAGCAGAATTTGGCGATTCCAAGACCGTAAGGCTGTATTCAGACAGGTTCATATTTCCCCGCAGGGTCATGCACTCTTCCCCAGTGGAGTTCTCTTTTCAGTAAATGTTCTTTCCTTCCAGTGGAATTCGAAGATCAAGACTCTCCCCAGCAGAGTTGATGGTGGTTCCTGTCACTTATTTTGTCAGAGATACCGTGTGATATTAGTTCACTCTCCAGCAGAAGATCAATCATACCAGGCGCATCTGCTATTCCCCAGCAGAGTTACATTCCCCAGCAGGGGGTTACTTCAACAAGACGTGTGGTTTGAGTTCCCAACTTCCCAGCAGGGTCGACTTCACCCTACCAGCATTTATTTTGCCGGAATAATTTTGTAGCATCAGGCTATCCCCGGCGAGTCGGCGTTATCCTTCCAGCATTTATTTTGCTGAAGTAGTTTCTGTACTCTAGTAGTTCAGGTGGAGAGAGCTCTTGCTCAAATAAATCACCAAACAGTCAAGATCTCGGCAGGAGATATTCAACGATAATGTCAGTTTCGGCTGCATTCCCCACAGAGTTATCATGATAAAACTCTCTTTGTCTCCAGCAGAGTCATTTATGCAAATGTCTCTTATTTTCCCCAGCCAGAGTGGCCAAGATAAGAATCTCCTTATCCCCAAGCAGAGTTTGATTGTCATCAACGGGTCGCATGAATCAGAATTTCAGAGACCACCGCCGGTTATCAGAGCAGGCGTCCGATAGTTGGTTTTCAGACATCCCCAGTAGAGTTCATCTCGAAGTCGCTGTCACGTCAGTGCTAAGAAGTTTGTGGGTGAGGATCATTGGAGAACTAAGTCCTGACGTGGACGATTTATTCCTATATTGACGGGATTTCTTCAGAAGTGGGCGTCCTAACGTGGACAGGTTTGCTTTACCGGATTGGTAAGGTGTGTTGATCCTGACGTGGATAGATTCGGTCTCTCGAAATTTGGAGAAAGGGAGGTCATGACGTTGACAAAAGATTGGTTACTTTTCGTGTTGGTGTCCTGACGTGGATCATTTGTTTCCAGCAGATATCTTTATTCGTAATGGTGAAATGTGCGTCCTGACGTGGACAAGTTTGTAGTTCTTTGGGATGACAAGATACGAGAGTCCTGACGTGGACAAATTTATCCTTCTTCGTGTTGTTGGCAAAGTGTAAGTCCTGACGCGGATATTTCCCCAGCAAGTCGAAGACGCGTGAGTCCTTACGTGGACAAGTTATTTCCCCAGTGGGTCGAGGGTATGAGTCCTCACGTGGACAAGCCTTATTTCCTCAGCGAGTCGAAGACGCCTGAGTCCTAACGTGGACGAATCAAGACGAGATCAGTGTCCTGACGTGGACGAATCAGAGAAACTATTATCCCTAATAAGGAGAAAGGGGTCCTAACGTGGACGAGGTAGTCCTTACGCGGACGTATCAAAAGATAGTTTCCTTACGTGGAAATAACAGCATTCCTGACGTGGAAAGGTTGTAGTCCTTACGTGGACAGATTAAGATGGCATTCCTGACGTGGAAAAGTTTAGTCCTGACGTGGACAGATCAAGGTTTGATTCCTAACGTGGAAAGATCGGAGTCCTTACGTGGACATATCAAGAGCATTCCTTACGTGGAAAGAGAAAAAGGTTTCCTTACGTGGAAAGACGAGTTTACTCCTTACGTGGAAAGATTAAGTCCTCACGCGGACATATCAAGATTGATTCCTGACGTGGAATGAAAGAGATTATTCCTAACGTGGAAGAGTTTAGTCCTGACGTGGACGGAAAGAAGAAGAAGTATGCCTAACGTGGAAAGAAGGCGTGTTCCTTACGTGGAAGAGAAAGAGAAACTTCAGGTCCTTACGTGGAAAAGATTGAGTCCTTACGCGGACACATAGGAGGAGGATTCCTTACGTGGAAAGAGCGGAGTCCTTACGTGGACAGATTAAGATGGCATTCCTTACGTGGAAAAATGTAGTCATGACGCAGACAAATCGGAAAGAGTTGGCTTCCTTACATGAAGAGATTGGGGTCCTTACGTGGACGGATTCAAGAAAAGTTGATTCCTGACGTGGAAGAATGATGTACTCCTTACGTGGAAAGGTGAGTCCTAACATGGACAGGTTCAGAACCAAAGTTGAATTCCTTACGTGGAAAGAATGGAGTCCTGACGCGGACATGTCAAGTGGTATTGGAGTCCTTACGTGGACAGATTGATATAGTTCTCCTTATGTGGAAAGAAGATTGCTTCCTGACGTGGAAAGATGAAAGGGTTAGTCCTGACGTGGACAAATACAGAAGAAATGATTCCTAACGTGGACAGGTGTTACCCCTAACGTGGAAGAGTTTTATTCCTAACGTGGACGATTCAGTTTATGGAAATGCAGACGAATTATCCCTAGCGGAGTTGCCGAGATTTTTCCGGGTTAACGACAAGTGAAATCCTAACGTGGACAGGTCTTAGTTGAGATTTCTTCGCATTGATGACAGACAGAGTCCTAACGTGGACAAGCAAGCAATCTGTTATGACAGAATCCTCTTCAGGACGATGAAGACAATCCCCAACACGGTCGCGCGAGATCAGTGGGTTACTATAACAGTCAGATTCAGCTGATGAATGTCGTTCCCAAGCAGGAGCGCAGTTTATTTCTGCGGTTGGCAAATTTCTGGTTTCACTAGTATTCAACCGTCTCGTACCTCGAATGTTTGAAGGCTCCGGGATCTTCACCCAATCGGGTCCAAGTCGCTTGAATAGGGGCAGCTGTTGCACCCTAAAATTTGCCCAACATTATTCACCTTGGTTCATGCTTCATTATCATTAGCATTTGCATATAGAGTCATATACATAGACTAACCATCTGCATAGCATAAGCATAGCAAGTCATTCAACAGGGGACCAATCATTATTTTCATCTCTAGAGGCCTATCATGAGGTTATTATCCCAATTCAATCATATTCAAGTCATCAGGAAAGAATTTGAAAGCAAAGAGTTCAGCAGATCAAGCCTTGAGTCCATCTCCTAGCTGAGGGTATCTGAGGATTAACAAGAGGGTTGTGAGCTGTGAAGTGGAGGCATGGAGAGCATCTAGACATTATGAGAGACTTAAAAGGTCATTTGGAGAAGAAAATAAGTTGTTGAGGTGATCACAATAGTTATAACTGAAGACAGTCAACTAGGGTTTCATCTGGGTCAACCCTAGGTCAACCCTAGGTCAATTGACTGGTTTAAAAGAGCATTCAAGGCTATTGGAGAGATGTGGGGTTCAACATTGGACATATGAAGAAGGATATGGAGATATGACAAGGAGAATTCAAGAGAAATCAAGGAGAAGAGGAGTTTCTAAATTAGGGTTTCTCTGTAAAATCCCCTAGTTTAGGTCAAAATTCCAAGCAAGATAAGTCAAAATGCTAGCTTCAAATGGCTTCTTGGCCAACATGAAACTTGTAGAGGATCTCAAGACCTTTAATTTGAGTGATGGAAGACCTCAAGGAGATTTATAGAACTCAAGTTATGGTCCTTGCAAGTTACAGGTCATCTGAGGTATCTGAATTTTTGTCTGTGAAAGTGACTTAACTTCCAAGCTAGTTTTGCCCCTCAAGGAGATCTCAAATGAATTCTTGGTCAACATAAGAATTGTTCCTCATTGTCTTAGCTTTCTAGAATGGTATGGCATGCCTTCATATGATGTGGAGAACTCAACTTATGGTCTTGGCAAGCAAAGGGTATTTTGGGCATTTGTGAATTACAGGTCATTTTAACCTATGTCCAAAACTCATACAAGGAGGCCTCAAATGGAAAAACTTACAACATCAAACTTGCTCCAAATGGGATTTTAAGTCTAGAAAGAAGGTCACAAGTTATTGGAGAAGCTCATAGCATGATGTTACATGATTGGTCAAAATATGAACTAAAAAGGCTTATAAAGTGAATAATTTCAAGTTGAAAAATGGTTTGGGAGATTTACAAATCCAAATGGAGACTTCCAATATATGATTTTGAATGGAAAAACAATTCTAAGAACAATGGTTCAAACACTTTTTTGAGTTTAGAAGGAAAAAATGAAGTTATCTTTGGTTACTTGTAATTGAAGAAACATAATCAAAATGAGCCAAAGTTTGAAAACAAGGGAATGTGCAAGATGGATCTAGAATGTACCATTGGGGTCTATATATTCATGAAAGGAGAATTTGGCAAGGGTTGGCCTCATTTGCACCAAGAATTCCACAAATTTCTCATACTTTTTTCATAAAAGTTTCATTCCAAATCTCTCAAATTCTTCATCAATCTTCATCAAGATCAATTCAATTTTACTCCATCATCATCATAGATCATAATTGAAGCAAGGTTCTGGTAGTTCTCATCCATTTTCGAGTGCTTTTTTTCATCAACATCAAAATCACAAGTTCAAGTGAATAGCATAATTCAAGCAAGGAATCTCCAAAATTGTGCATACAGAATTGAGTACTGAATTGGTGAATCAAGATCCAAGTCTCAAAAGCTTCATATCTTCCATTTCCATAGCTGTTTTCAAGGTTTCTCATCAGGTAAGTTTTCATCCGATTTGCTTAATTCAGTTAGTTTAACATGATTTTATTAGTTTAGACTTGATCTAGGTGGTTAGGAGATTAAGCTAGATGAATTTGGAACGATTTGGTGATGGTTAATGACAGGTGCAACAAACTGTTAGTGCTTATATCTCTTGGATTAAGGCGTTAGAATGTTAGTTTGATTCATCAGATTAACCTCCATTATGTGTAGATTAGTTTAGGGTAAGTTTGGAGAAGAATGGTGAAGGTTCGTATCAGTATGATTTCATGGTGGCCAGTGTTTGATTCAATTGGATTTGTTGTTGTGGTGAGTTTCAAGATGATCTAATGCCCTAAGCTTGTAGAGGGAAGAATTTGGAGTGGTTTTTGTGTTTACAGCATGTGGATTCATGGCGTGTAAGATGAGAACAGCTTGGTGTAAAGCTTGCTCGTGCATGGAGCCAGGGTGAAGTGAAACCCTAAGTTTCAGGTCATTTGGGGAAGACGAAATCGTGGCCTTTCATGTTGAGTAGGACTTTTGACTGTAAGAGCGATCCAATGGCCAGCATTTAATCTGAAGTTTGGAGGGAATTGAAGTTTGGCCCTAAACGCACCGTTTCATTAATTGAAACGGGCGGGCCTGAGTTGAATTTTGTTATCCCCACCCCCGTGTTAGGCCCAAAACCATTTTCCAGCGTGATTTTGTTACTTCCTTCACCCCCCAGCGTGTTTTATTTGTTTCACTAATTCTGAGTGAACTCTGGGCCTTGGCAGAAGGCGCTATCTGCACCCCCCATTATGTGGCCCATCCTGGGTATAACTGCGCGTAGTAACTATTCATACCCCCTCTTTCTCATCTAATTCAATTTTATTTTTCTTAATTCCATTAATATTTTACCAATTTTCATAAAATCATAACTAATTCATAAAAAATGCATTTTCATCCATTCTTTTTACCATATTTTCATTAAAATGTCTAGAATATTATAGGAAAATAAAATTTCATTTTTAGTTTTATTTCATATTTTTTTTCATATTTTCTAGATAAATGTCATATTAAATAGATTCATTTCATGCATTATTTTTATGATTTTTGTTCTCTCACATGCTTTAATATTTTTTGATCATTCTTTTCATATTGTTTAGGTGAGATATTCAACTTGTAGAAATATTTTAGTTTCTATTTTTAGAGGTTAATTTTAGGTGATTAATAAATGCTTGAATATCATGAACAAAACTAGGGTTTTTTAGGTGACAACTTAGGAGTTTGATTTCATTTCCCTTAGGACTTAGGATTTGAATAGATTAGTTGTGGGACTATAGGGGCTATGGGTAGTTATTAGATCCCTTAGAGAACAGTTAAGATTCCCCTACTGCTATTATTACTGTCTGTATATCTGTTGTCTGGTGTGGTGTGCCCTCTGGGGTTTATTGATTGTTTGTATGGGTATTGGGTTTGTCTGGGGCCCTGGGGAAGCTGAAGATTTGTGAAGATGAAGCCATTGGAGATTCAAAGATTGGAGATCAACTGTCAGAGTTGGAGAGGAGGTTCTTGCTAGCAGCTGCTGAGGAGACTAGGGTTTAGGAGCTAGGCAGAGTTCTAGATTAGAAAGCTTGTTTCTCAAACATGGATTGCCTTGTCTGCATCCATTCTTCTCTGTGATTCAGAGTCTCTCTAAGACACTCACCCCCTTCCTTTGGAAGGCTTGGTGACAGTGTCTATGAGATAGAACTCTTGAGAGGAAATGTCTCTTTGTGTTAGAAGCAGTCTGTTCACCACCTTTGGTAGTCAGCTGATTGCTTAACACCCAATTCACTCTTGTGACTAATCCCTCATCCTGGAGGTTTGAGCTTGAAGAAAAGCCATTGCAGATGGAAGACTGATGATCAAAGCCCTTGCCTGAAGGCCATGAAGATGGAGATTGATGCTTGTTGAAGCCTGTGAATGATTGGAGATTGCTTGAAGCCAGTTGTTGATTCAGAGCTGCTGATGCTGTTTCTTTTGCTGTATTTCATTTGCTGATGTATTGATTGGTTTTCTGAGCTGTATTGTTTGCTGTCTACCCTGCTGGGTTGAAAGTGAAGCCTGTTCACTTTTGCCTATTGTTTTCTAGGTTCGAGGTTGAGTGGTACTCCCTTGCCTCGCTTGTATTGTTGCATCCATGCATTTTACTGTTTTACTGTATATATCTGATATTGTTTCTGTTTCTGCCTATCCCGTAGGATCTCTGTTTCTCTCTGTGCAAGAGAGGAGCATGATAGACACTAGGTCTTAACCCATGCATGATAACATTAGGTTAGTTTGATTCCCTTCGCAACCGTAGGTTAGAGTTCTGGCTCTTTCTTTCTCAAAACAAACAGAAAAACACCATAAAGATTTCAAACACAATAAAAGACACTTCTTCCGTAAAAGAATGTGAACTCATCAAAACGTCATTTTTGTCCGCTGGGACTGTTAATCAAGAAAACCTTTTTCAGAAGGAATAAAATCAATCAAGACAAACTTGCGTCGTACGTGGCCCGAACTACGTTTGCTCTGATCTTTCATGCTGTATGAAAGTACGTAGGCATAGGATGCGATATCCTAGCGAGCAACCTTCCCCTCCTTTCCCGTAGGTAGGCGAACTACGTTGACTCTGATTTCTCGTTCCAGACGGGAATACGTAGGCATAAAGTGCGATACTTTGCCGAGTCATTTTATTTTCTTTTTCACCCTTGACCTATAGTTTAGATAGAATAACAATCCATACCCGAAAACAAGCGTGGATCCCGTCGAGTACGACGGACGTGAGGGGTGCTAATACCTTCCCCTTGCGTAACCGACTCCCGAATCCAGGTTTTGGTTGCGATGACCATACCTTTCCCGTGTTGTGCGAGGTTTACTCTGAGCGTTTCCTTTCCCTCCCGTGGGATAAATAACGCGCGGTGGCGACTCTTCTGTTCAGCCGGCGCCGATTTTCGCAGTAGCGACAAGTGCAAAGCCCAGTTCGCGGAGCCCATTCATTTCAGGTCCAGAATTATCCAATGCAGTATAAAAGTCATTACACGTGTTAGGCAAAGGGGGAGTCCACGTTTTTCCATTCAGAGGACCCACCTCACACTCACCACTTCCCCTCTCTCTGCCACGCCTCACAACACGTGGGACTCATGCAGAAATTCTCTCCACTCACCCTCCACGCGTCCTGCATGCCTTCACCGTCTCCACTACCGTGACACGCGTCCTCTCCACAAACCTCACCAGAACTCCACCGGTTGCATGGCCGGCGGCCATGCAACCACCGTCCCTAACCTATTCCGGCCACCCTAACCTACTCCGGCCGCCACACATTTCACCGGAAAACTGCTTTTCACCAGAAATTCATCCCTCACCTCCAGAACTTCATCTCCTCCGATTTACTTTCATCATCCATAATCAACAAGAATCCCAGAATTCTTCATCGTGTTCATCCACCTTCATAGATCTTCAATTAGTTTCCAGATCCAAACCTTCATCACGCTTCAACAATCTTCCACCCAACCTTCGAGTTCAGCAAGATCATCAAACAGCCAAGAACATTCATAAACTTGCCAGGAGTCATCGTTATCATTATCGATCATCAAGAGTCTCCCTCGTGTTCTTCGGCAAACTCCAGAAAAACTCCAACACCTTCAAGGCTCGAGTCATTGTCATCAACGATCAACAAGTACCGGCGCTCCCCAGAACGTCATAGATCATCCAAGTTCATCGTTCTTCCCCCGGAATCCAAGAACAACAACGGGATCCTCCATGAGTGAAGTTCTCCAAGCATGCGGTTTCAGTAATCATCGCCAATCCTTCATGCGTTTCCAGAAGTCCTCAAGAATCTCCAGAATATTCGTCTTCCTCAAGCGATCTCCATCAGATCTTCATCGAGCATTGAGATCTTCGCGAATCTCTTTAAATCAGAAACATCAGAAATGTCAAGATCATCTTCAACGAACCTCCTCCGAGAACGTCCTTACAACGACCGTGTTCATCATTCTCCAGATCACATCAGAGGATTCGTGAAAAGAAAGATTGGAAGATGAGGTTGAACTTCGTGTTTAAGTTCGTGTGTTTGGTTCTCAAGACGTTGGAAGAAGCGAAAATGAGAAAGGTTGAGAGACGGAGGCGAATCGGAGAGAGAGCGAAGGTGAGAGGGGTGACGGCCATGAACAGTGAACGGTAGAGGCACTTAGGGTTTTGAGTTTCTGAAGAGGGAGAAGTGATACGTGGCTGTATGGTGAATTGGGCTCAAAGGCCCATTGGTTTTTTTGTGTAATGTACACCTGCGTTTCACTCATAGCACCCCCCCCCTTGAGTTTCTTATTTTGAATTACTTATGGGCTGGGCCCAGTCTGGTATTTTTTGTTTTTGCTTATATCCCCCTGTAAACTGTGTACCCTCTCCCCTCCTTTGTATTTTTTTTCTTTTCTTTATTTTTAGTTTTTTCTATTGGAAAAGATAGCATGAAAAAAATATTTTGAAAAAGAAAAAGAAGAAAAAAATTCAAGAAAAGAAATATGAAGAGAAAAAATAGATAGTGAAAAAAATAGAAAAAAAGAATATGAAAAATATTGAAAAAATATAGAAAAAAAAGGAAAAATATTTTGAAAAAAGAAAAGGGAAAAGAAATATTGAGAAAAAATATTAAGGTAGATTTAATATTTTTTAGAGTACATTTTCTTTTAGGATATATTTTCATGGAGTCAATTTTAGAGGTAATTTTAGAAGTCCACTTGTTAGGGGACTATTTTCCATTTGATTTTTCAGCATAGGGTAGGATAGTACTTCCTAGGGGTTTATTTTTCAGTATTCAACCATTGTAATCATTTTTTCAGAATGTTAATAAAATGAGATTTGAGCTGTGGTCCCGAAGTAGCCGAACTACAGCTGCTCTGATTTCTCGTACCAGACGAGGATATGTAGGCATAGGATGCGATATCCTAGCGAGCACACTAACAATTAACCCTTTTGTTCTCTCGCTGCTGTGCGATCGAGACTTTCCCGCTGACGACTAATTGTTACCCTTTTTTCTCTCTTGCCCGAGTGCATTTGAGACCAGACCGTAGTTTTTCCCATAGGTTCCCATACCTTTGAAGCCAGTTTGATTTCTCACTGCTGTGTGAGAATACCCTGTTTAGCCGTAGTTAGCCTGAACTACGTAAAGCTCTGATCTTCCATGCAGTGTGGAAGTACGTAGGCACAAGACGCGAGGTCTTGGCGAGCCAATTTCCCCGTAGTCCCGAACTACGTTGACTCTGACTTTCTCTCTTGAGAATACGTAGGCATAGAGCGCGATGCTCTATCGAGTCAATTCCCTTCCGTTTAGATTTAGCAGCCGTAGATAGATTGTTTTTGCATCCTTTAGACAACCCAAGCAAGCGTGGATCCCGTCGAGTACGACGGACGTGAGGGGTGCTAATACCTTCCCCTTGCGTAACCGACTCCCGAACCCAGGTTTTGGTTGCGATGACCATACCTTTTTCCCGTTTTTTGCGAGGTTTACTTCGAGCGTTTCCTTTCCCTCCGTTGGGATAAATAACGCACGGTGGCGACTCTTCTGTCAGCCGGCGCCGATTTTCGCAGTAGCGACAGCTGGCGACTCTGCTGGGGACTTGCGATAGTTCCCTATACGAGTCTGCTAGGGATCCAACGTCCCCTGGCTGCTAAGGACTGCGATAGTTCTTATGCACGTGGGATCCAACGTCCCCTAAGGAGAGTCAATCCTAGCGCTTGTTTGCTTGTCTATTGGGGTTTATTTATTGATATTATCTATTGCTGTTGGGGTGTTACGGGTGTTCTATGATTGAGAGAGAAGCCGGACCTGGGCTTGAGTGCACCTTAGACTTAGAGTAGAGATTAGTGGGCGCCTACCGGCTTTGCTTGTATTAGTGTCCCGCGAAATCTACACTCAGACGAGGTTCTTCTGGTTGGCCTCTTGTCCCACCCTTTGGGTGGCTCGGGTTGCTGGTTAGTTGGATTGTCGACTCTAGGAACCGATCATTTGGAAGTTAGCTAAGTGAGGCCTCTTCAAGACTCGATGATGCCACTCCTTCTGGGAATCGTATCGTCAGTCTTGAAAGTCTGTGACGCTAACGACCGCATAGGATGCCGTACCTTGTCAGATATAGGTCCATACCTGTGAGTGGGTTTTTTTTTTTTTTGCAGGAAACTTGACTTCCAACCTACCCGTTATTTTGGTCTTCTCTTCAGAGCGAACGTACTCCGTCAGCAGCGCAACAGTATTCAGATTGTGTGGGGGTTGTGGTCCCGTTGTTTGTTGCATCTTGCATATCATATGCATATCAGTGTTGCATCATATTGCATATCATCCTCCAGTTAGCCAGAGTTCTGATCCAGCCTTTGTTTCCTGAAGGTGATTACCCGGAGTTTGGATTGAGCAACTATTGATTGTCAAAAGACCGATCTAGGGGTTGAGTAGATTTGAGCAGAATCAAGCATTGAAGTCAGCTGAAGACCATTGGTAGCTATGTCTGAAGGCAATTTCCAGTCTCCTAACACCTTGACAGGGTTCACTATGACGTCCAACCCTCTGTATGATTCTATGGAAGACTTCCTGCAAGTGAACAACGTTACTGCAGACCAAGTTGTACAGCCTTCACTATGCCAAAAATGGCCTTTAGCAGCGCTGCCTAAAGTGGCGCTGCTAAAGGTAAAGGCAACGCTTTTTTTTTATGGAAAAAGCGCTGCTAAAGTTATCATTTTTAGCAGCGCTTTTTTACCCCTTTAGCAGCGCTTTCAAAGCGCTGCCTATTCTCCCCCCCTCCCCCTGTAGCAGCGCTTTATTAAAGCGCTTTTGTAGGCCACCCTTTAGCAGCGCTTTTTTAAAGCGCTTTTTTAGACCCCTCTTTTCCTAACCTATAGCAGCGCTTTTTTATGCCTATTTTTCTCCCTTTAGCAGCGCTTTCTTGTAAAAGCGCTGTCTATACCTCACGTTTTTAAAATTTTTTTTTTTTGAAAAATCACATTTTTTTATATTTTTAGACAAACCTGCTTATAACAATTAAATTCCGTGCTTATAATTCAGGCTTTAAACATAACTTGGCCTTTAAACATTGTAATTCAACACTTGGCCTTTAATTCAACACAATATAACTAAACATTGTACATTATACAATAACACTTTGCAATTTACACATAATTAACTCAAGTATAATTTACACATAATTTAAACATTGTACATTATACAATATACAATATACAATTTACACATAATTACAAATCCAATATACATTATAGAATTCTTAACTCAATCATAAATTGACATCATTCTTCCTTAATTTCTTCCAGTTTTACTTTCGAGTACGTAGCGCATCTAAATTCATCAAAATACTACATAATATAACAGAACAAGCACGATTTAATACTAATTACTCAGATGAAATATTAGTTAATTATCAAAATGAATCATATAACTCATGAATTGATCCATACCATGATTGGAATCTCTAATTGACCAGAAAGAATGATTTCCTTCATAAAGCGCAGTACAAAATATCCGCAGTCAATCCCACCACGCTGACGAGGACACTGTATTAGGAAAAAAGCGAACGAACATTTATCAGGATATATAGTTTAAATAGTTTTATAAGTAGAACCGCTATAACAGTCAAACATGGGAAAATATACCTCCACTCTGATCCAGTTGATGTTGCTAGCCCTGCTTTTTGGCATTGTTGCATCTCTCTGTGCTCTGTATATTTGTATAACTCTAACATAATATAAACACATATTTAGAACAATGTCACATAATAAATAAACATATATAATTATTCAGAACACTATACATCATCACTTACGTATCAACCATGTTCTTCAGATTTTCATATTTGTTTGTATCGCCATCCAATGAAACTATATAATACACTATTTCTTTAATCGGATTAATTGCGACCAACAACCAGTGACCACTATAAAATAAGACAACAGTTTAGACGGAAATGTTATATAATATGGCAAAAATAGAACAATTATAATAAATGAATTTAGAATAAAAACTAACCCATGGCCAGTATTATATGGCAACATAAACAACTTCTCCGTATTCGCACCCATAAATCTCTGGACTGTGTACTCTTTGACTGCTTCTGGTGTCTGGTCTATTGTCCGTGAGTTGACACTGCTAGCAGATAAGAATGCGAATACTGAAGTCAAATCAGCGGGGACCAACATCTTGTCATACAAGCGCCTAAAAAAAATATAATCAACATTAGATTATTCAGTTAAACGAGCGAATTTTAAAATGTTCAATTATCTAATTAAAATGGATCGAAGTACCTGATGTAGGTATGCATAACCCCGACGCCCAATTCTAAATGTTTGAAAACCTGGTCGAAATCCTCCTTAACAAGTGTTTCAGAATATTCAAAACCGAAAATACCTTGTTCCATATGTATTAGACGGATGCCGCCCTCAGGCACGTCTGTTGTCCCTACATATGTTTGAAGGCACGACCTAAATTGAGGAACAAATGCTCTTTTTGTCTCGACCTTTTTTTTGGGCACCTTGGAAGTTTCAGGCATGTTTCCCTTGCTGACATGTTGCGACTGCTGATCAAGAACCTAAAAGTCATATATAAGTTCAGTAAATAATTTATAATAAAATAATCACTTAAATTGTAGTACTAGTACCTGTAACTTTGATGCAGCTGAATCGGTATCCCGCACAATAATTTTATCATCTTTTGTTTTGGATTTTGTGGGAGTCTAAGATCATCATGTCAATAAGAAAGTGTAAATGTCAGAATAACTTTCATGTATGGGTAATAAAACATTAGAATATTACAAGGTTCAACCTACCTCATCATCCATGAAAATGAGATTCGCCGGCCATGCTACATAAGCTCCTATCGCGTCTCCCACCACTTTTGCGTCTGATACATCGTCTCGCATAGGCAACAACGCCCCCCCTCTAATGCAATATCAACAGATACTTTCAAAAATCCAGCAGGGAGGGGTTTATGGTGAAGTAAGTCTCCCAGGGTGTTATGCACCTTTCCCTTGCCAACCATGCGATAAGTCGGCGACGATAAATATAGTCGACAAGGTGAAATGCCCTAAACAAATAATGATCAGTTAATGTGTCAATTAAGAAAAATGTGCTAAATTAATTTCAATGTAATATATACAATTACCTCTGGAAGCTTCTGCGGACAACCGATACTATCTTTGTCACTAGTAGCTTTACCGGCCTCTGGAGCGCGCCTTTCGGACATGTATCTCTCCTTATCCTTCTGTAATTCACGAATTTGAGCTTTCATTTCCTCCAAAGTAGCCATCACTTCTTTATTGGTTGGATTTTTTTTCCTTGGCTGCTTATACAGTTTGGATGGAGTGACACCAAATCCCTTGCCCCTCACACGCCCAGAGTACTCAGGAATATTCAACACCCGACTCAATAAACTCCTGCAATCATCGTCTTCAGCAGGAGTTATAGTCTGGGATAGGGACTCCTGAAATATAGATAAAAGCATATTTAAATATTTTATACACTTTGTTCAAACACTTTGTTCAAAAACTAATGTTGTACTTACACATTGTTCAAACACTTGTTGAACTTCTTCTTGGACGGCTCCATCTCTTCCCACCCGGGCAGCCTTCCATACGACATGGTCCGGAAGAGATGTCGCATCACTTTTCTCCTCTTCCAACTACGCATTAAGACGAACAATAAAGCATTATATCCTATTATGTATACTTACTATTTTTTGTAAATAGATCATATTGAAGCATATATATGCACTTACTAATTTTTGTTCTAAGCGTGCATATCCCAAACGCCCCTTTCTATATGGATACGCAGGGTTTGATGCCTGTTCCCGATTTACGCCACTCTTAACCTGAAAAAACAAGTTTAAGTCATATCAGTTTGTTTGTGGAATAGGTATATATATTATACATTGTACATGATAAGTTGTACTTACTTCAAATTCTTTGGTTCTTCGCTTCGCAACAAATGTCTCCCATTCTGCATCCGAAATCAAATCAGCGTACTTCGCTGGACGCTCCGACTCTACAAAGTTGCCATCAGAATCTTTAAGATATTTGTTGGTTAAAAACACTCTAAATCCCCTCAAGCGTTTTCCGGCCAACTGAATACAATATTTTCTCCTAGAATCCTCAATATTAAAAGATCTCTGCAAACAAATACACATACATATAACATGTTAATATAATTAATTTAAAGATGTAACTGTCAACATAATTAAAAATGATCAAATCTCATACTTGAATCTCGGTCCAAATTTTATCCTTAGCCGCTTTTAATGCAGGAATTCTCCAGTTATCGCAAGTAATCGGAACTTGCGAACGTACAACTGCTCCAATATAACTTGTCAGCAGCGCACCATTAGGCTCAACCAACTGATCTCTTTCATTCCAATGGACATCGTACTTTACACCTCTATCTCTCGCACGGATGATACTTTTCATTATCGTTATGCCTCTTTTAATTTCGCCTTCAACGTCTTTGGGTGTTTCTTTTCCATCATGTGATGTTTCCTCGTTGCTGGCCATAATATACCTGAAATTCAGAATAACAACAACAACAACAAATATCAACAACAATAACAACATCTATATCAAATATAAACCATCTATACAAACCATCTATATAAACTATCTATATCAAATATAAACCAACAATAACAACATAAACCATCTATATAAACCATCAAATAACAATAACAAATATAAACCATCTATACAAACCATCTATATAAACTATCTATATCAAATATAAACCAACAATAACAACATAAACCATCTATATAAACCAATATCAAATAACAATAACAAATATAAACCATCTATACAAACCATCTATATAAACTATCTATATCAAATATAAACCAACAATAACAACATAAACCATCTATATAAACCAACAATATCAAATATCAAATATAAACCATCTATATAAACCATCAAATATAAACCAACAATAACAACATCTATATCAAATACAAACCATCTATATAAACTATAACAAATACAAACCATCTATACAACACAAATATAAACTATAACAAATATAAACTATAACACAAACCATCTATATAACACAAATATAAACCATCTATATCAACTATAACAAATACAAACCAACAATAACAACATAAACCATCTATATAAACCAATATCAAATAACAATAACAAATATAAACCATCTATATAAACCATCTATATAAACTATCTATATCAAATATAAACCAACAATAACAACATAAACCATCTATATAAACCAACAATATCAAATATCAAATATAAACCATCTATATATATATATATATATATATATATATATATATATATATATATATATATATATATATATATATATATATATATATATATATATATATATATATATATATATATATATATATATATATATATATAAACCATCAAATATAAACCAACAATAACAACATCTATATCAAATACAAACCATCTATATAAACTATAACAAATACAAACCATCTATACAACACAAATATAAACTATAACAAATATAAACTATAACACAAACCATCTATATAACACAAATATAAACCATCTATATCAACTATAACAAATACAAACCATCTATATAACACAACATAAACCACCTATATCAAATATAAACTATAACACAAACCATCTATATCAAATATAAACTATATCAAATACAAACCATCTATATAAACTATTTTACATCAACAACAACAACAATATCATATATATCTCATATCTCATATTAACACAACAACAACTAACACAACAACAACAAAAACCATCATTGAAAAGATAAAAACCATCTATATATCATCAGAACAACAATGGTGAAAAGATAAAAAAAACAAGAAAAGCAGAGTAAAGCTTCACGTACCGTAACAATGGTGGACCGGCAATGCAGACGGATGGATGAACTCAAAAACGGACGGTGAACGGTCGGTGATGGTCGGAAGGATGATCGGACGGAAGAAGTTGATGGTCGGACGATGAACAGTGGTTCGTTCGTTCGTTTTCGTTCGCCAGAGAAAGAAGAAATGTGTTGCATGACTGTTCTGATTCTATTAAAATTCTGGAGGGTATTTTAAAATTATAATATGAATACCTATAGCAGCGCTTTTAAAGGCCTTTAGCAGCGCTTTTAAAAGCGCTTTCATAGGGTGCCTTATCAATTCCATATAGCAGCGCTTTATATAAAAAGCGCTTTCTAAGGGTCCCCCTTTAGCAGCGCTTTTGAAAAGCGCTTTCGTAGGCCCCCCCTTTAGCAACGCTTTTTAAAAGCGCTTTCTTAGGCCCACCATTTAGCAGCGCTTTTTTAAAAGCGCTGTCTTTGGTAGGCGCTTTTTTTCTTTTTTTTTACTGGCCCTTTAGCAGCGCTTTTGTATAAAGCGCTGTCTTTCTATGCGCTGCTAAAAGTGATTTATGGCGTAGTGCTTCTGTTGAGAACCGAGATCGACATGAGCAGTTTGTTGCCAGAAATGAACGTTCTCCTCCTGTTAACAATCAAGGTGTTGCTTTCCCTGTGATGAATCCTCGAAGAGATATTCCAATAGCCAGGAAGGTAGATCCAAGAGCTCTTGAGAGGGAGAGAAGACTCCAAGTGTTGGAAGAGAAAGTTGAAGCTTTGAAAGTCAAAGATGCTGTCAACCTGAATGCTGTAGACATGTGTTTGGTTCCTGACCTGGTGTTGCCTTATAAGTTCAAAGTGCCGAAATTTGAGAAGTACACGGGAGATAGTTGTCCGAAGCAAAATTTGATGATGTTCTGTCGAAGAATGACTTCGTTGGTGCGAGATGACAAATTGATGATTCATTGCTTTCAAGATAGTCTGACTGGGGCATCTTTGAGGTGGTATATGCAGTTAGAGAGAAATCAGATTCAATCATGGATGGATTTAGCCAGAGCTTTTCTGAAGCAGTACGATTATAATTTAGACATAGCTCCCCATCGCATGCAGTTGCAAGAACTGTCTCAAGAGAACAATGAACCTATCAGGAAGTATGCTCAGAGATGGAGAGAATTTGCTGCTAGAGTGCATCCACCGCTGTTAGACCAAGAGCTGACAAGCATGTTTGTAGATTCCCTACAAGATCCGTACTTCGAAAGATTGCTCGGACTTCCGTCAAGTTTCTCTGACGTGGTAGCATTAGGAGAACGCCTTGAGTATGCCATAAGAATTGGGAAAATTCAGATTACTTCAAATGATCAAGCTGGTGAAACTGAATATCCTTGTGACTATCAGGATGAAGAAGGAGTTGCAATCAATGCAGTCACGCCAAAGGTTGAATATCCTCGAAGTGAATCAGTGAATTTTGTTGGTTCTTCATCTTATCAGAGATCAGTACCTTCTGTGGCTTGTTATACTGAACAGACAGCCATGCCTGGGGCACCCTATCAGGAATCTTATGTCGCTTCCATTGCAAAGCAGCGAACTCGTGGCCAAAGTTATCAGAATCAGCGCCAGAATCAGAACAGGCCTCGTAGCAACTTGGAAAGAAGGAAAGCTCCTTTTCACCCAGTGCCTATGCCGTATAGCCAGCTACTACCATCTTTGATCCAGAGTTCTTTGGTGGAACCTAAAGCTCTTAAGCCAGTGCCAGAACCTTACCCTCCTGGGTACAATCCCCACGTTCAGTGTGGTTACCATGGTGGCTCTCCGGGGCATGCAACTGAAGATTGTAAAGCATTTCAGGCGAAAGTACAACAGTTGATTGACCAAGATTGCATTTCCTTTCGAGAAGGACTTCTGTTTGTTCATACCAACCGTTCAGCTGTCTAAGCTCGTAGACTCGGAAAGTATTCCCCAGCAAAGAAGCCAGTGATTCAGACAGGCGTGCGCCTCAGCATTGGCAGTCCTCAGACTTTTATATCATTTGCATTTGTAGTTTCTTTTCTGTTAGTTACTACTTGCTTTTAAACATTGTATGTTTCGAATGGTGATATTAATAAAGTGACTATGCATTTTTCTGAATTAATCATGTCGCTGTCGCTCATTTACTGCATTGCACTGACACTTGCATTTTATTCACTCCACCTTATCATTGTGACTAGCAAAGATTGGAGGGAGGATGACGAAAATAAACTCATAACCGATGATCGTATGCTTTCAGATAAGACCTTACCGATGACATACAAGGCATTGTTTCAAATCCCCCAAACACTAGAGATATAAGGAGTTAGTCCCTTGTTAACCACTTCGAGCCAGGAAGTAGAAGTTTTTTCGGACTTTTTTTAAACCCTCACATCTTAACCCGGGGCAGGGTAGTTGTCAGTTAGCTTGACCGAGCATTCAAGTCTTACAGAGGAGTGTTGTCTTTCAAGGACCAATCAGTTTATACCTTTCAATGGTCAAACATCACCAATCAGGAGTGAGACAGTTGCAATCCTTTCGGAGCAATCAAGACAACCAGTGTCACACGACTTTGTTCCAAAAGAAAGAAGGAAGAAAGCCTGCTAAGTAAAAAGAAAGAAAAGCTGGAAAGCTAATACTTAGGCAAAAATTAGGGCATCCCGCTGGACTTCAAAAGAAAACAAAAAAATCGAAAAGAACTCAAAAGGAGTCAGTCCAGGCAAAAGTTAGGGAATCAAAAGAATGGAAAAGAAGGGATAGGAAAGAAAATTTTCTTCCCCAACAAGTCACAAAGTTGTGTACACAGACACCGAAAACGAAAAGGAGTAACTATCACTCCGGAAAAGCCTTGTGGATTCCTTAGTTGTTGTTCTTACCATTCAACATACCTCTCGAAGAGGCGAGCGCTTGTGCCAGGTTAACTGAACCTTAGGATCGGAGATCATCACGTAGAAGGGGTGGGTACAAATCAAATTTGAGCCGAATATCCTTTGTTTCACGAACCGTGAACCCGACCACGATACAACCCTTAAAAGACCTAATTGAGGCAGGGTTATTCTGAAAGCGCATTACGATAAGGTTGAGTAACCTGACTCCTTCTTGACTTGCTAGTCACATCCTTGTTGTATTTTTCACTGATCTGATCACGTAAGCACTACGTTTGAACTTTGGTTCATTCGTCACTCATAATCATGACATGTAAATGAGTGACAGCTCAAATTTTTTCAAAATCTGCATAACCACTGCATTAAGATTACCATTCGTGAATAGACAGTTTTAATTGCAGGTTAGTAGTTGGCATGAAAGAAATTCCAGCAGGGAATCGTCAAGCAGGACTGAGTAAGTCAGCAGTCTGAACCAGGATGGTGTATATTGTGAAGACCTGTGGATCCGGGGCATTGACTTCCAGTGAGTTCGGAATCAGTCATTCTGAGGACAAGTCCCAAAGCTTCAGTTGATCAGGGGCAGTTTACTTGAGAAGCAGTTGATCAGAAGTGAGTCTTCTTGAAAGCCAATCAGGGGCAGTTATGCAGAACGTTGAGATTTGAAAGCAGATGCTTCAGGTGGATAATCAGATCAGGTTAAGTCGCTAGAACGCTCATTCAGGGGCAAGTCACCGCAGAGAATGTTGAAATCAACTGGGTTGATAGGGGTTTAACGAAGATTGAATTCTGTTGTCGTATAGATGCTGGGGCAAGAAATCTCGAGGTCGTCTCGTAGCAAGCTGTTCAGAGAAAGTACTTCCAAGAGTTAGACTGGAGCAAGTTGTTCAAGCCAGTCTTTTTATCCCCAGCTGAGTGCACTGGGGCAAGTCGTTCAAGCCAGTCTTTCTATCCCCAGCTGAGTGTACTGGGGCAAGTCGTTCAAACCAGTCTGTTTATCCCCAGCCGGAGTGGAGTATCAGGGAATTGTGTCAATACCCTTACCAAAAACCCTTAACATTTCGAAAAAGGCCTTGCTGCCGTTGGTTCGTTATCCTGCAGTCTAAACCTGTTATGTGTCAGTAACCAGTCGTTTCCAAAGTCCAGTTCTCGCCTGGCAAACCGACAACCAGTTCTCGTCTGGCCCACCCTTCTGTAAGCATCAGTTCCCGTCTGATGTAGTTTATTGTAAGCATCAGTTCTCGTCTGATGTAGTTTATTGTAAGCATCAGTTCCCGTCTGGTGTAGTTTATCGTAACCAGTTCTCGTCTGGTCACCGTTTCTTCAAGTGTTGTATCAGTTCTCGTCTGGTACATGTCGTTGCGTAACCAGTTCTCGTCTGGTCATCGTGTGTCTTAACCTATGTGTTATACCAGTTCTCGTCTGGTATAGATTAGCTTTCAGCCAGTTCTCGCCTGGTTGTCTATACCTCAGTCTGTTATCCAGTCAGCCCCGTCTGATGTCCAAACCAAATCAATTCTCGTCCGATAACCTATTTTCCTATCAGTTCTCGTCTGGTAGTCTATCCTTGAATGCTAGTTCTCGTCTAGTATTTCCCATATCTTCCACTGTGTACATAATCCATGTTTATCCTAAACCAGAAAAACAAAAAAAACTAAAGGTATCTGACACAGTAGTTCCCGATGACTCGCATGTTGTCATGTTTCCCGATACGAAGCTCGACGGATACCAGTGCTCCGATTAATGTTTGAATTCCTTGTGGATGTTGTTAAATCAGAATTGCTACTCTTCAGCAGATGAAAGTTGATTATTATCCCCGAAAGAGGCGAGATTGTATGGTTATCCCGTATCAGAGTAGGATCAGGAGTATCCCCAGCAGATTAAGATTGATATCCTTGATAGTAGGGGCATTTCCAGCAGTGTGCTGCGCGCAATCAACCCCAGTTTGGGTCAATCCCCGCAGAGCACAATCAGTTGCCAATGGTTTGAAGGGAGCATCCCCAAGCAGAGTTGTTTTTTTTCTTTCCCCAGTGAAGTCGCCAAGCAGGGTTGCCTTTTCATTTCTCCAGCAGAACGGTTATCCCCAGCGGATTTGGTTTCCCTTTTCCAGCATTTATTTTGCTGAGATGGTTCTGTAACTTCGGTTCATCCCCAGTAGAGTTGGCGTTACCTTCGGCATTTATTTTGCCAAGTGGTTGCAGACCTGGTGTTCTCTAGAAGCTCGAGCCTGCATTAGCATTTGCATATATCGTCATGGCATTTATACAAACATATAACATTTCCATGTCGTCTGGGCCTCGCATTTTCAAGCAGAACGCATAGCATATTCATGTCATATAGGGCATTGCATCATTTCAGACATACACATTTCGAAACATGGACCAGGTTGGTTACCTCATGAGATTTCGAATTTGTTCCCCTGCAGAGTTGTGTGGTTAAGCTTCTCTTCTTCCCCAGCGGAGTGATTCTTCATTTGGTTGATACGTCAGCACTGAAAAAAGAGATTGACATATATCAGATTTCTGAAGCTGCGGCCTGTTGGCAGAATGGGTGTCGAGCAGTCGATTCAGAAGTTCCCCGGGAGAATTGTCCTCAAGTTCGCTGTGAACTGTGAGTTGACAGGACTTGATCCCATAAGGGAGATGGGAATCAAATCGTTTGCTTTTCGAAGCATTATTCCAATACTTGTGGCGTCGCACAGGTGATTGGTGAGGAGAAGAAAATTTTATCAGAAAATTGACCCGTTGTTGCCGTGACAACCAAACTTCAGTTTATTGGAGGCTATTCCTCAAGCAGTTTTGCAGTATATTCCCGCGGTTGGCAAATTTCAGGGTTTCATTTGTATTCAACCGTCATCTACCTTTGAATGTTTGAAGGCTGAGCGCTCTTCAACCATTCAGGTCCAAGCCGCTTGAATAGGGGCAGCTGTTGCACCCTAAAATTTGACCGACCGGGTCTCGTATCTGGTCCTATGTTTCGATGCATGACCGCATTCGCATCTGCATATCGCATACAGTGCATTTTTCATATGTTTTTGATTTTATCGGGATCACAGCCCTCGTCTCGCGTCTCAGGTGTTTTTAATCAGTTTAGATAGGTAGAATCGTATTTTCGGGAAGTCGTGCTATTCCCGGTGTTTTCGGCTCGCGCTATTGTTTTTAGGGGTATTTCGGTGTCCGTTTATTTTTACCGGCTATTTTTGTGCGCTCTCGCAGTGTTATTTGTCGTTCGGTGCTTATTTTGTTCCTCTGGGAATTATTGTGATTTTTCTGGATTTTATTAGGATTTTAATAGATTTTTTAATCATTTTAGGATTTTAATAGAATATTAATAGGTTTTTTTAAATAGTTTTAATAGTTTTAATCCAATTTTAGAATATTATAGAATTTAAATAGATTTTTTTTTATCATTTTCTTAATAGAATAAATAAGATTTTTCTTTTGTTCATAATAGATTTTCTTTATAGAAATAATATAGTTGTTTTTTAATAGAAATTTAATAGAATATTAGGTTTTATTAGATTTTCTTTTAAATAGAGTTAAATAGATTTTGTTATCATATCTAGATTTTAATTATAATGTCTGATTAGAATGTTATTAGGTCATTAATTGTCATTTACACTTAATTAGTCTTTATTCATTAATTGCGTTTCATTTTCATTGCCATTAATCAATTGTTAGTCTTTAATCCAAGTGTTAATCCATTTCAGTTTTTTTGGATTTTTATCATCCATTTTTCGTTTGGGCCAGTTATCCATGATCAGTGCAAAGCCCAGTTCGCGGAGCCCATTCATTTCAGGTCCAGAATTATCCAATGCAGTATAAAAGTCATTACACGTGTTGGGCAAAGGGGGAGTCCACGTTTTTCCATTCAGAGGACCCACCTCACACTCACCACTTCCCCTCTCTCTGCCACGCCTCACAACACGTGGGACTCATGCAAAAATCCTCTCCACTCACCCTCCACGCGTCCTGCATGCCTTCACCGTCTCCACTACCGTGACACGCGTCCTCTCCACAAACCTCACCAGAACTCCACCGGTTGCATGGCCGGCGGCCATGCAACCACCGTCCCTAACCTATTCCGGCCACCCTAACCTACTCCGGCCGCCACACATTTCACCGGAAAACTGCTTTTCACCAGAAATTCATCCCTCACCTCCAGAACTTCATCTCCTCCGATTTACTTTCATCATCCATAATCAACAAGAATCCCAGAATTCTTCATCGTGTTCATCCACCTTCATAGATCTTCAATTAGTTTCCAGATCCAAACCTTCATCACGCTTCAACAATCTTCCACCCAACCTTCGAGTTCAGCAAGATCATCAAACAGCCAAGAACATTCATAAACCTTGCCAGGAGTCATCGTTATCATTATCGATCATCAAGAGTCTCCCTCGTGTTCTTCGGCAAACTCCAGAAAAACTCCAACACCTTCAAGGCTCGAGTCATTGTCATCAACGATCAACAAGTACCGGCGCTCCCCAGAACGTCATAGATCGTCCAAGTTCATCGTTCTTCCCCAGGAATCCAAGAACAACAACGGGATCCTCCATGAGTGAAGTTCTCCAAGCATGCGGTTTCAGTAATCATCGCCAATCCTTCATGCGTTTCCAGAAGTCCTCAAGAATCTCCAGAATATTCGTCTTCCTCAAGCGATCTCCATCAGATCTTCATCGAGCATTGAGATCTTCGCGAATCTCTTTAAATCAGAAACATCAGAAATGTCAAGATCATCTTCAACGAACCTCCTCCGAGAACGTCCTTACAACGACCGCGTTCATCATTCTCCAGATCACATCAGAGGATTCGTGAAAAGAAAGATTGGAAGATGAGGTTGAACTTCGTGTTTAAGTTCGTGTGTTTGGTTCTCAAGAGGTTGGAAGAAGCGAAAATGAGAAAGGTTGAAAGACGGAGGCGATTCGGAGAGAGAGCGAAGGTGAGAGGGGTGACGGCCATGAACAGTGAACGGTAGAGGCACTTAGGGTTTTGAGTTTCTGAAGAGGGAGAAGTGATACGTGGCTGTATGGTGAATTGGGCTCAAAGGCCCATTGGTTTTTTTGTGTAATGTACACTTGCGTTTCACTCATAGCACCCCCCCCCCCTTGAGTTTCTTTTTTTGAATTACTTATGGGCTGGGCCCAGTCTGGTATTTTTTGTTTTTGCTTATATCCCCCTGTAAACTGTGTACCCTCTCCCCTCCTTTGTATTTTTTTTCTTTTCTTTATTTTTAGTTTTTTCTATTGGAAAAGATAGCATGAAAAAAATATTTTGAAAAAGAAAAAGAAGAAAAAAATTCAAGAAAAGAAATATGAAGAGAAAAAATAGATAGTGAAAAAAATAGAAAAAAAGAATATGAAAAATATTGAAAAAATATAGAAAAAAAAGGAAAAATATTTTGAAAAAAGAAAAGGGAAAAGAAATATTGAGAAAAAATATTAAGGTAGATTTAATATTTTTTAGAGTACATTTTCTTTTAGGATATATTTTCATGGAGTCAATTTTAGAGGTAATTTTAGAAGTCCACTTGTTAGGGGACTATTTTCCATTTGATTTTTCAGCATAGGGTAGGATAGTACTTCCTAGGGGTTTATTTTTCAGTATTCAACCATTGTAATCATTTTTTCAGAATGTTAATAAAATGAGATTTGAGCTGTGGTCCCGAAGTAGCCGAACTACAGCTGCTCTGATTTCTCGTACCAGACGAGGATATGTAGGCATAGGATGCGATATCCTAGCGAGCACACTAACAATTAACCCTTTTGTTCTCTCGCTGCTGTGCGATCGAGACTTTCCCGCTGACGACTAATTGTTACCCTTTTTCTCTCTTGCCCGAGTGCATTTGAGACCAGACCGTAGTTTTTCCCATAGGTTCCCATACCTTTGAAGCCAGTTTGATTTCTCACTGCTGTGTGAGAATACCCTGTTTAGCTGTAGTTAGCCTGAACTACGTAAAGCTCTGATCTTCCATGCAGTGTGGAAGTACGTAGGCACAAGACGCGAGGTCTTGACGAGCCAATTTCCCCGTAGTCCCGAACTACGTTGACTCTGACTTTCTCTCTTGAGAATACGTAGGCATAGAGCGCAATGCTCTATCGAGTCAATTCCCTTCCGTTTAGATTTAGCAGCCGTAGATAGATTGTTTTTGCATCCTTTAGACAACCCAAGCAAGCGTGGATCCCGTCGAGTACGACGGACGTGAGGGGTGCTAATACCTTCCCCTTGCGTAACCTACTCCCGAACCCAGGTTTTGGTTGCGATGATCATACCTTTTTCCCGTTTTTTGCGAGGTTTACTTCGAGCGTTTCCTTTCCCTCTGTTGGGATAAATAACGCACGGTGGCGACTCTTCTGTCAGCCGGCGCCGATTTTCGCAGTAGCGACAACAAGCTACAAGGAAATGAAAACATCAAGTATGGCAACGAGCACGAAACTCCTCTAATATCTCCTGTGTCTCAGAATGGTCTGGTCTGACGAGTAATTCCTGAATGAGCGCCTCTCTCTGTCTGATAGTGGTCTGTAAATCCTCAGCATAGTCTTCCCAGGCTCCCTCACCAAAGATTTCCTCTAGCTTGCACCTCTTCGAATCAGCCTTCAGCTTGTAGTCCTCCAAGGTTGCCAAAGCTTCGTTCAACCTGCAATCACTATCACGTCTGAGTGAGGCCTCAGCTGAAATCTTCTCATCTCTTACTCTGAGCTGAATCTTCAACTTGTTGATCTGTAGCTTCATCCCATCCTCACGTGCCTTGTTGTTGGTGAGGGTTGCATTCCACTGCTCGTTGAACTTGAAGAGCTCCAGATAAGCTTTGTCCAAGTCCTTCTTCTTAGAAGCAAGAACGTCACTGACAGCTTTCAGATCTAGACCCTGACGTTCCCGAGCACTAGTTTGCTTGGTCAAATCTGTACCCAATCTGTTCATAATCTCAGTCTGTCTCCTGAAAGAATGCACAACTTCAATCTTCTCACTTCGAAGCTGAATGATCTCTTTCTCCAACTCTTCATTAGCCTTCCGAAGCTCCTCTTTCTCAGACCACAACTGGTTGTACTTCTGGATGTCCACGGTGGTAGGCTCCTCAACCATAAGAGGGTACAAAGGCTCAACAGGTGGAAAAGGCATCAAGGATCTCTCTTCTTTCCTCTGTATCCAAACCACATAAGGGTCGTAGGCTCGGTTCTTACTCTTTCCCAATGAAACTTTCCCTTTCCTGTGAATATTGCTCCAAGCATGTTCAACTCTAGCCAAAGTGTCACCTTCTAGCAATCCAGTGAGATACAAAGATCCCTGTATCTCCTCCTCCCTAGGAGGTGTTCTCAAGGCATATCCAAACTATCTCACCAATAGGGATGGGTTATAGTTGATGCAACCCTTCCTTCCGACCAACGGGAGGTTAGGGAAACTACCGCAACTATAAACAATCTCCGTACCCAACATGTATCTGTCAAACCAAGTAATGTTCTCAGCAGTCAATCCCATCAATCTTTGCGACTAGTCTAAAGTACCTGCAGTATCAACAAATGGACCAGATTTGGGAAGATGACTAGCAAACCACCTGTATAACAAAGATGTGCAACAAGATACATTCTTCCCTCTTTGGTTCTCGTTCTTGTAGTGAACAGAATGATAAACATCGCTAAGAAGCATGGGTATAGGATTTCCCGAAGCAAAGATATAAAACGCATCCAAATCCACAAAATTCGGAATGTTAGGAAATAGCATGATACCGTATATACACAGTGCTAAGATAGCGTTAAACACAACCCAACAACCATCTTTGGCGAACTGTTGAGCCTTAGCAACCAGAAAGGGCAAAGGAAAATCAGACATCCCATTCCTCTTAGCCAATTTCCCTGAAATCTCATAAACATCAAGGTGCAGAGCAGCAATAAGCTTAGCCAGATCAAGCTTAGCATCAGAGTGATAAAATGGCATCTAATCCAATACAGGAACTCCAAACAATACAGAATACTCCTTTAAGGTAGGTGCCAATACATAATCTGGAAACAAGAAACACCTCAACTGAGAGTCATAAAACTGAAGCAGAGTCTGGAGACCACTCAACTCATAGACAACACAACTCAAGAGTTTCCCATATGATTCTTTGAACTCTTCCATCACCTTCCTGTCGGCCACAGAAATCAAACTTAGGAACGACCCAATATCCGGAGTAGGAAACTTGTATGCCACTGTCTTCTTCAAGGGCTCCATATCAGAAGTAAGGAAACAAGATCACTAGAATCGAGGAGGAAATATGCACCTGCAACATAAATACATGTCAATGAAAATGCCATATGAAAATGCAAATGCAAATGCAGCAGGGGATCAAGATTGTTGTGTTGTTGGTTGAGAATAACCAGCGCTTCGCTCTAGCAATAACATAGCACCATCATAAGGACCCACTGTATCAAGAACACAAATCCATACTGCAAAGAAAACCAGGTAGTATGGAAGTGAAGGTTTCCTGCATAACCCAATCCCTCTCACAGGTATAGACCTATCCACTGACAAGGTTCGACATCCTATGCGTTCATCAGCGTCACAGACTTTCAAGAAACAATGATACGTTCACCATTTCTAGTTTGGCATCATAATCTCACGAAGAGGCCTCACTTAGCTAAATCACAAATGATCGGTCCCTAGAGTCGACAATCCTCAGATCAAAAATCCTCTCAACGGTCCAAAGGACTGGAAAGAAAGTCATCAGAGAGAACCTCGTCTGAGCGCGAATTTCATGGGAACTAGTGCATGTTGAACATACAGGTTCACCACTACTTTCCACTTCTAATACTATGTTTGTACTCAAGCCCGGATCCGACTTATCTCTCAATAGAACATTCCCTTCCCACAACATAATAATAATGATATATACAATGTTGAAAGTAAATGCAGAAAGATAAAAACATTACAATACACATGTAGACACCCAAAAGATAAACAACCAAGCGCTAGGATTGACTCGCATAGGGGATATGCTTATCCCCAGCAGAGTCGCCAGCTGTCGCTACTGCAAAAAAAGGTGCCGGCAATGATAGAAGAGTCGCCACCGTTTGTTATTTATCCCAAAAGAGGGAAAGGAAACGATCAGAGAAAATCTGACGAAGACGGGTGAAGACAGGTCATCGCAACCATGTCTCGGGTTCGGGAGTCGGTTACGCAAGGGGAAGGTATTAGCACCCCTCACGTCCGTCGTACTCGACGGGATCCATACTTTGTTGTCTATCTAAAAGTGTGTTTACTATCTAGCTAAAGGTTTCAGGGACAAAAGAAAAGAAAAGAGACTCGGCAGAGCATCGCCGCTCTGTTCCTACGTATTCCCTCGTGCAATGGAAAAGTCAAAGTCAGCGTAGTTCGGCTAACTACAGGTGAAAGTGGGGGAAGGTTGCTCGCCAAGACATCGCCATCTTGTGCCTACGTATTCTCATCTAGTATGAGAAATCAGAGCAAACATAGTTCGGGCTAACAAGAATATTGGTTGATTCAAAATGTTTTACCCGAGTAGGGTTAAAACTTAGTTCTAGCAGTTAGGTGTATGCAGCTCGACCATTGGAGACTTAGGCGTTACCTGTTTGCGGTAGAACCAAGAGTTAACAAAACTCTCTTTATGAAAAAGGTTTCCAAATTAAATCCCGGAGGATAAAAAGGTTTGAAGTTTGTTTGTGTTTTTTAGAGAAAAAGTGCATTGACTATTGTTTGTAATTCATGTTGCACTAAAGACTATGACTTAGTAGCGAATGCGTCGCATATCGTCCAAAGGAAATACACTAAACACTCTAGATAATTGAGAGGAGGCCCCCCAACCACCATTTCCCAAGTACTTAAGGCTCGTAACGTACAACAATCCTTAACCTTTATTAAGTGTTTTGAAGATGTTTGAAGATGAGAAGAGAAAGACACTCTAAAGGGAGACTAAGACTCAACCTAGTGTTCTCATACAAAGTGCACCTATGATTGGGATGAAAGGGAATTCTACCTAATATTGTCATGCATGGTTTAAGCCTAAGGTCTATCATAATCTCAGGAGATTAGAGATCCTAAGGGAACATAGCAAAGAAGAAAGAAGAAGAAGGAAGCATGAAATGGAAAGATGCAAGTATGCATATGCAATGCAACACACAAGCAAAGGGAGGAAAAAGTGTGGGGTGAATACCTCCACAAGCACATCTCAACCTTTATTAGTGCAAGAAAGAAATGAAAAAGAAAAGAAGAAAGCAACCCAAAAGAAAACACATAATTGCACACAAAAGTGGGGTGAAAATGGGAGAATAAATCCTACAACCATTCGCACATCAACCACAATGCCCAAAGGCAAACCAAATGAAAAGAAATGGAATCAAGAGCAAATGGGAGAATGGGAGGCAATGTGAGTACAACAAGGAACTCACATGGGCAACTTAACCATAAGCAATCTCAAAAGTATGTAAAGCACACCAAAAGAAGTCCTCAAAGAACCATCATTCAAGGCATGCTTCAAGTACCTCCTAAGGAGGGGCTAAGCTACCTTAAATGGGATCCCAAAGTCATTGGACAGAGGTAGGGATGAGAAGATAAGGTGCACAAAACAAAAAGCACATACATCAAAAGAGAATGCAAGCAAAGGCATGGAAGAAGACCTAAGTCATTCAACACATTCAACATTTGAAGCTCAAATGGAAAGTCTAAAAAGATTGCAAACTTCAACAAGCAATGAACAAATTTATGACCTATAAATTGATATACAACAACCTCAATGTATTGACAATATGAATCAAGAAGGGTGGAGAGCTTAATGGATCCACAAAGTCAAAGCAAACTAGGTCAAGCACATGTATGAGCTTCCCTTAGAAGTAACCTAACTTGTAAGTCACCTCAAAAATAGGAAAAAGGCTCAAAAATAACCAAATAAAATCTCAAATGACCGTAAGTGAGTTGGCAACCAGAGGCCAAAAGCACAAGGGCAATGTTCCATCAAAGCACCACCAAAAGAAATAAATCCCTAAGGTGTACCACTTTGAAATGGAAGAATCGAGGGTCAACAAAAAATACCTTAAAAGCCAAACCAAAATGATCAAACCAGGGGTAAAATTGTCCTATAAAATCCTTCAACTCATCATGGATATGAGGAAAATTTTTCAATCATTGGAAAGTAAAATTGATCAAGAAACAAATCAAGA
The DNA here is from genome assembly GCA_963859935.3 of Lathyrus sativus. NCBI lineage: Eukaryota > Viridiplantae > Streptophyta > Magnoliopsida > Fabales > Fabaceae > Lathyrus > Lathyrus sativus. The sequence continues at coordinate 756,047,886 of OZ012735.1, forward strand.
ATAAGGAAGAACAAAAGAAAGTTCCATTAAAAACCATTCCAAATATTAATTCCATTTTTAATTGGAAAATAAAAATAAAAAATGTCAAAAATAATTTAACATCTTGAAATATCCTAAAAGTATTTTTATAGAATTTTTTCTCATTTGGAAGTATTGTAAATGAATTAAAAGTAAAACAGATTAATAAAAGAAAAATAAAATAAAATAAAAAAGAGGGCATGGCAAATAACAATGTTTGCAGTTGGAAACAATGGGCCCTTCAGAGAGGGGGGTGCAAAGAGCATCCCAGGCCCAAGATCCAAACGCTCGGGCTCCAACATCAAAACGCAACACTTCATTAAGTGGCGTGGTAGTCAACAATGCATATAAGCCAGTCAAACAAATCTCGTCCGTTAATCAAGATCAGTCAAAGAGTCCAACTGCACATGTGACATGCTGACTCATCTCAACGGATAACAAAACCAGACGCCGGAGCACTGTGCTCCGGTCATCTTCTCCGATCGTCCCCACCGGAGCTGTGATCCAAAACGTCATCAAATAATGCGAAATCATATACCAAACTCAAGAGGAGCTCAAGGAGATCATGGATCTGAGCTTAAAAATCATGTATCACGCAAGAATAAAGAGAATCGAGCAATTGAAAATTCAAACACCAAAACTGAAATTGCACAAACACATCCTAAAACTATCTAGCATTTACCTACCCACGTAGGTCTTCAGTCTACAACAAAAATGGCACGTGATTGATGCATATTGAGAGAGAAATTTTGATTTGAAGCTTACCTAACGGAGCCTCTCCGTTGGGGCTTCAATTATGCTCAAGCTTGCGCAAAAAGATGCAGAAACGTTCAATGATCTTCAAGGAAGAAGTTGCTGATCTTAATTTGGCTTGAATTGGCTTGAATTCCAAAATCACGATTTCACTTTTCTCTTGAATTTTGCAACTGCTCTCAAGATTCTCTTGCACGAAAATGGATGAATCAAGGTGCATTCTTCATCAAAACCTTTTATATTATGGATCCATGAGAGTTTGGAGTCCCAATTTGGCCTGTTATGGTGAATTGGAAAAATCCAAAGTTTGAAGTTCAAGCTTCATGTTCATGCGCAAAATTGGCTCCAATTGCCTTGTTTCTGATTCAAATCAATTTCTGGGATTATGCTTTGATCTTGTGGATGAGAATTGATCCTTGAATTGATCCAATGGTTGGAATTGAATGTGAAGCTTCACCATGAAGTAACTTGAAATTCCATGAATTCTAGCTTGCATAAATCAAAAATCCTTGGTGCATTGTGTTTAGTTTGATGAAGTCAATCAAACTATGCACAAATATGGTATAAAAAGGAATTAAAATCATTTAAATTCAATTCATGACTTTAAGTTCAAAATTCCATGGAATTCCTTCACCAATCTCTTCATCCAACCATAATCCATGACAAATTAATGTTCAATGATGGAATTGGGATCATTTGAAGCAAGTTTCATGTTGGGAAAAGTTTCATTTGAAGTGTGCAAAATCATGAAATGAACCTATAATGAAAATGACATATAATCTCACTTTCCCAAAATACCCCTGCCTTGCAAGCCTCATAACATGAGTTCTATAAATCAGATGAAGGACTTCTAGGACTTTTTGGAAAGCTAAGATCATGAGGAACAACTTTCATGTTCATCAAAAGTTGAGGTGAAACATTATTCTAAGAAAAAGTTCCTTGGGAGTTGGTTGACTTTTGTTGACTGAAAACACATTCATTTGAGGACCTATAACTTGTCAGCATCATAACTTGAGTTCTAGAAACCCAATGGATGAGTTCTAGTACTCAAATGAAAGCTAAGAACATGCTCTACAAGTCTCATGTTTACATCAAAGTGAGATGAAACTTGTATCTTGAGGTATATGGTCTTGAAGTTGGGCACTAAATAGAGGATTTTACACTGACAAGCTTAGAAACCCTAATTTAGTAACTTCTCACACTCTTGATTCTTCTTGTATTGATCTTGAAACATTATCTTAGATGCTTCAATACAAATTTCCATGATCATAATGACTTATAACCTAGTCTTAATCTCCTTCAAATTCACAGTTGATCTTGGACTAGGCAGATGAAACCTTAGGTGTACAATCCTCTGACTGCAACCTCTTGCACCTGATGTAACAACTTGGATAAGCTTCACAATGGCTCTCAAAGCACTCCATGAGCTGCCACAACATTCTCCATCCATAACCATGGACTCCCCATCCTCTGATAATCTTCAATTGGCCTCCAAGATAAGAGATAAACCACAACTATCCATCCACTCCCTCAAAGAGCTTTGACCTTCTCCTGATGATAATAAGCACTTGACCACTTGAATAAAACCTCTTGCTTAGGCTTAGAACCCTTGGTAACCTTCTCTTTCTATGAACACCTCTTGATCCCCTGCAAATGAACAATGATATGCAAATGCAGATGCTAGAACAATGCAATGAAACATAAGCCAAGTCCAAGAAAAGGTTGGGAAAATTTTGGGGTACAACACCTTGCAGGGTGATGCTTTTCATGATGTTATTTATGCAGCTGAAACTCTTGATATCTCGGCTGCCCCGACCATGCCTTCCATTAAACAACCTCCTTTCTTAGAGCTTAAACCACTTCAGGACAATCTAAAATATGCCTATTTAGAGAGGAATGAAAAGTTACCTGTTATAATTTCTTCTAACCTTGATTTTGATCAAGATAATAAACTTTTGCAGGTTTTGAAGAAACATAAGAAGGGAATTGTATGGACCTCGATGGAAGATGGAAGAAAAGCAGTGAGGCAACCCATTAATCCTTTGATCTCTAATGTTGTGGAAAAGGATATCACATTTATGTGCCCATTCGACACTTTTATTTATCGAAGATTCTTTTTTGATCCTGAAATAAAAGGCGAAGGCAGTAATAAATATTTCAAGATCAATGGATGCTACCCAAAATTATTTTATGGGATTCCCACTTTGGAAGAGGAGCCTGTAGAGGATCTCTCTTTGAGAAAGGCTGCTTATGTGATCACCTTGAAGGTGAGAAAATACTTAGAAGGGGGGTTGAATAAGTATGAAGATAAAAACTTAGAAATAAAAAACTCAAGTATTTTTATCCTGGTTCGTTGAACTCAACTACTCCAGTCCACCCTTCCTAGAGTGATTTGCCTTTCTCAAACAAGGACTTAATCCACTATTTAATCAACTGATTACAATAGTAAGCACTAAGAACAACTGTTCAAAGTCTTCTCAAGAACTACTGATCCTAACTGGATCTTCTTAAGGTTTTCTTACAATCAAATGTAATAACAAATACAAGTGTTTAAATTGCTTCTAATAAAGCTTTATCACAACTGTGATTTTTCACTTAAAGTTAAGAACAAAGAAATTAATTCTAGAAAGAATGTGAAATGTATGAGAGCTTGGATATTGATTTCTTTTCAAGTAAAACGTCAACTAAAGAAGATGGGTGAAGACTTGCTTTTATAGGCAGCTAGATCCAAGAGAACTTCACATTGAGAAGAGTGTCCTAAAAGGTATGATCCTTTTTGTCTTCACATCAAGTGACCTTTCCTAGAAGAAGAAAGCATAGAGAAATCCTTTTTGTCTGTGTTCTTGTGTCTAGCATAAATAAGGAAAGAGTCATATGGATTATTCCAACGGACATAATCTTTGAATTCTTCTTCATCAATTTTCAGCAAGAATCATCAGAGTCTAAATTGATCAGAGCCTTCTGATGTTGATCAGAGTTTTGCTGAATCAGATTCTTTGCAGCAGGTGTGCTTTTAGCGTGTGTAGGTTCAGAGCGTAATTGAGTCAGATCTTCAGTACTAGCAGCTTTAGTACTTTCAGAATCTTCTGTAGTAACTATGCTTGACAAACTCTTCATACAGAATTCTTCTTTGGTTCAGATGCTTCTGACTTGCTTCAGATTCTTCTGGAGCTTCTGCTTCAGATCCTTCTGGAGGCTACGCTCAGGATCTTCTGTTGGCAGCATTCAGAATCTTCTAATGGATGTATCTGGCGCTTCAGAGTCTAGCATATTTCTTATGTTCAGTTCTGATTTGCTTCTGGAGTGATAATTACTTTACTATCTGCAGTAAAAACTCTTAAGCAAATTTTAGAGTATATAATTCTTAATTACAAAATTTCGTAATAGTTATCATCAAAACATAGAGATATTATTGAGAACCAATCTGTGTTCTAACACACCTATCCACCTTGACTACCCGGGTGTGTTCTTTCCTTTCTCTCACTCTTATTTAATAGTTATGTCCTTTCATTGAGGACAATGCATGTTTTAAGTGTGGGGGAGGGAATCATTGCTTTACTTTATTTTCTTTGTTTTGTTTTAAATTTTATTTTGTTTTGGTTTTATTCTTAAATTAAAAACAAAATTTGTTTTACTTAGAAACACAATGCATCTTTTGAAATTTTTAGGATATAGATTAATTTGAGGTTAGATTGTGGAGACTTGGGAAAAGTTCATAAGATCGGCACCATTTTAACACCTTAAGTCTCCCGAATATGGAAATCAATTTAAATATTTGTTATGACATAGCCTTGAGTTCTTATCCTTTAATAGCTCTTAAGTAGTTTATCTAGTAGTCAGCACCATCTAGAAATCACACACTAAGTAATTAAGCTGATGCAAATAAGTGAATGATCTCGTGCTTAATAAGAAGTCTAAGTAGGAATCCGCCTTTTAAGTTAGGTGACCCTCACCCGTTCACTTAGGCTAACGGTTGTGAAACCTTCAAAAAAAAAAGAAAAGAAATATTGTTGTTGCTATTTAATTGGTTAATTTTGAATTGTTGACAAGATATGAATCATAGTCACTAACAGGCTTATTTACCATGTGTGTAAATAAGTAAAGAGCTTAATGTGATTGCATTAGAATGAAAGAGAGGAAAAATGAGGACGAGTTAGACGTAAGCATAATAACATGATTTAGATTGGTTTGTATAGGAGGGAGCTTTATGACCGCACAATTGCGGATTTGTGTTCTTATGGTATCCTTAGTGTGCAAGATTAGTACCTATCGATGCAGTATTGACCGAAGAGGAGTTTACAGCCTAGAATGAGTATCTAAATGCTTTTGTTTTTCATGAGTCTTGATAATATTTTTCTCGGAGTACAAAAGTTTAAGTGTGGGGGAATTTGATCAGTACATCTTCATACACATTCTTCCATTGTTATACTTAGGCATTCCTAGAGTTTATTTGAGTATTTTTACTATTTTAATGTGTTTTCATAATTAAGTTTGTTTTTACCATTATTTTATTTTCGCAGCTTATTTTCAACTTTAGCGGTTATTTGATATCTGTCCACTGTATGAATCATAATTGGAGCTGCGAGAATCAGATTTGCGCGTTCTAATAGGCTTTGTAAAGCTAAGACAGAGAGCTAAAACTTTTATGTTTCAGGAAGAGTATGATTCAGAGTGTAGAAGGTCCAAATAATTTGTTGAAGTCAGAACCCGAAATCTGCCGTTTGAAATATTTAGTTTTGGTCCGGGTTTTTTATGTTTTTCGACCCAATTGAGTTAAAACTAGAAGTGTTGATGCTTTCTTATACCTAGCAGCCGTACTACTGTCACTTTACCTTTTTTTTCAAAAATTTACTCTGTTTTTTACGATTGTAATGGAGAAATAATTGCCAAGGGAAATTCTACTACTTATGGGTTCCATCGCTTTGAGGTTATTCTAATATCAATTTAATTCAATTTCTGTTCAATTCTTTTCTATGAAGTCATTTGCTTAATTTGATTGCAATCGTTTGCTTAATTTGATTGTGTTCATAGAATAAAATTGATTAAATTCGATTGTATGCATGTTCCTAAATTTAATTGCGTGTTATCGTTTGCTTAATTCGTTAACTCGTCATATTCTTGACCATTTGCTTAATTCGGTAAACAGGAATATAATTCATTTGATTTTGATAAGCGCTTGTCTAATTAATATCATAATCGAATAGGATTAAAGCCGCTTAGGGATTAATGTTATAATAGCCGAAGATAAGTCGGAACCCGAATTAGTAGGATTAGTCGTTTTAGATTATCTGATAATCACTTTTTTTTAATCATTTTTTTCTCTTATTTTATAAATTAAAACTTAAAACCCCCATAAACCTTTTCTTTAGTTGATTGAAATAATACAAGAATCCTTGTGAGAACGATACTCGAGTTGTCGTTAATGCTAACTATTTTCTCAAAATTACTCGTTTTTGATCCGTGCGCGACAACGAATCAAATTGCGTTGTTGCCGGGGATTCTTGTTAATTTTAGCCAATTTTAGAATTTTAATTTTAGAGTTTTGTTAGAGTTTTTTGTTTTTTTTTGTTTTTTGTTTTAGTGTGTTAGTTTTCAGGGTTGCAGAATAGGGGTAAGCGTTTCAGTCTATCAAGTAAGTTGGAAGCTACTGCTTTGATTTGCTCCCAATTTTTTCCAAAAAATCCGAAAAAATCGATGAACAATACTCCTTTAGAATTAAAAGATTTTGACCCTGAAAGTCGCAAATTCCTTATTTTTCTATTTTATTTAATTTGATTTCTATTTTCATATTTTCAAAAAAATTTGAAATTTTTTGTAGAGATTTATTCTGATTTGATTTGATTTTTAGTTATATTTTCATAATTTTTAGATTTTATTTTATTCGCTTTTCTATTTTTCTATTCTTGTTCTTAATAGGGACGTTGTTGGTATTTTTCTAATTGTTGTTGTATTGCTTAATTAGTTATGTGTTTTCTTTTTCTTTGTTGATTTTTTTTCTCCTATTAAATTTAATATGTCTAACCAAATAACTCTTAGAGAACTTGTTGCACATGATATGAATTATAATGCTTTATGTACGGAATATCCTGTTACTGTACCTTTCAAATGGAATTCTGGTTTAATACACTTGTTGCCAAGGTTTAATGGACTTGCAGGTGAGGATCCGAATAAGCATATGAAGGAACTCCAAATTGTGTGCTCTACACCTTCTGAACCTTCACTAGAGGACCTTGTCAAGCAAATGACTATAAATGATCTTCAGTTTCAGCAATGAACAAATTCCAGTATTCAGGCTTTGCAGACACAAATTGGACAACTTGCCACTGTAGTGAATGCTATGCAGCAAACTCAAGAATCAAACCAACTACCCGTCCAAACAGTAGTGAATTCAAAAGAGTTATTGTCTGATTTAGTTGATGATATTTATCCTGAGTTGTTAGCTAATTTTCCATCTTTATTAGATTATTATGATACTTACTCTTGGGATTTATGTAATGACACTAACGTTTGCTCTATTTGTGCTGAGATTAATGTTGCCTTGCAGGGTGATGCTCTTCATGATGTTGTTTATACAGCTGAAAATCTTGATATCCCGGCTTCCCCAACCATGCCTTCCTTTAAACAAGAATCCTTGTGAGAACGATACTAAATTTGTCGTTACTGTTAACTATTTTCTTAAAATTACTCGTTTTTTATCTTTGCGCGACAACGTATCAATATGATTAGTAGTATGTTTTATCTTACAACTAGCAGACCAGACATCACTTTTTCTATAAGAGTTTGTGCTAGATATAAGATTGAGCTTAAAATGAGTCACATTACTCAAGTGAAAAGGATCTTAAAATACATCAATGGTACTTGTGATTATGGAATGTTTTATTCTCATAGTCTAAATTCCATTCTTGTAGGGTATTGTGATGCAGATTTGACATGTAGTGTTGATGATATAAAAAGTACTTATGAAGGATGCTTCTTCTTGGAAAAAAATCTTATCTCTTAGTTCAGTAAGAAGCAAAATTGGATGTCTTTACCTACAGCTGGGGCTGAGTATATTATTGTAGGAAGCAGTTGCTCTCAATTGATTTGGATGAAACAAATGCTAAAGGAATATAATGTCAAACAGGATGTCATGACATTATATTGTGACAATATGAGTGCAATCAATATATCCAAGAATACCATTCAAATAGCAAGACAAACCATAATAATATTCATAATTATTTTATTAGGGATCTTGTTGAGGACAAAATTGTGACTCTTGAACACATGGCCACTGAAAAGCAATTGGAAGATATATTTACTAAAGTTTTGGATGCAGATCAGTTTGAGAAGTTAAGGAGCGAATTGAAAATTTGCAAGTTTCAAGAGTTATAGCAATTATAGGTGTGGAGGAGTGCAACAAAAACTTTCTCTTCCCACTATTTGGTGGTGAATCTTATTGAGGATGTTGGTTTGATAAAATGTGTTGCTGGTCTTGGTGGCTGTTATGAGATGCTGGTGAAGAAATTCATTGTACCCATTTTTGAGGACTATGATAGTAAGACGAGCAAGGACAGAGATAAATGTGTGGGGTTTTCTCCTGAAATTATTAATAAGTTTATGGGTAAGAGCGAGGAGGAGGAAGATGGCGTGGAAGTGACCGATAATGGTGTTATTCTCAGTCAACACCCTGGTATTTTGGTGATTTTCAGTGAATATTTATTTAAATATGAATATTTGCATTTTTCGGTGATTATTTATTTAAAATTTATTTAAATATGAATATTTTCATTTTTCGGTGATTTTCAGTTATTGGTGTCAATATTGGGAATTATGAATTTTGGAGTTATTTATTTAAATAATAGTGTATAATATGAATATATTGGTATTATTATTAATTTAAATAAATATAAATGAACTAAGAGAAAAATGGACATTTGAGAAGGAGTTAGTGAGGGTGAAGTTGAAAAGCCCAATTTTAAGGCCCAAGGTCGGGTTTAACAAAAAGGAATTTTGAGGAAATTAGGATTCATTCTTGTTAGACCGTGAAAAGAGAAGAAATAGAGGTCAGAGCTCTGAGGAAGAGGATTGAGGCAAAAGCTTCACAAGGTTTCCGAGAATCAAAGGGAAAGGCTTAGAGTCAGCAATTAAGGTATGAGGAGTATTACCTTCATTGTTTTCAATATGTGATTCAATGTGTTTAAATCTGATTTAAGGGTTTAGGGATTTTTGATGGAATTGTTGTTGCCTTTCTGATGGTGAGTTCAATGAGTTTGAGAGATTTGAACTGATGATCTGATAGGTTTGAGGCTGATTTGAGATAAGGGAAATTAGGCCTTCATGGCCAAAATCCGTTGTTGAGGTTTTAACCGTATAGGGTAATTGGATCGTGAGAACTCTAATGACAATGGGATAGTTGTAAGTAAATTATGGGAATTTGAGGCGTAAATATGATACGGGATTGGCCTAAAAAGTCATAGATTTTGTGCCTTCATCGCCGTAATAACTTAGGAATGATTTAGGGATGTTTTTGGAGCATTGGGGAAGGAAATCGTAGAGGTTTGTGGTCTGGTTCTGGTGCATAACAACGATTTGTTGTAATGCCGAGTTCGCACAACAAAGAATGCTTCGGACATCGAACATTCGCCCCGGATTCGCACAACAAACTTGCTAGTGAACGTAGCAGAGTTCAATGAATTCTGATCTTGTGCAATGATGTCTGGATGTTTTGATGTTGTGATTTCTTTGATGAATTACCATGAGTATGACTATAATTCCCCTGTGATTATTACATGATTGTATGATGATTCCTATGAGTAATGATGATGAGTTATGATGTTGATTCCATAAGTTTTGATGATTATATGATGACATGATTATTATGATGATTTTGATGAATGATGATGCACCTAATGAGTTTATTATGAGGATGATATTTACGTGTGCATCATGCATTCATATGCATCCAGACATCGGTCCAGGGCCTTGATTTTTGTGGCTTCAGTCCCATTGTGCGGATGTGAGGTATTTTTGTGTGCTCTGATTCTCGAGTAGAATCGATCCTACTATTGTGAATCTATGGAGAGTTGATGGTCCAGTGTCTATCGAATTATATTGATTGGTACCACATGCATGAGTCTTGTTGCATTTGCATTTATGTGACATTTTGATGTAATTTATAATGTTGTGGTCTTTGATGTTCCTTGATGCTTACGATGATGTTGAATATGAGAATGACATCATTTTATATATTAATTCCTATATTAATTATTATGAATTGTATTACTCACCCTGCCTGTTTGAATGTTGTCTCCACGTGGGTAACGTGCAGATGACCAGGTTTAACCGTGGATGTCGTCGAGGACTTTTGAAGTTTTTGGGTCGTTGACCATTGTGGTTGACTTAGAGGGTCTTACTCTGATATTGTAATATCGGGTAGGGGTGTTTGAGTCAAACTATATTTTATTGAGTTTTGTTATGTTGATTTCCTTCAAGGAAAACATCGGATTATTACCTTTTTGAGTTTGGCTACCTTTTGAGTAACATTTTGAGTAATTTTGGGAAAACCCATTGTCTACGGAGCATTGACTATATTTAAATTTTTGAGAAATGCGTATCCTTTTAAGATGATTTTATTGCGTTCAATATTTTAATCCGATAAATATGATTTATTTACCATTATATTTGTGGGGTAGAAAAGGGTATTACAACATCTAGTAAGATGGTGATAAAAATGAAGAAACATAAGATATTTGCAAATGCAATATGCATTGGACCCTGTCAATTGTACCACAACAGAATTAATCAAGTGAATAATTTATGTTTCAGAGTAACATTGTTGAAATTGGTCCCAAATGTAATCAACACGGTTAGATATGTAATGTAATACTAATGGAAATGATCATTGTAAGAATGATAGATGAGTTTAGAGTGGTTCTTAGCCGTGCATAGGTTTTCTGCTAAAAGGTAAAGAAAATGGTTTGTAAATAACTATTGTCATTCATGGACAGTCGTTTCTTATATCATGTTCCAAAATGTATTTATTATTTGGGTCTTCTACTAGTAACCATGACTGAGTTAACCCCAACACATCTTCCTCAGTTTTACCCATATAGGATTTCTATCAAATGGTATATAATGTTGATAACATGACTATAAAGTGTTGTGTAATACGACCATAAAACATATAACTCCCAGTAGAAGTGCCTAACTCTCTAATATAAAATGACGACAGTGAGGTTAATGATTGTAGGATTTAGGCAGGGGTGCAAGGAAAATAGGCAAATGTTGACAGTTACCACTTTTTTTAACAAATTATGAGTTCTCTTAACAAGGTTCGCCAATTGAACCATGTCCTCAACATCATGTGTGTAAGTATATTATGTGTTAATAATTTATTTGCATTAAGTTCACAGGTTTAATGATGATGCAAGTTTTGGTACAAGTATGATATTAAAAGAAAAACTAGGAATATACAATATACCAATAAAGAAAAATGTCTTAGAAGAACAAATGGTGCCTACAAAATGTGCAGTGACACTAATTTGGTTTTGTAGTTTGACAATGTATCTTTAAAATGGTGCCTGAGGAATCAACAATATCTAGATTAAAGAGTGAAAAGCAACCAATCTTCATAAATATAATTGTTAGACCCACAAAGCAGTAGCAAAATCACAAAGATGTGAGTTGCAAAAGCTAAGTTAAAAGCATGTTAAAACTCATATTGACAATTAGTTTTAAAACTGAGAGATAGAATTGAAATCAACTATAGATAGAATGGCAATAAAATGTTATATGTAATGCATGAGGCACATGGCATGGCATGGTTGTCGAGTGACTATAGTTACTGTAAATATGGTTCCACCAATGTGCAGTGTTCAGATGGAATCAAAACAAGATTGAGTCTCACATTGAGTAATTAGTACCATTATGAATGATTTATATATTATTGAGGCAGACATTTGACTGGCCAAATTCAACAGATTCAAAACTCAAATAAAAGTTCACTCTTTACAAACAATTCATTATTTTTAACCAATTACTTTTTTTCTTACAAACAACTCTTTTTTTATATATAAAATTACATTTTAATATGATTCATCTATAAACTTTTTTACTCTTTACAAACAATTCATTATTTTTAACCAATTACTTTTTTCTTACAAACAAATCTATTTTTTATATAATAAAATTACATTTTGATATGACTTATCTATAAACTTTTTTTTTCTATTTTCTTTTTAACTTTTTAATTTAAAATATTAAGTAGTTACATTAATAAAATAATCTAACATAGCTAAGAAATAAACGTTATTTTGTTACTAAAAAGTGTTTAAACTATTTCCTATTTTATTAGTACTAGTGTCTAAACTCTTGCGATAGATAAATAATTACTCATAATTTAGTTTTTACTTAATTCTGTTGGAAGCCGTAATTTGATGTTTTAATTAAAACCTAGTATTTAACTGTGTCGAAGCAACTAGTTGAGGTTCAGGAGTCAATAGTATTCGACGAAGTCGAATATAACATATAGCAGTGTCAAAATATAAATTTTAATTTTGTATGTTATATTTTATATGTTTTGGACTTGAGTAGGTTTGTATATATTGGGTCTGTGTTTGAGTTGCATATATAAAAGGTTTTGTATGATGTAAGCATATAACTTTTGCACATGTTGCTCGTCTTTAATCCATAAGATTGCTTTTAGGAGTGGCACGCATGCTAAAGTTCAAGTTATTTCAGACGGATGTGAAAAGCGCCTTCTTAAATGGGTACTTAAATGAAGAAGTTTATGTTGAACAACCCAAGTGGTTCATAGATCCTAGTTTTCCAAATCATGTTTACAAATTAAGGAAAGTACTTTATGGATTGAAACAAACACCTAGGATTTAGTATGAAAGATTAACAAAGTTTCTTGTCTATAATGGCTACAGAAAGGGAGGAATAGACAAGACCTTATTTGCTAAAAAAGAGCATGGTGAACTCATGATAGCTCAAATATATGTTGATGACATTATGTTTGGAGGGATGTTAAACCAGATGGTCTGACATTTTCTCAAGCAAATGCAATCTGAATTTGAGATGAGTCTTGTTGGCGAACTAACTTATTTTCTTAGTCTTCAAGTTAAACAAATGAATGAAACTATATTCATTTTTCAAAGCAAGTATGCTAAGAATAAAGTAAAGAAGTTTGGCTTAGAAAATGCTAGTCACAAAAGGACACCTGCTGCAACATACTTGAAATTAACTAAGGATGAAATAGGTATTGATCTAGATCAAAGTTTATGCAGGAGTGTGATTAGTAGTCAGTTGTATCTTACTGCTAGCAGACCAGACATCACTTTTTCTATAAGAGTTTGTGCTAGATATCAGGTTGAGCTTAAAATGAGTTATATTACTCAAGTGAAGAGGATATTGAAATACATCAATGGCACTAGTGATTATGGAATGTTGTATTCTCATAGTCCAAATTCCATGTTTGTAGGGTATTGTGATCCAGACTGGACATGTAGTGCTGATGATAGAAAAAGTACTTCTGAAGGATGTTTCTTCTTGGAAAACAATCTTATCTCTTGGTTCAGTAAGAAGCAAAAGTGTGTTTATTTATCTAGAGCTGGGGCTGAGTATATTGTTGTAGGAAGCAGTTGCTCTCAATTGATTTGGATGAACAAATGCTAAAGGAATATGATGTCAAACAGGATGTCATGATATTATATTGGGACAATCTGAGTGCAATCAATATATCCAAGAATACCATTCAAATAGCAGGACAAAGCATATTAATATTCATAATTATTTTATTTGGGATCTTGTTTAGGACAAAATTTTGACTCTTGAACACGTGGCCACTGAAAAGAAGCCGGAAGATATATTTACTAAAGTTTTGGAAGCATATCAGTTTGAGAAGTTAAGGCGCGAATAGAAAATTTGCACAATTGAGGAGTTATAGAAATTATAGGTGTGGAGGAGTGCAACAAATACTTTCTCTTCCCTCTATTTGGTGGTGAATCTTATTGAGGATGCCGGTTTGATAAAAAGTGTTGCTGGTTTTGGTGACTGTTTTGAGATGCTGGTGAAGAAATTCATTATACACATTACTGAGGACTATGATAGTAAGACGAGCAAGGACAGAGATAAATGTGTGGGGTTTTCTCCTAAAATTATCAATAAGTTTATGGGTATGAGCGAGGAGGAGGAAGATGACGTGGATGTGACCGATAATGGTCATCTATGATGTTGCATGTAAGAGAAAATCTCCTCTTTCTTTGCTCTATAGGATATTTGCACGGACACATGTCCCTGATATTGTTGTGACATCTAGTAAGATGGTGATAAAAATGAAGAAACGTAAGATATTTGCAGATGCGGCATGCATTGGACCCTGTCTAGTCTACCATGACAGAAACAATCAAGTGAATAATTTATGTTTTAGAATGTAGCATTGTTGAATTTGGTCCCAAATGTACTCAACACGGTTAGATATGTAATATAATACTAATGGAAATGATCATTGGAAGAATGATAGTCGGGTTTAGAGTGGTTCTTAGCCGTGCATAGTGTGAGATGTTGGATCAAACTCTAGTTTGGTCGAAGTCTGTTTGCGAGTAATGCGTGTTGTAGTCGAAGTTTGTTCTAACATGCATTAGTCAATATTGCTAGGGTTGTTAGCATGTTAAATTGGGCCTTGCTTGTAAGTTCAATTGTTTAAGTTAGCTTGTACCCTAAGTTAGCTTGTAATGGGTAATTGTTAAAAAGCCCATTAGGTTAGTGTGCTATTTTTCTTATAAATAGGATGCTAGTTTCTCAATCTTGTCATAAGGAAAAATGGGAAGATAAAATCCTAATTTCAAGAGAGAGAGGTTATTTTGTTATCCTTGTATACTTGTAATCTTGTTCTAAGAGAAAGGAAAGGAAAGCAGTTTAATAACCAATCCTTGTTGTTTTCTTCTTTATTAACCCTAACCCTTGTGTGTTTCTTGATCATTAAGAAACTGTTTATACTTAGTTTTAAGGTATCAGATTCATAACAAATTGGTGCGATGAGCATGTAGAAGATGCCTTCAACAAAGTATGAGATTGAAAAGTTCACCAGAGTGAACGACTTTGGTCTGTGACGCTTGAAGATGAAAGCCCTATTAGTTCAGCAGGGTTGTTTGGAAGCGTTAAAGGGTGAGGCAGCCATGGACGTTGCGTTAACAGAAAAAGAAAAGATGGGCATGATCGAGAAATCCCACAGCACAATATTGTTGAGCCTTGGTGATAAGGTTCTTCGACAGGTATCAAAGGAGACTACAACATCGGGATAATGGTTGAAACTTGAAAGTTTGTATATGACCAAATCTCTGGTGAATTGACTCTACCTGAAGCAAGCTTTATATTCATTCAAGATGAGTGAAGACAAAGTGTTGGCTGAGCAGTTGGATATGTTTAACAAGATGATTCTTGATCTTGAAAATATTGATGTGAAGATCGATGATGAAGATCAAGCACTATTGCTGCTGTGTGCTTTGCCCAGAACACATGCTCACTTCAAAGAAACTCTTTTGTATGGAAGGGATTCTTTGACCTTTGAAGAAGTTCAATCGACCTTGTATTCTAAGGACTTGAACGAACGAAAGGAGCATAAACCTTCAACGGTGGGTGAAGGTTTGGCCGTTAAGGGAAAATTCTTGCGAAAGGATGGTAAGTTCGACAAGAAGAAAGGTAAAAGTCAACAGAAGTCTTATAGTGGAGAAACATCTAGTATTCAATGTTATCACTATAAGAAGGAGGGTCACATAAGAAAGGTGTGCCCTAAACGCCTGAAAGATCATGGAGGTAATGACAATGCAGCCATTGTTCAAGATGACTTTGACTCATCTGATGTTCTTGTGGTTTCAAGTGGCAACTCGAGAAAAGAGTGGATTATGGATTCAGGTTGCACTTGGCACATGACTCCAAGCAGAGAATTGTTCGAGGAGCTATGCGATCAAGATGGTGGATCTGTGCTGCTGGGAAACAACAAATCTTTCAAAATTGCAGGTATTGGATCTATGAGATTCAAGCTCCATGATGAGTCAATAAGGTTATTGACTGAAGTCAGGTACGTACCTGACTTCAAGAGAAATTTGATTTCTCTTGGTGAATTTGACTGAAAGGGGTACGTTTTTCAAGGAGAGAAAAGTATCCTAAGAGTCATGAAGGGATCGAAAGGAAGTCTTAAGAGGCGTGAAGAAATAAGGCTTGTATACCTTAAGGCTGAGGTTGTAAGTGGTTCGACAAATGTTGCATCCATGAAACCTATGTCGAAGACAAAATTATGGCACATGAGATTGGGCCATGTCAGCGAAAGAGGCCTGGTCGAATTGGGGAAGCAGAACCTGCTAGGAGGTGACAAAGTCGAAAAGTTGGAATTTTGTGAATCTTGTGTATTTGGTAAATCCTGTAGGGTGAAGTTTAACAAAGACAAGCAAAGAACACATGGATCCCTGGATTACATTCATGCTGATCTTTGGGGGCCTGCAAGGAATCCTTCACACCCAGGTGCAAGGTATTTTCTATCCATCATCGATGACTATTCCAGAAAGCTATGGGTACTCATTCAGAAGACGAAGGATGAAACTTTAGAGAATTTCAAAACTCAAACTCAAACTGGCAAAAAGGTTAAGAGGTTGAGAACTGACAATGGCCTTGAATTCTGCAACGAAGCGTTCAACAATTACTGTGTTGAGTATGGGATTGCAAGGTATAAGACTGTAGCAGGTACTCCTTAACAAAATGTCTTAGCTGAGAGATTCAATCGAACAATCCTTGAAAGGGTTAGATGCATGTTAGTTAGTGCTGGATTGAAGAAGGTGTTTTGGGCAGAAGTTGTTTCGACAACAGCTTACTTGATAAATAGATGTCCCTCGACTGCATTGGGAATGAAGACACCTAAAGAAGTTTGGTCGGGACATCCACCTAGTCTCGAAAGACTGAGAGTATTTGGCTGTGTGACCTATGCTCATATTAGGCAAGACAAGGTCGAACCTAGATCTCTGAAATGCATGTTCATGGGATACCCTGAAGGAGTCAAAGCTTATAGGCTATGGTGCCTAGAGCCAAGTCACAGGTGGTGTGTCAATAGTCGAGATGTAGTTTCCAATGAAGCAGAGATGGCTTTCAAGAAAACTGATGATGCTGACGAAGAACTGAAACAGAGAGAGATTCCTGTTGAGGTGGAGCATGTTGATGCTGAATTGCGTACCCTAAATGAAGTCAAAGAAGATGTAGAAGATGTTGTCGAAGATGAGGAGAATGATAATGACTACCTTCTAGCAAGAAACAGGCCGAGGAGAGTCATCAAGCCACCTCGGAGACTTGGGTATGCAGATCTTATAGCTTATGCCTTAATCTCTGGAAGTGAGGTTCTAGAGGAAGAACCTAGAGACTATAAAGAAGTTATGAGGAGTTGGAAAAAGACTGAATGGCTGAAGGCCATGGACAATGAGATGAAAAATCTTCATGATAATAACACCTAGGAACTGATCAAGAAACCTACTGGAGCCAGGTTAGTCAGCTGTAAATGGATTTTCAAAGTTAAGGAAAAAAATCGAAGGAGTGACGTCGAAGAGATACAAGGTAAGATTGGTTTCTAGGGGGTTCACTCAGAAAGAAGGTATCGACTTTAATTATGTGTCCTCTCCTGTTGTGAAGCACAAATCCATTCGAGTGTTGCTTGCCATGGTGGCCCAGTTCGACCTTGAACTGGAACAGATGGATGTGAAGACTGCGTTCTTGTATGGTGATCTAGATGAAACAATCCTGATGAGGCAACCTGAAGGGTATGTCGAAAGGGGGAAGGAAGATTATGTGTGCAAACTAAATATATCTTTATATAGATTGAAACAATCTCCTCAACGGTGGAATAGGAGATTTGACAAGTTCATGGCACGCATAAGTTTCATCAGAAATCAGTTCGACCACTATGTTTACTTCAGATTTCGATCGGGTAATTCATTTGTTACTTTGTTGCTCTATGTGGATGATATTCTAATAGCAAGCAACAATGTCGAAGAGGTAATGAGGGTGAAGGCTGAACTCAATAAAGAGTTCGACATGAAGGATCTGAGAGCTATGTCCAGGATTCTTGGGATTGACATTCGAGAGATAGAAAGCAGTCGAAATTATGCTTATCTCAAGAGGCATACCTACAGAAGGTTCTCGAAAATTTTGGTATGTCGAATTCAAAGTCTGTTGTGACTCCGACAAACCCTCAATTCAAGCTGAGTATAGATCAGTGTCCCAACACTGATGTTGAAAGAACGTATATGAATAGAATTCCATATGCTAACATAGTAGGTTCTTTGATGTATGCTATGGTCTGTACTAGACCTGACATAACATATGCAGTAAGTCTTGTAAGCAGGTACATGGCGAATCCTGGAAAGGCTCACTAGTAAGCATTGAAGTGGAATTTAAGGTACATAAATGGGTCTCTGAATAGAGTCTTAATTTATGGTGAAGCCTTGAGTGAAGATAGTAAAACAGCAATTGAAGGATATGTCGACTCTGATTATGCAGGTTGTATGGATTCCAAAAAATCTCTCTCTAGATATGTGTTCACTATATTTGGGACAACAATCAGTTGGAAAGCAACACTTCAGAAGGTTGTTGCCTTATCAACCACTGAAGCAGAGTATATTTCCCTAACTGAAGTTGTGAAGGAAGCATTGTGGCTTGAAGGTTTTGCAAAGGAGCTAAAACTTCAAGGTCGAGTTATCATTGTTAAATGTGATAGTCAAAGTGCAATACACCTGTCAAAGAATTCAGCCTATCATGAGAGAACCAAGCACATTGATGTGAGGTTGCATTTCATCAGAGGGGTAATTGAGCGTGGAGAAGTCCAAGTGCTGAAGATTTCGATAGATCATAATGCTGCTGATATGATCACCAAGACGTTGCCCAGTTGCAAGTTTTTCCACTGTATGCAGTTAATAAAGCTGCATGAAGAAAGCTAGTTTCTTGATGTTATAGAGTTAGATCCAAGGTGGAGATTTGTGAGATGTTGGATCGAACTCTAGTATGGTCGAAGTCTTTTTGCGAGTAATGCGTGTTGTAGTCGAAGTTTGTTCAAACATGCATTAGTTGTAAGAGCAAGATTTGTCTCTACAGGATTATCTCTATGTTTTGATGATAACAATTAAGTATTTGTGAAAGAACCATTTTATGTTCTAATGTTTGTTATGTGCAGATCATGATAATTAAATATATATAAGATCAAACAAACAACATCAACGTGTGCAGCTAATACAATATGAGAGTTACTATGTGTGACGTATCATAAAGCGCTTATGGGAGAAGCTAGTTTGCTTATGCATCTGATCACGATCAGAGAGATCCAAGGACGCTTGATATCGCAGTTGCAATGCTCTTGTGGATTTTGCTCTGAGAAGTGCATTTGATCTGAAAGCATTTAAAGCGTATTGAAGAAGCAAGTATGGCTCTATATCTGATCACAATCAGAAAGAGCCAAAGATGTTGTATATTGTAGTTGCAATGCTCTTGTGGATTCTGCTCTGAGAAGTGTATCTGATCTGGAAGCTATCAACGCATCTGAGATATAGTCCTCTGAAGAACCAAGCTCTAAAGACTCTATTGACTTGAAGTTCTGAAGGTTGAAGGCTCTGAAGACCAAGTGCAGAAAGACTCTGAAGACGTGTTCTGAAGATCAAGACTCTAAAGACGTGTTCTGAAGATCAAGACTCTGAAGATTTTGAAGACATGATTTCTGAAGAATCAGTCACGAAGATTCTCAAGACTATTTCAGAGGAAACTTAGATCTTGGAATGCTGAAGACTGGATTTTGAAGTTGAAGACTGTGTCAGAA
This sequence comes from Lathyrus sativus, assembly GCA_963859935.3. Taxonomy (NCBI): domain Eukaryota; kingdom Viridiplantae; phylum Streptophyta; class Magnoliopsida; order Fabales; family Fabaceae; genus Lathyrus; species Lathyrus sativus. The sequence goes on from OZ012735.1 coordinate 756,067,483, forward strand.
GAAGATTCACCCAGATCGAGGCGTATTACCCATCAGGTAAGCTACTTCTATTAAATCTGATAAACAAGGTGCTGAAGTCAGACTCTGATGTTATTATGCTATCATACCAAAGTAGTTTCTGAACTACTTATCTGATACATCATCAGAAGAACAAAAGCCAGAAGCAAATTTGTCCTAGCTGATAAATGAAGATCACATCATTTGTGGATAAGAGCTGTCTCCCACAATGGTATATTAATATTGGAAGAAAAGGAAAAGAAAGTGATGTCAGTACTATACAACACGTGAGTATTATATCCGTTGGGAAATGACCGTTGGAATATTTGAATGGACATCTCTACCCTCACAACGTCTCATTTGAATGCACTATAAAAGAAGAACATTTGATTCATTCAAATGTTAGCTTGTTGGTAGTTAAGTCAGCTAGCGAGTCAACTCATGAGAAGCAAGTCAACTTATTAAGCGGCAATGGTGCTGACGAGTGAAGTTAGCAACATAGTTGATTAACAAGAAAAGCTTTAAGCTAAGAAGCCGCAGTGCTCACATGAGAAAAACTTTTAAGCAATATGGAAACTACTGTTCTAATAATCTCATAGAGATTCATCTTTAGATTAGTTTCTGTATTAGGAAGCAAGGAGTTGTTGCTCAATACATGTTATGTACTTAATTAGGAGTAATCTGCTTGACAAGAAGCACTCATGTAATCTCCGGCAACACAAGTTCATTTTAGAATTAGTGGATCCTCAAGTGATATTGTGAAGATCAGAATACTTGAGATGACAAGTGACAGTTGTCATTTGTGGTAACTAATAGGAGATGTTAATTGATCGGATTCTATTAGGTGTCAATGAACGTTATATCCTTACGGATCTCTGAACGTGTCATTGTCTATTTGTTAGTCACCTGCAGTTAGCTTGTACAACTGTAATCAGTTTGGTTATAGTGGATGAAGTCCTTGCTTGAGTGAGGCGAAACCACCTTGGAAGGGTGGACTGGATTAGCTTGAGAGTTGCTCATGTGAACCAGGATATATGATGTGTTCTTTACTTGTATTATGCTTTATTATTTATGCTTCCGCAATGCATTTGATAAGATCGTATAAAGCAACAAGTGAAGAAATGATAAGAAGAGAAAACGTCTTAATAGAGTAAATACCCAATTCAACCCTTCCCCCCTTTCTTGTGTATTTCTCACACCTTCAGTTGGTATCAGAGCCTAGTTGTGTTATTGATGGATATTAAACACCTAACTGTGTCAAATAAAGATCCATAGGCTGTGTGAAGAAATACTCTTGGGAATTTTTTACCTCTCTTGCAATTTCAGTCTCATATCAGTTTTTGAGGATGATGAATACTAAAATCGTAATTTATTGGGTTACCTTGAGCAAGTCAATGATTCTGTTTGAAGTTTGAAGTTTTCAACAACAAAATCTTCTCCATGTTTATCCTAGAAGAAGATTGAAGAATCAGCAGTCAAGACAGATTCATCAAATAAGAAGATATATCTGTTGAATGCTATCTTAAAATACGATTGGATATACAACATATTAGCTCAAAGATCAAATCTTCAGCAAGCAAGAAATCTTGATTGCTAAAGATTAATTCATGTGAGTATGAGATGTTTTCAAGTAACGGATTAGTCCACTCTTGACTTTCTCATGAAAAGCTCATTGGGATTTGTCTTAAGTAAGAAAAGATATATTGCTGGCTAATGAAGTTTATTCATCAGAACGTCAGATTGAAGTCTGCAGGAAAAGGGCAAGTTCAGAGAAATGTTCAAATCTTGAAGAAATGACTTTTCTAGTTCAAGACATTTGAAAGATGTTTTCTCTGAAGAGTTTCAAAGAATTCTGCAGAGGTTTCAAGAAAGACAATTCATTAACTCATCTGGATTATGATGACAAATAAATTCTGAAGATCTTATTAGAAGTAGCATGGACAATTAAGTTCTGTTAACTAGAGATGTTATCTCAGTTGAACAAACTGAAATTGGTCAGATATTGTCAGGCATTCTTTTCAGAGAATTCATGATGAATGCTTTGAGAAATTGAGATCGTTTGGAAAGATACAATGACAGAAGTCATTCTGTCTGATGTAAAAAGGATTTAAGTCTCTGGTGTTATTCAATTTGAATAAGTTAGTAGACATTCCTTTTCTGAAGTAGATGTTCTATCAACGCTTGTTAAACTAGCTCTAGTCAAGTTAGCTCAGCATTGTAAGAACAGATTGGTCAATCAGACTGTGTCTTTTGATGCATATGAGTTTGATGATAATTGTATCTATACTGGATCTGTATTTGTTTTAAGCAAACAAATTCATAAGATGAAGCCTGATGGAAGCTAGATGCTCTCTTCTCATAAAGATCAGAATATTTGTGCTCTAAAGATGTCCTTTAGAAATTAGATGGATGATGTGTTGATGAAGATGCTGCAGAACACAAGCAGAAGATATGAGATAAGTTCAAAAAGAGTTATTTAGAAGATCTTGCTTCAGATGTTGTTACTGGTTCGTCTCACAGATTCTGAAGAATTAGAGGCAAACAATGTTCCAGCTATAGATTCAGAAGCTACCCCAGATGCACCTCCATTAGCTGCTCCTGAAGAGTCAACTCTGAAAGGATCCTCCAGAATCAAATCTTCTCTTCCAGAGGAGATGTTTATTGGAAAGAAGGATGATCCCAGAAGAGCAAGATTCTTTCTCAACTCTCAAGGCTAGTCAGCAAGAAGGTTTTTGACTATACAGAGACATATACTTCTGTGGCAAGGAGTTTGCTAAGTGTATGTAGGAAGAAGTTGAAATAAGCACTATGGAAAAAGAAAAGAAAACCTTGTCAAAGAAACCCCCTCTGCTGAACTTGATTTTAAGTTGATGACTCTGAGCGAAGAGTGTAAAGATTCAGAAGCTTCAAAGGACTCTGAGGAAGCAAAGCTACAGAAGATTCTGAGGAAGTGAAGCCGCAGAAGATTCTGAACGTTTGATGAGATGCAACTCTACAGAAGACTCTGAGCGCACTTATCTCAAAATGCTGTAATTGCTGAGGCTCTGAGGATCAGATTACACATGGCTATGAAACGTCAAAGTCAAAGTGATACTTTTGGCTAACTCATACATTAGAAGATCTGAAGATTACTCTGATAAGGGGAGAAATATAACTTCATCAGAGGATCTGATGCAAGGAAACATTTTCATATTTGTCCACTCAATAGATGTTGATCAAGATAAGTTGTGTTGCAACTTCATTGTCAGAAGAATCTATTATAGAAATCAATGAAATCTAGTATCTGAACCATATCAAACCCTCTGAAGAAACACTTATGGGCTTGATGTCATTAATTGAGCTATCATCTGTTGATGAAGATCTTCTGGGAAAAGACTGAATGTCAGTGACAAAAAGGACTAACTAACATAACTCTAATAGTTATGGTTAGAACGTCTAGTACAGAGAATCTCTCCAGAAGATAAAGCGAAGCTTTAATAATTTCTAAAGAAATATCAGAAAGGAAATTTGTACAGTAAAGTTGTTGATACATGAATGTATTTGTTGATGTTCACCTTCGTCCGAACTCTTGTGATTGAGTAGAAGTATGAACTTGAGATTGAATTTGATAATCAGCTTGGAATCAAAAACCAAAGATGGGTTAGCAGAAGAAGTCACCATCAGATGGTCTGATGCTGGTTGATAAAGAGCAAGATTGTCATTCAAATAGATGCCAGAAATACATCTTGGTTTGATGATAAGTTTGTGATGAACAATTGTGTCTATTCAAGGGATAAATTCTTATGATTTTTCTGGAAGAAGATAAAGAGGCGTGATCATTAATATTAGAAGATAGATGATCATAAGATGAAGACCAAAGGAAGAATCTGGAATTCATAACTATTGTTCGAGATGATACAAACATCAGAGGAGATATGTTTCTATTCAAAAGAAAGGAAGTTGAAGAAGTCATTATGATTCAAAAGAAGAATGTAGCAGAAATAAGAGGTTAGTGAAAAGGTAGATGAAAAGTTATACAAAGAAAATCAGATGAATATCTTTTAGCAGGTTTCTGTAATGATGATCTTGTTGGAGACAGAGTTGAATGCAAGAGCACATCTAGAAGCTGTCAGACAATCTGATCCTTGTTACAGCAAGAAGCAACTCAAATTAGCACTCTCTACTGCAAAAGCAGAATATGTTGCTGCTGCTTGTTGAAGTATCAGATGCTCTGGATAAAGAATCAGCTGGAGAACTATCATATACATAAAACTGAAGAATCATAACGCATTCTTTGCGCATTACCTTCTATTGGTGTCAAAGATGCTCTTCTAAAGTTTTGAGCAAATCTGATGTCAAAAATCATCTGAAGATTTGGATTATCTGGAAGATCTGGATAAAAGATTCAATTAGAAGAAGTTCTGTCAAATCAAACTCTGATACTTCTGAAGTATAGTGTTTTGATGTTGAAGAAACAAGTTGAAGAAAGATAAAAGTCAGAATGGAAAGCACTCAGATAAAGAATCATTCTGAAGATCCCAGAATCTCAAAGGAATATGAGCTCTCTGAAAAATGAAAGTTTTAACTCTGAGAGCTCCTCTCATCATCTGCATCTGTTCCAAGAGAATATGTTTTCAAAGTCACTAGAAGCTGAAGTTCAACCGATTAAGGAAACAGAAGACAAGCTAGAAAGGATAAGAAACTTCAAACTTCTTTCTGAGAAGAAAAAAGAAGCTGAAGAAATAGCTGCTGAAGAAGCGAGAATTCTAGCAGAGGAAGATTCAAGAAAAGAAACTGTCAGATTGACACAAGAAGCTGAAGATGTTGAGAAGGATAAGAAAGTTGCTGTAGTTGGTTCTTCTTCGGAAACTACTCTTGTATATTGAGAACGTGATGATAGTGAGATTCAAGAAGATCAACAAGCTATGAAGAAAGAACAACATGTTTTCAGAGAAAGCTTTGCTAAACAGAAACTTGTCAACAACTCTCCTTTGTGCATGCTTCAACAAATTCTGGAAAAGATGTCAATCTATAAGAATTTGACACTCAGGTTTTATTTCTTGACTCTATTAATTTTTTAATTCTGATATAAAAGAGGGAGAAATAGAATATATTTTAAATCCTGTTTTTAATGAAAACTCACCTTTTTGATGATGTCAAAAAGGGGGAGAAATAGAAAATGACTTTGATATAACCTGGAAAAATATAATATGTTTGATATAACCTAAAGAGAATGCAAAACATCAACTCTGATATAAACTGCGTTTATTACTAACTGTATATTTGATGTTTTACCGAGAAACTCTGAACAAGTTCACTAGGCATTCTAAAGACAGGTCAAATGAATGAACTCTGTGTTCAAATGAACTAGTTGTTCATATAATCGAAGTTATACACTTCGTGAACATATGTTCAGAATCAGATGGATCCAATATTGTTCAAGAGAAAGTTAAAGTCATCTTGATTTTGGTATCATAATGTTCAGAAGATGTAAATTGTCTGTGAATATGTTAATCAGAGCATAGGAATCTAAAATCTTCATAGAAGCAAGAATTGGGTTCAGACTCAAAATCAAGAATTAGTAACATATTCAGTATTAAACTAATTGGTATCAGACTCAGAATCAATTAGCTTCAAGAGACTCAGAATCAAGAACTAGTATCAGATTCAGGGGGAGTTCTGAAGATCTAAATATCTGACATATTGTAGCCAGGGGGAGTTCACCCAGAAAGGTTCAAAAGTCAGAATATTTGATTTTTCACCCAGTCTGAAACTCAGGGGGAGTTCACTCAGAAAGATTTTCTGATAAACAGAAGAAAATGTTTTAGAAGGCTCTGAAGGTATATAGCTCTGATACGATGTTTAGAGAAAACAAGTTCTAAAGATCTGAAGATGGAAGTTCTACTGAACTAGTCTAGATGCTGAAGACTTATGCTCTATGATATCATAGTGAAGTATTCCTTCTCCTCTATTCATTTTGTTTTATTAAATATTTCTTCTTTGTAAGTCTTGGGAACAGAGAAAGTCTCTGAACAAGCATAAAAGATTTTCTAAGGTTAACACATTCAGGGGGAGCTGTTGCTTGAAACTCTGAATATGTTAATGCTTGGTAATTACCCTGTATAAAATGTTCTATCAAAATACATTTTTTTGTCATCATCAAAAAGGGGGAGATTGTAAGAGCAAGATTTGTCTCTACAGGATTATCTCTATGTTTTGATGATAACAATTAAGTATTTGTGAAAGAACCATTTTATGTTCTAATATTTTTTATGTGCAGATCATGATAATTAAATATATATATATATATATATATATATATATATATATATATATATATATATATATATATATATATATATATATATATATATATATATATATATATATATATATATATATATATATATATATATATATATATATATATAAGATCAAACAAACAACATCAACATGTGAAACTAATACACTATGAGAGTTACTATGTGTGACGTATCATAAAGCGCTTATGGGAGAAGCTAGTTTGCTTATGCATCTGATCACGATCAGAGAGATCCAAGGACGTTGGATATTGCAGTTGCAATGCTCTTGTGGATTCTGCTCTGAGAAGTGCATCTGATCTGAAAGCATTTAAAGCGTATTGAAGAAGCAAGTATGGCTCTGTATCTGATCACAATCAGAAAGATCCAAAGATGTTGTATATTGCAGTTGCAATGCTCTTGTGGATTCTGCTCTGAGAAGTGTATCTGATCTGGAAGCTATCAACGCATATGAGATATAGTCCTCTAAAGAACCAAGCTCTGAAGACTCTATTGACTTGAAGTTCTGAAGGATGAAGGCTCTGAAGACCAAGTGCATAAAGACTCTGAAGACGTGTTATGAAGATCAAGACTCTAAAGACGTGTTCTGAAGATCAAGACTCTAAAGATTCTGAAGACATGATTTCTGAAGAATCAGTCACGAATATTCTCAAGACTGTTTCAGAGGAACTTAGATCTTGGAATGCTGAAGACTGGATTCTGAAGTTGAAGACTGTGTCAGAAGAAGATTCACCCAAACAGAGGCGTATTACCCATCAGACAAGATGCTGCTATTAAATCTGATAAACAAGGTGCTGAAGTCAGACTCTGATGTTATTATGCTATCATACCAAAGTAGTTTCTGAACTACTCATCTGATACATCATCAGAAGAACAAAAGCCAGAAGCAAATCTGTCCTAGCTGATAAATGAAGATCACATCATTTGTGCATAATAGCTGTCTCCCACAATGGTATATTAATATTGGAAGAAAAGGAAAAGAAAGTGACGTCAGTACTATACAACACGTGAGGATTATACCTGTTGGGAAATGACCGTTGGAATATTTGAATGGACATCTCTACCCTCACAACGTCTCATTTGAATGCACTATAAAAGAAGAACATTTGATTCATTCAAATGTTAGCTTGTTGGTAGTTAAGTCAGCTAGAGAGTCAACTCATGAGAAGCAAGTCAGCTTGTTAAGAGGCAATGATGCTGACGAGTGAAGTTAGCAACATAGTTGATTAACAAGAAAAGCTTTAAGCTAAGAAGCCGCAGTGCTCACATGAGAAAAGCTTTTAAGCAATATGGAAACTATTGTTCTAATAATCTCATAGAGATTCATCTTTAGATTAGTTTCTGTATTAGGAAGCAAGGAGATGTTGCTTAATACTTGTTATGTACTTAATTAGTGTCGTACCTCGAAAAATACGATCCTCGCGTTGGACGCGGAAAATACTGTTCAAAACAGAGTCGCCACCGAATTTTATTCATTCCAAGGAAGGAATAGGAAAATATCGATAACACCTTTAAAGGGATAAGAACATGGTCATCGCAACCAATATTCTAGGTTCGGGAGTCGATTACATAGAGGGAAGGTATTAGCACCCTCTACGTCCATTGTACTCAACGGGAACCTCTTGATTCGATTCGTGAGAGAAGTTACCTATGTTTGTTTATCTTCTAAGGAATTGCTTGCTAATGGGAAAATGGGGTAGTTTTATGATAGGGTGCTCGCCAAGGATTGGGGCCCTTGTGCCAACGTATCTTCACTTGTAAGAAGTGGAAAATCAGAGCAATCGTAGTTCATGGAACTACGGAAAAAAAGAGATTATGCTCGCCCAGATCATCGCAATCTTGTGCCTACGTATCTTACATTCAAAGAAGAATGAAGAATCAGAGCAGTCGTAGTTCGGCTTACGGTTTTCTAAAAGGTTTATGTTTGGAATGAACGAGAATTCAGGTCGCATTCTAACTGCTAAACGTTGGCTTGTTTGCTCGCTAGGGGAGGCTGAAGCACGAGTTTGTTATACGCGGAAGAAGGGACTAAACAATGTTCTTGGCAAAAGGATTATTTGAATGGTAGGTCGCGTGAGGGCGAGGAATAGTGTTTGTAAGTATTGGGATATTTAACTAGAGGTGACGACTACTTGAAGCTTAAGAAAGACTTCTCGGACCCAAGTAATCGGGAGAGTGAACCAAAGACTTGGAGATCTCTCTTTTTCAACCTCAAAGGCGAAAGGATAGAATTGAGTATGGTTTGAAAAGGTTTAACGGATGACGATTACTTGCAGCTTAAGAAAGACTTCTCGGACCCAAGTAATCGAGAAAGTGAACCAAAGACTTGGAACACTTTCTTTTTCATCGCAAAAGGAATTGTTTGAGTGGTGTTCGAAAGATAGGATGTGATTAAGGTATTTTAACAGGTGAGGATTATTCGAAGCTTAAGAAAGACTTCTCGGACCTCAAATAATCGGGAGAGAGAACCAAAGACTTGGATCTCTCTCCTTTTCTCATCTAATATTATAATAGATATTCAATATGATTATAGTGTATTAATCGGATGACGATTACTCAAAGCTCAAGAAAGACTTCTCGGACTTTAAATAATCGGAGCTCTCTCTTTTTCATCTATGTGTTTAAGAAAATAGGTTTAAATAAGTTTATCGTTTTTGGAAGATAATTGTTCGAGCTTAAGAAAGACTTCTCGGACCCAAACAATTGGGAGAGAGAACCAAAGACTTGGAGCTCTCTCTTTTTCATCCTTTTATTGAAATTTTATTTGAGTAGTTATTAAGTATTTTAAGTTTAATTTAAAGAAAATTGTTTGATATGAATCAAGGTTTGAGATTTGCGTATTGGAACGAGCATGATTGGACTAATGGATAGGAGGTCCTATGGGTATATGATGAGGTTGATGGCGAGGCCAAAAGCACTCGACTTACAAGGATAGAAGGATTTGATATGATTAAGTGCTAATGAAAGTTGATGATTAATTACATTTGTTTTAAGATACTTAATGTTGGATCAAGTTTGGAAAAAAAGATTTGATTTTAATGTTATGTGTGAAGTGCATAACAAGCGTCGTTGTACAAAGCCCAAGAGGAGGCTATAAGGTCGATGGCGATCGTAAAAACAATCGGCTTACAATGGTGTTTGAAAATGGGCTTGACATTAAGTCAAGATATTAGTTTTTTTATTAAAAAAAAAGGTTGAACAAACATGTATAGGATGGCATCAAAGTATGAAATCAAGCATATAAGTATAACGTATAATCCTCACACAAGCAATCATCGATTCAATCAAACGGGTAAAAAAAAAGCAAAATCACGTGACAACTTAATTAAGTATCACATAGGATGTCTAAAATATTTAATAAAATAATTATTCGCTATTAGAAAAAAAAACATAAGCTAAAAAAAATAATAAAATAGATTATCAAAGTTGATTAGTGAAATAATTAAAGGAATTAGATAGCTTGAAAAAAAATTATAGATTAATTGGAAAAAAAACAAATTAATTGATAAAATAATTGTTGGTTTTTTTTAAACTTAATATACAAATTAAACATAAATTTCTAATTAATTAAGAAAAATAAAATTAATTGAGAGACTCAGCCGGTAACACTTGTCACCGGCCTATCCGCCACTGCCCAGAAAGAAACACATGCGTACAAACAAGCACCCACGATTCCTCACGCTCTCTCTCAAAAAATCAGATACGAAACTCCCTCATTCCTCTCTCTGGTGAATTCATCTCTCAAACGCCTTGCCGGAAACCTAATCCGTAGGAGAAGGCGGCGGTTCGCGGCGGCGACACCCCTCCTCTCCGGCCAAACACTAAATCAAACCCCCAAGCTTAAAGAGAAACACGCCCTGAGTGCAAATCCGAACCCAGTTTCACCTAAATCGCCCTCAAAATACCTCTAATCGAAGACCCTAAATCTAACATAAATGGCGAATATAAACTCCAATCGGAGAAGAAAAACAAGCTTAAACCATACGAGTTCATATCAGACATCAATAGTTCAAAGAGGAGAAAAGAAATACCTAGATCGGAGCAAATCCGACCGGACGCTTTTCCGGCGAAGGTAACCTTTTGACTCCTTCTTCCACTCCTTCTTTTACTCGTGCTCAACGGTTGATTGCTTGCACTAGGTTTTCTCGTTGTATTCACTCTGTAGAAATTTTTTTTAGGGTTTTCTATCTTCTCTCTAATTTTTGCCTCGAATGAACAGTGTGTTTATATATAGAGTCTGATTAGGGTTAGGTTTTTTTCTTGTGTAAATTTCTGGGTGAAAAAAGAAGTATGATTTCAGAATGCTTTCTTGTAATTCTTTGTCTGTTAGCTTTTTCTGGGAATGTCTATCTTTTACCCTAATTTTTTGCCGTGTGAGTTTATAATCTTCACTGTGCTGATGTGGAATTTTCACTTTTGTTTCATGGCCGTTGGTCCCTTGCAGGGTATTGAAGCTGAACAGATCAATATTAGAATAAACTCGTGGAAAGTTGCTGTAAGCAATTCGAAACTGAGAAGTATTGTCCCTCTGAGTCTCATCACCTTGCTTTTTGGTATGCTAATTCTTTGTACCGCTTCTGTCTTGCTCACACTAATAAAAATCCTTTCATCTATTTTCATGTGTATTCCACAAACTTGGCTCAAAGACAAGACTTTGGAGTTTGGAAGACATTTGAGAGATTGACAACCATTGATGAGGGTAAGGTAAACCTGCTTTAGACCGATCTTCAGACGCAACCACACCATCGTTGACTCGTGCTTCAATAATAATAACCTCATCAATGAACTGTGTATAAGGTATAAACAACCTCTCATTGCTTCACCTAAGTTTCTTGTGAATTAACCTTGAATACATGAGTTTGCACATTTGACCTGTTTCATTTTATCATGTAGGCGATGATGAAAATGTAAAAATATACAAAAGTTGAGGATTGTCTTGAACACACGAAGTGCCTTGCATTTCCAAGACTGGGTGGTGCAGGGACTTGGCGGGCGTGATGACTTTTGGAGTCCTGACTTTGCACAGCTGGGATTTTTTTAGTCTAAACTTGTACAAGTTTGGTGGATAGAGTAGCAGGTTCTGTGTTTAAGATTACAAAGAGTGCAGTGTAAATTTGAGAAACAGCCGTCACAAACAAAGGTAAGAGGTGCATATGCTGATAAATCTTGAGCATCCTTCATTTTGTATTACACATATCTAATCGTATCTTACTCTTCGAGCAGGGAAATGACTGTTTCTTACTCCAACCTTGCATTGGGAAGAGAGGTTACCATTCTTTCCGAAAATGTAAGCTAAAGCTGAGCTAGCAGCACCGGCTCCCACAATGATGATATCAACATCTCCGTCGGGATTAAAAGATTTGCACACTCCTATTGCAGCTATAATATTCTCACTGGTCTCTGAGATATAGCCTCGGTTTGAAAAAAAAACCGTAGAATGCGACGATGGTGATAATGGAGCATATGATCCATCCGAGCGCGTAGGAGTCCACCATTTGGAAGAACCTTATAGCGACTGAGGGAGAGGATGACGACGCGGTATTGTGTTGTTCTTTATTTCCCTCTTCTTAAGGATTCTTTATTATCACTGTTCCATAGTTCTGTATTAGCAAACATTCTTTTGTGGACTTGGTTCTGTTATATTCAGTCGGAAATGGAGTGTAGAAATTCTTTTTGGCAATTCTGCTCAATTGATTATGAGTTTTTTCCATTGGACTTTGTATGTACTACTCATTTCTTGCATTTTGGTCTTAGGCATGACGAGTGAAGGTTGAAAAGATTTGTCGTGAAGCTCGTGTTGATGAAGAGCTTAACAATGACGGTCTAGACTGGTTATGAACTAGCATGAGACTTGGTGTAATGCTGCATTGGAGAATCTTGATGATGTTTGATGTAGAGGAGACTCCAACATGGAGTCAGCTTGGCACAAGTAAATGAATCATGGCATTTCTCCTGTAATTGATTTCAACTCCTTGTTCTGATGCGGTTTAACTTTAAAACTTGTTACAACTCATATTCTTGTAATGTATTAACAGTCTTTAGCTTATTGCCTTATCTTAATGCTTGCAGTGATCTTGTTGTTTTTGAAGGCGGGCGCTGTTGGTTGAAGGACGAGGTCGTCGCCGGTTGAACCCAACGAAAGTTGCAGATGAGATGTTTGAATAGGTTGGAAGCATTAATCCGGTTGTGAATGGTTTGGATATTTCTTGGTAAGACTATTACCTCTAAGACTCTGCATTATCATTGCTATTTTCTTGTTGTTAATGGAAAAACATAGCTTTTGTTGGGTGGACCTCTTTTTGGTTGTTTGAAGCGAGATGTGACACCTTAGATTTACATTGGCAAAAGAATCATTTGCTTGTTTTTTGGATCAGTCTGTTTTTGATCTCATGCAGTTGTTTCTCATTTCAGATATCATCCTTGGAGTATTGGGAACAAAGTGCCTGAATCACATAATGCAAGTGAGGTTGGGCATGATTGTTCATGGCTTTACATCCATTACTTCTCAAGTGCATATCAGGTGTTCTTCTCTAAGAACGGCCAACCGATTCAAGCTTTTGATCCAACCTCATCCTTTGATCATCTAGAGAAATCACTCAAGAATGCAAGTCGGTCAGTATCTGCATTCGGTAAGGCTCTCAGGAGTCTCCATCATCATATCCTTCTATATTCTTCCAGCATCATCAATTTCTGAATTCCTTGATTTCTCAGGTGCAAGGGTAACGGGGTGAGATATATGCAGGAGGTTTTGGGGTGAACTGTCTTGACAGGTAGCTTGAAAAACACGGCACGACCTTCATGAAATACACGGAAGTAACCTTGAAGACTTTCTAAGTTTAAGTCCAAACTCTGTAGTATGTATTCTTGAATGTCACTTAGCATCTGGTTTAGATTATTTCACTAATCCTAATGTTGTTTTTGTGTCAACCAACTTGGCTTATAGCTGCAATTTTGGTGCTTGCTGTTGTCTCGTCGTCTTCGCATCGTGAACTGATTGCAACTTGTTTTGTTGAATGCAAGGTACATACAGCTGCTGTCAAATGGAGGATGAACCTGTCGCCGGTTGATCGAAGAAGATGTTGAAGAATTGGTATAACTTTGAGACGGTCTTGGTACAGTGCGGAAGAAAGACGGTTGAAGACTAATGAAGCTCTTTGGAAACTGATTGCAGGTGACAAATGCATACTGAGTAGGATTGTAGCAGAACTTTGCATAAAGAATTGCGACAGCTGTATTTTGTAGTTTAGGAAAATTCATTGAATTCCATCCGACTGTATTTTTCATCTCCATGGTTTTGTAAACAGGGATCACACGCATCATGTTCTTCCATATCTTGTATCAAATACTTAGAGTCTATTTATTAAAATATGTTTGCACTCAAATGTACTGAGTCCATCTTGTAATAATCCCAACACGGCTTTGAAATCCGGAAAAGGCTCAAACAACATAACTTGCCTGGTTCTCACGTTGACTTGATGTATGGATTGAAATTATCTTAATATCCTCAAAACTTAATGAGGAAATAACCAAATAATTCAACAAACCTTTAAGTAACTTGAATCATTGCTTGTGAAACTGGATTCATGGCGTGAAAACAAATTGAAACATCCTGGTATGAGTTGACTTTGAAACAACTTTTAAAGCAAGTTCCACATGGCTGGTAATGACCAATGATCATGTCTTCTATAATTGACTCAAATTTTGATTTTACTCTTTTATCTTGATAGTTTAGACCATCTTAATGCACTCATGCTTTACTCTAATGATTTCCCTTATATTTTATAGTAATTCACATTATGTCTAAACATGCAACGAGTCCAGTCTTGGAATTAAAATATGACCAACTCTTCTTAGCATCACGTTGGAGTGCAACTTGAACCCATCTTGATATATGACTTTAAATTAATAAAACCAATCCATTAGACCTTAAAAAAAATAAACCAGTCATATAACTTGAAACGTCAATCTTGTTTTGAGATTTGATCATGGGAAAGATGAAACATTTTTTTCTTCTTGACACCTTCATTTTGGAAAGAACTCATGATTACCATGAGCATAAACGAGGCCTTCATAATCCAAATCTTAAAAAACAATATCAGAAGCCCAAATGACTATCTAGAGTGTTCATGAATTGACACAAATACTTAGTAAAAGAGAATGAGAGGGTAGGACAAATTTGGGGTATGACAGATGCCCCTATCTAATTGCCTTGAACTCGAGAGAATGAACTACTGCATGATGTTCATTTTGAGGTGGAAGTCAATTAGATACAAGAAGACCCTAAAATTTGTCCGACAAGCAAGTAAAATGCAGTTAGATACTAGAACGAGATGGTAGGATGCGAAAGATGAACAAAATAATCTGACATTCTCTGGGTGGTCGAAGCAGTCCCTTATCCATTAAGGCTCTTCGATGATACCAAAGCAGTATCTCGAGCGAAACTTGAGATTCTTCGGGTGGTTGAAGCAGTACCTTATCCATTAAGGCTCTTCGATGATACCAAAGCAGTATCTCGAGCGAAACTTGAGATTCTTCGGGTGGTCAAAGCAGTACCTTTTCCCTTAAGGCTCTTCGATGATACCAAAGCAGTATCTCGAGCGAAACTTGAGATTCGGGTGGTCGAAGCAGTACCTTATCCCTTAAGGCTCTTCGATGATACCAAAGCAGTATCTCGAGCGAAACTTGAGATTCTTCGGGTGGTCGAAGCAGTACCTTATCCATTAAGGCTCTTCGAAGATACCAAAGCAGTATCTCGAGCGAAACTTGAGATTCTTCGGGTGGTCGAAGCAGTACCTTATCCCTTAAGGCTCTTCGATGATACCAAAGCAGTATCTCGAACCAAAACTTGAGATTCTTCGGGTGGTCGAAGCAGTACCTTATCCATTAAGGCTCTTCGATGATACCGAAGCAGTATCTCGAGCGAAACTTGAGATTCTTCGGGTGGTCGAAGCAGTACCTTATCCATTAAGGCTCTTTGATGATACCAAAGCAGTATCTCTGAACAAAACTTGAGATTCTTCGGGTGGTCGAAGTAGTACCTTATCCATTAAGGCTCTTCGATGATACCAAAGCAGTATCTCGAGCAAAACTTGAGATTCTTCGGGTGGTCGAAGCAGTACCTTATCCATTAAGGCTCTTCGGTGATACCAAAGCAGTATCTCGAGCAAAACTTGAGATTCTTCGGGTGGTCGAAGCAGTACCTTATCCATTAAGGCTCTTCGATGATACCAAAGCAGTATCTCGAGTGATAATTTTGCTGAGGAATAGTTGAGCTAAAGTTCCTATTAGAGGAACGACGTTGTCAGAACTCTGCAGGGGAGAAATCTTCAATAAACTCTCTAAGATAACCTCTGCTTGGGGAGCCACAAGAGCAATAGTTGCTAGGGATTATCATTATCAACGGCATAGTCGGGGAGTGACTTGCTGGGGAGTAGAATTATTTGAACTTGCGGGGTATCAACTCTCTTCAGAGAAATACTGCCGACTTCACTGGAGGACTGGCCAAGATGTTTGCAAACTGATCCTGGATCCTGCTATGTTGCTATGCAGTGCAATGCTTTATGACGCCCAACCATGCAGCTAACAGTGCAACTACTAAGGAGTGCGAGATGCGAATGCAAATGATATGCTAATGCTCGATTATGATTATGATATGATGTTGCATTTCGTGCTTATGATAGTGCAAAGGTATGCTAGGATAAAATCCTGCCGGGGATATCACCAGGGACGGGATCTGGTAGTTGTCTAATGGTTTGGACTTTGGTTATTGAGGATGCTAACAGGGTGGACTTTTAATGGTTGCCAATGAAGACTGGACTTTTTAGGGTGAATTGAAGGCGCCAGCTGAAGTGGCTTTTTTGTAGTTGCCAACAAAGGATTGGGCTTTCTGTGGGGTAGTGAGAGGATTAGACTACTCGACATCCCGGATTTAGATACTCCATGACGACCGGGGGAACTGATTGCCCCAGTTTAGTTCTTGAACTCGATGCTGGGGGAACCACCTCATATAAGCCTTTTAGAAAGGCAAAGCTTTTCATGATGACAAGCCTGGGTAGCTGACGACTAATTCAATGCTTTTACTTGTTGATATTTTTCTTGGAGACCATCTATTTTCCCCAATATCTTCGAACATCAAAACAAGCTCTATACCTTGTCAAAAGTTATATTTTATTTTTATTATTTTTTATTATCATATTTTTTTAGCTGAAGTTCTGAACACAAATTATCAAAATAAAATTAATTTGCAAACAATCAGATAAAGTAAAAGAGTGAGCACAATTTAATTGAGAAATTCTCTTTATATTGATTTGTCCCTTGAATGGATAAGTATACAAAGATGTAATCCCTTAATGAGGTGATTACAGTGCAAGAAAAACATAATGGCAAAAATCAGGGTTCCTTTGAGTTTTGACACTTCTATAATCCCTATGGCTTTGGAAGTCTTCAACACCTTGCTTCGTAGAAAGATGGCCAGATCAATTATGTCTCTTGATTATGTACTAGGGTCAAGTGATCATGCATAATGGATACTTTGCCTTGGAATTTTGCCCCTAACTTTTTCCTGGATCGCCCTTTCGGGTTTTCAATCCACCGGGACGCCCTTTTTTGCCTGAGCCGCCCTTTCGGGTTTTCAACTCAGCGGGCCTATTCTTATTTTATCCCTAATTTTTGCCTGAATCGCCCTTTCGGGTTTTCGGTTCACCGGGATAGCCAATTTTGCCTAAGTCGCCCTTTCAGGTTTTCGACTTAGCGGCTTTATTATTCCACTTTTTTAGGCAAAGTATCGTTTGACCAAATCTGCATTCACTGGATAAGGTAACTCCTCCCCATCCATGGTTGCGAGCTTTAGGGCACCACACGAGAATGCTTCCGTTACCACATATGGGCCTTCGTAGTTCGGCGTCCATTTGCCCCTAGATTCATTATACATAGCCATGATCCTCTTGAGTACTAAGTCTCCTTGTGCGAATGTCCTGGGATGCACTCTTTTGTCGAAGGCTCTCTTCATTCTCCTCTGATAAAGCTGGCTGTGGCATATGGCTGTCAAGCACTTTTCCTCAATGAGATTAAGTTCTTCAAACCTCGTCTTTACCCATTCGGCTTCATCAAGTTGAGCTCCCATTAAAACCCTCAGCGAAGGGATTTCGACCTCTATTGGGAGAACTGCCTCCATACCATAAACCAACGAATAGTGAGTTGCCCCTGTTGAAGTTCGTACTGAAGTACGGTAGCCGTGTAGTGCAAAGGGTAACATCTCGTGCCAATCTTTGTACGTGACCACCATCTTCTGGATGATTTTCTTGATATTTTTATTGGCTGATTCTACGGCTCCATTCATTTTGGGTCTATATGGCGTCGAGTTATGGTGTTCTATTTTAAAACTGGCGCACAACTCGTCCATCATTTTGTTGTTGAGATTCGACCCATTGTCGGTGATGATGCGGTTAGGCACTCTGTATCTGCATATAATGTTGTGTTTCAAGAAGCGGGCGACTACTTGCTTAGTAACGTTGGTATATGAAGCAGCTTCAACCCACTTGGTGAAATAGTCTATGGCCACAAGTATGAAGCGATGTCCGTTTGAAGCTTTCGGTTCAATCATCCCAATCATATCTATTCCCCACATGGAGAAGGGTCATTGTAAGGTTAAGACGTTCAATGGAGTGGTGGGTACATGAATCTTATCAGAGTATATTTGGCACTTGTGACAAGTTCGGGCATGATGGTAACAATCTGTTTCCATGGTAAGCCAATAATAGCCTGCTCTCAATATTTTCTTTGCCATGGTATGTCCATTCGCATGAGTTCCAAAGCAGCCCTCATGAATGTCCTTTAGAATCTGTTCAGCTTCACGTTTCTCCACACATCTAAGCAAAACAGTGTCATGGTTGCGCTTGTACAATACATTTCCGTTGAGGAAGAAGTTGGATGCCAATCTTCGCAAAGTTCTTTTGTCGATACCCAGGGCTCCTTCAGAATATTCGTGCTTTTCAAGATATCGCTTTATATCATAAAACCACGGCATTTCATCTGCGTCTTTATCAGCAGTCAGACAATGCGCGGGCTCTTCAAAGCGTTGCAAATCAATAGATGGTCTATGATTTGGCCATATCAACTTGTACATGGATGCCAGAGTTGCCAAAGCGTCAGCCATTTGATTCTCTTCTCGAGGTATGTGAGCAAAAGTGATATCATCGAATCGGGGAAGCAATTTGGCCACATAATCCCGGTATGGAATTAAATTGTCATGCTTTGTATCCCAATCGCCTCTTATCTGGTAAATTACCAGAGCCGAATCTCCAAACACATCGAGAGTTTTGACTCTCAAGTTAATGGCCTCTTCTAGCCCTAGTATACATGCCTCGTACTCCGCTATATTGTTAGTGCACGGGAAACAGAGTTTGGCGTAAACGGCAAGTGAAAATTTTTGGGAGATGTAATCACTGCCCCAATTCCGTGTCCATAAGAGTTAAAAGCACCATCGAACATAAGAGTCCATCGCTCTCCTGGTTTTGGCCCTTCATCTGGCCCTGGCTCCTCGTAATCTTTTGCCATCATGATATCCTCGTCTGGAAAGTCGAATCTCAACGGCTGATAATCTTCCACAGGCTGATGGGCCAAATGATCTGCTAACACACTACCCTTTATAGCTTTCTGAGTGACGTATTGGATGTCGTATTCAGATAGAAGCATTTGCCACCGGGCTATCCTACCGGTAAGAGCAGGTTTCTCGAAGATGTATTTGATTGGATCCATCCTGGAAATTAAGTATGTGGTATGTGTCAGCATATATTGTCTGAGGCGTCCAGCAGCCCATGCAAGTGCACAACAAGTTTTCTCAAGCAAAGAGTATCTAGTCTCACAGTCGTTAAACTTTTTGCTGAGATAGTATATAGCATGCTCTTTCTTGCATGAATCATCTTGTTGTCCTAATACGCAAACTATGGATTCTTCTAGCACAGTTAAGTACATAATGAGCGGCCTTCTAGGAACTGGTGGCATCAAGATCGGTGGTTCTTGTAGATATTCTTTGATTGCATGAAATGCTCCTTGGCATTCGTCATTCCACACAACCGGCTGATCTTTCCTGAGTAACTTAAAAATTGGCTTGCAAGTGGCTGTAAGATGCGAAATAAATCTTGCGATATAATTCAACCTCCCTAGAAATCCATGCACCTCCTTTTCGGTTCTTGGTGCAGGCATGTCCTGAATCGCCCTTACTTTATCAGGATCTACCTCAATTCCTTTCTGGCTTACGATAAAGCCCAACAACTTTCCAGACCGCACCCCGAACGTACATTTGTTGGGATTAAGTCTCAACTTGAACTTTCTCAGTCTGGCGAACAACTTTTCCAGATTACCCAAATGCTCCTCTTCAGTATGGGACTTAGCGATCATGTCATCAACGTACACTTCGATCTCTTTATGAATCATATCATGAAAGAGTGTTACCATTGCATGTTGATATGTTGCCCCAACATTCTTCAACCCAAATGGCATTACCTTGTAACAGAATGTGCCCCATGGTGTAATGAACGTGGTTTTTTCCATGTCCTCTGGATCCATCTTAATTTGATTGTAACCGGAGAATCCATCCATGAAGGAAAAAACGGAGAACTGATCCGTATTATCTACCAACACATCAATGTGAGGTAATGGAAAATCATCTTTAGGACTTGCTCTATTTAAGTCGCAGTAATCCACACATATACGGACCTTTCCATCCTTCTTCGGCACGGGAACGATATTTGCAACCCATTGCGGATATTTGGCCACTGCTAAAAACCCTGCATCGAATTGTTTTCGGACTTCATCACGGATTTTCAGAGCCATATCAGGACAGGTTCTTCTCAACTTCTGCTTGACGGCATGACACTCTTCTTTGAGTGGCAACTTGTGTACAACGATGTTCGTATCTAGACCAGGCATGTCCTGATACGACCATGCGAATACATCAGCATATTCTCGAAGGAGCCCTACCAACTTTACCTTGACAGTATCCTGAAGAGACGCGCCAACCCTTATCTCCCTTTTATTTTCTTTTGAACCTAGGTTGATAATCTCGACATCCTCTTTATGCGGCATAATGACCTTCTCTTCTTGCTGCAACAACCTAGCCAATTCGTTGGGGAGCTTATTCTCGTCTTCCTCATCCGCTCGATATATTGGACAATCAAAATCATAAAGGCCTATAGCAGTGTCGATATCAAGGACCTCGGTAATGTCTCTGCATGTTTATGATTTAAGCAGCTTATTTAGGAAAGTGAGTGTGCGAAAGAAATGCCATTAATTATGAAAAAGTAGAAAATAAAATGAGCAAAAATTGAATGCAAATCAAAATTTATTCATGTTAAACATGTTTCGAAACATCAGGGGGCCCGATACAAAGCTCCACTACGCCTTGGGCAGAGCGTAGGGTTTTGAAAATCAATTAAAACTTTACTTTTGAAGAGGGAAGAATTGGGGTATTTCGATGGTCTTCCAGTTCTTCAATTCTTCACCAGGTTCAGCCTGTCGGGTCCAGCTTGCAGAGGCTTCTTTATCATCAACCCCATCTTCAATTACCATGGCGGAGGTATGATCGAAGATATGCCCAGCGCTCTTGAAAACTTCTGCTACAGGAGGAATCTGCTTCTTGCCATATGCAATTGTCACAGTGTTGGATGAAGGATGGTATCCTAGCCCAAATTTGTCGAACTTTTCAGCCACTTCCACCGTTTTGCCCCAGCCTTGGGCGTTCCCTTCGTCTACAACCATCTTAGCCTCTTCATAAGAAGCCATTGCTGATCTTGAACTCTGACTATCTAAAATTCGCTGCACCGCTAATGTATTCACCATTTCAAAAGATTGAAAAAGCGTTTCTACCATTTCCCCTTCAACTTCAATGTACCTGAAGGACGCCAAATGGCTTACCAAGATATCCTCCTCCCCTCCAATCTGAACTACCTTGTCATTACTGACAAATTTTAGCTTTTGGTGAAGGGTGGAGGTAACAGCTCCTGCATAGTGGATCCAAGGTCTCCCTAATAGACAGCTGTACCCTGGATAAATATCCATTACTTGGAAAGTAATGGTGAAGACAGTTGGTCCGATCTTTATTGGCAAGTCCACATCGCCAATCACAGCACGCCTAGAACCATCAAAAGCTTTGACTGCCAGAGCACTCGGCTTCATGCTAACTCCTTTTACTGGCATTCTTTCCAGGGTGATCTTGGGAAGCACATTCAAAGAAGAACCTGTATCCACTAAGACTCGGGATATCAATGTGTCTTGGCACTTGATAGAAATATGGAGAGCTTTATTGTGGTTTCTCTTCTCTGCAGTCAAGTTATCATCATTAAACCCAAGAAAGTTTCCGGTTGTTACGCTAGCTATCACATCATCTAACCGGGCTACGGTGATGTCTTTAGCAATATGCGTGGTGCTCAACACCTTCATTAAAGATAACCTGTGGGCCTCTGAACTAAGTAACAACGAGAGCATGGAAATTCTGGCAGGAGTCTGGTTTAGTTGATCAATCACTTTATAGTCACTTTTTTTGATGATCTTCAAAAACTCCTCAACTTCCTTTGGCGTAACCGCTGCCTTTGGTGATGACACCTCAACAGGTGGTTCAACACTTGGCAGTTCAATTGTAGCTTTTTCTTTATTTCTGGCTGGCACTTCCACTGGTTTGGCGGCAAATAAACGACCGCTATGGGTCATCCCATTAGGCCCAACAACTGCATCGCATTTGGCAGCGTCATACTCAATCACTAGTCTCTCTGGCCTCTGTTTAAAAACTTTGGGCTCAGACTCATTGACAGAATACTCTATTACCACCGGAGCTGGTCGTGCTGCTTTTTGTCTATTGACGTCATCTTCATCATATTGCAGAATCACGGGTGCTAGTCGGGCGGGCCTCTGTTGAAAGGCTTCCGAAGGATCATACTGCAAGACTACCGGCACCGGTCGAAATCGCCTAGCATCTGTTTCGTCATAATGAAAGTCAATGGCAGACACATTCGAGTCTCTACGTTCTATCTATATTATCCCATGCTCTAAGAACCTTTGCAGATGTTTTTTCACCAATTCATCAGTCAAATTCTCCGCTTCTTCTTGGGGGATCATCCCACTTCTCTTCAATTGTTCTCCAATGACGGCCATCGGAGTACGGACATCTTCAACATTTGTAATTAGTCTTAAACCACTATTTTCTTCCACAACATTGACAGAAGGACCTCCATGTTTAGGTAACGGATCCTTCGTAATATTGGCACCTCTAGGTGTAAAAGTGAGATCTTTGGACTCTATCAAGTCTTGCACCCTGTTTTGAAACACATAGCAGTTGTCTATGGAGTGTCCAGGGGCTCCCTTATGAAACTCGCAATGGGCATTCGCATTGTACCCAGGGGGTATGGAAAGGTTGCTGGACGTAAATCTCGCAACGTTAAGTGTCCACTCTGATTTAGCTGAGCAAAGATCTGTCCATATGACATAGGCAACGGGTCAAGTTGTCTTCTTGGCTGTCTCGGACTTTGTTGTCTTTGAGCCGGAGCATTCTGATATTGCGGTGGAGGAACTCTCTGATAATTCTGCTGCTGATTCTGCTGTTGAGCTGGCTGTTGATAAGGAGCATGGGCTACTGCAGCTACTTGTGGATATTGGATGTCTACTGGAGCTCTATCTCCTCATCCTCTCATCACGGCATTAGTTTCATCTTCCCTTTTCTTCACAAAAGGCTTCCTTCCTCCATTCATTGGGACTGCAGCCTTGTTCTTTTTCAAAGTGCTCTCGATTCTTTCACCTACTGACACCACTTCAGCAAAGTTAGGGAAACTGGACCCAAGCATGCGATCCAAGTACTGAGGTTATAGAGTTCCCATAAACATATCAGTTAACTCCTTAGCCAGCAATGGTGGTTGAACACGGGCAGCCAACTCCCTCCACCTTTGGGCATACTCTTTAAATGACTCATTGTTACGTTGAGTCATGTCTTGCAGCTGCGTGCGATTCGGTGCCAAATCAGTGTTATACTGATAATGTTGTGAAAACGCATCTGCTAGATCTCTCCACGTACTGATTTGTCCTTTTTCTAACTGCATATACCATTCCAATGATGCCCCACTGAGGCTATCTTGGAAGTAATGTATTAAGATCAAGTCGTTATCAATGTGAGCTGCCAACTTGCGACAGTACGCTCTCAGATGGGTTTTGGGGCAGCTGACCCCCTTGTACTTCTCAAAGTCTGGGACTTTGAATTTCTTCGGTATCACCAATCCCGGAACTAGGCACATGTCAACAGCATCCAACCCTTGAGTCTTTTTTATTTCTAATGACTTGATTTTCTCTTCAACAGTTCGTAGTCTATCTGCAGCAAAGTCATTAGTAACCCCCATATTGTGTTGAGGAGGAGGTGGTGGAGGTTGGTAGAAAGCATCATACTGTTCGTCCATGTCCGCTTCAGAGCCCTGACGCGCGGAAATGGAACGGTCGACAAGGTCCACGTGGGGAGTTTTAACAATCCCAGAAGTTCCTATATTGTCAGCCGCCTTCTTGGCATCAGCAAAAGTCTCAGCATTGTTTTCTCTTTTTGGGCTAGCGTCAGCATTGTCTCCAGTAGCTGGTCCATCTTCATCTTGAGAGCGTCGATGTCACCTCTCATGGTGTTCTGAGTCTCTTCCATCTGCTCCAGCGTCATTTGGTAATTGCGTCGAGTTTCGTAATGATGTCGAATAGTCAGCTTAAATCAAATCTGGATATTCGCAAAGGGTAGAAATTTAGAATCGCGCGGCATTGAAAAAAAGATGTGTACCATGATATGCAAGATGATATGCATTTGCTTTTCAGAGAATTCTCGAATTAATTGCTTAACATACACAAGAATATTGAGAACAAGTTAAACCATATTCATTCATAGAAGGATAATATTCATGTGATACAAAAAGGAAGATCATTCAAAATACAACCCATAATGTTTAATTAATAAGAATAAATGAACTTCAAACTCTTGGCCTTTGGGCCTCACGTTCTTTTAACTCTTCTTTGAACCTGCTCAACATGGCCTTGCACGTGCACAGAAAGTCGCAGATACTGTGGGGAGTAGAATCATCCATCGCTTCCATAGCATCCCTGTGCTTCCAAACCAGATCTTTGGTCAACCAGTTGCAGAACTCGATTAAACCATTGAGTTTGTTGCGATACATGTCTCAGTCAGCTATTCGTATATGGATAGACCTCTCATATCCTTTAAAATCACTAGCCGTCTTCTCTCTTGCAGCAGACCATACGGCTTTATCTGCTAGGACACCTTTTATTTGCTGCTTCAAGTTAGCTGCATAGTCCTTGACGGAGTTTAACTCTATGCACCCTTGTCCCAATCAACAGTTTTAACCTGAGCAACCCTTAAAGCCCCCTCTTTGAGCCTGCGTTCCTCTATTTCAGCAGCTCTTGACTGGTGTAAAGCAGTGTCCAGCTTATGGATTTCTACTCCCATTTCCTCTCGGATTGTCTTGTTTCTTTTGGTAGCCGCAAGCCAACAGTTTTCATTTTGAACACATTTCTTCCTAACACTGTCTAGTTCTTCTTTTAGCCCCCTCACCCTGCTATCGGACTGATCAAGACATACCTTAACCTTTTTCTTTCGATGCTCTTCTTCGTCAGCTTTCTTCCCTACTGCCTCTAACTGGGTGTTCTTGCGCTGGAGCTCCCACTTCATATCATTTTTCTCTCTGGTGACTTCTTGAAGTCTCACCTCAAGGTTCTCATTCTCTTTCAACAATTTGGCTATGGTAGCTTTGAGGTCTTCAGCTTCTTCTATTGGAATATGAGTAGGTTTAGGTTCAGGCACAGGCTCATATACCTTTTCTTTAAAAGGCATCTTGACCTCATTGGCCCTCTCCCTAACCCACACAAAGTAAGGCTCTTTAGTTATACCATTTCTTCTTCCCAATTCATTTCTTCCTTTCTTCTTAATGGTCTTCCAAGCTCTTGTAATCTTTCTGAATAAATCAGGGTTCTCAGACCCTAAGTCGTGCATCAAGAAGGCTTCAAGGTTACTTTTCTCAGGAGGTGCTACCATAGGGTACCACAGCTGCCTAACTGATAACATTGGATTGGAATTAATACAGCCTCGAGTTCCTATTAGCGGGATATTGGGAAACTCACCGCAACTAGTGATAACTTCCTCAAAGTCTTGGGAATACCAAGAGAGATCAGCAGATGTGAGCGACACCATTCTTTGAGCCCAACTATCATCAGCTCGATCGACAAATGGTCCCTTAGTAGGCATGTGCAAATGCAACCACTGGTACAAGAGAGGGGCACAACAAACAATAGAGCCACCTTTCCTGTCACTCCTCCAACTCAAGTAATAGAAGACATCAGCCAGAAGGGTTGGCACAAGATTTTTGGTTAAGAAAACATGAATAGCTGTCACGTCTACGAAATCATCTATGTTAGGGAATAAAATGATTCCATAAATAGCTAAAGCCACCACTGCATAGCAAGCATCCCAACTTTGGGCCTTAATAAGTGCATCAGCTTTGTTTATAAGGAACTTGAGAGGAAGTCCTTTAACCCCACCTTTAGCCTTCCAATTATCAGTGATGTCCCTCTTATGCATGTGAAGTGCATCAGCAATTACTTTGTCTTCTAAATCTTCTTTCACTCATACAAAGGGCAATTTATCCTTTGTAGGAATACCCACTAGTTTCTCAAATTCTTCCAATGTCGGTGCCAGCTGAAAATCTTGAAACGTGAAGCACCTTAAAGGAGAATCATAGAACTGGGCCAAGGTGATAAGTGCCTTAGAATCCACATCTTGCATTAACAGGCGAATAATCCTGCCATAATCCTTCGTAAAGTTAATTCTGAACACAGCAGGGATACGAGAAACCAAACCGCGTAAGTCTTCCAATTTCGGTCTCTTGAAGTTGTAAGGAAGTGGGTACCTGACGTTGCTTCCCATAATTCCTGTATGTTGACAATATAATTCTTAAATTCCCTGAAAATCAAAATGTAAATGTTATGGTATGAATATGATGCAAATGCAAGGACGGAAGTAACCAAAACAAAATCTGAAGTTAAAAGTTCTCTGATTCCTGAAATCCCATGGTTAGGTTCTATACAGGTAAGTGCCTAGAGTCATAGGTCCTTAAAAAATATTATTGCTAAGGTGAAGATTCATCCAACAATAATACCTATGAAAGAGTCTCTTCTAGGTGAGGTTTTCGTGTCGTCCCACGAGAAAGACTCCTCGTGAGCCTCTACTACACAACCAACGAGTCCAAGGTTTTTTAAAGGGACCTCAGAGTCATAGATCGAGGTTTAAAATATCGTTGTCAAAATAACGATACGTCCAAGGGATCTCATCTGATTGGGGCGTTCGCATAAACCCATAAAGGAGTGATCTTCATGAGTTAACACTACCAACCACCATGGAAAAAGGGTAAACGGTCCTTAGAGTTATAGATTCAACCTAAAAAAATACTACTGCCATGGCAAAGACTCACCACGATAATAACATCCTTAGGGAATCAACTCTAAGTGGGGCTTTCGCTTCCTCCCAACGAGAAAGACTCCTCGAGGGATTCCACTACACAACCACCATTCTAATCCTATATTTTTTCTTGGACTCGGGTGTAGATCCATCTCACAAAATTCCCAAAATCAGAGGACCCCAATAGTGTCACAAGCAACAATAATAAGATATATAAGAGCAAGCAGGTAAATAGCAAATAAATAAGACAAGCAAATAAATAAAAGAAAATTCACAAACAAGCGGATCTAACTCTTGCGAATCGAGTCAAGTTAGGCTTGACTCTCTCTAGCATAGGGCTATGCTGACAATCCCCAGCAGAGTCGCCATTTGTCGTACCTCGAAAAATACGATCCTCGCGATGGACGCGGAAAATACTGTTCAAAACAGAGTCGCCACCGAATTTTATTCATTCCAAGGAAAGAATAGGAAAATATCAATAAAACCTTTAAAGGGATAAGAACATGGTCATTGCAACCAATATTTTAGGTTCGGGAGTCGATTACATAGAGGGAAGGTACTAGCACCCTCTACGTCCGTTGTACACTACGGGAACCTCTTGATTCGATTCG
Source organism: Lathyrus sativus (assembly GCA_963859935.3). Classification (NCBI taxonomy): domain Eukaryota; kingdom Viridiplantae; phylum Streptophyta; class Magnoliopsida; order Fabales; family Fabaceae; genus Lathyrus; species Lathyrus sativus. The sequence goes on from OZ012735.1 coordinate 756,094,869, forward strand.
TGAGAGAAGTTAGCTATGTTTGTTTATCTTCTAAGGAATTTCTTGCTAATGGGAAAATGGGGTAGTTTTATGATAGGGTGCTCGCCAAGGATTGGGGCCCTTGTGCCTACGTATCTTCACTTGTAAGAAGTGGAAAATCAGAGCAATCGTAGTTCATGGGACTATGGAAAAAAAAGGGATTGTGCTGCCCAAATCATCGCAATCTTGTGCCTACGTATCTTACATTCAAAGAAGAATGAAGAATCAGAGCAGCCGTAGTTCAGCTTACGGTTTGCTAAAAGGTTTGTGTTTGGAATGAACGAGAATTCAGGTCGCATTCTAACTGCTAAACGTTGGCTTGTTTGCTCGCTAGGGGAGGCTGAAGCACGAGTTTGTTATGCGCGGAAGAAGGGACTAAACAATGTTCTTGGCAAAAGGATTATTTGAATGGTAGGTTGCGTGAGGGCGAGGAATAGTGTTTGTAAGTATTGGGATATTTAACTAGAGGTGACGACTACTTGAAGCTTAAGAAAGACTTCTCGGACCCAAGTAATCGGGAGAGTGAACCAAAGACTTGGAGCTCTCTCTTTTTCAACCTCAAAGGCGAAAGGATAGAATTTAGTATGGTTTGAAAAGGTTTAACGGATGACGATTACTTGCAGCTTAAGAAAGACTTCTCGGACCCAAGTAATCGAGAAAGTGAACCAAAGACTTGGAACACTTTCTTTTTCATCGGAAAAGGAATTGTTTGAGTGGTGTTCGAAAGATAGGATGTGATTAAGGTATTTTAACAGGTGAGGATTATTCGAAGCTTAAGAAAGACTTCTCGGACCTCAAATAATCGGGAGAGAGAACCAAAGACTTGGAACTCTCTCCTTTTCTCATCTAATATTATAATAGATATTCAATATGATTAGAGTGTATTAATCGGATGACGATTACTCAAAGCTCAAGAAAGACTTCTCGGACTTTAAATAATCGGGAGAGTGTAACAAAGACTTGGAGCTCTCTCTTTTTCATCTATGTGTTTAAGAAAATAGGTTTAAATAAGTTTATCATTTTTGGAAGACAATTGTTCGAGCTTAAGAAAGACTTCTCAGACCCAAACAATTGGGAGAGAGAACCAAAGACTTGGAGCTCTCTCTTTTTCATCCTTTTATTGAAATTTTATTTGAGTAGTTATTAAGTATTTTAAGTTTGATTTAAAGAAAATTGTTTTATATGAATCAAGGTTTGAGATTTGCGTGTTGGAACGAGCATGATTGGACTAATGGATAGGAGGTCCTATGGGTATATGATGAGGTTGATGGCGAGGCCAAAAGCACTCGACTTACAAGGATAGAAGGATTTGATATGATTAAGTGCTAATGAAAGTTGATGATTAATTACATTTGTTTTAAGATACTTGATGTTGGATCAAGTTTGGAAAAAAAGATTTGATTTTAATGTTATGTGTGAAGTGCGTAACAAGCGTCGTTGTACAAAGCCCAAGAGGAGGCTATAAGGTCGATGGCGATCGTAAAAACAATCGGCTTACAATGGTGTTTGAAAATGGGCTTGACATTAAGTCAAGATATTAGTTTTTTTATAAAAAAAAAAAAAAAAGGTTGAACAAACATGTATAGGATGGCATCAAAGTATGCAATCAAGCATATAAGCATAACGTATAATCCTCACACAAGCAATCATCGATTCAATCAAACGGGTAAAAAAAAGTAAAATCACATGACAACTTAATTAAGTATCACATAGGATGTCTAAAATATTTAATAAAATAATTATTCACTATTAGAAAAAAAACATAAGCTAAAAAAAAATAATAAAATAGATTATCAAAGTTGATTAGTGAAATAATTAAAGGAATTAGATAGCTTGAAAAAAAATTATAGATTAATTGGAAAAAAAACAAATTAATTGATAAAATAATTGTTGGTTTTTTTTAAACTTAATATACAAATTAAACATAATTTTCTAATTAATTAAGAAAAATAAAATTAATTGAGAGACTCAGCCGGTAACACTTGTCACCGGCCCATCCGCCACTGCCTAGAAAGAAACACATGCGTACAAACAAGCACCCACGATTCCTCACGCTCTCTCTCAAAAAATCAGATACGAAACTCCCTCATTCCTCTCTCTGGTGAATTCATCTCTCAAACGCCTTGCCGGAAACCTAATCCGTCGGAGAAGGCGGCGGTTCGCGGCGGCGACACCCCTCCTCTCCGGCCAAACACTAAATCAAACGCCCAAGCTTAAAGAGAAACACGCCCTGGGTGCAAATCCGAACCCAGTTTCACCTAAATGGCCCTCAAAATACGTCTAATCGAAGACCCTAAATCTAACATAAATGGTGAATATAAACTCCAATCGGAGAAGAAAAACAAGCTTAAACCATACAAGGAGTTCATATCAGACATCAATAGTTCAAAGAGGAGAGAAGAAATACCTGGATCGGAGCAAATCCGACCGGACGCTTTTCCGGCGAAGGTAACCTTTTGACTCCTTCTTCCGCTCCTTCTTTTACTCGTGCTCAACGGTTGATTGCTTGCACTAGGTTTTCTCGTTGTATTCACTCTGTAGAAATTTTTTTTAGGGTTTTTCTATCTTCTCTCTAATTTTTGCCTCGAATGAACAGTGTGTTTATATATAGAGTCTGATTAGGGTTAGGGTTTTTTTCTTGTGTAAATTTCTGGGTGAAAAAAGAAGTATGATTTCAGAATGCTTTCTTGTAATTCTTTGTCTGTTAGCTTTTTCTGGGAATGTCTATCTTTTACCCTAATTTTTTACCGTGTGAGTTTATAATCTTCACTGTGCTGATGTGGAATTTTCACTTTTGTTTCATGGTCGTTGGTCCCTTGCAGGGTATTGAAGCTGAACAGATCAATATTGGAATAAACTCGTGGAAAGTTGATGTAAGCAATTCGAAACTGAGAAGTATTGTCCCTCTGAGTCTCATCACCTTGCTTTTTGGTATGCTAATTCTTTGTACCGCTTCTATCTTGCTCACACTAATAAAAATCCTTTCATCTATTTTCATGTGTATTCCACAAACTTGGCTCAAAGACAAGACTTTGGAGTTTGGAAGACATTTGAGAGATTGACAACCATTGATGAGGGTAAGGTAAACCTGCTTTAGACCGATCTTCAGACGCAACCACACCATCATTGACTCGTGCTTCAATAATAATAACCTCATCACTGAACTGTGTATAAGGTATAAACAACCTCTCATTTCTTCACCTAAGTTTCCTGTGAATTAACCTTGAATACATGAGTTTGCACATTTGACCTGTTTCATTTTATCATGTAGGCGATGATGAAAATGTAAAAATATACAAAAGTTGAGGATTGTCTTGAACACACGAAGTGCCTTGCACTTCCAAGACTGGGTGGTGCAGGGACTTGGCGGGCGTGATGACTTTTGGAGTCCTGACTTTGCACAGCTGGGATTTTTTTAGTCTAAACCTGTACAAGTTTGGTGGATAGAGTACCAGGTTCTGTGTATAGGATTACAAAGAGTGCGGTGCAAATTTGAGAAACAGTCGTCACAAACAAAGGTAAGAGGTGCATATGCTGATAAATCTTGAGCATCCTTCGTTTTGTATTACACATATCTAATCGTATCTTACTCTTCGAGCAGGGAAATGACTGTTACTTACTCCAACCTTGCATTGGGAAGGGAGGCTACCATTCTTGCCGAAAATGTAAGCTAAAGCTGAGCTAGCAGCACCGGCTCCCACAATGATGATATCAACATCTCCGTCAGGATTAATAGATTTGCACCCTCCAATTGCAGCTATAATATTCTCGCTGGTGCTCTGAGATATAGCCTCGGTTTGAAAACAAAACCGTAGAATGCGACGATGGTGATAATGGAGCATATGATCCATCCGAGCGCGTAGGAGTCCACCATTTGGAAGAACCTTATAGCGACTGAGGGAGAGGATGACGATGCGGTATTGTGTTGTTCTTTATTTTCCTCTTCTTAAGGATTCTTTATTATCACTGTTCCATAGTTCTGTATTAGCAAACATTCTTTTGTGGACTTGGTGGACTTGGTTCTGTTATATTCATTCGGAAATGGAGTGTAGAAATTCTTTTTGGCAATTCTGCTCAATTGATTATGAGTTTTTTCCATTGGACTTTGTATGTACTACTCATTTCTTGCATTTTGGTCTCAGGCATGACGAGTGAAGGTTGAAAAGATTTGCCGTGAAGCTCGTGTTGATGAAGAGCTTAACAATGGCGGTCTAGACTGGTTATGAACTAGCATGAGACTTGGCGTAATGTTGCATTGGAGAATCTTGATGATGTTTGATGTAGAGAAGACTCCAACATGGAGTCAGCTTGGCACAAGTAAATGAATCATGGCATTTCTCCTGTAATTGATTTCAACTCCTTGTTCTGATGCGGTTTAACTTTAAAACTTGTTACAACTCATATTCTTGTCATGTATTAACAGTCTTTAGCTTATTGCCTTATCTTAATGCTTGCAGTGATCTTGTTGTTTTTGAAGGCGGGCACTGTTGCTTGAAGGACGAGGTCGTCGCCGGTTGAACCCAACGAAAGTTGCAGATGAGATGTTTGAATAGGTTGGAAGCATTAATCCAGTTGTGAATGGTTTGGATATTTCTTGGTAAGATTATTACCTCTAAGACTCTGCATTATCATTGCTATTTTCTTGTTGTTAATGGAAAAACATAGCTTTTTTTGGGTAGACCTCTTTTTGGTTGTTTGAAGCGAGATGTGACACCTTAGATTTACATTGGCAAAAGAATCATTTGCTTGTTTTTTGGATCAGTCTGTTTTTGATCTCATGCAGTTGTTTCTCATTTCAGATATCATCCTTGGAGTATTGGGAACAAAGTGCCTGAATCACATAATGCAGGTGAGGTTGGGCATGATTGTTCATGGCTTTACATCCATTACTTCTCAAGTGCATATCAGGTGTTCTTCTCTAAGAACGGCCAACCGATTCAAGCTTTTGATCCAACCTCATCCTTTGATCATCTAGAGAAATCACTCAAGAATGCAAGTCGGTCAGTATCTGCATTCGGTAAGGCTCTCAGGAGTCTCCATCATCATATCCTTCTATATTCTTCCAGCATCATCAATTTCTGAATTCCTTGATTTCTCAGGTGCAAGGGTAACGGGGTGAGATATATGCAGGAGGTTTTGGGGTGAACTGTCTTGACAGGTAGCTTGAAAAACACGGCACGACGTTCACGAAATACACGGAAGTAACCTTGAAGACTTTCTGAGTTTAAGTCCAAACTCTGTAGTATGTATTCTTGAATGTCACTTAGCATCTGGTTTAGATTATTTCACTAATCCTAATGTTGTTTTTGTGTCAACCAACTTGGCTTATAGCTGCAATTTTGGTGCTTGCTGTTGTCTCGTCGTCGTCGCATCGTGACTGGATTAGCTTGTGAGTTGCTCAAGTGAACCAGGATATATGATGTGTTCTTTACTTGTATTATGCTTTATTATTTATGCTTTCGTAATGCATTTGATAAGATCGTATAAAGCAACAAGTGAAGAAATGATAAGAAGAGAAAAAGTCTTAATAGAGTAAATACCCAATTCAACCCCCCCCCCCTTCTTGTGTATTTCTCACACCTTCATTAGTCAATATTGTTAGGGTTGTTAGCATGTTGAATTGGGCCTTGCTTGTAAGCCCAATTGTTTAAGTTAGCTTGTACCCTAAGTTAGCTTGTAATGGGTAATTGTTAAAAAGCCCATTAGGTTAGTGTGCTATTTTTCTTATAAATAGGATGCTAGTTTCTCAATCTTGTCATAAGGAAAAATAGGAAGATAAAATCCTAATTTCAAGAGACAGAGGTTATTTTGTTATTCTTATATACTTGTAATCTTGTTCTAAGAGAAAGGAAAAAATAGCAGTTTAATAACCAATCCTTGTTATTTTCTTCTTTATTAACCCTAACCCTTGTGTGTTTCTTGATCATTAAGAAACAGTTTATACTTAGTTTTAAGGTATCCGAGTCATAACACATAGGTTTTATGCTAAAAGGTAAAGAAAATGGTTTGTAAGTAACTATTGTCATTCATGGACAATCATTTCTTTTATCATGTTCCAAAATGTATTTATTAATTTGGTCTTCTACTAGTAACCATGCATGAGTTAACCCCAACACATCTTCCTCAGTTTTACCCATATAGGATTTCTATCAAATGGTATATAATGTTGATAACATGACTATCAAAGTGTTGTGTGATAGGACCATAAAACTTATAACTCCAAGTAGAAGTGCCTAAATCTCTAATACTATTTGATATCTCATCTCCTTCAATCCGCTTGGTTAAAAAGCCCATGTGTAGAAGAAAGAAACTCAACTATTTTGTGACCAATGAAAATGGTCATAGAGTGCCAACACCCCATATATAAAACTACTGCGGCGAGGTTAATAAATTTAGGATTTAGGCAGGGGTATGAGGAAAATATGCAAATGTTGACACTTACCACTTTTTTTTTAACAAATTCTGAATTCTCTTAACAAGGTTCGCCAATAGAACCATGTCCTCAACATCATATGTGTTGTCACACCCTAATTTTTGACCTTAAGATTCCACCTCTTTGTGCACTCTTTTTCTCGCTTGATTTTATATATATTTTTATTACGACTAACCAGGATGTACAGGTGCAACCATTTCGAGCACATGTTGCTCATTCTCCCGCGCGAAGATATTTTAAATTTGGGATGTCGAAGACAAGGTTTTACTCGGATAGAAAGGCTGAATTTGGGTTCAAGTCAACCAAGTTGGTGTCATTTGGTTTGTGGTGTCCCTTCATAGTATTCAAGCTTGGTTCGTGACTTCTTGAATTTAATTAGTTCATTTCGGATGGCAAGGTTGTGTTTTAAGGATTACTCAAGGTTCGGTTCATGCAAAGAGATCATCATAGCTTATAGGCCTATTTGGAACTTCACTAATGGTCCATTAATCCTAACTTGTTCAATGACATCAAGTATCTGAGGCATTTAGTTTGGGCCAAGATTTAAATTCAGGCGCTACAGGAATTTCTGTGAATTCGAGTGACAATTAGTTTGTGCAAGTTCATCAGTTAACCATTTCTATTTTTGTTGTCATTACCATATCCAAAATGTCAAGTCCATCACTCATCCAAGTGCAACTTTGATTCATACAACTTCTAAACTATAAGGAAAAGATTCATGAGGGACCGTTCAAGAAAGTCTCAAGCATCGAGAGCCTCATTCGCCTTTCAAAGACAAGTACAAATTATGATTACTTAGGAGATTTTGCTTACAAATTGAGGAACGTTAATGAAAAGAATGTTCTTGTCATGAACTCTTAACCAAAGATTTATTTATGTGAAGTTCCATTTAATTAAATGGCTACAAGTATTGCCGGATCCAATACACTTTGAAAAAGTACTCACGGTTAGCATAACTTGTCAGACTATTACATGTTTCCTCAATAAATTAATTGAGCCAATGAAAAGTTTTCTATAAAAAAAACTACAGTAAGCTGTGCAGAATCTGTGGTGGAACCATCCGTCCGTGACAGCTCTTTAATACTCTACCATAGCTCCTGCATAATTTTAATCGAGTTCGGTTTCGTGAGTATCTCAATAACAAAACATCAACAACATCACGGTATTCACATAATTCGAGAAGACAGAGGTGGCAAGAGAAAATCACAACAACCGAGAGACAATATCGCAAGCAATTACATCAATCATGCGACACAGATAGAAGCAATAGCGTCAAAACTCCAGCAGCAGTTACAACTTACGCGCAGTGACATACACGCGAACAATCACGACAGCAACGAGGTTCTATTTCTTACCTTAATGCTTCTGGTGAAACACAAGGCACCACCTGTGCAAAATCCTGAAAACTTCGAAACGAAGGAAATAGGACCCTGTGTTACTCTGTGAAACCAACCGCTATGAGTGATGAGATTCCCTCGGTGTCCGACATTAACACATACCCTGCCAGATTACAAGCAGTCAATATTCGGAGTGAAAGAAATGAATTCAAGCCAAGGGTAACAAATTCAGAAATTAGCGGCAAATTTTATAATCATGGGAGAATTACCTTGTAAAGACCTCCCAGTTCTAGAGTTGTTGGAGTTAAAGCTTAAGGCTTCGGGATTGTCGTTGTCATCGATGTTTGCCACTAAAATTAAGAAGAATAGAAGCTCATTATTCTCCAAATAAAACCTGACATAAAACAAAGTGTCAGCAGCCAATTCCTTAAAAGCATCAATGACCTGTTCACAATCTTCCCCGGTAATACAAAGTATGAACTCACCACCCCTTTGTTCTGCCTCTGTAAATGCATTGGCAAACTAAGTACTCTGGGATCACTTCGTTGATGCTATCCCATTTCCGCTCAAACTCAACCTGCATTCACAGTGAGGGATCTGATCGTCAGTCAACTTAGGACATCGTACAACAACACTCATGATGAATTTAAAGGAGAACTCAAAATACAGAGCACGAGATTGAAGAATAACCAGCAACACCTCACCTTTCATATCCAGCTGCTGCATAAACCACTCACTCCAGTCTTGGCTCATCTCTCCAAACAAACTTCGTTACTACATAAAAGAAACCAAAATGCAGCACTCACGAAATCATCACCTCCAAAGATGCCTCGGCCCATCGTTTTCGAATTAAGGGAGTTCTTGGATCATTAACAGCATGGATATCTTTGGTTGTGGTCAGTACGTCCTTTTATCAGGTCACATGTTGGTTTTTTTCGCACGACAGGTAGGACTTCAAATAGATTGAATCCCATGTACTCCTTCCCAAAACTGAAAACCTGCAACAACAATAAAGAACAGAATGAACTTCAATCTTGGCTCAACAGCAGATGTTCAGAAATGACAGCAAAAGCAGAACTGTACTAGTTATCATAACATCGAAAGTCCTAAGCACAAGGAAGACAATGTCACCGATATAATAGAGGATGATGTTCTTTAAATACACCTAAGCAACAGTTCAAACCAGAGTTTAAGGAAAAGAGGATGGACCGTGTATGAGCTACGCATCGTCATCAATGTCGGATAACATGAACATGCTTTACCCGACATTTACGGTTGCCATGAATTTTTTCAATGCAATGCCACCAAAGCTTGAATACACCAGAAACAGCTCCTATGCACCAACAAAACATGGATCAAGAATATTTCTCGGCAAGTTTTTCTCTCAAAATGAAATTCAGAGGCAAAGATTGCATTAACATACATACACCTACAAACACAATTGCCGGTACAACCACGAGGTTAGCAAGGAACCCCGCGTAGGATTACTGAACAGTTACAGGTAACTACTCAACAAAATCTTGAAGTCGGCATTCAAAACAAAGAGGTCCTTGCATTACCAAGATTCAAAAGTGTTAAATATAATAGGAATACTGTCACCAAAATGTTCAAAGTAGCCGTGACACTTGTTGTTTTTGGTGGTCTGGCAATTTTGTTTTGCAATGATAACAATACTTATTACAATGGTAGCTTCTAGCCCAACAATGGGATGGAGTGGGAGAAGTTTAAGTCTATTAGATACTACTTATGCAAGCAAATACATACCGATCATTGCTAGTGTTAGTGAGCATCAGCCGCCAACTTGGCCTTCTTATTTTTACGGACATTAATGTCTTGGCGTTTCCGGTTCCAGCTGGCATTATTGCATACCTTTCGCTTCTATCTGATGCAAACTCTTTTGTGATGCTTTATATTGTTACATCAGTGTTTTTTCGGTGTCATGATTCGCCTGATGCGTGTGCCTGCTCCAATGGCTTACATCTTGGCTGAGAAGGCTGTTCTTGCTGTTGCTGATCTAGAGAAAAAAAGATTGCTCAATCACAACCACTTCATTCTTCAACCCAATACTTCTTCAACCGTCAATGCCGAACTTCACATTTTGAGCTTCCCACTCAAAAACACCTTTTCACGCCCCAACCATCAGAGCCTCCCCTGGGCTTCTGACCCATCTTCTGGCCCAGCTCCTTCACTATTCACACCTGCCAAATCACCAATCCAAAGTTAGTAATTTATTGAGGAATATACCGGTAAAAAAAAGAATATCCAATCCAAATCCTCAAGACATTGAATTTGGACAGACAAGATATTAAGCATAATTGATACAAATCACACAGATTGGGATTTTCTCATTACTGAGCATCAATAGAATCGTATGAAAAGGGAAAGATTGCAAATGACAAAAATGGAAAATCAAATCGGACATTCAAAGCACCTCAATCAGGATTAATACAAAGAAATCAGTTGAAGCCTATAAAAGGAGGGGATTTTCGCACCAACAGAAAAAAGATGAATTCAGAAATCCCTAAGTCATAAAACCCTAAAAGCTTACCTTTTCTCCTTCTCCGCCGCGAAACTGTGTCGTCGTCGGAGATCACTACCCTCACCGCAAGGCTTCAACTGCAAGTCGTCAACCGCAACCTTCCACGTCACGAAAGCTCCGCCTGCAAAACCCATGCAAGCCGTGAGTTTATTTTCGACTTACGGTGACAATCCTTTTTCTTGTTGACGTTTGTTTATGCGGGAGATTGAAGAAAAAGCGCGAAGAAGATGAACGGAAGAAGGAAACGGAGAGAAATTGAAGGGTGGAGATGAGTGAGGAAGAACTGGCGGAGAACGATGGAGGAAGAGAATGATGATGGGATCGCAAGGGGGTGTCTCGAGGGTCCCGAGTTTTCTTTTGCTTATTTTATTAATCCGCTGTAACAATGTAGTAATCATGAGTATGCACCACACACACACACCACGTACACCCTCACGACATCAACCCTTTAATCCGCTAATCATTATTTTAACGCTAATTAACCCTAATCACCCTAAATCAACCTTAATCTGTTTTTTTATTTAATCTTTTAAAATAAACTATAAAAAAAACCTTTTATTAATCATAATCAGTTTTATCTTTTTAATTTAATTATTTAATTCACCTTTTAACTAATTCACCTTATTTAATAATTAATTATTTTATCTTTTGTTTAATAATTTCAATTAATCAACCCTTATAAACTTTTTTATAACAAAAACTCTTTTTTAAAATCCTATCAATTCATATAAAAAATATTTTGCTAATCAAATTAACTTTTTCAACTTAATAGCATTTGAATCAAATGAGTAATTGTTCACTATAATAGAAACTTTTTATAAATAAGTTACACCTATTTATCAATTTATTTAGTTAATATTTAAATTTGAATAATTTTTCGAAATAAATAATAAAATCGATATTAATCCACGATAATAAAACAATTACCTCACCTAAGTTTTTCTTATAAATAATTTAATCATTGTAGCTTTTTTTTCTCTAAAACTTAGAATTCAATTTATATTTAATCTCATCTTAAAATCAACCCACTTAAAAATCGACTCCTCTCTATAAAATCGATCAAATCAATCCGCTATTAATTAATCAACCTCGCCTAAAATCAACTCACAGCGTAAAATACAACCTAACCGTGCACTTCACGACACATTCACTCTCACACACCTCAGCGCTTTCATGCGTACATGTATGTTTTATTTATTATTTTCGCAATTTATCTTTATTGCATCGCATCGCATTCCGTCCAAAGGAAAAACCTACACATAATTCAACAATTGTGTGTAGTGCATCTCATTTTGCACCATACTCCCGCTCGATCCTTGATCCCATTCAAGTTGATCAATTAAGATAGATCCTACCCCATAGGAAGGACCTTTATCTTACAACATAGACAAAACAATTCAAACAACACAATACAAACAATATTCAAACACAATAGAGAAAGATGTTAATCATCTTAAGTGAGATAGAATCTCCTACGAATTGATTGTATCTTAAGAGAGGCGTACCTCGTTGGTCCCTATCCGAGTACTTGAGCCCTTCTCTTAAGATGATGCAAAAACTACATTCCTACAACTTGTGGCGGTTAAATCTCCCTTAAAATGAAGACACACTTCTTCTCCTAAAATCAATCAATCAACTACCCTAAACCCGTAGGAACTTTAACCACAGTCAAAGAACTCCTTTAACCCTTTAGAGGAACTACAGATACTCTGATTCCACTCCCTTAAGGATATGTAGGCATAAGATGCGATATCTTATCGAGTATACTTAGATATAAACCCCTAGGTCTTTAACCTTAAGCAAATAATCCATAGCAATAAACAAACATAAAACAAGAGGTTCCTGTAGAGTACTACAGAAACTTAGGATGCTAATACCTTCCCTAAGTTTAACCAAACCCCGAACCTAAACTCTCTAAACCTTGCATTTGCATTGCATTGTGGGAATTTCGATATTTATCCATTCCTTTGGATAAATCAAAGATCGGTTGCAAATTGAATTGAAGATTCAAACTAATCAATAGTTTGGTATCCAAATTTCACCGCGACAGAAATGGCGACTTCACCGGGGATTGTTCAATGGGTTACCCTAACTTGTTTTATTTACTTGTTTATTGCTTTCTATATGTTTGTTTGTATGTTTGTTTATCTTTTGGGCTGTTACCTTTTAGTGGTGAGACAAAGTCCTACACCCGGACTTGAGAGAAATTAAGATAGGATGGGGATATATTCGATGAGGCTTATAGGGAGTGAGTCCCGACTAAGTTGATTCGAGAATCCCGCTTAGTTGAGACCCTTTTGAAAATGGTTCGGTTGAACGAGTTTAGTCGTGAAAACTTTTACTATTCTCAATTAGAGTCCGTGATACTAAGGACCGTAGTTACCTTTAACTCCACTTTGGCCTTTATTAGGGCGTAGTGCGAGGCTATGAGGGAGTAAGTTCCGAAATAGTGCTCCACGATGCTACACTCAAAAGAAGTTCTCTTGAGAATATTATTATCCCCCGAGTTAGTTGGGAAGTTGATAATATCCGATAGATGGGCTGATGATTTTGGGACATCTTTAGAACCTTGTTTTGCAGCTACAAACAACCTTTAGTCCACAACCTTTGGGAATGGGTATACCCTTGGCTCCATGCTCGTTGCAAACTTAGGGTCTCCCTTGTCTGTTTTATCTTTGTGTGTCCTTATGTGCTTACTTGTGTTTGTTGCATTCATAGAGCATCATACTACACTGGGTTTCATGGAATTCTTAGTTTATAAACATTATAGAAACCAATAGGGATTACAAAAGAAAATATTTTGAGATATTCTTTTAAGAGTCCTAAACTTGGATGGCCTAAGGAAGTAGGAGCTCAGATTGAAGAAAACTCAAAAGACAAATACAAGAGATTCCCTTATCATAAAGGATCGTTAGAAGTTCAAAAGACTATCATTATCATTGAAGATCCAAATGAACAAGGGATTCCTCCCTTACTTCCAACAAGAATGAAAGAAGAGATGGAGGATTTATTTTCCTCTATCAATTTACTCTTTAGATGATGATCATGGAGAACCTATCTTCTAGAAGAGTAAATCAACAAGCACGATGAAGGACTTCCTTAGGGCTTTTACTAACTTTTATTTAGCTATTATGTTGGGACTCTTATAAGAATATTCATTTATAATCAATATCAAAAATAATAAATGAATCTTATTTGGTATTCTATAACGTTTATAAGAACTTGAATTCCATGAAACCTTTCATTTCTGCATTCTACATTTAGCATATGCATATGTCTCTTCCCTTCTGTGGCTCACCCGATCTTTCTGTCTTCGTCTGTCAGTTGACATCTCGCCCATTTGACCAAGCTCGAAGTATTATTGAAGGATAGCAAGGAGAAAGAAGATATGGATCACATGACTAGATTCAAAGTAAGGACTGATTCGACATTCGACTGTTCCTCCGACGACTTTGTGCAACAAGTGGATGTTCCTGGGCAACTTCAACCCTCGCAAGACAACCTGTTTGTTGACCCCCAGAACACTCCTACTAAGAAAGGAGTGAATGATCCTAGATTCATAGCAAGGGAGAAAGAACTTTGTGGTCTCAAAGAACAAGTGAAGATGATGAGAGGAGCTACCGCATCAGGTCTTGGTGCTCATGAACTATGTTTAGTTCCAGGTGTAATTATTCCTCTAAAGTTCAAGATGCCTGTCTTCGAAGTTTACAAGGGTATCAGCTGTCCAAAATACCACTTGACAATGTTTTGTCAAAAAATGACTGCTTATATTGACAACGACAAGCTGATGATTCACTGCTTTCAAGAAAGTTTATGTGGGACATCCTTGATGTGGTACATGAAGCTGCAAAGTAACCACATTCAGTCTTGGGAAGACTTGGTTGTTGCTTTTGTGAAGCAATACCATCACAACTTGGGTATATCCCCAGACAATAAAGATGACAATGGATCTTCCAGAGAATTCATGGCTCTGGTACCCCATCCTCAACCTCAGTATGCAATGCCCGCTCAGCGCGAATAACAACCACCTCCTAAGCAGAAGTTGGCCTCTCCAGATCAACCACAGAATCGACGGCTTCGGAGAAGGTATCAAAAGATGCCTCTAGATACTCCAAGAGAGGGAATTCGGTGGTTTGATCCCATCCCTGTGAAGTATGCTGATCTGTTTCCAGTTTTGGTTCAGAAAGGTCACATCCAAACAAAAGCTCCACCTAAGGTACCCGAGAAACTTCCGTACTGGTACAAAGCCGACAAATTTTGCCCATATCATCAAGGTGCTCCTGGCCACGATATTGAGAGCTGCTATGGTTTGAAGGCAGACGTTCAAGAATTGGTTAAAGGCGGAATTTTATCCTTCGGAGATCCTAATCCTGACCTCAACAGTGCTCATCCTCCGAGGACATGATCCAAGGTTATCAGAAGACTACACATCAGACGATTCCGCAAGCCTCTCCATTTCAAGGCGTAATAAAAAGACTTGTCCGGCTTTTTACTTTATTTTGCTTTGGTGTTTGTGTTTCTTTGATTAAAAGTATTTTTGGCATGTAAGAACTTGTTATTTTGAATAAGTAATGCAATAAGTGTTTGTCTTGAAGAAATCCATTCGTTTTCACTCAAATTGTTTTCAAAATTATTTATAATGCCGACTTTACCCGATCTCTCGCTCTGACAGAGAATTGGAAGGAGGATGCTGAAGTAAAACGCTTGATCTCTTGTTGTATGCTTCGAATAAAAACCCTACTGATGATGTAAGGCATTTTTCCAACCATCTAAACACCAAAATAGTTAACCTTTCTTTAAGCCTTGAGGAAATATCTGTTTTTTCTCCCAAACCGAAACCTCGTTTTTAGCCTGGGGCAGGGTAATATCAAAAAATAATGAACATCTTCAAAAAAATTGGGTGGGCACAAATATACTAATTCTTTATTCCTCCACTTTACAAGTCATAAACTAAGCCTATATACGACCCTCAAAGTCCTAATTGAAGTAAGGTTTAGTTCGAAAGCATACTCAATGAGATATTGTTTCCTGACTCCTTGAGCTATGCTCAAATTAAATCGGCTTTATAAATAATTTTTAATTTGTATCCTAACTAGTGGTTTCGATCACAAATTATAACGATATCCTTTTTAAAAACTTCAAGACAAACGTGTGTTGCATTAACCGTTTCAGAATTAACATTTCTGACTTGCTAAATTTGCTGGATATCTTAGAAAGATTACATACAGACATTATTGTTGGAATTTGAAGACTCTGCTGACCTAGAGCAAGTTATTTCCAAGTGGCTATTCTGTGCAGATTTCTCCTAAAGAGATATTCTTGAAGACTCAATTATACCGCCAATCAGGGGCAGTTACGTCGAGATTCGGCGAATCTCTCCGAGAGTTTGAAAACAGTGGGGCATTTGGACATCATGTTTTCTATAAAATCCTCTCGAGATGTTTCTCTCTTAAGCCATGTGACTCTGTGCATTTGAAACTTTGAAGCGAAGCGGATGTTTATTTCATCTCCAGGAAGTTCAACTCCGACATGTTCAACGTCTATGATGACCCAGGATATTTATTTTATCCCCTATGAAGCTTCAGTTCGGGAACCTCCGTCTACAATTTCAATACAACCTTTCAACCTTATCAAGATGTTACATCCCAAGTGGAAAGTTTCTCTATTCCCCAAGAGAAAATTTGAAGCTCTGAAGCAGGAGTGTGATCCCATATTCGGTTCTCCGCCTATCCCCGGTGATATTTCTACCTTTGAAGATTGGTCGAGATGTTTATTCCAAGATGTTTATTTCATCTCCGGTCGCCTCTTTTCGTTTGTCCCTTTCTGTTTGTCTTGTCAGCATAGGCATACGCATAGCATATAAGTAGACAACATGGCATGTGCATTTTTTGCATTCTTTGTGTCTGTTTTATTCTATCGCTTTGGTTGTAGTTATCCTTAGGTGTTTGGGTGTGTCTTATCCCTCCAAATAGATTCGTCAACCCTAGGCAGAAGGAGCATAATGTTTCACTTTTCCCTATGGAGTTCAATCCTCATGGAATATGGTTATTTTAGTACAATTCCATTTGAGTTCATACCTCAATGGTCGAGTCTTGCGTGACAATTTCTTTTCGGCTACTTCCCGAATCAAACTTCGGTTTTTGGCAATCACATCGTGGACGTCGCCAACCTTTGAACATGGATTAAGTGTGCATTTATTTTGCACACTACTCCCCAGGGAAAATATTCATGAAGACAGACATTTCTTCAACAAATTTTCTCGAGCATCTACAATCTCTTTATTTGAGCAACTCGTTTTGATCAGGATCTTATTCAAAACGACAAACGACAATTTTCCCAAGACAGATCAAGTACCCTCAGTGGGTCCTTCAACGTTATTGATTCATCAGAGAAGACAGTTACAAACATTTCTCTTCATTTGAGAATTCACACATTTTTTTCCTCAGGAATGACTCCCCTAGTGAGTTCATCACACAAGTTTACTTCCGTCAAATGACATCTCCCCGAAGAAGTCGAAGAAGTGTATCACATTAGTCTCTCTTATTTGAGAAAACATACATTTCAATTCAACCGGCTCACATCTCTCCCGAAGATCCCCTGTGAAGTTTTACAATCTCGATTACATTTACAATACATTATGGCTCACAGCCAAGAAGTTCTACAACATTTAAAACTTACAACTACAATCTACAACAACAATCATTCGAACGTCTTACAGTTCCTGGTTAATCTCGGCAGTAGATTCCCAGAAGACCTCGGTAGTAGGTAGGTCCTGGTTAATCTCGGCAGTAGATTCCCAGAAGACCTCGGCAGTAGGTAGTTCCTGGTTAATCTCGGCAGTAGATTCCCAGAAGACCTCGGCAGTAGGTAGTTCCTGGTTAATTTCGGCAGTAGATTCCCAAAAGACCTCGGCAGTAGGTAGTTCCTGGTTAATCTCGGCAGTAGATTACCAGTAGACCTCGGCAGTAGGTATTTTAATTTATTTTCCTTGGTTAATCTAGGCGGTAGATTCCCAGGAGACCTCGACAGTAGGTAGTTCTATTTCAGCTCCTGGATAATCTCGGCAGTAGATTTCCAGAAGATTTCGTCAGAAGTATTTCTCCAACAGATTTCAACACAGAATCTCGACAGTAGATTCCTTACAGATTTTAACAATGGACACTTTGGAAAAAGTATTTTCAATTATAGTTACAAGTCTCGATAATAGTCTTCTCCAGTTGATATCTCGAATCAATTACATTTTGACATATACATTAGAGTTCTTCAAATGTTTCTCTCACCAAGTTCTTCACAACATATTTACAGACACTTTGTGATTGTCAATCTTTTCCCATGGAGTCTCGCTCTGATGAGCCCGTTCTTCCCATGTATCGCGTCTAGTTGTTCCCCTGTGGCGCCATTTCTCCATATGACATCTGTTTTGCATTCTCATATCATTGCATATCATTTGCATTCGGTGGCCTCTTAGGGCCAAACATTTGTTCAATGTTTGTATTTAAGTCCATCCTATCTCGTCGAGATGGAGATTTCAATCTCCATATCTCTGGATAGAAGTAACTTAAATAGGGGCATCTGTCACACCCTAATTATTGACCTTAAGATTCCACCTCTTTGTGCACTCTTTTTCTCGCTTGATTTTATATATATGTTTATTGCGACTAACTAGGCTGTACAGGTGCAACCGTTTCGAGCACAGGTTGTTCATTCTCCCGCGCAAAGATATTTTGAATTTGGGATGTCGAACACAAGGTTTTACTCGGATAGAAAGGCTGAATTTGGGTTCAAGTCAACCAAGTTGGTGTCATTTGGTTTGTGGTGTCCCTTCATAGTATTCAAGCTTGGTTCGTGACTTCTTGAATTTGATTAGTTCGTTTCGGATGGCAAGGTTGTGTTTTAAGGATTACTCAAGGTTCGGTTCATGCAAAGAGATCATCATAGCTTATAGGCCTATTTGGGACTTCACTAATGGTCCATCAATCCTAACTTGTTCAACGACATCAAGTATCTGAGGCATTTAGTTTGGGCCAAGATTTAAATTCAGGCGCTACATGAATTTCTGTGAATTCGAGTGACAATTAGTTTATGCAAGTTCATCGGTTAACCATTTCTATTTTTGTTGTCATTACCATATCCAAAATGTCAAGTCCATCACCCATCAAAGTGCAACTTCGATTCATACAACTTCTAAACTATAAGGAAAAGATTTATGAGGGACCATTCAAGAAAGTCTCAAGCATCGAGAGCCTCATTCGCCTTTCAAAGACAAGTACAAATTATGATTACTTAGGAGATTTTGCTTACAAATTGAGGAACGTTAATGAAAAGAGTGTTCTTGTCATGAACTCTTAACCAAAGATTTATTTATGTGAAGTTCCATTTAATTAAATGGCTACAAGTATTGCCGGATCCAATACACATTGAAAAAGTACTCACAGTTAGCATAACTTGCCAGACTATTACATGTTTCCTCAATAAATTAATTGAGCCAATGAAAAGTTTTCTATAAAAAAACACTACAATAAGCTGTGCAGAATCTATGGTGGAACCATCCGTCAGTGACAGCTCTTTAATACTCTGCCATAGCTCCTGCATAATTTTAATCGAGTTCGGTTTCGTGAGTATCTCAATAACAAAACATCAATAGCATCAAGGTATTCACACAATTCGAGAAGACAGAGGCGGCAAGAGAAAATCACAACAACCGCGAGACAATATCGCAAGCAATTACATCAATCATGCGACACAGATAGAAGCAATAGCGTCAAAACTCCAGCAGCAGTTACAACTTACGCGCAGTGACATACACGCGAACAATCACGACAGCAACGAGGTTCTATTTCTTACCTTAATGCTTCCGGTGAAACACAAGGCACCACCTGTGTAAAATCCTGAAGACTTCGAACCGAAGGAAATAGGACCCTGTGTTACTCTGTGAAACCAACCGCTATGAGTGATGAGATGCCCTCGGTAGCACATACCCTGCCAGATTACAAGCAGTCAATATTCGGAGTGAAAGAAATGAATTCAAGTCAAGGGTAACAAATTCAGAAATTAGCGGCAACTTTTATAATCATGGGAGAATTACCTTGTAAAGACCTCCCAGTTCTAGAGTTGTTGGAGTTAAAGCTTAAGGCTTCGGGATTGTCGTCGTCATCGATGTTTGCCACTAAAATCAAGAAGAATAGAAGCTCATTATTCTCCAAATAAAACCTGACATAAAACAAAGTGTCAGCAGCCAATTCCTTAAAAGCATCAATGACCTGTTCACAATCTTCCCCGGTAATACAAAGTATGAACTCACCACCCCTTTGTTCTGCCTCTGTAAATGCATTGGCAAACTAAGTACTCCGGGATCACTTCGCTGACGCTATCCCGTTTCCGCTCAAACTCAACCTGCATTCACAGTGAGGGATCTGATCGTCAGTCAACTTAGGACATCGTACAACAACACTCATGATGAATTTAAAGGAGAACTCAAAATACAGAGCACGAGATTGAAGAATAACCGGCAACACCTCACCTTTCATATCCAGCTGCTGCATAAACCACTCACTCCAGTCTTGGCTCATCTCTCCAAACAAACTCCGTTACTACATAAAAGAAACCAAAATGCAGCACTCACGACATCATCACCTCCAAAGATGCCTCGGCCCATCGTTTTCGAATTAAGGGAGTTCTTGCATCATTAATAGCATGGATGTCTTTGGTTGTGGTCAGTACGTCCTTTTATCAGGTCACGTGTTGGTTTTTTTTCGCACGATAAGTAGGACTTCAAATAGATTGAATCCCATGTACTCCTTGCCAGAACTGAAAACCTGCAACAACAATAAAGAATAGAATGAACTTCAATCTTGGCTCAACAGCAGATGTTCAGAAATGACAGCAGAAGCAGAACCGCACTAGTTATCATAACATCGAAAGTCCTAAGCACAAGGAAGACAATGTCACCGATATAATAGAGGATGATGTTCTTTAAATATACCTATGCAACATTTCAAACCAGAGTTTAAGGAAAAGAGGAAGGACCGTGTATGAGCTACGCATCATCATCAATGTCGGATAACATGAACATGCTTTGTCCGATATTTACGGTTGCCATGAATTTTATCAATGCAATGCCACCAAAGCTTGAATACACCAGAAACAGCTCCTATGCACCTACAAAACATGGATCAAGAATATTACTCGGCAAGTTTTTCCCTCAAAATGAAATTCAGAGGCAAAGATTGCGTTAACATACATACACCTACAAACACACATGCCGGTACAACCACGAGGTTAGCAAGGAACCCCGCGTAGGATTACTGAACAGTTACAAGTAACTACTCAACAAAACCTTGGAGTCGACATTCAAAACAAAGAGGTCCCTGCATTACCAAGATTCAAAAGTGTTAAATATAACAGGAATACTGTCACCAAAATGTTCAAAGTAGCCGTGACACTTGTTGTTTTTGGTGGTCTGGCAGTTTTGTTTTGCAATGATAACAATACTTATTACAATGGTAGCTTCTAGCCCAACAATGGGATGGAGTGGGAGAAGTTTAAGTCTATTAGATACTACTTATGCAAGCAAGTACATACCGATCATTGCTAGTGTTAGTGAGCATCAGCCGCCAACTTGGCCTTCTTATTTTTACGGACATTAATGTCTTGGCGTTTCCGGTTCCAGCTGGCATTATTGCATACCTTTCGCTTCTATCTGATGCAAACTCTTTTGTGATGCTTTATATTGTTACATTAATTTTTTTATCGGTGTCATGATTCGCCTGATGCTTGTGCCTGCTCCAATGGCTTACATCTTGGCTGAGAAGGCTGTTCTTACTGTTGCTGATCTAGAGAAAAAAAGATTGCTCAATCACAACCACTTCATTCTTCAATCCAATACTTCTTCAACCGTCAATGCCGAACTTCACATTTTGAGCTTCCCACTCAAAAACACCTCTTCACGCCCCAACCATCAGAGCCTCCCCTGGGCTTCTGACCCATCTTCTGGCCCAGCTCCTTCACTATTCACACCTGCCAAATCACCAATCCAAAGTTAGTAATTTATTGAGGAATATACCGGTAAAAAAAAAAGAATATCCAATCCAAATCCTCAAGACATTGAATTTGGAATGACAAGATATTAAGCATAATTGATACAAATCACACAGATTGGGATTTTCTCATTACTGAGCATCAATAGAATCGTATGAAAAGGGAAAGATTGCAAATGACAAAAATGGAAAATCAAATCGGACATTCAAAGCACCTCAATCAGGATTAATACAAAGAAATCAGTTGAAGCCTATAAAAGGAGGGGATTTTCGCACCAATAGAAAAAAGATGAATTCAGAAATCCCTAAGTCATAAAACCCTAAAAGCTTACCTTTTCTCCTCTGCCGCGAAACTGTGCCGTCGTCGGAGATCACTACCCTCACCGCAAGGCTTCAACCGCAAGCCGTCAACCGCAAGCCGTCCACGTCACGAAAGCTCCGCCTGCAAAACCCATGCAAGCTGTGAGTTTATTTTCGACTTACGGTGACAATCCTTTTTCTTGTTGACGTTTGATTATGCAGGAGATTGAAGAAAAAGCGCGAAGAAGATGAACGGAAGAAGGAAACGGCGAGAAATTGAAGGGTGGAGATGAGTGAGGAAGAACTGGCGGAGAACGATGGAGGAAGAGAATGATGATGGGATCACAAGGGGGTGTCTCGAGGGTCCCGAGTTTTCTTTTGCTTATTTTATTAATCTGCTGTAATAATGTAGTAATCATGAGTATGCACCACACACACACCACGTACACCCTCACGACATCAACCCTTTAATCCGCTAATCATCATTTTAACGTTAATTAACCCTAATCACCCTAAGTCAACCTTAATCTGTTTTTTTATTTAATCTTTTAAAATAAACTATAAAAAAAAACCTTTTATTAATCATAATCAGTTTTATCTTTATAATTTAATTATTTAATTCACCTTTTAACTAATTCACCTTATTTAATAATTAATTATTTTATCTTTTGTTTAATAATTTCAATTAATCAACCCTTATAAACTTTTTTATAACAAAAACTCTTTTTTAAAATCCTATCAATTCATATAAAAAATATTTTGCTAATCAAATTAACTTTTTCAACTTAATAGCATTTTAATCAAATGAGTAATTGTTCACTATAATAGAAACTTTTTATAAATAAGTTACACCTATTTATCAATTTATTTAGTTAATATTTAAATTTGAATAATTTTTCGAAATAAATAATAAAATTGATATTAATCCACGATAATAAAACAATTACCTCACCTAAGTTTTTCTTATAAATAATTTAATCATTGTAGCTTTTTTTTATCTAAAACTTAGAATTCAATTTATATTTAATCTCATCTTAAAATCAACCCACTTAAAAATCGACTCCTCTCTATAAAATCGATCAAATCAATCCGATATTAATTAATCAACCTCGCCTAAAATCAACTCACAGCGTAAAATACAACCTAACCATGCACTTCACGACACATTCACTCTCACACACCTCAGCGCTTTCATGCGTACATGTATGTTTTATTTATTATTTTCGCAATTTATCTTTATTGCATCGCATCGCATTCCGTCCAAAGGAAAAACCTACACATAATTCAACAATTGTGTGTAGTGCATCTCATTTTGCACCATACTCCCGCTCGATCCTTGATCCCATTCAAGTTGATCAATTAAGATAGATCTTACCCCATAGGAAGGACCTTTATCTTACAACATAGACAAAACAATTCAAACAACACAATACAAACAATATTCAAACACAATAGAGAAAGATGTTAATCATCTTAAGCGAGATAGAATCTCCACCCCACAACAATACAATCAATTCGTAGGAACTTTGCCTTAAGAGAGGCGTACCTCGTTGATCTCTATCCGAGTACTTGTGCCCTTCTCTTAAGATGATGCAAAAACTACATTCCTACAACTTGTGGCGGTTAAATCTCCCTTAAAATGAAGACACATCTCTTCTCCTAAAATCAATAAATCAACTACCCTAAACCCGTAGGAACTTTGACCACAGTCAAAGAACTCCTCTAACCCTTTAGGGGAACTACAGATACTCTGATTCCACTCCCGTAAGGATATGTAGGCATAAGATGCGATATCTTATCGAGTATACTTAAATATAAACCCCTAGGTCCTTAACCTTAAGCAAATAATCCATAGCAATAAACAAACATAAAACAAGAGGTTCCTGTAGAGTACTACAGAAACCTAGGATGTTAATACCTTCCCTAAGTTTAACCAACCTCCGAACCTAAACTCTCTAAACCATGCATTTGCATTGCATTGTGGGAATTTCGATATTTATCCCTTCCTTTGGACAAATCAAAGATCGGTTGCAAATTGAATTGAAGATTCAAACTAATCAATAGTTTGGTATCCAAATTTCACCGCGACATGTGTAAGTATATTAGGTATCAATAATTTATTTGCATTAAGTTCACAGGTTTAATGATGATGCAAGTTTCGGTACAAGTATGATATCAAAAGAAAAAATAGGAATATACAATATACCAGTAAAGAAAAATGACTTACAAGGACAAATGGTGCCTGCGAAATGTGTAGTGACACTAGTTTGGTTTTATATTTTGACAATGTATCTTTAAAATGGTTCTTGCGGAATCAACAATATCTAGATTAAAGAGTGAAAAACAACCAATCTTCATAAATATAGTTGTTATACCCACAAAGCAGTAGCAAAAGCACAAAGATGTGTGTTATAAAAGCTTAGTTAAAAGCATGTTACAACTCATATTGACAATTTTTTTTGAAACCGAGAGATAGAATTGAAATCAACTATAGATAGAATGGCAAGAAACTGTTATATGTAATGCATGAGGCACATGGCATGGTTGTCGAGTGACTATAGTTACTGTAAATATGGTTCCACCAATGTGCAGTGTTCAAATGGAATCAAAACAAGATTGAGTCCCACATTGAATAATTACTACCATTATGAATGGTTTATATATTATTGAGGCAGACATTTGATTGGCCAAATTCAACATATTCAAAACTCAAATAAACTCAAACATTGAAACTATTGGATCCAGCTTTTTGATTTGTATCATTAAAAGTTCACTATTTACAAACAATTCATTATTTTTAACCAATTACTTTTTTTCTTACCAACAACTCATTTTTTATATATGTAAAATTACATTTTAATATGATTTTTCTATAAACTTTTTTACTCTTTACAAACAATTCATTATTTTTTAACCAATTACTTTTTTCTTACAAACAATTCTATTTTTCTTATAATTAAATTAAATTTTAATATGATTTATCTATAAACTTTTTTTTTCTATTTTCTTTTTAACTTTTTAATTTAAAATATTAAGTAGTAAATCATAAACTTTCTTTTCTATTTTCTTTTTAACTTTTTAATTTAAAATATTAAGTAGTTACATTAACAAAATAATCTAACATAGCTAAGAAATAAACGTTATTTTGTTACTAAAAAGTGTTTAAACTATTTCCTATTTTATTAGTACTAGTATCTAAACTCTTTTGATAGATAAAAAATTACTCATAATTTAGTTTTTACTTAATTCTGTTAGAAGCCGTAATTTGATGTTCTAATTAAAAGCTAGTATTTAACTGTGTCAAAGCAGCTAGTTGAAGTTCAAGAGTCAGTCGTATTCGACGGAGTCTAATATAACATATAGCAGTGTCAAAATATAAATTATAATTTTCTATGTAATATTGTGTATGTTTTGGACTTGAGTCGGTTTATATAGATTGCGCTTGTGTTTGAGTTGCATATATAAAAGGTTTCGTATGATGTAAGCATAGAACTTTTGCAACTGTTGCTCGTCTTGAATGCGTAAGATTGCTTCTAGGAGTGGCACGCATGCTAAAGTTCATGTTATATCAGATGGATGTGAAAAGTGTCTTCTTAAATGGGTACTTAAATGAAGAAGTTTATGTTGAACAACAGAAGTGGTTCACAGATCTTAGTTTTCGAAATCATGTTTACAAATTAAGGAAAGCTCTTTATGGATTGAAACAAGCACCTAGGATTTCGTATGAAAGATTAACTGAGTTTCTTGTTTATAATGGCTACAGAAATGGAGGAATAGACAAGACCTTATTTGTTAAAAAAGAGCATGGTGAACTCATGATAGCTTAAATATATGTTGATGACATTATGTTTGGAGGGATGTTAAACCAGATTGGCCAAATTCAACATATTCAAAACTCAAATAAACTCAAACATTGAAACTATTGGATCCTGCCTTTTGATTTGTATCATTAAAAGTTCACTCTTTACAAACAATTCATTATTTTTATCCAATTACTTTTATTCTTACAAATAACTCATTTTTTATATATATAAAATTACATTTAAATATGATTTTTCTATAAACGTTTTTACTCTTTACAAACAATTCATTATTTTTAACCAATTACTTTTTTCTTACAAACAATTCTATTTTTCTTATAATTAAATTAAATTTTAATATGATTTATCTATAAACTTTTTTTTTCTATTTTCTTTTTAACTTTTTAATTTAAAATATTAAGTAGTTACATTAACAAAATAATCTAACATAGCTAAGAAATAAACGTTATTTTGTTACTAAAAAGTGTTTAAACTATTTCCTATTTTATTAGTACTAGTATCTAAACTCTTTTGATAGATAAAAAATTACTCATAATTTAGTTTTTACTTAATTCTGTTAGAAGACGTAATTTGATGTTCTAATTAAAGGCTAGTATTTAACTGTGTCAAAGCAGCTAGTTGAAGTTCAAGAGTCAGTCGTATTCGACGGAGTCTAATATAACATATAGCAGTGTCAAAATATAAATTATAATTTTCTATGTAATATTGTGTATGTTTTGGACTTGAGTCGGTTTATATAGATTGCGCTTGTGTTTGAGTTGCATATATAAAAGGTTTCGTATGATGTAAGCATAGAACTTTTGCAACTGTTGCTCGTCTTGAATGCGTAAGATTGCTTCTAGGAGTGGCACGCATGCTAAAGTTCATGTTATATCAGATGGATGTGAAAAGTGTCTTCTTAAATGGGTACTTAAATGAAGAAGTTTATGTTGAACAACAGAAGTGGTTCACAGATCTTAGTTTTCAAAATCATGTTTACAAATTAAGGAAAGCTCTTTATGGATGGAAACAAGCACCTAGGATTTGGTATGAAAGATTAACTGAGTTTCTTGTCTATAATGGCTACAGAAATGGAGGAATAGACAAGACCTTATTTGTTAAAAAAGAGCATGGTGAACTCATGATAGCTTAAATATATGTTGATGACATTATGTTTGGAGGGATGTTAAACCAGATTGGCCAAATTCAACATATTCAAAACTCAAATAAACTTAAACATTGAAACTATTGGATCCGGCCTTTTGATTTGTATCATTAAAAGTTCACTCTTTACAAACAATTCATTATTTTTAACCAATTACTTTTTTTCTTACAAACAACTCATTTTTTATATATAAAAAATTACATTTTAATATGATTTTTCTATAAACTTTTTTACTCTTTACAAACAATTCATTATTTTTAACCAATTACTTTTTTCTTACAAACAATTCTATTTTTCTTATAATTAAATTAAATTTTAATATGATTTATCTATAAACTTTTTTTTCTATTTTCTCTTTAACTTTTTAATTTAAAATTATTAAGTAGTTACATTAACAAAACAATCTAACATAGTTAAGAAATAAACGTTATTTTGTTACTAAAAAGTGTTTAAACTATTTCCTATTTTATTAGTACTAGTGTCTAAACTCTTGCGATAGATAAAAAATTACTCATAATTTAGTTTTTACTTAATTCTGTTAGAAGCCGTAATTTGATGTTCTAATTAAAAGCTAGTATTTAACTGTGTCAAAGCACCTAGTTGAAGTTCAATAGTCAGTCTTATTCGACGGAGTCTAATATAACATATAGCAGTGTCAAAATATAAATTATAATTTTCTATGTAATATTGTGTATGTTTTGGACTTGAGTGGGTTTATATAGATTGCGCTTGTGTTTGAGTTGCATATATAAAAGGTTTCGTATGATGTAAGCATTGAACTTTTGCAACTGTTGCTCGTCTTGAATGCGTAAGATTGCTTCTAGGAGTGGCACGCATGTTAAAGTTCATGTTATATCAGATGGATGTGAAAAGTGTCTTCTTAAATGGGTACTTAAATGAAGAAGTTTATGTTGAACAACAGAAGTGGTTCACAGATCTTAGTTTTCGAAATCATGTTTACAAATTAAGGAAAGCTCTTTATGGATTGAAACAAGCACCTAGGATTTAGTATGAAAGATTAACTGAGTTTCTTGTCTATAATGGCTACAGAAATGGAGGAATAGACAAGACCTTATTTGTTAAAAAAGAGCATGGTGAACTCATGATAGCTTAAATATATGTTGATGACATTATGTTTGGAGGGATGTTAAACCAGATTGGCCAAATTCAACATATTCAAAACTCAAATAAACTCAAACATTGAAACTATTGGATCCGGCCTTTTGATTTGTATCATTAAAAGTTCACTCTTTACAAACAATTCATTATTTTTAACCAATTACTTTTTTTCTTACAAACAACTCATTTTTTATATATAAAAAATTACATTTTAATATGATTTTTCTATAAACTTTTTTACTCTTTACAAACAATTCATTATTTTTAACCAATTACTTTTTTCTTACAAACAATTCTATTTTTCTTATAATTAAATTAAATTTTAATATGATTTATCTATAAACTTTCTTTTCTATTTTCTTTTTAACTTTTTAATTTAAAATATTAAGTAGTTACATTAACAAAATAATCTAACATAGCTAAGAAATAAACGTTATTTTGTTACTAAAAAGTGTTTAAACTATTTCCTATTTTATTAGTACTAGTATCTAAACTCTTTTGATAGATAAAAAAATTACTCATAATTTAGTTTTTACTTAATTCTGTTAGAAGCCGTAATTTGATGTTCTAATTAAAAGCTAGTATTTAACTGTGTCAAAGCAGCTAGTTGAAGTTCAAGAGTCAGTCGTATTCGACGGAGTCTAATATAACATATAGCAGTGTCAAAATATAAATTATAATTTTCTATGTAATATTGTGTATGTTTTGGACTTGAGTCGGTTTATATAGATTGCGCTTGTGTTTGAGTTGCATATATAAAAGGTTTCGTATGATGTAAGCATAGAACTTTTGCAACTGTTGCTCGTCTTGAATGCGTAAGATTGCTTCTAGGAGTGGCACGCATGCTAAAGTTCATGTTATATCAGATGGATGTGAAAAGTGTCTTCTTAAATGGGTACTTAAATGAAGAAGTTTATGTTGAACAACAGAAGTGGTTCACAGATCTTAGTTTTCGAAATCATGTTTACAAATTAAGGAAAGCTCTTTATGGATTGAAACAAGCACCTAGGATTTCGTATGAAAGATTAACTGAGTTTCTTGTTTATAATGGCTACAGAAATGGATGAATAGACAAGACCTTATTTGTTAAAAAAGAGCATGGTGAACTCATGATAGCTTAAATATATGTTGATGACATTATGTTTGGAGGGATGTTAAACCAGATTGGCCAAATTCAACATATTCAAAACTCAAATAAACTCAAACATTGAAACTATTGGATCCGGCCTTTTGATTTGTATCATTAAAAGTTCACTCTTTACAAACAATTCATTATTTTTAACCAATTACTTTTATTCTTACAAATAACTCATTTTTTATATATATAAAATTACATTTAAATATGATTTTTCTATAAACGTTTTTACTCTTTACAAACAATTCATTATTTTTAACCAATTACTTTTTTCTTACAAACAATTCTATTTTTCTTATAATTAAATTAAATTTTAATATGATTTATCTATAAACTTTTTTTTTCTATTTTCTTTTTAACTTTTTAATTTAAAATATTAAGTAGTTACATTAACAAAATAATCTAACATAGCTAAGAAATAAACGTTATTTTGTTACTAAAAAGTGTTTAAACTATTTCCTATTTTATTAGTACTAGTATCTAAACTCTTTTGATAGATAAAAAATTACTCATAATTTAGTTTTTACTTAATTCTGTTAGAAGACGTAATTTGATGTTCTAATTAAAGGCTAGTATTTAACTGTGTCAAAGCAGCTAGTTGAAGTTCAAGAGTCAGTCGTATTCGACGGAGTCTAATATAACATATAGCAGTGTCAAAATATAAATTATAATTTTCTATGTAATATTGTGTATGTTTTGGACTTGAGTCGGTTTATATAGATTGCGCTTGTGTTTGAGTTGCATATATAAAAGGTTTCGTATGATGTAAGCATAGAACTTTTGCAACTGTTGCTCGTCTTGAATGCGTAAGATTGCTTCTAGGAGTGGCACGCATGCTAAAGTTCATGTTATATCAGATGGATGTGAAAAGTGTCTTCTTAAATGGGTACTTAAATGAAGAAGTTTATGTTGAACAACAGAAGTGGTTCACATATCTTAGTTTTCGAAATCATGTTTACAAATTAAGGAAAGCTCTTTATGGATGGAAACAAGCACCTAGGATTTGGTATGAAAGATTAACTGAGTTTCTTGTCTATAATGGCTACAGAAATGGAGGAATAGACAAGACCTTATTTGTTAAAAAAGAGCATGGTGAACTCATGATAGCTTAAATATATGTTGATGACATTATGTTTGGAGGGATGTTAAACCAGATTGGCCAAATTCAACATATTCAAAACTCAAATAAACTTAAACATTGAAACTATTGGATCCGGCCTTTTGATTTGTATCATTAAAAGTTCACTCTTTACAAACAATTCATTATTTTTAACCAATTACTTTTTTTCTTACAAACAACTCATTTTTTATATATAAAAAATTACATTTTAATATGATTTTTCTATAAACTTTTTTACTCTTTACAAACAATTCATTATTTTTAACCAATTACTTTTTTCTTACAAACAATTCTATTTTTCTTATAATTAAATTAAATTTTAATATGATTTATCTATAAACTTTTTTTTCTATTTTCTTTTTAACTTTTTAATTTAAAATTATTAAGTAGTTACATTAACAAAACAATCTAACATAGTTAAGAAATAAACGTTATTTTGTTACTAAAAAGTGTTTAAACTATTTCCTATTTTATTAGTACTAGTGTCTAAACTCTTGCGATAGATAAAAAATTACTCATAATTTAGTTTTTACTTAATTCTGTTAGAAGCCGTAATTTGATGTTCTAATTAAAAGCTAGTATTTAACTGTGTCAAAGCACCTAGTTGAAGTTCAATAGTCAGTCTTATTCGACGGAGTCTAATATAACATATAGCAGTGTCAAAATATAAATTATAATTTTCTATGTAATATTGTGTATGTTTTGGACTTGAGTCGGTTTATATAGATTGCGCTTGTGTTTGAGTTGCATATATAAAAGGTTTCGTATGATGTAAGCATAGAACTTTTGCAACTGTTGCTCGTCTTGAATGCGTAAGATTGCTTCTAGGAGTGGCACGCATGCTAAAGTTCATGTTATATCAGATGGATGTGAAAAGTGTCTTCTTAAATGGGTACTTAAATGAAGAAGTTTATGTTGAACAACAGAAGTGGTTCACAGATCTTAGTTTTCGAAATCATGTTTACAAATTAAGGAAAGCTCTTTATGGATTGAAACAAGCACCTAGAATTTAGTATGAAAGATTAACTGAGTTTCTTGTCTATAATGGCTACAGAAATGGAGGAATAGACAAGACCTTATTTGTTAAAAAAGAGCATGGTGAACTCATGATAGCTTAAATATATGTTGATGACATTATGTTTGGAGGGATGTTAAACCAGATTGGCCAAATTCAACATATTCAAAACTCAAATAAACTCAAACATTGAAACTATTGGATCCGGCCTTTTGATTTGTATCATTAAAAGTTCACTCTTTACAAACAATTCATTATTTTTAACCAATTACTTTTTTTCTTACAAACAACTCATTTTTTATATATAAAAAATTACATTTTAATATGATTTTTCTATAAACTTTTTTACTCTTTACAAACAATTCATTATTTTTAACCAATTACTTTTTTCTTACAAACAATTCTATTTTTCTTATAATTAAATTAAATTTTAATATGATTTATCTATAAACTTTTTTTTTCTATTTTCTTTTTAACTTTTTAATTTAAAATATTAAGTAGTTACATTAACAAAATAATCTAACATAGCTAAGAAATAAACGTTATTTTGTTACTAAAAAGTGTTTAAATTATTTCCTATTTTATTAGTACTAGTCTCTAAACTCTTTCGATAGATAAAAAATTA
This sequence comes from Lathyrus sativus, assembly GCA_963859935.3. NCBI lineage: Eukaryota > Viridiplantae > Streptophyta > Magnoliopsida > Fabales > Fabaceae > Lathyrus > Lathyrus sativus. Next base: position 756,126,511 of record OZ012735.1, read on the forward strand.
CTCATAATTTAGTTTTTACTTAATTCTGTTAGAAGCCGTAATTTGATGTTCTAATTAAAAGCTAGTATTTAACTGTGTCAAAGCAGCTAGTTGAAGTTCAAGAGTCAGTCGTATTCGACGGAGTCTAATATAACATATAGCAGTGTCAAAATATAAATTATAATTTTCTATGTAATATTGTGTATGTTTTGAACTTGAGTCGGTTTATATAGATTGCGCTTGTGTTTGAGTTGCATATATAAAAGGTTTCGTATGATGTAAGCATAGAACTTTTGCAACTGTTGCTCGTCTTGAATGCGTAAGATTGCTTCTAGGAGTGGCACGCATGCTAAAGTTCATGTTATATCAGATGGATGTGAAAAGTGTTTTCTTAAATGGGTACTTAAATGAAGAAGTTTATGTTGAACAACAGAAGTGGTTCACAGATCTTAGTTTTCAAAATCATGTTTACAAATTAAGGAAAGCTCTTTACGGATTGAAACAAGCACCTAGGATTTAGTATGAAAGATTAACTGAGTTTCTTGTCTATAATGGCTACAGAAATGGAGGAATAGACAAGACCTTATTTGTTAAAAAAGAGCATGGTGAACTCATGATAGCTTAAATATATGTTGATGACATTATGTTTGGAGGGATGTTAAACCAGATTGGCTAAATTCAACATATTCAAAACTCAAATAAACTCAAACATTGAAACTATTGGATCCGGCCTTTTGATTTGTATCATTAAAAGTTCACTCTTTACAAACAATTCATTATTTTTAACCAATTACTTTTTTTCTTACAAACCACTCATTTCTTATATATATAAAATTACATTTTAATATGATTTTTCTATAAATTGTTTTACTCTTTACAAACAATTCATTATTTTTAACCAATTACTTTTTTCTTACAAACAATTCTATTTTTCTTATAATTAAATTAAATTTTAATATGATTTATCTATAAACTTTTTTTTCTATTTTCTTTTTAACTTTTTAATTTAAAATTATTAAGTAGTTACATTAACAAAACAATCTAACATAGTTAAGAAATAAACGTTATTTTGTTACTAAAAAGTGTTTAAACTATTTCCTATTTTATTAGTACTAGTGTCTAAACTCTTGCGATAGATAAAAAATTACTCATAATTTAGTTTTTACTTAATTCTGTTAGAAGCCGTAATTTGATGTTCTAATTAAAAGCTAGTATTTAACTGTGTCAAAGCACCTAGTTGAAGTTCAATAGTCAGTCTTATTCGACGGAGTCTAATATAACATATAGCAGTGTCAAAATATAAATTATAATTTCTATGTAATATTGTGTATGTTTTGGACTTGAGTCGGTTTATATAGATTGCGCTTGTGTTTGAGTTGCATATATAAAAGGTTTCGTATGATGTAAGTATAGAACTTTTGCAACTGTTGCTCGTCTTGAATGCGTAAGATTGCTTCTAGGAGTGGCAAGCATGCTAAAGTTCATGTTATATCAGATGGATGTGAAAAGTGTCTTCTTAAATGGGTACTTAAATGAAGAAGTTTATGTTGAACAACAGAAGTGGTTCACAGATCTTAGTTTTCGAAATCATGTTTACAAATTAAGGAAAGCTCTTTATGGATTGAAACAAGCACCTAGGATTTAGTATGAAAGATTAACTGAGTTTCTTGTCTATAATGGCTACAGAAATGGAGGAATAGACAAGACCTTATTTGTTAAAAAAGAGCATGGTGAACTCATGATAGCTTAAATATATGTTGATGACATTATGTTTGGAGGGATGTTAAACCAGATTGGCCAAATTCAACATATTCAAAACTCAAATAAACTCAAACATTGAAACTATTGGATCCGGCCTTTTGATTTGTATCATTAAAAGTTCACTCTTTACAAACAATTCATTATTTTTAACCAATTACTTTTTTTCTTACAAACAGCTCATTTTTTATATATATAAAATTACATTTTAATATGATTTTTCTATAAACTTTTTTACTCTTTACAAACAATTCATTATTTTTAACCAATTACTTTTTTCTTACAAACAATTCTATTTTTCTTATAATTAAATTAAATTTTAATATGATTTATCTATAAACTTTTTTTTTCTATTTTCTTTTTAACTTTTTAATTTAAAATATTAAGTAGTTACATTAACAAAATAATCTAACATAGCTAAGAAATCAACGTTATTTTGTTACTAAAAAGTGTTTAAATTATTTCCTATTTTATTAGTACTAGTGTCTAAACTCTTTCGATAGATAAAAAATTACTCATAATTTAGTTTTTACTTAATTCTGTTAGAAGCCGTAATTTGATGTTCTAATTAAAAGCTAGTATTTAACTGTGTCAAAGCAGCTAGTTGAAGTTCAAGAGTCAGTCGTATTCGACGGAGTCTAATATAACATATAGCAGTGTCAAAATATAAATTATAATTTTCTATGTAATATTGTGTATGTTTTGAACTTGAGTCGGTTTATATAGATTGCGCTTGTGTTTGAGTTGCATATATAAAAGGTTTCGTATGATGTAAGCATAGAACTTTTGCAACTGTTGCTCGTCTTGAATGCGTAAGATTGCTTCTAGGAGTGGCACGCATGCTAAAGTTCATGTTATATCAGATGGATGTGAAAAGTGTTTTCTTAAATGGGTACTTAAATGAAGAAGTTTATGTTGAACAACAGAAGTGGTTCACAGATCTTAGTTTTCAAAATCATGTTTACAAATTAAGGAAAGCTCTTTACGGATTGAAACAAGCACCTAGGATTTAGTATGAAAGATTAACTGAGTTTCTTGTCTATAATGGCTACAGAAATGGAGGAATAGACAAGACCTTATTTGTTAAAAAAGAGCATGGTGAACTCATGATAGCTTAAATATATGTTGATGACATTATGTTTGGAGGGATGTTAAACCAGATTGGCCAAATTCAACATATTCAAAACTCAAATAAACTCAAACATTGAAACTATTGGATCCGGCCTTTTGATTTGTATCATTAAAAGTTCACTCTTTACAAACAATTCTTTATTTTTAACCAATTACTTTTTTTCTTACAAACCACTCATTTTTTATATATATAAAATTACATTTTAATATGATTTTTCTATAAATTGTTTTACTCTTTACAAACAATTCATTATTTTTAACCAATTACTTTTTTCTTACAAACAATTCTATTTTTCTTATAATTAAATTAAATTTTAATATGATTTATCTATAAACTTTTTTTTCTATTTTCTTTTTAACTTTTTAATTTAAAATTATTAAGTAGTTACATTAACAAAACAATCTAACATAGTTAAGAAATAAACGTTATTTTGTTACTAAAAAGTGTTTAAACTATTTCCTATTTTATTAGTACTAGTGTCTAAACTCTTGCGATAGATAAAAAATTACTCATAATTTAGTTTTTACTTAATTCTGTTAGAAGCCGTAATTTGATGTTCTAATTAAAAGCTAGTATTTAACTGTGTCAAAGCACCTAGTTGAAGTTCAATAGTCAGTCTTATTCGACGGAGTCTAATATAACATATAGCAGTGTCAAAATATAAATTATAATTTCTATGTAATATTGTGTATGTTTTGGACTTGAGTCGGTTTATATAGATTGCGCTTGTGTTTGAGTTGCATATATAAAAGGTTTCGTATGATGTAAGTATAGAACTTTTGCAACTGTTGCTCGTCTTGAATGCGTAAGATTGCTTCTAGGAGTGGCAAGCATGCTAAAGTTCATGTTATATCAGATGGATGTGAAAAGTGTCTTCTTAAATGGGTACTTAAATGAAGAAGTTTATGTTGAACAACAGAAGTGGTTCACAGATCTTAGTTTTCGAAATCATGTTTACAAATTAAGGAAAGCTCTTTATGGATTGAAACAAGCACCTAGGATTTAGTATGAAAGATTAACTGAGTTTCTTGTCTATAATGGCTACAGAAATGGAGGAATAGACAAGACCTTATTTGTTAAAAAAGAGCATGGTGAACTCATGATAGCTTAAATATATGTTGATGACATTATGTTTGGAGGGATGTTAAACCAGATTGGCCAAATTCAACATATTCAAAACTCAAATAAACTCAAACATTGAAACTATTGGATCCGGCCTTTTGATTTGTATCATTAAAAGTTCACTCTTTACAAACAATTCATTATTTTTAACCAATTACTTTTTTTCTTACAAACAACTCATTTTTTATATATATAAAATTACATTTTAATATGATTTTTCTATAAACTTTTTTACTCTTTACAAACAATTCATTATTTTTAACCAATTACTTTTTTCTTACAAACAATTCTATTTTTCTTATAATTAAATTAAATTTTAATATGATTTATCTATAAACTTTTTTTTCTATTTTCTTTTTAACTTTTTAATTTAAAATATTAAGTAGTTACATTAACAAAATAATCTAACATAGCTAAGAAATCAACGTTATTTTGTTACTAAAAAGTGTTTAAATTATTTCCTATTTTATTAGTACTAGTGTCTAAACTCTTTCGATAGATAAAAAATTACTCATAATTTAGTTTTTACTTAATTCTGTTAGAAGCCGTAATTTGATGTTCTAATTAAAAGCTAGTATTTAACTGTGTCAAAGCAGCTAGTTGAAGTTCAAGAGTCAGTCGTATTCGACGGAGTCTAATATAACATATAGCAGTGTCAAAATATAAATTATAATTTTCTATGTAATATTGTGTATGTTTTGAACTTGAGTCGGTTTATATAGATTGCGCTTGTGTTTGAGTTGCATATATAAAAGGTTTCGTATGATGTAAGCATAGAACTTTTGCAACTGTTGCTCGTCTTGAATGCGTAAGATTGCTTCTAGGAGTGGCACGCATGCTAAAGTTCATGTTATATCAGATGGATGTGAAAAGTGTTTTCTTAAATGGGTACTTAAATGAAGAAGTTTATGTTGAACAACAGAAGTGGTTCACAGATCTTAGTTTTCAAAATCATGTTTACAAATTAAGGAAAGCTCTTTACGGATTGAAACAAGCACCTAGGATTTAGTATGAAAGATTAACTGAGTTTCTTGTCTATAATGGCTACAGAAATGGAGGAATAGACAAGACCTTATTTGTTAAAAAAGAGCATGGTGAACTCATGATAGCTTAAATATATGTTGATGACATTATGTTTGGAGGGATGTTAAACCAGATTGGCCAAATTCAACATATTCAAAACTCAAATAAACTCAAACATTGAAACTATTGGATCCGGCCTTTTGATTTGTATCATTAAAAGTTCACTCTTTACAAACAATTCATTATTTTTAACCAATTACTTTTTTTCTTACAAACCACTCATTTTTTATATATATAAAATTACATTTTAATATGATTTTTCTATAAATTGTTTTACTCTTTACAAACAATTCATTATTTTTAACCAATTACTTTTTTCTTACAAACAATTCTATTTTTCTTATAATTAAATTAAATTTTAATATGATTTATCTATAAACTTTTTTTTCTATTTTCTTTTTAACTTTTTAATTTAAAATTATTAAGTAGTTACATTAACAAAACAATCTAACATAGTTAAGAAATAAACGTTATTTTGTTACTAAAAAGTGTTTAAACTATTTCCTATTTTATTAGTACTAGTGTCTAAACTCTTGCGATAGATAAAAAATTACTCATAATTTAGTTTTTACTTAATTCTGTTAGAAGCCGTAATTTGATGTTCTAATTAAAAGCTAGTATTTAACTGTGTCAAAGCACCTAGTTGAAGTTCAATAGTCAGTCTTATTCGACGGAGTCTAATATAACATATAGCAGTGTCAAAATATAAATTATAATTTCTATGTAATATTGTGTATGTTTTGGACTTGAGTCGGTTTATATAGATTGCGCTTGTGTTTGAGTTGCATATATAAAAGGTTTCGTATGATGTAAGTATAGAACTTTTGCAACTGTTGCTCGTCTTGAATGCGTAAGATTGCTTCTAGGAGTGGCACGCATGCTAAAGTTCATGTTATATCAGATGGATGTGAAAAGTGTCTTCTTAAATAGGTACTTAAATGAAGAAGTTTATGTTGAACAACAGAAGTGGTTCACAGATCTTAGTTTTTGAAATCATGTTTACAAATTAAGGAAAGCTCTTTATGGATTGAAACAAGCACCTAGGATTTAGTATGAAAGATTAACTGAGTTTCTTGTCTATAATGGCTACAGAAATGGAGGAATAGACAAGACCTTATTTGTTAAAAAAGAGCATGGTGAACTCATGATAGCTTAAATATATGTTGATGACATTATGTTTGGAGGGATGTTAAACCAGATTGGCCAAATTCAACATTTTCAAAACTCAAATAAACTCAAACATTGAAACTATTGGATCCGGCCTTTTGATTTGTATCATTAAAAGTTCACTCTTTACAAACAATTCATTATTTTTAACCAATTACTTTTTTTCTTACAAACAACTCATTTTTTATATATATAAAATTACATTTTAATATGATTTTTCTATAAACTTTTTTACTCTTTACAAACAATTCATTATTTTTAACCAATTACTTTTTTCTTACAAACAATTCTATTTTTCTTATAATTAAATTAAATTTTAATATGATTTATCTATAAACTTTTTTTTTCTATTTTCTTTTTAACTTTTTAATTTAAAATATTAAGTAGTTACATTAACAAAATAATCTAACATAGCTAAGAAATAAACGTTATTTTATTACTAAAAAGTGTTTAAATTATTTCCTATTTTATTAGTACTAGTGTCTAAACTCTTTCGATAGATAAAAAATTACTCATAATTTAGTTTTTACTTAATTCTGTTAGAAGCCGTAATTTGATGATCTAATTAAAAGCTAGTATTTAACTGTGTCAAAGCAGCTAGTTGAAGTTCAAGAGTCAGTCGTATTCGACGGAGTCTAATATAACATATAGCAGTGTCAAAATATAAATTATAATTTTCTATGTAATATTGTGTATGTTTTGAACTTGAGTCGGTTTATATAGATTGCGCTTGTGTTTGAGTTGCATATATAAAAGGTTTCGTATGATGTAAGCATAGAACTTTTGCAACTGTTGCTCGTCTTGAATGCGTAAGATTGCTTCTAGGAGTGGCACGCATGCTAAAGTTCATGTTATATCAGATGGATGTGAAAAGTGTTTTCTTAAATGGGTACTTAAATGAAGAAGTTTATGTTGAACAACAGAAGTGGTTCACAGATCTTAGTTTTCAAAATCATGTTTACAAATTAAGGAAAGCTCTTTACGGATTGAAACAAACACCTAGGATTTAGTATGAAAGATTAACTGAGTTTCTTGTCTATAATGGCTACAGAAATGGAGGAATAGACAAGACCTTATTTGTTAAAAAAGAGCATGGTGAACTCATGATAGCTTAAATATATGTTGATGACATTATGTTTGGAGGGATGTTAAACCAGATTGGCCAAATTCAACATATTCAAAACTCAAATAAACTCAAACATTGAAACTATTGGATCCGGCCTTTTGATTTGTATCATTAAAAGTTCACTCTTTACAAACAATTCATTATTTTTAACCAATTACTTTTTTTCTTACAAACCACTCATTTTTTGTATATATAAAATTACATTTTAATATGATTTTTCTATAAATTGTTTTACTCTTTACAAACAATTCATTATTTTTAACCAATTACTTTTTTTCTTACAAACAATTCTATTTTTCTTATAATTAAATTAAATTTTAATATGATTTATCTATAAACTTTTTTTTCTATTTTCTTTTTAACTTTTTAATTTAAAATTATTAAGTAGTTACATTAACAAAACAATCTAACATAGTTAAGAAATAAACGTTATTTTGTTACTAAAAAGTGTTTAAACTATTTCCTATTTTATTAGTACTAGTGTCTAAACTCTTGCGATAGATAAAAAATTACTCATAATTTAGTTTTTACTTAATTCTGTTAGAAGCCGCAATTTGATGTTCTAATTAAAAGCTAGTATTTAACTGTGTCAAAGCACCTAGTTGAAGTTCAATAGTCAGTCTTATTCGACGGAGTCTAATATAACATATAGCAGTGTCAAAATATAAATTATAATTTCTATGTAATATTGTGTATGTTTTGGACTTGAGTCGGTTTATATAGATTGCGCTTGTGTTTGAGTTGCATATATAAAAGGTTTCGTATGATGTAAGTATAGAACTTTTGCAACTGTTGCTCGTCTTGAATGCGTAAGATTGCTTCTAGGAGTGGCACGCATGCTAAAGTTCATGTTATATCAGATGGATGTGAAAAGTGTCTTCTTAAATAGGTACTTAAATGAAGAAGTTTATGTTGAACAACAGAAGTGGTTCACAGATCTTAGTTTTTGAAATCATGTTTACAAATTAAGGAAAGCTCTTTATGGATTGAAACAAGCACCTAGGATTTAGTATGAAAGATTAACTGAGTTTCTTGTCTATAATGGCTACAGAAATGGAGGAATAGACAAGACCTTATTTGTTAAAAAAGAGCATGGTGAACTCATGATAGCTTAAATATATGTTGATGACATTATGTTTGGAGGGATGTTAAACCAGATTGGCCAAATTCAACATTTTCAAAACTCAAATAAACTCAAACATTGAAACTATTGGATCCGGCCTTTTGATTTGTATCATTAAAAGTTCACTCTTTACAAACAATTCATTATTTTTAACCAATTACTTTTTTTCTTACAAACAACTCATTTTTTATATATATAAAATTACATTTTAATATGATTTTTCTATAAACTTTTTTACTCTTTACAAACAATTCATTATTTTTAACCAATTACTTTTTTCTTACAAACAATTCTATTTTTCTTATAATTAAATTAAATTTTAATATGATTTATCTATAAACTTTTTTTTTCTATTTTCTTTTTAACTTTTTAATTTAAAATATTAAGTAGTTACATTAACAAAATAATCTAACATAGCTAAGAAATAAACGTTATTTTGTTACTAAAAAGTGTTTAAATTATTTCCTATTTTATTAGTACTAGTGTCTAAACTCTTTCGATAGATAAAAAATTACTCATAATTTAGTTTTTACTTAATTCTGTTAGAAGCCGTAATTTGATGTTCTAATTAAAAGCTAGTATTTAACTGTGTCAAAGCAGCTAGTTGAAGTTCAAGAGTCAGTCGTATTCGACGGAGTCTAATATAACATATAGCAGTGTCAAAATATAAATTATAATTTTCTATGTAATATTGTGTATGTTTTGAACTTGAGTCGGTTTATATAGATTGCGCTTGTGTTTGAGTTGCATATATAAAAGGTTTCGTATGATGTAAGCATAGAACTTTTGCAACTGTTGCTCGTCTTGAATGCGTAAGATTGCTTCTAGGAGTGGCACGCATGCTAAAGTTCATGTTATATCAGATGGATGTGAAAAGTGTTTTCTTAAATGGGTACTTAAATGAAGAAGTTTATGTTGAACAACAGAAGTGGTTCACAGATCTTAGTTTTCAAAATCATGTTTACAAATTAAGGAAAGCTATTTACGGATTGAAACAAGCACCTAGGATTTAGTATGAAAGATTAACTGAGTTTCTTGTCTATAATGGCTACAGAAATGGAGGAATAGACAAGACCTTATTTGTTAAAAAAGAGCATGGTGAACTCATGATAGCTTAAATATATGTTGATGACATTATGTTTGGAGGGATGTTAAACCAGATTGGCCAAATTCAACATATTCAAAACTCAAATAAACTCAAACATTGAAACTATTGGATCCGGCCTTTTGATTTGTATCATTAAAAGTTCACTCTTTACAAACAATTCATTATTTTTAACCAATTACTTTTTTTCTTACAAACCACTCATTTTTTATATATATAAAATTACATTTTAATATGATTTTTCTATAAATTGTTTTACTCTTTACAAACAATTCATTATTTTTAACCAATTACTTTTTTCTTACAAACAATTCTATTTTTCTTATAATTAAATTAAATTTTAATATGATTTATCTATAAACTTTTTTTTCTATTTTCTTTTTAACTTTTTAATTTAAAATTATTAAGTAGTTACATTAACAAAACAATCTAACATAGTTAAGAAATAAACGTTATTTTGTTACTAAAAAGTGTTTAAACTATTTCCTATTTTATTAGTACTAGTGTCTAAACTCTTGCGATAGATAAAAAATTACTCATAATTTAGTTTTTACTTAATTTTGTTAGAAGCTGTAATTTGATGTTCTAATTAAAAGCTAGTATTTAACTGTGTCAAAGCACCTAGTTGAAGTTCAATAGTCAGTCTTATTCGACGGAGTCTAATATAACATATAGCAGTGTCAAAATATAAATTATAATTTCTATGTAATATTGTGTATGTTTTGGACTTGAGTCGGTTTATATAGATTGCGCTTGTGTTTGAGTTGCATATATAAAAGGTTTCGTATGATGTAAGTATAGAACTTTTGCAACTGTTGCTCGTCTTGAATGCGTAAGATTGCTTCTAGGAGTGGCACGCATGCTAAAGTTCATGTTATATCAGATGGATGTGAAAAGTGTCTTCTTAAATGGGTACTTAAATGAAGAAGTTTATGTTGAACAACAGAAGTGGTTCACAGATCTTAGTTTTTGAAATCATGTTTACAAATTAAGGAAAGCTCTTTATGGATTGAAACAAGCACCTAGGATTTAGTATGAAAGATTAACTGAGTTTCTTGTCTATAATGGCTACAGAAATGGAGGAATAGACAAGACCTTATTTGTTAAAAAAGAGCATGGTGAACTCATGATAGCTTAAATATATGTTGATGACATTATGTTTGGAGGGATGTTAAACCAGATTGGCCAAATTCAACATTTTCAAAACTCAAATAAACTCAAACATTGAAACTATTGGATCCGGCCTTTTGATTTGTATCATTAAAAGTTCACTCTTTACAAACAATTCATTATTTTTAACCAATTACTTTTTTTCTTACAAACAACTCATTTTTTATATATATAAAATTACATTTTAATATGATTTTTCTATAAACTTTTTTACTCTTTACAAACAATTCATTATTTTTAACCAATTACTTTTTTCTTACAAACAATTCTATTTTTCTTATAATTAAATTAAATTTTAATATGATTTATCTATAAACTTTTTTTTTCTATTTTCTTTTTAACTTTTTAATTTAAAATATTAAGTAGTTACATTAACAAAATAATCTAACATAGCTAAGAAATAAACGTTATTTTGTTACTAAAAAGTGTTTAAATTATTTCCTATTTTATTAGTACTAGTGTCTAAACTCTTTCGATAGATAAAAAATTACTCATAATTTAGTTTTTACTTAATTCTGTTAGAAGCCGTAATTTGATGTTCTAATTAAAAGCTAGTATTTAACTGTGTCAAAGCAGCTAGTTGAAGTTCAAGAGTCAGTCGTATTCGACGGAGTCTAATATAACATATAGCAGTGTCAAAATATAAATTATAATTTTCTATGTAATATTGTGTATGTTTTGAACTTGAGTCGGTTTATATAGATTGCGCTTGTGTTTGAGTTGCATATATAAAAGGTTTCGTATGATGTAAGCATAGAACTTTTGCAACTGTTGCTCGTCTTGAATGCGTAAGATTGCTTCTAGGAGTGGCACGCATGCTAAAGTTCATGTTATATCAGATGGATGTGAAAAGTGTTTTCTTAAATGGGTACTTAAATGAAGAAGTTTATGTTGAACAACAGAAGTGGTTCACAAATCTTAGTTTTCAAAATCATGTTTACAAATTAAGGAAAGCTATTTACGGATTGAAACAAGCACCTAGGATTTAGTATGAAAGATTAACTGAGTTTCTTGTCTATAATGGCTACAGAAATGGAGGAATAGACAAGACCTTATTTGTTAAAAAAGAGCATGGTGAACTCATGATAGCTTAAATATATGTTGATGACATTATGTTTGGAGGGATGTTAAACCAGATTGGCCAAATTCAACATATTCAAAACTCAAATAAACTCAAACATTGAAACTATTGGATCCGGCCTTTTGATTTGTATCATTAAAAGTTCACTCTTTACAAACGATTCATTATTTTTAACCAATTACTTTTTTTCTTACAAACCACTCATTTTTTATATATATAAAATTACATTTTAATATGATTTTTCTATAAATTGTTTTACTCTTTACAAACAATTCATTATTTTTAACCAATTACTTTTTTCTTACAAACAATTCTATTTTTCTTATAATTAAATTAAATTTTAATATGATTTATCTATAAACTTTTTTTTCTATTTTCTTTTTAACTTTTTAATTTAAAATTATTAAGTAGTTACATTAACAAAACAATCTAACATAGTTAAGAAATAAACGTTATTTTGTTACTAAAAAGTGTTTAAACTATTTCCTATTTTATTAGTACTAGTGTCTAAACTCTTGCGATAGATAAAAAATTACTCATAATTTAGTTTTTACTTAATTTTGTTAGAAGCCGTAATTTGATGTTCTAATTAAAAGCTAGTATTTAACTGTGTCAAAGCACCTAGTTGAAGTTCAATAGTCAGTCTTATTCGACGGAGTCTAATATAACATATAGCAGTGTCAAAATATAAATTATAATTTCTATGTAATATTGTGTATGTTTTGGACTTGAGTCGGTTTATATAGATTGCGCTTGTGTTTGAGTTGCATATATAAAAGGTTTCGTATGATGTAAGTATAGAACTTTTGCAACTGTTGCTCGTCTTGAATGCGTAAGATTGCTTCTAGGAGTGGCACGCATGCTAAAGTTCATGTTATATCAGATGGATGTGAAAAGTGTCTTCTTAAATGGGTACTTAAATGAAGAAGTTTATGTTGAACAACAGAAGTGGTTCACAGATCTTAGTTTTTGAAATCATGTTTACAAATTAAGGAAAGCTCTTTATGGATTGAAACAAGCACCTAGGATTTAGTATGAAAGATTAACTGAGTTTCTTGTCTATAATGGCTACAGAAATGGAGGAATAGACAAGACCTTATTTGTTAAAAAAGAGCATGGTGAACTCATGATAGCTTAAATATATGTTGATGACATTATGTTTGGAGGGATGTTAAACCAGATTGGCCAAATTCAACATTTTCAAAACTCAAATAAACTCAAACATTGAAACTATTGGATCCGGCCTTTTGATTTGTATCATTAAAAGTTCACTCTTTACAAACAATTCATTATTTTTAACCAATTACTTTTTTTCTTACAAACAACTCATTTTTTATATATATAAAATTACATTTTAATATGATTTTTCTATAAACTTTTTTACTCTTTACAAACAATTCATTATTTTTAACCAATTACTTTTTTCTTACAAACAATTCTATTTTTCTTATAATTAAATTAAATTTTAATATGATTTATCTATAAACTTTTTTTTTCTATTTTCTTTTTAACTTTTTAATTTAAAATATTAAGTAGTTACATTAACAAAATAATCTAACATAGCTAAGAAATAAACGTTATTTTATTACTAAAAAGTGTTTAAATTATTTCCTATTTTATTAGTACTAGTGTCTAAACTCTTTCGATAGATAAAAAATTACTCATAATTTAGTTTTTACTTAATTCTGTTAGAAGCCGTAATTTGATGTTCTAATTAAAAGCTAGTATTTAACTGTGTTAAAGCAGCTAGTTGAAGTTCAAGAGTCAGTCGTATTCGACGGAGTCTAATATAACATATAACAGTGTCAAAATATAAATTATAATTTTCTATGTAATATTGTGTATGTTTTGAACTTGAGTCGGTTTATATAGATTGCGCTTGTGTTTGAGTTGCATATATAAAAGGTTTCGTATGATGTAAGCATAGAACTTTTGCAACTGTTGCTCGTCTTGAATGCGTAAGATTGCTTCTAGGAGTGGCACGCATGCTAAAGTTCATGTTATATCAGATGGATGTGAAAAGTGTTTTCTTAAATGGGTACTTAAATGAAGAAGTTTATGTTGAACAACAGAAGTGGTTCACAGATCTTAGTTTTCAAAATCATGTTTACAAATTAAGGAAAGCTCTTTACGGATTGAAACAAACACCTAGGATTTAGTATGAAAGATTAACTGAGTTTCTTGTCTATAATGGCTACAGAAATGGAGGAATAGACAAGACCTTATTTGTTAAAAAAGAGCATGGTGAACTCATGATAGCTTAAATATATGTTGATGACATTATGTTTGGAGGGATGTTAAACCAGATTGGCCAAATTCAACATATTCAAAACTCAAATAAACTCAAACATTGAAACTATTGGATCCGGCCTTTTGATTTGTATCATTAAAAGTTCACTCTTTACAAACAATTCATTATTTTTAACCAATTACTTTTTTTCTTACAAACCACTCATTTTTTGTATATATAAAATTACATTTTAATATGATTTTTCTATAAATTGTTTTACTCTTTACAAACAATTCATTATTTTTAACCAATTACTTTTTTCTTACAAACAATTCTATTTTTCTTATAATTAAATTAAATTTTAATATGATTTATCTATAAACTTTTTTTTCTATTTTCTTTTTAACTTTTTAATTTAAAATTATTAAGTAGTTACATTAACAAAACAATCTAACATAGTTAAGAAATAAACGTTATTTTGTTACTAAAAAGTGTTTAAACTATTTCCTATTTTATTAGTACTAGTGTCTAAACTCTTGCGATAGATAAAAAATTACTCATAATTTAGTTTTTACTTAATTCTGTTAGAAGCCGCAATTTGATGTTCTAATTAAAAGCTAGTATTTAACTGTGTCAAAGCACCTAGTTGAAGTTCAATAGTCAGTCTTATTCGACGGAGTCTAATATAACATATAGCAGTGTCAAAATATAAATTATAATTTCTATGTAATATTGTGTATGTTTTGGACTTGAGTCGGTTTATATAGATTGCGCTTGTGTTTGAGTTGCATATATAAAAGGTTTCGTATGATGTAAGTATAGAACTTTTGCAACTGTTGCTCGTCTTGAATGCGTAAGATTGCTTCTAGGAGTGGCACGCATGCTAAAGTTCATGTTATATCAGATGGATGTGAAAAGTGTCTTCTTAAATAGGTACTTAAATGAAGAAGTTTATGTTGAACAACAGAAGTGGTTCACAGATCTTAGTTTTTGAAATCATGTTTACAAATTAAGGAAAGCTCTTTATGGATTGAAACAAGCACCTAGGATTTAGTATGAAAGATTAACTGAGTTTCTTGTCTATAATGGCTACAGAAATGGAGGAATAGACAAGACCTTATTTGTTAAAAAAGAGCATGGTGAACTCATGATAGCTTAAATATATGTTGATGACATTATGTTTGGAGGGATGTTAAATCAGATTGGCCAAATTCAACATTTTCAAAACTCAAATAAACTCAAACATTGAAACTATTGGATCCGGCCTTTTGATTTGTATCATTAAAAGTTCACTCTTTACAAACAATTCATTATTTTTAACCAATTACTTTTTTTCTTACAAACAACTCATTTTTTATATATATAAAATTACATTTTAATATGATTTTTCTATAAACTTTTTTACTCTTTACAAACAATTCATTATTTTTAACCAATTACTTTTTTCTTACAAACAATTCTATTTTTCTTATAATTAAATTAAATTTTAATATGATTTATCTATAAACTTTTTTTTTCTATTTTCTTTTTAACTTTTTAATTTAAAATATTAAGTAGTTACATTAACAAAATAATCTAACATAGCTAAGAAATAAACGTTATTTTGTTACTAAAAAGTGTTTAAATTATTTCCTATTTTATTAGTACTAGTGTCTAAACTCTTTCGATAGATAAAAAATTACTCATAATTTAGTTTTTACTTAATTCTGTTAGAAGCCGTAATTTGATGTTCTAATTAAAAGCTAGTATTTAACTGTGTCAAAGCAGCTAGTTGAAGTTCAAGAGTCAGTCGTATTCGACGGAGTCTAATATAACATATAGCAGTGTCAAAATATAAATTATAATTTTCTATGTAATATTGTGTATGTTTTGAACTTGAGTCGGTTTATATAGATTGCGCTTGTGTTTGAGTTGCATATATAAAAGGTTTCGTATGATGTAAGCATAGAACTTTTGCAACTGTTGCTCGTCTTGAATGCGTAAGATTGCTTCTAGGAGTGGCACACATGCTAAAGTTCATGTTATATCAGATGGATGTGAAAAGTGTTTTCTTAAATGGGTACTTAAATGAAGAAGTTTATGTTGAACAACAGAATTGGTTCACAGATCTTAGTTTTCAAAATCATGTTTACAAATTAAGGAAAGCTATTTACGGATTGAAACAAGCACCTAGGATTTAGTATGAAAGATTAACTGAGTTTCTTGTCTATAATGGCTACAGAAATGGAGGAATAGACAAGACCTTATTTGTTAAAAAAGAGCATGGTGAACTCATGATAGCTTAAATATATGTTGATGACATTATGTTTGGAGGGATGTTAAACCAGATTGGCCAAATTCAACATATTCAAAACTCAAATAAACTCAAACATTGAAACTATTGGATCCGGCCTTTTGATTTGTATCATTAAAAGTTCACTCTTTACAAACAATTCATTATTTTTAACCAATTACTTTTTTTCTTACAAACCACTCATTTTTTGTATATATAAAATTACATTTTAATATGATTTTTCTATAAATTGTTTTACTCTTTACAAACAATTCATTATTTTTAACCAATTACTTTTTTCTTACAAACAATTCTATTTTTCTTATAATTAAATTAAATTTTAATATGATTTATCTATAAACTTTTTTTTCTATTTTCTTTTTAACTTTTTAATTTAAAATTATTAAGTAGTTACATTAACAAAACAATCTAACATAGTTAAGAAATAAACGTTATTTTGTTACTAAAAAGTGTTTAAACTATTTCCTATTTTATTAGTACTAGTGTCTAAACTCTTGCGATAGATAAAAAATTACTCATAATTTAGTTTTTACTTAATTCTGTTAGAAGCCGCAATTTGATGTTCTAATTAAAAGCTAGTATTTAACTGTGTCAAAGCACCTAGTTGAAGTTCAATAGTCAGTCTTATTCGACGGAGTCTAATATAACATATAGCAGTGTCAAAATATAAATTATAATTTCTATGTAATATTGTGTATGTTTTGGACTTGAGTCGGTTTATATAGATTGCGCTTGTGTTTGAGTTGCATATATAAAAGGTTTCGTATGATGTAAGTATAGAACTTTTGCAACTGTTGCTCGTCTTGAATGCGTAAGATTGCTTCTAGGAGTGGCACGCATGCTAAAGTTCATGTTATATCAGATGGATGTGAAAAGTGTCTTCTTAAATAGGTACTTAAATGAAGAAGTTTATGTTGAACAACAGAAGTGGTTCACAGATCTTAGTTTTTGAAATCATGTTTACAAATTAAGGAAAGCTCTTTATGGATTGAAACAAGCACCTAGGATTTAGTATGAAAGATTAACTGAGTTTCTTGTCTATAATGGCTACAGAAATGGAGGAATAGACAAGACCTTATTTGTTAAAAAAGAGCATGGTGAACTCATGATAGCTTAAATATATGTTGATGACATTATGTTTGGAGGGATGTTAAATCAGATTGGCCAAATTCAACATTTTCAAAACTCAAATAAACTCAAACATTGAAACTATTGGATCCGGCCTTTTGATTTGTATCATTAAAAGTTCACTCTTTACAAACAATTCATTATTTTTAACCAATTACTTTTTTTCTTACAAACAACTCATTTTTTATATATATAAAATTACATTTTAATATGATTTTTCTATAAACTTTTTTACTCTTTACAAACAATTCATTATTTTTAACCAATTACTTTTTTCTTACAAACAATTCTATTTTTCTTATAATTAAATTAAATTTTAATATGATTTATCTATAAACTTTTTTTTTCTATTTTCTTTTTAACTTTTTAATTTAAAATATTAAGTAGTTACATTAACAAAATAATCTAACATAGCTAAGAAATAAACGTTATTTTGTTACTAAAAAGTGTTTAAATTATTTCCTATTTTATTAGTACTAGTGTCTAAACTCTTTCGATAGATAAAAAATTACTCATAATTTAGTTTTTACTTAATTCTGTTAGAAGCCGTAATTTGATGTTCTAATTAAAAGCTAGTATTTAACTGTGTCAAAGCAGCTAGTTGAAGTTCAAGAGTCAGTCGTATTCGACGGAGTCTAATATAACATATAGCAGTGTCAAAATATAAATTATAATTTTCTATGTAATATTGTGTATGTTTTGAACTTGAGTCGGTTTATATAGATTGCGCTTGTGTTTGAGTTGCATATATAAAAGGTTTCGTATGATGTAAG
Organism: Lathyrus sativus; assembly: GCA_963859935.3. NCBI lineage: Eukaryota > Viridiplantae > Streptophyta > Magnoliopsida > Fabales > Fabaceae > Lathyrus > Lathyrus sativus. The sequence continues at coordinate 756,144,781 of OZ012735.1, forward strand.
CATAGAACTTTTGCAACTGTTGCTCGTCTTGAATGCGTAAGATTGCTTCTAGGAGTGGCACACATGCTAAAGTTCATGTTATATCAGATGGATGTGAAAAGTGTTTTCTTAAATGGGTACTTAAATGAAGAAGTTTATGTTGAACAACAGAATTGGTTCACAGATCTTAGTTTTCAAAATCATGTTTACAAATTAAGGAAAGCTATTTACGGATTGAAACAAGCACCTAGGATTTAGTATGAAAGATTAACTGAGTTTCTTGTCTATAATGGCTACAGAAATGGAGGAATAGACAAGACCTTATTTGTTAAAAAAGAGCATGGTGAACTCATGATAGCTTAAATATATGTTGATGACATTATGTTTGGAGGGATGTTAAACCAGATTGGCCAAATTCAACATATTCAAAACTCAAATAAACTCAAACATTGAAACTATTGGATCCGGCCTTTTGATTTGTATCATTAAAAGTTCACTCTTTACAAACAATTCATTATTTTTAACCAATTACTTTTTTTCTTACAAACCACTCATTTTTTATATATATAAAATTACATTTTAATATGATTTTTCTATAAATTGTTTTACTCTTTACAAACAATTCATTATTTTTAACCAATTACTTTTTTCTTACAAACAATTCTATTTTTCTTATAATTAAATTAAATTTTAATATGATTTATCTATAAACTTTTTTTTCTATTTTCTTTTTAACTTTTTAATTTAAAATTATTAAGTAGTTACATTAACAAAACAATCTAACATAGTTAAGAAATAAACGTTATTTTGTTACTAAAAAGTGTTTAAACTATTTCCTATTTTATTAGTACTAGTGTCTAAACTCTTGCGATAGATAAAAAATTACTCATAATTTAGTTTTTACTTAATTTTGTTAGAAGCCGTAATTTGATGTTCTAATTAAAAGCTAGTATTTAACTGTGTCAAAGCACCTAGTTGAAGTTCAATAGTCAGTCTTATTCGACGGAGTCTAATATAACATATAGCAGTGTCAAAATATAAGTTATAATTTCTATGTAATATTGTGTATGTTTTGGACTTGAGTCGGTTTATATAGATTGCGCTTGTGTTTGAGTTGCATATATAAAAGGTTTCGTATGATGTAAGTATAGAACTTTTGCAACTGTTGCTCGTCTTGAATGCGTAAGATTGCTTCTAGGAGTGGCACGCATGCTAAAGTTCATGTTATATCAGATGGATGTGAAAAGTGTCTTCTTAAATGGGTACTTAAATGAAAAAGTTTATGTTGAACAACAGAAGTGGTTCACAGATCTTAGTTTTCGAAATCATGTTTACAAATTAAGGAAAGCTCTTTATGGATTGAAACAAGCACCTAGGATTTAGTATGAAAGATTAACTGAGTTTCTTGTCTATAATGGCTACAGAAATGGAGGAATAGACAAGACCTTATTTGTTAAAAAAGAGCATGGTGAACTCATGATAGCTTAAATATATGTTGATGACATTATGTTTGGAGGGATGTTAAACCAGATTGGCCAAATTCAACATATTCAAAACTCAAATAAACTCAAACATTGAAACTATTGGATCCGGCCTTTTGATTTGTATCATTAAAAGTTCACTCTTTACAAACAATTCATTATTTTTAACCAATTACTTTTTTTCTTACAAACAACTCATTTTTTGTATATATAAAATTACATTTTAATATGATTTTTCTATAAACTTTTTTACTCTTTACAAACAATTCATTATTTTTAACCAATTACTTTTTTCTTACAAACAATTCTATTTTTCTTATAATTAAATTAAATTTTAATATGATTTATCTATAAACTTTTTTTTTCTATTTTCTTTTTAACTTTTTAATTTAAAATATTAAGTAGTTACATTAACAAAATAATCTAACATAGCTAAGAAATAAACGTTATTTTGTTACTAAAAAGTGTTTAAATTATTTCCTATTTTATTAGTACTAGTGTCTAAACTCTTTCGATAGATAAAAAATTACTCATAATTTAGTTTTTACTTAATTCTGTTAGAAGCCGTAATTTGATGTTCTAATTAAAAGCTAGTATTTAACTGTGTCAAAGCAGCTAGTTGAAGTTCAAGAGTCAGTCGTATTCGACGGAGTCTAATATAACATATAGCAGTGTCAAAATATAAATTATAATTTTCTATGTAATATTGTGTATGTTTTGAACTTGAGTCGGTTTATATAGATTGCGCTTGTGTTTGAGTTGCATATATAAAAGGTTTCGTATGATGTAAGCATAGAACTTTTGCAACTGTTGCTCGTCTTGAATGCGTAAGATTGCTTCTAGGAGTGGCACGCATGCTAAAGTTCATGTTATATCAGACGGATGTGAAAAGTGTTTTCTTAAATGGGTACTTAAATGAAGAAGTTTATGTTGAACAACAGAAGTGGTTCACAGATCTTAGTTTTCAAAATCATGTTTAAAAATTAAGGAAAGCTCTTTACGGATTGAAACAAGCACCTAGGATTTAGTATGAAAGATTAACTGAGTTTCTTGTCTATAATGGCTACAGAAATGGAGGAATAGACAAGACCTTATTTGTTAAAAAAGAGCATGGTGAACTCATGATAGCTTAAATATATGTTGATGACATTATGTTTGGAGGGATGTTAAACCAGATTGGCCAAATTCAACATATTCAAAACTCAAATAAACTCAAACATTGAAACTATTGGATCCGGCCTTTTGATTTGTATCATTAAAAGTTCACTCTTTACAAACAATTCATTATTTTTAACCAATTACTTTTTTTCTTACAAACCACTCATTTTTTATATATATAAAATTACATTTTAATATGATTTTTCTATAAATTGTTTTACTCTTTACAAACAATTCATTATTTTTAACCAATTACTTTTTTCTTACAAACAATTCTATTTTTCTTATAATTAAATTAAATTTTAATATGATTTATCTATAAACTTTTTTTTCTATTTTCTTTTTAACTTTTTAATTTAAAATTATTAAGTAGTTACATTAACAAAACAATCTAACATAGTTAAGAAATAAACGTTATTTTGTTACTAAAAAGTGTTTAAACTATTTCCTATTTTATTAGTACTAGTGTCTAAACTCTTGCGATAGATAAAAAATTACTCATAATTTAGTTTTTACTTAATTCTGTTAGAAGCCGTAATTTGATGTTCTAATTAAAAGCTAGTATTTAACTGTGTCAAAGCACCTAGTTGAAGTTCAATAGTCAGTCTTATTCGACGGAGTCTAATATAACATATAGCAGTGTCAAAATATAAATTATAATTTTCTATGTAATATTGTGTATGTTTTGGACTTGAGTCGGTTTATATAGATTGCGCTTGTGTTTGAGTTGCATATATAAAAGGTTTCGTATGATGTAAGCATAGAACTTTTGCAACTGTTGCTCGTCTTGAATGCGTAAGATTGCTTCTAGGAGTGGCACGCATGCTAAAGTTCATGTTATATCAGATGGATGTGAAAAGTGTCTTCTTAAATGGGTACTTAAATGAAGAAGTTTATGTTGAACAACAGAAGTGGTTCACAGATCTTAGTTTTCGAAATCATGTTTACAAATTAAGGAAAGCTCTTTATGGATTGAAACAAGCACCTAGGATTTAGTATGAAAGATTAACTGAGTTTCTTGTCTATAATGGCTACAGAAATGGAGGAATAGACAAGACCTTATTTGTTAAAAAAGAGCATGGTGAACTCATGATAGCTTAAATATATGTTGATGACATTATGTTTGGAGGGATGTTAAACCAGATTGGCCAAATTCAACATATTCAAAACTCAAATAAACTCAAACATTGAAACTATTGGATCCGGCCTTTTGATTTGTATCATTAAAAGTTCACTCTTTACAAACAATTCATTATTTTTAACCAATTACTTTTTTTCTTACAAACAACTCATTTTTTGTATATATAAAATTACATTTTAATATGATTTTTCTATAAACTTTTTTACTCTTTACAAACAATTCATTATTTTTAACCAATTACTTTTTTCTTACAAACAATTCTATTTTTCTTATAATTAAATTAAATTTTAATATGATTTATCTATAAACTTTTTTTTTCTATTTTCTTTTTAACTTTTTAATTTAAAATATTAAGTAGTTACATTAACAAAATAATCTAACATAGCTAAGAAATAAACGTTATTTTGTTACTAAAAAGTGTTTAAATTATTTCCTATTTTATTAGTACTAGTGTCTAAACTCTTTCGATAGATAAAAAATTACTCATAATTTAGTTTTTACTTAATTCTGTTAGAAGCCGTAATTTGATGTTCTAATTAAAAGCTAGTATTTAACTGTGTCAAAGCAGCTAGTTGAAGTTCAAGAGTCAGTCGTATTCGACGGAGTCTAATATAACATATAGCAGTGTCAAAATATAAATTATAATTTTCTATGTAATATTGTGTATGTTTTGAACTTGAGTCGGTTTATATAGATTGCGCTTGTGTTTGAGTTGCATATATAAAAGGTTTCGTATGATGTAAGCATAGAACTTTTGCAACTGTTGCTCGTCTTGAATGCGTAAGATTGCTTCTAGGAGTGGCACGCATGCTAAAGTTCATGTTATATCAGACGGATGTGAAAAGTGTTTTCTTAAATGGGTACTTAAATGAAGAAGTTTATGTTGAACAACAGAAGTGGTTCACAGATCTTAGTTTTCAAAATCATGTTTACAAATTAAGGAAAGCTCTTTACGGATTGAAACAAGCACCTAGGATTTAGTATGAAAGATTAACTGAGTTTCTTGTCTATAATGGCTACAGAAATGGAGGAATAGACAAGACCTTATTTGTTAAAGAAGAGCATGGTGAACTCATGATAGCTTAAATATATGTTGATGACATTATGTTTGGAGGGATGTTAAACCAGATTGGCCAAATTCAACATATTCAAAACTCAAATAAACTCAAACATTGAAACTATTGGATCCGGCCTTTTGATTTGTATCATTAAAAGTTCACTCTTTACAAACAATTCATTATTTTTAACCAATTACTTTTTTTCTTACAAACCACTCATTTTTTATATATATAAAATTACATTTTAATATGATTTTTCTATAAATTGTTTTACTCTTTACAAACAATTCATTATTTTTAACCAATTACTTTTTTCTTACAAACAATTCTATTTTTCTTATAATTAAATTAAATTTTAATATGATTTATCTATAAACTTTTTTTTCTATTTTCTTTTTAACTTTTTAATTTAAAATTATTAAGTAGTTACATTAACAAAACAATCTAACATAGTTAAGAAATAAACGTTATTTTGTTACTAAAAAGTGTTTAAACTATTTCCTATTTTATTAGTACTAGTGTCTAAACTCTTGCGATAGATAAAAAATTACTCATAATTTAGTTTTTACTTAATTCTGTTAGAAGCCGTAATTTGATGTTCTAATTAAAAGCTAGTATTTAACTGTGTCAAAGCACCTAGTTGAAGTTCAATAGTCAGTCTTATTCGACGGAGTCTAATATAACATATAGCAGTGTCAAAATATAAATTATAATTTTCTATGTAATATTGTGTATGTTTTGGACTTGAGTCGGTTTATATAGATTGCGCTTGTGTTTGAGTTGCATATATAAAAGGTTTCGTATGATGTAAGCATAGAACTTTTGCAACTGTTGCTCGTCTTGAATGCGTAAGATTGCTTCTAGGAGTGGCACGCATGCTAAAGTTCATGTTATATCAGATGGATGTGAAAAGTGTCTTCTTAAATGGGTACTTAAATGAAGAAGTTTATGTTGAACAACAGAAGTGGTTCACAGATCTTAGTTTTCGAAATCATGTTTACAAATTAAGGAAAGCTCTTTATGGATTGAAACAAGCACCTAGGATTTAGTATGAAAGATTAACTGAGTTTCTTGTCTATAATGGCTACAGAAATGGAGGAATAGACAAGACCTTATTTGTTAAAAAAGAGCATGGTGAACTCATGATAGCTTAAATATATGTTGATGACATTATGTTTGGAGGGATGTTAAACCAGATTGGCCAAATTCAACATATTCAAAACTCAAATAAACTCAAACATTGAAACTATTGGATCCGGCCTTTTGATTTGTATCATTAAAAGTTCACTCTTTACAAACAATTCATTATTTTTAACCAATTACTTTTTTTCTTACAAACAACTCATTTTTTGTATATATAAAATTACATTTTAATATGATTTTTCTATAAACTTTTTTACTCTTTACAAACAATTCATTATTTTTAACCAATTACTTTTTTCTTACAAACAATTCTATTTTTCTTATAATTAAATTAAATTTTAATATGATTTATCTATAAACTTTTTTTTTCTATTTTCTTTTTAACTTTTTAATTTAAAATATTAAGTAGTTACATTAACAAAATAATCTAACATAGCTAAGAAATAAACGTTATTTTGTTACTAAAAAGTGTTTAAATTATTTCCTATTTTATTAGTACTAGTGTCTAAACTCTTTCGATAGATAAAAAATTACTCATAATTTAGTTTTTACTTAATTCTGTTAGAAGCCGTAATTTGATGTTCTAATTAAAAGCTAGTATTTAACTGTGTCAAAGCAGCTAGTTGAAGTTCAAGAGTCAGTCGTATTCGACGGAGTCTAATATAACATATAGCAGTGTCAAAATATAAATTATAATTTTCTATGTAATATTGTGTATGTTTTGAACTTGAGTCGGTTTATATAGATTGCGCTTGTGTTTGAGTTGCATATATAAAAGGTTTCGTATGATGTAAGCATAGAACTTTTGCAACTGTTGCTCGTCTTGAATGCGTAAGATTGCTTCTAGGAGTGGCACGCATGCTAAAGTTCATGTTATATCAGACGGATGTGAAAAGTGTTTTCTTAAATGGGTACTTAAATGAAGAAGTTTATGTTGAACAACAGAAGTGGTTCACAGATCTTAGTTTTCAAAATCATGTTTACAAATTAAGGAAAGCTCTTTACGGATTGAAACAAGCACCTAGGATTTAGTATGAAAGATTAACTGAGTTTCTTGTCTATAATGGCTACAGAAATGGAGGAATAGACAAGACCTTATTTGTTAAAAAAGAGCATGGTGAACTCATGATAGCTTAAATATATGTTGATGACATTATGTTTGGAGGGATGTTAAACCAGATTGGCCAAATTCAACATATTCAAAACTCAAATAAACTCAAACATTGAAACTATTGGATCCGGCCTTTTGATTTGTATCATTAAAAGTTCACTCTTTACAAACAATTCATTATTTTTAACCAATTACTTTTTTTCTTACAAACCACTCATTTTTTTATATATATAAAATTACATTTTAATATGATTTTTCTATAAATTGTTTTACTCTTTACAAACAATTCATTATTTTTAACCAATTACTTTTTTCTTACAAACAATTCTATTTTTCTTATAATTAAATTAAATTTTAATATGATTTATCTATAAACTTTTTTTTCTATTTTCTTTTTAACTTTTTAATTTAAAATTATTAAGTAGTTACATTAACAAAACAATCTAACATAGTTAAGAAATAAACGTTATTTTGTTACTAAAAAGTGTTTAAACTATTTCCTATTTTATTAGTACTAGTGTCTAAACTCTTGCGATAGATAAAAAATTACTCATAATTTAGTTTTTACTTAATTCTGTTAGAAGCCGTAATTTGATGTTCTAATTAAAAGCTAGTATTTAACTGTGTCAAAGCACCTAGTTGAAGTTCAATAGTCAGTCTTATTCGACGGAGTCTAATATAACATATAGCAGTGTCAAAATATAAATTATAATTTTCTATGTAATATTGTGTATGTTTTGGACTTGAGTCGGTTTATATAGATTGCGCTTGTGTTTGAGTTGCATATATAAAAGGTTTCGTATGATGTAAGCATAGAACTTTTGCAACTGTTGCTCGTCTTGAATGCGTAAGATTGCTTCTAGGAGTGGCATGCATGCTAAAGTTCATGTTATATCAGATGGATGTGAAAAGTGTCTTCTTAAATGGGTACTTAAATGAAGAAGTTTATGTTGAACAACAGAAGTGGTTCACAGATCTTAGTTTTCGAAATCATGTTTACAAATTAAGGAAAGCTCTTTATGGATTGAAACAAGCACCTAGGATTTAGTATGAAAGATTAACTGAGTTTCTTGTCTATAATGGCTACAGAAATGGAGGAATAGACAAGACCTTATTTGTTAAAAAAGAGCATGGTGAACTCATGATAGCTTAAATATATGTTGATGACATTATGTTTGGAGGGATGTTAAACCAGATTGGTCAAATTCAACATATTCAAAACTCAAATAAACTCAAACATTGAACCTATTGGATCCGGCCTTTTGATTTGTATCATTAAAAGTTTACTCTTTACAAACAATTCATTATTTTTAACCAATTACTTTTTTTCTTACAAACAACTCATTTTTTATATATATAAAATTACATTTTAATATGATTTTTCTATAAACTTTTTTACTCTTTACAAACAATTCATTATTTTTAACCAATTACTTTTTTCTTACAAACAATTCTATTTTTCTTATAATTAAATTAAATTTTAATATGATTTATCTATAAACTTTTTTTTCTCTATTTTCTTTTTAACTTTTTAATTTAAAATATTAAGTAGTTACATTAACAAAATAATCTAACATAGCTATATTTTATTACTAAAAAGTGTTTAAACTATTTCCTATTTTATAAGTACTAGTGTCTAAACTCTTGCGATAGATAAAAAATTACTCATAATTTAGTTTTTACTTAATTCTGTTAGAAGCCGTAATTTGATGTTCTAATTAAAGGCTGGTATTTAACTGTGTTAAAGCAGCTAGTTGAAGTTCAAGAGTCAGTCGTATTCGACGGAGTCTAATATAACATATAACAGTGTCAAAATATAAATTATAATTTTCTATGTAATATGGTGTATGTTTTGGACTTGAGTCGGTTTATATAGATTGCGCTTGTGTTTGAGTTGCATATATAAAAGGTTTCGTATGATGTAAGCATAGAACTTTTGCAACTGTTGCTCGTCTTGAATGCGTAAGATTGCTTCTAGGAGTGGCACGCATGCTAAAGTTCATGTTATATCAGATGGATGTGAAAAGTGTCTTCTTAAATGGGTACTTAAATGAAGAAGTTTATGTTGAACAACAGAAGTGGTTCACAGATCTTAGTTTTCGAAATCATGTTTACAAATTAAGGAAAGCTCTTTATGGATGGAAACAAGCACCTAGGATTTGGTATGAAAGATTAACTGAGTTTCTTGTCTATAATGGCTACAGAAATGGAGGAATAGACAAGACCTTATTTGTTAAAAAAGAGCATGGTGAACTCATGATAGCTTAAATATATGTTGATGACATTATGTTTGGAGGGATGTTAAACCAGATTGGCCAAATTCAACATATTCAAAACTCAAATAAACTCAAACATTGAAACTATTGGATCCGGCCTTTTGATTTGTATCATTAAAAGTTCACTCTTTACAAACAATTCATTATTTTTAACCAATTACTTTTTTTCTTACAAACCACTCATTTTTTATATATATAAAATTACATTTTAATATGATTTGTCTATAAACTTTTTTACTCTTTACAAACAATTCATTATTTTTAACCAATTACTTTTTTCTTACAAATAATTCTATTTTTCTTATAATTAAATTAAATTTTAATATGATTTATCTATAAACTTTTTTTTTCTATTTTCTTTTTAACTTTTTAATTTAAAATATTAAGTAGTTACATTAACAAAATAATCTAACATAGCTAAGAAATAAACGTTATTTTGTTACTAAAAAGTGTTTAAATTATTTCCTATTTTATTAGTACTAGTGTCTAAACTCTTGCGATAGATAAACAATTACTCATAATTTAGTTTTTACTTAATTCTGTTAGAAGCCGTAATTTGATGTTCTAATTAAAAGCTAGTATTTAACTGTGTCAAAGCAGCTAGTTGAAGTTCAATAGTCAGTCTTATTCGACGGAGTCTAATATAACATATAGCAGTGTCAAAATATAAATTATAATTTTCTATGTAATATTGTGTATGTTTTGGACTTGAGTCGGTTTATATAGATTGCGCTTGTGTTTGAGTTGCATATATAAAAGGTTTCGTATGATGTAAGCATAGAACTTTTGCAACTGTTGCTCGTCTTGAATGCGTAAGATTGCTTCTAGGAGTGGCATGCATGCTAAAGTTCATGTTATATCAGATGGATGTGAAAAGTGTCTTCTTAAATGGGTACTTAAATGAAGAAGTTTATGTTGAACAACAGAAGTGGTTCACAGATCTTAGTTTTCGAAATCATGTTTACAAATTAAGGAAAGCTCTTTATGGATTGAAACAAGCACCTAGGATTTAGTATGAAAGATTAACTGAGTTTCTTGTCTATAATGGCTACAGAAATGGAGGAATAGACAAGACCTTATTTGTTAAAAAAGAGCATGGTGAACTCATGATAGCTTAAATATATGTTGATGACATTATGTTTGGAGGGATGTTAAACCAGATTGGTCAAATTCAACATATTCAAAACTCAAATAAACTCAAACATTGAACCTATTGGATCCGGCCTTTTGATTTGTATCATTAAAAGTTTACTCTTTACAAACAATTCATTATTTTTAACCAATTACTTTTTTTCTTACAAACAACTCATTTTTTATATATATAAAATTACATTTTAATATGATTTTTCTATAAACTTTTTTACTCTTTACAAACAATTCATTATTTTTAACCAATTACTTTTTTCTTACAAACAATTCTATTTTTCTTATAATTAAATTAAATTTTAATATGATTTATCTATAAACTTTTTTTTTCTATTTTCTTTTTAACTTTTTAATTTAAAATATTAAGTAGTTACATTAACAAAATAATCTAACATAGCTATATTTTATTACTAAAAAGTGTTTAAACTATTTCCTATTTTATAAGTACTAGTGTCTAAACTCTTGCGATAGATAAAAAATTACTCATAATTTAGTTTTTACTTAATTCTGTTAGAAGCCGTAATTTGATGTTCTAATTAAAGGCTGGTATTTAACTGTGTTAAAGCAGCTAGTTGAAGTTCAAGAGTCAGTCGTATTCGACGGAGTCTAATATAACATATAACAGTGTCAAAATATAAATTATAATTTTCTATGTAATATGGTGTATGTTTTGGACTTGAGTCGGTTTATATAGATTGCGCTTGTGTTTGAGTTGCATATATAAAAGGTTTCGTATGATGTAAGCATAGAACTTTTGCAACTGTTGCTCGTCTTGAATGCGTAAGATTGCTTCTAGGAGTGGCACGCATGCTAAAGTTCATGTTATATCAGATGGATGTGAAAAGTGTCTTCTTAAATGGGTACTTAAATGAAGAAGTTTATGTTGAACAACAGAAGTGGTTCACAGATCTTAGTTTTCGAAATCATGTTTACAAATTAAGGAAAGCTCTTTATGGATGGAAACAAGCACCTAGGATTTGGTATGAAAGATTAACTGAGTTTCTTGTCTATAATGGCTACAGAAATGGAGGAATAGACAAGACCTTATTTGTTAAAAAAGAGCATGGTGAACTCATGATAGCTTAAATATATGTTGATGACATTATGTTTGGAGGGATGTTAAACCAGATTGGCCAAATTCAACATATTCAAAACTCAAATAAACTCAAACATTGAAACTATTGGATCCGGCCTTTTGATTTGTATCATTAAAAGTTCACTCTTTACAAACAATTCATTATTTTTAACCAATTACTTTTTTTCTTACAAACCACTCATTTTTTATATATATAAAATTACATTTTAATATGATTTGTCTATAAACTTTTTTACTCTTTACAAACAATTCATTATTTTTAACCAATTACTTTTTTCTTACAAACAATTCTATTTTTCTTATAATTAAATTAAATTTTAATATGATTTATCTATAAACTTTTTTTTTCTATTTTCTTTTTAACTTTTTAATTTAAAATATTAAGTAGTTACATTAACAAAATAATCTAACATAGCTAAGAAATAAACGTTATTTTGTTACTAAAAAGTGTTTAAATTATTTCCTATTTTATTAGTACTAGTGTCTAAACTCTTGCGATAGATAAAAAATTACTCATAATTTAGTTTTTACTTAATTCTGTTAGAAGCCGTAATTTGATGTTCTAATTAAAAGCTAGTATTTAACTGTGTCAAAGCAGCTAGTTGAAGTTCAATAGTCAGTCTTATTCGACGGAGTCTAATATAACATATAGCAGTGTCAAAATATAAATTATAATTTTCTATGTAATATTGTGTATGTTTTGGACTTGAGTCGGTTTATATAGATTGCGCTTGTGTTTGAGTTGCATATATAAAAGGTTTCGTATGATGTAAGCATAGAACTTTTGCAACTGTTGCTCGTCTTGAATGCGTAAGATTGCTTCTTGGAGTGGCACGCATGCTAAAGTTCATGTTATATCAGATGGATGTGAAAAGTGTCTTCTTAAATGGGTACTTAAATGAAGAAGTTTATGTTGAACAACAGAAGTGGTTCACAGATCTTAGTTTTCGAAATCATGTTTACAAATTAAGGAAAGCTCTTTATGGATTGAAACAAGCACCTAGGATTTAGTATGAAAGATTAACTGAGTTTATTGTCTATAATGGCTACAGAAATGGAGGAATAGACAAGACCTTATTTGTTAAAAAAGAGCATGGTGAACTCATGATAGCTTAAATATATGTTGATGACATTATGTTTGGAGGGATGTTAAACCAGATTGGCCAAATTCAACATATTCAAAACTCAAATAAACTCAAACATTGAAACTATTGGATCCGGCCTTTTGATTTGTATCATTAAAAGTTCACTCTTTACAAACAATTCATTATTTTTAACCAATTACTTTTTTTCTTACAAACAACTCATTTTTTATATATATAAAATTACATTTTAATATGATTTTTCTATAAACTTTTTTACTCTTTACAAACAATTCATTATTTTTAACCAATTACTTTTTTCTTACAAACAATTCTATTTTTCTTATAATTAAATTAAATTTTAATATGATTTATCTATAAACTTTTTTTTTCTATTTTCTTTTTAACTTTTTAATTTAAAATATTAAGTAGTTACATTAACAAAATAATCTAACATAGCTAAGAAATAAACGTTATTTTGTTACTAAAAAGTGTTTAAACTATTTCCTATTATATTAGTACTAGTGTCTAAACTCTTGCGATAGATAAAAAATTACTCATAATTTAGTTTTTACTTAATTCTGTTAGAAGCCGTAATTTGATGTTCTAATTAAAAGCTAGTATTTAACTGTGTCAAAGCAGCTAGTTGAAGTTCAATAGTCAGTCTTATTCGACGGAGTCTAATATAACATATAGCAGTGTCAAAATATAAATTATAATTTTCTATGTAATATTGTGTATGTTTTGGACTTGAGTCGGTTTATATAGATTGCGCTTGTGTTTGAGTTGCATATATAAAAGGTTTTGTATGATGTAAGCATAGAACTTTTGCAACTGTTGCTCGTCTTGAATGCGTAAGATTGCTTCTAGGAGTGGCACGCATGCTAAAGTTCATGTTATATCAGATGGATGTGAGAAGTGTCTTCTTAAATGGGTACTTAAATGAAGAAGTTTATGTTGAACAACAGAAGTGATTCACAGATCTTAGTTTTCAAAATCATGTTTACAAATTAAGGAAAGCTCTTTATGTATTGAAACAAGCACCTAGGATTTAGTATGAAAGATTAACTGAGTTTCTTGTCTATAATGGCTACACAAATGGAGGAATAGACAAGACCTTATTTGTTAAAAAAGAGCATGGTGAACTCATGATAGCTTAAATATATGTTGATTACATTATGTTTGGAGGGATGTTAAACCAGATTGGCCAAATTCAACATATTCAAAACTCAAATAAACTCAAACATTGAAACTATTGGATCCGGCCTTTTGATTTGTATCATTAAAAGTTCACTCTTTACAAACAATTCATTATTTTTAACCAATTACTTTTTTTCTTACAAACAACTCATTTTTTATATATATAAAATTACATTTTAATATGATTTTTCTATAAACTTTTTTACTCTTTACAAACAATTCATTATTTTTAACCAATTACTTTTTTCTTACAAACAATTCTATTTTTCTTATAATTAAATTAAATTTTAATATGATTTATCTATAAACTTTTTTTTCTATTTTCTTTTTAACTTTTTAATTTAAAATTATTAAGTAGTTACATTAACAAAACAATCTAACATAGTTAAGAAATAAACGTTATTTTGTTACTAAAAAGTGTTTAAACTATTTCCTATTTTATTAGTACTAGTGTCTAAAGTCTTGCGATAGATAAAAAATTACTCATAATTTAGTTTTTACTTAATTCTGTTAGAAGCCGTAATTTGATGTTCTAATTAAAAGCTAGTATTTAACTGTGTCAAAGCACCTAGTTGAAGTTCAATAGTCAGTCTTATTCGACGGAGTCTAATATAACATATAGCAGTGTCAAAATATAAATTATAATTTTCTATGTAATATTGTGTATGTTTTGGACTTGAGTCGGTTTATATAGATTGCGCTTGTGTTTGAGTTGCATATATAAAAGGTTTCGTATGATGTAAGCATAGAACTTTTGCAACTGTTGCTCGTCTTGAATGCGTAAGATTGCTTCTAGGAGTGGCACGCATGCTAAAGTTCATGTTATATCAGATGGATGTGAAAAGTGTCTTCTTAAATGGGTACTTAAATGAAGAAGTTTATGTTGAACAACAGAAGTGGTTCACAGATCTTAGTTTTCGAAATCATGTTTACAAATTAAGGAAAGCTCTTTATGGATTGAAACAAGCACCTAGGATTTAGTATGAAAGATTAACTGAGTTTCTTGTCTATAATGGCTACAGAAATGGAGGAATAGACAAGACCTTATTTGTTAAAAAAGAGCATGGTGAACTCATGATAGCTTAAATATATGTTGATGACATTATGTTTGGAGGGATGTTAAACCATATTGGCCAAATTCAACATATTCAAAACTCAAATAAACTCAAACATTGAAACTATTGGATCCGGCCTTTTGATTTGTATCATTAAAAGTTCACTCTTTACAAACAATTCATTATTTTTAACCAATTACTTTTTTTCTTACAAACAACTCATTTTTTATATATATAAAATTACATTTTAATATGATTTTTCTATAAACTTTTTTACTCTTTACAAACAATTCATTATTTTTAACCAATTATTTTTTTCTTACAAACAATTCTATTTTTATTATAATTAAATTAAATTTTAATATGATTTATCTATAAACTTTTTTTTCTATTTTCTTTTTAACTTTTTAATTTAAAATATTAAGTAGTTACATTAACAAAATAATCTAACATAGCTATATTTTATTACTAAAAAGTGTTTAAACTATTTTCTATTTTATTAGTACTAGTGTCTAAACTCTTGCGATAGATAAAAAATTACTCATAATTTAGTTTTTACTTAATTCTGTTAGAAGCCGTAATTTGATGTTCTAATTAAAAGCTAGTATTTAACTGTGTCAAAGCAGCTAGTTGAAGTTCAATAGTCAGTCTTATTCGACGGAGTCTAATATAACATATAGCAGTGTCAAAATATAAATTATAATTTTCTATGCAATATTGTGTATGTTTTGGACTTGAGTCGGTTTATATAGATTGCGCTTGTGTTTGAGTTGCATATATAAAAGGTTTCGTATGATGTAAGCATAGAACTTTTGCAACTGTTGCTCGTCTTGAATGCGTAAGATTGCTTCTAGGAGTGGCACGCATGCTAAAGTTCATGTTATATCAGATGGATGTGAAAAGTGTCTTCTTAAATGGGTACTTAAATGAAGAAGTTTATGTTGAACAACAGAAGTGGTTCACAGATCTTAGTTTTCGAAATCATGTTTACAAATTAAGGAAAGCTCTTTATGGATTGAAACAAGCACCTAGGATTTAGTATGAAAGATTAACTGAGTTTATTGTCTATAATGGCTACAGAAATGGAGGAATAGACAAGACCTTATTTGTTAAAAAAGAGCATGGTGAACTCATGATAGCTTAAATATATGTTGATGACATTATGTTTGGAGGGATGTTAAACCAGATTGGCCAAATTCAACATATTCAAAACTCAAATAAACTCAAACATTGAAACTATTGGATCCGGCCTTTTGATTTGTATCATTAAAAGTTCACTCTTTACAAACAATTCATTATTTTTAACCAATTACTTTTTTTCTTACAAACAACTCATTTTTTATATATATAAAATTACATTTTAATATGATTTTTCTATAAACTTTTTTACTCTTTACAAACAATTCATTATTTTTAACCAATTACTTTTTTCTTACAAACAATTCTATTTTTCTTATAATTAAATTAAATTTTAATATGATTTATCTATAAACTTTTTTTTTCTATTTTCTTTTTAACTTTTTAATTTAAAATATTAAGTAGTTACATTAATAAAATAATCTAACATAGCTAAGAAATAAACGTTATTTTGTTACTAAAAAGTGTTTAAACTATTTCCTATTTTATTAGTACTAGTGTCTAAACTCTTGTGATAGATAAAAAATTACTCATAATTTAGTTTTTATTTAATTCTGTTAGAAGCCGTAATTTGATGTTCTAATTAAAAGCTAGTATTTAACTGTGTCAAACAGCTAGTTGAAGTTCAATAGTCAGTCTTATTCGACGGAGTCTAATATAACATATAGCAGTGTCAAAATATAAATTATAATTTTCTATCTAATATTGTGTATGTTTTGGACTTGAGTCGGTTTATATAGATTGCGCTTGTGTTTGAGTTGCATATATAAAAGGTTTCGTATGATGTAAGCATAGAACTTTTGCAACTGTTGCTCGTCTTGAATGCCTAAGATTGCTTCTAGGAGTGGCACGCATGCTAAAGTTCATGTTATATCAGATGGATGTGAAAAGTGTCTTCTTAAATGGGTACTTAAATGAAGAAGTTTATGTTGAACAACAGAAGTGGTTCACAGATCTTAGTTTTCGAAATCATGTTTACAAATTAAAGAAAGCTCTTTATGGATTGAAACAAGCACCTAGGATTTAGTATGAAAGATTAACTGAGTTTCTTGTCTATAATGGCTACAGAAATGGAGGAATAGACAAGACCTTATTTGTTAAAAAAGAGCATGGTGAACTCATGATAGCTTAAATATATGTTGATGACATTATGTTTGGAGGGATGTTAAACCAGATTGGCCAAATTCAACATATTCAAAACTCAAATAAACTCAAACATTGAAACTATTGGATCCGGCCTTTTGATTTGTATCATTAAAAGTTCACTCTTTACAAACAATTCATTATTTTTAACCAATTACTTTTTTTCTTACAAACAACTCATTTTTTATATATATAAAATTACATTTTAATATGATTTTTCTATAAACTTTTTTACTCTTTACAAACAATTCATTATTTTTAACCAATTACTTTTTTCTTACAAACAATTCTATTTTTATTATAATTAAATTAAATTTTAATATGATTTATCTATAAACTTTTTTTTCTATTTTCTTTTTAACTTTTTAATTTAAAATATTAAGTAGTTACATTAACAAAATAATCTAACATAGCTATATTTTATTACTAAAAAGTGTTTAAACTATTTTCTATTTTATTAGTACTAGTGTCTAAAGTCTTGCGATAGATAAAAAATTACTCATAATTTAGTTTTTACTTAATTCTGTTAGAAGCCGTAATTTGATGTTCTAATTAAAAGCTAGTATTTAACTGTGTCAAAGCAGCTAGTTGAAGTTCAATAGTCAGTCTTATTCGACGGAGTCTAATATAACATATAGCAGTGTCAAAACATAAATTATAATTTTCTATGTAATATTGTGTATGTTTTGGACTTGAGTCGGTTTATATAGATTGCGCTTGTGTTTGAGTTGCATATATAAAAGGTTTCGTATGATGTAAGCATAGAACTTTGGCAACTGTTGCTCGTCTTGAATGCGTAAGATTGCTTCTAGGAGTGGCACGCATGCTAAAGTTCATGTTATATCAGATGGATGTGAAAAGTGTCTTCTTAAATGGGTACTTAAATGAAGAAGTTTATGTTGAACAACAGAAGTGGTTCACAGATCTTAGTTTTTGAAATCATGTTTACAAATTAAGGAAATCTCTTTATGGATTGAAACAAGCACCTAGGATTTAGAATGAAAGATTAACTGAGTTTCTTGTCTATAATGGCTACAGAAATGGAGGAATAGACAAGACCTTATTTGTTAAAAAAGAGCATGGTGAACTCATGATAGCTTAAATATATGTTGATGACATTATGTTTGGAGGGATGTTAAACCAGATTGGCCAAATTCAACATATTCAAAACTCAAATAAACTCAAACATTGAAACTATTGGATCCGGCCTTTTGATTTGGATCATTAAAAGTTCACTCTTTACAAACAATTCATTATTTTTAACCAATTACTTTTTTTCTTACAAACAACTCATTTTTTATATATATAAAATTACATTTTAATATGATTTTTCTATAAACTTTTTTACTCTTTACAAACAATTCATTATTTTTAACCAATTATTTTTTTCTTACAAACAATTCTATTTTTATTATAATTAAATTAAATTTTAATATGATTTATCTATAAACTTTTTTTTCTATTTTCTTTTTAACTTTTTAATTTAAAATATTAAGTAGTTACATTAACAAAATAATCTAACATAGCTATATTTTATTACTAAAAAGTGTTTAAACTATTTTCTATTTTATTAGTACTAGTGTCTAAACTCTTGCGATAGATAAAAAATTACTCATAATTTAGTTTTTACTTAATTCTGTTAGAAGCCGTAATTTGATGTTCTAATTAAAAGCTAGTATTTAACTGTGTCAAAGCAGCTAGTTGAAGTTCAATAGTCAGTCTTATTCGACGGAGTCTAATATAACATATAGCAGTGTCAAAATATAAATTATAATTTTCTATGCAATATTGTGTATGTTTTGGACTTGAGTCGGTTTATATAGATTGCGCTTGTGTTTGAGTTGCATATATAAAAGGTTTCGTATGATGTAAGCATAGAACTTTTGCAACTGTTGCTCGTCTTGAATGCGTAAGATTCCTTCTAGGAGTGGCACGCATGCTAAAGTTCATGTTATATCAGATGGATGTGAAAAGTGTCTTTTTAAATGGGTACTTAAATGAAGAAGTTTATGTTCAACAACAGAATTGTTCACAGATCTTAGTTTTCGAAATCATGTTTACAAATTAAGGAAAGCTCTTTATGGATTGAAACAAGCACCTAGGATTTAGTATGAAAGATTAACTGAGTTTCTTGTCTATAATGGCTACAGAAATGGAGGAATAGACAAGACCTTATTTGTTAAAAAAGAGCATGGTGAACTCATGATAGCTTAAATATATGTTGATGACATTATGTTTGGAGGGATGTTAAACCAGATTGGCCAAATTCAACATATTCAAAACTCAAATAAACTCAAACATTGAAACTATTGGATCCAGCCTTTTGATTTGTATCATTAAAAGTTTACTCTTTACAAACAATTCATTATTTTTAACCAATTACTTTTTTTCTTACAAACAACTCATTTTTTATATATACATTTGTTTGCATTAAAAGGTTCACAGGTTTTATGATGATGCAAGTTTTGGTACAAGTATGATATTAAAAGAAAAACTAGGAATATACAATATACCAGTAAAGAAAAATGTGTTACAAGAACAAATGGTGCCTGCAAAATGTGCAGTGACACTAGTTTGGTTTTGTAGTTTGACAATGTATCTTCAAAATGATGCCTGCGGAATTAACAATATATAGATTAAAGAGTGAAAAGCAACCATTCTTCATAAATATAGTTGTTAGACCCACAAAGTAGTAGCAAAAGCACAAAGATGTGAGTTACAAAAGCTTAGTTAAAAGCATGTTAAAACTCATATTGACAATTAGTTTTGAAACTGAGAGATAGAATTGAAATCAACTATAGATAAAATGGCAAGAAACTATTATATGTAATGCATGAGGCACATGGCAAGGTTGTTGATTGACTACAGTTACTGTAAATATGGTTCCACCAATGTGCAATGTTCAGATGGGTTCAAAACAAGATTGAGTCCCACGTTGAATAATCAGTACCGTTATGGATGGTTTACATATTATTGAGGCAGACATTCTATAGGGCAAATTCAACATATTCAAAACTCAAACAAACTCAAACTTTGAAACTATTGGATCTGGCCTTTTGATTTATATCATTAAAAAAAGTTCACTCTTTACAAACAATTCATTATTTATCTATAAAAAGAAATTTTCTATTTTCTTTTTAAGTTTTTAATTTAAAATATGAAGTAGTTACATTAACAAAATAATCTAACATAGCTAAGAAATAAATGTTATTTTGTTACTAAAAAGTGTTTAAACTATTTTCTATTTTATTAGTAATAGTGTCTAAACTCTTGCGATAGATAAAAAATTACTCATAAATTATATTTTACTTAATTCTATTAGAAGCCGTAATTCGATGTTCTAATTAAAAACTAGTGTTTAACTTTGTCGAAGAAGCTAGTTGAAGTTTAGGAGTCAGTAGTATATTCGACGGAGTCGAATATAACATATATCAGTGTCAAAATATAAATTATAATTTTGTATTTTATATTTTGTACGTTTTGGACTTGAGTCGGTTTGTATAGATTGGGCATGTGTTTGAGTTGGATATATAAAAGTTTTTGTATGATGTAAGCATAGAATTTTTGCACCTGTTGTTAGTCTTGAATCCACAAAATTGCTTCTAGGAGTGGCACGCATGCTATAGTTCAAGTTATTTCAGATGGATGTGAAAAGTGCCTTCTTAAATGGGTACTTAAATGAAGAAGTTTATGTTGAACAACCCAAGTGGTTCATAGATCCTAGTTTTCCAAATCATGTTTACAAATTAAGGAAAACTCTTTATGGATTTAAACAAGCACCTAGGATTTAGTATGAAAGATTAACTGAGTTTCTTGTCTATAATGGCTACAAAAAGGGAGGAATAGACAAGACCTTTTTTTTTAAAAGAGCATGGTGAACTCATAATAGCTTAAATATATGTTGATGACATTATGTTTGGAGGGATGTTAAACCAGATGGTCCAACGTTTTGTCAACCAAATGCAATTTGAATTTGAGATGAGCCTTGTTGGTGAATAAACTTATTTTCTCGGTCTTCAAGTTATACAAATGAATGAAAATATATTCATTTTTCAAAGCAAGTATGCTAAGAATATAGTAAAGAAGTTTGGCTTAGAAAATGCTAGTCACAAAAGGAAATCTACGACACATACTTGAAATTAACTAAGGATGAAATAGTTGTTGATGTGATTAAAGTTTATGCAGGAGTATGATTAGTAGTCTGTTGTATCTTACATCTAGCAGACCAGACATCACTTTTTCTATAAGAGTTTATGCTAGATATCAGGTTGAGCATAAAATGAGTCACATTACTCAAGCGAACCGTCGAATATAACATATAGCAGTGTCAAAATATAAATTATAATTTTGTATGTTATATTTTATACGTTTTGGACTTGAGTCGGTTTGTATAGATTGGGCCTGTGTTTGAGTTGCATATATAAAAGGTTTTGTACGATGTAAGCATAGAACTTTCGCACATGTTGCTAGTCTTGAATCCATAAGATTGCTTCTAGGAGTGGCACACATGTTAAAGTTCAAGTTATTTCAAATGGATGTGAAAAGTGTCTTCTTAAATGGATACTTAAATGAAGAAGTTAATGTTGAACAACCCACGTGGTTAATAGATCCTAGTTTTCCAAATCATGTTTACAAATTAAGGAAAACTCTTTATGGATTGAAACAAGCACCTAGGATTTAGTATGAAAGATTAACTGAGTTTCTTGTCTATAATGGCTACAGAAAGGGAGGAATAGACAAGACCTTTTTTTTATAAAAAGAGCATGGTGAACTCATGATAGCTTAAATATATGTTGATGACATTATGTTTGGAGGGATGTTAAACCAGATGGTCCAATGTTTTATCAACCAAATGCAATTTGAATTTGAGATGAGCCTTGTTGGTGAATTAACTTATTTTCTTGGTCTTCAAGTTAAACAAATGAATGATACTATATTCATTTTTCAAAGTAAGTATGCTAAGAATATAGTAAAGAAGTTTGGCTTAGAAAATGCTAGTCACAAAAGGATACCTGCGGCAACACACTTGAAATTAACTAAGGATGAAATAGTTGTTGATATGATTAAAGTTTACGCAAGAGTATGATTAGTAGTCTGTTGTATCTGAAGGTGAGAAAATAGTTAGAAGGAGGGGTTGAATATGTATATAGAAAAACTTATAGCAATAAAAACTCAAGGATTTTTATCCTGGTTCGTTGAACTCAACTACTCCAGTCCACCCTATCAAGAGTGATTTGCCTTTCTCAACAAGGACTTAATCCACTATTAAATCAACTGATTACAATAACAAGCACTAAGAACAATTGTTCTAAGTCTTCTTAAGAACTATTGATCCCAACTGGATCTTCTTAAGGATCTTTTACAATCAAATGTAAGAATAATACAAGTGTTTAAATTGCTTCTAATTATGCTATATCACAACTGTGATTTATCACTTAAGATTTAAGAACTATGAAATAAATTCAGCTAATGAGAATAAATTGTATGAGAGCTTTCTTTGAATTCTTTCAATGTTTCGTCAACTGAAGAAGATGAATGGAGTCTTGCTTATATAGGCAGAGATATCCAAGTAGCTATCACGTTGAAGGTTGTGTACTAAAAGGTCTGAACCTTTTTGTCTTCACATCATATGACCTTTCCTAGAATTAGAATGCACAGAGAAATCCTTTTTGTCTGTGTTCTTGTGTCTAGCATAAAAGAGGAAAGAGTCGTTTGGCCATACCAACGGACATAAGTTTGAATTCTTCTTCAACAAGTTTCAGCAAAGTATCATCAGAGTCTAAAGCAGTCAGAGTCTTCTAATGTTGATCAGAGTTAGCTGAATCAGAGTCTTTGCAGCATGTGTGCTTTCAACGCGTAAGTGTTCAGAGCAGAGTTTGGGATCAGATCCTCAGCACTGGCAGCGTTAGTACTATCAGAGTCTTCTGAAATAAACTAAGCTTGAAACTCTGCATACAGAATTCTTCAATGCTTCAGATGCTTCTTGCTTCTGCTTCAGATCTTTCTGTAGCTTCTACTTCAGATCCTTCTGTAGCTTTTGCTTCAGATTCTTCTGTAGCTTCTGCTTCAGATCCTTCTGTAGGCAGCGCTCAGAATCTTCTGTAGGCAGCGTTCAGATTCTTCTAACAAATGCTTCTGACGCTTCAAAGCCTTGCATATTTTTCATGTTCAGATCTAATTTGCTTCCAGAATAATATTCACTTTAATATCTGTAGCAAACATCTTAAACAATTTTTAGAGTATATAATTCTTTAATACAAAATTTCATAAGAGTTATCATCAAAACATAGAGATATTATTAAGAACCAATCTGTGTTCTAACAATCTCCCCTTTTTTATGATGACAAAAACATAAGAAATTTTGTTCAATAAACAACATAATTAAAACTCCCCCTGAGATTACGAATCTCCCCCTGAATTGAATACTTAGAAGAAATAGAAACTTCCCTTTTTGCATGAGTATTCTTTTCAGAATCAGAGCCTGATTGTTCCAAAAGATTGGAGCTTGACTTGAATGAGCGTTCAGAATCAGAGCCTGATTGGTTAAACTTGATCTGGGGATCTCAGAGTTACTTTTAAAGAATTTGTTAGAATTTTTCAAATGATCTGAAATACTAAAATTTCATGTTAGTTATAATTAGATATGTCTGAGTTTCATTTAGGTAGAGTTTATTTGAACAGTCAGATCCATTTTCTCCCCCTTTTTGTCATAATCAAAAAGTAAAACTTTTAAAAACAAATAAAGGAAATACAGAAAAGATTCATTCATGAGAGAAAACAACAGAGTCATTCATTCAACCAGATAAACATACAAAACAGACACATCATCAGATAAATTCAAATACATGTGCACAAACATCAGATACAGAAAATAAATTAGGTTTGCTTGGACAGAATCATCTTCAACAGGTGAGTGATCTCAGATGAAGACTCTTCTTGCTTTGTCATCCACTTAGCCATGTTGTCATTCTTCTGATCTTGCTCGGACATCCATTGTGCCATGTGTTCAGTCTTCTGGTCTTGCTTGGTCATCCATGACTTAATGTTAGATTGTCTAGCTTCCAAAACTACAATCTTGTCTTCCAAATCTGGATTCTCTTTCTTGGTTTCAGATGAAGAAGGTGGGGCAGATTCTGAAGAAGGAACAAGGTCAATTTCCATTGGAGATGCAGAGTCAGGAGCAGCAGATCCAGAGGGATTTTCAACAATTATCATAGCCAGAGGATTTTCTTCAGAAGCAGATTCAGCAAAAACTTCTGTAGCAGATACTTCAGAGGATGAAGGAACATCTTCAAGAAGCAAAGGTGCATATCTTTTCACAATCCAGATCATGCTTCTGGCAGTTTCAGCAAATCTGAGCTTCGCATCATCAGAACATACATTCTTCAGATTTGAGGCTACAGTATTGAATCTGTTGATAAAGCTATTCTAGATAGCATCAGATTCATTTGCATCCATTATTGACAAGCATCTCTTCTGAACAGATCCTAAATGCATCTTTATTTCTTTCATAAAACTTGCAAATAAATTATCAACATTTAGCCTAGTTTTTGGTTTCAAAAGGGTTTCCAAGGTGAATGGCTTGGGTTGAGGTGGAGGTGGAATGGTAAATTCTGAAATAATGATCAGAGGGCTATGATATGCTGGTTTCTTCTGATCTTGCATAATACGAAAGAACGGTTTGATTCTGCGAATGGATGGGATGACAGCTTTTGGATTATCAAAATAAGGAACAAAGGCTGATGGTTTTTGTTCAATTGTTAGTGTTGGTTCAGGAATGATAGTATCAGATGTGATGGGTAGATGGGAAGTGGTAGTTATCGATCTTGATAAAGCATGAACAAGATAAGGTTTTACATGTGATGCAGAGGGAACGACATCAAATGTAGTGGTTGTGTAGGGAATGAAAGAAGATTTATCAGACAATAGAGGTTCTGATGAAATCATTTCTGGTAGTTCTTTTAAGTAGGTTTGCAGAACAGATGGTAGAATGGTGGTTGACTTATGTTTAAATGGAGTGGTAGAGTCATATGGTTCTATTCTGTCATAGAAATTTTTACGCTTGAAAGGAAGTGGATCAGAAAGGAATGGTTTAAAAGAAGCAAATGAAACAAACTCAGATCTCTTAGGTTTTGAAATGGGTTTAGGAATGAGCGGTTCATATGAAACAGGTAGATCTGATTGTTTAGATTCAAAATCTCTGAGAGAGGGAGGTGAAAGGATATCTGGATGCACATCAAATTCAGAGGAATCAGATGAGGTTGTTGGGGTACAAGATGTAGATGATACTTCAAATACAGTCTTGAGAGGTTGGACATTCAGAATCTCAGATTCAGGTATGTTAGATTCAATAGGGTTGGATGGTTCTGGTAGAATTTCAAAAGGTTTGGATGGAGGTGGTTCAGATACAACTGGTTCAGATGCAACTTGTTCAGGTGCAACAGGTTCAGGTGTAACTGTGTCAGATTGTAAGAGTTCAGATACAGCTGGTTGTTGTATTTCTGGTTGTTATGTTGGAATAGGGTCAGATGGTGTTGTTGTTGTTTATTCTGTTGGTTTTCTTTGTGGTTGTGATTGTGATTGTGATTGTGGAATATTAGATGATTTATATGGTGTAGTGGAAACAGGATCAAATGATTTTGGTGGTTGAGATGTTTGAGATGAAGCAGAAATTATTTTATTTTGATTGGGAGGGGGTTCAGGCATAGAACTAGTTGTTGATATATTTATAGCAATTTTAGGAATAGAAGGTAAAGATGATTTAGTACCTTTTTGTCTTTATGCGCTTGGTGGAAACAGAGGGAACTTCTCCAGAAGCTTTTCTCTTGATCTACTTCTGTGGCTTCTCAGCAACTTTTGGTTTCTTCTGAGCAGCAGCTTCTTCTGCCTCTAATTGTTTTCTTTTCCTCATGTTCTCATCATACAAATTTGGCATGGGTTCTCTTGCTCTTATCAGAATATCTGCAGGAATAGGGGTTCCATCTGCCTTGCACGCATCAATATATCTAACAATAATCTCCCTAGGTTCTTCAGCACCAAAGAGTGGGAAATCTTGAACTAGAATCCTCTTCTAACTAACTTCAGAAATATTTAGCTTCTTGGGAATAGCTGTAAGTTCATCCACAATCTTTAGCCTCTGAAGACTCTTTGCATTCAATAGTTTTCCAATAATTGATTCAAGCTCATCTTTAACTCCATCTTCATAAAGAGCAGTTACCAGACCATTCTCTGTCAGAATGTCTGAAATCAACCTTCCAAAGGGAATCCATGTCCTGATCTTCTGTCCCTTATCTTTTACAGATTCTCTGGATGCATTGATGTGATTCTACAGATGCATAAAGAGGATGTATGGAAGATCTACTTTTGTACTCTGACTCAAGCAGTACATGAAGTAGAGTTGTTCATTATTCACATAATCTGGAGAATTTGTTGATTTTCTATGATGGATGCATCCCAGAAAAATCTTTGCCCAGATTTTGTAGTCAGGTTTCAGATCCTTAAATTTGTTGGAGGCCTGTCCAGATGTAATGACTTCCTCATAAACATCTTCCATATCCACACGCCCAGCTGGCAGATGACACACTCCATCAGTCTCCTCATACCCTATGAGTTTTCTGATGAGATCTTCAGTGATGATGATCTCCTTTCCTAGAACAGAAGATAGAATGAATTTTGGATAAACAGAAGCATGAATCAAGAATTCTTTCACAAGATGTGGATACACTGGACCAAACAACCTGTCAAAATACTTAACCCAGCCTTGTGCATCAATTATAGAACGTAACTCAAACCCATTTTCAGCTAGAGAATCAAATTCCACCATTGATTCACAAAGAACTTCAAGCTTGTCCACAGGGGTTAACAATGTCCTTTTTGGTTCCTTAAAGGGAGTAGCACCCAAGTTTGAAGACGTAATAGCAGCCATAGATGATTGAAACTGAGATGATGTTGAGGATGAAGTTTCCATTGATGAAGATGAAGATGATTTAGACGAAGGTTTAGGGTTTTTGTGAAGAGCAAAGAGAAGACAGAAATGCATAAATTGTTGGTGAGGTGAAAAGTGTGAAATGGTGTGAAATGTGGTATTTATAGAGAAAGAAATTAGGGCATATAGAAGGACACATTCAGCACGTTCTCACAAAGAAATTAATGGCATTTAATGAAAAGAATAAAAATCATTTCAAAGCATTAATTGATTCTGATAATTTGGGGGGAAAATCAAGATTTTCACTATTCAAACAATACCTCAAATGTCTCTTCAGTAATGTACACGCCATATTTTCAGATTCAGAGTGACACGTGTTTGCTTGCATGGGCTTCTGAATTCTCTTGAGAAATGAAACGTTAGCCAACGTTCAGATCCTCTAAGATTGGTTAGTTCAGATACACACAAATAATAATAAATAAATAAATCAAATAATTGACAAATGAAATACTTCATAGTTTTAAACATTTGCATCTGAGAAATTTGCTTCTGATAAATATCATTCTGGACAAAAATCCAAACCAATACTTTTCAGAATAAATTTGAACCTATCTTCAGCAAGGGGTTTTATGAAAATATTTGCCCACTGATGATCTGTATCAACAAAGGCTAAGTTTATAATACCCTTCTGAACATAGTCTCTGACGAAATGATGTTTAATTTCTATATGTTTTGCCTTAGAGTGTAAAATAGGATTTTTAGACAAACATATAGCAGAAGTATTATCACAGAAAATAGAAATGTTACTTTCAAAGATCTGATAGTCTTCTAGTTGACTTTTCATCCAGAGCATCTGCGTGCTACATCCAGCAGCAGCAATATATTTTGCCTCTGTAGTTGAAAGTGCAATTGTAGGTTGCTTCTTGTTGTACCAGGAGATTAAATTTCTTCCTAGAAATTGACAACTTCCAGAAGTACTTTTTCTTTCCACTCTGTCTCCAGCGTAGTCAGCATCACAGAATCCAACTAATTTGAAATCATCAGATTTTCTGTAACACAAACCCACATTAGAAGTACCTTTCAGATACCTTAGAATCTTCTTAACAGCTGTTAAGTGTGATTTTCTAGGATCTGATTGGAATCTTGCACACAAGCATACACTGAACAAAATGTCAGGTCTAGAAGCAGTTAAGTAGACAAGAGATCCTATCATACCTCTGTAGAGTTTCTGATTTACTTTCTTACTTACCTCTTCCTTACCAAGTGTACTTGTTGGATGCATGGGAGTCTTTGCCATCTTACTATCAGTCATGTTAAACTTCTTCAGAAGCTCTTTAACATATTTGATCTGATGAATGTAAGTGCAATCTGGAGTTTGGTTGACTTGAATTCCAAGAAAGAATCTCAATTCTCCCATCATGCTCATCTCAAATTCAGCCTGCATACATTGAGCAAACTCCTTTCCCAGCATAACATGGTAGATCCAAATATAATATCATCCACATATATTTGGCAAATTAAAAGATCTTTCTTAAATGTTTTACAAAAGAGAGTTGTGTCCACTTTGCCTCTGATGAAATTTTTCTCCAGAAGAAAATTGCTTAATTTCTCATACCAAGCTCTGGGAGCTTGTTTTAAACCATAAAGAGATTTCTTTAGTTTGAAAACATGTTCTGGAAATCTTTCACTTTCAAAACCAGGAGGTTGGTGAACATAAACTTCTTCTTCTATAATACCATTTAGAAAGGCACTCTTAACATCCATCTGATATAGAGTGATGTTATTTTGTGCAGCAAAAGAAATAAGTAAACGAATAGACTCTAACCTGGCTACAAGAGCATAAGTATTTGTATAATCAATTCCTTCTTGCTGGCTATAACCTTGAGCAACAAGCCTTGCCTTATTTCTTTCAACTTCTCCTTTTTCATTCAACTTATTTCTGAAGACCCATTTAGTTCCAATTATGTTGAATCCTTTTGGTCTTGGAACCAAATCCCAAACATCATTTCTTGTGAACTGATTTAGCTCTTCTTGCATAACAATAATCCAATCATTGTCTTGCAGAGCTTCATCCACAGAAGTTGGTTCAATAACTGACATCAACCCAAATAATGATGCTTCAGATGATTTGAGAAAGGATCTTGTTCTAATGGGGTCATCCTTCTTTCCAATGATCGCATTCTCTGGGTGAGAGGCCTTAATTCTGGAAGATGATCCTCTAACAGTTGATTCTTCAGAAATGTTCAAGTTGTTCATTTGAGAGGCCAAAGGAATTGCATCTGGCGTTGCTTCAGGTTCCTTCACTTGAGCTTTGTCTCCCTCTGAGCCTTCAGAGTCTGTGAGAATTACTTCTCTATCTGCAAAACTTTCAAACTGCTTGGGCTTTTCAATGCCAAGCTTATCATCAAATCTAACATGTATAGATTCCTCCACAATCTGTGTTTCAGTATTGTATACTCTGTAGCCTTTAGAGCGTTCAGAATACCCAAGCATGAAACACTTCTGTGCTTTAGAATCAAACTTGTTAAGAGTCACTTTAGTTTTCAACATATAACAAATACATCCAAAAGGATGAAAATATGAAATGTTAGGCTTTCTGTTCCTCCACAATTCATAGGGAGTCTTTTCCAGAAGAGGTCTTACAGACACTCTGTTCTGAATGTAACAAGTTGTGTTTATTGCTTCTCCCCAAAAGTGCTTTGCTAGATTAGTTTCATTGATCATGGTTCTGACCATTTCTTGCAGAGTTCTATTTTTCCTCTCTACAACTCCATTCTGTTGTGGAGTTCTAGGACAGGAAAAATCATGAGCAATGTCATTTTCATTAAAATATTTTTCAAAATATTTGTTTTCAAATTCACCACCATGATCACTTCTGACTTTAATAATTTTAAAATCTTTTTCATTCTGGACTTGTTTGCAGAAGTCAAAGAACACAGAATGTGACTCATCCTTGTGTTTTAAGAACTTTACCCATGTCCATCTGCTGTAGTCATCAACAATGACTAATCCATACTTCTTGCCTCTGATGGATGCAGTTTTCACTGGTCCAAACAGATCAATATGAAGTAATTCTAATGGTCTTGAGGTTGAAACAACATTCTTAGATTTAAACGAAGATTTTGAAAATTTCCCTTTTTGACATGCTTCACAAAGAGCATCTGAGTTGAACTTCAGCTTAGGAAGTCCTCTGACCAGATTGAGTTTATTAATCTGAGATATATGTCTCATATTAATATGCCCCAATCTTCTGTGTCAGACCCATTGCTCATCATTAACAGACAAGAGGCATTTGACATTTTGAACTTTAAGTTCTGAAAAATTTATTTTGTAAATGTTGTTCTTCCTCTTTCCATTAAATAGGATTGAGTCACCCTTTTGACTAACAGCTTTGCAACATTGTTGATTAAAGATTATATCATAACCATTGTCACTTAATTGACTTATGGACAATAGATTATGCTTTAATCCTTCTACAATAAGAACATTAGATATAGAGGGAAGGTTACCATTGCCAATAGTACCATAGCCAATGATCTTGCCCTTCTGATTCCCTCCAAACTTCACTTCTCCTCCAGATTTAAGCTCCAGGCTTTGGAACATAAACCTTTCTCTCGTCATGTGACGTGAGCAACCAGAGTCCAGGTACTATGACTGGCGTCTTGACTTTTCTGCTAAAAACATCTGCAACAGGGATAATCTTATCCTTAGGTACCCAGATCTTTTTGGGTCCTTTTTGGTTAGTTTCCTTGAAAGTTGGTCTGAACTTATGTCTTTTTACAACAGCTTTGTTCTCACTTACTTTTGGCTTAAACACAGGAACGTTCTGATCAGAACGTGTGTGTTTAATGTCATTAAGATGACCAAACTTGAACTGAGAGTATAAGGGAGTTTTCTTGATAACAAGTTTATCAACAGACATTGGATTTAAATCCTTTCCAGAGGAAGATTCATATCCAATTCCTTTCCTGTTGTTTCTGCTAACCCCATAGATCATTGAAGCCATCTTGCTTCTGTCTATGCTTTTAGCAAGAAACTTCTGAAAGCTAAAGTCATATTCTTCTAAAATGTTTTTGCATTTAGACTTACTTTCAGATTCAGAATTTTGTTGAGATTTTTCAAAATTGATTTTCATTTTCAAATTATTTTCTTTTAGCTCAGCAACTTCTGATCTTTATAGATTATTCTCAGATCCAAGATTGCATTTAAGCTTCTTGCATTTAAGCTTAATCTGATTATAATTTTTCAGGACTTCTGATAAGACTTTAATAAGCTCTTCCCTAGTGAGATCAGAAAGTACCTCTTCTGAGTCAGATTCAGAATCAGACTCAGATCCAGATGATTCTTCATTTTAATCTTCAATGCCTGCCATCAGAGCCATGTTGGCACATTCTTCTTCAGAATCTGATGAAGTTTCAGAGTCATCTGAATCATCCCATGTAGCCATTAGAACCTTCTTCTTGTGCTCAGGCTTTCTTTTGGGCTTTTCTTTCTGAAGCTTTGGACATTCATTTTTGTAATGACCAGGTTGTTTGCATTCAAAACAAACAACTTCCTTTTTTCCAGATCTTTTTGGTCCAGGGGACTCCTTGCGCTGATCTGGCTTTTTGAAGTTCTTGAACTTCCTCTGCTTGTGTTTCCAGAGTCTGTTGATTCTTTTGGACAGCAAGGACAGTTCATCTTCTTCTTCAGAAGAAGATTCTTCAGAGCTTTCTTCTAACACCTGCAAAGCTTTCACAGATTTGTTAGATTTTAAGGCAATTGACTTACCTTTCTTTTGAGGCTCATCTTCCTCAAGTTCAATTTCATGGCTCCTTAGTGAGCTGATTAGTTCTTCCAGAGTGATCTTGTTCAGATCCTTGGCAAGCTTCAGAGCAGTGACCATAGGTCTCCATCTGATAGGCAAGCTTCTGATGATCTTCTTCACATGATCAGCAGTTGAGTAGCCTTTATCCAGAACTTTTAGACCAGCTGTGAGGATCTAGAATCTAGAGAACATAGTTTCTATAGACTCAGATTCTTCCATCTTGAACGCTTCATACTTCTGTATTAACGCCAGAGCCTTGGTCTCTTTAACTTGAAGGTTTCCTTCATGAGTCATCTTCAAAGACTCAAACATGTCAAATGCAGTTTCTCTATTTGTGATCTTCTCATACTCAGTGTGAGATATTGCATTTAACAAGATTGTTCTAGCCTTGTGGTGATTTCTAAACTCCTTATTTTGGGCTTCAGTCATAGATTTTCTGTCTACTTTCTTGCCATTCCCATCAGTGGGATGAACATACCCATCTATGACCAAGTCCCATAAATCAGCATCATAACCAAGGAAGAAACTTTCTATCATGTCCTTCCAATAATCAAATTTCTCCCCATCAAACATAAGGGGTTTTGTGTTGATTCTATCCCTTTCTTCATATCTGTTGTTACTGTTAGATGTTGAAGTTTCAGCCATAATAACAACCAAATATATATCAAAGTTTTCTCACTGGATCTTTTCTGTCACTGTAAAGTGGCAGCACATACAGAACCGGAGCTCTGATGTCAACTGAAGGTGAGAAAATACATAGAGGGGGGGTGAATAAGTATATAGAAAAACTTATAGCAATAAAAACTCAAGGATTTTTATCCTGGTTCGTTGAACTCAACTACTCCAGTCCACCCTATCAAGAGTGATTTTCCTTTTTCAACAAGGACTTAATCCACTATTAAATCAGCTGATTACAATAGCAAGTACTAAGAACAATTGTTCTAAGTCTTCTTAAGAACTAATGATCCCAACTGGATCTTCTTAAGGATCTTTTACAATCAAATGTAAGAATAATACAAGTGTTTAAATTGCTTCTAATTAAGCTATATCACAACTGTGATTTATCACTTAAGATTTAAGAACTATGAAATAAATTCAGCTAATGAGAATAAATTGTATGAGAGCTTTCTTTGAATTCTTTCAATGTTTCGTCAACTGAAGAAGATGAATGGAGTCTTGCTTATATAGGCAGAGATATCCAAGTAGCTATCACGTTGAAGGCTATGTACTAAAAGGTCTGAACCTTTTTGTCTTCACATCACATGACCTTTCCTAGAATTAGAATGCACAGAGAAATCCTTTTTGTCTGTGTTCTTGTGTCTAGCATAAAAGAGGAAAGAGTCGTTTGGCCATACCAACGGACATAAGTTTGAATTCTTCTTCAACAAGTTTCAGCAAAGTATCATCAGAGTCTAGACAGTCAGAGTCTTCTGATGTTGATCAGAGTTAGCTGAATCAGAGTCTTCGCAGCATGTGTGCTTTCAGCGCGTAAGTGATCAGAGCAGAGTTTGGGATCAGATCCTCAGTACTGGCAGCGTTAGTACTATCAGAGTCTTCTGAAATAACTAAGCTTGAAACTCTGCATACAGAATTCTTCAATGCTTCAGATGCTTCTGGCTTCTATTTCAGATCTTTATGTAGCTTCTACTTCAGATCCTTCTGTAGCTTCTGCTTCAGATTCTTCTGTAGCTTCTGCTTCAGATCCTTCTGTAGACAGCGCTCAGAATTTTCTGTAGGCAACGTTCAGATTCTTCTAACAGATGCTTCTGACGCTTCAGAGCCTTGCATATTTTTCATGTTCAGATCTAATTTGCTTCCAGAATAATATTCACTTTACTATCTGCAACAAACAATCTTAAACAATTTTTAGAGTATATAATTCTTTAATACAAAATTTCATAAGAGTTATCATTAAAACATAGAGATATTATTAAGAACCAATCTGTGCTCTAACAGTATCTTACAGCTAGCAGACCAAACATCACTTGTTCTATAAGAGTTTGTGCTAGATATCAGGTTGAGCTTAAAATGAGTCACATTACTCAAGCGAACCGTCGAATATAACATATTGCAGTGTCAATATAAATTATAAATTTGTATGTTATATTTTATACGTTTTGGACTTGAGTCGGTTTGTATAGATTGGGCCTGTGTTTGAGTTCCATATATAAAAGGTTTTGTACGATGTAAGCATAAAAATTTTGCACCTGTTGCTAGTCTTGAATCCATAAGATTGCTTTTAGGAGTGGCACACATGCTAAAGTTCAAGTTATTTCAGATGGATGTGAAAAGTGTCTTCTTAAATGGATACTTAAATGAAGAAGTTAATGTTGAACAACCCAAGTGGTTCATTGATCCTAGTTTTCCAAATCATGTTTACAAATTAAGGAAAGCTCTTTATGAATTGAAACAAGCACCTAGAACTTAGTATGAAAGATTAACTGAGTTTCTTGTCTATAATTGCTACAGAAAGGGAGGAATAAACAAGACCTTATTTGTTAAAAAAAGAGCATGGTGAACTCATGATAGCTAAAATATATGTTGATGAAATTATGTTTGGAGGGATGTTAAACCAGATGGTCCAAAATTTTGTCAATCAAATGCAATCTGAATTTGAGATGAGCCTTCTTGGCGAACTAACTTATTTTCTTGGTCTTCAAGTTAAACAATTGAATGATTCTATATTCATTTTTCAAAGCAAGTATGCTAAGAATATAGTAAAGAAATTTGGATTAGAAAATTCTAGTCACAAAAGGATACCTTGTTGTAACACATTTGAAATTAACTAAGGATGAAATAGTTGTTGATGTGGATTAAAGTTTATGCAGGAGTATGATTAGTAGTTTGTTGTATCTTACAGCTAACAAACCAGACATCACTTTTTCTATAAGAGTTTGTGCTAGATATCAGGTTGAGCTTAAAATGAGTCACATTACTCAAGTGAAGAGGATCTTGAAATACATCTATGGTACTAGTGATTATGGAATATTGTATTCTCATAGTCCAAATTCCATGCTTGTAAGGTATTGTGATGCAGACTGGACATGTAGTGCTAATGATAGAAAAAGTACTTCTGGAGGATGTTTCTTCTTGGGAAACAATCTTATCTCTTGGTTCAGTAAGAAGCAAAATTGTATGTCTTTATCTACAATTGGGGTCGAGTATATTGTTGTAGGAAATAATTACTCTCAATTGATTTGAATGAAACAAATGCTAAAGGAATACAATGTCAAACATTATGTCATGACATTATATTGTGACAATCTGAGTGCAATCAATATATCCAAAAATACCATTCAAATAGCAGGACAAAGCATATTAATATATAATTATTTTATTAGAAATCTTGTTGAGGGAAAAATTGTGACTCTTGAACACGTGGCCACTAAAAAGCAACTACAAGATGCATTTACTAAAGTTATGGAGTATTATATTTAATGGTGTTTCCTTTATAGAGGAATGGAGTGTTCGTGTGATACGACCATAAAACTTATAACTCCCAGTAGAAGTGCCTGACTCTCTCTGTAATAATATTTGATAACTCATCTCCTTCAATCTGCTTGGTTAAATAGTCCATATCTTGAAGGAAGAAACTCAACTATTTTGCGGCAAACGAAAATGGTCATAGAATGCCAACATCGCATATATAAAACGACCGCGGCGAGGTTAATAAATTTAGGATTTAGGCAGGGGTATGAGGTAAATCTGCAAATGTTGACACTTACCACTTTCTTTTTAAAAAATTCTGAGTTCTCTTAACAAGGTTCGCCAATAGAACCATGCCCTCAACATCATGCGTGTAAGTATATTATGTATCAATCATTTATTTGCATTAAGCTCACAGGTTTAATGATAATGCAAGTTTCGGTACAAGCATGATATTAAAAGAAAAGCTAGGAATATACAATTTACCAGTACAGAAAAATGTGTTACAAGAACAAATGGTGCCTGCAAATTGTGCAGTAACACTAGTTTCGTTTTGTAGTTTGTCAATGTATCTTTAAAATGGTGCATGCGGGATCAACAATATCTAGATTAAAGAGTGAAAAGCAACCATTCTTCATACATATAGTTGTTAGACCCACAAAGCAGTAGCAAAAGCACAAAGATGTGGCTTACAAAAGCTTAGTTAAAAGCATGTTAAAACTCATATTGACAATTATTTTTGAAAAGACCTAACACTTATAGCTAGAATGGCAAGAAACTGAGAGATAGAATTGAAATCAACTATCTGGTGTCTGTTATATGTAATGCATAAGGCACATGGCATGGTTGTCGAGTGACTACAGTTACTATAAATATGATTCCACCAATGTGCAGTGTTCAGATGGAATCAAAACAAGATTGAGTCCCACGTTGAATAATTAGTACCATTATGGATGGTTTATAAATTATTGAGGCAGACTGTTAATTGGCCAAATTCAACCGATTCAAATTTCAAACAAACTCAAACCTTGAGAATATTGGATCTGACCTTTTGATTTGCATCACTATAAGTTCACTCTTTACAAACAATTCATTATTTTTAACTAATTACTTTTTTCTTACAAACAACTCTTTTTTTTTATAATAAAATTACATTTTTATATGATTTATCTATAAACTTTTTACTCTTTACAAACAATTCATTATTTTTAACCAATTACTTTTTTCTTACAAACAACTTTTTTTATAAATAAAATTACATTTTCATATGACTTATCTATAAACTTTTTTTTTCTATTTTTTATTTAATGTTAATATAAAGTATTAAGTAGTTACATTAATAAAATAATCTAACATGTCTAAGAAATAAACGTTATTTTATTACTAAGAAGTGTTTGAACTATTTTCTATTTTATTAGTACTAGTGTCTAAACTCTCTTGATAGATAAAAAAATTACTCATATTTTAGTTTTTATTTAATTCTGTTAGAAGTTGTAATTTAATGTTCTAATTAAAAACTAGCATTCAACTGTATCGAAGCAGCTAGTCGAAATTCAGGAGTGAGTAGTATTTGACGGAGTGAATATAGCATATAATAGTGTCGAAATTTAACTTGTAATTTTTGTATATTACATTTTTTACATTTTGGGCTTGAGTCAATTTGTATAGATTGAGCATGTATTTGAGTTACATATATAAAATATTTTGTATGATGTAAACATAGAACTTTTGCACCTGTTACTCGTCTTGAATCCATAAGATTGCTTCTAGGAGTTGCATGCATGCTAAAGTTCAAGTTATTTTAGATGGATGTGAAAAGTACCTTCTTAAATAGGTACTTAAATGAAGAAGTTTATGTTGAATAACCCAAGGAGTTCATAGATCTTAGTTTTCCAAATCATGTTTACAAACTAAGGAAAGCTCTCTATGTTTACATCATACAAAATATTTTATATATGTAACTCAAATACATGCTCAATCTATACAAATTGACTTTATATGATTTATCTATAAACTTTTTACTCTTTACAAACAATTCATTATTTTTAACCAATTACTTTTTTCTTACAAACAACTTTTTTTATAAATAAAATTACATTTTCATATGACTTATCTATAAACTTTTTTTTTCTATTTTTTATTTAATTTTAATATAAAGTATTAAGTAGTTACATTAATAAAATAATCTAACATGTCTAAGAAATAAACGTTATTTTATTACTAAGAAGTGTTTGAACTATTTTCTATTTTATTAGTACTAGTGTCTAAACTCTCTTGATAGATAAAAAAATTACTCATATTTTAGTTTTTATTTAATTCTGTTAGAAGTTGTAATTTAATGTTCTAATTAAAAACTAGAATTCAACTGTGTCGAAGCAGCTAGTCGAAATTCAGGAGTCAGTAGTATTTGACGGAGTGAATATAACATATAATAGTGTCGAAATGTAACTTGTAATTTTTGTATATTACATTTTTACATTTTGGGCTTGAGTCAATTTGTATAGATTGAGCATGTATTTGAGTTACATATATAAAATATTTTGTATGATGTAAACATAGAACTTTTGCACCTGTTATTCGTCTTGAATCCATAAGATTGCTTCTAGGAGTTGCATGCATGCTAAAGTTCAAGTTATTTCAGATGGATGTGAAAAGTGTCTTCTTAAATAGGTACTTAAATGAAGAAGTTTATGTTGAATAACCCAAGGAGTTCATAGATCTTAGTTTTCCAAATCATGTTTACAAACTAAGGAAAGCTCTCTATGGATTAAAACAAGCACCTTAAGTCAATTTGTATAGATTGAGCATGTATTTGAGTTACATATATAAAATATTTTGTATGATGTAAACATAGAACTTTTGCACCTGTTACTCGTCTTGAATCCATAAGATTGCTTCTAGGAGTTGCATGCATGCTAAAGTTCAAGTTACAAACAACTCTTTTTTTTACAAACAACTCTTTTTTTTTACAAATAACTCTTTTTTTTTTATAATAAAATTACATTTTTATATGATTTATCTATAAACTTTTTACTCTTTACAAACAATTCATTATTTTTAACCAATTACTTTTTTCTTACAAACAACTTTTTTTATAAATAAAATTACATTTTCATATGACTTATCTATAAACTTTTTTTTTTCTATTTTTTATTTAATTTTAATATAAAGTATTAAGTAGTTACATTAATAAAATAATCTAACATGTCTAAGAAATAAACGTTATTTTATTACTAAGAAGTGTTTGAACTATTTTCTATTTTATTAGTACTAGTGTCTAAACTCTCTTGATAGATAAAAAAATTACTCATATTTTAGTTTTTATTTAATTCTGTTAGAAGTTGTAATTTAATGTTCTAATTAAAAACTAGCATTCAACCGTGTCGAAGCAGCTAGTCGAAATTCAGGAGTCAGTAGTATTTGACGGAGTGAATATAGCATATAATAGTGTCGAAATGTAACTTGTAATTTTTGTATATTACATTTTTTACATTTTGGGCTTGAGTCAATTTGTATAGATTGAGCATGTATTTGAGTTACATATATAAAATATTTTGTATGATGTAAACATAGAACTTTTGCACCTGTTACTCGTCTTGAATCCATAAGATTGCTTCTAGGAGTTGCATGCATGCTAAAGTTCAAGTTATTTCAGATGGATGTGAAAAGTGCCTTCTTAAATAGGTACTTAAATGAAGAAGTTTATGTTGAATAACCCAAGGAGTTCATAGATCTTAGTTTTCCAAATCATGTTTACAAATTAAGGAAAGCTCTCTATGGATTAAAACAAGCACCTAGGGCTTGGAATGAAACTAAATTTGTTGTCCACAATGGTTATAGAAAGTGAGGAATAGACAAGACCTTATTTGTTAAAGAAGAGCATGGTGAACTCATGATAGCTCAAATATATGTTGATGACATTGTGTTTGGAGGGATGTCAAACTAAATGGTCCAACATTTTGTTAAGCAAACGCAATCTGAATTTGAGATGTGTCTTGTTGTTTCTTGGTCTTCAACTTAAACAAATGGACACATGCTGCAACACACTTGAAATTAACTAAGGATGAAAACGGTGTTGATGTGGCTTAAAGTTTATACAAGAGTATGATTGGTATTCTGTTGTATCTTACAGCTAGTAGGCCAGACATCACATTTGTTGTAAGAGTTTGTACTAGATATCAGGTTGAGCATAAAATGAGTCACATTACTCAAGTAAAGTGAATCTTGAAATACATCAATGGTATTAGTGATTATGGAATGTTGTATTCTCATAGTCCAAATTTTATGCTTGTAGGGTATTGTGATGCAGACTGGACATGTAGTGTTGATGATAGAGAAAGTACTTCTAGGGGATGTTTCTTCTTGGGAAACAATCTTATCTCTTGGTTCAGTAAGAAGCAAAATTATGTGTCTTTATCTACAACTGAGGCTGAGTATATTGTTGCAGGAAGCATCTGCTCTTAATTGATTTGAATGAAACAAATGCTAAAAGAATATAATGTTAAACAGGATGTCATGACATTATATTGTGACAATCTGAGTGCAATCAATATATTCAAGAATCCCATTCTACATAGCAGGACAAAGCATATTTGTATTTGTCATCATTTTATTAGGGAGCTTGTTGAAGACAAAATTGTGACTCTTGAGCACTTAGCCACTAGAAAGAAACTGACAGATATATTTACTAAAGCTTTGGATGCAAATTAATTTGAGAAGTTAAGGGGCGAATTGGGAATTTTCATGATTGAGAAGTTATAGCAATTACAGGTGTGGAGGAGTGCGAGAGATACTTTCTCTTCCCTCCATTTGGTGGTGAATCTTATTGAGGATGCTGGTTTGATGAAGAGTGTTGCTGGTTTTGGTGACTTTTATGAAATGCTGGTGAAGAAATTCATTGCATACATTTCTAAGGACTGTGACAGTAAGATGAGCAAGGAGTACAAGAAGGTTTATGACAGAGGTAACTGTGTGGAGTTTTCTTTTGAAATTATCAACATGTTTATGGGTAGGAGCGAGGAGGAGCAAGATGAGGTGGAAGTGACCGATAATGGTGTTATTCTCAATTAGCACCCTAGTATTTTGGTCAGCTCTGATGTTGCATGTAAGAGGGAATCTCCTTTTTCTT
Organism: Lathyrus sativus; assembly: GCA_963859935.3. Lineage (NCBI taxonomy): Eukaryota > Viridiplantae > Streptophyta > Magnoliopsida > Fabales > Fabaceae > Lathyrus > Lathyrus sativus. The sequence continues at coordinate 756,185,273 of OZ012735.1, forward strand.
TGCTCTATAGGATGTTTGCAGGGACACATGTCTCATGCATTGTTGTTACATTTGGTAAGGTGGTGATAAAGCTAAGGAAACAGAAGATTAGTGATGCTATCTGAATTGTTTTGGTTTTTGCTTATGAGCTTTTTGTTTTTTGTTTTGCTTCTGGTTTTTGTGCACTAAGTGCTTTTGGCCTGTATCTTCTGTTACTGATGACATGATATGCTACTGGTGAAGGGAATGTTGTTTTGACTAAATTGTGGCTAAAAAAGGGGAGTAAATATAACAATTAATAGTTGTTTGCTTAGTATGTTAGTATTTTGTTTTGCTAGATGTTATTAGTGGTCAATAATGAGTACTACTTAAGGGGAACATCAACCCTCCATAGATCCCCATCAATTGGGTCGATTTTACTCGAGAACTGGAGCACATCAAAATACCTCACATCTGCATAATGGACTGAAGCCAAAGAAATCAAGGTCTTGAACCGAAGTCCAGATGCACATGAATGCATGATGCACACGTCAATAATCATCCTCATAATAACATCATAGGTGCATCATCATTCATCAAAATTGTCATAAATCATTTCATCATAGAATCATCAAAACCCATGGAGTCAACGTCATAACTCGTCATCATTACTCATAGGAATTCATTATACTATCACATATTAATCACATAGAATTCTCATTTATACTCATGGTACTCATCATAAAATCACATATTCATCACATAAAATTCACGATTATACTCATGGTAATCATCATACAATCACATATTCATCACATAAAATTCACAATTATACTCATGGTAATTCATCGCATAGTCACATACTTAATCTCATAAAATCACAAATCATACTCATATTAATTCGTCAAAGAAATCACAACATCAAAACATCAAGGCATCACGGCACAAAATCAGAATTCACAAAACTCTGCTACGTTCACTAGCAAGTTTGTTGTGCGAGTTTGGGGCAAGTTTATTCGTTGTGCGAAGGATTCTTCGCAGTGCGAGTCTGGAACGAGCTTCGTTCGCTGTGCAAACACACGATTACAGCAAAACACTGTTATGCACCAGAACCTAAAATCAACCCAAAAGTCCCACGATTCACTTCCCTAATAACCCAAAAACATCCCTAAATCATCCCTAAGGTCTTACGACGATAAAGGCACAAAATCTATGACTTATTAGGCCAATCTCGTATCATATTTCACGCTCTAATTCCCATATATCCTTACAACTACACCACAGTCATTAGAGTTTCTCAGTATCTAGTTACCCTACCGGGTTAGACAAATGTCAAATCAGAGTTTTGGCCACAAAGGCCTAATTTCCTTCAAAACCCAAATCGGCCTCGAACCTATCAGATCATCAGTTCAAATCCCTACGGTTAAAATCTCAATAATAGATTTAGCCCACGAAGGCCAAATTCCCTTTATCTCATAATCAACCTCAAACCCTTTAAACCCTTAAATCGGCTTTAAATACATTGAAATTATAAATTGAAAACAATGAAGGCAATACTCCTCATACCTTAATTGCCAACTCTAAGCCTTCTCTTTGACTTTCAGAAAACCTTTCGAAGTTTTTGCCTCAAACCTCCTCCTCAGAGCTCTGGCCTCAATTTCTTTTCACGTTCTAACAAGAATGAATCCTAATCCCATCAAAATTTCTTTTTGTTAAACCTAACTTTGGGCCTATAAATTGGGCTTTTCCAATATTACCCTCACTAACTCCTCCTTAATTGTCCAATTTGCCCTTAGTTAAATTATATTTATTTAAATTAATAATAATACCAATATATTCATATTATATACTATTATTTAAATAAATAACCCAAAATCCATAATTCTCAATATTTCACACCAACCACCGAAAATCACCAAAAATGAGAATATTCATATTTAAATAAATTAAATAAATATTCCAAGAATTTGGGGTGTTACAACTCTCCCCCACTTAAAAGAATTTTTACCCTCGAAAATTGCTTCAAGGAAACAGAGTCGGATACGACTCCCTCATCTGATCCTCATGCTCCCAAGTCCAACTTTCTCCAGCTGGTCCTCCCAAAACTACCTTTACCAAGGAAATCTCTTTACCTCACAGTTGTTTCACTTCTCGTTCATCAACTTGAACTAGCAATGCCTCAACAATCAAATTATCTCCCACTTGTACATCATCCATCTGAATCAATGTATTTTTTAAACTACGACACAAGAAACACATCATGCAAATTTGCAAGCGGCGGCGGTAAAGCAATACGACATGCTACTCTTCCCACACTTCCGCTGCGCCACTCTGATACGGATCAACAAAATACGGTGTGAGCTTTCGAGACTTCAAAGTTCGACCAACACCAGTTACCGACGTAACTCTCAAAACACGAGATCTCCCTCTTTAAATTCAAGTGCTTTCCTCCTCTTATCATGGTAACTCTTCTGACGACTCTGCGACACTTTCATCTTTCCTTGGATCATCTTGATCTTTCCATTCATCTCTTGCACAATCTCAAGTCCGAGTATAACACTCTCAACTGATTCATACCAATACAAAGGAGTCCTACATCTCCTACCATACAATGCCTCGTATGGTGCCCTTCCAATATTAGAATGGTAATTATTGTTATAGGTAAACTCAATCAACAACAACTAACTATCCCATGATCCACCTTGATCCAACACACAAGCTCTCAGCAAATCCTCTAAAGACTGGATAGTTCTCTCTGTCTGTCCATCCGTCTGTGGATGATAGGCAGAACTCAATCTCAACATGGTACCCAAAGTGTCTACAAACTCTCCCAAAACCTCGATGAAGATCTCAGATCTCTATCAGACACAATACTCGACGGTATCTCATACAACTTCACAACTTCCTCAATATACATCTCAGCTAACTTAAGCATAGAATGATTAATCCTCATTGGTAAGAAATGAGCTTATCTAGTCAATCTATCCACAATCACCCAAATCGAATCATATCCCTCTTATAGTCTTCGGCAAACCCAACACAAAATCCATGGAAATACTATCCCATTTCCACTCTGGGATATTCAACGGTTGCATCAGACCCAACGTTCTTTGATGTTTAATCTTCGACTTCTGACAAGTCTAACTAGCATACACAAACTCAGCCACTTCTTTCTTCATCCCTGGCCACCAAAACAATTTTCTCAAATCCTGGTACCTCTTCATAGCACCGGGATGGGTACTCAATCTACTTCGATGTCCTTCCTTAAGAATACTTTTTTTCAACTCAACAATATCTGGAACATAAACTCTATCACGCCATCTCATGATACCATTTTCATTAATCCGAAAATCAGCTCTTCGACTTTGATCTATAAAATTCAACCAATCCATCAACTCAAATCAGATTTCTAACCTCCTCGAATCTCATCAAGAATACCATTAGTAAGCTTCAACATACCAAGCTTAACTCCATAAGAAGTCATCTTCACAAACCAAACGCATATCACGAAATTGCTCAATCAGTTCTAACTCTCTTACAATCATCATCGGTATATGCAAAGATTTCCAAATCAATACATCAACTACCACACTTGCTTTACCCGAATGGTAATTCAAACCAAAACCATAATCCTTCAGAAGTCCCAATCATCTCTTCTTCCTCGCATTCAATTCTCTCTGATCAAAGAAATACTTCAAACTTTTATGATCACTAAACACCTCAAATCTCAAACCAAACAAATAATGTCTCCAAAGCTTCGACACAAACACAACAACAACCAACTCTAAATCATGTGTCAGATAATTCCTCTTATGCACTTTAAGTTCTATTGAAGCATAAGCTAAAACTTGTTGATGTTGCATTAACACACCTCCCAATCCCATCAACGAAGCATCACAATATATAACAATTGTCCTGCCAGATTCGGAAAAATCAAAACATGAGCTACTGTCAGCCTCCTCAAAAGCTCTTGAAATTTTCTTCACATTTTGCATCCAAAACAATAGCTTGAACCTTCCGAGTCCACTGCGTCAATGGCAAAGATAACTTGAAAAAATACTTCAATGAATTTTCAATAATAATCTGCCAACCCAAGAAAACTTCTAATCTCAAAAATAGGTTTTGAAGCTTTCCATTGCGAAACAACTTCAACCTTCGACATATAAACCGCAATAACTCTACTCGAGATCACATGACCAAGGAAACTCACTTCCTTCAACCAAAACTCATTCTTTGACAATTTTGCATACAACTACTTCTCCTTCGACGCGGATAACACAATTTTCCGATGCTCAGCATGATCCTCTTTACTCTTCGAATATAGCAAAATATTACCAATGAACACAACCACAAACTTGTCCAAATAAGGATGGAAAATCGTGTTCATATACTTCATAAATACACATGGTGTATTATTCGCACCATTTGGCATGACAGAATACTCATAATGTCCATACCTCATCCTAAAAGCAATCTTCTGAATATCTTCAGCTTCACACGAATCTGATGATACCCAGATCTCAAATCTATCTTACTGAACACACTTGCAACAACCAACTGATCCATCAAATCATCAATCCTTGGAAGTGGACACTTATTCTTGATAGTCACCTTGTTCAGTTGTCTATAATTCACACACAGTCTCACAAAACCTTCTTTCTTCTTAACTAATAAAATTGGTGCACCCCACGGTGACACACTCAAACAAATGAATCTCTTCTCAAGCCGATCTTCAAGTTGGCTCTTCAACTTCTTCGATTCCGATGTGGACATACGATTTGGAGACATCGCTACCAAACTAGTTCCAGGAACTAGGTCGATCGTAAACTCCACGTCACGTTCTAGCGGTAAATCACTTATCTCATCAGAAAAACTTCCGGATAATCACAAATAATTGACACACCACCAACTTCCCCACTTTATTAAAACTCAAAGTTTCCATCAAAATAAACATCTCAGCACCATCATGCACCGACTCACCAAAACAATCTGTAAGTACTTAGCTTAACTCAAAACAATTCACTGCACACGCCATCTAAGCTTGCAAGACACGTCTATTCCATCCAACATGACTCCGTCTACTATCAACAAGAGATTAAGGGTGATCAGTTCCTCAATTTGTCAATAGACAGCTGAAAATCATGGTGGGGTATAAACCATCTTTACCAAACTGTAAGAGCGTTCATCGACACACTGAGCCACCACTCCACACTTGAAGCATCCTGGAGAAGCATGAGCCTCTCCCCCACTTGATTCAATCCCACTTCTGCAGACAAAGGTTAGAAAACAAATGTGTACCGACAGTGTTTTCACACACATGTCGCATACTAGGGAACAAATAACAATAGACAACTTGGCTGGATGGACCAACCAGGCTCTGATACCACTAATGTAACACCCTTTTCTATCGCACGAATATTATGGCAAAATAATGTAATTTACTAGAGTAAAATGTTAAACACCATAAAAATCACCTCAAAAGGGCGTATATTTCTCAATAAATTCAAATCAAGGTCAATGCTCCGTAAGCAACGGGTTTTTCTCAAAATTACTCAAAAGTGCTCAAATGGCAGCGGAACTCAAAAAGGAAAAAATTCAAAGTTTTCCTTATACGGGAACATAATCAAAATAACCAAATCAAATAAAACATGGTTTAACTCAAAGACCCCAACCCGATGTTACACTATCAGAGCAAGACCCTCTACGTTAACCAAAATGACTAACAACCCAAAAGACTCCGAAAAGATCCACGATGGCATCCACGACTAAACCTGGTCATCTGCACGTTACTCACGTGGAGGCAACATTCAAACAGGCAGGGTGAGTAAAACGATTCATAATAATCAATGAAGGAAATCAATATATAAAATGGCGTCATTTTCATATTCAACATCATCATATTCATCAATGGACATCAAAGGCCACAACATCATAATTTACTCAAGATCATCTCATAAATACAAATGCAACAAGACTCATGCATGTGGTACCATTCATCATAGCTCGATGGACATTGGGCCATCAACCCTCCATAGATCCCCATCAATAGGATCGATTCTACTCGAGAATTAGAGCACATCAAAATACCTCACATCCGCACAATGGGACTGAAGCCAAAGAAATCAAGGTCCTGAACTGAAGTCCGGATGCACATGAATTCATGATGCACACGTCAATAATCATCCTCATAATAACATCATAGGTGCATCATCATTCATCAAAATCATCATCATCAAAATCGTCATAAATCATGTCATCATAGAATCATCAAAACCTATAGAGTCAACGTCATAACTCGTCATCATTACTCATAGGAACTCATTATACTATCACATATTAATCACATATAATTCACATTTATACTCATTGTAATCATCATACAATTACATATTCATCACATAAAATTCACGATTATACTTATGGTAATCATCATACAATCACATATTCATCACATAAAATTCACAATTATACTCATGGTAATTCATCGCATAGTTACATACTTAATATCATAAAATCACAAATCATACTCATATTAATTCGTCAAAGAAATCACAGCATCAAAACATCAAGGCATCACTATACAAAATCAGAATTCGCGAAACTCTGCTACATTCGCTAGCAAGTTCGTTGTGCGAGTCTGGGGCGAGTTTATTCGTTGTGCGAACACACGATTACAGCAAAACGCTGTTACACTCCAGAACCTAAAATCAACCCAAAGGTCCCACGATTCACTTCCCCAATAACCCAAAAACATCCCTAAGTCATCCCTAAGGTCTTACGGCGATAAAGGCACAAAATCTATGACTTATTAGGCCAATCACGTATCATACTTCACACTCTAATTCCCATATACCCTTACAACTACACCACAGTCATTAGAGTTTCTCACTATCTAATTACCCTACCGGGTTAGACAAATGTCAAATCAGAGTTTTGGCCACGAAGGCCTAATTTCCTTCAAAACCCAAATCGGCCTCGAACCTATCAGACCATCATTTTAAATCCCTACGGTTAAAATCTCAATAATAGATTTAGGCCACGAAGGCCAAATTCTCTTTATCTCATAATCAGCCTAAAACCCTTTAAACCCTTAAATTGACTTTAAATACATTAAAATTATACATTGAAAACAATGAAGGCAATACTCCTCATACCTTAATTGCCGACTCTAAGCCTTCTCTTTGACTTTCAGAAAACCTTTCGAAACTTTTGCCTCAAACATCCTCCTCAGAACTCTGGCCTCAAATTCTTTTCACGGTCTAATAAGAATGAATCCTAATCCCATCAAAATTCGTTTTTGTTAAACCTAACTTTAGGCCTATAAATTGGGTTTTTCCAATATTACCATCACTAACTCCTCCTTAATTGTCCAATTTGCCCAGAGTTAACTTATATTTATTTAAATTAATAATAATACCAATATATTCATATTATATACTATTATTTAAATAAATAACCCAAAATTCATAATTCTCAATATTTCACACCAACCACCGAAAATCACCAAAAATACGAATATTCATATTTAAATAAATTAAATAAATATTCCAAGAATTTGGGGTGTTATAGATTTCTTTCTTGACTTGGTAGCCCCCAGATGTAGGTGACGTTGCACCGAACCGGGTTAACAACTTCCTGGTGTTATTTATTTTCTGCTTCTTACTTTAAGTTGTGTATTTTTATTTGTGTTAGTACGATGTCTTGACTCTGAATTCGACATCCTAGTCTCTTGACATTGTATACGACATTTGTCCACTACGTGCTAGAATTTCAAAAAAGAATGGCTCAAGTGATACCAAGGATGTGTTGGCGCTTCCTTTCAACAATGCCATTTTGTTGAGGAGTACCAACACAAGATGTTTGGTGGATTATGCCAAACTATTTATAAAACTCTAAGAATGAATTCACAACCATTATCAGATCTAATGTATTTAATGTTTGTGTTAAACTGAGTTTGAATCATTGATACAAAGGATTTTATAAGAGATGATGCTTCATATTTTACTTGCATGAGAAATAACCTAGTGAATCTAGTCATATCATCCACAATGGTAAGGAAATATCTATATCCCATCATAGATGGGGTGGATAGAGGACCCCAAATATCTATATGCAATAAGTCAAATGTAGAATCGGAAATATGATGACTGGAAGAAAAATGAAGTCTCTTTTGTTTAGCATAAAAACATACATCACATGGAATAGAAGAAGGTATAAATTTGATAAAAGGAAAATTTTTATGTAATTGAATCAATTTTTCATTAGATGGATGGTCAAGTCTTAAGTGCCAAAGATTACAATTATGAGACATGTAAGTCGATTTCAACGGAACAACACTTTCTGAGCATTTCGATACATGTAAGTCGGTCCCTTTACAAACCTTAAGGTGATAGGTGTATGGATTCTCCAACTTATAAATGCTTAACTCTTCACATTTATAACCAATGTGAAACTCTAACTCACACTTGATATATTATTCTCAACAGTTTTGTCTTGTAAGTTACATATAGGTTAGCATCTCTATTGTTCTTTTAATTCCCTTGGTTTTTCCTTTTTAGAATTTTTCAAGTAATTTGTTGCGTTCATTTTCTCTTGAACAGGGTTATCGCGATGCATTTGATGTGGAACTGGTTTTACTGGTCTGTATGTAACGATTGCATATTTGCAGATGCACTACAAGAAAAACCGTATTTAGCTAGGGGTTTAACCCCTCACTAAGGCAAAAAAAAACATCACAAAACACCATATTGTGAGGGGACAAGGCCCCTAGCTAATCAGGGCATCGTAAATTATTGCATAGGGGATAAGCCCCTCGCAAAATGTAATGTAAAAAAATCAGACTGTTGCGCTACAGACATAGCCACAGACTAGAGCCACAGAGGGGCTCAGACGTGTCAGATACGTTTGCGAGGGGATAATCCCCTCGCTAAATGACGTGGCTTCTGAATTTAGTGAGGGGTAAAATTCCTAGTTGTCTGTGTCAGGATTTTGCAAGGGTTTAAGCCCTTAGCCAGCTGCACTACGTATTGGAATTTGCGAGGGGTTTAGCCCCTAGCCAATATTAATAATATCTTTTTTATAATTTATAATTATATTATTTTAATTATATTGTTATTAGAATAATAATATAATAATTTATAAATAGAAAATGTATATATTATAAATTATAAACTTTATATAAAAAGTTTGTATATTTTACTTAAATATATTACAAATTATATATTATAAACTTTATATAAAAAGTTTGTTTATTCCTCCCTTTTTGTAGCCATTATGGACAAGAAACTCAGTTAACCTTTCATACTAAGCCCTAGGTGCTTGTTTCAATCCATAAAGAGCTTTCCTTAATTTATAAACATGATTTGGAAAACTAGGATCTATGAACCACTTGGGTTGTTCAACATAAACTTCTTCATTTAAGTACCCACTTAAGAAGGCACTTTTCACATCCATCTGAAATAACTTGAACTTTAGCATGCGTGCCACACCCAGAAGCAATCTTATGGATTCAAGACGAGCAACAGGTGCAAAAGTTCTATGTTTACATCATACAAAATCTTTTATATATGCAACTCAAACATAGCCCCAATCTATACAAACCAACTCAAGTTCAAAACGTACAAAATGTAACATACAAAATTATAAGTTATATTTTGACACTACTATATGCTATATTCGACCCCGTCAAATACTGCTGACTCCTAAACTTCAACTAGTTGCTTAGACATAGTTGAATGCTAGCTTTTAATTAGAACATCGAATTACGGCTTAAGTAAAAACTAAAATCCATGTTGATTATTTTATTAATGTAACTACTTAATATTTGAAATGAGTTTATAGATAAATCATATTAAAATGTAATTTCATTTAAAAATAAAAGAGTTGTTTATTATGCTTTTCTTTAACAAACAAGGTCATGTTTATTCCTCCCTTTTTGTAGCCATTATGGACAAGAAACTCAGTTAACCTTTCATACTAAGCCCTAGGTGCTTGTTTCAATTCATAAAGAGCTTTCCTTAATTTATAAACATGATTTGGAAAACTAGGATCTATGAACCACTTGGGTTGTTCAACATAAACTTCTTCATTTAAGTACCCACTTAAGAAGGCACTTTTCACATCCATCTGAAATAACTTGAACTTTAGCATGCGTGCCACACCCAGAAGCAATCTTATGGATTCAAGACGAGCAACAGGTGCAAAAGTTCTATGTTTACATCATACAAAATCTTTTATATATGCAACTCAAACATAGCCCCAATCTATACAAACCAACTCAAGTCCAAAACGTACAAAATGTAAAATACAAAATTATAAGTTATATTTTGACACTACTATATGCTATATTCGACCCCGTCGAATACTGCTGACTCCTAAACTTCAACTAGTTGCTTCGACATAGTTGAATGCTAGCTTTTAATTAGAACATCGAATTACGGCTTAAGTAAAAACTAAAATCCATGTTGATTATTTTATTAATGTAACTACTTAATATTTGAAATGAGTTTATAGATAAATCATATTAAAATGTAATTTCATTTAAAAATAAAAAGAGTTGTTTATTATGCTTTTCTTTAACAAACAAGGTCATGTTTATTCCTCCCTTTCTGTAGCCATTATGAACAAGAAATTCAGTTAACCTTTCATACTAAGCCCTAGGTGCTTGTTTCAATTCATAAAGAGCTTTCCTTAATTTATAAACATGATTTGGAAAACTAGGATCTATGAACCACTTGGGTTGTTCAACATAAACTTCTTCATTTAAATACCCACTTAAGAAGGCACTTTTCACATCCATCTGAAATAACTTGAACGTTAGCATGCGTGCCACACCCAGAAGCAATCTTATGGATTCAAGACGAGCAACAGGTGCAAAAGTTCTATGTCTACATCATACAAAATCTTTTATATATGCAACTCAAACATAGCCCCAATCTATACAAACCAACTCAAGTCCAAAACGTACAAAATGTAACATACAAAATTATAAGTTATATTTTGACACTACTATATGCTATATTCGACCCCGTCGAATACTGCTGACTCCTAAACTTCAACTAGTTGCTTCGACATAGTTGAATGCTAGCTTTTAATTAGAACATCGAATTACGGCTTAAGTAAAAACTAAAATCCATGTTGATTATTTTATTAATGTAACTACTTAATATTTGAAATGAGTTTATAGATAAATCATATTAAAATGTAATTTCATTTAAAAATAAAAGAGTTGTTTATTATGATTTTCTTTAACAAACAAGGTCATGTTTATTCCTCCCTTTCTGTAGCCATTATGGACAAGAAACTCAGTTAACCTTTGATACTAAGCCCTAGGTGCTTGTTTCAATTCATAAAGAGCTTTCCTTAATTTATAAACATGATTTGGAAAACTAGGATCTATGAACCACTTGGGTTGTTCAACATAAACTTCTTAATTTAAGGACCCACTTAAGAAAACACTTTTCACATCCATCTGAAATAACTTGAACTTTAGTATGCGTGCCACACCCAGAAGCAATCTTATGGATTCAAGACGAGCAACAGGTGCAAAAGTTCTATGTTTACATCATACAAAATCTTTTATATATGCAACTCAAACATAGCCCCAATCTATACAAACCAACTCAAGTCCAAAACGTACAAAATGTAACATACAAAATTATAAGTTATATTTTGACACTACTATATGCTATATTCGACCCCGTCGAATACTGCTGACTCCTAAACTTCAACTAGTTGCTTCGACATAGTTGAATGCTAGCTTTTAATTAGAACATCGAATTACGGCTTAAGTAAAAACTAAAATCCATGTTGATTATTTTATTAATGTAACTACTTAATATTTGAAATGAGTTTATAGATAAATCATATTAAAATGTAATTTCATTTAAAAATAAAAGAGTTGTTTATTATGCTTTTCTTTAACAAACAAGGTCATGTTTATTCCTCCCTTTCTGTAGCCATTATGAACAAGAAACTCAGTTAACCTTTCATACTAAGCCCTAGGTGCTTGTTTCAATTCATAAAGAGCTTTCCTTAATTTATAAACATAATTTGGAAAACTAGGATCTATGAACCACTTGTGTTGTTCAACATAAACTTCTTCATTTAAATACCCACTTAAGAAGGCACTTTTCACATCCATCTGAAATAACTTGAACGTTAGCATGCGTGCCACACCCAGAAGCAATCTTATGGATTCAAGACGAGCAACAGGTGCAAAAGTTCTATGTCTACATCATACAAAATCTTTTATATATGCAACTCAAACATAGCCCCAATCTATACAAACCAACTCAAGTCCAAAACGTACAAAATGTAACATACAAAATTATAAGTTATATTTTGACACTACTATATGCTATATTCGACCCCGTCGAATACTGCTGACTCCTAAACTTCAACTAGTTGCTTCGACATAGTTGAATGCTAGCTTTTAATTAGAACATCGAATTACGGCTTAAGTAAAAACTAAAATCCATGTTGATTATTTTATTAATGTAACTACTTAATATTTGAAATGAGTTTATAGATAAATCATATTAAAATGTAATTTCATTTAAAAATAAAAGAGTTGTTTATTATGCTTTTCTTTAACAAACAAGGTCATGTTTATTCCTCCCTTTCTGTAGCCATTATGGACAAGAAACTCAGTTAACCTTTCATACTAAGCCCTAGGTGCTTGTTTCAATTCATAAAGAGCTTTCCTTAATTTATAAACATGATTTGGAAAACTAGGATCTATGAACCACTTGGTTGTTCAACGTAAACTTCTTAATTTAAGGACCCACTTAAGAAGGCACTTTTCACATCCATCTGAAATAACTTGAACTTTAGCATGTGTGTCACACCCAGAAGCAATCTTATGGATTCAAGACGAGCAACAGGTGCAAAAGTTCTATGTTTACATCATACAAAATCTTTTATATATGCAACTCAAACATAGCCCCAATCTATACAAACCAGTTCTATGTTTACATCATACAAAATCTTTTATATATGCAACTCAAACATAGCCCCAATCTATACAAACCAACTCAAGTCCAAAACGTACAAAATGTAACATATAAAATTATAAGATATATTTTGACACTACTATATGCTATATTCGACCCCGTCGAATAATGTAGACTCCTAAACTTCAACTAGTTGCTTCGACACAGTTGAATGCTAGCTTTTAATTAGAACATCGAACTAAAATCCAAATCCATGTTGATTATTTTATTAATGTATCTACATAATATTTGAAATGAGTTTATAGATAAATCATATTAAAATGTAATTTCATTTAAAAATAAAAGAGTTGTTTGAGTGATGCAATCCAAAAGGCAAGATCCAATAGTTTCAAGGTTTGAGTTTGTTTGAGTTTTGAATCTATTGAATTTGGCCAATCACATATCTGCCTCAATAATATATAAACCGTCAATAATGGTATTAATTATTCAATATGGGACTCAATTTTGTGCCTCGTGTATTACATATAACAGATAGCTGATTTCAATTCTATCTCTCAGTTTCCAGATAGTTGATTTCAATTCTATCTCTCAGTTTCTTGCCATTCTATCTATAAGCGTTAGGTCTATTTCAAAACTAATTGTCAATATGAGTTTTAACATGCTTTTAACTAAGCTTTTGTAACTCACATTTTTGTGCTTTTGCTACTGCTTTATGGGTATAAAAACTATATGTATGAATCATGGTTGCTTTTCACTCTTTAATCTAGATACATTGTCAAACTACAAAACCAAACTAGTGTCACTACACATTTTGCAGGATCCATTTATTCTTGTAACACATTTTTCTTTACTGTTATATTGTATATTCCTAGATTTCCTTTTAATATCATATTTGTACCGAAACTTGCATCATCATTAAACTTGTGAACCTTTTAATGCAAACAAATGTTTGATACATAATATACTTACACACATGATGTTGAGGGCAGGGTACTGTTGGCAAACCTTGTTAAGAGACAACTCAGACTTTGTTAAAAAATGTGCTGAGTGTTGACATTTGCAGATTTACATCACACTGTTGACATTATATGACCATTCTCATTGATCTCACATAGTGGATTGAAGGAGATGAGATATAATTAATAATGATGCAAAAAAAACAAAAGGCCAAATTCAATAGTTTCTTGTAAACAAAGTCATTCGAAGTTGAAACTATTAAACTTGACCAATCTATGGGATGCCTCAAAAATTTATAAACATATTATTATAGTGGTAACTATTCGATGTGGGATTCAAACCTTAATATAGGCATAGCATATAATTTTGTTATGACTCCATCTGCTACGCTTCAATACGACATTTTTATAACAAATTATGAGTTGTCTCTTAACGAGGTTCACTTAACAGTGTAAGTATATTATGCATCAAACTTTTATTTGCATTAAGTTCACGGGTTTAGCTATGATGCTAAATTCTTCAAGAGATTTATAACTTTATCAAACGTTGAAACTATTGATTCTGATCTTTTGATTTGCAGCTTTATTACTTTTTAATTTAAATTATTAAGTGGTTATATTGATAAAATAATTAGCATGGTTTAGAAATGAACTGTTTGTTAATAAAGAAATAAGAAGTGTTAAACTATTTTCTTGCTAGTGTCTAAACTCTTGCAATAGAAAGAAAACTTACACTTTTCATGTAAAATTTAAATTTATTTTCAGTATTAATAAAGAAGTAGAGTAGCACTCTTTTCCTTTCTTGTAAGAGCATAGGTTTTTGTCGAGATGATCAAATTACTGATTGCATTTTTTTTTTTAATTATTTGTCTTGTGACATGAATTATTCGATGTGAGACTCAAACGTTACGATAAAATTTGAAAGATGATTAATAATTGTTAGAATCAGAAATTATTAGAACCATATTTACCGCAATTACATTCACTCGACAACGCCTCACACATATAACAGAGTTCTATCTGTTTGAGAAAAGTGGCCTTGATGACTAATAATTAATCAAAAGATTCAAAAGATATGCCTCATTTAAAATTAACTTTGCAATAATCTCACCTAACTTACAACTACTATATCGATATCTCTGAGGAATGGTTAGTTTTTACTCTATTAACCCAGATATTGTTGGTCCCATTTCAGATGCAATGCAAGGTTATGAAGTTGTTTATAACTTGAAAATGAAGAAAAATATGGTTTCACAGCTACATTTTCTGTGTTTTTTTGGTCATTAAAATAATGAGATTCGCTCAAAGAATCCATCCAGGATTAAATACATTACATAAATGATTTGATTCCAAGTGTCCTTTGACATTTAATTTTCTATTGTATGTTGCCTTATTTCGAAAGAATGCATAATTTGCTCTTACATCATGGTTACTAGTACAAGACCAAAATAATAAATAATGAGAAAATAGTTAAACACTTTTACAAAAGACTTCATAGCTTGCTGTTATAAATACATTATGGAACATAGTAAGAAAAACCAATTCTCCATGAATGATAATAGTTATTTACGAACCATCTTCTATACTCCTTCGATTTTTTATTATAAATCGTTTTGCAGAAAAAAATTATACTATAATATAAGTCATTTTATAATACCAATAAATTATTAATATTATTTTTCTTTTTATATCCTTAAATATTTATTATTCTCTCTCATATATTTTAATCATGCAAATTTGTTATTCTAATACGATTAATAAATGACAATTTTATAAAAGTATTTAAAATTTCTCTTTTTTATATTTCAATTATTACATTTTTTAATATGTGCGAAAAATAAAAAATAACTTATAATAAAAGACGGAAGAAGTAATTTTAGCAGAAAGCCTATGCTAAGAACCATTTTAACCTCACCTATCATTTTTACAATGACCATTTCCATTAGTATTATATTACATATCTAACCATGTTTGGTAAATTTGGGAGCAACTTCAACACTGTCACCTTCTGAAACATAAATTATTCACTTGATTGATTTTGCCATGGTAAACTAGACAAGGTTTAATTACATGTTGCATCACTACAAGAAAACATGATATTAGCTAGGGGGATGGGTTAAGGGGAAAATCCTTCACTAAAATAAATCAGTATGCTTGAAGTTAAATCTCTCGCAAAACACAAAATAGAAAAAAAAAACAGTTAGCTAGGGGATACCTCTCGCAAACAAGGAGGGAAAGTTTTTTGAAATTTAAAACATGCTTTTACTAGGAGCACTATGCCAAAAATGGCCTTTAGCAGCGCTTTTTTTGACCTTTAGCAGCGCTTTAAAGCGCTGCCTAAAGTGGCGCTGCTAAAGGTAAAGGCAGCGCTTTTTTTTATGGAAAAAGCGCTGCTAAAGATATCACTTTTAGCAGCGCTTTTTTACCCCTTTAGCAGCGCTTTCAAAGCGCTGCCTATTCTCCCTCCCCCTCCCCCCTGTAGCAGCGCTTTATGAAAGCGCTTTTGTAGACCACCCTTTAGCAGCGCTTTTTTAAAGCGCTTTCTTAGACCCCTCCTTTCCTAACCTATAGCAGCGCTTTTTTATGCCTATTTTTCTCCCTTTAGCAGCGCTTTCTTGTAAAAGCTCTGTCTATACTTCACGTTTTAAAAATTTTTTTTTTTGAAAAATCACATTTTTTATATATTTTTAGACAAACCTGCTTATAACAATTAAATTCCCTGCTTATAATTCAGGCCTTAAATATAACTTGGCCTTTAAACATTGTAATTCAACACTTGGCCTTTAAACATTGTAATTCAACACTTGGCCTTTAATTCAACACAATATAACTAAACATTGTACATTATACAATAACACATTGCAATTTACACATAATTAACTCAAGTATAATTTACACATAATTTAAACATTGTACATTATACAATATACAATATACAATTTACAATATACAATTTACACATAATTACAAATCCAATATACATTATAGAATTCTTAACTCAATCATAAATTGACACCATTCTTCCTTAATTTCTTCCAATTTTACTTTCGAGTACGTAGCGCATTTGAATTCATCAAAATACTACATAATATAACAGAACAAGCACGATTTAATACTAATTACTCAGATGAAATATTAGTTAATTATCAAAATGAATCATATAACTCATGAATTGATCCATACCATGGTTGGAATCTCTAATTAACCAGAAAGAATGATTTCCTTCATAAAGCGCAGTACAAAATATCCGCAGTCAATCCCACCACGCTGACGAGGACACTGTATTAGGAAAAAAGTGAACGAACATTTATCAGGATATATAGTTTAAATAGTTTTATAAGTAGAACCACTATAACAGTCAAACATGGGAAAATATACCTCCACTCTGATCCAGTTGATGTTGCTAGCCCTGCTTTTTGGCACTGTTGCATCTCTCTGTGCTTTGTATATTTGTATAACTCTAACATAATATAAACACATATTTAGAACAATGTCACATAATAAATAAACATATATAATTATTCAGAACACTATATATCATCACTTACGTATCAACCATGTTCTTCAGATTTTCATATTTGTTTGTATCGCCATCCAATGAATCTATATAATACACTATTTCTTTAATCGGATTAATTGCGACCAACAACCAGTGACCACTATAAAATAAGACAACAGTTTAGACGAAAATGTTATATAATATGGCAAAAATCGAACAATTATAATAAATGAATTTAGAATAAAAACTAACCCATGGCCAGTATTATATGGCAACATAAACAACTTCTTCGTATTCGCACCCATAAATCTCTGGACTGTGTACTCTTTGACCGCTTCTGGTGTCTGGTCTATTGTCCGTGAGTTGACACTGCTAGCAGATAAGAATGTGAATACTGAAGTCAAATCAGCGGGGACCAACAACTTGTCATACAAGCGCCTAAAAAAAATATAATCAACATTAGATTATTCAGTTAAACGAGCGAATTTTAAAATGTTCAATTATCTAATTAAAATGGATCGAAGTACCTGATGTAGGAATGCATAACCCCGACGCCCAATTCTAAATGTTTGAAAACCTGGTCGAAATCCTCCTTAGCAAGTGTTTCGGAATATTCAAAACCGAAAATACCTTGATCCATATGTATTAGACGGATGCCGCCCTCAGGCACGTCTGTTGTCCCTACATATGTTTGAAGGCACGACCTAAATTGAGGAACAAATGCTCTTTTTGTCTCGACCTTTTTTTTGGGCACCTTGGAAGTTTCAGGCATGTTTCCCTTGCTGACTTGTTGCGACTGCTGATCAAGAACCTAAAAGTCATATATAAGTTCAGTAAACAATTTATAATAAAATAATCACTTAAACTGTAGTACTAGTGCCTGTAACTTTGATGCAAGCTGAATCGGTATCCCGCACAATAATTTTATCATCTTTTGTTTTGGATTTTGTGGGAGTCTAAGATCATCATGTCAATAAGAAAGTGTAAATGTCAGAATAACTTTCATGTATGGTTAATAAAACATTGGAATATTACAAGGTTCAATCTACCTCATCATCCATGAAAATGAGATTCGCCGACCATGCTACATAAGCTCCTATCGCGTCTCCCACCACTGTTGCGTTTGATACATCGTCTGGCATAGGCAACAAAGCCCCCCCCCTCTAATGCAATATCAACAGATACTTTCAAAAATCCATCAGGGAGGGGTTTATGGTGAAGTAAGTCTCCCAGGGTGTTATGCACCTTTCCCTTGCCAACCATGCGATAAGTCGGCGACGATAAATATAGTCGACAAGGTGAAATGCCCTAAACAAATAATGATCAGTTAATGTGTCAATTAAGAAAAAAGTGCTAAATTAATTTCAATGTAATATATACAATTACCTCTGGAAGCTTCTGCGGACAATCGATACTATCTTTGTCACTAGTAGCTTTACCGGCCTCTGGAGCGCGCCTTTCGGACATGTATCTCTCCTTATCCTTCTATAATTCACGAATTTGAGCTTTCATTTCCTCCAAAGTAGCCACCACTTCTTTATTGGTTGGATTTTTTTTCCTTGGCTGCTTATACAGTTTGCATGGAGTGACACCAAATCCCTTGCCCCTCACACGCCCAGAGTACTCAGGAATATTCAACACCCGACTCAATAAACTCCTGCAATCATCGTCTTCAGCAGGAGTTATAGTCTGGGATAGGGACTCCTGAAATATAGATAAAAGCATATTTAAATATTTTATACACTTTGTTCAAACACTTTGTTCAAAAACTAATGTTGTACTTACACATTGTTCAAACACTTGTTGAACTTCTTCTTGGACGGCTCCATCTCTTCCCACCCGGGCAGTCTTCCATACGACATGGTCCGGAAGAGATGTCACATCACTTTTCTACTCTTCCAACTACGCATTAAGACGAACAATAAAGCATTATATCCTATTATGTATACTTACTATTTTTTGTAAATAGATCATATTAAAGCATATATATGCACTTACTAATTTTTGTTCTAAGCGTGCATATCCCAAACGCCCCTTTCTATATGGATACGCAGGGTTTGATGCCCGTTCCCGATTTACGCCACTCTTAACCTGAAAAAACAAGTTTAAGTCATATCAGTTTGTTTGTGGAATAGGTATATATACTATACATTGTTCGTGATAAGTTGTACTTACTTCAAATTCTTTGGTTCTTCGCTTCGCAACAAATGTCTCCCATTCTGCATCCGAAATCAAATCAGCGTACTTCGCTGGACGCTCCGACTCTACAAAGTTGCCATCAGAATCTTTAAGATATTTGTTGGTTAAAAACGCTCTAAATCCCCTCAAGCGTTTTCCGGCCAACTGAATACAATATTTTCTCCTAGAATCCTCAATATTAAAAGATCTCTGCAAACAAATACACATACATATAACATGTTAGTATAATTAATTTAAAGATGTAACTGTCAACATAATTAAAAATAATCAAATCTCATACTTGAATCTCAGTCCAAATTTTATCCTTAGCCGCTTCTAATGCAGGAAGTCTCCAGTTATCGCAAGTAATCAGAACTTGCGAACGTACAACTGCTCCAATATAACTTGTCAGCAGCGCACCATTAGGCTTAACCAACTGATCTCTTTCATTCCAATGGACATCGTACTTTACACCTCTATCTCTCGCACGGATGATACTTTTCATTATCGTTATGCCTCTTTTAATTTCGCCTTCAACGTCTTTGGGTGTTTCTTTTCCATCATGTGATATTTCCTCGTTGCTGGCCATAATATACCTGTAATTCAGAATAACAACAACAACAACAAATATCAACAACAATAACAACATCTATATCAAATATAAACCATCTATACAAACCATCTATATAAACTATCTATATCAAATATAAACCAACAATAACAACATAAACCATCTATATAAACCATCAAATAACAATAACAAATATAAACCATCTATACAAACCATCTATATAAACTATCTATATCAAATATAAACCAACAATAACAACATAAACCATCTATATAAACCAACAATATCAAATATCAAATATAAACCATCTATATAAACCATCAAATATAAACCAACAATAACAACATCTATATTAAATACAAACCATCTATATAAACTATAACAAATACAAACCATCTATACAAACACAAACCATCTATATCAAATATAAACTATATCAAATACAAACCATCTATATAAACTATAACAAATATAAACCATCTATATCAAATATAAACTATAACACAAACCATCTATATAACACAAATATAAACCATCTATATCAACTATAACAAATACAACTATAACACAAACCATCTATATCAAATATAAACTATATCAAATACAAACTATCATATATATCTCATCTATACAAACTATCATAGAATCTATAGAAACTATTTTACATCAACAACAACAACAATATCATATATATCTCATATATCATATTAACACAACAACAAATAACACAACAACAACAAAAACCATCATTGAAAAGATAAAAACCATATATATCATCAGAACAACAATGGTGAAAAGATAAAAAAAAAAACAAGAAAAGCAGAGTAAAGCTTCACGTACCGTAACAATGGTGGACCGGCAATGCAGACGGATGGATGAACTCAAAAACGGACGGTGAACGGTCGGTGATGGTCGGAAGGATGATCGGACGGAAGAAGTTGATGGTCGGACGATGAACAGTGGTTCGTTTGTTCGTTTTCGTTCGCCAGAGAAAGAAGAAATGTGTTGCGTGACTGTTCTGATTCTATTAAAATTTTGGAGGGTATTTTAAAATTATAATATGAATACCTATAGCAGCGCTTTTAAAGGCCTTTAGCAGCGCTTTTAAAAGCGCTTTCATAGGGTGCCTTATCAATTCCATATAGCAGCGCTTTCTTGTAAAAGCGCTTTCTAAGAGTCCCCCTTTAGCAGCGCTTTTGAAAAGCGCTTTCGTAGCCCCCCCCCCCCCCCCCCTTTAGCAGCGCTTTTGAAAAGCGCTTTCGTAGCCCCCCCCCCCTTTAGCAGCGCTTTTTAAAAGCGCTTTCTTAGGCCCACCATTTAGCAGCGCTTTTTTAAAAGCGCTGTCTTTGGTAGGCGCTTTTTTTCTTTTTTTTTTACTGGCCCTTTAGCAGCGCTTTTGTATAAAGCGTTGTCTTTCTATGCGCTGCTAAAAGTGATTTCTGGCGTAGTGGAGTCAGCAAAGAATTTGGTGGAAATCATGGACATTTGCGAGGGGGCATCCCCTCACCACGTCATGCTTCACAATTTACGAGGGGTCTCCCCTCACCATTTATCATGCTTTACTCAAATCCATCTGTAAAAGTATTTATTCTGTTGCCACATTACCTACAACACATCAATACTGGCTAGGGATATCCCCTCGCAAATGACATATTCCATGCCTGCGTGGAGCATCCCCTCGCAAGTTTTGCCACGTCAATATGACCGTTGGGGGTGGCGTGGGGGCAGCCCCTCGCAAATGACATTAATAAAATTCAACTAATTCCAATAATATCTGCCAGATTCAATTAGTTCTCATTCTTCTTCTCTTTCTTCCTCCATTTTTTCTTCTCCTTTCTTCCTCCATTCTTCTTCTTCTTCTCCTTTCTTCTTCCACCATTTTTTTCTCACTCCACAAAATTTAAAGTAAGTATTTTTTATATGTTATATTATTTTTGTATTTGTAATTTATTTTATTGTTTAAATTTTTTTTATATTATTTATATTATTTAGTGTGTGTATATATATATATATATATATATATATATATATATATATATATATATATATATATATATATATATATATATATATATATATATATATATACACACACTAAATAAAAATAATATAAAATATATTTTATATTATTTAGTGTATATATATATTTTATATATATATATATACACTAAATAATATAAATAAAATATATTTTTATTTAGTGTATATATATATATATATGTAAATAAAATATATATATACACTAAATAATATAAAATATATTTTATTTACATATATATATATACACTAAATAAAAATAATATAAAATATATTATTTAGTGTATATATATATATATATATATATATATATATATATATATATATATATATATATATATATATATATATATATATATATATATATATATATATATATATATATATATATATATATATATATATATATATATATATATATATATATATATATATATATATATATATATATATATATATATATATATATATATATATATATATACTAAATAATATAAATAAAATATATTTTTACAGTTTTTTTAACTATTATTTTAAAATTATTATAATATAAATCTGAAAAACTTAAAAAATAAAAGTAATATTTTCAAAAATAATATACTAAAAATATATACATAAATTTCGAAATAAAAAATAACATATTTTCTTATACCAACATCAACAATATATTTTCATATACCAACATCAACATAAATTTCGAAATAAAAATATATCTAAAGTCTTAAGAAAAAAAAAGAAGTATGTACCTTTTGATGCTCCCCTACATTTGTAGCTCCTTTTAGAAAAAAATTGAGAACTTTATATATTATCCCGAGTACATGCAACACAACAAATAAATAAAAAAAATTTAAACAATAAAATAAATTACAAATACAAAAATAATATAACATATAAAAAATACTTACTTTAAATTTTGTGGAGTGAGAAAAAAATGGTGGAAGAAGAAAGGAGAAGAAGAAGAAGAATGGAGGAAGAAAGGAGAAGAAAAAATGGAGGAAGAAAGAGAAGAAGAATGAGAACTAATTGAATCTGGCAGATATTATTGGAATTAGTTGAATTTTATTAATGTCATTTGCGAGGGGCTGCCCCCACGCCACCCCCAACGGTCACAATGACGTGGCAAAACTTGCGAGGGGATGCTCCACGCAGGCATGGAATATGTCATTTGCGAGGGGATATCCCTAGCCAGTGTTGATGTGTTGTAGGTAATGTGGCAACGGAATAAATACTTTTACAGGTGGATTTGAGTAAAGCATGATAAATGGTGAGGGGAGACCCCTCGTAAATTGTGAAGCATGACGTGGTGAGGGGATGCCCCCTCGCAAATGTCCATGATTCCCACCAAATTCTGTGCTGACTCCTAGTAAAAGCATGTTTCAAATTTCAAAAAACTTTCCCTCCTTGTTTGCGAGAGGTATCCCCTAGCTAACTGTTTTTTTTCTTTCTATTTTGTGTTTTGCGAGAGATTTAACTCCAAGCATACTGATTTATTTTAGTGAAGGATTTTGCCCTTAACCCATCCCCCTAGCTAATAGCATGTTTTCTTGTAGTGATGCAACATGTAATTGAACCCTGTCTAGTTTACCATGGCAAAATCAATCAAGTGAATAATTTATGTTTCAGAAGGTGACAGTGTTGAAGTTGCTCCCAAATTTACCAAACATGGTTAGATTTGTAATATAATACTAATGGAAATGGTCATTGTAAAAATGATAGGTTAAAATGGTTCTTAGCATAGGCTTTCTGCTAAAATTACTTCTTCCGTCTTTTATTATAAGTTATTTTTTATTTTTCGCACATATTAAAAAATGTAATAATTGAAATATAAAAAAGAGAAATTTTAAATACTTTTATAAAATTGTCATTTATTAATCGTATTAGAATAACAAATTTGCATGATTAAAATATATGAGAGAGAATAATAAATATTTAAGGATATAAAAAGAAAAATAATATTAATGATTTATTGGTATTATAAAATGACTTATATTATAGTACAATTTTTTTTCTGCAAAATGATTTATAATAAAAAACCGAAGGAGTATAGAAGATGGTTCGTAAATAACTATTGTCATTCATGGAGAATTGGTTTTTCTTACTATGTTCCATAATGTATTTATAACAGCAAGCTATGAAGTCTTTTGTAAAAGTGTTTAACTATTTTCTCATTATTTATTATTTTGGTCTTGTACTAGTAACCATGATGTAAGAGCAAATTATGCATTCTTTCGAAGGAAGCTTTACCCTATACCCTTACACTTGTACCCACACCCCTACATTTTTAAAAAAATACCCATTTTATCCTCATATATTTTAATATTTTATTATTTTTATTTTCATTTTTTTATAATTTTTAGACTTTGAGGAATAGACCCCCAATCAACCGGAACACTCTGAGAATCGCAAATGGGTATGCATATTCTTTCATGCCGGAACACTTTAATAAAGACATCCGGTATTGGAATTTTCGTGTGATCACCGGAACACTTGGAACAAGTCTTCCGGTTTGAAATTTTGACTACCGGTTTCCGGTTTGAAATTTTGACTACCGGAACTCTTGTAACAAGTCTTCCGGTTTGTTTTTTGACTCGTTTGGCTACCGGAACTCTTTCTATAAGTGTTCCGGTTTGTATTGGCATTTTTTTTTTTTTTTGAATTTTTTTTAAAATTTTTTTTTACGTATGTATGTAATTTCAGAAGTTCCTTTACAAATATGCGATAAAGATCAAATATGGGTAGATATGTCTGATGTTTTTTCAACTACTCAAAAATTTAATACACGAGAAGAGGTGATAAGATGGATTAAAGAGATCGGAATCCGAAATAAAGTTACGGTTATCATCACTCGTTCAGATATTAAAACAGGTAAGAGAGAAAGAAGTAACAAATTAATATTTGGATGTGATAAAGGAGGAAAACACAGAGATATTGTTAGTGGAACTCAGAGTGCGACGAAAAAATGTGAATGTCCATTTAGAATCAGATCAATTCCAGCGGCTGATGGATCTGGATGGAAAATTGATGTAAAATGTGGAGTTCATAACCATGATTTACCTGATAGATTAGAAGGTCACGCATTTGTCGGTAGGTTGACAACGGATCAGAAGCAACATGTTATTGATTTGACAAAGAGAAAGGTTCCACCTAGACATATACTGCTTTCATTGCAAGAGCAAGATCCAGATAATGTCACTCGGATCACGCAAATATACAAACAGAAGAGTACGATAGTAAAAAATATAAGAGGTTCTAGAAGTGAGATACAAAATTTGTTTAAGCTTATTGAGGAAGCAGGTTATGTTTATTGGAGTAGAAAAAGAGATGACTCTGAAGTTATTAGAGATATCTTTTGGGCTCATCCAGATTCAGTTAAGTTGTTGAATATTTTTCCTACTGTGCTAGTTATGGACAACACTTACAAGACAAACAAATATAGGCAACCTCTGTTTGAAATTGTTGGAATGACATCAATCGAGTTGACTTTTGCTGTCGCATTTGCCTATATTGAGTCTGAGCAAACTGAGAATTTTTGTTGGGTCCTAGATAAGCTTAAACAATTGTTTGTGAAAAAAGAGTTGTGTCCACAAGTGATTTTGACAGATAGAGATCTTGCTTTGATGAAAGCCATTGAAATTGTGTTTCCAAGGTCGATCAATATGCTATGTCGATATCATATTAACAAGAATGTTGGTGCAAAACGGAAACAATATGTGGCTAGTGACATGCAAAAGAAAATTGACAAATTATGGACGGAGGTTGTATGGGCTAGTGATGAGGTTGAGTATGATCAAACGTTGAAACAACTTGAGCAGGCGTGCGTTGATTGTAATGAATTTATTGATTATGTGAAGGACACATGGTTGACACCACATAGACAAAGATTTGTTGAAGCATGGATTAATCGATTGCTACATTTTGGTAACACCACGACTAATCGGTATGTATTTGTTTTTAGTATTTCTAAATTGTATTTTTTTTAAATTTTTTTATAATATATTTAATATGTATTAATTTTAGGGTCGAGTCTGCTCATTGGAAGTTAAAGCAAATGTTGGGGAACAGTATTGGTGACATGGTCAAATGTTGGGAGGCTATGAATGACAACTTAAAGTTACAATTGGGTAATATTAGAGCTTCTTTTCAAAAGAGTTTTTATGAAGTTGAGCACGCTCATGTAAGTCCATTTTACAATAATTTACGTGGTTCAGTGTCTCGAGATGCATTGAGACGCATTGCTGAAGAGTTAAAACGAGTTGATTATGTTGGAACTAACAAGGAAAAGTGTCGTTGTACTCTTAGAATAACCTACGGATTACCTTGTGCTTGTGAGTTGACAGGATATAGAATTGATGGTATACCGATACCAATAGAGGTTGTACATGTTCATTGGAGAAAACTAAGTATGGAAGTTAATTTGGACGAAGACGTAGACGATGGATCAGAGGTGGATATGAGTAGTACAATAGATGAGTTATGGAAAAGGTTTAAGTCACTGGATGTTGTTGGAAAAAGGGCATTAAAAAGTAGGGTTTTTGAACTTGCCTTCCCAACAATGACTTCTATGTGTCCACCACCTGAGAAAATAAAAACTAAAGGGGGAGTCAAGAGAAAAGACAAAAAACCAGTAGGATATGATGTTTATAGAGACCCTTCGTATCACGAATATGTTGATCAAGCATCTCAATCTCAACCATCACAAACTTCGAAGAAGACTAAATTATCACAGTCTTCACAAAAGAAATCTCAACCATCACAAGCTTCGAAGAAGATCAAATTATCACAATCTTCACAGTCATCTAAGCAGTTCATCCTTCAGTTTCCTAATCACATTCGATCCTATATTGATGATGTAGTTAATGTTGTATCAGATGGTAATTCTGGTTTTAGAGTCATTGCTTCATTGCATGGATTTGGTGAAGATGGTTGGGCAATGGTTCGTCGAGACTTGGGTTTGGAAATAATACATAATGAAAGATCAAGTTTGTATGCCAATTTATTCACTGATCAGTTAGCAGTGGTGAGAGAATCTTTGATGATAGAGGAAGTCGGTCCTCAACCACCACATCAATGGTTAACTCTACCAGATATGGGTTACGTGATAACGAATCATTATAATGTTGTACTTGTCTGTTTAGGAATTGAATGCAAGACTTTCTTCCCTATGACAACTTCATTTTCACCGAATGTAGCAATTTACTGCATTGGTTTTGTAAACAGAAATCATTGGGTCCAGGTACTTAGTTGTTTTTAGATAATGCGATTAATCTTAAGTTTTTTTCGTTATTTTTACTTACTATTTTGATTATTTTTTTATTTAGGTAAACATGAAAGAAGGGTTTACATTTCCACCAGTGACAGTAGATTGGAAGAAGTTTCGTTCTCCAGTAGCAACATCTTGGATGCTAGGATTTGCAGGACGTCTACAACATTGGCAACAACTTACGCCTATATTACCAACGCATTATACATTATAAATTATGTTACTCGTTTTTAATTTCAAAACATGAATAATGACTTATGTTACTCGTTTTTAATTTCAAAACATGAATAATGACTTATGTTACTCGTTTTTAATTTCAAAACATGAATAATGACTTATGTTACTCATTTTTAATTTCAAAACATGAATTGTGAATCATTCAAAACATACACATAAACCAACTAGATCAAATGAGTCTAAAAATTAGCACATAAACATAAAACAATTAGGTCAAATGAGTCTAAAAGTTAACATATAATTATAAATATAAATACAAGTCACTGTGATCGAGCAATAGATAAAGCTTCGAACAAATCTGCAAACTGTGGGTCATCATCTTCAGCACCAGCCTGCTGAAGATACCGATGAATCAACAAAGACACTCGAGCCCAGCTAGGATCAGATGGTCCTGCTTCATATACAGGAACTGGCATCTCTACTGGCACATCATGATAGGGTGGCGGTACCAGACGAGGATGAGAGACACGATAGTACCACTCAAGATATCCATCATCTGTCTCATATGGGGTGGTGGCCGGTGCTGTCGGACGAATCACATTCTGAACGCTCTGATGGTAACTAATCCAGTCAACATCAATATCACCAGCCATCGTATGATCTAGAGGTGGATATGGAATATACTGTCGGTATCCAAACTGACGCATACATCTGTCAGGCAAATATGGAACAACAGTGTCACCCCACCTCAGACACCCCCTATATAGACATAGCTCATCAAACTGACACCATACTCTATGATTCTCGAATGGGCGCCATATGACGTCAGCAGGTGTCAGCTCGTCCAAAATAGGCCGCAAGTCATCCACCTTCAACGAGCCTTGCCTATAGGACCATCTCATCGCTCGAGGGAGACCCACATTATTAGCTGGCATCCAGTTCTCTCATTTTTTTCCAAGCGTTGGAAAATACTCATGAATCCAACACTGTTACAAAATTAATATGGTTACTAAATTTAAAATAATTAATTATAACATAATAAACTAGATAAATAAAATATACTACATTAAAATAAATACCTGTAGGAGAGTCGGATAACCACCAAGCTGCTTACAGCTGAACATAGAAGCATCTCCGAGATATCTGTAAAGAGTAACCAATGCAGCTGCTTCCCAACTGTATCCTGGTAAGCCATCCAAGTCTATAAATAGTGACAGGTATCGTGCCTCGACAAGAGTAAACGACTTGTCCGCGAAAATAGTGGAACCCACTAACATCAACAAATAAGCTCTAGTGGCATAATCCCATCTAGATGCAGCTCTGTGCTCTACGAACAGATCATATAACCACTCCAGCTTATAGTAGGAACCCCTGCATTCACGGATTTGTTGTTGTACTACTCTCTGTGACACTCCTAAATATTGAACAGCCCACTCAACAGCAAGCGCTTCACTAATATCTTGAGGACTCCAGAAGACTCCCCTGATGGGCAAGTGAAGTAGACAAGAAACGTCATCTAGAGTAATCGTCATCTCACCAAACGGCATGTGAAATGAAGATGTCTCTAGATGCCATCTCTCTACAAATGCTGAAACTAGGTTTGTGTCTATCTTTGTTAAACTAGTTCTCTGGAGTGAAGCTAGACCAGACCTAGATATCCAGCCCTCCATCTCTCTGGGTAGCTGTAGTGGAACCCTCTACATCAACTTCAATCCATGCCCCGCTACCTTTAACTCTTTTTTCGACCCTCTCTCCTGAAAACAATTAAAACAATTAAAAATTTGAATTCTATTGAATATTAAATAATTTTCGTTTTCTTACCTGACCGAACCATATACGGTTTGCAATAGCTGTTCGTATTTAACTAACAGAGATGTATCAGACGGTCCTCCTGGATATCCAACTGGCTCGGATGCTAATGTTGATGCAGATGCATCAAAATGCTCTTCTTCAGCCATTCTCGATGACTCACCCCATCCTACTCCATGAGGGATCCTACCATCTCTGCCTCGTGTGCGCACCACTGGAAAAAAAAATAATTAAAAATTAAAACATAAATAAATAAATAAGTAGAAAATAAATAAATAAATAAGTAGAAAAAAAATTAAATAATTAGAAAAAAAATTAAATAAATAAGTAGAAAAAAAATTAAATAAGTAGAAAAAAAAATAAGTAGAAAAAAAAATAAATACGTAGAAAAAAATTTAAAAAAAAACAATACACCGGAACTCTTCAGGAGTGTGTTCCGGTGAAAAAAAATAGTTTTTGTCTGTACCGGATGTCTTTTAATAAGAGTTCCGGTGAAGAAAATCCAATTCGCGTAAACCGAAAGTCTTTAGGAAAGAGTTCCGGAAGACAAAATCAACAAGTTTACAAACCGGAAGACATTCGTTAAGTCTTCCGGTGAAGATGAAAAAAAAATTACAAACCGGATGACTTACTTGTAGTGTTCCGGTATATATTTGATCAAAAATGGCTTCCGGATGTCTTGGTTGAAGTCTTCCGGTTTGTTAAAAGAAAGAGAGCTTCCGGATGTCTTTGTGTTTGGGAATGAAGGAAAAATGAAAATTTTTCAAAATTATAGATATTTAAACAAGGGTATTTTGGTCCAATATTTTTTAATGTAGGGATGTGGGTACAAGTGTAGGGGTATGGGGTAAAACTTCCTCTTTCGAAATAAGGCAACATAAAATAGAAAATTAAATGTCAAAGGACACTTGGAATCAAATCATTTATGTAATGTATTTAATCCTGGATGGATTCTTTGAGCGAATCTCATTATTTTAATGACCAAAAAAACACAGAAAATGTAGCTGTGAAACCATATTTTTCTTCATTTTCAAGTTATAAACAACTTCATAACCTTGCATTGCATCTGAAATGGGACCAACAATATCTGGGTTAATAGAGTAAAAACTAACCATTCCTCAGAGATATCGATATAGTAGTTGTAAGTTAGGTGAGATTATTGCAAAGTTAATTTTAAATGAGGCATATCTTTTGAATCTTTTGATTAATTATTAGTCATCAAGGCCACTTTTCTCAAACAGATAGAACTCTGTTATATGTGTGAGGCGTTGTCGAGTGAATGTAATTGCGGTAAATATGGTTCTAATAATTTCTGATTCTAACAATTATTAATCATCTTTCAAATTTTATCGTAACGTTTGAGTCTCACATCGAATAATTCATGTCACAAGACAAATAATTAAAAAAAAAAATGCAATCAGTAATTTGATCATCTCGACAAAAACCTATGCTCTTACAAGAAAGGAAAAGAGTGCTACTCTACTTCTTTATTAATACTGAAAATAAATTTAAATTTTACATGAAAAGTGTAAGTTTTCTTTCTATTGCAAGAGTTTAGACACTAGCAAGAAAATAGTTTAACACTTCTTATTTCTTTATTAACAAACAGTTCATTTCTAAACCATGCTAATTATTTTATCAATATAACCACTTAATAATTTAAATTAAAAAGTAATAAAGCTGCAAATCAAAAGATCAGAATCAATAGTTTCAACGTTTGATAAAGTTATAAATCTCTTGAAGAATTTAGCATCATAGCTAAACCCGTGAACTTAATGCAAATAAAAGTTTGATGCATAATATACTTACACTGTTAAGTGAACCTCGTTAAGAGACAACTCATAATTTGTTATAAAAATGTCGTATTGAAGCGTAGCAGATGGAGTCATAACAAAATTATATGCTATGCCTATATTAAGGTTTGAATCCCACATCGAATAGTTACCACTATAATAATATGTTTATAAATTTTTGAGGCATCCCATAGATTGGTCAAGTTTAATAGTTTCAACTTCGAATGACTTTGTTTACAAGAAACTATTGAATTTGGCCTTTTGTTTTTTTTGCATCATTATTAATTATATCTCATCTCCTTCAATCCACTATGTGAGATCAATGAGAATGGTCATATAATGTCAACAGTGTGATGTAAATCTGCAAATGTCAACACTCAGCACATTTTTTAACAAAGTCTGAGTTGTCTCTTAACAAGGTTTGCCAACAGTACCCTGCCCTCAACATCATGTGTGTAAGTATATTATGTATCAAACATTTGTTTGCATTAAAAGGTTCACAAGTTTAATGATGATGCAAGTTTCGGTACAAATATGATATTAAAAGGAAATCTAGGAATATACAATATAACAGTAAAGAAAAATGTGTTACAAGAATAAATGGATCCTGCAAAATGTGTAGTGACACTAGTTTGGTTTTGTAGTTTGACAATGTATCTAGATTAAAGAGTGAAAAGCAACCATGATTCATACATATAGTTTTTATACCCATAAAGCAGTAGCAAAAGCACAAAAATGTGAGTTACAAAAGCTTAGTTAAAAGCATGTTAAAACTCATATTGACAATTAATTTTGACAATTAGTTTTGAAACAGACCTAACACTTATAGATAGAATGGCAAGAAACTAAGAGATAGAATTGAAATCAGCTATCTGTTATATGTAATACATGAGGCACATGGCATGGTTGTCGAGTGACTACAGTTACACCAATGTGCAATGTTCAGATGGAATCAAAACAAGATTGAGTCCCACATTGAATAAATAGTACCATTATGAATGGTTTATATATTATTGAGCCAGATATTTGATTGGCCAAATACAACAGATTCAAAACTCAAACAAACTAACCTTGAAACTATTTGATCGGTTGCATCTTCACTCTTTACAAACAATTAATTGTTTTTAACCAATTACTATTTTTCTTACAAACAACTCTTTTATTTTTAAATGAAATTACATTTTAATATGATTTATCTTTAAACTCTTTTACTCTTTACAAACAATTCATTATTTTTAACCAATTATTTTGTTTCTTTACAAACAACTCTTTTTATAATAAAATTACACTTTAATATGATTTATCTATTTTTAACCGATTATTTTTTTCCTTACAAACAACTCTTTTTTTTTATAATAAAATTACATTTTAATATGATTTATCTGTAACTTTTTTATCTATTTTCTTTTTAACTTTTTAATTTAAAATATTAAATAGTTACATTAATAAAATAATCAACATGGCTAAGAATTAAATGTTATTTTGTTACTAAAAAGTGTTTAAACTTTTTTCTATTTTATTAGTACTAGTGTCTAAACTCTTGCGATAGATAAAAAATTATTCATAATTTAGATTTTACTTAATTTTATAATTTTTTTCTTACAAACAACTCTTTTATTTTTAAATGAAATTACATTTTAATATGATTTATCTATAAACTCTTTTACTCTTTACAAACAATACATTATTTTTAACCAATTATTTTTTTCTTTACAAACAACTATTTTTTTATAATAAAATTACACTTTAATATGGTTTATCTATTTTTAACCAATTATTTTTTTCCTTACAAACAACTCTTTTTTTATATAATAAAATTACATTTTAATATGATTTATCTGTAACTTTTTTATTTATTTTCTTTTTAACTTTTTAATTTAAAATATTAAGTAGTTACATCAATAAAATAATCAACATGGCTAAGAAATAAATGTTATTTTGTTACTAAAAAGTGTTTAAACTATTTTCTATTTTATTAGTACTAGTGTCTAAACTCTTGCGATAGATAAAAAATTATTCATAATTTAGATTTTACTTAATTTTGTTAGAACCCGTAATTCGATGTTTTAATTAAAAACTAGCATTCAACTGTGCCGAAGCAGCTAATTGAAGTTCAGGAGTCAGCAGTATTCGACGGGGTCGAATATAACATATAGTAGTGTCGAAATATAACTTATAATTTTGTATGTTACATTTTGTACGTTTTGGACTTTAGTTGGTTTCTATAGATTGGACCCGTGTTTGAGTTGCATATATAAAAGGTTTTGTATGATGTAAACATAGAACTTTTGCAACTGTTGCTCGTCTTGAATCCATAAGATTTCTTCTAGGTGTGGCACGCATGCTAAAGTTCAAGTTATTTCAGATGGATGTGAAAAGTGTCTTCTTAAATGGGTACTTAAATGAAGAAGTTTATGTTAAACAACCCCAAGTGGGTCATAGATCCTAGTTTTCCAAATCATGTTTATAAATTAAAGAAAGCTCTCTATGAATTGAAACAAGCACCTAGGGTTTAGTATGAAAGGTTAACTGAGTTTCTTGTCCATAATGGCTACAAAAAGGGAGGAATAAACAAGACCTTGTTTGTTAAAGAAGAGCATAATGAACTCATGATAGCTCAAATATATGTTGATGACATTATGTTTGGAGGGATGTCAACATAATTTTATATGTTACGATAGGTAATCACCCTTATGACGGAAAGAATTCGACATGAACATTTGGATCCCAACAACCCGTTTGTCTGGGTGTTGCCCCCTTCGTTTCAGGTTTATGACGTTCATATATCTCATATTCCACATCATTCGTGTATTAACTTGTATTGAAAAATCATGGTGGTTATGTGATGATTATTTATTAGTCGTGGTTGCTATATAGAACAATGTGAATGAGTGTTTGAAGCTGGTCGAAATGAATACGAAATATGAACATTGTTTGAAGTCATCGTCCAACCTTAAATTTGTATGTTTCTTTTAAAGATTGTCATTTATTCGAATCACGCGTTGTTGACATTTAAAAACTAACACCAGATCTTACATATTTACGTTCCATTACAAACTGTTCAAGAACACTGGTACCTAATTATAATCCACCTAGACGAACAACTCATTTACCATTTTGACTCCTATTGTCCGCTAGAGGTTGGCGACTAGAGGAGGTACAACATGAATAAGATTGTGAGCTACTCTTTCTAGACTTACTTGTATCCCATTTAATCAAAATATTCAATTCTGTTGACACTTTTTATTTCAAAATGTAAGGTGGGTGTTCTTGAAGATCTAGTCGATTGGTCGAAGTTTGAGCGCTCTATACAAAATAGCCGGGTAGATTTTACGGGTTGGAAGATTGTGGAGGCCATAGGAATTCCAAACAGGTGGAACATGTATTATTCATTTTATGTTTGATATGCACGTTCATTCTCATATTACACAAACCTCATTTGGTTTTTCTGAATAAAGTGACAACTCTGGCATTTGGTTGTTGGATTGGTTGGAGATGGAGAATAGTTTTAAACCGAACTGAATCACCAGAATGGTACGTAACTCTAGTGATGTAAATGTATTTCAAAAACTTAATTTCTTTTACTTACATTTACTTATTGTTTTATGCTACATAAAATTGCAGCTGGACGACAACAGAGTAAGGATGAGAATTGTTGTTGTGTTGATGATGGGTGGGTATAATGAATTGAAAGGGGCGGTTATAGGGAGCACTGCAGCCTTTATTAACTAATGATTTGTTGGAATTGTTGGTTACATTTTGTTGCTACTTCTGGAAATGTTTTTTTTGAAGAAGTACTTTTGGAAATTTTTACATGTGCTACACATTTTCTTATGCCACTGTGTTAGAAGTTATTGGATAATTGAATGTAATGAACATTATTTATGGTGATTAACAAAATTAAATATGTGCAACATTACACTTAATAGTAAAAATGATAAATAAACATATAATAGTATGAAAGGTTAACTGAGTTTCTTGTCCATAATGTAGCTTTAAAACCATATTTTCTCTTCATTTCCATGTTACAAGCAACTTCATAACCTTGCATTGCATGGAAAAAGGAATCAACAATATCTGGGGTCAATAGAGTAAAAAGCAACCATTCCTCATACACATAGTTTTTAGACTCACAAAGCACAAATATGTGACTTATAAAAGCTTAGTTTTAAGCATTTCAAAACTCATATTTTAATTAACTTTGAAACTGCATTGCATCGAAAATGGAATCAACAATATTTGGGTTAATAGAGTAAAAAAATAGATAGAATGGCAAGAAACCGAGAGATAAAATTGAAATCAACTATCTGGTACATGTTATATGTATGAGTCACATGACAGGGTTGTCGAGTGACTACGGTTACTGTAAATATAGTTACACCAAAATGCAGTGTTCAGATGGAATCAAAACAAAATTATATGCTATGAGGTCAAAGTAAAACTTCAGTCCCACATTGAATAACTACTATTATTATAAATGGGTTATATATTATTGAGGCATTCAATTGATTGGCCAAATTCAAGGGATTCAAACTCATACAAATTCAAATCTTGAAACTATTGAATCTGGCCTTTTGATTTGTAAAAGACCACTCATTACACCTTTTTTCCAACAATTCATTTTTTACTTAATTACACATGTTTTTGTTTTTACTTAATTACAATTTTGATATTTTATTTTAACTTATTCATGAAATGTATTTTGTAATTTACATTTTTGCATTCAAATTGAGTTAGATCTATTCATGTTTTCATTTTTGCTATATTTTTAAATTTATCTTATGCATTTTGTATGAGATTTTAGATAAGTAGATTTGTTTGAGTTTTTTCAAAATTAAATTAGTGTAGATGTAAAAAAATACTTTTCTTCTTTTTCTAGGACAAGTCCTAGGAGTTGGTCAAGACAACCGTCTAGGGTCTATTTTTTAAAAATTATTTATATAGTTTTAATTAATTAATTTTTAAAAAAATTTAATTATTTTCAATTCTAACATCTATTAAGAACTTATGATAATAATAATATTTTAAGAGATTGGGTCGTATAATTGGCTAATTTAAAAATTAAGATCATCTTATGTTTTTGGAGGCCTTGTATAGGTTAAACATGATTTAACTACGAAAAATAAATTGGGGCCATATTTTTTTATCGGTAAAAAATATTCACGACTTAATCGTGAAAATTTTTGGACTCTATCTTCATCTTGCACGCCCTTAAAGATGATCATGTTAAAATTCATACTAATAAATAATAAATATTTAATTCTCTTACATAAAAAGTACTTGAAATTTAAGTTTTTTTATTTTAATTTTGGTAATGTTTTAATTATATTTTTTTTAATGATTAGTAGAGTGTTTAGACGTGTTATCAATTAAAAATAAAATATTAAACAAAATTGATTAGAATAATATAATAATTTTACATTTTTTAAAAAACTTAAAATTATAATTCATTAATTTAAAATAAATTTTTTTATTATATTAAAATTTAAATTTAAACTTTTGTCTCAGGCCTCAAGATGTGTTAGATCGGTCCTGTCTTTTCCCTTTTACAAAACAATGATAATCAAATTTTTATCTTTAAAATATATTATACCACATCTACTTTCACTTAGGATTTTTTTTAAGAAGAGATGATAAAAAAATAGAACATATTTTATTTAAATTTTTTTATAAAAAAATAATAAGTTATTAATCACAAAAAAATAAAATAAAGACATACCTGAAAATAAAAATATTGAAATGTACAATAAAACTCATTATACGTACAACTACTTTCACCCGTGTTATTGTTTTTCTTCTTTATTGACATAATTGAAAAAAAAATATTGAGATGTTAGAGATGGGAGAGTTGAAGATGTGATGAAAAGAAAAATAAATGAAAAAAAAAAAAGAGTGAAAAGAAAACAAGAGGGAGACTACTATTTTATAAAAAATAAAAGTGTTATAAGAAGGGAAGTTTGAAGTTTGATGTTTGGCATTTAAAATTTAAATTTATAAGATTGAGAGTAGAAAGAGTGGAAAAATATGACAACAATAAAGTATATGTGACTGATTAGACAACATGGTGTTTTAAAAAAGAAAGAAAAGGAAAGTACTAAGGTTGATGAAGAAGATGAGGAGCATCTTGATCCTCAACCTCTTGTAGAGGCAATCTATGGGGATTAAGTCCCAGAAAACTTTGAAGGTGAATTTGGTTGACCTCGATCCTCGGGGTGATCCAACAGGCGATAGCTTGACCCCTATTGGAGAATTTAAAAAAGTGCAAATCGGTGCCAAAGAGTTTTAGGTCACACAGATTGGTTCAGGGTTATCTTAGGAAGATGAAGTAGACATCATCAACGTATTGAGAGATAATGTTCACCTGTTCACTTGAAAGCCCTCTAACATGCCTGGGATCGACCCAAAAGTCAATGGCATCAACTTTCACTTAGACCGTCGTTGAAGGCTATAATGCAGAGAAAATGGAAAATGTAGAAGAAAGAAGAAAAATCATCATAGAAGAGGTTTATAAGCTCTTGAAGGTCGGGTTAATCCGAGAAATAAAATACCTCACCTGGTTGTCCAATGTCGTCATGGTAAAGAAGAAATTAGGAGAATTTCTCATGTTAGAGAATCTGTAGCGAAGCAAATAACGGCCCGGAGGTTCAGCACTAGAGTTTGTCTGAGAAGTTTTCAAGAGGGTGTCTTGGTTTTAAAGAAGGTTACAGATACAAAAAAGAAGGAAAAACTCTCCTCGAAATGGGAAGGGCCTTACCGGATCCAACAAAAGCTTAATAATAGAGCTTTTAAACTTGTGAGTTTAGAAGGAATATAATTACCAAGGGCTTGAAATTTCTCCAACCTAAGATTTTATTATAGTTAACATTATGTAATGCTATTATTAAATAAAAATTAATGCACTCTTTTCCTTTGCAAGGGCAAGGGTTTTAATGAGGCATCCTCAATTCATATGGTTTTGTGTTGTTATTTCCAATATTTTTACAATAAGGCCGAACTCATCCCAGGAGCGATAAGTTTGCTAGACACCACTTTTGACCTAATGAAATAAGCAATTAAATAAGAATCTTTGGCCAGGTTATGTTAATCAAACCTCAAACCTAATGAAATTGGCCATATAAATAAGGACCTCTGGCTGGGTTATGATAATCAAACCCATGACCTAATGAAATTGACCATGTAAATAAGAACCGCTGGCTGGGTTATGTTAATCAAACCTCTGACCTAATAAAATCAACCATGTAAATAAGAACCTATGGCTAGGTTATGTTAATCAAACCTCTGGAAAAATGAAATCGTCCATGTAAATAAGAACCTCTGGTCGTGTTATGTTAATCAAACCTATGACCTGATAAAATCGGCCATGTAAATAAGAACCTCTAGCCGGATTTATGTTAGTAAAACCTCTAACCTAATCAAATCGATCAAGTTAGAAAGAACCTACGGATTGGAATAAGTTAATCAAATCGCTTAAAACGACAAGACTATTAATCAGTAATGCCCTCTCTTCGGGGCTCTAAATTTATAAGGCATAAAACTTTATCTAAAGAAGAGGCCCATGACTATTTGAGACTGACCTTTCTATTTGATTTTCATTCAAACAAATCAACGACTAACATGGTCACAAAGTAAACTCATTCATGCTAACAAGACCAAAGTTTGACGCAGTTAAAATGGGACGTCAAAAGGTTAAGATCCCACGAGAAATCTTGGATATTTGTATGTCTATAACCTACAAGGCTCAACAATAACATTCGGACTATCAATTAGTTTAAAGACCTATGACTGAGGTGCCAAATATCGGATACAGGTCCCAGGATGTGTTATTAAGATATAAACTCGGATAAAAATTCAAGATACACCAAATTTCATACACACAAATTGAAAATTAGTGTTGTACTTAAGCAAAACGCATGGAATATAATATTAATACGTTCAAAAGGGCCTCAGAAGGAATTAAAACATTGTACTTGGAAGAAAAAAAGGGAACTACCCAAACATTACAAAAAAGTATATCACCATTGATGGGCAACGACAAAAATAAACCAAGCTGAAACGTCGTGTTACTCTTCCACTTAAACAATTTAAAATAAACTTAAAATTCTATTTATTTATACTAAACATTAAAAATATCATAAAAAGAATAAAATCTTTTCTAATATTTTTAATTTTATGAATTTTGGATGTTTTTATGAATAATATGGAAAAAAGTGGAAAAAAAATAAAATTTTTTAAAAAATAATATTTTTTAAAAAATAATTTAAATAAAATACGAAAATAATAATTAAATAATAAAAAAACTATTTTTGTTATTTTTTTTATGAAAATAGAAAAGTTAGAATAAAAATAAAAGAAGCAAAACAAAAAGTGAAGAAGATGGGATTCGAGCTCTCGACCTCTCACACTCACAATTCCTTACACACCGTCTCTTGCCAATTGTGCTATTTTATTCATTCAAAATAAAGTGGCACTAGAAACCCTGTAAACTAAAAGAGCGCGCCACATGATATTTTCTTGCAACAATCAATCGACTGCATAACCCGTTAGTGGTTAGTTTAAACGCAATGCAAAAAGAAATGGGATGCAAGATGAAACGACTAATCTTAGGGCAAAATTTGGGGTATTATAGCACCCAAAAATTTTCCCTTTCATTTTAACCGTAACGGGCTTATATTTCTCTGCATTTTTGCATTTCTGCATATCATAACATTGGTTCTTGAGACATGGTATCAAGGTATTTCTGTGGCTTAGGGTTCCCTTTTATTGCAAGAGTTTAAACAGCGAGCGTCAGAGGCTCCGACATTTATTTTGCCCAGCGATCGAGCGGTCGATTTTATTTAATTCAGCAGGTTATTTTCATCTCAGGAGACGGTATACAGGCTATCTCAAGCATTCTCACAATCATAATATCCAAGGGCAAGTTTCAGAGGCTTAATAGAGCTTATAACAGGTGGCAACAGATGATTACGCAAGTTTCCCTCCATTTGGCGCCAAAATTGGCATTTTTTTGGATGTGGTAACCGGTTAGTAGTGGTCAATGATGAGTACTACTTAAGGGGAAGTAGTAGTAGTTTGTTTATTATTTGAGGTTTAGGGGGAGCATGACTACATGTTTTTCCCTTATTGGTGGATGTTGCCTAAGTGCTTGTTTATTGTGTGTTTGAAGCGCTGACATGTCATATCTGATGACATGATATGTTGTCTTTGTTTGATTGTCTAAGTAGTTGTTTTCTTAAGAGTTTATTTCTCTCTGATAGTGTGCTTTGTGAGGATGGAGTGTATTTATGTTGCATATGTATCTGATGTGTTTGGTGATGTTCCTTGTGCTTTGTTCTTGAATATGTTCTGGTAGTTGTAGTTTTATTTTCTTCAAGATGAGTTACGCAAAGATTGTTTTAGCCAAAATTTGTCAAAGGGGGAGATTGTTAGATTTTGTGATTGATTGCTTTTTGTTAAAATAAGTATTCTAGCGAGATGTTGTACAAGATGTTTTGACATGTTGGAGCAACATCAAAGCATATATTGTTTTGCGCGTTTTGAAGATTTGGTTTAACCATTGAAGATTATTGGAAGATTCGTTTTACATATCTTTATGTCCAAGTTGCGTGTGACTTTAGAAGATGTTGAAGTCAGTTACTATTTTGACGTATTTCCTAAGATTGGTTTTTATAAAACAAATAAGGAAACATTTTATTCTGCTCAAACTTTTTTAGGTCAGTTGTGCTCTAGCCCATGCATTACTGGTATTATAAAAAGAAAGGCTCTAACCTATGAAAAATAAGGAGTCACATATTGTGAGAGTATCTATTAGGGTTTTGTTCATTGTTATTTGTGAGTCATTCTTGTATCACCTTGATACTATAGCTGAACTATTTTAGTAGAGTTGTAATTGTGAATCACTCATAACCTTTTAAGCAAGAGTGCATTTTGTTTCTTGAAGTGTGTCTTCTTCTTTGACTGTTTGTTTTATCATCACTGTTATGTGATTGAGGGGGATTGAGAAGGGTCTCATATCTAAGAGTGTCTTAGATAGAAATTAAACTGGTAGTGATTAAATGCGAAGATTGTAAACCGTTGTTTACATAAGATCTTCAAACTAATATTATTATACAGGATTTTGTAACACCCTTTTCTACCCCACGAATATTATGGCAAAATAATATAATTTATCAGAATAAAATGTTAAATACCATAAAAATCACCTCAAAAGGGAGTACATTTCTTAATAAATTCAAATCAAGGTAAATGCTCCGTAAGCAACGGGTTTTTCTCAAAATTACTCAAAAGTGCTCAAATGGCAGCAGAACTCAAATAGGAAAAAATCCAAAGTTTTCCTTATACGGGAACATAATCAAAATAACCAAATCAAATAAAACATGGTTTAACTCAAAGACCCCAACTCGATGTTACACTATCAGAGTAAGATCCTCTATGTTAACCAAAATGACTAACAACCCAAAAGACTCCGAAAAGATCCACGATGGCATCCACGACTAAACCTGGTCATCTGCACGTTACTCACGTGGAGGCAACATTCAAACAGGCAGGGTGAGTAAAACGATTCATAATAATCAATGAAGGAAATTAATATATAAAATGACGT
Organism: Lathyrus sativus; assembly: GCA_963859935.3. Lineage (NCBI taxonomy): Eukaryota > Viridiplantae > Streptophyta > Magnoliopsida > Fabales > Fabaceae > Lathyrus > Lathyrus sativus. The sequence continues at coordinate 756,227,064 of OZ012735.1, forward strand.
CATTTTCATATTCAATATCATCATATTCATCAATGGACATCAAAGGCCACAACATCATAATTTACTCAAGATTATCTCATAAATGCAAATGCAACAAGACTCATGCATGTGGTGTCAATCATCACAACTCGATGGACACTGAGTCATCAACCTTCCATAGATCCCCATCAATAGGGTCGATTCTACTCGAGAACTGGAGCACATCAAAATACCTCACATCTGCACAACAGGACTGAAGTCAAAGAAATCAAGGTCTTGAACCGAAGTTCGGATGCACATGAATGCATGATGCACACGTCAATAATCATTCTCATAATAACATCATAGGTGCATCATCATTCATCAAAATCATCATCATCATCATCATCAAAATCGTCATAAATCATGTCATCATAGAATCATCAAAACCTATGGAGTCAACGTCATAACTCGTCATCATTACTCATAGGAACTCATTATACTATCACATATTAATCACATAAAATTCACATTTATATTCATGGTAATCATCATAAAATCACATATTCATCACATAAAATTCACAATTATACTCATGGTAATTCATCGCATAGTTACATACTTAATCTCATAAAATCACAAATCATACTCATATTAATTCGTCAAAAAAATTACAGCATCAAAACATCAAGGCATCACTGCACAAAATCAGAATTTGCGAAACTTTGCTACGTTCACTAGCAAGTTCGTTGTGCGAGTCTGGGGCAAGTTTATTCGATGTGCGAAGGATTCTTCGCAGTGTGAGTCTGGGACGAGCTTCGTTCGCTGTGCGAACACGCGATTACAGCAAAACACTGTTACGCACCAGAACCTAATATCAACCCAAAAGTCCCACGATTCACTTCTCTAATAACCTAAAAACATCCCTAAATCATCCCTAAGGTCTTACGGCGATAAAGGCATAAAATCTACGACTTATTAGGCCAATCTCGTATCATATTTCACGTTCTAATTTCCATATATCCTTACAACTACACCACAGTCATTAGAGTTTCTCACTATCTAGTTACCCTACCGGGTTAGACAAATGTCAAATCAGAGTTTTGGCCACAAAGGCCTAATTTCCTTCAAAACCCAAACCGGCCTCAAACCTATCAGATCATCAGTTCAAATCCCTAAGGTTAAAATCTCAATAATAGATTTAGCCCACGAAGGCCGAATTCCCTTTATCTCATAATCAGCCTCAAACCCTTTAAACCCTTAAATCGGCTTTAAATACATTAAAATTATACATTGAAAACAATGAAGACAATACTCCTCATACCTAAATTCCCAACTCTAAGCCTTCTCTTTGACTTTCAGAAAACCTTTCAAAGCTTTTGCCTCAAACCTCCTCCTCAGAGCTCTAACCTCAATTTCTTTTCACGGTCTAACAAGAATGAATCCTAATCCCATCAAAATTCCTTTTTGTTAAACCTAACTTTGGGCCTATAAATTTCCCTTTTCCAATATTACCCTTACTAACTCCTCCTTAATTGTCCAATTTGCCCTTAGTTAACTTATATTTATTTAAATTAATAATAATACAAATATATTTATATTATATACTATTATTTAAACAAATAACCCAAAATCCATAATTCTCAATATTTCACACCAACCACCAAAAATCACCAAAAATGAGAATATTCATATTTAAATAAATTAAATAAATATTCCAAGAATTTGGGGAGTTACAACTCTCCCCCACTTAAAAGAATTTTCGCCCTCGAAAATTGCTTCAAGGAAACAGAGTCGGATACGACTCCCTCATCTGATCCTCATGCTCCCAAGTCCAACTTTCTTCAGCTGGTCCTCCCAAAACTACCTTTACCAAGGAAATATCTTTACCTCGCAGTTGCTTCACTTCTCGTTCATCAACCTGAACTGGAAATGCCTCAACAATCAAATTATCTCCCACTTGTACATCATCCATCTAAATCAATGTATTTCTTTAACTACGACACAAGAAACACATCATGCAAATTTGCAAGCGACGACAATAAAGCAATACGACATGCTACTCTTCCCACGCTTCCGCTACGCCACTCTGATACGGATCAACAAAATGCGGTGTGAGCTTTCGAGACTTCAAAGCTCGACCAACACCAATTACCAGCGTAACTCTTAAAACACGAGATCTCTCTCTTTAAATTCAAGTGATTTCCTCCTCTTATCATAGTAACTCTTCCGACGACTCTGCGACGCTTTCATCTTTTCTTGGATCATCTTGATCTTTCCATTCATCTCTTGCACAATCTCAGGTACGAGTATAACACTCTCACCTGAGTCATACCAATACAAAGGAGTCCTACATCTCCTACCATACAATGCCTCGTATGGTGCCCTTCCAATATTAGAATGGTAACTGTTGTTATAGGTAAACTCAATCAACAACAACTGACTATCCCATGATCCACCTTGATCCAACACATAAGCTCTCAGCAAATCCTCTAAAGACTGGATAGTTCTCTCTGTCTGTCCATCCGTTTGTGGATGATAGGCAGAACTCAATCTCAACATGGTACCCAAAGCGTCTGCAAACTCTCCCAAAACCTCAATGAAGATCTCAGATCTCTATCAGACACAATACTCGATGATATCTCATACAACTTCACAAATTCCTCAATATACATCTCAGTTAACTTAAGCATAGAATGATTAATCCTCATTGGTAAGAAATGTGCTGATCTAGTCAATCTATCCACAATCACCCAAATCGAATCATATCCCTCTCACAGTCTTCGGAAAACCCGACACAAAATCCATGGAAATACTATCCCATTTCCACTCTGGGATATTCAACGGTTGCATCAGACCCAACGGTCTTTGATGTTTAATCTTCAACTTCTGACAAGTCTAACCAGCATACACAAACTCAGACACTTCTTTCTTCATCCCTGGCCACCAAAATAATTTCCTTAAATCCTGGTACCTCTTCATAGCATCGGGATGGGTACTCAATCTACTTCGATTTCCTTTCCTAAGAATACTATTTTTCAACTCAACAGTATCTGGAACACAAACTCTATCACGCCATCTCATGATACCATTTTCATTAATCGAAAAATCAGCTCTTCGACTTTGATCCATCAAATTCAATCGATCCACCAACTCAAATCAGATTTCTAACCTCCTCGAATCTCATCAAGAATACCATTAGTAAGCTTCAACATACCAAGCTTAACTCCATAAGAAGTCATCTTCACAAACCAAACTCATATCACGAAATTGCTCAATCAGTTCTAACTCTCTTACCATCATCATCGATATATGCAAAGATTTCCAAATCAATACATCAGCTACCACGCTTGCTTTACCCGAATGGTAATTCAAACCAAAACCATAATCCTTCAGAAGTCCCAATCATCTCTTCTTCCTCGTATTCATATCTCTCTGATCAAAGAAATACTTCAAACTTTTATGATCACTAAACACCACAAATCTCGAACCAAACAAATAATGTCTCCAAAGCTTCGACACAAACACAACAACAACCAACTCTAAATCATGCGTCAGATAATTCCTCTTATGCACTTTAAGTTCTCTTGAAGCATAAGCTAAAACTTGTTGATGTTGCATTAACATACCTCCCAATCTCATCAACGAAGCATCACAATATATAACAGTTGCTCTGCCAGATTCGGCAAAATCAAAACATGAGCTACTGTCAGAGGATGACCCACAGTTTGCTGATTTGTTCGAAGCTTTACATCTTGGTCTATCACAGTGACTTATATTTATATTTATGATTATATGTTAACCTTTAGACAGATTTGACCTTATTGGTTTATGTTCATGTGTTAACTTTTAGACTAATTTGACCTATTTAGTTTATGTTTATGTGTTAACATACTTCACGATTCATGTTTTGAAATTAAAAATAAGTAACATAATTCACGATTCATGTTTTGCAATTAAAAATGAGTAACATAATTCACGATTCATGTTTTACAATTAAAAACGAGTAACATAATTCACGATTCTTGTTTTGAAATTAAAAATGAGTAACATAATTTATAATTCATAATGCGTTGGTAATATAGGCGTAAGTTATTGCCAATGTTGTAGACGCCCTACAAATCCTATCATCCAAGATGTTGTTGCTGGAGAACGAAACTTATTCCAATCTACTGTCACTGGTGGCAATGGAAACCCTTCTTTCAGGTTTACCTAAATAAAAAAATAATCACAATATTAAGTAAAAATAACAAAAAAGAATTAGGTTTAATCGCATTATCTAAAAACAACTAAGTACCTGAACCCAATGATTTCTGTTTACAAAACCAATGCAGTAAATTGCTACATTCGGTGAAAATGAAGATGTCATAGGGAAGAAAGTCCAGCATTCAATTCCTAAACAGACAAGTACAATATTATAACGATTCGCTATCACGTAACCCATATCTGGTAGAGTTAACCATTTATGTGGTGGCTGAGGACCAAATTCCTCTATCATCAAAGATTCTCTCACTACTGTTAACTGATCAATAAATAAATTGACATACAAACTTGATCTTTCATTATGTATTATTTCCAACCCCAAGTCTCGACGAACCATTGGCCAACCATCTTCACCATATCCATGCAATGAAGCAATGACTCGAAATCCACAATTACCATCTAATACAACATTAACTACATCATCAATATATGACCTGATGTGATTAGGAAATTGAAGGATGAACTGCTTAAATGACTGTGAAGATTGTGGTAATTTCAACTTTTTCGAAGCTTGTGATGGTTGAGATTTCTTTTGTGAAGACTGTGATAATTTCAATTTCTTCGAAGTTTGTGATGGTTGAGATTGCATCTGTGAAGATTGAGATGCTTGATCAACATACTCGTGATACGAAGGGTCTCTATAAACATCATATCCTACTGGTTTTTTGTCTTTCTTCTTGACTCCCCCTTTAGTTTTTATTTTCTCAGGTGGTGGACACATAGAAGTCATTGTAGGGAAGGCAAGTTCAAAAACCCTACTTTTTAATGCCCTTTTCCCAACAACATCCAGTGACCTAAACCTTTTCCATAACTCATCTATTGCACTACTCATACCCACCTCTGATCCATCATCTACATCTTCGTCCAACTTAACTTCCATACTTAGTTTCCTCCAATGAACATGTACAACATCTATTGGTATCGGTAAACCATCAATTCTATATCCTGTCAACTCACAAGCACAAGGTAATCTGTAGGTTGTTATAAGAGTACAACGACATATTTCCTTGTTAGTTCCAACATAATCAACTCGTTTTAACTCTTCAGCAATGCGTCTCAATGCATCTCGAGACATTGAACCACGTAAATTATTGTAAAATGGACTTATGTGGGCGTGTTCAACTTCATAAAAACTCTTTTGAAAAGAAGCTCTAATATTACTCAATTGTAACTTTAAGTTGTCATTCATAGCCTCCCAACATTTGACCATGTCACCAATACTGTTCCCCAACATTTGCTTTAACTTCCAATGAGCAGACTCAACCCTAAAATTAATACATATTTAAAATATTTTTAAAAAATTTTAAAAAAAATACAATTTAGAAATACTAAAAATAAATACATACTGATTAGTCGTAGTGTTACCCAAATGTAGCACTCGATTAATCCATGCTCCAACAAATCTTTGTCTATGTGGTGTCAACCATGTGTCCTTCACATAATCAATAAATTCATTACAATCAACACACGCTTGCTCAAGTTGGTTCAACCTTTGATCATACTCAACCTCATCACTAGCCCATACAACATCCATCCATAATTTGTCAATTTTCTTGTGCATGTCACTAGCCACATATTGTTTCTGTTTTGCACCAACATTCTTGTTAATATGAAATCGACATAGCATATTGATCGACCTTGGAAACACAATTTCAATGGCTTTCATCAAAGCAAGATCTCTATCTGTCAAAATCACTTGTGGACATAACTCTTTCTTCACAAACAATTGTTTAAGCTTATCTAGCACCCAACAAAAAGTCTCAGTTTGCTCAGACTCAATATAGGCAAATGCGACAACAAAAGTCAACTCGGTTGATGTCATGCCAACAATTTCAAACAGAGGTTGCCTATATTTGTGTGTCTTGTAAGTGTTGTCCATAACTAGCACAATAGGAAAAATATTCAACAACTTAACTAAATCTGGATGAGCCCAAAAGATATCTCTAATTACTTCAGAGTCATCTCTTTTTCTACTCCAATAAACATAACCTGCTTCCTCAATAAGCTTAAGCAAATGTTGTATCTCACTTCTAGGACCTCTTATATTTTTTTCTATCATACTCTTCTGTTTGTATATTTGCGTGATCCGAGTGACATTATCTGGATCTTGCTCTTGCAATGAAAGCAATATATGTCTAGGTGGAACCTTTCTCTTTGTCAAATCAACAACATGTTGCTTTTGATTCGCTGTCAACCTACCGACAAATGCGTGACCTTCTAATCTATCAGGTAAACCATGGTTATGAACTCCATATTTTACATTAATCTTCCATCCAGATCCATCAGCCGCTGGAATTGATCTGATTCTAAATGGACATCCATATTTTTTCGTCGCACTCTGGGTTCCACTATCAATATCTCTGTGTTTTCCTCCTTTATCACATCCAAATATTGATTTGTTACTTCTTCCTCTCTTGCTTGTTTTAATATCTGAACGAGTGATGATAATCGTAACTTTATTTCGGATTCCGATCTCTTTAATCCATCTTATTACCTCTTCTCGTCTACCAAATCTTTGAGTTGTTGAAAAAACATCAGACGTATCTACGCATATCTGATCTTTATCGCATATTTGTAAAGGAATTTCTGAAACCTCTTCTCGTGTACCAAATCTCTGAGTTGTTGAAAAAACACCAGACGTATCTACGCATATCTGATCTTTATCGCATATTTGTAAAGGAATTTCTGAAATAATTACATAAAAAAATTCAAAAATAATAAAAAAAATTGGACAATTCAAACCGGAACACTTGTAGCAAGTATTCCGGTAGCCAAAATAACAAACTGGAAGATTTGTAGCAAGTGTTCCAGTAGTCAAAAAACAAACTGGAAGACTTATTACTAGTCTTCCGGTGAACGTTCACGAAAATTACCAAACCGGAAGTCTTTCCTGAAGTCTTCCGGTACAGTATTTTTGTGAACCGGAACTCTTTGTCCAAGTCTTCCGGTTTGAGAAAAAAAGCCTACCAGAAGTCATTTTCAAAGTGTTTCGATAGATCGTGGGATGAATTTCTCGGAAGTCTGAAAAATCTAAAAAGTAAAAAAAAATAATAAAATATTAAAATATATAAGGATAAAATGGGTATTTTTTTAAAAATCTAACATATATTTTCTTATACCAACATCAACAATACATTTTCTTATACCAACATCAACGTAAATTTCGAAATAAAAATATATCTAAAGTCTTAAGGGAAAAAAGAAGTATGTACATTTTGATGCTCCCCTAAACTTGTAGCTCCTTTTAGGAAAAATTTGAGAACTTTATATATTATCCACAGTACATGCAACACAACAAATAAATAAAATAAATTTAATCAATAAAATAAATTACAAATACAAAAATAATATAACATATAAAAAATACTTACTTTGAATTTTATGGAGTGAGAAAAAAATGGTGGAAGAAGAAAGGAGAACAAGAAGAATGGAGGAAGAAAGGAGAAGAAAAAAATGTAGGAAGAAAGAGAAGAAGAATGAGAACTAATTGAATCTGGCAGATATTATTGGAATTCGTTGAATTTTATTAATGTCATTTGCGAGGGGCTGCCCCACGCCACCCCCAACGGTCACAATAACGTGGCAGAACTTGCGAGGGGATGCTCCACGCAGGAAGGGAATATGTCATTTGCGAGGGGATACCCCTAGCCAGTGTTGACGTGTTGCAGGTGATGTGGCAGCGGAATAAATGCTTTTACAGGGGGATTTGAGTAAAGCATGATAAATGGTGAGGGGATGTCCCTCGCAAATTGTGAAGCATGACGTGGTGAGGGGATGTCCCCTCGCAAATGTCCATGATTCCCACCAAATTCTGCGCTGACTCCTAGTAAAAGCATATTTCAAATTTCAAAAAACTTTCCCTCCTTGTTTGCGAGAGGTATCCCCTAGCTAACTGTTTTTTTTTTCTATTTTGTATTTTGCGAGGGGTTTAACCCCAAACAAACTGATTTATTTTAGTGAAGGGTTTTCCCCTTAGCCCATGCCCCTAACTAATATCATGTTTTCTTGTAGTGATGCAACATGTAATTGAACCCTGTCTAGTTTACCATGGCAAAATCAATCAAGTGAATAATTTATGTTTTAAAAGGTGACAGTGTTGAAGTTGCTCCCAAATTTACCAAACATGGTTAGATATGTAATATAATACTAATGGAAATGGTCATTGTAAAAATGATAGGTGAGGTTAAAATGGTTCTTAGCATAGGTTTACTTCTTCCGTTTTTTATTATAAGTTATTTTTTATTTTTCACACATATTAAAAAAATGTAATAATTGAAATATAGAAAAGAGAAATTTTAAATACTTTTACAAAATTAATCGTATTAGAATAATAAATTTGCATAATTAAAATGAGAGAGAATAATAAATATTTAAAGGTATAAAAGAAAAAATAACATTAATAATTTATGGGTATTATAAAATGACTTATATTATGGTACAAATTTTTTCTGCAAAACGAATTATAATAAAAAACCGAGGGGGTATAGAAGATGGTTCGTAAATAACTATTATCATTAATGGAGAATTGGTTTTTCTTACTATGTTCCATAATGTATTTATAACAGCAAGCTATGAAGTCTTTTGTAAAAGTGTTTAACTATTTTCTCATTATTTATTATTTTGGTCTTGTACTAGTAACCATGATGTAAGAGCAAATTATGCATTCTTTCGAAATAAGGCAACATAAAATAGAAAATTAAATGTCAAAGGACACTTGGAATCAAATCATTTATGTAATGTATTTAATCCTGGATGGATTCTTTGAGCGAATCTCATTATTTTAATGACCAAAAAAACACAGAAAATGTAGCTGTGAAACCATATTTTTCTTCATTTTCAAGTTATAAACAACTTCATAACCTTGCATTGCATCTGAAATGGGACCAACGATATCTGGGTTAATAGAGTAAAAACTAACCATTCCTCATAGATATAGTAGTTGTAAGTTAGGTGAGATTATTGCAAAGTTAATTTTAAATGAGGCATATCTTTTGAATCTTTTGATTAATTATTAGTCATCAAGGCCATTTTTCTCAAACAGATAGAACTCTGTTATATGTGTGATAAAGCTGCAAATCAAAAGATCAGAATCAATAGTTTCAACGTTTGATAAAGTTATAAATCTCTTGAAGAATTTAGCATCATAGCTAAACCCGTGAACTTAATGCAAATAAAAGTTTGATGCATAATATACTTACACTGTTAAGTGAACCTCGTTAAGAGACAACTCATAATTTGTTATAAAAATGTGGTATTGAAGCGTAGCAGATGGAATCATAACAAAATTATATGCTATGCCTATATTAAGGTTTGAATCCCACATCGAATAGTTACCACTATAATAATATGTTTATAAATTTTTGAGGCATCCCATAGATTGGTCAAGTTTAATAGTTTCAACTTCGAATGACTTTGTTTACAAGAAACTATTAAATTTGGCCTTTTGTTTTTTTGCATCATTATTAATTATATCTCATCTCCTTCAATCCACTATGTGAGATCAATGAGAATGGTCATATAATGTCAACAGTAGGATTTAGGCAGGGTGTGATGTAAATCTGCAAATGTCAACACTCAGCACATTTTTTAACAAAGTCTGAGTTGTCTCTTAACAAGGTTTGCCAACAGTACCCTGCCCTCAACATCATGTGTGTAAGTATATTATGTATCAAACATTTGTTTGCATTAAAAGGTTCACAAGTTTAATGATGATGCAAGTTTCGGTACAAATATGATATTAAAAGGAAAGCTAGGAATATACAATATAACAGTAAAGAAAAATGTGTTACAAGAATAAATGGATCCTGCAAAATGTGTAGTGACACTCGTTTGGTTTTGTAGTTTGACAATGTATCTAGATTAAAGAGTGAAAAGCAACCATGATTCATACATATAGTTTTTATACCCACAAAGCAGTAGCAAAAGCACAAAAATGTGAGTTACAAAAGCTTAGTTAAAAGCATGTTAAAACTCATATTGACAATTAGTTTTGAAATAGACCTAACGCTTATAGATAGAATGGCAAGGGCAAGAAACTGAGAGATAGAATTGAAATCAACTATCTGGAAACTGAGAGATAGAATTGAAATCAGCTATCTGTTATATGTAATACACGAGGCACAAAATTGAGTCCCACATTGAATAATTAGTACCATTATTGACGGTTTATATATTATTGAGGCAGACATGGGATTGGCCAAATTCAACAGATTCAAAACTCAAACAAACTCAAACCTTGAAACTATTGTATCTGGCCTTTTGGATTGCATCACTCAAACAACTCTTTTATTTTTAAATGAAATTACATTTTAATATAATTTATCTATAAACTCATTTCAAATATTAAGTAGATACATTAATAAAATAATCAACATGGATTTTAGTTTGATGTTCTAATTAAAAGCTAGCATTCAACTGTGTCGAAGCAACTAGTTGAAGTTTAGGAGTCTGCATTATTCGACGGGGTCGAATATACTGTGTCGAAGCAACTAGTTGAAGTTTAGGAGTCTGCATTATTCGACGGGGTCGAATATAGCATATAGTAGTGTCAAAATATAACTTATAATTTTATATGTTACATTTTGTACGTTTTGGACTTAAGTTGGTTTGTATAGATTGGGGCTATGTTTGAGTATAAAAGATTTTGTATGATGTAAACATAGAACTTTTGCACCTGTTGCTCGTCTTGAATCCATAAGATTGCTTCTGGGTGTGACACACATGCTAAAGTTCAAGTTATTTCAGATGGATGTGAAAAGTGTCTTCTTAAGTGGGTACTTAAATGAAGAAGTTTATGTTGAACAACCCAAGTGGTTCATAGATCCTAGTTTTCCAAATCATGTTTATAAATTAAGGAAAGCTCTTTATGAATTGAAACAAGCACCTAGGGCTTAGTATGAAAGGTTAACTGAGTTTCTTGTCCATAATGGCTACAGAAAGGGAGGAATAAACATGACCTTGTTTGTTAAAGAAAAGCATAATAAACAACTCTTTTATTTTTAAATGAAATTACATTTTAATATGATTTATCTATAAACTCATTTCAAATATTAAGTAGTTACATTAATAAAATAATCAACATGGATTTTAGTTTTTACTTAAGCCGTAATTCGATGTTCTAATTAAAAGCTAGCAGTCAACTGTGTCAAAGCAACTAGTTGAAGTTTAGGAGTCAGCAGTATTCGACGGGGTCGAATATAGCATATAGTAGTGTCAAAATATAACTTATAGTTTTGTGTGTTACATTTTGTACGTTTTGGACTTTAGTTGGTTTGTATAGATTGGGGCTATGTTTGAGTTGCATATATAAAAGATTTTGTATGATGTAAACATAGAACTTTTGCACCTGTTGCTCGTCTTGAATCCATAAGATTGCTTCTGGGTGTGGCACGCATGCTAAAGTTCAAGTTATTTCAGATGGATGTGAAAAGTGCCTTCTTAAGTGGGTACTTAAATGAAGAAGTTTATGTTGAACAACCCAAGTGGTTCATAGATCCTAGTTTTCCAAATCATGTTTATAAATTAAGGAAAGCTCTTTATGAATTGAAACAAGCACCTAGGACTTAGTATGAAAGGTTAACTGAGTTTCTTGTCCATAATGGCTACAGAAAGGGAGGAATAAACATGACCCTGTTTGTTAAAGAAAAGCATAATAAACAACTCTTTTATTTTTAAATGAAATTACATTTTAATATGATTTATCTATAAACTCATTTCAAATATTAAGTAGTTACATTAATAAAATAATCAACATGGATTTTAGTTTTTACATAAGCCGTAATTCGATGTTCTAATTAAAAGCTAGCATTCAACTGTGTCGAAGCAACTAGTTGAAGTTTAGGAGTCAGCAGTATTCGACGGGGTCGAATATAGCATATAGTAGTGTCAAAATATAACTTATAGTTTTGTATGTTACATTTTGTACGTTTTGGACTTGAGTTGGTTTGTATAGATTGGGGCTATGTTTGAGTTGCATATATAAAAGATTTTGTATGATGTAAACATAGAACTTTTGCACCTGTTGCTCGTCTTGAATCCATAAGATTGCTTCTGGGTGTGGCACGCATGCTAAAGTTCAAGTGATTTCAGATGGATGTGAAAAGTGTCTTCTTAAGTGGGTACTTAAATGAAGAAGTTTATGTTGAACAACCCAAGTGGTTCATAGATCCTAGTTTTCCAAATCATGTTTATAAATTAAGGAAAGCTCTTTATGGATTGAAACAAGCACCTAGGGCTTAGTATGAAAGGTTAACTGAGTTTCTTGTCCATAATGGCTACAGAAAGGGAGGAATAAACAAGACCTTGTTTGTTAAAGAAAAACATAATAAACTCATGATAGCTCAAATATATGTTGATGACATTATGTTTGGAGGGATGTCAACATAATTTTATATGTTATGATAGGTAATCACCCTTATGACGGAAAGAATTTGACATGAACATTTGGATCCCAACAACATGTCCGTCTGGGTGTTACCCCTTCGTTTCAGGTTTATGACGTTCATAAATCTCAAATTCCATATTATTCGTGTATTAACTTGTATTGAAAAATTATGGTGGTTATGTAATGATTATTTATTATTCGTGGTTGCTATATAGAACGATGTGAATGGGTGTTTGTAGCTGGTCAAAATGAATGTGAAATACGGACATTGTTTGAAGTCATCGTCCAACCTTAAATTTGTATGTTTCTTTTAAAGATTGTCGTTTATTCGAATCACGCGTTGTTGACATTTAAAAACTAACACCAGATCTTACAACTTCATGTTCTCTTGCAAACTGTTCAAGAACAGTGGTGCTTAATTATAATCCACCTAGACGATCAACTCATTTACCATTTTGACTCCTATTGTCCGCTAGAGACAACTCACTAGTGGGGTATTGTATCTTATTTTCCTGTATGTGGCATCAAAGGCCAAGATATCTCCAAAAATAGAGTAGTTCGTGCGTCCTATACCGTCACACCAAAACAAATGTTCAAGTGTTCCATCTTCTTTGACTGTGTGTCTCCAGAACATCATGTCATCCTTATATGACATTCTTTTCAAGAAATCAAGTGCCTCATCGGCATCTGACTGCTTTGAACCCCTTTTCTTGAACAGTTCGTTGTACATGTCTCTTCTAGAATAACCAAGTTGTGCATATTCTCCTACCTGGTTTGCAAAAAACCCATAAATCTGAAAGGTTGGAATGCCTGATTTCCTCATGGTCTTCATTTGGTATTTTTCATATTCGCTCATCTTCTTGTGTGCAGGAAGCATCCGCTCATACTTGTCATCGAAAAATTTGTGGTTATGAACATCATCAAAAAATTTAATATACCAACACTCAGTTTTGAAGTCAACATGTACTTGCATTCTTTCCAAACAACCACACCTTCTATTTGGTTTATGTTCACACTTTTTAACTCAATAATTATTGTATTTGTCATCTCTAGCGCCTTCCCTATGGCAGAGAGCTATTTGTTGAACTACTTCACCATTGACATTCCTTACCATCTTACTCTTCCTACCAGCAAATCCATGGATACATCCATACCAATTGTAAAACATAAATGTAACTTCACGATCTGGAAAATGGTACTGCATTATTTGTTCAGAACTAATTCCTTTGAAATTAATTTTCTCCATATCAGAGACACAATTCACTGCGATTTGTTCTTCAAACATGCAACCCCTAGCCTTGTAGATGTTGTCTCTGACGTCTTCTTCTAATGACAAAACTACCATCTTCTGAAACAGATATATCGCCTAAATCCTATTCAAGATATATAATAACATCAAAATTGTATTTTTACTTTACACTACGTTAACGCATAATGTTAACTATAAATATGTAGATTCCACGATTTAACTAACGATACGTACCTCGGTAGGACTGCCATGACTTTCACTATTGTGGGATCCTTGCAAAATTGATAATATTTCATCTTGGTCCATTCAAATAACCTATTCAAAATGAACAAAACGCACAAACATAGTTAAACGAAGTCAATAAAACCTAAACGAATATCTTTCCAGACTATCCAGACTAACCAAACCTAAGCAACAAAATCTACATTTTCATTACATGATAAACATTATGTTAATTACCACACCTAACGATAACAGAAACTATAACAAACATGCAAGCATAAATCTTCAATCTTCAATAAAGTCCCGTTCATAATCATGCTTACGGAAAACGAAAGGGTTCTTAAACGAAATTACAATTCTTAAAATAAAAAATATATAGACAAACATCAAATACCTTTGTTCAACTTTTAGCTTCTGTGTTTCGTTTTCAAATTTTCAGAAGTTCTTCAACCTTGAGATTAACAGATAGACTTGGATTAACGGGTAAAATTTATTTCAAAATTTGACCAAACGCTATATTTTTTCGAATCGTATATTTTTTGCTGATCATTTTGGTATATTCATAATTTTTCTGAACAATTCGATACCGGTCCAATTTCTCGTTTTTTACTGTTGTATTTTTGTTTTTAATTTAATAAGTATTTTTATTAATCAGTTTTTATTTTAGATTTTTTATTTTTTAAATAGCTGATATTTTATTTTCTTTTATTATTTTCTTTTTTGATATTTAGTATTTTAATTTTGATAATTTTTCTTTTTGGTAACACTTAACCAACAAGTTTTATAGAGGGGTCTTGTTTTGTTTACCATTTTTGTGAAACCACCCACACATACAACATTGCATCATCACGTACCATACTTTGACCACATACTACTCTTTTTCTCTCACATTGAACAACACGTGTGGCCTCACAATCTACACGTTTTCCACTTCATCTCCTATCTTCATTAATCCACACCATCTGCTTGAAATATCCTCCAACCTGCACTTTATTAAATAAAAGGGACAAGACCCTCGTATCACTTTTTTGATAAAAAATACACACAGTGTTTTTTTTCCCTTTCTCATACATAACTTTGTCATGCTCTGTCTCTTTTGATGGCAATTAGTTATTTTTCTCCTCACATTACAACATTGTTATCATACAATAATATCATATATCATGTGACTCACAATACACATTGGATTATGCAATTTATACAAATGAACAAATTACATCAAAACACACTTAACATAATTTTATCATATCTCATATACTTGTATTACAGAGTTTCACAAAACAACACACAACATGATTGCAAAATTTCAAACCAAACACACAATATCTTGACATGTATTAATTATGTTCATTTATCACTACAAGCCTTTTTCATCACTCTCCTTCAAGCCTTTATCACTACAAAACACCCTCCATGTTCATTTCAAATCTCAACCATCTTCAATTTTCCTGCTATCTTCAACAACAACAGAACCTGCACAATATAAAAAGAGGCACCAATTCCACACCCACCATCATTGAGAAAATGACATGCACTTGAAACAGAGAGAAGAGTATCACTTTATTTTTTTTACAACACATTTTTGCTACCTTCCATTGCCACCTTCATTTACCAAGCTACATAAACCATTTCCATATTAATAAACCACATCACTCTCCCACACCTTTTCCACTTTCACAAAACCACTTCAATAAAAAAACTCAACGACACAAGATGAGTTCACCGGCAAAGCCGCACCCGACGTCGCCGGAGCTATCGGAGAGTTCTCGATTCGGTAACATATTTCTTCCCCTTGCTTCATTTGTATTTTGATGTGTTCAAAGTGTTATAGATTTTATGTTTATTACATTTTGTTTTCATAAAGAATGTTATCTTCATGTGTGTTTATATTGTGCATATGTGTGTATAGTGTTATTTGCAATATCTGTGAGATGTAGTAATAATATGTTAAAGTTGAAGATATGCTACAAGTTATTGAGTTTGCTGGTAGCTAGTGTGTTTTCGTTTCGCTTTTGAGCAACGAATTTCATGTTTCCAACTTATCCTTAACTTTGTGTTCTTTTTCTTAATTGATTATTTTATGATTTTCTTTGATGTTTTGATTTTGATTTATATAATTAAGCATGCTCTTTTAGTTTTACATAATATATACATGTTTAGAAGTCCATTATGTCATATTGTTACTTTAAAAATAATATTTTTATTTTTATTTTGTTAAAAATCTATATTTATTTATTTGAATCTTTTTATTTTTTTTATTTCATTTTATTTTATTATTTGCTTTATTTGTTTAAGATTTTATTATATAATAGTAATTAGGAAGAAATATCCAAAAATATTTTAACCTTTACCTTTTAATATTTTTCTTTCTCTAGTTAAGTTGTTTTGTTAAATGTATTAAAAATGTAAAAAAAGGAATATGTTGTGATTATTAATTAATTTAAATAATTTTATTTAATTTAATTAATGAAATTATTAGTTAATTCTATTAAATATTAATAATTAATTTGATTAATAATTTTTGTTGGCCGATCTTATCTTGCGACTATTTGTTTTCATGTTTTTGGGGCCTGTCCTCTCTGGTCACGATGTTTTGCCGTGCACTTTCTGTTTATTTTACACGATGTTTTACCGTGAATGTCTATTATTTTATCACAATGCTTTGTCGTGTACTTTCTATTTATTTTACACGATGTTTTGCTGTGTGCTTTCTATCTGTTTTCACTACGATGTTTTGCCGTGTACCTCTGTTTTTATCCGCGATGTTTTGCCGCATATCTCCGTTTATTTACTACGTGATGCTCTTCTGCGTACTTATTATTTGTTACTTGCGATGCTTTGCTGCGTATCTTTGTCTGTTGATTACATGATGCTTTTCCGTGTATTTCTATTGACTTCTCTATCTCTCCATACTATGATGTTTTGCTATGTGTATTCTATCTGAATACTTGCTATTGATTACCATGAAGTTCTTCCATGTGCATTCTGTAGTATTGTGTATGTGTTTGATGCTTGCTGATTAAACGATATTTTTCCATTTATCTGTTGCTTTCTGTTCCTTGTTGACTTAATCCAAGGGAACGAATTGTATGTTGACTTACTATCATGGTGTATGTCCCTTGTTTATTCTTTACTTGTCTTTGTCGTTCTTGTTTCTTAGAACTTGGCAACTCGTAGTTCCACAAACTACCAATGCTCTAATTTCTCAAGTCCCTCTTGAGAATACGTAGGCACAAGGCCCCGATCCTTGGTGAGCAACCTTTTCTTTTTTCACAATTTTCTTTTTTTTCACGCTCTTTTCCTTTTTACACCCTTTCTCATCGTAGTTCTGAACTACGATTGCTCTGACTCCCTATTAAGAATACGTAGGCATATGATTGCGAGATTCTAGCGAGCTACGTTTTTATTTTTCTACCTTTTTTCTTTTTCACCTATTTTCTCTTTCTTAGCCATCTTTACCTTTAGCAAACAATTTTGGCCAAAACACAAATATTTCAAGAGGTTCCTATAGAGTACTACAGATTCTTAGGGTGCTAGTACCTTCCCTTAGTATAACCAACCCCCGTACATTTGATCTCTCTTTGCTTAGCTTTAGGCCTTACTTTTTGCTTTGCATTTTATTTATGGGTTATTCTTTCTTTCCCCTTTCCCTCGGATAAATTAAAGATTAGTGGTGATATTTACCCCATCCCAGAATGCATTAATACAAAGAGGAGCATTATATCACAAAGAAGCGGAACTTGACCTATCTCGCAGTCTCTTTGGATCCGAAGGTCACAAGCAGCTCCACGTACCCCCTGACCTCACGGTGGTACCATTGAAGTTTTGCAGGTTGGAGCCGACATACGACGTTAGATGGCTCTCGTCGAGCTGGAGAGTGGTGAAAAGGTGGGCGTACATTATATCCACCGAGCTTCCTTGGTCGACGAGAATGCGACGGACGTCAAAGTTCGCCATCTGAGCCCTGATCAACAAGGGAATGTTGGAGTTAGGGGTGCCACTATGCAGTTCCTCGAGGTAGAAGGTGATCGGGTTCGAGTTAACCTTGAACCTATCGAGGGTGGCGTTCTGCTTTGAACTCTAGTCAATCAGCTCCTCAAATTTCCTCTTGACCGACCCTACAGAAAGCTTGTTGGGAACCACGCCGGAGATGACCATCGCGGTTGGGAAGTTCTTCCAAGGACTGCGAGCGAATAACATTGTGTCGGCCTCGTAGGGGAGGTAGAAGTCCTTTGACCGGAAGATGCACAAGGCGACTTGCAGCACGGTCTTGTCGGAGGGTGTGGCACCTTCTCGACCTCTTTGCCTCATTAGTTTCCTGTCGAGGAACCTCATTCCTTCAAGTGTATTGTTTCAGGTGCCCCTCCTTGATTAGGATTTCAATGGCATCCTTGAGGTGGAAGCAATCTTCCGTGACGTGTCCATGACTCCTGTGGAACCGACAATACTTGGACTTATCAATGTTGAGCTTAGGGGATGCCGGCTTCGGGAAGCGGACACCACCTTTTTAGAACTCCGAGTTAATGCACTCGGCAAGGATGTGTAGCACCCCAAAATTTTCCCTTTCATTTTAACCGTAACAGGCTTATATTTCTCTGCATTTTTCCATTTCTGCATATCATAACATTGGTTCTTGAAACATGGTATCAAGGTATTTATGTGGGTCAGGGTTCCCTTTTATTGCAAGAGTTTAAACAGCGAGTGTTAGAGGCTCCGAAATTTATTTTGCCCAACGATCGAGCGACCGATTTTATTTTATTCAGTAGGTTAATTTCAGCTTAGGAGACGGTATGCAGGCTATCTCAAGCATTCTCATAATCATAATATCCAAGGGCAAGTTTCAGAGGCTTAATAGAGCTTATAACAGGTGGCAACAACGCAAGTTTTCCTCCATTTGGCGCCAAAATTGACATTTTTTTGGATGTGGTAACCGGTTACCACATATTGGGTAACCTGTTACTTCAAGCGAAATTTGCCAAAGAATTTGAATTTTCAGCATTGCAAATTTCCAATCATTCTCAACCATTGATTTCACATGATCATCATTGGAAGGATCTAGAATTGTTTCAAGTTTCAGCATTTCCCTCCAAATTTCAAACACTTCATTCTTAATTCCACTCCTAATTTCCATTCCAAATGCTAATCCATATTCCAAACCATATTTTGATTCCAAACCTAGAGCTTATTTAAGTGAATTTGCTCCAAACCTCAAAAAATAACCTTCATTTTCAGATTTCACATTCATTCTTGAGAATTTGCTCTCCATTTTCTCCCAACTTTTTCAATCCAAAACCTCCATTAAAGCTCTTTCACTTGAGTTCATTGATTCTTAATTGGAATCCTTGAATCCTAGAGCTAAACCTCCATCATTCATCTCCATAATCTTCAATTCACCATTCAATTTTCGTTTGGATTTGGATATGAATTTGGAAGCTAGATTGAAAGTGCTTTTTTGAGTCAATTTTGCTTGATCTTGCCTGTTCTTCATTTCTACCATAAGGAAGCTCTTAGATCTTGAAGAATCTCTGGGTTTCTAGCTTGGATCTGTTAATTTCAAGTGAATCAACACTCACCAAAGCAAATCTCAGCTTTGAAGGTTGGTAATTCTATATCTAATTTTGTTTTGAGCTTATTTGAATAATCACAATGCAGATCCATGGCTTTTATTGCTTTTTGATCCATTACGATGATTTGGATCTTGGTGATTTGTGATTTTAGTGTTCGATTGTGTTTACATGATGTTTGATCATTGATTCTTGATGTTAATTTCGTGCTTAATTGATAACATGTTCATATGACTGATTGGATAAGCTGTTGGATGTTGAAAACAGATTTTTAAAGCTAATTTCCTGTTTTTGGTTCAGCGGTAACCGGTTACCTGATATAGGGTAATCAATTACTCTGTACAAATTTCACGTTCCAGGTTGTTTTTTCAAATGGTAACCAGTTACCTGATATTGAGTAACCGGTTACCACTGAGCATAATGCTGTGTTTTTGCATTTTCTTGCTTGTTTGAGGTTTCTTCTCACATGTAAACTTCATGATTTGATATGATGCATTTATGTGGATTGTTTTTGACATATTTCATCATTCTTGAATGTTTGATCTCGATTCTTCGACACGTAACTCTCGATTTCTGTTTGAATGCTTAACATGTTATTGTTGCTTGATTTATGATCACATTGCTTTGCTTGCTTATAGCATGATTAACTGATTATCATTGGTGATTATGTTGTTGGATATTGTGATGCACATTCGCATTTATTTCCAATTCCGCTTTGTTGCGCGCTTGTTTGATTGTTTGATCATTCAATTTGATTTGAAAAAAGCATGATGATCTTGTTGATTCTTGTTGATGCAATGTTGTTGATCAATTATGTTTGATTATTGAAACATGTTCACACTTGCATGATATTTATCCATGATTGGTGTTTGCTCTTGATTAATCGCATTCTTACACGCTTACTACCCTACTTTCCACAGCCGTGGTTATTCTGAACTTTGCATGTTGCCTACCTTTTACACCTGTTTTTGTGCTAAAACATGTGCTGTTATAGATTGTCTTGCTTGTGTGCTGGATTTTATTGTTGTTTTCTGCAGGAGGTGCTATTGTAGCTGCTATTTTTACCTTGTTTCTTTGCTTTTCGCTTTGTCTTTGCATGCTCCCTTAGGATTCTTATTCCAATTTAATTCCCGATTAAATTTGGAGTAAGATATACATTAGGAGTTTAATCCATGCATGATAACAAGTAGGCTAGTCCCTTTTAACCTTAACCTTAGGTCCGTCTTTTGCATGCTAACATTAGGATAAAATCTCCTTTCGCATCTCGACCTTAGGACCACTTTGCTTGACAATGTTAGCGCCGAGGTTCCCTTAGACCTTCCGTGCGTCTCTTTTCTCATCTTAAAACACTTTCTAACTCACCTAATAAACACGATGAACATTATACCCTACGAGCCTTAAGCACATGTGAAATGATGAGTGGGGGTTTCTCCTCACTTGTCTAGAGTGTTTAGCGTATGCCCTTTGAGCGATATGTGACGCATTCGCTCCTATGTCATAATCTTTAGTGCAACGTGAATCACAAAGCAAACTAATTCACTTCACTAAAACTCACAAACCAAAAGTCAAACCTTTTATCCTTCGGGATTTGTGTTTCAAACTCATTTTCAGAAAAGAGTACGTTACTTTTCCGTTCTATCGCAAACAGGCATCGACCCTAACTGCTAGAACGAGAACTTAACATCACTCATAAAAACGCCTAACCAACCTGTGGTTTAGTTACCCGAGCTATGCTTACTCTGATTTCTCATACCAGATGAGGATACATAGGCACAAGACGACGATGTCTTGGCGAGCAATCTTCCCCCATCACCCGTAGTTTTTCGAACTACGTTTACTCTGACTTTCCCATTGCATGAGGGAATACGTAGGCATAGGGCGGTGATGTCCTATCAAGTCTCTTTCTTTTTCTTTTGTTCTCGTTTCTGTTTAGCAGTATCTTTTAGATAACACACCCTTTGATTAGACAACAAGCGTGGATCCCGTTGAGTACAACGAACGTGAGGGTTGCTAATACCTTCGCCTTGCGTAACCGACTCCCGAACCCAAGATTTGGTTGCGATGACCTCGTCTTTTCCCGTTCTTCAGGTTTTCTCCGATCGTTTCCTTTCCCTCTCTTTGGGATAAATAACATTCGGTGGCGACCCTTCTGTTTTTCTGCTGGGTGTTTTTCGCAGTTGCGACAGGTTGCGCTTGCGGGGAGCTCCAAGTAGCGTATACTCGTTGAATCGGCCTGCTGGCCCCCTTTGCTTTTGGGAGTCTCATGGCCGGATCTTCTCTTCTTCTCTCCCCTCCTTGACGGAGAGCACTGGAGTCTTCGTGCCTGAAATTTTTGGCACTCTCCTAGTTCCGCAAGTCGCGGGCGTAGTTGGCGGCCTCCTTGTCCTCCAATTGGATATAGGCTTGGGTCTTATGTAGGAGCGCGTCTAGAGTGTTAGGCCTTTCAATTTCGACGGCCTTGGCGAACTTAGTTCGAGGTTGCAGTCCTCGTTTGATCAGATATCTCTTCATGTCATTCGAGATAGATACTTGTACAACCTCTCAGTTGAATCTCTCTACATAGTCCCAGAGAGATTCTTCCTTCCCCTGGATGATGGCTCAAGGGATGCTTTCGTCTTTGGGTGTCGTCGGGAAGCGATGAAGTGCCTAGAGAAATTACTTTTCAGCTCTTTCCAAGAGGAGATGGATTTGGGTTCAAGGCTCTTATACCACGCCATCGCGCCTTTCCTCAAGGTCGTGGGAAAGAGCCTGCACTTGATGGCTCCCCGAGCGTTCCTGTAGTCGAGCATCGTGTCAATTATTTCAATATGGTCACTCGGGTCAGTCGTACCATCATAGGTGGCCACTACTGGGGGTTTCTTCATCCCGACGGGAAGGTGAGTTTACCTGATAGCCTTGTACAATAGAGTGCGGGGATCATCCTCGTCGCTTCTGATGGGTGATTTAAGGGAGAAGGGTCGTACTGAGGGCTCCTGCCGCGATATGGAGGGCTCATCGGACGACTCTTCAGTTTCCCAGTCTGTCCGTCGACTCTACTTCTCTTGGGAGCTGGGGAGTGTCGCTCTTTTCAGAAAGGAGAGTGGTCACGCTTTTGGGCGATCACGGGCTAAGGCCTTTCCAATCGCGGACGACGCCCAGCTTGTCATGGAGAGGGACTTCGAGACTCATCACGTTGGGGCCTGATGGGCTAAAGACGTGTCTACTTATGCGTCTAGCGTTATCTTACTGCAAGTGCACAACCTATCGAAGTAATATTTAAGATTATCGATCCACAGGGATTCTATTGTTACTTAGTGCTAGATGAACTTCTAGTTTAGCTAAGGCGAAATGGTTGTCACGATTGTTGTTGGTTTTTAAGACTATTAAAGACGGAATTAGATTTAAGTTTTTAATAAAGTAATACTAAGGCGGTCGGTATGTAATTATACTAACTTAGGTGGGTCAATCTAACATAGGCTTATAAAGGTGTTCACTTAATCTATTCGGTAGAGATTACCAGTTTAAATACCCTTAACTCACACTCTCGTGGTCTTATATCAGATCTTATCCCTAAAGCCCTATGCCTGCTCTCGCTAGCCCATAAGTGTTTAGAGGTAATTTTTGGAAACTAAATAATTCTAATTTATCTTAAAGCGCTCTCGCTGTGTTTAATTTAAATGCCTAACTTTAGCTATCTGGTTAAAATCTCACACTCTCGTGGTCTTGACCCAACCTATTACTCTTTTCTTACTCTCGTAACGAAAAGGTCTATTTCAATTAAAAAGTATCAGCCAGAATGTTAAGTGATTAATTATTTTCAGCCTATGGTTATATTTTACCGGTTAAGTTTGTTATAACTACATACCGCCCTAAGGTGTTTAGCTACTCATCGAGGTTGAGCCAGACATAGAATTAAATAATAACTTACTCATGGCAGAAAAATAAATAAACATTATAATTAAATTAAATTGCAATATAATGAAAAACCTGATTAACAGATATTCGAGCAGACTCCTTCTTCCACAGACCGGAAAGCTTGGAGTAGGCGGAAATTAAAAATAAACGAATGCTGAGGGTTTAGAAACAAATAAATGTATAACAATTTCCTGATGTTGGAAATCGTTATACGGTTGGTTTGGATACAAATAAACGAAACAGAAACTAAAATTAATGCTGGAATGGAAATGCTGGTTCGTAAGGCAGTTTGGCAGAGCTTCCGCAGGAATTTTGAATAATGAAGTCTGTCCCTGAGTTCACAGAGCTTGTACTATTTATAGAGTCTTTAATGGGCTGGATTCTTGGTCCTTTGTTGCATGGGCCTTGCTGAAGTTGTTGAGGAAATGCTGGAACGTGGCAACAAAAATGGGAGAAGTGGTCTTCACGTGCTGCCTTGAGGAGAAATAAGAGGAGAAGTGGTCTTCAAGTGGTGCCTTGACGTAGTCTGAGTCAAAACCAAGTTTTATCCTTGTCACGGGCGTGACAAGGTCTTCACGTTCGTAATTTGAGGATTTTAAGTGTCACGGTCGTGACCACTCTCTTACGGTCGTGATGGCCCAAATTGGGGTGTCACGGTCGTGACACCCTTGTAACGATCGTGGCTGCAACAAATTATGCAGTCTTTTTGCAGGCTTCTGCATTTCTTCATCTCCTTGTGGTCTCTTTTGTTCCTTTTCTCTTAATTCATGATTTAGCTTCACATAACGATGTACCTGCAAAATAGTAAGAAAAACTCGAGAAATCGAGTGTTAAAACGGTGAATGCGCGATAAAACGTCAATGAAATCTAGCGATATAATCGATGCGTTTTCTTGTTATCAAACTTCCCCAAACTTAAACCTTTGCTTGTCCTCAAGCAAATAGTCGGTTGAAAATCGGCGGACACGAATTTACTCACGCATACTCATAACAAACCGTACGGTGGATCGTTTTGTCGGATAATCCGGTACTTTGATAGAACACTATCGATACACTAATGACACAAGCCACAAGCTATGTCATCGACTTCCCGTCAAACGAAACAATCGGCAATTACATTACGATTTCACCTAGAGTTTTCCGATCTTATTTCGCCCGGTTTCGTTCTAGCGCAGTCACATTAAGCCCTTTGCCTTAGCACGCACGTAGTGGAGTAGCCGGTTAGCGATTTTGATCCTTTTTGAGCACGGGGTCTGGTACACGAGTGTGGTAACCCTTCATTTTTATCCGATTTGGAGGTTGTGGGGGATCGAGCCGTAGCACGCCCTACCGAGTTCAGAACCAGTACCTCTAAACCAACTCGCAACGGATTCCTTCTCATATTTCTCGTTTCGTATATGCGACCGTGTACTTTGGTGCAATTTCTTTTCATTTTTGCATCGAGATATGAAGGATCATTATTGATTAGGCATCAAACGCTTATATTCATCGGCTCCCCACGTGGTTTGTGTTCAGACGGTGCTGACTGCTAGTATAAACTACTAGGAGTTACTTTTGAACTGAAACTAAAAGTGTACTCGTAATGGTAATCGGGATGGAATTGCTTAAGTAGGGAGTCAAAGATGTCAAGATTGTATTGATCTTGTTTAATCGTTCTTGGCTTCCTTGTTACGATTCCGTAGGTAAGTCGGGTAATGTGAATAATTAGAGATTTTATTTTTCTGGTACAGCTAAATAATCGGGGAAAGTTCGAGATTAAAGAAAATAGCGCACAGATTTGCTCATTTCATTAATTTGCTAAAAGAAATACAACGGAATTGAAAGTACAACGAAATGAAAAAGTGCGGAAATGAAAGGTACCTCTCCCACACTATATCAGACATTGTCCCCAATGTTGTGATATAAATGCGGTACAAATACAGTACAAGACTAAAACGAAAAACAAACATAAAAGTAAACTATGGCTGCTGAGGAGCGCGGGCTCGGCCTCTGGTGCGAGAGCGGCGTCTGGAGGGAGTCGCGTCAGGATCAGAACCGGTGCCGGAGGTAGCAGTAATGCTAATGCGGAGCGCTTCTAGCTCGCTGAAAATTTCTCCAAACCGCTCATTAGTGGCTTCCTGGTTTGCAGCAATAGTGCCGAGTAAAGCATCATACTGCGCCTTCTGCCTTCGCTCCAGTGCGGCGTTCATCTGGTTCTGCTGATGAATCGCAAGGAGGACTTCCTCAAGTGTAACTGCGGGAGCAGGGGGCTGTCGGGTAGATGTCTCTGGTATATCCTGGACAGGCTCAGCTGCATCCATAGCGTCCTGCATCTCGTCCGCTGGAGGGTCTGCCTGATCATCATGAACTGGGACGTGATCGGCAGCAGCAGGTAAAACAAAGAGCCAGTTGGCTCGGTTGGATGGATCGATGCGGTTGCGGGACGGCAGAGTGATGTGGTGGAAAATGATGCCATTGACAACAGGGCTATACCTGCCATCCTCTCGCTGCGCGATCAGGTGGGCGGACATGCAATAGCTCTTGGTGAGGAATTTGGCGGCTAGGTGAGGCTGATTAACGAGCGCGTCACCAAGCCCCAACTGAATGGCGAGGGCGGTGACAATGCCGCCTATGAAGAACGGGGAGGAACCTCTGTGCGCAATGGCCTGGATGTGATGAAGCATGAAAGGGGCAGCGTTGATCGGCTCGTCATGCAGAGCGCAGTGTAAGAACAGAAGCTCCTTGGAGTTGAGCTTATGGTTGCTCTCTCTAGCGAAGATGGTGTTGCATATGACCCGGTGAAAATAGCGGATTGTCGGGTTGTGGATGTGTGTGGCGTTGAGGCTTTGGAAGGTGGATGCATGGGTGTTGGTTAAGTCGTGCCATAGAGTGAAAGCTTGTTCACTAAAATTATCGGGCACGCGACGGTGGGCTTCAGTTCCGTGATCGAAGCCTAACAACTCGGCTATCCTGGTTTGCGGAAGATTGAACTCTTGGCCGTGCAATCGGAATGTTGCGATACCGGTGAGCTGACTCTGAGAACCGGGAGGGGTGATGTAACTGTAAGAGCTTAAGAACTCCAGCGTCAGAAGTTCGAATGTGGGCTGAGGTTGGCGGCAGAGATCCCACAAACCGACCTTTTGCAGTAGGCTTTGAACGCTGGCCAGCATTCCGAGTTCCCGCAAACAGTCAGTGGCAATGTAGCGGGTAGGTTGCACACCGCGGTTTTGGAATCGGATGAAACGGTCTCTCTGGGTTACTCCAGCTTCACCTTCTCTAAAAGTGATGGAATCCATAGCATGCAAGAGTGAAGAGTGAGGGAAGAAGGTTTTTGTGAGGTTTGGTGAGAAAAATGGTAGAATGAGGGAGATAGAGGTTCGGGTTAAATACGGGAGAGTGTTAATGAGATGGGTTATGATAATGGGAGTTTAATGAGGGTAATGGGGAGGTTACGGCGGTTAAGGAAGGAATGGGTAGTTTTTGGGGGAGTTATGGAGGAAGAAGAAGAAGGGGCACGATGAGAAACAGTTCTGTTTCTCACGATTCCTGTAATAGAGGTAGTCACGGTCGCGACAGGGGCGTGACGGTCGTGACACGCTAATTAAGCACGTCACGATCGTAAGAGGGGCGTGACGACCGTGAGGGCAGGCTTTGCTGAATAATTCCCAGAAAGAAACATTTCCTCACGTGATTCATAAATTGATAATAATTTATTTTCTTTATTAACACTTATATTAAATAAACACCATATTGTATATAATTTGCAACACAGTATTATACGAACTTGCATGAGAGATTGTATATATGAAATAATGCAGGCATAACAGTATATAGAAAAAATATATAAGTTGCTAAAAAATGGAGAAATATTTGGAATTAAAGGTGCATTGCATAAAGTAATTAAAAAATGAAGTTACAAAAACGGAAATTACGGTATGAAATTATTGCGAAAGATAAATTTAACTAGAAACGAAAACAATGAGAAAAAAATAAACTAAATCACTTATAGCATTTTCAAAAGCGTTTCTTCAGGTCTTCGATGGCGGAGTCCAAGTGATAGAATTGTTCGCAGGCCATGTCAGTCAATCCTATAATGTCCAATCGCATGCTTTTAATGTCTTCTTTAAGTAGATTAATGTCCGTTTGGTAAGCATGGAGAGTGTTCATGATGATTTGTAAGTTGTTAGCATAATCTCCTTGATTCACTTCAGGGGCTTCATGTACTTCGTCAGTTGGGTTAATGTCATGGTAACCAGGAGGTGTCTCAGGATCAGTGTCAACAGCGGTCATTATATCATCGTTTATCCTGCAAGGCCGAGGTGTTTCAGGAGTAGATGGATAATCAGGTGGGTTTAGCCCATAAAGCCAGTTATCCTTATTGTGAACACTTACTTTAGCATGATTAGGCAATGTGAACAGGGTGACTACTTCGTTCTGGATTAGGTACTCAAAAGGTGGATGTCCTAAATTTCTTATGATATGTCTATTGAAGCAGAATTTAAGATTCATTGGGCGGATTGTTCCTAGACGGTTGCACCTGTCCAGTTGGTACCTAAGTCCTATGGCATCAGCAATCATGGTTACAAGACCTCCTACTAATATAGGTAATTCAGGTTCTTCTTGGATGCGGGTGAAGGTTTGCATCATGAAAGGTACACCATTAACAGACTGTCCATTAGTGAAACATGACATAATAAATACTTCATCTTTAGAAACTCCGGTAATGTTTTCTTCTTTTCCAAAGAAGGTGTGGGCAAGGAATTTATGGAAGTAACGGAGAGCAGGATTATGGATCTCATCATTATTCATGTTATTTGGTTCAGGGTGGTAGTTTCCGGTTAGAGTTCCCCAAAAGAAGTCTAGCTCCACATCCATCAATTCTACCTGTGTGGTAGTGAAAGCGAATGGTCCACTAGGGAATCCTAACAAGTCAGCTAGTTCTTTATGGTTAAAGTCGTATTCTATTCCAAATAGGCGGAAACTAATAAATCCTTTCCTAAATCCAAAACCGCGCTCAGGTAGGTAAAGTAAGGAGCTAAGGAACTCAAGGGTGAGCTCGCGGTAAGTCGCAAACTTATGTTGGATCAATGCATTCTCCCATCCGAGTCAGTTGAACAAGTACATGACACTATCATGTATACCTAAGGTTTCCATAGTCTTATCATCTGGGTACAGGGTCAAATCCATTTGCCTCTGTGATAACTCTTCAAACTTCATTCTTTGGTTCCTACCTCTAAATTTGGTTTCCATATAGTTAATTGGTTGGTTAGCCATGGTCAGTGCAAATATGGGGGAAACAAATCAGTGGAAAAGACTTTAGAAAATCTGTAAAAAGTGATTTAAGATAAAAATAAGAAAATGAAATGCATAATGTAATGGCGATAATAGTAATGTAAAATAAAACTGACAAAACATTTTAAACAAATAGTAAAAACGATAAATAACAATGTGTTAAAAGAAAAGAATAGTTAAAATAAGTAAATAAGTAAATGGGTTGCCTCCCACTAAGCGCTGTTTTTATTGTCAAAAGCCTGACGTAATGCTTAGGTTTAGATTAATCAGGGGAATTAGTGGATAATTCTAAAAGCTTTAGATTATTCACATAATCTCTATTTTCAACTTTATGATAGTGTTTTAAACGTTGTCCGTTTACTATGAATGGTTCACTATTCTTACCCTTAATTTCTATTGCTCCACTCGGGAATACTTTAGTTATTTCAAAGGGTCCTGACCATCTAGATTTTAATTTTCCAGGGAAAAGCCTAAGTCTGGAATTAAAGAGGAGTACAACGTCTCCCACACTAAATTCTTTCCTAGATAGGCGTTTATCATGCCATCGCTTAGTTCTTTCCTTATATATCTTAGCATTTTCATATGCATCTAACCTTAATTCTTCTAATTCGTTAATGTCTAGGATTCGCCTTTCTCCTGCAGCATTATAGTTTAGATTGAGAGTTCTGATCGCCCAATAAGCTTTGTGTTCTAGTTCTACTGGGAGGTGACAAGATTTTCCATAAACTAGTTTGAAAGGTGTAGTACCTATGGGTGTCTTGTAAGCGGTCCTATAAGCCCATAGAGCTTCATTAAGTTTAGATGACCAATCTTTCCGAGATATGGCGACAGTCTTTTCTAAGATTTGTTTAATCTCTCTGTTTGAGACTTCGACCTGTCCACTTGTTTGTGGGTGATATGGTGTAGCCACACGGTGTCTTACTCCATACTTAGATAGTAATTTGTCAAAGATTTTTGAAATGAAGTGCGAGCCACCGTCACTTATGACTAGTCGAGGCACACCAAATCTGGGAAAGATTATATTTTTGAAAAGCTTTATTACTACTCGTGTATCGTTTGTAGGAGAAGCTATGGCTTCAATCCATTTCGAGACATAATCAACAGCTACGAGTATGTAATTATTACCGAAAGATGATGGGAAAGGTCCCATGAAATCTATTCCCCAGACGTCGAAGATTTCTACCTCTAAAATTCCCTTTTGGGGCATTTCATCTCTTCTTGAAATATTGCCAGTGCGTTGACACCGATCGCAATTTATAACAGCGATGTGGACATCCTTCCATAGATTAGGCCAGAATAGGCCGGCTTGCAAGATTTTTGCACAAGTCTTGGAAGTGCTTGCATGTCCACCATAAGGAGATGAATGGCATTGAGCAATGACATCTTCTATTTCTTCTTCGGGAATACATCGGCGAGAGATTCCATCTGGTTCTCTTTTGAACAATAATGGTTCATCCCAATAGTAATGTTTCAGGTTATGAAAGAATTTCTTTTTCTGCTGATAGGTTAGATCGGGTGGAAGAGCTCCTGCGGCTAGGTAGTTGACAATGTCAGCGTACCATGGCAGTCCTACAGTTGTCTGTAATGTTTCCACGGGTTCTGGTTCATTTATATCTAACTGAGCTAGGTCGCTTCCTATTTGTGCTATCAGCTGTTCATATGGAAAATCATCGTTAATCGGCACTTGTTCGGGTTTAATACCTTCTATTCTAGATAAATGGTCCGCTACGACGTTCTCAGTACCTTTTTTATCTTTTATTTCTAGATCAAACTCTTGTAAGAGTAAAATCCATATTAAGAGTCTTGGTTTAGCATCTTTCTTAGTTAATAGATATCGGATAGCAGCATGGTCTGTGTAAATGATTATTTTCGCTCCAACTAGGTAAGAGCGGAATTTGTCAAGCGCGAAGACAACTGCTAGCAATTCTTTTTCTGTAGTAGCGTAGTTCATCTGGGCAGAATCCAAGGTTCTACTGGCATAGTAAATCGCATGGAGTTTCTTTTCCTTTCTCTGGCCCAGGACTGCGCCTACAGCATAGTCACTCGCATCGCACATGATTTCAAAAGGTAATCTCCAGTCAGGGGGTTGCATGATTGGTGCGGTGATGAGGGCTGTTTTTAGAGTTTCGAATGCTTGAAGACAATCTTCATTGAATATGAACTCAGCGTCTTTCATTAATAAACCAGTAAGAGGTTTAGTGATTTTCGAGAAATCTTTGATGAATCGTCGGTAAAAACCGGCGTGTCCTAAAAAGCTTCGTATTTCTCGAACGGTTTTAGGGGGTTGAAGATCTTTTATTACTTCAATCTTAGCTTTATCAACTTCAATTCCCTTGTCGGATATTACATGACCTAATACTATTCCTTCGTTGACCATAAAATGACATTTCTCCCAGTTAAGCACGAGATTTACTTTTACACATCTTTCTAACACCATTTCTAAATTCGATAAGCATCCTTCAAAACTTTGCCCGCATACAGAGAAGTCGTCCATGAACACTTCCATGATGTTGTCTATAAAATCTGCGAAGATTGACATCATACATCTTTGAAAGGTTGCAGGAGCGTTGCATAATCCAAAGGGCATTCGCCTATAAGCGAACGTTCCATAAGGACATGTGAATGTAGTCTTCTCTTGATCATCAGGATGGATAGGGATTTGGAAAAATCCTGAGTAACCATCAAGGTAACAGAAGTAAGAATGCTTGGCTAATCGTTCTAACATTTGATCTATAAAAGGTAGTGGGAAATGATCTTTTCGAGTGGCTTTGTTTAGTTTACGATAATCTATGCACACTCTATATCCCGTCACTACTCTTTGCGATATCGATTCGCCTTGAGCGTTTTTCACAACAGTGATACCTCCTTTCTTTGGCACTACATGTATTGGACTAACCCATTCACTATCAGAGATTGGATATATTATCCCGGCATCTAATAATTTCTTGACTTCTTCTTTTACTACAGTGCTAAGGGTTGGGTTAATTCTTCTTTGAGATTCTCTGGAGGTTCTGCAATCTTCTTCTAGCAGAATACGATGCATGCAAACTGAAGGACATATTCCTTTGAGATCAGATATGTTATATCCTAATGCAGTTGGATATTTCTTCAAGACATCTAAAAGTTTCTTTGTTTCTATAGTTCCTAAACTGGAATTTACTATAACTGGTCTTTTACATTCAACGTCTAAGAATTCGTACCTTAGGTTATGAGGTAAAGTTTTTAACCCTAATGTAGGTTTATCTTTACTTGGCATGGGATCCGGTGTAAGTGCTAAACTTTCGCTTAGACTATCATCCTGATACGATTTTTGCCAATTATCATCTTCGAAAATCGGAGGGATTTGAATTTTCATTATTTCAGAATAAGTGGTCTCCTTCAGTTCCATTTCTCTTACACATTCGTCAATTACGTCCATTAGATAACATGTATCCTCTATAGCTGGTGATTGTAAGAATTGTGTTAAAACAAATTCAACTTTCTCTTCACCTACTTCAAAGGTTAGCTTTCCTCTTTTCACGTCTATTATAGCTCCGACGGTAGCTAAGAATGGTCTTCCTAGTATGATAGGTGTAGTGGAGTCTTCAGAGATGTCCATGATTATAAAATCAGTAGGAATGTAGAATTGTCCTATACGTACTGGGACGTTTTCTAGTATGCCTACAGGATATTTAACAGAGCGATCGGCTAGTTGAACAAACATTTTAGTTGGTCTTAGGTCTCCCATGTCTAGCCTTTTGCAAATAGTTAAGGGCATAACACTGATACTGGCTCCTAAATCGCATAGAGCTTTGTCAATGACGAATTTTCCTATTACACAGGGTATAGAAAAACTTCCTGGATCTTTTAGCTTAGGAGGCATGTTATTCTGAATTATGGCGCTACACTCGGCAGTAAGTGTAACTGTTCCGTTATCCTCTATCTTTTTCTTATTGGATAAGATTTCTTTTAAAAACTTAGCATACGAGGGTATTTGGGTAATTGCTTCTGTAAACGGAATAGTAATATTCAACTGTTTCAGAAGTTCGACAAATTTCTTAAATTGACCCGTCGTCTTGGAACTTACTAATCTTTGAGGGTACGGAATTGGTGGTTTATAGGGTGGTGGAGGCACATAAGGTTGTTCTTTCTCCACTACCTCTCGATTGTCATCTTCCTTTTCTTCTGGATCATTCACCACTTCAGTCGGTTTATCCGGTTTTTGGTACATGGCTGGATTGTCAAGTCTTGGATCGGTAGGTCCGTCAAGTTCCTTGCCACTTCTTAATATTACAGCGTTAGCATGTCCTTTCGGATTAGGTTGAGGTTGTCCAGGGAATACTCCAGCTGGTGCAGCAGTAGGTGCTTGTTGTTGAGCTACTTGTGAAATCTGAGTTTCAAGCATTTTGTTATGTGTAGCTAACGCGTCTACTTTGCTCACTAATTGTTTAATCTGCTCACTAGTGTGAATGTTTTGGTTTAAGAAGTCCTTGTTTGTCTGAGATTGGCTAGCTATAAAGCTCTCCATCATCAATTCAAGGTTCGATTTTCTAGGGATGTTAGGAGCAGTCTTTTGATATCCTGGTGATGTAGCTGGTGCTTGACCTGGTGCGTAATAAGCATTGTTATTCTTATAGGAGAAGTTCGGATGATTCTTCCAACCTGGGTTGTATGTGTTTGAGTAAGGGTTTCCTTGAGCATAATTCACTTGATCAGTGGGAGTTCCTGTCAATAGTTGACAATCAGAAACTTCGTGTCCTAGGACTCCACATAACTCACAGTTAGGTGTTACTGCAGCCACGGTGGCTGCAGGTGTTATGGCCAAGTTATCGATCTTTTGGCTTAGTTGGTCAAACTTCGCATTGACTTGGTCCATACTACTTACTTCGTACATACCTCCCTTTGTTGGTTTCTCAGTTGCGACTCTCTCGCTTCCCCAAAGGTAATGATTTTGAGCCATACTTTCGATAAG
Source organism: Lathyrus sativus (assembly GCA_963859935.3). Lineage (NCBI taxonomy): Eukaryota > Viridiplantae > Streptophyta > Magnoliopsida > Fabales > Fabaceae > Lathyrus > Lathyrus sativus. Next base: position 756,260,818 of record OZ012735.1, read on the forward strand.
TGCATAGGCATCTCTATATTCTTTGTCCATCAATGCACCACCCGCGACAGCGTCAATTGTCATTCTTGTATTGTACAAGAGTCCATTATAGAAGGTATGGATGACCATCCAGTCTATTAATCCATGATGTGGACAAAGTCTAAGTAGATCCTTATAGCGTTCCCAAGCTTTGAATAATGATTCACTTTCTCTTTGCTTAAATCCGTTGATCTGAGCTCTCAGCATAGCTGTCTTGCTAGGTGGAAAATACCTATTCAAGAAAACTTTCTTAAGTTCTGCCCACGTAGTTACTGAGTTCGAAGGCAGAGATTGAAGCCAAGCTCTTGCTCTGTCTCGAAGTGAAAAAGGAAATAAACGTAGTCTAATAGCTTCTTGGGTAACTCCATTGGCTTTTACGGTATCTGCATATTGCACAAAGATCGAAAGATGAAGATTCAGATCCTCGGTAGGATTTCCGGCGAATTGATTTTGTTGCACGACTGATATCAACGAAGGTTTTAGTTCGAAATCATTTCGGTTGATAGCCGGCGCTGCAATGCTTGAATGCGGTTCAGCTTGCGAAGGATTAGCGTAATACTTGAGTGGATGAGTCTGTTCTTCAGCCATCTCTGTGTCCTTTGATTTTACGACTGGTTTAGGCGGATCTAATTGAAGATCTGGAATATTGTAATTATTTTCGAAATCGAATATACGTCTTCTTACGTGTAAGAAGCATTCCGATTCAGGGATTAGAGGTTGCAAGTCTTCGCTTTTAGAGCGAGTACTTGGCATACACTCAGAGATTAGATTAAATTAAATAGTTGATACCTTAGTCTAGACAATGCTACCTAAATGCACTAGTAACTAAATTAAGGAATCCCCGGCAACGGCGCCAAAAACTTGATGGGCTAAAGACGTGTCTACTTATGCGTCTAGCGTTATCTTACTGCAAGTGCACAACCTATCGAAGTAATATTTAAGATTATCGATCCACAGGGATTCTATTGTTACTTAGTGCTAGATGAACTTCTAGTTTAGCTAAGGCGAAATGGTTGTCACGATTGTTGTTGGTTTTTAAGACTATTAAAGACGGAATTAGATTTAAGTTTTTAATAAAGTAATACTAAGGCGGTCGGTATGTAATTATACTAACGTAGGTGGGTCAATCTAACATAGGCTTATAAAGGTGTTCACTTAATCTATTCGGTAGAGATTACCAGTTTAAATACCCTCAACTCACACTCTCGTGGTCTTATATCAGATCTTATCCCTAAAGCCCTATGCCTGCTCTCGCTAGCCCATAAGTGTTTAGAGGTAATTTTTGGAAACTAAATAATTCTAATTTATCTTAAAGCGCTCTCGCTGTGTTTAATTTAAATGCCTAACTTTAGCTATCTGGTTAAAATCTCACACTCTCGTGGTCTTGACCCAACCTATTACTCTTTTCTTACTCTCGTAACGAAAAGGTCTATTTCAATTAAAAAGTATCAGCCAGAATGTTAAGTGATTAATTATTTTCAGCCTATGGTTATATTTTACCGGTTAAGTTTGTCATAACTACATACCGCCCTAAGGTGTTTAGCTACTCATCGAGGTTGAGCCATACATAGAATTAAATAATAACTTACTCATGGCAGAAAAATAAATAAACATTATAATTAAATTAAATTGCAATATAATGAAAAACCTGATTAACAGATATTCGAGCAGACTCCTTCTTCCACAGACCGGAAAGCTTGGAGTAGGCGGAAATTAAAAATAAACGAATGTTGAGGGTTTAGAAACAAATAAATGTATAACAATTTCCTGATGTTGGAAATCGTTATACAGTTGGTTTGGATACAAATAAACGAAACAGAAACTAAAATTAATGCTGGAATGGAAATGCTGGTTCGTAAGGCAGTTTGACAGAGCTTCCGCAGGAATTTTGAATAATGAAGTCTGTCCCTGAGTTCACAGAGCTTGTACTATTTATAGAGTCTTTAATGGGCTGGATTCTTGGTCCTTTGTTGCATGGGCCTTGCTGAAGTTGTTGAGGAAATGCTGGAACGTGGCAACAAAAATGGGAGAAGTGGTCTTCACGTGCTGCCTTGAGGAGAAATAAGAGGAGAAGTGGTCTTCAAGTGGTGCCTTGACGTAGTCTGAGTCAAAACCAAGTTTTATCCTTGTCACGGGCGTGACAAGGTCTTCACGTTCGTAATTTGAGGATTTTAAGTGTCACGGTCGTGACCACTCTCTTACGGTCGTGATGGCCCAAATTGGGGTGTCATGGTCGTGACACCCTTGTAACGATCGTGGCTGCAACAAATTATGCAGTCTTTTTGCAGGCTTCTGCATTTCTTCATCTCCTTGTGGTCTCTTTTGTTCCTTTTCTCTTAATTCATGATTTAGCTTCACATAACGATGTACCTGCAAAATAGTAAGAAAAACTCGAGAAATCGAGTGTTAAAACGGTGAATGCGCGATAAAACGTCAATGAAATCTAGCGATATAATCGATGCGTTTTCTTGTTATCAAGGCCTCCGTGGGGGAGGGGAAGGACGAATTTCTAGTTGTCGTAGGGACGAGCTGCAAGAAACCGGGAGACGATGTCTCCGCCGGGGAGAGCATGATTGTCGCTCATTTTCCAACATTTTGATCCACTCATTCTGTTAGAAGATCATCATGTTTGTTTGATTGATTACAGCGAACAAAGCCACCATGGTCGGGTCGGCCTTGGGCGGAACAAGGATTGGTTGGAAGACAGCCGGGCTATCGAAGCGTCGAGCAGCGTTGAAGGTCGCGTCGTCGGGGGAGGGTGAATTATCACGTTAGAATCGTGATCATCGCTGTTAGTGAAAGGGGTGAAGGCGGTTTCCTGAAAATTGTCGTTGGTGCATGGGCTAGCCATGATCAATGAAGATTAAAGTATGCTTTGTTTCTTGAGTTTCTATAGAAGAAACAACGGGGAAGCAAGTTTCTTACAAACGACACCATTGATCTTACCGGATCAAAAAAGGATCAGTAGCCAGCAACACATCGTGAACTCCTTAATTCATCGGTGGTGGAGAATAGGAGAGAGGGTGTACCTGCAAGGTACTTCGATGCCAAAGTAAGAGATGAAGTAGAAAAAGCAAGTATAGAAAATATGTAGAAAGGATAGAATACCCGACCCTCTAGTGAAATAGGGTATTTATAATGTGCCTCCAACGTTGGGCCAACGGTTACTTTGCATTGCGTTGGATTGCAAGATCCAATACGAGTAACTGTCAGGGCTTACGTGGCGTAGGAAAGACCAACACTTAGTCTTCACCCTAGTTCAACTGTTCTATGATCTTCGGAAGGTGGGTGACCTATTCTTTCGGACGTGGGTAGTTGCCTGATGATGCATCCCCGCGTGGGGAGCACGTGGAGACCGTTGGGGAGACGTGTGAGAGCTCCCCATATGAGATGATGAGTTTGACCTTTATTGGGTGTTACGGTGGAAATAGGATATCAAACTATTAATTAGTTTGAATCACAATTCTTGATTCACAACCGCTCTTTGATTTATCCGAAGGAAAAGGTCAAAAGAGGGAAAACCTATTTTTGCATCGTAAACACAATGCGGGGAGAGACCTAGGTAAGGGGTTGGTTAAGTTTAGGGAAGGTACTAGCACCCTAAACTTCTGTAGTACTCTACAGGAACCTTTCGTTTATTGTATGCTTTTCTATTTTATTTATTATCTACTTTAATATATACTGAGCTAAGGGATAGAGTGACCTAAAAGACATAAGGGTTAGTCCTAAGTTTACTCGGCAAGACGTCGCATCTTGTGCCTACGTATCCTGGATAGGGAATGGAATCAGAGTAATCGTAGTTCCCCTCGAAAGGGAGGTTAGAAACGTCTTGACTATGGTCAAGGTTTCAATGGGGAATAAACGTATCTTAAGGACACGCTTATGTGGAGTCTTAAACTCCTATTTCTACGTTGAATTTGTTAATTAAATTAGGGTTAAATTAGGGATTCCACGGCGGGAAACCCTAAACAGAGCACGACGACTCCTTGACCTAAAAGCTAGGGTAAAGGGCATTTTCGTCCACGGCGAGACGCCTAGGCTATTAGGGTTTTAAAATGGTTGAAACTAGGGTTATTGACTCAGCGGTCAAACTGTTAATCCTAATTCCTTCGGAGGGAAATATAACGGTAAAACATGCAAACATGGCAAAATATTATATGACAGAAATTAAAATGCGGAAAATAAAGAAAGCGTCGCGACGATCACTCGCGTAAATTACAAATCCCAAAAAAAGAAAGATAAAATAAAACCGCGACCATGGCCTCGCGTAAATTACATCCATGGAACAAAATAAATTGAACAAATAATTTAAATATAATCTGAGGAGAGAAACAGAGAACATTAGTGCAAAGGGTTAGACAGAAATTCATGGCAAATAATAAAATAGTGAAAAAGAAAAATTAAGAATTTGGATGTTTATTTAACATTATTATTATTATATTTTTAAAAAAATTTAATTTAAAAAGAAAATTAATTTGATTTTGAAAATGTTTTGGGTTGATTTTGAAAAAGATCTAGCTTTAATTTTGAAAATGTTTTTTAGTTTTAATTTTAAAAAAAAATTAGTTTTTTAATTTAAAATTTAAAGAAACATTTTAGTTTTTATTTAAGAAATGTTTTAATCTTATTTTAAAAAAACTATTTTGGTTTAACTTTAAAAAAAAACTATTTTAAATTTTAAAAGAGTGTTTTTAGTTTAATTAGAGAAACAAATGTTTTTTTTGGATTTTTATTGAAAAGAAATTGTTTTTATTGAAAAGTAATTGTTTTTATTAAAAAGAAATTATTTTTATATTACCAAATGCTCTTATTCTAGAAATACAAAAAAAATATTTGCAAAAACATTACGTTAGTTACTTAATTAACAAAACATTACGTTAGTTATTTAATTAGCAAAACATTACGTTAGTTATTTAATTAGCAAAACATTACGTTAGTATTTATAAAACTCAAACCAATTAATGATAATAAAAATGGAAAAAGAAAAAAGAAATAAGAGAAAAAAACAAAAGATATAAAAAATAGAAAAGGACAAGAAAATAAAACTGAGGCATAAATGAAAAGAGGTAGGTTTGGCATTTCATTTCAGACTTTGTCTTTCCAAAGACCCAACTTCTTCTTCTTCTTCATTGCGCCGCCATAATCTTCTCTTTTTCCTGTAAAAAAAAAAAGAATAATAGAAATCAAATGTGATATTGATGAAATCTTACGAATTACGATTTGTTGGTGATTCTGCCGGTGATGAAGCTTTGAAGGTTTTGTCAAAAATCCCTCCTCTTTTGATAAGTCGTGAGAACGGCCGCCGTTTTTCTCTTTTGTCTTCTCCCCCTTTTATCAAATGCAACTCATGTTTATATAGGTAACAAATTAGGGTTAACTCTAACCTAATGTCCACTTTAAACCTCTCACACTCACAACTCCTTACACAAGGTCTCTTGCCAAATTGTGCTATTTTATTCATTCAAAATAAAGTGGCACTAGAAACCCTGTAAACTAAAAGAGCGCGCCACATGATATTTTCTTGCAACAATCAAACAACTGCACAACCCGTTAGTGGTTAGTTTAAACGCAATGCAAAAATGAAATGTGATTCAAGATGAAACGACTAATCTTAGGGCAAAATTTGGGGTATTACATTGGGCTTTTCCCAACGAGGAGTTGGATTGGGCCGTGCCCGACTGTGGGTCGGCCTCTGGCCCAGTCCAGAACAGAGACATAATAAATCCTTTGAAATTAGTTCAAGCTTGGATATAAAATAATTTTGTTAGATGTTAATTTTCTTATTTTGATAGTAGATACTTTAAGAGTTTGTTTGTTTCAAATGAAGCGGAAGGGAGAAGAGAAATTTTAATAAAGGGAAGGAAAAGAGAGAGGAGGTGAGATAATTTTTCAATTATATATATGTTTAGTTCAAAAAAGCGGATGAAAGTGAAATTTTAATTAAAAATATGTTTGATTCACAAAGGGAATAGAGAGATAGATTTTAGTAATAATTTACATTTTTATTCTTATGATTTTATATAAGTCATATAATATTTAAAAAGTGAAAATTTCATAAATATATATTTGTGAATAATAACACATGTATAAACACACACACACACGCACACGCACACGCACACGCATGCGCATTCACACACGCGCACACACCCATACACACAAACACAGATGTGCGCGCGCGACAAAGATATAAAATAAATAATTTAAAATTTGATAAAATAATTATACTATGATAATAAAATTAGAAGGAAAAAAACGAACCATAATAAAAATAAAAATAAAAAATAACTAAAAAAAGAAGTGATTACGACAAAGAAAAACTACATAAAAGAAAAATATTAAATATTAAAATAAAATTGAAAATAGTATTATAAATATAATAATTTTTTAAATATTAAATTTTAAATTCTCTTTTCTCTCCTCAAAATCCTGATTTTTTTTAAATAACCTTATTTTCAATTAAAATACCAAATAAACATAAAATTCAAAAAAAATGACCAAAGTAGATATCTTTCCACATTAAGTCGCCATATGAAATGGCTGATCAAAGTCAGTTTGACCTGAGTCGCCATTTCATATGGCGTAAGGGAACAAAACTCAAGACTGAGTCGACATATGGTATGTCGTGCCCTAAAACCCTAAGGTTGAGTCGCCATATGGTATGGCGCCTCAGGTGTCATGCTATTTTTATTTTATTTTATATATTATTTAATATTTTTGAAAAAAATACAATTAAAAGAAATAATAAATTATAATATTTATAATACAAAAATGCTTCAATATTGTACAACAAATGAAAAAAGGAAAATCAATGGTCGACCCTATCAAAACGACCATCGGTTCCATATTGGGGAGGATTCGTGCGGTGTCGAGGTCTACCACGAGGTTGTTGAGGCGTATCTGGTCTTTGCGTGTTGACCTGTGGAAGAGGTATTTGTTGAGATGACCTCGGCGTATCAGATAAATTTTGAAGCATTTAACACCAATAGTCGGGCGGGCCGTTGCCAACAACGCTTTTGTATTTAAGTTCAATGCCCATGTTTTTGTAGTTTTGTCGGGGAGGTTGGGTCGGGTGTGGACAATATGGTTGTCCGAATTGGTACATCGAATCGGTTTAGAAACGATGTAATGGTTGTTATGGGGTTTGGTTGTCAAAAAATGGATAGGTATTTTGTTGGTAGGAAGATTGATTAGCGGTATGGGGTCAAAAGAGTTATCTGGGCTATAAGTGGATGGGGAAGGGTCAAAAGATGTATCGGGGTTATATGCAGAAGTGGTGTCAGTTTCAGGAGGATGGCGGTAGGGGTAAGGCTCTTGTTGTTGTGATTGAGTTGGTGACATGTATGGATTGCAATTTTGGAAGATTGATTGGGTGACCATAGTTGGATGTTGGGTATAACGTGGTATTTGATGTTGGGCATTGGGTTGCTGCTGTGGGTTCAAGGAAGACGCACGTTGCCTTGGGTCAATCAAATATGTTAGCTTAGACACAAATTGTTGTGATGTTGTAACCGACCTAAACCAAATCATATATTGATAACTTGGTCTAGCCCCTTCCACAATAAGGTCAGTTAAGATGTGTTGATGTCGGTTCTTCCAATGCAGATACATCTCTTTCGCAAAGTCCTTCTAATGATTTACACTTCATTGTGTGTCCACCCTTAGCTGATTCTAATGTCCTAAAGACGTTGGAGCGGCTGGAATATCCTGATGCATCCCGAACTGCAGTTTCACTCGATCACTTTGGTGCATCTCCACTGTAGTGAACCAAATGATAGGTATTTTAGATGTCCACACGACAACATCATTGGCGTTGGGCTGATGGTCGAGACCCTCGTACGACATCCAGACAAACTACATTAACAATATATTTAGTGAGAAATACAAGTACGTGATTATTAATTAGATAAAGTAATGAGACATCGTTGGTAGATAAATTACACCGTCTGGCCCAGTGTGTTCTATGAGGTTGCAGTACACGATTATGGAGTTCCCGGGACATCTTTAGTAATTCATTCCCAGAACAGACCACCTAAAAAAAAAGAAACACAAATAAATTAGTTACTAATAAACATTGCACAAATAATTAAGTTACAAAGAAACATCATTTGTATACTCGTATTGAAAATAAACTTACTTTTTAGCGTAGGAGAATGTGAATAGATTGCGGTTGATTGGAGCAAGTGTTGGCATCCTAGACCAACCCCACGCTTGAAGAAGATAGGCATCCATAAAAAGTACAAGAACTTATTTTTGCATTTTTACATAATAAACTATATAGATGGGCGAGGACAGCTGAACCCCAACTATATGTACACACTTTATTAATGTTGTGCAACAACGGTAAATACATAATATTTACAATATTTATAGTACTTTCTGAAAATAAAAAATGACCAAATAGTATCATAATATAGCACCGAGTTTTAAGTGTCTTCTCATACTCGATGATTCCTCATTTAACACAATACTATTGTAGTGTTCTCTGAGGTATTTCAAATTAATACCTTGCCCCCTCGGTCGACCTTTACATTGTGGCTGAGGTGTGTCAACACATAGAGGGGCGGCCCGTAAATCTTCGCAAAGTTGGTCATTAACACCAACTTTTCCGTTGACGGTCTTACCATTGATGTGTAGGCCAAGTAACATGTAGACATCTTGTAAAGTTACGGTACATTCACCGAAAGGTAGGTGAAATGTGTGGGTTTCTGGTCTCCAACGTTCTAGCAACGCTAGAATAAATTTGAGATCCAGTGAGTACGATTTGATTTTTATCAAATCACCAAACCTACATGCTTCTAGGTATCATTCTATGAATGGGTCGTGTGGTATATGGTCATGCACACGACAGCGAAACCTTGATACATTTTGCAAAAGAATATAAATACCATTAGTTTTAAAGGAAATTTCAACTTAGTTAAGAATGAAAATAAAAAGCAAAATACCTACAAACTCTGCGATGTTCTCAATTGTTCCTCTATGATCGTTGTCCATTGTGAGTAAAGACATTGTGGGTTAAGTTTGATGAGTGATGAGAAGATTTTATTGAACGTCTGAGGAGTAGAGTTTGTAATGTGATGAGAAGAGTTTGTTCCTTGATGAACATGTATTTATAATGGTTAAATGTGATGAGAGGAGTCGCATGAAAATGCATGCTGAAGTGTGCAAGTTTCTAAGTGTGGGAGTCACATGCAAATGCATGTCGTAGTGTGCAAGTTTCTAAGTGTAGGAGTCACATGAAAATGCATGTTGTAGTATTACCATTCATGCAGAGTATTGTGTTAAAAGTTTAGGTCTGCTACGGTAATAGTGTAGGCATGCGAATACTACCACTACTAATGCATGCTGAAATATGATGACAATGGTGCAGGGAAGCGTGCAAGTGTGGTCTTGTCATGCATGTGAAGCCATCACATGAGTGTAGTGTTGTCATGCATGCAGAGTGTTGTGAAAATATAAGTTATGCTAGAGTGTAGTGTTGTCAAGCTTGCGTAGTAAAGTGTGGTCTTAAAAGTAAAGTCTTTGCATGTAAAATGTAAATTTTGCTAGGGTATTAATGCATGTTGAATTTTTATGACAATTGTGAAGGGAAGTGTGCAAGTGTAGTCTCGTCTTACAAGATTCTTGGTAATTGGTATGCAGAGAATCTTACAGTCATTGATTGATAGAGTGTAGTCTTAAAGATATGATCACATATTTATTTTTTCCTTTATTACAAAGATATGATCACATATTTTTTCCTTTATTACAAGTATGCAATGTATAGTGTAGTCTTAAAGATATGAAGATGTGTTAAGTTGTCTAGATAACATTTTTAGAAAACAAGATGACAAGGACATTTGTTAGTGAGAAATCGTGTAAAACAATATCCTGTGAGACTAATAGTGTAGCCATGTGTAGACATTTATTAGTAAGAATCTTGTAGGCATGCAGAGTATAGTCTTGTTGTGAAGAGAATCCCCTAGACACGCAGAGTGTAGCCATGCAGAGTGTAGTCTTGTTGTGCAGAGAATCTTGTAGGCACGCAGAGTGCAGTCGCGCAGAGATTAGTGTGCAATCTTATTTATAGAATTTTCTTTTACAAAATTTATTATTTCTTTTAATTATATTTTTTTTACAAAATATTAAATATGAACAAATTTTATTGTTTTTTAATTATATGTTTTTTTTTACAAAATATTAAATATTATATAAAAAAAGCCTTACACCTGAGGCGCCATATGGTATGATGACTCAGTGTAGGGTAGAGTTTCTGTTTTTAAGCCTTATGCCATATGAAATGGCGACTCAGGTCAAGGTGACCTTGATCAGCCATTTTATATGGCGACTCAATGTGGAAAGATAACTATTTTGGTCATTTTTTTGAATTTTATGTTTATTTGATATTTTAATTGAAAAATAAGGTTATTTTAAAAAAAAAATTTCAAAATCCTTCCATTTAAAATGAAAAATAATATTTTGAATGAAATTTGCACCTTTTCTTTTCGTAAATTTTGAATCAAATACATATTCACTCTTCTTTCCTCGCTTTTCTTTACCCCGAACCAAACCCTGCTAAGCTTAAATTTTTGTTAATTTTGTAAAAAAGAAGGGGTTTATTAGTAAAGTTTACCTTCCTCGTGGGTTGAAGCCCGAGTTCTGTTTCATCTCTAACCTATAGGTGCTGCAACTCAGAAATCAGAAAACGCAGGGAGCTGAGAAGAAAATTTGCAGCTGAAGCTGATTAAAAATCAACTACACTCAATCGTAAAAGCTAGAAAACGTGATTCAAGTAGAATCGAATCCAGTAGATTAGATTGAATTAGTTAAACGTGCGTTGAAGCCAGTGGAACGCTGAACCAAACAACGACTTCTATTAGCAATTTATTTTTAAGCAACACAATGGATGAATCACAACACGTAGTAGACCAAAACTTTCCACTCTTCAAACCATCTCTCAAACCCTCCATAAACCCTTCACCCACACCCACCATTATCCCTCAAAACGACGTCGTTACTCATGAAAACCCTAACTCCATCACCGAAAACACCGCCACGTTCTCCGACCTCGGGCTATCAGAATGGGCGGTGAAGACCTGCAAGGAGCTCCGAATGCGAACTCCACGCCGCGTGCAGCAGTACTGCATCCCGAAGATTCTAGAAGGCCGTCATGTGATTGGAATCGACGAGACTGGTAGCGGTAAAACAGCTGCGTTTGCGCTTCCTATACTCCAGCGCCTAGCTGAACATCCGTTTGGTGTGTTTGCACTCGTGGTGACGCCTACTCGCGAGCTTGCGTTTCAGCTGGCGGAGCAATTTCGTGCTCTTGGATCCTCGCTCCGCCTCCGTGTTGCGGTGATTGTCGGTGGTATGGATATGCTTCGACAGACTAAAGAGTTGGTCGCCAGGCCTCACCTTGTTATAGCTACTCCCGGAAGGATCAGAGTCTTGCTCAAGGATAATCCTGAAATCGCTCCTGTTTTCTCCAGGACTAAGGTAATGCTCATGATGAATTAGGTGTGCTGATGAAGTTGATTTTAAGTTGATTTTGTATTAAAAAAAAACTTAATTGGCAATAAACTTAATTGAGCCTATATTGCATAAACACTTATATATAGGCTATAAATTATTTTCATGTAACTCTAGCATTGACACCTCTAAAGGTGTGTTCATCAGGGTCGGACACCGGCAATTGTATTTAACTTCAATTGATTCATTTTTTTTCAAATTATTATCGGTATTTACATGTCAGTGTTGGTGTCGTGTCTGGTGTTATTGTCAGTATCTACTTGTTAGTGTTGGTGTCGTGTCTGGTGTTATTACCGGTATCTACATGTCATTGTGTGTTGGTGTCCGTGATTCATAGTCATGTAGTAATCAAGAGTTTATGGAGATAAACATAAAAGGGCTTATGGACATGTTTGTTTCTATAAGCTATCTCAAATAGCCTCACCAAAAGAGCTAACAGCCTCTCACTTGAGTGAGTACAAAGCTATCCATGATTAGAATCTCTTTCACATGTGTTAGTAATCAAATTTGGATCCTTGTTTGATTAAATATTTGTGAATTTATTTGTTTTAAAACATTCAAAGTAGATTAAACATTATAATTTTGCTCTACCTGACCCTTGCTTTTGTAGTTTCTTGTCTTGGATGAAGCAGATCGAGTCCTCGATGTTGGGTTTCAGGAGGAATTGAAATTTATCTTTCAGTGCTTACCAGAAAACCGGCAGAACCTATTCTTTTCTGCTACCACAACTAGTAATTTGCAAAAGTTGCGTGAGCGTTATCAAGACAAGTTGTATGCGTTTGAGGCTTATGAAGGATTTAAGACAGTTGAAAAGCTTACTCAACAAGCTGTATTCATCCCTAAAAAAGTGAAGGATGTATATTTGTTGCATATCTTGTCTAAAATGAAAGATATGGGAATTCGATCTGCCATTGTCTTTGTCTCCACTTGCAGGTATCTGTCTAGATAATGATTTTTTATTTTTATTTTTTACTTTTTCATATCCATATTTTTTTGTCTGTATTATGGTATACTACTCATTTTTCTTCTTTTGGGTTCATAACTCCTATTTTTGGGGGCCATGTTGCCGCTTTCAGATCTTACAGTGGTTAAACAACTCTACCTACTATCCGTTTTGTAGCTAATACAAAGATGAGTTTCATTTACTTGTATCCTAAGACAATTTTAGAATCATATATTCTTTAGATGAGTTTCATTTAAAGGTGAGTTTTGTAGCTCATCATTTACTTGTTAAGCCAAAATAAATGTTAAACCAAAATAATGTTAACGGGAAGTAATAGGTTGGAAAATAAATTGTATGTTTTTTGTTTATTGTGTGCTTTTTATTCTTTTCCTCGCCACGAATAACTGAACCGTTATTCTTGCTCATTAGGAGTATAGTTGTTCTGAGTCATGCTTGCTTACATTTGGGGGTGCAAGTTGAGGTCTAATAGTGGAAGTGTTTATGGCAGTTATCCGTAAACTAACATATTATTCTAAGCGTTGTGTGTGTATGTCTTTATCTTGTAGATACTCTAACAGTTTCCAAATTGTAGAGATTGTCATCGTTTAAATTTAATGCTGGAAGTGCTTGATCAAGAAGCTGCAGCTCTGTATTCATTCAGATCACAGGCTCAGAGGCTTGAAGCACTCCATGAATTTAAATCAGGAAAGGTTCCTATATTACTAGCAACTGATGTTGCTGGTCGCGGTTTGGATATTCCTACAGTTGACCTCGTTATTAATTATGATGTTCCAAGGTGACTTTTCTTTTCAAATTCTGCTATTTTATTTATTCATCTTTTAGGCATTTGATGAAATATATTTTAACTATTCACCCACAGGATTCCACGAGATTATATCCATCGTGTTGGTCGTACTGCAAGAGCAGGTAGAGGGGGACTTGCTCTGAGCCTTGTCACCCAGGTAAACACATTTTATATTTAAGATATGATAATCATGTCGATTCCTTATAGCTATTTATCTATTTAATAAAAATGTTTGGATATTATTTTATCCCCTGACCTATTCTAGTTCCTTGAAGTATAGTTATGTAATGGTGTTGGATTGTTTCAATTGTGACGAAGGTGTTTCATATGTAAAATGAGATAATTTTAGGATTCTGATATTTGTTTTGCACTGATTTTCTTGTCATCAAATAAATTTGACATTTGCAGAATGATGTTGATCTCATTCGTGAAATAGAGGCCCTTATTAAAAGGCAACTTGATATGATTGAATACAAAGAAAATGAGGCGCTTTCTCTCATGAAAAAGGTATGTTTTATAGGTGTAGCTTGTTCATCCAGCGAATGAATTGCAAATTAGGTTTTATATTATTGTTTCTTCTTGTTTGTAGCTTGTTAATATTTTATTGGTTTTTAAAAATTATTTTAATTACCTAATGATTTCTCTACTTTGACACATTGTAGGTTTTTAGTGCTAAAAATGTCGCAAAAATGAAGATGATAGATGATGGATTTGAAGAGAAAGCAAATGAGCGGAAAAAGCAGAAACTGAAAATGCTAGAAGAAAAAGGATTATTAAAGCAAAGAAGAAAGAGAAAAAGAAATAAAGAATTTTCAAAAAAAGGAAATAAACATGAAAAAGTGGAAGTGGATGCATCAGCTGATATAGCATCACGAAAGAAAAGGAGTAAGAAGAGAGTGTAAATAATTATACCTAGGAATCAATTCTTAGAATGATAGTTTCCTAAACGCGGAAAGGGATTTTGAAGAGTGGAGTGCCTTCTTAATAGGAGGCAAAAACGAAAGACATTGAGAAATATATTTTGAAGAATTGAACAGAGAGGAGCTAAATCATAGTAGTGTTGCATATACTATGTATCCGTATCAGAATATTGCAGATTTTGATTTGCTGCATCAGAAGATTGTAGATTTTGGTTTGGAGTAATCCTGAGATTAATCCCTCAAATAGATTATGCAAATGATGTGCAATTTTGGCTAATCATGATACTACTGATTTTGACTCGGTAAATCATTAACAAAGTTTCCCCCTTAGAATTATGTTTTATTTTTTGTGGTTTTGATTGTATAATATTATGGCTACTCTTCTTTTTTGGAGATCATTAGATATTGAGGGAAAGTAGGACCCATCAAAAGGACTTCAATTGAAGTATATCTGATTCCATTCCCTCGAAGAATATGGGAGCATTTCTATCGGTGTGCATGGAACCATCTTAGTTTTGGAGTCTAATATCAAATGCTGAATTATTTTTTGAAAATTATTAGTGGATGGTCAAGTAGTGTGATAATACAGTTCTAGATTGATACGAACCAGAAATGGAATATATGAATGAAATAGTACACACAAGCAAACAGAAGGCAAGAGAGCTTTATTATACTGAATAGAAGTGGAAACGGGTACAGAAAAGGGAACGTAATCCTAGATCTGACAAGAGCTATGCTCCTAATAGGAAGCTAGAGCCCCCTATACATACTAGTAAATCTCTATAATATCTCTCTCTCTCTCTCTCTCTCTCTCTCTCTCTCTCTCTCTCTCTCTCTCTCTCTCTCTCTCTCTCTCTCTCTCTCTCTCTCTCTCTCTCTGATTCCTTATATTGTGGAAACGGAATGCAGAGTGCTCTCTCCATTCAAGCCACGTCATAATTCTTGTAACTAACTAGCCACTAATTCCCTTCTTACCCTTCCTTCTAGAATAAACTTTCCAAGTTTGGGGTCCACTTGATTCTTTGTAAATCAGCTGCTCACGTGACAATTCTTTCTCAACTAGTTGGATCCTATCAATACCCTCTCCTTCCGCAGTGGCCTTGTCCTCAAGGCCAAACTTTGGAAATTGGCTTCTGATCATTATCTCGTCCTCCCAAGTTGCCTCTTCTACTGTCTTGCCCTTCTAATGTACCAGGATTTGTCTGATTTCTTCATCTTGTTGTTTCACCTTCCTAGTAGCTAGTACTGCCTCTGGTTCATACACTTCCGCTAGTTCCTCCAATAATTCTGGTAACTCATCCTCTTTGATAACTTCCCACATCTTTCTTTAATAATGATACATGGAAAACAGGTTGCACTTTGGACCCCTCAGGTAACTTCGGTCTGTATGCCACTGCTCCAATCTTCTCAATAATGGGGTAAGGACCGTAGTATCTTGATGCTAATTTAGCATTAATCCTGGTTACTGCCGACTGCTGCCTATGAGCTCTAAGCTTGACAAACACCCACTCCCCACACACAAAACTCATGCCAGTGCGTTTCTTATCAGCTTGACTCTTCATTTTGTCTTGTGCTCTCAACAATTGGTTCCTCAGTTGTCCCACAACCTCGTCTCTGTCCAACAATTCTCTCTGCACAACTTCTACTATAGTCTCTCCTTGAGTCCATTGAATTAGTTTTGGAGGTGGTCTCCTATAAACTACTTCAAATGGTGTCCTCTCGGTGGCAGCATGAAAAGTTGTATTGAACCAATATTCGACCCAGTGTATCCAAGGTACCCATGTCCTAGGTTGATCCGCAATGAAGCATCTCAAATAGGTCTCTAAACACCTATTAACCGCTTCTGTCTGAACTACTCCCTCCAAAAACTGCTCATAAAAATGGGATCCCTGTCTCTCACTATGGAAAGAGGTATGCCATGGAGTTTGACCACCTTCTTGCAAAATACCTCAGCGATACTCCTAGCAGTATACAGATGTCGCAAAGGAATAAAATGAGAGTACTTGGACAACCTGTCTACCACCACCAAAATAGCTTCGAAACCTTTTGATTTTGGCAACCCGGTGATGAAGTCAATCGATATATCTTCCCAAATTTGATGAGGAATAGGTAGAGGTTGTAACAACCCTTCTGGAGATGAAGCTATGTACTTCTGTCTTTGGCAAATGTCGCACCTTCTCACAAAGTCTTGTACGGTTCCTTTTATGCCTATCCAATACACATTGTTAGCGAGTCTTCTATAAGTCTTGTAACACCCCGAATGTCCTCCCTGGGGTGTTGAGTGGAATTCCTCTAACAGTGTAGGAATTAACAAGGACTTATTGGAAATCACCAACCTACCCTCATACATCAAGACACCTTGTTTGTACTCATAACTAGGCCATGCCTCCGCATCCTGTTGAACCTCTGCTATTATTCTCTACAACCTCTCATCCTGTTGATTTTCTGTTTTAATCTGTTCTTCTTGAAGTCATCTCCATTGGTAGTTCATGGTAGCTAACTCCCCTCCTTCATGAATTCTGGATAAGGCATTTGCTCCCTTGTTTAATTTACCTTGCTTGTACACAATTTCAAAATCATAGCCCAACAATTTAGCAGTCCAGTTTTGTTGTTCTGCAGTTACAATTCTCTGTTGTAGTAGTTGTTTGAGGCTTTTTTGATCAATTGATACTACAAATTTTCTTCCCAATAAGTATGGTCTCCAGTGCTGGATTGCTAAAACTACTCCCATCAATTCTTTTTCATATGCAGATTTAGCTATATTTTTCACACCAAGGGCCTTGTTGTATTAAGCTATTGGATTCTTATCTTGCATCAAGGTCGCCCCTATTCCTCCTCCTGAAGCATCACACTCAATCAGAAAACTCTTGGAGAAATCTGGTAAGGCTAACATCGGTGCTGACGTAAGCCTCTCCTTCAACTCTTCAAAGGCTTGTTGAGCTTCCATTCCCCATTTGAAACTATCCTTCTTGGCAAGCTCAGTTAATGGTCTAGCAATTTTTCCATAATCCTTTATGAATTTCCTGTAATATCCTGTGAGTCCTAAGAACCCTCTCACCCCTTTGACATTCTTAGGTTGTGGCCATTGAATCACACTGGCCACCTTTCCAGGATCTACAACTACACGATACCCTATGATCAAGTGTCCCAAATACTCCACACTCAGCTGGACAAAAAAACACTTCTTCCTGTTAGCTACGAGGTTGTGATTAGCTAGCAAACTCAACACTTCCTCTAAATGCTTCACATGCGTTTCCCAACTCTTGCTATAGATGAGGATGTCATCAAAAAAGACCAACACATGTTTCCTCAAAAGGGAACGAAAAACATCATTCATTAGGCTTTGGAATGTTGATGGAGCATTCATGAGTCCGAACGGCATCACAAGGAACTCATAATGCCCTTCATGTGTCTTGAAAGCCGTTTTGCACACATCAGACTCCTTCACCCTCACTTGATGGTATCCTGATTTCAAATCCAATTTTGAAAAGAACTTTGCTCCATGCAACTCATCCAACAACTCTTCGATCACCGGTATAGGGAATTTGTCAGGTACAATGATCTTATTTAAGGCGTGGTAATCAATGCACATTCGCCATGTGCAGTCCTTCTTCTTCACTAAAATTACCGGGCTTGAGAACGAACTTGTGCTGTGGCGAATGATTCCCGTGGCTAACATCTCCTTTACCTGCTTCTCTATTTCGTTCTGGTGATGGTGGGGATAATGGTACGACCTCACGTTTACTGCTCTTTGTCCTTCCACAAGGTTGATCACATGCTCTTTGTTTCTTTTTGGAGGAAGACCTAACACTGTTTGGAACACTTGATCGTATTTGCGCAATACGTTCTCCAACTCCATTTGCTGCTGGCCAGACAAAGTGTTTTTCTCAGTCTCTTTGGGTTTCGTTTTCTCTACGGTCCATAACAAATCTGGCGTATTGGACTTGGGATTACTCAATATATTTTGTAAAGCCACTGTTGACTTTCTGTACCCCTCTTGTCCTTTAAGAGTCACCCATTTTTTCTCACTCCAAAAACTCATTGTTTGTTGTTTCCAATTAGTAATAGTATCCCCCAATGTCTTAAGCCACTCAATGCCTAAAACCACATCAATTCCCCCTAGTTCAAATAAATGCATTTCTGGGTCTAATCTAAATTCCCTATACACAACTCCATTCCTCTACATACCCCTTGTGTTACTATTTGGAGCCCATTTCCCAATTTAACCGTCATTTGAGGTGTAGTATCAACTGGCCAGTCCATTTGATGCACTAATTTTTGAGAAATGCAATTATGTGTTGCCCCACTATCCATCAAAATCAATACCTCCACTCCTTGTATTGCTTCTTGGAATTTCATGGTATGATGTGTCTTATGTGCAATGTGATGCAAATTAAGTACACTCATCTCTACCTTCTCTTCTTCATCACTTTCATCCACCTCTATAGCCAAGAATTTGGTCCCATCCTCCTCATCTCTGCCTTCTTCCACAACCAAAACTCTAAGTTGTTTTTTCAGACATTGATGCATAGGATGGAATGGACCTCCACACTTAAAGCGTAAACCCTTTTGCTTCCTTTCCATCAACTCATTATAAGACAAATGTTTGAAACCCCTATCACAAGGCCCAATCTGTTTTCTTTCATTTTGGGCCTGTTTGTCTCCTTTGAGCCCACTTACTCCACTCTTAACACCCCCATTCGACCCACCGTCTCTTCCTCTTATCATGGCCCAATCAAATCCAGCTTTCCTTCCTACTGACCCATTATGAGCTGGATTATACCCAGATCTAGGCCCCCATTAAAGGTTGAACCACTTCCACCCTTCACCTCCCTCTCAACAGCTCTGGTGACTTTGAGCAATTTGGTCCTGTTCATCTCTCCCATTGCCACCAAGCTACATACCTTTCCCCTAATCTCTATCTTCAACCCATGTAAGAAATACCCTCGAAATTGTTTCTCTGGAAGTTTCAGAATCTGAGCTGTTAAGTATTCAAACTCAGTGATGTATTCCTCAACTGTTCCTTCTTGCTTCAATTCCGTCAACTGTTCATAAACATCACCATCATCGTGTCCTCCATACATCTCCAACAATGCCTCTTTCAACGTTTCCCATGCCAACGCTTCTTCTTCTCCAATCAAGGAATTGAAAAAATGAATTGTTGTTCCCTCCATACACAGTTGAGCCAAACTCACTTTCATCTCCAGTGTCGTGTCCTGGACATAGAAATATACTTCAGCACGTGAGATCCATCCCGCCGGATCCTCACAGTCAAACGTCGGCAGTTCCACCTTCTTAACAGATTGACGATACTCTGTCAAAGAGTCTCCATGAAGGTTGTTGACAACAGTACTCATAGGAGTCCCTTCCACTGTCAACGACTTACCCAAGCATTTCTCCAGCGTTGCTATCAAATTAGCATGATTTGTCGTCACCGAGTTCTGCACCTCGACAAGATTTGATTGCACCTCCGTAATCTCACTTTCTAAAGCTTCCATCTTTGTGAACGCTGGTAACGTCACCTTCTTAGATGGCATTCACTGGCTCCGTCGTCGGAATCCGGTAGGTCAGACCACTTGATACGAACCAGAAATGGAATATATGAATGTAATAGTACACACAAGCAAACAGAGGGTAAGAAAGCTTTATTATACTGAATAGAAATGGAAACAGGTACAGAAAAGGGAATGTAACCCTAGATCTGACAAGAGCTATGCTTCTAATAGGAAGCTAGAGCCCCCTATACATACTAGTAAATCTCTATAATCCAAGATAAGATCTCTCTCTCTGATTCCTTATATTGTGGAAACAGAATGCAGGGTGCACTCTCCATTCAAGCCACGTCATAATTCTTGTAACTAACTAGCCACTAATTCACTTTCATTTACTTTCACACAAATTTAAACATTCTGCACTTATTTCAAGCTTTTTATGTTAAAGTCATTTACCTTACAAAGATTTTATGGTCGAACGTGGAGTTCATATTAGAATCTTTTGCACCTTTATTTTCAAAGTTATTTACAATTACTCCATTTACTTTTGAAGATTTCATAGTCGAACGCGGAGTTCAGATTATAATCTTTTGCGTAGTTACATTATTGCCTTTATTTCAAAGTCATTTACTTTTTAAAGCTTTTATGTTATTGCCTTTAATCTTTGACGCATTACTTGCTTTCTTTTAGATACTGCCTTTAATCTTCAAGTTACTTTTAATTTACAAAGATTTCATAGTTGAACGTGGAGTTCAGATTAGGATCTTTTTGCATACTTAGCACATGTCCTAGGATTTAGTATGGTTGATCCTGCAAGTTACTCAATTTTACCCTAAATTGACAGACTAGCAGTTGTTTACCAAAATTCACAGTAAACAGATATAAACCTTCTCAAAAAGTTGATGTTGCCCAATAATGACAACAACTCCTTCTTAGTTGACGACGCTTTCGCTTCCATTATGGCTTTGGTTTTATTTTGATTTATTTCGATCCCTTTCTTGTGGACCACAAAGCCCAGAAAGTCTCCTGCCTGTACACAAAACTCACATTTAAGGGGATTCATTTTGAGACCAAACTTTCTCATCCTTAAGAATGACTGTCGAAGATGATCAATATGACTCTTCCCAGAAATAGATTTTATAACAATATCATCAATGTAAATTTGCATGAAAGTGTCTATAAAATCATGGAAGATAGAATTCATCGCTCTTTGGTAAGTGGCACCAGCATTTTTAAGACCAAAAGGCATCACTACCCATTCGTAGGTGCCTAAATCCCCAGGACATCTAAAAGCAGTTTTAGGAACATCTTCTTCAGCAATGAATATTTGGTTGTAACCAGAATATCCATCTAACATGTTAAGATATTCATGTCCTGCTGCAGAATCCACTAACATTTCTGCTACTGGCATTGAATATTCGTCTTTAGGAGTTGCAACATTTAGATCTCTAAAATCTATACAAACTCTTAAAGAACCATTCTTTTTAATAACAGGTACTATATCAGTCAACCATTTGACATACCTGGCTGTGCGGATGAATCTGCAGCGAAGCAGTCTTTCGACTTCCTCTTTAATCTTTGACAATATTTTTGGTGCAAACCGTCTTGGACCTTGTTTGACTGGTCTTTTCCCAAGTGTCATAGGAAACCTGTGTTCGAACAACTCCCTGCTCAAACCAGGCATCTCGTCATAGTCCCAGGCGAAACAGTCTTTGAATTCCTTCAATAACTGGACCACTTCGACCTTTAATTGGGGGTTTAAATTGGCGCTGATGTACGTAGGCCTTTTGCGTGCCCCCTCACTAAGATTAATTTCTTCTAACGAATCTTGTGCTAGCATCTTAACATTGTTGTCTAGCGGATCTTTTTCAAACCCCAAAGGCTCATCCTCGTAGATGGCGTCAAACCTCTGGCTTCGCTCCCTAGTTTGGACCTTATCTGGAGGTTTAAGACTGAAGTCCTCAACATGAAATACTTGGTGAATTTTAGAAATGGCTTCACTAACCATGTAGTTATTAGCAACTTCCAGAGCCGCTTGTAATTTAGTTTCAACCACATAGGCCGAAATTTTCTTCAAGACTTCAAATTCAATCATGGTCACTGAATTCACTTCCCCACCCCGTGAGGTCTACTAGAGGCCCGCCCAAACATGGAAGCTTTCCTCCTGGTACCTCACTATCCCATCTAAACCCTTCGACAGGATGTAATTACAATGAATGGAACATTGCTTCATCAGGAGTAAACTCGAACTCTGCTGGAGGACACAGAGCAATATTTGCCAAATGCTTATCAAACTGCTTCCCATCATCGTAATTAGCAAGAATTTTGAAGTATCCCTGATCAACTTCAATGTTCTCCACTATACCTTATGGCCTCCAAATAGTAATTATTTGATGCATTGACGAAGGTACAACACCTACACCATGAATCCACTCTCTTCTTAAGAGCATATTGTAGTTTGCTTTGGTTTCGACAACCATGAAAACTGTGGGTCTAGTTATTGTCCCCACCATAAGATCAACCTGGATTACTCCCAAAGTGGAGCCAACTTTTCCCTCATAGTTCGACAGAACCATGCTATGGGGCTTGGTATCATCGTCACATTTTCCAATCTTACCTAGTAGAAAACAGGGCATCAGATTTACGGTTGCACCATAATCCACTAGTATTTTGTTGATAGGTACATTCTCCACCTTTCCAGTGATATAAAGAGGCTTTAAGTGACCCTTCATAGCCTATGTAGGGCGCTCGAAGAAAGCATTTTGCTCCTCTACACACCCATTGTTCATTATGTAATAACACAGGCTTATGTGTCAGCATTTCCATCTCACTGTTCTGATCCAAATCTTATACTTCTGTGACCTGGTCAAATTCTCTAGGCATGACAGATACAACATTCACTATGATGTCTAAGGAGGCTGCTGATTCGCTGTCGAAGTTGTCAGTCATGTTCTCATCATCTTCGACTTCCTTCATTGGTTGGTTCTTTTGATCTTCAAACAGATTTCGCCTTATAGGCATCTTCTCAGTTTTTCTACCCTAATTGCCAATATTGGTACTCGACTCTCCCTATCTTGGTGCCTGAGCGTCTCTGATAGCCTTTCGTATGCGTTTTCCTCTTTACCATTGTGACCTGGTCATAGGGTTCTTGCCTTTGTAATTTTGGGAAATGTAGGCTGACTTGTTAGTGGTATGATTCTCCTTTAGATACTCAAATGAATAACCCCTCTCCACGTCAAAAATTTTCCATTTCTTCCGCCCTTGTCCTTCGACAGGCTTGATCTAGCTTCCTGTGGGCAAGTTTCCAGCTGGTTTGAATGTGCTGGGCTTAGCTGGGGTTCTAATCTCAGCCGAGGGTTTTCTGGGATCAACATTTCTTGGACCCTGGTTCATTTTCTGCCCCCAGTTTCCATTAGTCTTCTTGATTCCCTCTAGATCGTGTGCAACCTTCTCATAAAAAATAACACTACACCTAGGGCACAACATTACTCCTGATCCATTCTTTTGGCAACAGTGTAGGAAGTCGAATATGGTTTCCTCCTGCTTGGGGTATACCACTTTGTTAGATTCCTCTTGTCCTTCTGCTTCGCCTATCTCTTCACCTTTTCGATCTGTGATCTCGACCATGTTGACATCAGCCTCATCTTCTAGCTTCATTTTGGACAAGTGAGCTTCAAGGTCTTCAGTATTTTTGGAATTTTCAGCTTCGTCCAACGCTTCAACATTAAACCTCTCAACGTCAGGGGATGTGTTGAAGTACTTTTCTGCTGCCATGCATATCCGGTTTTCTAGCAAATAACCATCCATTTCCATCATCTCTCCTACCAACACCATGTTGTTCTCCAGTTCCTTGATAACTTCGACCTTGAGAACATTTTTGCCCAAAGCTTCATTGGTGCTGACACTATCCGTACTAGCATCAGATTCTTCGCCAACTTCAACCATATTAATGCCCTCAGTAGTGTTTCTTCCCAATTCTTCTCCTGCCACGTCTGATCTCTTAGTAGTTTTGTCGATCTGAACGAATTCATCAGCAGTCTTCTTGGTCACCAGCATCAGGTTACGACCATCAGTCTCTTCTAGACGGTTTGATATTGGGTTACAACCTTCAGTTACCTTGGCCATCTCAAGTTTGATGGCGAAGTTCTTAGTGAGTTCCACCATGTTTACTAGAGAGTTAACCTTTTCAATGGTTTCGACCATTTGAACCTCTTCAGGCTCTGCATAGTTAGCTTCTACAGTTTGTAATGGGTCAGAGTCAATCTTCATTTGAGTCTTCCCCTTGTCTCCAAACTTCAGCCTTCCTTCTTGAATGGCATTTTGCACCAGATCCCTGAAAAGAAAACATTGAGATGTTTTATGACCCAAGAAATTGTGGTACTTACAAAATCCTCTTGTCTTTCTTTGTTCTAAAGGAGGTACTTTAGCACCAAATCAAATATTTTCCCGTCCTTAACTAACAAATCAAATATTTCGTCATATTTAGTAACGTCGAAAGTATATGTTTTCTTAGGAAATTTGTCGTTAGACTCAGGGGGATTTTTCCTATTCAAGGGAGCTAAGAGTTTACAAGCATAAGGTGGACCTTGCTTTAATTCAGAAACATCAACCTCATGTTCGTCGAAATAAGATGTTTCATCATAGATATTTTCTACATCTTCGTTACATTCGACAAAGGCTACTTTTTTACCCTTGCTGAACCTAACTTTCTCTTCTCTTAGCCTTTCTAGCCGTCAAACTCTATCAGCTAGCTGCGCCATATCTCTGAGATACTGGGTGTCCAACTTCTTCCTAATGGCTTAATCAAGACCCCCAGCAGCCATCTCGACCAACTCATGTTCTGGTACTTGTGTAAAACATTTGGCTTTAAGAAGTCGAAACCTATTCAGGTAATCATCAATTGGCTCAGTGACTTTTCATTTGATACTAGCCAATTCTTTCAAGTTGATCTTAGTTTGTCCCATGTAGAATTGTTCGTGAAACAAACGTTCTAATTGGGCCCAATTGTAAACTGAATTAGGAGGTAACGTGGTAAACCACGTGAAAGCATTTTTGGTGAGAGAACTTGGGAAGTACTTGATCCTAAGGCTTTCGTCACCTGCTATCTCTCCTGCTTCAATCATATACCTAGCCACATGTTTGACGGTTGATTCAGTAGTATCTTCTGCGAACTTACTGAACTTTGGAACCTTCGTCCTAGGGGGTAATTCAGCTTGAAGAATATAATCCCCTATGGGGGAAGTATAATTTGGCCTCGTGAAACCAAAGTTTGCACCATTTCTGGTCATTATTCTTTCGACCATGGCTGCAAGATTATTTTCTTCTGCTACATCTTGATGTCGAACCTGTCTAAGTATTTGGTCAGCATTCTGATTCCTGTTCACCATGACTACTCCTGGATCTTTCTCCATATGAACTGGTACCTGGTTCCTTTGTGGTTCGACTCTGAAAGGTTTTCCCATTTCATGGTCTTCCATGTTCGCCTCAGGTACATTTCGTTGCTAATATCGTGGCCTGTTTTCGACAACGGTTGTTCTTTGATCAAACACTGGTACTCCCATAAAATCAGCCATACGGGCTAATTGTGTCGCCAACTGTTGATTAGTTTGAGTAGTATTCTATATTAAAGGTTGAAAAACTTCTCCCATTGTCTGAGACAATGTGTGCACCATCTGCATGTTACTTTCATCCATTTTCTGCCTTAAACAGTTTATGGATGTGTTTATAAGACTGGGTACTTAAACATAGTAACTCACACCTATGCTTTGGTTGTTTCGACCACCTGATCCAAATCCTTGTACTGTCGAAGATACCACATTCTCTGAAAATATGGGTGGCGCATTCTGCAGATTCGGCATCATCGACGTAGGCATACCATAAGATGGGGTCCTTGATAATGGTTGTGAAAAACCTGGAGGAGGAATATGCCTGTATATTGAACTTCCTGGAGGTGTTGGTGAATTAGGACTTTGTGGTCCTATATATTCCAACACAGGTTGAGTGTACGTTCATACACATGTTGATCCTGGACTGGCCATGGGCTGCATTTGTTCAGACACAACTACTGGAGGTGGCGTCTGTCCTCCCGTCAAAGAAACTGGATATGGAGTGTTCTAAGACCCCATGCTTGACTGAGTATTTGAAATGCTTCCTTGAGGATCAACTTGTTGACTAGCATTTGTTGCCATTCTTTTAGTGTATCTTCTTTTTGGTACTTCTTCGTGTGTTGTGGCTAACTTTCCACTCCTTAATAACTTACAACAAAGTATTCACCCAAAAGATTAATGTAAACTTTGAAATGCTTAGCACTGGGTCCTACCAGGTGTGCCAATTTGTTTACTGTGAATTTTGGTAAACAACCGCTAGTCTATCAATTTAAGGTAAAATTGAGTAACTTGCAGGATCAACCATACTAAATCCTAGGACATGTGTTAAGTATGCAAAAAGATCCTAATCTGAACTCCATGTTTGACTATGAAATCTTTCTAAAGTAAAAGTAACTTGAAGATTAAAGGCAGTATCTAAAAGAAAGCAAGTAATGTGTCGAAGATTAAAGGCAATAACGTAAAAGCTTTAAAAAGTAAATGACTTTGAAATAAAGGCAATAATGTAACTATGCAAAAGATTATAATCTGAACTCCGCATTCAACTATGAAATCTTCAAAAGTAAATGCAGTAATTGTAAATAACTTTGAAAATAAAGGTGCAAAAGATTCTAATCTGAACTCCACGTTCGACCATAAAATCTTTGTAAGGTAAATGACTTTAACATAAAAAGCTTGAAATAAGTGCAGAATGTTTAAATTTGCGTGTGTCATACCCCAAATTTGTCCTACCTTTTTTCAAAATTTCTCATTTGCCCGACTTTGTTTTTAATTTACCTCGCTTATACAGCGTAGCGTATTTTTCAGCAAAAGCAGACATTTTCGCTTTTTTAGCCCAATAAGGGTATGACACGTGGCATTTATTTTTTTATATACCTTTTTTATATAATTTCATTTTTTCTCGTGATAGGTTAATATAATGTTTTTTTTTATTTATTTTTTTTAATTAGTTTTGAATTAGAAATTAGGATTTAAATTTTTTTATTTAATTATATAAATTTAATTTAGAACTTAATTATAATTTAGAAATTTTAATTTTAAAAAATATAGATAAAAAAAATAGAGTTAGAATTTAATTAGAATTTATTTTAAAAATTTTATTAGAGTTTAATTAATTAGTTTAGATTTAAATTTATAATTAATAGTTACAATTAAAAATAGGATTATTAACTTAGTTTATTATTAAAAAGAAATTAAAAGAAAAAATAAAAAGAATTCTGAATGAGAACACGGTAGATTTGGAATTAGGTTTAGTCTTTTAAGGTTATATAAGGGACACTGTTCACAGACCCTAGGAATAAAGGGCAGATACTGTTCACCCTAACCCTAAACGGCCGCCCCTAATTCTGAAGGGCAACCCTAAAAAACAAACCATCCCCAATTAACCCCAAAAGCCCTAAATCAAAAACACTGTTCATCTTCCTTCGCGAAAGAAAAATCGCCGTAACCTCTCACCATCATCATTGCCATCTTCTTCGACCTCGCTTCACACCGAAACTCATACCCTTTCTTCACGAAACATTTCTCCACGTAATCTTCTCCTATCTCTCCATCATTCTCATCGCTCGTTTCCCTTAAGCCGAATCCTCCAAATATCTTTACAAATCATTAACCATGGCTCCACATCATAACACGAAGATCACCTCAAATTTTCCCACGAAAATTAACTTCTGAACATGAAATTGGGGGAAATCCAACAACATAAAGCGAGATACAGAAATGTTACGTAGGTGAAGAAATGTTTTTCAAAATGTTGAAGGGATTGTGAATAATAACATGAGGAAGGTACAACAACAACAGTTCTTCAACAACAACGTGAAACAAGAACATCACATTAACTCACTAAAATCCCAACAAAGTAAAGTAATAGATGGGGATTATTTCAAATTCCAGTCGTGGAAGTTGTGCTCAGAAGCTGTTCGATGAAATGTCGTGGTACGGAAGCGTGCCAAGGGAGTCGTTGTTTCTGCAATGAGCAATGACACGGTTTCGACTTCATAGAAATACCAACAATAATACAAAGCATTAGTAGTTGCGGTGATGACAAACTGAACACTGATATTTTGATTTCGCAGCTCGGTTAGCTTCAAGATCGCAACCTTGTGTGGATGTGTGGAGATTTCATTGAGGAATGAAGCTGTGATTTACCTCAATGTGTTTCATTAGATGCAAAGGTTTTGAAATCATTCACTATCGAGTGAGGATCGTGACTCGGCTATTGATTGTTTAAGGACTGCTCTTGCTCCTTGTGCACTCGATGCTTATCCGGAAGCCTATGAGAAGTTCAAGCATGTTTGCTCGCATTTATATATGATAAGGAGGATAAAACCTCTCCTGTGGCGAATGAGTGGTCTGAAAGGAGGCGGCTTAACTTAGCTGGATTTCTATCTTCAATGTTAAGAGCTCATGTAAATGCTTATGATCCACTTTTTTTCAATAGCTCTGGGATATTTGATAAGCATACACAGGACATATTGTTTGCGTCAAGGCATTACATCACCCCTCTCTGATCTGACTGAAAGATCGCTCCTGGAGGAACGTGACCCACCTGCAACGCCACAAGACATATTATATGAATTGTCACCATTTGATGAAGTAGACATACAGGCTCTTGCACATGCTGTAGAGCTTACCAGACAAGGGGCAATAGATAGCTTGAGATTCGTGAAGGGTGATTTGTTCCTGGCATTTCAGAATGAATTGTGTCAGATGAGATTGGATGTCCCATTCCTTGATCAACTTGTTCGTGAGTATTGTGTGTACCGAGGCATTGTCAATTCTGCATTTGGGAGGCAACATTTACCAGAACCCGTAAAACCAAACCAACAAGACTCTGGCTATTGCTCATCAAGGGATTGTTCTCTTGAGTTAGATTATAATGCCAGTAAACATTCTGATGGTGAAACTTCAGTTACCAATGCTCAGATGGACGACTCTCCTGAAAATAATGCTGATGTGACGAGCATGCAAGGAATAGATTTTGAAGTACGATGCGCGTCTGAGCTTGCAAGCATTCATGAAGATTGTAGCAGCAGTGGGTCGCAGCACCTTGAAGATCCAAAGGTTCTGTATTGAAGAAGATTTTCTGGAAATGGAGAACGGGCAAAGCGTAAGCGATGGAGAGGACGATGTGATGACAATAGTTATATGGCCAATGCTTCTTTGGAAGAGCACAACAAGCAAGAACATAGCATGAGTACCACTGTTTCAACTTTATCCAAGGAAGAACAGGGCTCTGAAAAGCTTTCTGCACAAGACGGTAGTAATGTAGAAAAATAAGTATGAAATTCTGTTGGGTATGAAGGAATTAGCTAGCAAAGGAATGGCTGCTGAAGCGGTTCAAGAAATCAACACTATTGATCCAAATTTCTTTGGCCAGAACTCTGTTTTGCTCTTCCAACTCAAGGCGGCAATAACTCATGTTTCGCGGTGGCGACATTTAAAGTTCCTTAGCCGCAACAACCAAGGAGGTCCCAACTATGATTTGATGTGAACCCTGCGAATACAACACTACTTGATATTGTGGTGCAGTCGAGAGTTACGATCGTTCGCATGATCGAATCGCTCCGGAAAATGAACATCGTCTTGAGAGGTTTAAGAATCGGAACTTCTTCAAAGTCACCACCACTGATGACCCTGTTATCCGGAGGCTCGCCAATGAAGATAAAGCCACGGTATTTGCTACTGATGCTATTTTATCGACTCTCATGTGCGCTCCTAAGTCTGTTTACTCTTGGGATATTGTTGTTCAGCAAGTTGGGAATAAGCTTTTCTTTGATAAGCGTGATGGGTCGCAGCTGGGTTTGCTTTCTGTTCATGAGACCTCTCAGGAGCCATTGCCTGAGGCGAAAGATGATATTAACTATGCTCATTCGCTTAGTGTTGAGGCTTCTTATATCAATCAGAATTTCTCTCAACAAGTTTTGATTAGGGATGGGAAAAAGGTTACTTTTGATGAGCCTAATCCTTTTGCTAATGAAGGTGAAGAGGTTGCTTCTGTTGGTTATAGGTATAGAAGGTGGAATCTTGATAATGATGTATCTTGTTGCTATGTGTGAGGTGCATAGTGTTGTTGATGTCAACAACCAAAGGTCTTTCCTTACTTTGAATGCATTGATTGAGTTTGATCCAAGGTATTCTGGTGTTGATTGGAGGCAGAAGTTGGAGACGCAAAGAGGTGCTGTTTTGGCTACGGAACTGCAAAAAAAACAGAAGAGAAGGAGTTCTTAAGAATGTTTCAGACGCCAGTCATTGAAGTGCCCACAAATCTTCCTAATATTCGTGTTTTGCTGTCTGTGATTGATCTGTATGCAGGTAATGGATTTTCTTGATTCAAGATTCAAACTCGAATTGCCACGATGCGGGTTTTAGGCTCAACAGTGGAACAACTCCAAGATACAGCGATATTACATTGCACGGTGCACCAGTGACAAGTGTAACAACAATCGATTCAAGACAGGATGCGTAAATTGGACATCAACTTCGGTCGGTTCTACTTTCATTCTTTGAATTTGTTTCGTGAAGTCGTTTATCATCACGACGCAACATTCAACAACCGACTCGACAATGGTTTGTGTAAGTTTGCTTTGATTTTGTGGTGCTGTGTTGTAACTTGAAGCAACCGTAATATTCGATTTGGCTAGTTTGTGATTCCACTTGCAGCAACAACGACAGCTAGTATTTCGCAGTAGTAGAGGACTACGTATTGAAACTGAAGGAAGCGGGGAAGACTCGTTTCATTGGGATTACCGGACTTCCGTTGGAGATATTTACATATGTTCTCGACAGGGTTCCGCCTGGAACATTGGATGTTATACTTTCCTATTGCCATCATTCCATCAATGATTCGACTTTGGAGGGCATAGTTCCTTATCTGAAGTCCAAAGGTGTTGGTATCATCAGTGCTTCCCTGTTGGCAATGGGTCTTCTCACTGAGACTGGGCCTCCTGAATGGCATCCTGCTTCACCAGAACTTAAGTCTGCTTGTAAAGCTGCCGCGACCTATTGCAAAGGAAAAGAAAAAACATTTCAAAGTTAGCAGTGCAGTACAGCTTGTTAAATGAAGAAACCACATCAGTGTGGATACATGTATAGCAGCAGTTCATCAACAACAGAGTAGTTTGTAACAGCGAAAGCCCTTCGAGATCAATCTCTCTTTATTGTCGACGTTGCTGAGTTGCGACAACTCCGGCAACGACTCCGTAAGCCATCAAGGTTTTAACAACAACTCGGTAGTAGCTAGCATTTTCAGTTCTCGTAATCAGGAACTCTGAGCAGCATCTCGGTTCACCACCACTACGTAACAAATCCAAGCTCATATCGGATGATGTACCTACTGCCAAGTTTGTGCATCAGCACTATAAGCTTATTTGTTATGCATTGAACCATGTTGCAATTCTGTGCGTGGATACTAGTTCGAGGACGCCGTATTGGTTCTTGTCGACTATTCTGCATCGAAGGCTTAGTGTTGCATCACTTTGATAACACCTCAGCATGACGATAACGGTAATAAATA
This sequence comes from Lathyrus sativus, assembly GCA_963859935.3. NCBI lineage: Eukaryota > Viridiplantae > Streptophyta > Magnoliopsida > Fabales > Fabaceae > Lathyrus > Lathyrus sativus. Next base: position 756,292,123 of record OZ012735.1, read on the forward strand.
ATACCTATCACCACCTCCGCCGGCATCGCGATAATAGAATGGTTCTTTCTTTTACCTTTGTGTCATACTGTTATGTGTTGTTTCTTTTCATCAAACTCGATTTTGTGGCGGTATTGGTATTTCTAGCAGATTTTTGATTTGATTTCGTGGAACTATTGTTTACTGTCTGTGGTTTACCTTCATTTGTTTAATGTGTGTGCTGTTGTAGTTAAGGTTATCAGTGGTCGCAGCTGTGCAGTAATAATGATTTGTGGCTGCTGTGTGGGTTCATACCAGTAGTTCATCGCTGCCGACGTGTATTATTCGAACCGTTTTGCCGCAGTAAGAGGAGTACAGGACATTCACTTTAAAACCATAGAGGACACTGATGATGTGGTCGAAGATATTCAACGGTGTGCAAGTTAAAAGAGGAGCAGACGAGCTCAGCCGACTCACGCCGAAATTACTTAAATAAAGATTCAGTTGGCATTTGGGTTACGGCGTCGCCGAATTTCGATAGCGCAACAATAATGATGAAGCCAGATGATAGTAGCAGCCCGCAGCAGCAACTTTCAAGTCGCGGTTCGCATTGCGCGTTTACCTTTGATTTCGGTGCGTGATCACAATACTACGAAACACGCGAGTTCAATGAGCTTGGCAACATTGGGCTGGTTATAGGTTTGAGATTCAGAAGTTGGAATCCAACTTGGTTCACATCAACAACAATCTCGTGGCATCTCTTACTCTGGTTATACGGCGTCGGTAAATCTTTGAATCCTTTTTCTTTGGCTCAATTTTATATAAACACTCAATTAGGCTTGGTTGCTACTGGAGATTTGATGTATTTATCATTGTTTATATAGCATTTTATGGTTGTTTTTATTCTAAGATTTGTGTCGAATATCCGACGTGACGTCGTTAATATTCAAGGTGTTGTTTTGAATTAACCATATTAGTTCTTGGTTAGTAAATTATATCTAGCTTTTGTTGTGCTCAAATGTCATTTTCAAAAATATATTTCAAAAAATCATTACCAAATTAATACTTTTAAATAATAAACTTTTCAAAAATATATTTTATTTAGAATCTATTTCTTCTTAAAGATATTAACCTTTTCAAAACAATTAATTATGATAATATTTTAAGTAAAAAAAATATATATACTTTATTAATAAAGTTAAAATACTTTTTCTGAGATACTAAACTTTTTCTTCAAAAACAATTAGTTATGATTGATTTTTCTCAAAAATTCTTTACAATTGATTAATTTATTTCATATGAAAATTAAAACTATTTTTCTTAATTAAATTAAACAATTTTCTCAAACAAATTTTAAAACAATTAAATTCTTGGATCTCGCCTTCCTTGAATTTTCCTTAAGCGGTCGCTCTCGAGGTGCACGCCTTGAGTTGTGGTCGCTTCGTCTTTCATCCTTAAAAACATCCAACCTCGTTTAACCCTTTTAAAATTCGCAAACCCTATTCGAGCAATATGCTCACCTCAGCCTAACCCACCTACGCTAATATTTTCAAATTATTTTCTTAATTAAATCACGAAATAATCGAGTTCTTGGAGTCGCGCATTCCTCGAATTCGAGAGTGACTACTATTGAGGCGTACGCCCTGAATGGTGTGTCGTATGAATTTTCGTTTCTAAAATACCTCCTTTAATTATTTGGACAAGTACTCTCACTGTCCAACAAACACTATTTTATAATTAATCGAATGAAAGAGGTGTTGTTGGGATCTAGCATTCCAACGATATCCCGACTAATTGGTTGCGAGACTGACGTCTCGTTTATCGAGTAGTCGTCATTCTCCCCTAAAATATTAACCCAACTTTCTTCTCTCTCCCCCGTGCGATTGAAACCTTCTCAAACGCATTTCGTAGAATCTTTCGAATGAAAAAGGTGTCATTGGAATCCAGCATTCCAGTAATTCCCTGATTAATGGATTGCGAGGCTGACGTCTCGTTTATCGAATAGTCGTCATTCTCCATCAAATTACTTAACCAAACTCCTCTTTTCTCGCCCCCGCGCGATCGAAACCTTAAACCTATTCAAATGTATTCTCAAACCAAAACATCCAATACGATAAACCCAATCCCTCGCCCTTGCGCGATCCTTACAACTCAAACAACTCTTCCCAAAGAACATTGTTTAGTCCCTTCTTCCGCGCATAACAAACTAGTGCTTCAGCCTTCCATAGCGAGCAGACAAGCCAACGTTTAGCAGTTAGAGTGCGACCTAAACTCTCGTTCATTCCAAACATAAACCTTTTACCGTAGTTAGCCAAACTACGGCTGCTCTGATTCTTCATTCCCTCTCGAATGTAAGATACGTAGGCACAAGATTGCGATGATCTTGGCGAGCACATTTCCCTCTTTTTCCCGTAGTCCCACGAACTACGAATGCTCTGATTTTCCACTTCTTATAAGTGAAGATACGTAGGCACAAGGGCCCCAATCCTTGGCGAGCACCCTATCTTAAAACCACCCATTTCCCCATAGGAGAAACCTTAGAGGAAAACAAACAGGCATAGTTAACTTTACTCTCGAATCGATCAAGAGGTTCCCGTTGAGTACAACGGACGTAGAGGGTGCTAATACCTTCCCTCTGCGTAACCGACTCCCGAACCTAGAATATTGGTTGCGATGACCATGTTCTTATCTCTTTAAAGGTTTTATCGATATTTTCCTATTCCATCCTTGGAATGAATAAAGTTCGGTGGCGACTCTGTTTCAAACAGTATTTTTCCGCGGCCATCGCGAGGATCGTATTTTTCGAGGTACGACAGCGTGAAAAGTAAATGAAAGTAAGTTTGCATAAAGACTTGTAAAAAAAAAGGCAGTTTAAACGTAAAAACTGAAGGTTAAAGTGCAGAATGAGTAAAAACGCATAAATGGTAAAGGCAAGTAAATTGCATTAATGAAAAGGAGTTGATGTTGTATCAAGTACATTCTCGCTAACTCGTTTATCTACACGCGGATACTTTGAGTGTTTTGGAGTGACTAGTACAAGATGAATGAACACCCCTATTGCATAAAAATGACAACTATTTATAATCCTAGCAAGTAACTACTAGATTACGGTTATGGCTTCACAACGTGTCTTTTTGGCGCTTTTTTACAACTTCAACTGCTTCTACGTTCGCCCACTATCAATTTGAACTTAGACACTAAGAATTCCTTCCAGCTTTGATGGTAACCGCCTTGCGTTTTCCTTAACATGATCCTGGTCGATAGCTTCTCCAACACTTAGCATTTTTTCCAGAAACTTTGTCCACCTTTCTTCGATTCATATTTTCTCATAGTAGTGTCGAAGCCTTAACATGTTTTTAGAATGACACTTTTACTTAAGATAATTATGAATTCTACTAGAGTAAAAAATAAAAGCTAACACCTTGAAGCCTAAGCTAACACTTGTTGATTTTGCATTAACACACCTCCCCATCGCATCAACGAAGCATCGCAATATAAAACAATGGTTCTGCCGGATTCGGCAAAATTAAAACATGAGATGCTGTCAGCCTTCTCAAAAGCTCTTGAAACTTTCTTCACACTTTACATCCAAAACAAAAGCTTGAACCTTCCTAGTTCACTGCGTCAATGGAAAAGATAACTTATAAAAATCCTTCAATGAATTTTCGATAATAATCTGCCAACCCAAAAAAACTTCTAATCTCAAAAACATGTTTTTAAGCTTCCCATTGCGATAAAACTTCAACCTTCGACATATCAACCGCAATAACTCTACTTGAGATCATATGACCAAGGAAACTCACTTACTTCAACCAAAACTCACACTTTGACAGTTCTGCATACAACTGCTTCTCTGTCAATGCTGATGACACAATTTTCAGATGCTCAGCATGATCCTCTTTACTCTTCAAATATATCAAAATATCATCAATGAACACAACCACAAACATGTCCAAATACGGATGGAAAATATTGTTCATGTACTCCATAAATACACATGGTGCATTAGTCACACCAAATGGCATCACGAAATACTCATATTGTCCATACCTTATTTTAAAAGAAGTCTTCTGAATATCTTCAGCCTTCACACGAATCTGATGGTACCTAGATCTCAAATCTATCTTATTGGCCACACTTGTAACAACCAACTGATCCATCAAATCATCAATCCTTGGAAATGGACACTTATTCTTGATAGTCACCTTGTTCAATTGTCTATAATCCATACAAAGCCTCACAAAATATTCTTTCTTCTTAGCTAACAAAATTGGTGCACCCCACAGTGACACAATCGGACAAAGAACCTCTCCTCAAGCAGATCTTCAAGTTGATTCTTCAACTTCTTTGATTCCGGTGTGGTCATATGCTATGGAGCCATCACTACCAAACTAGTTCCAGGGACTAGGTCGATCGTAAACTCCACTTCACGTTCCGACCGTAAATCGCTTATCACATCAGGAAAAACTTCCGGATAATCACAAATAATTGGCACACCACCAACTTCCCCACTTTATTAACACTCAAAGTTTCCATCAAAATAAACATCTCAGCACCATCCTGCACCGACTCACCAAAACAATCTGTAAGCACTTAGCTTAACTCAAAACAATTCACTGCACACGCCATCTAAGCTTGCAAGACATGTCTATCCCATCCAACATGACCCCGCCTACTATCAAAAAGAGATTAAGGGTGATCAGTTCCTTAATTTTTCAATAGATAGCCGAAAATCATGATGGAGCATAAACTATCTTTACCATACTATAAGAGCATTCAACAAGACACTGAGCCACCACTCCACACTTGAAGCATCTTGGAGAAGCACGAGCCTCTCCCCCACTTGATTCAATCCCACTTCTGCAGACAAAGGTTAGAAAACAAACGTGTACCAACAGTGTTTTCACACACATGTCGCATACTAGGGAACAAATAACATTAGATAACTTGGCCCAACGGACTGACCTGCTCTGATACCACTAATGTAACACCCTTTTCTACCCCACAAATATAACAACAAATCAATCATATTTATCAGAGTATAATATTGAAAGCAATAAAATCATTTCAAAAGGGAGTACATTTCTCAATAATTCAAATATAGTCAATGCTCCGTAAACAACGGGTTTTCCCAAAATTACTCAAAAGGCAGCGAACTCAAAAAGGAAAAAATCCAAAGTTTTCCTTGCGCAGTAACTTAATCAAAATAACAATAATCAATAAAACATGGTTCAACTCAAAAGATCCCAACCTGATGTTACACTATCAGAGCAAGACCCTCTAAGTCAACCACAATGGCCAACAACCCAAAAATTGCAAAAAGTCCTCGACGACATCCATGGCTAAACCTGGTCATCTGCACGTTACCTACGTAGAGGCAACATTCAAACAGACAGGGTGAGTAAAACGATTCATAATAATCAATATAGGAATCAATATATAAAACAACGTCATTTTCATATTTAATATCATCATAATCATCAAGGAACATCAAAGGCCACAATATTATAAATTACACCAAATTGTCACATAAATGCAAATGCAACAAGATTCATGCATGTGGTACCAATCAACAAAATTCGATGGACATTGGGCCATCAACACTCCATAGGAACACAATAGTAGGATCATTTCTACACAAGAACCGTAGCACAACAAAATACCTCACATCCGCACAATGAGACTGAAGCCATAAGAATCAAGGTCCTAGACCGAAGTCCGGAATGCATATGAATGCATGATGTACACATCAACATCATCCTTATAATAAACTCATTAGGTGTATCATCATTCATCATAAGAATCACGTCATCATAGAATTATCAAAACCTCATGGAATCAATGTCCCAAATCATCACAGTTCCTCATAGGGATTCATCATGCAATTAAGTATTAATCAGATAGGAATCACAACTATACTCATAGTAATTCATCATACGTTCATTTAATCACATAGGAATCAAAGTTACACTAATGGTAACTCATCAGGAAAATCACAACATCAAAACATCAAGACATCACTGAACCAGAACATAATTCGTGAAACTCTGCTACATTCGCTAGCAAGTTCGCTGTACGAGTCTGGGGTGAATGTTCCCCGTGCGAAGGATACTACACTGTGCGAACTCGCGATTACAATAAATATTTTTTACGCACCAGTACCAAAACTAGCCCAAAAACCTCTACGATTTCCTTCCCCAATGCCCTAAAAACATCCATAAATCATTCCAAAGGTATTACAGCGATAAAGGCACAAAATCTATGACTTATTAGGCCAATCCCGTATCCTATTTACGCCTCCAATTCCCATAAATTCTTACAAATTCGCCACAGTCATTAAAGTTCTCATAAATCACTTACCCTACAGGGTTAAACAATATAAGCAACAGATTTAGCCACGAAGGCCTAATTTCCCTTACTCTTAAATCAACCTCAAACCTATCAGACCATAAGTTCAAATCCCTCAAACTCATTAAACTCACCAAAAAGGCAACAACAATTCAATACTCAAAATCCCTAAACCCTTAAATCGGATTTAAATACATTGAATCATATATTGAAAACAATGAAGGTAATACTCCTCATACCTTAATTGTCGACTCTAAACCTTTCTTCTTTGATTCTTGGAAACCTCACGAAGCTTTGCCTCAATCCTCTTCCTCGGAGCTCCGACCTCTATTTCTTTCCTTTTCACGGTCTAACAAGAATGAATCCTAATTCCCACAAAATTCCTTTTTGTTAAACCTAACTTTGGGCCTTAAAATGGGCTTTCCAATTTCATCCTCACTAACTCCTCCTCAAATGTCTATTTTGCCCTTAATTCACTTATATTTATTTAAATCAATAGTGATACCAATATATTCATATTATATACTATTATTTATATAAATAAATCAAAATTCAAAATTCTCAATATTCACACCCACCACCGAAAATCACCAAAAATATGAATATTCATATTTAAATAAATTAAATAAATATTCCAATAAATTTGGGGTGTTACAGTCTTGGCCCTTCTCAATGTGGGACATTGACATGGTTGGTGCAATAGAGCCCAATGCTTCTAATGGTCATTGCTTTATCCTGGTTGTAATTAACTACTTCACCAAATGGGTAGAAACTACTTCCTACACCAACATGACAAAGTAAGTGGTTGCCCAGTTCCTCAAGAAAGAGGTTATTTGTTGTTATGAAATTCCAAGTCGGATCATAATAGATAATGGGACGAATTTGAATAACAAGACAATGAAAGAGTTGTGCGAGAACTTTAAGATTGAGCACCATGAATCTTCCCCATATCGTCCAAAGATGAATGGAGCTGTTGAAGCCGCTAACAAAAACATCAAGAAAATCCTGCAGAAGATGGCGAAAACTTACAAGGATTAGCATGAAATGTTACCCTTTACACTGCATGGATACCAGACCTCAGTCCGTACTTCAATAAGGGTAACCCCCTTCTCCTTGGTATATGGTATGGATGTAGTTCTCCTAATCAAAGTATAGATACCATCTGTGAGAATATTGATGGAGACCAAGTTGGAAGAAGCTGAATGGATCCAAAACAGATACGACTAGTTGAACCACATTGATGAGAAGCGAATGACTGCAATGTTCCATGGACAGTTGTACCAAAAACGGCTCAAGAGGGTGGTTGATAAGAAAGTTTGTCTTCGGGAATTTAGAGAAGGAGATCTTATGCTCAAGAAGCATTTGCCTGTGCAAAAAGGTTCACGTGGGAAAAAGACTCCTAACTATGAGGGTCCATATGTGGTAAAGAAAGTTTTCTCAGGAGGTACCCTGATTCTTACCACTATGGATGATGAAAAAATCTCATATCCTATGAATTCTGATGTAGTCAAAACATATTATACATAATAATAGCCTGATAAGTCGAAAACCTGAAAAGGCGACTTAAGCAAGAATGGGTATCCTGGTGGATCGAAAAACCGAAAAGGCGGTCCAGACAAAAGTTAGGGATAAAAAAAAGATAGTTCGCTAAGTTGAAAACCTGAAAAGGAAACTTAGGCCAAAAAGAGCGTCCCGGTGGATTGAAAACCCGAAAAGGAGATCCAGACACAATTTAGGGAAAAAAGGTAAAGACTACATCAAATAGTGTTTATCAACACAAGAAAATTCAAAAGCGGAAGATCAATCCAACTGCTCCCTTCAGAAGCAAGGTTTTGTGGAGTCATGGTTATTAGGACTAATTGTGGTTATTGGATTCAATTTAAACCTCTTCCCCATTTCCATTTTCAAAATTGTAGTATTCCACAGAACACCACCATATGCATGTTACCATTATTGAATAAATACAAACTTTTCCTATCAATTACAGTCATTTGTGTTTTTCTCTGTTTTTTTTGTTATGCAAAATGTCATTTATTTGTTAATAATGAGATTTCGAACTTGAAAATATTTTTAATATATTTTGAAAAAAACACAATTTTCTTTACATATGGGTAGATTAAACAAAAATCATTTGTTTTTTTGAAAGTCTCAAGGTTGCAAAAGCACTCCTAGATCATCACGATAAAGATCTCTATGGGGAATAACCTATCAATCCTCTATAATGATCCATTGATCAGATAGAATTATCAAATTTGCTAAATTCTCCCTTAGTAGTGTCCATCGCATGACATGTGGTTGAGTTATTGGTGTTGAGGAATCAGAACCTCCATAAAGAGCCTCCATAGCTCCTAATCTGCATAAAGTTAGCATTTTCATATCATGAACATTCATATGTCATTCATAAAAACAAACTCCAATCATGCATGGCCCGGAAGGTGTTTCATGCTAATTTTGCATTAACCAAGATCTTGTTGTTGATTGTTATCCCTTGACCCAAGTCCCGGTTGTTACCAGTACCATTTGAAGTCCAGTTGTCATTGGCAACCTTTTCTAAAGCTCAGTCGTTACTGGTATTATTTTTTAAGTCCAATTGTCATTGGCATCTTTCAAAGTCCAGTTGTCATCTAGAATTTCCTTTTAAAATCCAATTGTTATTGGTATCTAAAGTCCAGTTGTCACGGGCACCTTGTCTAAATCCAATTGTTATTGGTATATCTAAAGTCCAGTTGTCACTAGCACCTTGTCAAAATCCAATTTTTATTTATATTCAAAGTCCAGCTGTCACTGGCACCCCTTTTTCAAGTCTGGTTTTTACCAATATTATTCTCAAGTCCAATCGCTATTGGCGCTCATTGCAAAATCCAATTGTTATTGGTACCCCAAAATCCAGTTGCTACTGATATCATTTACAAAGTCCAGTTGTCACTGGCATTCCTTCTAAAGTCCAATTGTTATTGGCATTCATTTTCCTTAAAGTCCAGTTGTTACTGGTAATATTTGCAAGTCCAATTGTTATTGACATCTTCAAAATCCAATTGTCATTGGTACCTAAGGTCCAGTTGTCACTGGCCCCATATTTGAAAGTCCAGTTGTAATTGGCACCGACCCATTATAAGTTGGTTATAACCAATGCTCGCGGTCTAAGTCCAATTGTTTTTGGCACATACACAGAGTTTGATTACCCTATCTATTTTTCCTGATGGCTCCTAGAAGGTCAAATATGAACCTTCACTTTAGAGAGTTTCTAAAAGCTTGGATGTTATTCTTGTCAAAAAAACCCCAATAATTTTTGCTTCAATTGATTTCTTTGTAAAGAATCATCGCATACTTTGTTTTTGTAGGTGATCTTCTTATAAGGAGACTCCTAATCTTGTCTTATTTTTGTATGGATGATTTTCTTGTAAGAAGACTCCAATTTTGTCAACTATATTCCATGTCTTCAAGTCATATCCAAATCTGTTTAGTAAATCATCTTTGAACATTTTCCCTAGTGTCTTTTCCCCAGCATTTTGTCATCCCCGGTGAGTCTTCACCCATTGCCTTTGACATTTCCTGTGAACCATGGCTGCCATATGACTCCATCTTTCCTCACATGTTTATCCAACATCTATCATAAAAAAAATCATCATGCTAGGGTTCATTTCATACCCCTAGCAAACCAAAAGAAGTTAGTCAGTCCATAGCATAGCATATCATTGCATTTAGGGGAAAAAATTTAGGTCTTCTGTATTTAAATACCTTTCACCCTGATCTCATGAGGATTGTCATCACTCAAGCTATCTGGTAAAGATATTTAAATTGGGGAAATTGTCATACCCTAAATTTTCCCCACTTAAGTTCTTTCATTTGCATCATTTGCATTAACATCAATCATTTCATGGGTTTGTCTTTCATGTTATGCTAATCCCATATGTCGCAACTGCGAAAAACAGCCGGCAGAAAAATAGAAGAGTCGCCACCGGATGTTATTTATCCCAAAGAGGGAAAGGAAACGATCTAAGAAAACCTTAATAAGGAGAATACATGGTCTCGCAACCAAATCCTGGGTTCGAGAGTCAATTACGCTAGAGGAAGGCATTAGCACCCCCTCATGTCTGTTGTACTCAACGAGATCCACTCTTGTTGTTCTACTCAAAAAGCGTGTTTATCTAAAGCCTACTTCTAACGGACACGAAAAAGGAACTAAGAAAAGGAGACTCGATAGGACTTCTCCTTCCTAGGCCTACGTATTCCCTCGTGCAATGGGAAAGTCATAGTCAACGTAGTTTGGAGGACTACAAATGATGGGCACGGTTGATCACCAAGACTTTGTTGTCTTCCGAATGAGGAAATCAGAGAGTTCGTAGTTCGCGGGACCCATTATTAAGCGTTTCTTATGAGCGATGCTAAATTCGCGTCCTAGTAGTTAGGGTCAATGTCTGTTTGCGGTAGAATAGAAATAACATGCCCTTTTTGAAAAAGGTTTGACAAACAATCTCGAAGGATAAAAAGATTTGCAGTTTGTGAGTTTTAACAGAAGTGAATTCACTTTATTTGGGATGCACATTACAATAAAGTCTATGACATATGATCGAATACTTCATGCTAACAATCCAAGCATATCGCGCACAACGTACCCTAAGATGAGGTTAGAAATTCATCCGCTCATCTTTTCCCATGTGCTTAGGGCTCATGGTGCACAATGCACGTCATATTTATTAAGTGTTTTGATTTTGTTTTGAGAAAGAGAGGAGAAAGACGCACACAATGTCTAAAGGAAACTCGGTCCTACATGTTATCATGCAAAGTGATTCTAAGGTTTGGATGCAAAAGGAATCTCTATCATAATGCTAGCATGCAATAATGGACCTAAAGTTAAGGTTAAAAAGGGAGCTACCCTAATGTTATCATGTATGGATTAGCAACTAATGTCTATCCTACTCCAAGCTTAATCAAAAATTAAGTTGAACTAGGAGGCCTTAAGGGAACATGCAAGAGCAAGCAAAACAAGCTAAAAGAATACACAAACAGTAGCATACAACAACGCTTAAAATAAGACAACATTGCATTTACAGCAACAACACAACATCATTTAACAACATGTATGACAACAACTAACAATGCATGAACAGGACAGTGGTGTATGCATCAACTGTATTAACATGAACAAACATCATGTATTCCATAAGGTTGTGCAAGTATCATAAGCACACATTAAGAATTCAAGCAATCATGAACACGTGTTGCGCAAGATCAAGCAAAGTGTATGAACATGTGACAAAGGAATAATCAACTATGATGAACATGTACCAACAATAATCAAGTGAACATACAACATGGATTTCAACAATTGATAATGCACATGAACATGTATCCACATTAATCATCATGAATATGCAACATCAACAAGCAAGAATCAACATGTAAACAAGGGTGCATCATGAACATGCTTCAAGAATACAAACAATTATATAATCAACAAATCATGCATAAAAAATTTGCATACGTACTACAAACAGAGGTTAAACGACTCAAAAAAATTCCAAAAATATCAAATATATTAAGCCATGGAAGTTACATGCGGAAAGGAATCAAAATAAGCTCAAAAACAAGTAAAATAAAAATTTTACAACAGGTGTAATCGATTAACACCTGTCTGCTAATTGATTAACAACTATCGAGAAGCTGAAAATAGCACTATTAAAAGGTGTAACAGATTAACACATAGCAACAATCAAACACCAATTGCATCAATCAAACAACAAGATCAACAATTAAATCAGACAATGGATCAGTTCACATCAAAAATCAATGGATCTACATTGTGAAAGTTATAAATAAGCTAGAACAAGCTTGGATCTAAGAAATACCATCCTACAAAGCAGAGAATTTCTTTGGTAAGTGTTGAAAATGGAATTTGACAGATCAATCACAAAAAATCCAGATCCAATGAACTTCTAGCAAGAAAAGTTGAATATCAAAGCAAGTATCCAAAAATAATCCAAAAGCTCTTCAAGCCAAAACTTGATCAAGATCCAAATAAGCTTCAAATTCAGAATTGAACAATGGACGATGATGTAATGGAGGTTTAGCTCAAGAATTCATGAATTGCAATGTACAAGTTGTGAAGCTTTTTGGTTATGGAGCTTTAGTGAAGGTTGAAGGTGAAAATAGAGAGTGAAAATGTGAGATAGATTGAGAGAATTGGGATGTGGAGAGTAGAAAAATCAGAAAAATGAGTGAAGTTATATGAGGTTTGGAGAAAATGTCTTAGATAAGCTTTGGGTTTGGAGTGTAAATGAGGTTAGTGTGAGTTTGAGTGAGGGTTAGTATTAGGAATAGAATTAAGAGTGGAATTGCTTGAATTTTTGGAGGAAAGATGAAATTAATTTGAAATGAATCAAAATTTGGAAACATTCTAGATCCTTCCACTGATGCAAATGTGAACCCAAGTGATCAAAATGAGATTTGAACGGATGCAGTGCTGAAAATTGAAATTTATGGGGAAAAATTCCTCATGTTAATCGATTAACCATTTGCAAGGCAAAATATGTTAATCGATTAACACATCAAAATTTTGAATTTTGGCACCTTTTAGAGGGAAACTTGGAAAATCACTCGTTGCCACTTGTTCTAAGCCTTGTTCTGCCTCTGAAACTTTTCATTTGATATTGCAACTAAATCATATCTGAAATAAGTTGTGAATTCCCTTTTGCACTCAAAATACCTTGCTGGAAAAATATGGTCCGGTACGAAACCACTGAGCAAAATAAATGTTGGAGCCTTTGATGCTTGTTGCTTGAAATTTGGAATAAAAAGAAGTCCTGAGCTATAAAAACAAAGTGATCCCATGTCTCAGGCACTCAATGCAATGCATGATTGACTGTTATGACCTAATGAAAATTCAAATGAATGCGAAGTGAAAACCAGTTAAGGTTAAAAAGAGGAGAGGGAAAAATTTGGGTTGTTAGACCATAAATACAAAAATATGCTTTATTTGCTTTGTTCACAAGTTAGGGTTTTGCATCAAGAAGTCTAAGAGGTTGGTCAATCAAGATTTTCAACATCTCAAGTTCTTCTACCCAATCATATTGATCAAGAGATTCCCTCCATCAATAATCAAGTTTAATTTAGTATCAATTCAAGTTCATCAAGTCCTAATTCATCACGTGCTCCAAATTAAGGTTTTGGTAAAAGTCAGCTTCATGTTGACTTTTTGACCAAAACATGATCTCATGGCTTAGAGTATGGTTCAAAGGCTTCAAATGCATCATTGTGGTCCATTAATGTGGTTAAATTGGTTCAATAAGTTGTGCTTATGGATAATTGAAGAATTTTGGTTCAACTGATGAAAAGTCAACAGATGCTCAAAGTCAAAGTTTGACTTTTGACATTTTTGGTCAACCATGTACTTCTCAAGTCAAGAATTATGAAAATATAAAAAATAATTGATTTTGATCAAGTTAAATCAAGAAAATTAAGAAAGGATCAAGAATTGTCAAAATTAGGGTTTCTTGAAATTTCACTAAGTACAAATATCCATGATCAAATAGCCAACTTTCCAAGGTTGTAATTTCCTCCTCAAGAATCCACTTGAAAACTTTAGGGTTGCATTTAAAAATTGCATTTGATACTACAAGTTGATGAAAATTTGAAGCCAAAAACTTTCTTGAAGTGGAAAAAATTGATGGCCAAAGTTGAGGTTTCAAGTTGTTGCAAAATTCAAAACACTTGGAAAGTTTTCTAAGTTTATGATCTTTTCAAGTGCTTGACTTTATGGGCAATTTATGAATAATTTAGGAATCTAATTGAAGCAATTCAGGGCTGCATTTAAAGAGAATACTTCCTAATTCATTATGGTGGAAAGCTTGGTCAAAAAAGCTTTTGCCAATTGAGAGATATGAGGGATCAAAGTTAGGGTTTCACAATGTGGAGAAATGCATGATGAACTAGAATTTTCTAAGTGTTGTAATTCAGTTTGATTCACATGAATTTGGAGCCAATTTGGAGCATCTTCCAAGTATTTCCTCAGCTTATTATCAACACAAAACTTGCTACTTTCCATGTTAGTTTCATTTTGATACCATTTTTATGCAAATTGACACCCTACAATAAGGACAAAACTGTTGCAAAACTGACTATTTGGGGTTAGCATTTTGGCATTATGTGAAATTTGCTTTTTGGTCAAAACTTGTGGAACAAGTGTGAAGCTTTGGTCAATTGCATTTTGATGCCAAAGATAAGCCATCCTAACCTAAAAATGAATTAACAAAATGTCATACAAATCAAAACCCAAGCTTTGGCATATGGTACCACTTCTTGCCATTTTTCTGCAAGGATTCAAAATTCACAACTCCAAGCCAAGGATCTGACCAAGCCTCTATCCTAACCTAATTTCCAACCTCTACAAATGCAAATCAAGCCTCATAGTATCAGCACACAAGCAAGAGCAGAGAGAACACTTTGAACACAAAACCAAAAACCTCCATTGGAGCTCAAAATCGAATCTCACAATTCCTTCGCTTTCTTTCCAATTTTCTTCCTTAAACATTTTCCATACATCAATACAAACCTACTGTATGCATCAAAGCTCAACTGTAATTACCCAAACACCATAACCAAAACTTCATTTTTCTATTTGGAAGTGGATTTAGATAGAGCATTTGAGAGGCTTTCAATCAAGTCCAAACACACCATTGCACTCCCGAAGGCTCAAGGAAGCTAGAGGAACCTTCATCTCATTGCTGCAAGTGAGTT
This sequence comes from Lathyrus sativus, assembly GCA_963859935.3. Lineage (NCBI taxonomy): Eukaryota > Viridiplantae > Streptophyta > Magnoliopsida > Fabales > Fabaceae > Lathyrus > Lathyrus sativus. The sequence goes on from OZ012735.1 coordinate 756,307,165, forward strand.
TGGAGGGGCCACGAGTTCACTCTATTTAGGTCATTTTCTCTTTCTGGTTCTCACACTTAAGAGCATCTTTTCAATTCATTCATGTTACCATTGTGTTTGTTTTGATGTTGTGATTGAAAGCCCTATGGTTTTGTTCATTGATCATTGAAATAGGTCATTTAATTTTGTTTTGAAAAATAAGGTTTTCTCTGGTTTTTGTTCAAATTCTCATGATAGAGTAAAAATAAATGCAAACCATGACCATTTTCAGATTTCTCATGAAATTTTAAAGATAGTATATTTACATTTTCAGATTTCTCATGAAATTTTAAAGAGTATATTTACATTTTCATTTTGGTTCGTTTTTTTTTGCCAAACTCCATTTTTGAGAATTTTAGGATGATGCGAGGAAGAAGATGATATGCGCGCAATTTGTTATTTTTCAAATTTTGTTTTAAAATATATTTTTATTGAGTGAAACTTTAACATGCCACAAGGCCTAGTCCAGTGGTTGAGTGGTTTTGCTGGTGATCTAGAGGGCGCCCTCTCCTTTTCTTTTTATCACCTTTCCCTTCCTCATTTTCTTTTCTTTCCCTTTCTTTTTCTCTTTTCTTTTCATTTATTTATTTTTTTCCTTTTCTTTTATCATTTTTTTTTAACTTTATTAAATATTAGAATATATCTTATTTCATTTTTTTAGTTGTTTGTTTTACTTTTTATTAAAAAATTAAAAATACATTTCATTTATTTTGTTTAAAGATTTAGTTTCATTATTTATATCATATTAAAAAAATTGAAAAAATATTAATTTTCATTAATAATTAAAAATGTAAAAAATATATTAATATAATTTATTATTGTTTTATCATATGCACTTGATATTTATGTTTTATTTATGATTTATTTTTGCCATTCATTCATCATTTTGTAATTTATTTAGTAGTATATTTTATCTTTCATAGCACTTTAATTATTCCCCATTGTAAAAAATGTACCCCCACCTTTGTGTGTAATTGTTTGCTAGTTCACGTTAAGCAGGGTAACTAACTAATTAGATAAAAACAAAACAAAATATTAAAATCAATCTTTCAAAAATCAAAAAGGACTTGGTCAACACCAAGCTTCCATTTTCAAAAATGTTGGTCAACACCAATTGATCACCATTTTAACTTCACCCCATTGAAAAACCCTTTTCAAACTAATTTCTAATTCAACATTAAGCCTTTTTTAAAACACCCAACTTGTAAGTCAATTGCTTCACCCATTGCCATCAACCTTTCCGATCATTTCAAACTCTTTCATAATCATGAATAAGCCTCGATCAATATTGAGTAAATTTTCTCAATCAAACTCAAAAATGCCTAAAATATTCAAACATTTTTATAAACGTAAGATATTGTATCTCAAAATGACGTAAAACATTGCTTCGTCCATAAACTACTTGAGTTGAGATAAGAGGTGTTTCCCACAAATGTTGATTTGTAAATCCATTATGTTGTGATGCAAACGTACGATCCTCACTTGTTTTGGGTAAAACAATATTTTCTGTCGAATGCGACTAAATATCTTTCCCTAAAATCAACCAACAAACAAACATTCTTTAGCCCGAACTACGAAGACTCTGAGTTCATCATTGCACTATGAGGATACATAGGCACAAGATTGCAAAGTCTTGTCGAGCCCCCGTGTAATAAAATCTTTTTCTCTTTTCTTTCCCATTTTAATAACTCAAGAAACCTAACATCTTTTAATAAACACTAACACACACAGTTAACCTAACGGTTCCCGTTGAGTATAACAGACGTGAGGGGGTGCTAATACCTTCCCCTTGCGTAACCGACTCCCGAACTTAAAAATTGGTTGCGATGACCATACCTTATCCTTTCATTTAGGGGTTTTATTCGATATTTTCCCTTTCCCTCTATGGGAATAAATAAAGATCCACAGAGACTCTGTTAAGTCCTTCCCGCGGACGTGCGGTTGCACTTTGCATGACCTTTCTTATTTTTTGAGGTTAGACACCGCCCACGAGAAATGATGTTACGAAGATCTTTCCAAGTCTCGTCAAGAAGACTCAATAAAGTCTCGTCTGAGGTACTCGACTAAGTCCCGTCAGGAAGACTCAACTAAGTCTTGTCAAGAAGATTCAACTAAGTCCCATCAAGAATATTGAACTAATTCTCGCCTGACGAGCTCAACTAAGTGTCGTCTGGAAGACTCAACTAAGTCTCGCCTGAGGGACTTAACTAAGTCTCGTAAGGAAGGCTTAATTAAGTCTCGCTTGAGTGGCTCAACAAAGTCTCGTCAGAAAGAATCAATTAAGTCTCACTTGAAGGACTCAACTAAGTCCCCTCAGGAAGACTCAACTAAGTCTCGCCAAGAAGAGTCAGCTAAATCTCGCTTGAGGGACTCAATTAAGTCTCATCAGAAAGACTCAACTAAGTTTCGTATAAGAGACTCAACTAAGTTTTATCAAGAAGACTGAACTAATTAAGTCTCACATGAGGGATTGAACTAAGTCTCGTAAAAAAGGTTCAAGTAACCTCGTCTAAAAGATTCATCTGAAGTCTCAAAAACTATAGATGAGAGTAAAGTTATAGGTGAAAGTAACGCTTTGACCAGGCTCATGTGGAAAGCTCGAACACGAGTAAGGGGATAAAAGCACTTATGTCTCTATGAGCCATGGTGCTTAAGGGACTGTGAAGTTGTATAATTGGAAAAGATTATCGAGGTGGGGAGAAGGTGTACGCTTCGTCCTTCGTTCTTCCCAAATCACCTTTTTATTGGTTTGAGCATCCCTTTTTCAGATACGTCGCCCATGCCCGTAATGTCCTAGTCCATAACGCGGGATCGTGCGTAAAATATGTATTAGATCAACAAACATGACATAAGAAGTCATGAGATTTATCTACACTCCCTAGATTTAAGAGAATCAACTATCCATTTTCAGAATGGTTGCTACATCCTAAGAAGACTTGGTTTCAGACTCCGAGGACTATAAATCTATCAATATCATGATAAACAAGAAGACGAACAGCAAATGAACACAAACATGCATGAATTTCAAGGGGTAAAAGACTTAGAATTTTAACATTTCAAAGTGGGATTCAAAAAATGTTTTTTACAGGGAAAAACTGAAGCTCACATACATTGCGGAAGTGTTGTATATTTAACCCTAAAATTTATTAATTTGTTGGTTGATACTTATAAAAGTCTTTAAGAAAAAAGTAAATGGAAATGCATATTTATATAAATAACATTAAAGATATATTACATTAAATTTAATTAAAATAAAAAATAAATAAATCAAATTATTTGAAAACCATGCTAAAAATTATTTCACTGGCTCCTTTTTTTTATGACTACTAGCGTCCAGACGGACACACGGACGACCACTCGCGTGCCCGTCTGTCCACTTTTTTAATGCGCATAAAAATATAAACGATATTTTTTATTAAAATAAATTAAAAAAATACAATACGTGGAAGTTAATAATAAAAAATTATGTGAAAATTAAAAATAATAAATTATGTAAAAATTAATAATAAAAAGTTATTAAGTAAATTACACAATAAAATAACGATAAAATAGTTGAAAAATAGAAACATTTATTACTAATTAACAATATGTTGTATTACCATTTGTTATACATATATTTAACAGGAATTTTCATATATCAATACTTATTAATAAAACTAATTAGTTTATATTTAGGAAGAGTTTAAATGTGTTATATAGATAGTATAAAACCATATTATACATACAATCAATTAAAATCTTATATCATTGTCATATGAGCAATTTATAAGTAAAAATGTGATTGAATGAAATACATATATTACTAATTAACAATATAAAATTATATTATACACGATTCATATTCCATTTTTTTCATTTTGAAAAAGTAATAAATGTTCCTATTAATTCAAAATAGCTTTATTCTATTCATTATTTTTTATTTATTTTCAATAGGTACTTATAATTTGGTCAAAGGGAGTATCCAATAATCATTAAAAAATTCATAAAAGGTTACAAAAATATTATTTAATTAATTTAAAATAGACAAAATTAGTAAACTTAACTAGTAAGCATATCAATATTATTATAATATTATAGAACAAAATTTCCTAAATAAAATGTCCTTATTTACTTATTTTCCCGTGTGAATTCATATTTAAGTTTTTAGGGCAAGTGGATTCCAACTCGCCTATCTTATTTTTTTTCTTTATAAATACACTCTCTTAACCATCATTTCCCATAAACCCTTTTTTTCACTATTCATCTCTCAATTTCGTTCTCTCTGTTTTTATCCCCTCTCTTTGTTTCTCTCTGAAACCATGGCGGAGGAAGTTTCATCACAGATGAACTCACTCTCAATATCCGAAACCAAACCATCACCATCTGCAACGATCTCCCTCGTTTCAGCTGACAACATTGTTTTCAAGGTCGAACCTACCGTCGCCAAAGAGATGGAAACCGTCCAATCGTTCATTGACGAAACGGAAGGACAACTTTCAACGATTCCTCTCCCCAACATTTCCAGTCATGACCTCCCCTACATAATCGAATATTGTGAGAAGAGCATCTCCGGAAAGATCACAAAGGAGTTCGAAGCGGAGTTCGTGAAAAAGCTGAACAACGAAGAGGTGAAAGAGCTTTTTCTCGCTGCGAATTATTTAAACATCAGGAAGCTTCTTGATTTTCTAAGCCAGGTTATTGCTGATCGAATTGCGAACAAGAGTGTGGAATATGTGAGAAGGTATTTCGGAATTGAGAACGATTATACGCCGGAAGAAGAGGCTAAGCTTCGTGAAGAACTTGCTTGGACGTTTACTGGAGTTGATCCCGATGATGAAGATGAGAATTAATAGTAGGATTAGGAATTAGGGATTTTTTTTCAACGTTGAAATTAAGAAATTGAAATTACATGTCTAATTTTTGCCTTAACAATATACAATCTGAGATGTTCATGCTTTTGAAATTTAAACATATTTTAAGTCTAAAACGTTTATTGCATTTGTTTCTGAGATTAAACCATTTTAAAGAAAAGGAATTAAATTTTGAGAAAGCCAAGACTTGAATTTAAGTTTAATAAGATGTGAAGCTCTCTTCTTGCCAACTCAACTAAAATACATTTATAACAAATCTATAATATTATGTGAAGTCTAGGGTGAGGGTTAACCCTCACAGATGAAACCTATAAAATATAGGTTAGATTTGATTAAGGGTTGAAAGTCATTATAATTAAAAGTAAAAATATTTGCACAATTCCACACAATATTTTTTCACTATAATTAATTAAATCAATAACTTCTCTATTTATCGTTTATCATTAACCTCTCACTTTAATACAAAACATAGCAAACATAAACAATTGGATGTATATAATACTGAAGTGTATAAATATTCTTATTTTTAACAATCTTCTGGTGATGAATTTACATATTCTGACATACAATTTATGTTCATAGTAGTTGATCTCAAGGTTTTTTTCAAGCAAAACTAAGAATCTTTTTAAAACGATATCTATAAAACTCAATAACATTTAAATTGTCGAACGACAATTCAATAACACTAATCTCTGTGGACACGTTATTGAACTGTCGTTCAAAAATTTAAATGTTATTGAGTTTGGGTTAAAATGGCTTTAAAGTAAATGCGAAAATTTAAAGTAAACGTATAAAAGAATTCATTCTTTGAAAAGGATAGAACTCTCGGGATTGAGTTTCACAAACCCTTATACTTAAACTTACTACCCAGTTGTACTCAACTTACATCATTCGTCAATATTATCACGTACCACTCACAACAAGGTTATTTCTAACACAAAGTTAAGATGTCAACCGTATCACTCGCATCAACAATCTCTCAGTACAACACGAACAACACATAGGCATTAAGAAATGATACCTATGTGAATATTAAACCTAAAGCTATCTCTAGAGTCTAAGCCCAATAAATGTTCATCCTAAACCCATATTTAAACCGTACATTTCTGCTACAACTCAAACTTAAATCAAGAAAGAAATCATCAACATTAATTTGTAAAGAAAGTTTCATACAACACCATGAATAATAAATATACATGTACACAAAACATACTTACAAACAAACCCTAACAAATGGTATTTACAAAGGGGGAAAAATGGAGAAGAAACCAAATTTCTCGCGGTGTCAAACACGATCAACCAAGCTCTTGAATCCGGATCATCCGATTACAAGCAACAAATATTGTTTCCTAAGCTCTAAACTATGGAGAAATGAAGTTTGGATGAGTTGGGACCAAAAATACTCAACCCATCCCTAAAAATTTGTGTTTTTAGTCCTCTTAATGTGTTTTTTTGCCCAGGAAAATTCGTCCGGCGAAGCCCCGGTTTTCCCGGTGAACAAAGGCGGCATATGCTACTACCTCTGGTGCATTTCTGTCTCTTCTGGTTCGCCTCAGCTTCGCCCGACGAGCTTGGGCGAGAGCTGATAGTACAACAAAATCATACACTTGTTTTATTCATAACTTTTGAATCGTAACTCCGTTTGAGGCCCGACCAGAAGGGTCGGAAAGCTTATTCAATGCTCTACATGAATACGAAAAAAATATCCTTGCTTAAATACCTATAAAAATGAGACAAAAACTATTAAACATCAAGAAGCTTCTTGATTTTCTAAGCCAGGTTATTGCTGATCGAATTGCTAACAAGAGTGTGGAATATGTGAGAAGGTATTTCGGAATTGAGAACGATTATACGCCGGAAGAAGAGGCTAAGCTTCGTGAAGAACTTGCTTGGACTTTTACTGGAGTTGATCCCGATGATGAAGATGAGAATTGAAATTAGGATTAGGAATTAGGAATTTTTTTCAATGTTGAAATTAAGAAATTGAAATTACATGTCTAATTTTTGCTCTAATAATATATAATCTGAGTTTGCTTTGGTGTTCCTGTTTAAGAAATTTAAGCATTTGTCAAGTTAAAAAACATTTATTGCTGTTTAGTCCACGATAGTTGTTGATTACACATTATTACCAATTGATTAACTTACGGTTAGAAATAGAATTCATCCAAATGTTTTAAAAACCGGTGAACTGGTGAAACTTACGATTTAAGTTTCAATTGAAACCTACGGTTAAACCGTTTATTAAATAAACTAATAATGTAAAAAAAAATTTCATAGATATGTCTAGGGATGTAAATGGATATCCTGTTAGAACATTGATGTTTCTTATATCTCTATGTTTTGATGATAACTGTCATGGAATTTTGTAGTAAGAAAATATACACTCTAAAATTTGTTCAAAGTATTATTGTTTCAGGTATAAAATTAAATACTCTTAAAGAAGCAAAATATATAATTACAAAGAAACTATGCAAAGCTCTGAAGCATCAGATGCAAGACTATCAGAAGATTTTGAAGCGCTACCAGAAAGATTTGAAGCAGAAGCTACAGAATGATCTGAAGATTTTGAAGCGCTTCCAAAAAGATCTGAAGCAGAAGCTACAGAATGATCTGAAGCCTTAATGAAAGGAGTGTACAAAAGTTGAGGCTTTGACAATCAGACTCTTATCATTAATATTCACGCTCTTAGCACATACTGCTGCATACTCTGATGAAGACTCTAATCAAGATTGAGACTCTGATACATTAAAGATATGATCATCTATCAAGACTCTGAACTTATCATTCATCTTAAGCTCTGATCATCTTAAAGCATTCCATACCTTTTAAGCTTACTACAAGTTCTGAAGTGCAGATTATGAAGACTTCATCTTGAAGGAAGCTTGTTGAAGCTGTAAACTTGATTAGACGTGGTGCTACTTCCAAAGTAACCAACGACTTCTTTGTCCAAAGAAGTGACGTGGTGCAAATCCCAAGGCTTCTACAACCATACCTTTCTGCAGAAAGCATGTCTCTGCCCATACTTTTGGTGATGAAAAGTCATACAATCAAATATTATATTCAGCTGCACATCACTCAAAGCATTTAAAAAAGCTATAAAAGGAGAAATACTTCAACATTTTGAGGTTGCTAATTCACTACTCACCATTTGCTCAATGCTAGATCACTCAAAAAGAAATACACGCTTGATTCATCAAAGAGAAAATCTCACAAGATCTTATTCATTTGATCTTTCATAAAACCATATAGTTTTTGTTGTACTTAATCTTAAGTGTAAACATCACAGTTGTGATACAGCTTATTAGAAGCATTCAAACATTTGTTAGTTTACATTAAATTGTAAGAAGTTCCTTAAGAAGACCAAGGTGTGGTCAGTAGTTCTTGAGAAGACTAAGATGTTAGAACACATATTGGTTCTTAATAATATCTCTATGTTTTGATTATAACTATTATGAAATTTTGTATTTAAGAATTATATACTCTAAAATTTGCTTGATAGTTTTTACTGCAGATAGTAAAGGAATTAACACTCCAGAAACAAATCAGAATTGAACACAAGAAATTAGCTAGACTCTGAAGCGCCAGATGCATTAATTAGAAGATTCCGATTGCTGCCAACAGAAGATTCTGAGCGTAGCCTCTAGAAAATTCTGAAGCAGAAGCTCCAGAAAGATCTGAAGCAGAAGCTCCAGAAGGATCTGAAGCAGTAGCTCCAGAAGAATCTGAAGCAAGTCAGAAGCATCTGAAGCAAAGAAGAATTTTGTATGAAGAGCTTTTCAAAGCATAGTTTCTACAGAAGATTCTGAAAGTACTAAAGCTGCCAGTACTGAAGTTCTGTCTCAAATATGCTCTGATATTTAACACGCTGAAAGCACACCTGCTGCAGAAGACTCTGATTCAGCAAGACTCTAATCATCATCAGAAGACTCTGACCCAATTAGACTCTGATATATTTGTTGAAAACTGAAGAAGAAATATTCAAAGATTATATCCGTTGGAGTAAATCAAACATCTCTTTACTTATTTATGCTAGACACAAGAACACAGACAAAAAGGATTTTTCTGTGCTTTCTTCTTCTAGGAAAGGTCACTTGATGTGAAGACAAAAAAAGGCTCAGACCTTTTGGACACTCTTCTCAACGTGAAGCTCACCTTGGATCAGCTGCCTATAAAAGCAAGACTCCACCAAATTCTTCAGTTGACGTTTTGTTGAAAAGAAATCAAAAACATTCAAGCTCTCATACTTTCATATTCTTTCTAAGAATTTATTTCATTGTACTTAAACTTAAGAGAAATATCACAGTTGTGATAAAAACTTTTTAGAAGCATTCTTACTCTTGTAATAGTTTACATTGATTGTAAAAGATTTCCTTAAGAGGATCCAGTTGGGATCAGTAGCTCTTGAGAAGACTAAGAACAGTTGTTCTTAGGTGTTACTATTGTAATCTATTTGATTAAATATTGGATTAAGTCCTTGATTGAGAAAGGCAAATCACTCTAGGAAGGGTGGACTGGAGTAGTTGAGTTCAACGAACCAGAATAAAAATACTTGAGTTTTTATTCTAAGTTTTAATCTTTCATACTTATTCAACCCCCCTTCTAAGTATTATCTCACCTTTAGTTGGCATCATAGCTCCGGTTCTGTGTGTGCTACCACTTAACAGTGACAGTAAAGATCCAGAGAGAAATACTTTGATATATATTTGGTTGTTACTATGGCTAATAATACAATATCTAACATTAACAACAAATATGAAGAAAGGGACAGAATCAGCACCAAACCCCCTATGTTTGATGAGGAGAAATTTGATTATTGGAAAGACAGAATTGAAAGTTTTTTCCTTGGATATGATGCTGACTTATGGGATCTAGTCATAGATGGATATGTTCGTCCCACAGATGGGAATGGCAAGAAGATAGACAGAAAATCTATGACAGATTCTTAGAAGAAAGATTTTAGAAATCATCACAAGGCCAAAACAATATTGTTGAATGCAATATCTCATACTGAGTATGAAAAAATTACAAACAGGGAAACTGCATTTGACATGTTTGAATCCTTAAAGATGACTCATAAGGGAAACTCTCAAGTCAAGGAAACAAAGGCTCTGGCTCTGATCCAGAAGTATGAAGCCTTCAAGATGGAAGACTCTGAATCTGTTGAAGCTATGTTCTCCATATTTCAGATCCTCACAGCTGGTCTAAAGGTTCTGGACAAGGGATACTCCACATCAGATCATGTAAAGAAAATCATCAGAAGTCTACCTACTAGATGGAGACCTATGGTGACAGCGCTGAAGATGGCTAAAGATCTGAACAAGATCTCTTTAGAAGAACTCATCAGCTCACTGAGGAGCCATGAAATTGAGCTTGAGGAAGATGAACCTCAGAAGAAAGAAAAAGGTAAATCTATTGCTTTAAAATCTAATAAATCAGCTAAAGCTTTGCAGGTTATTGAAGAAAGCTCTGAAGGATCTTCTTCTTCTGAAGAAGATGAATTATCAATGCTATCCAGAAGGATCAACAGACTTTGGAAGCACAAGGGAAAGAAGTTCAACAACTTCAGAAAATCTGATCATAGAAAGGAATCTTTTGGGCACAGAAGATCTGGCAAGAAAGAAGTTGTATGCTATGAGTGCAAAGAACCTGGGCATTACAAGAATGATTGCCCCAAACTTCAAAAAGAAAAACCCAAGAAGAAGTTTAACAAAAAGAAGAAGGTTTTGATGGCAACATGGGATGACTCAGATGAATCTGAATCATCTTCTGAATCAGAAGAAGAATGTGCTAATGTTGCACTGATGGCCAGCACAGAAGATCAGGAAGAAGGAACTTCAGGATCTGAATCTGATTCTGAATCTAACGATGACGCTGAAGAGGTAGTGGCTAAACTTACTAAAGAAGAACTTGTCAAAGTTTTATCAGAAGTTTTGAAAAGTTATAACAATATCAAACTCAAATACAAGAAGCTGAAAAGCAGTCTTGAATCTGAGATTGATCTTCTGAAGACAGAACTTGTTGAGCAAAAAGAAATTAATCTGAAAATCAAAAATGACTTTGAAATAACTCAACAAGAATCTGAATCTGAGGCTAAGTCATGTGAAAATATTTTAGAAAAATATGACTCTAGCTTTCAGAGATTCCTTACTAAGAGCATAGACAGAAGCAAGATGGCTTCTATGATCTATGGTGTTAGTGGGAACAACAGAAGAGGTATTGGATATGAATCTTCCTCTGGAAGTAATCCAAAATCTGTTGACAAACTCTTCATCAAGAAGACACCTCTGTACTCTCAATTTAAGTTTGGTCACTTAAATGACATTAAACACACAAGCTCTGAGAAGAATACTTATGTGTTTAAACCCAAGGCAAGTCAGAATAAACATTATGTTGAAAAACAGAAGTTTAGACAAACCTACAAACCAACTAACCCTAAAGGACCCAAGAAGATCTGGGTACCTAAAAGTAAAATAATTCTTGTTGCAGATGTTCTTAGCAGCAAGGTCAGGACGCCAATCATGGTACCTGGACTCTGGATGCTCACGACACATGACAGGAGAAAAGTCTATGTTCCAAAGCCTGGAACTTAGATCTGGAGGTGATGTGAAGTTTGGAGGGAACCAGAAGGGCAAGATCATTGGATATGACACCATTGGAAATGGTAAACTTCCCTCTATTACTAATGTTTTACTTGTTGAAGGGTTAAAGCATAACTTATTGTCCATAAGTCAATTAAGTGACAATGGTTATGATATTACCTTTAATCAAAAATGTTGTAAAGCTATTAGTCAAAAGGATGGCTCTATCCTATTTAGTGGTAAGAGGAAAAACAACATTTATAAAATAAATCTTTCAGAACTTAAAGTTCAAAATGTTAAATGCCTCTTGTCTGTTAATGAAGAGCAATGGGTCTGGCACAGAAGATTGAGCCATATTAATATGAGACGTATATCTCAGATTAATAAACTTGATCTTGTCAGAGGACTCCCTAATCTGAAGTTCACTTCAGATGCTCTTTGTGAAGCATGCCAAAAAGGGAAGTTTTCAAAATCATCTTTTAAATCAAAAAATGTTGTTTCTACTTCCAAACCACTAGAATTACTTCATATTGATCTGTTTGGACCAGTGAAAACTGCATCCATCAGAGGCAAGAAGTATGGATTAGTCATTGTTGATGACTATAGTATATGGACATGGGTAAAGTTCTTAAAACACAAGGATGAGTCACATTTTGTGTTCTTTGACTTCTGCAAGCAAGTCCAGAATGAAAAAGATTTCAAAATTATAAAAGTCAGAAGTGATCATGGTGGTGAATTTGAAAATAAATATTTTGAAAAATATTTTTCTGAAAATGGCATTGCTCATGATTTTTCCTGTCCTAGAACTCCACAACAAAATGGGGTTGTAGAAAGGAAAAACAGAACTCTGCAAAAAATGACCAGAACCATGATCAATGAGACAAATCTTGCAAAACACTTTGGGCAGAAGCAATCAACACAGCCTGTTACATTCAGAATAGAGTGTCTGTAAGACCTCTTCTGAAAAAGACTCCATATGAACTGTGGAAGAACAGAAAGCCCAACATTTCATATTTTCATCCTTTTGGATGTATTTGCTATATGTTAAATACTAAGGAGAATCTTAACAAGTTTGATTCCAAAGCACAAAAGTGTTTCATGCTTGGTTATTCTGAATGCTCTAAAGGCTACAGAGTATTCAATACTGAAACACAGATTGTGGAAGAATCTATTCATGTAAGATTTGATGATAAGCTTGGCTCTGAAAAGCCAAAGCAGGTTGAAAATTCTGCAGATAGAGAAGTAGTCTTCACTGACTCTGAAGTCCCAGAAGCAGACAAAGTTCAAGTGAAGGAACCAGAAGCAACGCCAGATGCTATTCCTTTAACTTCTCAGATGAACAATCTAAACATTTCTGAAGAATCAACTGTTAGAGGATCATCATCCAGAATTAAAGCTTCTCATCCAGAGAATGTCATTATTGGAAAGAAGGATGATCCCATCAGAACAAGATCCTCTCTAAGATCATCTGAAGCATCACTATTTGGACTGGTGTCAGAAATTGAACCATCTTCTGTAGATGAAGCTCTGCAAGACAATGATTGGATTATTGCCATGCAAGAAGAGCTGAATCAATTCACCAGAAATGATGTATGGGATCTAGTTCAAAGACCACAAGGATTCAATATAATTGGAACAAAATGGGTCTTCAGAAATAAGCTGAATGAGAAAGGAGAAATTGAAAGAAATAAGGAAAGGCTTGTTGCCCAAGGGTACAGTCAACAAGAAGGTATTGATTATACTGAAACTTATGCTCCAGTGGCAAGGTTAGAATCTATACGCCTTCTTATTTCATTTGCTGCACAAAATAACATCACTCTGTATCAGATGGATGTTAAAAGTGCCTTTCTTAATGGTATTATAGAAGAAGAAGTTTATGTCCACCAACCTCCTGGTTTTGAAAATGAAAAATTTCCAGATCATGTTTTCAAACTAAAGAAATCTCTATATGGTTTAAAACAAGCTCCCAGAGCTTGGTATGAGAGATTGAGCAATTTTCTTCTGGAGAAAAATTTCATCAGAGGTAAAGTGGACACAACACTCTTTTGTAAATCAATTAAGAAAGATCTTCTAATTTGTCAAATTTATGTGGATGATATAATATTTGGATCTACCAATACTATGCTGGGAAAGGAGTTTGCTACATGTATGCAGGCAGAATTTGAAATGAGCATGATGGGAGAACTCAGATTCTTTCTAGGAATCCAAGTCAATCAAACTCCAGAGTACACTTACATACATCAGACCAAATATGTTAAAGAACTTCTGAAGAAATTTAACATGACTGATAGTAAGCTGACAAAGACTCCCATGCATCCAACTAGCTCACTTGGCAAGGAAGAGGTAAGTAAGAAAGTAGACCAGAAGCTCTACAGAGGTATGATTGGATCTCTTCTTTATTTAACTGCTTCTAGACCTGACATATTGTTCATTGTATGCTTGTGTGCTAGATTCCAATCAGATCCTAGAGAATCACATTTGACAGCTGTCAAGAGGATTCTAAGGTATCTGAAAGGTACTTCTAATGTGGGTTTGTGTTACAGAAAATCTGATGATTTCAAATTAGTTGGATTCTGTGATGCTGACTACGCTGGAGACAGAGTGGAAAGTAAAAGTACTTCTGGAAGTTGTCAATTTCTAGGAAGAAATTTAATCTCCTGGTACAGCAAGAAGCAACCCACAATTGCACTTTCAACCACAGAAGCAGAATATATTGCTGCTGCTGGATGTAGCACGCAGATGCTCTGGATGAAAAGTCAGCTAGAAGATTATCAAATTTTTGAAAGTAACATTTCTATCTTTTGTGATAATACTTCTGCTATATGTTTGTCTAAAAACCCCATTTTACACTCTAAGGCAAAACATATAGAAATTAAGCATCATTTCATCAGAGACTATGTTCAGAAGGGAATCATAAATTTGGCCTTTGTTGATACAGATCATCAATGGGCAGATATTTTTACAAAACCCCTTGTTGAAGATAGATTCAAATTTATTCTGAAAAATATTGGTATGGATTTTTGTCCAGAATGATATTTGTCAGAAGCAAATTTTTACAGATGCAAAAATGCCTAATGCTCTGAAGTATTTCTTCTGATTGCTTATTTATTCTTCTTAATATTTTTTGTGAAACTCTGAACTAACAATCCTTAGAGGATATGAACGTTGGTTAACGTTTCATTTCTCAAGAGAATTCAGAACACATGCAAGCAAACACGTGTCACTCCAATTCTGCAAAGGTGGCGTGTACACAACTGAAGAGACGTTTGAGGTGAAGTTTGAATAGTGAAAATCTTGATTTTCCCCCCAATTTGTCAGAAGCAATAAATGCTTGAAATGATTTTTATTCTTTTCATTTAATGCTTTGTTCAAACGTGCAATAATCTGACTGTTTGTATGCCTACTTGTTTTAGTATAAATACATGACCTCTCTTCACTTTCACACTTTTCACATCTCAGAAAATTTATACATTTTCATCTTCTCTTCTCTCTGCATAAAAACCCTAAGTGTGTGACAAAACCATCTTCAATAGCAACTTCATCATCAACTGCTGCACAATTTCAATCTTCAATGGCTGCAATTACCTCTGCTAACATGGGTGTTACTCCTTACTCTTCACCAAAAAGAACATTGTTAACCCTTATTGAAAAGCTGGAAGTTCTGTGTGAATCAATGGTGGAATTTGATTCACTTGCTGAGAATGGTTTTGAGTTTCGTTCAATCATAGGTGCTCAAGGATGGGTGAAATATTTTGATAGACTGTTTCGACCAGTTTACCCCCTTCTTGTGAAAGAGTTATGGATCCATGCTTCAGTTTACCCTAAGTTTATCCTATCTTCTGTTCTGAGCAAAGAGATTATAATAACAGAAGATCTGATCAGAAAACTTATTAGCTATGAGGAAACAGATGGAGTTTCACACTTTCCAGCTGGGCGTGTGGATATGGATGAAGTGTATGAAGAAGTGATGACTGCTGGTCAAGCTTCTAACAAGTTCAAGGATCTGAAGCCTGACTACAAGATCTGGGCTAAGATCTTTATGGGATGCATTCATCATAGGAAGTCAACAAACTCTCCAGACTATGTCAATAATGAACAACTCTATTTCATGTATTGCCTCAGTCAGAGAACCAAGGTAGATCTTCCATATATTCTCTTTATGCATCTTTGGAATCATATAAATGCCTCTTGAGAGTATGTGAAAGAAAAAGGACAGAAGATCAGAACCTGGATTCCTTTTGGAAGGTTAATCTCAGATCTTCTAACTGAGAATGGACTGGTTACTGCTCTGTACGCTGCTGAAGTTACAGAGGAATTGGAATTCATTATGGGAAAGCCTCTGAATGCCAAAAGTCTTCAGAGACTTAAAATAGTGGATGAACTCACAACAGCTCCCAAGAAGCTGAATGTTTCTGAACTGAGTAAGAAGAGAATTCCTATAGATGATTATCCTCTGTTCTATGCTGAAGAACCAAGGCACATTGTTGTAATGTATATTGATGAGTGCAAGAAAGAAGGAAAGCCTGTTCCTGCAAACATTATACAGCTAGCAAGACAACCATTGCCTGAAGCAGAAGAAGAAGAAGAACCACCAAGAAAGAGGACTCAACCAGAAGCAAAAGCTGCACTTGTTCAGAAGAAGGTCAAGATTGCTGAGAAGCCACAGAAGCTCTTAAAGAGGAAAGAATCTGGAGACACTCATTCTGTACCATCCAAAAGAATCAAGATTAAAGGTACTAAATCTTCTGTATCTTCTGCAAATCCTGTTGTTTTAAATGATTCTAATATTAAGTCTATTCCAAAACCTCCCTCTACACAACATACATCTGTTACTGCTCCATCTCATGTTTCTACAGCATCACCACAAAAATCTTCTAATCCAATTTCCATTTCACCTGAACAATCATCAGAATAACAACCTACAGAACAACAACCACAACCATCTGCTCAACAAAAATCCTCTGAACCATCTAACCAAAAGCCATCTGAACAACAAAAGCACCCACAAGAAAAAAACCAGAAAAATCATCTGAAACCCTTCCAGAAAAAGCCTCTGAACATCAACCACCATCAGATAATCCACCATCCAAATCATCTGAACACACTGCATCTGTTCCAGTTTCATCTGAACCAATAAAAATTCCATCTAATCCACTTACCTCAGAATAACCATCAAAACCCTCTGAAATTCCTTCAGAACCAACCAATACTTCTGAACCCAACATTCCTGAGACAGAAGTTCTTGATGTCACACCATTAAAAACTGTGTTTCAAGTATCTTCTACCTCCTGCACACTAACCACCTCCTCAAACTCTTCAGAATCTGACATTCACCCAGATTTTCTAATCTCTTCTTCTCACAGAGATTCTGAAGTAAACCAATCAGAACCTCCTGTATCACTAAAAGTTCCTATTTCAGATCCTATTCCCACACCTACACCATCATCTGAAATCCTGATTCCCAATTCAAACCCAACACCTAACCAAAGAACATCTATTTCCTGTGCACAAGTCTCATCATTGTTTCATAATCTGGCTTATGGTTTCAAACTCAAAGACTTTTATGACAAAGTTGAACCATCTGACCCTATCACCCTCTGAAACCCAAACTCACAATGACCCTTCCATCTGTCCTTCTAACCTACATTCAATCCATGACAGATGTAGGTTCATTAGCAACTATATCATATTCTGCTAAATCTGACAAAGCTGTTGCTTCAGCTATCCTAGTGTCATCTGATAAAACTGTTGTTTCTGATGAACCTCCAAAATCTGCCTTCCAATCCTACTCAAATAAACCCTTTGATGTGGTTTCATATCACACCAGAGCCAAACCTCATCTGTTAAACGCTTTAAACAGATCCAAACCAGAAAAAGCCCCTGAAATTCCTTTCATTCCATACTACCCTCCTCCTCTGATCTCCATTCAGAAATCCCTTTTTCCACCTACTCCCCAACCAAAACCAATAACACTGGAGACTCTGTTACATCCTAAGCCCAGACTTAATGTTAATCATTTATTTCAATCTTTTTTGCAAGAAATACAGTTGTATTTAGGTACTGTACAGAAGAAGTGTTCAGCAACAATGGATTCCCAAGAATCTGATGTCATCTGGAATGGATTCATCAACAGATTCAACTCTGTGGCCTCAAATCTGAAGAACATATGTTCTGATGATGCGAAGCTCAGATTTGCTGAAGCTGCAAGAAATTTGTTCTGGACTGTCAAGAGATCTGAACCACTGCTCCTCACAGATGCTCCTCCACCATCAGAAGAAACTACTGAACTTGCATCTGAAGATAATCCTTTGGCCATGACTTTGGTAGAATTTCCTTTTGGCTCCAATGCTCCAGACTCTACAGACCCAATGGAAATTGACTCTGTTCAAGCTCCAGAAGATGTCCAACCTTCATCATCTGAGATTAAGAAAGAACATCTAGATTTTGAGGATAAAATTGCTGCTCTGGAAGCTGGTCAGTCAGAGATCAAGTCTTGGATGGCAAAACAGGATAAGAAATTTGAAGACATGACAGAGTGGATGTCAAAGCAGGATCAGAAGAATGAAACAATGGCTAAGTGGATGTCCAAGCAAGAGCAGTCCTCCTTTGAGATCACAGATCTATTGAAGATGCTTTTGTCAAAACACTCTTAGATTTTCATTTTTTTTCATTCTAATGTTTTTGCATCTGATGTTTGCTTATGTACTTTTTGATATATCTTCTAATGCATGTACTATTGATCTGAACTCATTGAATGAATCAAAGTTTTTCTCCACTGAATTATCTCATTTACTGTTTCCTTTTATTTGTCTTTTTAAAGTTTTTACTTTTTGCTTATGACAAAAAAGGGGGAGAAAATATAGATTTGAACTGTTTAATGTAACTTCACCAGAATGGAACTTTAGACATATCTACTCTATCTAACATTTAATCTGAGTATTTCAGAACAGTTGATAAGTACACTCTATAAAAGAAACTCTGAGTCTCTCAGATCATTTGACTATTATCAAACTCTGAATATGATATTTGCAAGACATTCTGACCTTCAAATGTTAAAAGGACAATCAAGATCTAACTCTGAAAATTACTCAAGACAAAAGGGAAGTTTCTATTCCTTATCTGTATTTAACTCAGGGGGAGATTCATTATCTCAGGGGGAGTTATAATTTTAATATTCTCAATTAAACAAAATTTCTGATGTTTTTGTCATCATCAAAAAGGGGGAGATTGTTAGAACACAGATTGGTTCTTAATAATATCTCTATGTTTTGATGATAACTATTATGAAATTTTGTATTTAAGAATTATATACTCTAAAATTTGATTGAGATTTTTTACTGCAGATAGTAAAGGAATTAACACTCCAGAAGCAAATCAGAATTGAACACAAGAAATTAGCTAGACTCTGAAGCGCCAGATGCATTAATTAGAAGATTCTGATTGCTGCCAACAGAAGATTCTGAGCGTAGCCTCCAGAAGATTCTGAAGCAGAAGCTCCAGAAAGATCTGAAGCAGAAGCTCCAGAAGGATCTGAAGCAGTAGCTCCAGAAGAATCTGAAGCAAGTCAGAAGCATCTGAAGCAAAGAAGAATTTTGTATGAAGAGCTTTTCAAAGCATAGTTTCTACAGAAGATTCTGAAAGTACTAAAGCTGCCAGTACTGAAGTTCTGTCTCAAATATGCTCTGATATTTAACACACTGAAAGCACACCTGCTGCAGAAGACTCTGATTCAGCAAGACTCTAATCATCATCAGAAGACTCTGACCCAATTAAACTCTGATATATTTGCTGAAAACTGAAGAAGAAATATTCAAAGATTATATCCGTTGGAGTAAATCAAACGTCTCTTTCCTTATTTATGCTAGACACAAGAACACAGACAAAAAGGATTTTTCTGTGCTTTCTTCTTCTAGGAAAGGTCACTTGATGTGAAGACAAAAAAAAAGGCTCAGACCTTTTGGACTCTCTTCTCAACGTGAAGCTCACCTTGGATCAGCTGCCTATAAAAGCAAGACTCCACCAAATTCTTCAGTTGACGTTTTGTTGAAAAGAAATCAAAAACATTCAAGCTCTCATACTTTCATATTCTTTCTAAGAATTTATTTCATTGTACTTAAACTTAAGAGAAATATCACAGTTGTGATAAAAGCTTTTTAGAAGCATTCTTACTCTTGTAATAGTTTACATTGATTGTAAAAGATTTCCTTAAGAGGATCCAGTTGGGATCAGTAGCTCTTGAGAAGACTAAGAACAGTTGTTCTTAGGTGTTACTATTGTAATCTGTTTGATTAAATAGTGGATTAAGTCCTTGATTGAGAAAGGAAAATCACTCTAGGAAGGGTGGACTGGAATAGTTGAGTTCAACGAACCAGGATAAAAATAGTTGAGTTTTTATTCTAAGTTTTAATCTTTCATACTTATTCAACCCCCACCCCCCCTTCTAAGTATTATCTCACCTTCATAAGAAAGTTGTTCTTAGTGCTTTCTATTGTAATCAGTTGATCAATAGTGGATTAAGTCCTTGCAGAGAAAGGCAAATCATCTTTGATAAGGTGGACTGGAGTAGTTGAGTTCAACGAAGCAGGATAAAAATCTTAAGTTATTTTTATTGCCATATTTCTAAAAACTCTTATTCAACCTCCCCCCCCCCCCTTTCTAAGTGTTTTTCTCACCTTCAGTTGGCATCAGAGCTCCGGTTCTGTTTGTGCTATCACTTAACCGTGACCAAAAAAGATCCAGTGGGAAAAACTCTTGATACTCTTGGTTGATATACATTATGGCTGCTGAAACTTCAACACCCAACAACAACAAATATGAAGAAAGAGTCAGCACAAAACCTCCCATGTTTGATGGAGAGAAATTTGATTATTGGAAAGATAGTCTGGAAAGTTTCTTTCTAGGATTTGATGCTGATCTTTGGGACTTAGTTATTGATGGATATGTTCATCCCACTGATGGGAATGATAAGAAAGTTGACAGAAAATCAATGACTGAGGAGCAAAAGAAGGAATTCAGAAATCACCACAAGGCTAGAACTATATTGCTAAATGCTATATCTCATACTGAGTATGAGAAAATAACCAACAGAGAAACTGTCTTTGATATATTTGAATCTCTGAAGATGACTCATGAAGGGAACTCTCAAGTCAAAGAAACCAAGGCTCTGGCGCTGATCCAGAAGTATGATGCTTTCAAGATGGCAGAATCTGAATCTATTGAAGCAATGTTTTCCAGATTCCAGATTCTCACTGCTGGCCTAAAGGTTCTGGACAAGGGTTACTCTACAGCAGATCATGTCAAGAAAATAATCAGAAGCTTGCCAACCAGATGGAGACCCATGGTCACTGCTCTAAAGCTGGCAAAGGATCTGAATAAGATTACGCTGGAGGAACTAATCAGCTCTCTAAGGAGTCATGAGATTGAACTAGAGGAAGATGAGCCTCTAAAGAAAGGTAAGTCAATTGCGTTAAAATCTAATAAAGCTGTTAAAGCATTGCAGGTATTAGAAGAAATCTATGAAGAGTCTGCTTCTGAAGATGAAGAAGAACTATCCTTTCTATCTAGAAGAATCAATAAACTCTTGAAGAATAAGCAAAGGAAGTTGAAGAACTTTAGAAAACCAGATCAACACAAAGAATCTTCTGGGCACAGAAGATCTGGAGAACACTCTAGATACAGAAGATCTGGAGAATCCTCTAGACACAGACGATCTGGAAAAAGAGAGGTTGTTTGCTATGAATGTAAAGAACCTGGGTACTACAAGAGTGATTGTCCAAAGCTTCAGAAGGAGAACCCAAAAAGAAAGTCAGATCATAAAAAGAAAGTTCTGATAGCTACCTGGGATGACTCAGATGCATCTGATTCGTCATCAGAGTCAGAAGAGGAATGTGCAAATGTAGCATTCATGGCTGACATTGAGGACAGTGCTGAATCATCTGGATCAGAATCAGAATCTGATTCTGAGGAGGTATTTGCTGAACTTTCTAGACAGGAACTTGTTGAAAGTTTATCTGATATTCTTGAAAACTATAGTAAAGTTAAACTCAAATACAAAACGCTTTTAAAGCATATTAAATTTGAGAGTAACAAGTTTGAATCAGAAATAGCTGAACTAAAAGCTGAAAATCTTCAATTGAAAAATAATTTAGAAATTGCTCAACTAAACTCTGATTCAAAATCTGAATCATGCTCTAAAAATATTTTACAAGAGTATGACTATAGTTTCAGGAAGTTTCTAACTAAAAGCCTAGATAGAAGCAAAATGGCTTCAATGATCTATGGTATTAGCAGAAACTATAGAAAAGGTGTTGGATATAAATCTTTCTCTTATGAAGATTCAAATCCAAAATCTGTAGATAAACTGGATATCAAGTATCCTCCCTTATATTCTCAGTTTATGATAACGCGAAATCATATCGTTTATTTGGCTTGACTTACATGTATTTATTTGTGACTATTATTAATTTATCTTGATTTATGCTCTATTATATGATTAATTTACTTCGTTTAGCAGATTGGGGAGAATTTAGACTAAAGAAAGAAAAGGAGAAGAAATGGAAGGAAAAGAGATGAAAAACAGCAGATACAGATTCTGCTGATATGACGGTCGTCACAGGTCCATTACGACCGTCATGCGTGTGACGACCGTCACATTTCATGACGACCGTCACGCAGGCAAAAAACGCAGAATCTGAAGTCACGATCAATCTCAACTCAAATCCTTCCTACACTTTCTCCACTCACTGCCCACTACTGGAAGTTACTACCACTTTCTCCATATCTCACGCATGATCTCAGGAAGTTGAAAAAAGAAGTATCTCCTATAAATAGACAAGAGATTCACAGAGAAAGGGGTGGATTCTTCATCCCGAAGTTCTGCCAAAGTTCCGTCAAAGTTATTTGTATCGTTACTTTTATTTCCTTTCCATTTTCCTTTAGTTCAAAATATTGTATTTTCTTCCTGTACCTTCTAATTCTCGCCAAAGTAGAATCCTGCCGACATTGTGGGGGACTACCCAAGGATTTGAGATCAGTACAATTTACAGGTTTCTATTGATTGAATTACTACTTTATTTCTGTCATAATGCACGCTTTATTATTTAGTTGTTTATGTCTATTTCCGTTTGCATTAATTATCATGTCTATCTAATTTAGTTTTATCGGTATGTAACCGAATTAGTAGGATAGGATTCGATAGTAACCGACATCTTCCCTTTTTACAAACAACCTTTCTGGCCGTAGTTTTTAATCTAAATTCTAAATAAACATTTGTCACGACAGTGAGAAGCTATTTATGGTGGTTTTGCCACGACAGTGGGAAACCATATTAAGGTATGAACCAACAAGCGACAGCTGCGGCTAAGACCATATAGTAAAAACTAGGCATTCCTTTTAAAAACAGCGACAACGCTTTAAAAGGGATTAGAACTTAATAGTTTTCAAAAAGTAATTTTAACCCCGAACAGGATAGCGACAGCATACTGTTGCACCCCAAATTTTGACCCCTTATATCCTCTTCATATCATATGCATTTATTTATCTAACCTTAACAGGTTTCGAAGTGTGTTTTGTCAAGACACAGATGAAACGGGGCTCCGCACTGATAAAATCGAAGGTTCGAGGATTGGGCAACCAATGTTTTGGGTTGAATCATTTATGAAATAAGATCAAGAGTACCATATTGGGCCATGTGTGAGTTCAATTTGAAGTAATCACCCACAGATGGGGTGTAGTGCAGTTCAAGGCACCCAATTAGGGTTTTTCAAGTTGAAAAAGTCAACTGTAGTTTGACTTTAGATTTTGGAAATAATTCAAGGATAAAAGTATGGTTTAAAAAGTTCATATGGCTTAGTGAAGTCCCCTCAAAGAGTTTCAAAGTCTTGGAAGCTCCGAAACATGAACAGACCGTTCGGTAATCGCCGATCGATCGTACGGTTGACCTAAAAGTCAACCCCCTCAAGTTTTAGGAATTGGACTTCAAGTGGTGAAGCAAAGTTGTTCCTTATGTCATGAGGGACCTACATATCAATTTTCATGATCATCGGATCAAAGACGTGAGAGTAATCGAAAAATCGGGAAATTAGGGTTTCGAAAGGGGCTAAACCCTAACTCCCTAACCGCACACCCGAACGAGGTGGTTCAAAGCTCGTCGGAAAGCTCTTAACAAGTCCTACAAAAGTCCTATACTAGTCCACTCTCAGAAAATGCATGGAATTGGAGTTATCATCAAAATCATTTTTTAGTACAAAACACTTAGTGGATTTTTCAAAATCTGGCTGCATCAAAACTTGTTTTTTGCTAACTTTAAGGGGTTTTTCAACCTAGTTCCATCAAGAATTTGGAAATTCCTAAAACCTGAAAGTTGTAGAGCTACACAAGGGCTTTCTAAAAAGTGCAAGAACTCCTCAAAAGGATTTGTGAGCAGGAAGTTATGATGCCTTGAATTTGGGCCTGTCACACTTGAAATCCACTTGGTCCAACTTCTCAAAATCAGAATTTTTCATCTCCAACCACTCTACACCCTTGGATCATGATACATTATGATATTCAGATGTGTAGAGGAAGGAAATGACAGAAAAAGAGAGGTTTAGGAGAGAGAGATGCAAGTTGCAAGTTTTGGATTAAAATATTCAAGTGTGGAAGGATGAGAGAGAAACTTTTTCATTTCCAACTGTGGTAGCTGACTTGTTCTGTGCTCTAGGCTTATCTCAGTCATTTCATGTCAATATTCACTTGAGTTTTCTGATCTTCCTTGAGCCATGGAGCTGATGGAAGAAGATCTTGGCAAGATTTGGAAGAAAACTTCATGAAACTCCCTCCAAAAATGGAAGTTACCAAGCTACCCTCACCCTTATCTCTCCTATAAATAGGGGCCTCATCCTCACTTCCAAAACACACCAGAACTATCCCAAGCATCCTAAGCATATAGTTCTCCTTTTTTCCCTTCTTGCTTGTAAGAGAAGAAAAAAATCACAAAAAACACCAAATTGGTCACTTTTCATTTTTCATGCCAATCCTTTGTCTAAAACCAAACACACTTCAAAGACCATCCATACAACTTTAAAATGGCCATTTGAAGTTGTTCCCATTGTTACATTTCTCAGAAAAGCCACCAATCTAAAAGTCAACTCTCACACTCCATATTTTGACTTTTATGCATTTTAAGAGCCAAATCACTACCTGGGTCTTTTCCATCTGTTTAAACCATACACACACCTCACATATGTCATGATATAACTGTCCAAAGCATTGGAAATTATTGGTGAAGCACATTTCCTCAACTGTCTACAAAATCGCATTTTGCTTCAAAAAGGAAGAAGACTATCAATAGGCTTGAAGGAGGAATTCTTGCTTGGTGCTGTTGAGAGGAATCTACAAGAGGTTAGTACTAATAAACCCTTTCCTTACATGAATGTCATCCATACATGTTTGAATTTTGAACTTGAAAGTTTTGGTTTGTCATGATTGTCATGTTGGTTACTGTAATACCCCAAAATTTGCCCTAAGATTTGTCGTCGCACTTCATTGCATTTTTATTGCATTTAATCAATTACTAACAAATTTGTGTAGTCGTTTGACTTTTTGCAGGTAAATATCATATGGCATGCATTTTTTTTTCTAAAAAGTAAAAATGGCACAATTGGCAGGAGGACATGTGTAAGGAGTTATGAGTGTGAGAGGTTGAGAGTTCGAATCTCACCTTTGTCACTTTTTTGTTTTTATTATTTTTACTCAAAATTTTTCTATCTTTCATTAAAAAAATAACAAAAATAGTTTTTTATTATTATTTAATTATTATTTTCGTATTTTAATTAAATCATTTTTTAAAATATTATTTTTTCACTTTTTTCTAAATTATTCATAAAAATATCCAAAAAATCATAAAATAAAAAATATTGAAAAAAATTTTGTTCTTTTTATAATATTTTTGATTTTAGGAATCAATAGGATTATTAGTTTTTATTTTAAGTTTATTTTAATTATTTTAAATTATTTAAATTTTATTTTTTCTTAACTAATTATTTAGTTTGGGCTTTAAAATGGGCTTTAGGGACATTATTGACAATTTGGTGTTAACCCTAATTTGTTCCCTATATACATGTGTTGCCTTGTTGGAAAAAAGAGGGGAGAATGAAAAAAACCTAAGAGGAGTGAGTGCCGTTTGCCGTTATTTAGTTTTCTTCTTCATCCATTACTATTGTTTCTTTTTCTTCATCGTTTACCGTTATTTCTTTTCCTTCATCTATTACTGTTGTTTATTTTTCTTCATCTTTACCGTTATTTCTTTTTCTTCATCTTTACCGTTATTTCTTTTTCTTCATCTATTACCGTTATTTCTTTTTCTTCATCTATTACTGTTACGTTTATATATATATTTTTTAAATTGTTAGAGTTTATATATATAAGATTAATTTTTGATCGAATTATGTCGATACGATGTTTGCACATTTGTGTGCATGACGCGTGACATTTGTGTTAGTTCGATCTGGTTGCGATGATCGCATTTTTGTGTGAGCAATAATACTATTTTTTGCTTATTTTCTTTTTCTTTGCGATAAATTTTGTTTCGTCCGATTTAGATCTGGTTGCGATGAGCGCATTTCTGCGTTAGCAACATTGTTGGGTTATTTGGCACATTTAAAATTCATTATTGCTTTATTATTATTATTATTATTAGTATTATTATTATCATTATTTATTTATTATTATTATTATTAGTATTATTATTATTATCATTACTTATTATTATTATTATCATTATTTATTATTATTATCATTATTATTATTATTATTACTATTATTATTATTATTATCATTAATTTATTAAAACTTGTTATAATATAAAAATCTGTTTTTTAAAATAAATAACATTAACATCTTTTCCAAATTAATATGAAAACCTATTATTTTTAAGAAAAACTTTTTTTTAGATAAATTTAAAATAATAACTAAAATCTTTTTTTATAATAACTAGAACCGTTATTTATTTTATTTTATTATTGTTCAATTCAAATTTCATTATCATATTGTATCTGCTCCTCTCATGTAACCTCGCGAACTTAACAATCGCTCTTTAAATTCTGCCTTTAAATTTCTGCTTGCATGGTTTAAATTATGACATTATCTCTCTGTTTGCAATTCAATTATCTCACGCGTTTACCATTATTTCTGTCACATTGCACACATCCGAAGGTTAGGTTTAACTGTTTGGCCGCCGCGCCAATAGTCCGTAAAACTTCACATATTCAATTTCAAATTCTCAAAACTACAAACTACAAACCCTAATTTTCACAAATGCCTCGCCGCAGGCAAGATTACAATTTTACCCCTAGCATTAGGTCAAAGAGCCGCCGCGCTCAGTTTAGGGTTTCCCGCCGTGGAATCCCTAATTTAACCCTAATTACAACTTAACAATTTACAACGTAGATATTGGAGTTTCTACACTCCGCGTAAGCGTGTCCTTAAGACATGTTTATTCCCCCTTGAGACCTTGACCACAGTCAAGAAGTCTCTAACCTCCCTTTTGAGGAGAACTACGATTACTCTGATTCCACTCCCGTAGGGATACGTAGGCACAAGACGCAATGTCTTGCCGAGTAAACTTAGAATTAACCCCTTAGGTCTCCTTTCTCACTTTTAATCCCTTTGTACATGTACCTTAAGAATAATAAAGCAAAATAGTAAACATTTGGATAAAAGGTTCCTGTAGAGTACTACAGAAGTTTAGGGTGCTAATACCTTCCCTAAATTTAACCAACCCCCGAACCCTAGATCTTTCCCCGCATTGTGTTTACGATGCAAAATAGGTTTTCCCTCTTTTGACCTTTTCCTTCGGATAAATCAAAGAGCAGTTGTGAATTGAATTGCGATTCAAACTCATTAATAGTTTGTGATCCTATTTCCACCGCAACAGAAAATGGCGACTTCACTGGGGACATCTTAACTTTTGAGGGTTACCCCTAATTTGTTCATGTTTATTATTATCTGCTTTACTATTCATTTGCATGTATATATTGTACTTTGATTCTGGGACTGTTCCTTGTGTTGTGAGATAAGTCCTACACCCGGACTAGTGACATTATTATAGGATGGGGATATATTCGATGAGGCTTATAGGGAGTGAGTCCCGACCAAGCTAATTCGAGAATCACCGCTCAGTTGAGACCTTTTCGAAAATGGTTCGGTTGAACGAGTAATCGCGAAAACTTTTTCCATGGTCGATTGGAGTCTGTGATATTGGGAACCGTAGTACCTTAACACCACCTTGGCCTTATTTAGGACGTAGTGCGGGAACTATATGGGAGTAGTCCTACAATGGTTGTTACGCGATACTACACTCAAAAGAGGTTCTCTTGAGAATATTATTAACCCCCGAGTCAGTCGGAAGGTTGATAATATCCGAAAGATGGGCTGATGACTTTGGGCACTTTTTAGAACCTTGTTCTACAGGTACAACTAACCTATAGTACACTCCTTTTTGGGATGGGTAGACCTTAACTCCGCTCACGTTCCTTTAACCTAGGACTTTATGTGTTTTCATGCATTGCATCCATAAAGCATCATATTACATTAAGACTTCATGGAATTCAAACTCTATTTATGAACATTGCAGGATACCATGGATCACTCTAGGAAGCATACTTTGAAATTTACTTTTAAGGGTTTTAATTTGGAAGTCCTAGAGAAGCTAAGAGATTTGGTTCAAGATCAAGAAAAGTTCCAAAACAGATATGGAAGGCTATTGTCTTTGTTGAAGGTTCAAGTAAACGAAGGACTTCTTGCGACTTTGCTACAGTTTTATGATCCAGATTATCACTGCTTCACCTTTCCAGATTATCAGCTTTTACCTACCTTAGAAGAGTACTCTCAGTTGGTGGGATTATTTATCTTGGATAAGTCTCCATTCCCCTTCTTGGAGGAAGACCCTAAAGAACGAGATATTGCTAAAGCCATTTGTCTAAGGATATCCGAGGTCAAAAACAATATGATCACTAAAGGGGGGACCTCCGGTTTTCTCAGGGACTTCCTAATTAAGAAGGCCCAATTTTATGCCGATCATAAAGACATGTTTGCCTTTGAGACAATGTTTGCCTTGCTTATTTATGGGTTGCTGCTTTTTCCTAGTTTTGAGGGGTTTGTGGACCTTAATGCAATCAAGACCTTCATGAGAAGAAATCCAGTTCCAACGCTATTGGGTAATACTTATCATTCAGTACATCTCCGAAACTTTCATGGTGGAGGAATGATTACATGTTGTGTGCCATTACTATACAAGTGGTTTATTTCTCACTTACCCAAGTCCGGTCCGTTCTGGAGACCTAATCAAGAACGTTGGTCGCAAAAAGTTATGGCTTTGACTCACTCTGATATTGATTGGTATAATCGCATGTATGATGGGATATCGATCATTGATAGTTGTGGAAAATTCAACAATGTGCCTTTGCTCAGTTTCAATGGAGGAATTAGCTACAATTCAGTCCTAGCTCGCCGACAGTTGGGATACCCCTTGAAGGAACCACCTAAAGGTATTCATGTGGAGAAAATATTTTTCGAAGACGACAAAAAGCTTCAAGATCAGATTCTATCTTCTTGGAATCATCTGCATAGGAAAGACAAAGAAAGTTTGGGCAAACCTAATTGTGTGTCCATGGAACCATACCTTCAATGGGTCCGAGGAAGAGCTATTGAGTTGAAGATGCCCTACTCTCGCCAGGATCCTTCACCTCAAAGAGAGGAACTTGTCCAGTATTTCATGACCGAAGCTGAGACTTTGAAGATCGCTTTGAAGAGATCACAACGCGAAACAGAAGCATGGAAAAACAAATACCATGTGATGGTCAGCGAGTACGAAGAACTTCAAAAGCAGATTCAGTCGAAGAATGATGAGATACAATCCTACAAAAAGAGAAGGCTCTACGAATATTTATTTTCCTCCGGATCTCCGTCTGCTCACTGAAGTTGTGGAAGATGCTTCTCTAGGATTTTCTAGGCTTTTATTTAGCTATTTTGGTTGCAAGAATATTATTTGTAATTTGTCTTCAATGAATTAAAAGTTTCCTTGGTATTCCGCAATATTCGTGAATATTTGAATTCCATGAAATCTTCATTTGCATTCGCATTTTAGCATCATACTTTTGCATTGCATGTGTCTCCCGATTTCTCATACGCGGCTTTCTCACCTTCCAGTTTTGTCACCCTGAGTTCTCTGCATCAATACGACCCTTCAAAAGGATGGAAGATCAAAACCAAGAGACCAACCGTGTCATCCATGAACTCGAAGATCTTCGAGGAAGTGTAGGGCAGATTTTGGAGATGCTACAAGCTCTTAGTGTGAAGGTGGATGCTCAGTCTACTGTTGTTTCTGAGACTACTAATACCGTTATGGAACCGCAACCAGTTGTTACTGTCGAGAATGTACCTCCTCACGGTCTTCAATCCGGTTTGGTGCCTCCTAGTGCTCAACCAGTTCAACGAGCTACCCCTCCAAAGTGCAAAACTCCTAACTCCGACCATGGTAAAGGACCTGCACGTTCGAGGAACCGCAAAACAGCTACTCCTCCACCTTGGCAACATCAGCAGAGTTATGTTCAAGGCTATCCGTCTCCATATGTTCAACGACCCTATGTAGTTACTGTTGCACCTCCTTTCGATCAACAGTTTCCTACATACCAGCCTGTGCAGTCAGCTCCGGTATATCAAGCACCGATTCATCAACAACCTTCCGGTTGTCCGCCCTTGCAAGTTCTGGTCAAAAGTCAACGAGTGCCCAACGCCCCTGTTCACCAGCAATCACAGGATCAGGTTCCTTATCTCCGTAAGAGTCAGTATAAGCCTTGTCCTCCAATTCCGATGACCTTCACTGAGTTATACCCCCATTTGGTACAACAGGGTCTGATTATCACCCGTGCTTTGGGTCCTCCGCCTAATCCGTTACCTGTAGGTTACAACGCTGCCGCTCATTGTTTATTTCATGAGGGTGCGCCCGACCATAATCTAGAGAATTGCTATGCTCTTAAGAAAGTTGTCAGAAATTTGCTAGAAGCGAAGAAGTTGTCTTTTAGCGATGCTCAGATGAAGATCGAGACTCCTCTCGGGGTCCCTCACTTGTCGGGTTCGAATTCTGCAAAGCATGCTACTCCTGTGACGAATCAGCCGAATCCAGTAATTATTCAAAGGCCTAGCTCGCTTCATTTCAGTAACCCTCAAGATGATATGACCGGGATCAACAAAGAATCCGGGAAAGTTATTTTGAAGCAACGACTGAAAATTGTTGAAGATGTGACCAGCGTAACTGGGGCAAGCCATGACGACTCACAGTGATCATGAACCAGACGTCCTTTCCATTGAGGCTCCGCCAAAGGAAACTGTTACGTTTGAATGCAAGATTTCATAAACATTTAGAAGGATTTTTCCGACAGTTCATTTATATGTATTTCTCTTTGATTAAGCATATTTAGCATGTACGAACTTGTTTATCTTCGATTAATTAATGCAACGCATATGTTTGTCTTGAATAAATCCATTCGTTTCACTCATTCAAAAAAAAACGTTTTCATAAATCATAATGCCAACTTTACCCGATCTCTTGTTCTGATGGAGAATTAGGGGGAGGATGACGAACCCAAAACGTCAGATTTCTTGTCGTATGCTTTCGATTGAAACCCGCTGATGATGTAAGGCATTGTTTCAAATCCCAAACACTGGAGATATAAGGATGTTAATCCCTAGTCAACCCTTTGAGCCTTGAAGTAGGAGTTTTTCTTTCTTTTTAAGAACCTTCATCCTAACCTGGGGCAGGGTAGGTTTCAGTTAAACCGATCGAGCGCTTAGACTCTTAAAAAGGAAGAGCCAACCTTCGAGAATTTATCCTTAGCATCTTAAGAAGTCCAATACAATGGCTATCCCTCGGTTACCTAAGGAGTGGGGCAGTCACGAGCCTTTCGAAAGATTTACACAACTTGTGCATAAAAGAATATTCAAAAAATAATAAAAGCCCGCTAAGTCAAAACCTATGAAGGAGACTTAGGCAAAACTGGGGCATCCCGCTGGACTCCAAAGTCAAATCAAAAGACGTTGTCCAGGCAAAAGTTAGGGAATAAGAACAACAAACCAGTAGTTTTTAGAACCCCTATAAAGAACAAGGTCGTGTGACCAATTGCCAAAAGAAATAGGTGAGTGACTGCCATGTCCAAAGCCTTGATAAGTTCTCGACCATAGCAAATCCGCTTGAGATATGAGCGTTCGTATCCGATTAACTGAATTAGGATTGGAGAACATCACGAAGAATGGGTGGGTACAAATATAACTTTGAGCCTTTATCTTTTGTTTCTCAAACCGTGAACCGAGCCACGATACAACCTTTAAAAGACCTAATTGAAGTAGGACTTCGGTTGAAAGCATACTCGACAAGATCACGTTTCCTGACTCCTACGAGCTATGCTCAGAAAAATTCATGTTGGCATTATAATTAAAACTTATATCCTGACTAGTGATTTCGGTCACAAGTTATCGCGATATCTTTTTTCAAAACAAAAATTCAGGACAAATATATGTGTACATTGACAAGCTCAGGATAGGCATTTCAGGCATGACAACTTTGCTTGATATCTTAGAGATTTACATATGAACATAACCCGTGGAACTCGAAGATCCTGCTGAACAGGGGCAGGCAGTTTCCCAATTCGCTTACCAACGCGAGTCTGACATTCTTAAGAGCTATTTCCCAAAGATTTCGTCGTAACACGATTAATTTGTGCCAGTTACGTCGAGACCTGACAAATCTCTCAAAGAGTTTGAGAACAATGGGGCAACCGGACTCGGTGTTCTCTATAAAATCCTCTTGAGATGACCCTACCTCGCAACGCAAGTATCCTGGGGCACCATGTTTTTAAAGGAAACAAATGGCGACTACTACAAGATCCTTCAAGATCAAAACTATGTGGTTTCACAACTTTTCCTCATACACCCAATGGATTTTACTCGCAGCGGCCTTCATTCCCCAATGAATCTCATTGTTGCAACAGGCTCCTAAACTATTGCCTCTTCATAGTCCCCAGAGAGACTATAAGCTGACAACTTTTTCTTGGGTAACTCAAAAGTGTCCCTCAGGTTTTCTTCTCCCCATGTGAAGACGTGATACTGTACACCCAAGCAGATTACCTTCTCCCCAGAGAATTCAGAACTTTAAAACCAGATTTGGTTCTACCATTGATCTTTCTTACCCATGATTGACGTATTGGTTGCAGAGAACGCAGGGTATTTCCGTCGAGGTGTTTATTTCATCTCTCGTCCCGTCTCTAGTCTGTTTCGTCAGCATACGCAAGGGCATAAGCATCACATGCCTATTTCATTACATATTCATTACATATTCATTACATACTCATTACATACTCATTTCATAACATCCTGCATATTTACATACATAGACATCAACATACATTCATATTAATATATTCATTAACATACGCGTTAGCATGCACAGGTTCATTGTGTCTCTATCATTGGTCGTTACCGCCGAGTAACTGGGTTCGTCCATTCTCTTCAAATAGATTGTCAGCCCTAAGCATAAAATACATATGTGTTTCCAAGTTTCCCTACGGAGCTCGATCCTCGTGGATGACGGTTACTTCAGCTATCTTTCCTCGCCAGGATAAGATATCTACCCTTCGAGTTCATTCCCTCGATGGAGTCTTGATTACCAGTTTTCTTTCTAGCTCGATCCTAGATTGAATCTCAGTCTTGTCGGTCGTCGAGCCCAACCGGACGTGCATTTATTTTGCACCATCTAAAGATTTTCACCATACCATGGCAGATACGCGACTGTTTTCGCCCGAGAAGTTTATCACTGTACCCGGACGTGCATTTATTTTGCACTATCTTTCAACCAATCCTTTACAGATGCACGCCAGTTCACGCCTGGAAAATCTCACTTTACATCTTACAACATCGTTAAGCTACATTTCTCACCTAAGAAGCCGATCCCATCTTCGTTATGACTCGCAGCAAATGGCCATCTCCATTGAGAAGTTGGGCTTCCATTTTCCTTGTCGTCTTGAAGTATAGGGAAGTTTTGAACCAAATCGTATTCAGGAGAGCACGATCTTGAAGTACGGGGAGGTTTGAGCGGAATCATATTCAGGAGAGCACGATCTTGAATTATGAAGAAGTTCATTTACCCTTTAGTAAAAGAAGGAGCGGAATCATATTCAGGAGAGCACGATCTTGAAGTATTAAGAAGTTCATTTACCCTTTAGTAAAAGAAGGAGCGGAATCATATTCAGGAGAGCACGATCTTGAAGTATGAGGAAGTTCATTTACCCTTTAGTAAAAGAAGGAGCAGAATCATATTCAGGAGAGCACGATCTTGAAGTATGAGGAAGTTCATTTACCCTTTAGTAAAAGAAGGAGCGGAATCATATTCAGGAGAGCACAGATCTTGAAGTATGAAGAAGTTCATTTACCCTTTAGTAAAAGAAGGAGCAGAATCATATTCAGGAGAGCACGATCTTGAAGTATGAGGAAGTTCATTTACCCTTTAGTAAAAGAAGGAGCAGAATCATATTCAGGAGAGCACAATCTTGAAGTATGAGGAAGTTCATTTACCCTTTAGTAAAAGAAGGAGCGGAATCATATTCAGGAGAGCACGATCTTGAAGTATGAAGAAGTTCATTTATCCTTCAGTAAAAGAAGAATCAGAATCGTATTCCAGGCGCCGACCTTAAATATGAGAAAATTGATATATCAGATAAGCAGCAGCCTCTTTATTTGAGTGCTTATTCATTTTGGCACATAAGTCCCTTCCAACGATAAGTGACAGTTCTCCCTCGAGAAGCTTATCAGGGCATTTCCCATTAAAGTCCATTTATTTTTGCATACAGCCGGTTTTTACCCTGTATTTTTGCTACGGATTCCCGAAAAGTCCGTTTGATCCTGTCACGAGGGATAGGTTACAGAAGCTTGGATGTTATTCTTTGCTCAATGCTCCATGCATTCTGTGATCGATCTTGCAATCGTACTTGATCCAGTTTTACTTTTAGATTCCCAGTGGAGGCCGTCTCGTAGGTGCCATCTCCATTTGAGAATCTCGTTCCCGGTCTAAAAATGATAATTGGTCGTGTTCGCACCAGCTGACCATCATTTTAGAATTCCCCAGTGTTGTACTGTGTCCCAACGCGTCATTTTCCCCAGTGTGTTCTTCTCGTAGCGTCTGTCCCTGTGTCGTCGTATTCGTCAGCATTTTCGCACTCATCATTCCAGCATACACATCATATCATATTCATGGCATTGTCTGCATTAGTCTTGTTTGGTCCATAACATTGCATATCGCCACATATAAGGGCAAAATTTTCGGTTATCTATATTTAAATCCCTCCACCATGATTCCTCGAGTCTCCGCCACTCGAATCACCTGGTGAAGTTATTTAAATAGGGGCAACTGTAATACCCCAAATTTTGCCCTAAGATTTGTCGTCGCATTTCATTGCATTTTTATTGCATTTAATCAATTACTAACAAATTTGTGTAGTCGTTTGACTTTTTGCAGGTAAATATCATATGGCATGCATTTTTTTTCTAAAAAGTAAAAATGGCACAATTGGCAGGAGGACATGTGTAAGGAGTTATGAGTGTGAGAGGTTGAGAGTTCGAATCTCACCTTTGTCACTTTTTTGTTTTTATTATTTTTACTCTAAATTTTTCTATCTTTCATTAAAAAAATAACAAAAATAGTTTTTTATTATTATTTAATTATTATTTTCGTATTTTAATTAAATCATTTTTTAAAATATTATTTTTTTTCACTTTTTTCTAAATTATTCATAAAAATATCCAAAAAATCATAAAATAAAAAATATTGAAAAATTTTTTGTTCTTTTTATAATATTTTTGATTTTAGGAATCAATAGGATTATTAGTTTTTATTTTAAGTTTATTTTAATTATTTTAAATTATTTAAATTTTATTTTTTCTTAACTAATTATTTAGTTTGGGCTTTAAAATGGGCTTTAGGGACATTATTGACAATTTGGTGTTAACCCTAATTTGTTCCCTATATATACATGTGTTGCCTTGTTGGAAAAAAGAGGGGAGAATGAAAAAAACCTAAGAGGAGTAAGTGTCGTTTGCCGTTATTTAGTTTTCTTCTTCATCCATTACTATTGTTTCTTTTTCTTCATCGTTTACCGTTATTTCTTTTCCTTCATCTATTACTGTTGTTTATTTTTCTTCATCTTTACCGTTATTTCTTTTTCTTCATCTTTACCGTTATTTCTTTTTCTTCATCTATTACCGTTATTTCTTTTTCTTCATCTATTACTGTTACGTTTATATATATAATTTTTAAATTGTTAGAGTTTATATATATAAGATTAATTTTTGATCGAATTATGTCGATACGATGTTTGCACATTTGTGTGCATGACGCGTGACATTTGTGTTAGTTCGATCTGGTTGCGATGATCGCATTTTTGTGTGAGCAATAATACTATTTTTTGCTTATTTTCTTTTTCTTTGCGATAAATTTTGTTTCGTCCGATTTAGATCTGGTTGCGATGAGCGCATTTCTGCGTTAGCAACATTGTTGGGTTATTTGGCACATTTAAAATTCATTATTGCTTTATTATTATTATTGTTATTAGTATTATTATTATCATTATTTATTATTATTATTATTAGTATTATTATTATTATCATTACTTATTATTATTATCATTATTTATTATTATTATTATCATTATTATTATTATTATTACTATTATTATTATTATTATCATTAATTTATTAAAACTTGTTATAATATAAAAATCTGTTTTTTAAAATAAATAACATTAACATCTTTTCCAAATTAATATGAAAACCTATTATTTTTAAGAAAAACTTTTTTTTAGATAAATTTAAAATAATAACTAAAATCTTTTTTTATAATAACTAGAACCGTTATTTATTTTATTTTATTATTGTTCAATTCAAATTTCATTATCATATTGTATCTGCTCCTCTCATGTAACCTCGCGAACTTAACAATCGCTCTTTAAATTCTGCCTTTAAATTTATGCTTGCATGGTTTAAATTATGACATTATCTCTCTGTTTGCAATTCAATTATCTCACGCGTTTACCATTATTTCTGTCACATTGCACACATCCGAAGGTTAGGTTTAACTGTTTGGCCGCCGCGCCAATAGTCCGTAAAACTTCACATATTCAATTTCAAATCCTCAAAACTACAAACTACAAACCCTAATTTTCACAAATGCCTCGCCGCAGGCAAGATTACAATTTTACCCCTAGCATTAGGTCAAAGAGCCGCCGCGCTCAGTTTAGGGTTTCCCGCCGTGGAATCCCTAATTTAACCCTAATTACAACTTAACAATTTACAACGTAGATATTGGAGTTTCTACACTCCGCGTAAGCGTGTCCTTAAGACATGTTTATTCCCCCTTGAGACCTTGACCACAGTCAAGAAGTCTCTAACCTCCCTTTTGAGGGGAACTACGATTACTCTGATTCCACTCCCGTAGGGATACGCAGGCACAAGACGCGATGTCTTGCCGAGTAAACTTAGAATTAACCCCTTAGGTCTCCTTTCTCACTTTTAATCCCTTTGTACATGTACCTTAAGAATAATAAAGAAAAATAGTAAACATTTGAATAAAAGGTTCCTGTAGAGTACTACAGAAGTTTAGGGTGCTAATACCTTCCCTAAATTTAACCAACCCCCGAACCCTAGATCTTTCCCCGCATTGTGTTTACGATGCAAAATAGGTTTTCCCTCTTTTGACCTTTTCCTTCGGATAAATCAAAGAGCGGTTGTGAATTGAATTGCGATTCAAACTCATTAATAGTTTGTGATCCTATTTCCACCGCAACAGTTACCTTTGAATCTCAATCATATGAGAAGCTTACTTTGAGTGTGCTAGTGTTTGATCTTGGCAATATCATGTATAGAGTAGAACAATTGGAATTAAATATTTTGCTTTGATAATAAGTTATGTTTAGGCTGTTGAATTATGTTTGAACTTATCATCATACAGTCCATCTATTGCTGCATAATTTGCTCACTTTCAATATCATGATGAGACCAGTTTTTTTCTTACCATTTACATTTGTATGTGTTTAAGCATCCTTGTTGTTTTTGTTACTGTCAGTTCTACTCTAAATTGAAAAAGAGAAAGAATAGGGCTGTAGTTAGTTTGTTCTAAAAATGACTTGCAGGTTTATTAAGCATTGCTGTTATTACTACCTTGTCTTGCATCAGTTGTGGTTTACATGCTAGGTTTTGTTAGGGAAACACTAACTATAATGAGAAGTGTGAAGTGGATTGAATTTGATTTTCATAGCCTGAACCTTTTTTGTTTCTGCTCATTTTAGCATGTATTTAAAAATCACTTGGATATGCTGCTACACATAGTGGCCAACTTTGTGTTTTGCCTGCTTTTGATTTCACCACCAAATCTGTTAGGATGGAGGGTTTGTTACTTTGAACCTTTGTTGCAGCAGTAGGATAGATACCAATTGGAGTAGGTCATTAGATGATGTTTGGCAAGCTGAAGTTTGTAATGTGGTTGTTGAATATCATGTTGTTGAAGTTGATTGTGACTGACTTGAGCTTGTCATGGATGTCTAACCCCTAGTGCTATTTAGCTTCACCTTGTTTGAATCCTCATTTGGGAATTATCAAGGCTGGTCTCATAGTAGGTTTGTTTCTTTTGAGAAGAAGATTAGTTGCCTAGACTTTTGCCAAACTGTACCAGATATTATGTTTTTGAGTTATGACTTCATTAGTGTTGATCAGAATTCCAAAGAGAGATCAAGTTTCAAACCCTCAAACCAACATCCTGGTATTAATCAGCTTTGTGTTTAGCAGTTTAGGTTTGCATTTTGTTTCAGTTCTGTTAGCTCTAGGACTTAGACTAGAAGTTCACTTTGATTACCCCAACTGTTGTGGACTGTTGATACAGATTGGTAGTAACATGAGCCAAACACCAAGGCATTTTTTTGAAGCTGTTTAGCATGTGGTAATTTCAGTCTATTACCCCTTGTCCTCAAAACATCATACCTCATTCAGTATTGTATCAAATCTGGAATTGAGACCTGCAAGTTGGAAACTAATTACCAAGATTGTCTTAACCTCAGTCCATTTGGTAAGGGCCTATCAGTTGAGTTTTTGTTGAGGGAAGAATTTCAGTGGATGCCAAGGACTGTTCTTGAACCTGATCCTGCTAGCTCAAGCCAGTTCAAGGGAATAAAGGAACTTTGATATAAAGACTTCCTGCTAGAGTGCCATGAGTATCATTGGCTGCTTGTAAGCTTTCTAACATTCTGAGCTTGTTGTCAAATCAAATTTGGTCATACATTCTTTGCCATTGCCTTTAGAATATTAAGAGTTTCTTATTTTGGCCTGGTACATTTGATGGATAGCAAGTCTCATAAGTTACAAGTTTGATTCACTTCAAGATGTTGTTGGACCAAACCATAGGTGTAGCTATCAATTCTGTCACATTAAGGTTAACATTGAAATTTGGGCATTTGGCTGAGACTTTGGATTTTGAGGACTGATATGGTGTGGTTGAAGTACCTCTACTTTGGAAAAGAGTTGCACAAGTAGTAGCAGGCCTGAAGATTTACTGTCAATACTTTCAGACCACCAATATCACTTGAGCCACAAATCTTGTGCTGATGAATTTGTTGAAGCCATTTAGGGTAAGATCTTAGAAACCTCATACAACTGTTGTTGGTATATCTTGTTTGGGGGCTGGGATGCTGTTTTGACTTGTAAGGCCTCAGTGGGAGTGATAAGGTCTGTCTCATAGCAGACTATTGAGTTGGTAGGAGCTATCAATTGTTGTTGGCCTTCACATAAGTTTTGAACCTTGTTAGAACTCAGGAGCAGTTCTATGTTGAACCCTAGATGTTTGAAACTATTGAGGTAGACCATTGTTTTGAAAAGACCTTGTTGCAGCCTAGTTGTATAAAACCTTTAGAAATAATCTGTACCTAGAGGCTGCAATGCTTGAGTGTTTTGTCTGATCCATACCACTGCTTGAACTGATCAGAAAGTGTTTTGCCATTCCATAGCACTTGGTTTTGATGTTTTAGGTCTGTTGTGGATTAGACATGTTAGGCAGGGGGTAGTATTATTTCAATTGTTTTGCTGTTGTGGCCTATGGTTGTGTAGAATATAGATGATGCAATGCAAAAGTGTTTGGTATAAGCTAGTGATTACAGTGGAGGAAGAATCAAAGTCTGTGAGTTTGGTTTGTTAACTTTTGGTTGATTTTGCATTAAGCTTATTTGGTTGAAAAGTTGTTGACCAATCTGGTTGGTCATGAGGATTGAATGTTGATTCTTTATTCAAGTCATTAGTTGGCCAGATTTTGTTAGAGCTAAGATTTCATTTAGTGTGTGATTCTGTTGGCATCTGTTTGTTTTAAGTCATTGTGTTTAAATTGCAATTTGATAATCATTGCTCACCACCATTTGTTTTCAACTCAATCTTTGGTTTATCTTCATTCAACAAGTTGTGGCAAGTGTGTATATAATTTTGGTTTAGTATGAGAGTGGCTAGAATGAGTGTGGAGTACCAATTTGCATCACATGACATAACAAGCATAAGCATTCGAATTTTTCATCTCATAAAGAATCTTGAAAAACTAGCATCACCATCAGATTCCTCTTGTTTTTCTGGGTAAGATGCATATAAAGTTTGTTAAAATCAGTGGAGATTTGAGAAAGTTGGAGTTGTTTTGCAAATCATGTTGAGAATTCTTGAGTTGCCCAGAAAATCAACCAATTTAAGCTATGTTTATTTTTTGTTTCCACTCAATTAATGGATGTAACAGCCACCCCAGTGGCAGACCATTGCGCGCCTTATACCCCTCTACCTGCATGACCAGGGTTCGATCCGGGTGGAGGTCGAACCCTTTTGTTTTTTTCTTCCAATTTTCATTATTAAACTATTTTCTTCATTCTTTCTATCTCCTTGCACACACGCGTGTTATGGCCTGGTGGTTAGCTTATCATGTTTGTAAGCATAAGGGCGTGGGTTTAAACCCCACCCATGCCCTTTCCTTTTTTATTTGCTTGTTTATTTTGTTTACTTATCATGAAATCCATAAAATTTCAAATGACCATAGTTTATTCATTTTTCATCAGTTTCAACTCGTTCTTTTTGCAAACTTTTCATTATGATGTCTAGTTTATTTTAGCAAATTGTAATATCGTAATTTGTTTGTTTTTTTACAAATGCTTTGATCTTGCTTGTTAGTAGATCCGTTTTAGGTTATTACCATGTGTTTCAATTTGAAGTTTCCTTATACCATGTTCACTTTTATCTTGTGAGATTTATTTTCCTTTATGTTTGTTAGCATATTAGGATGTCACTCTTTCATTGGTTGTTACCATGTGTTCTCCATCAGCTTCGCTTTGTTAAGTTTATCTCGCACCTCCTAAATTACGAGGCTAAACTCATTTAACTGTGTGAGGTTGTTATCTAGGCATAGCTTTTTACTTTCAAATTGTTATTTGTTTATATGGTTGTTACTTTCATCATGCTTTAAATCCTTGTCAAAATATACCTACATCTTTGTCAAGACATGCTTATTATAATATGTTTGGTTGCAACCATTCATCCTACCTAAAATACTTGCCCATTGTAATGTGTCGGTTAAATCTTGATTATAATCATTGTCTTCTATATTCCTCATACTTGAATATTTATGCTTTGTTAGGTATTTATTCCCCAAGTGATGGAACTCTCTAGTTCTCATCCAAGTCGTCTCCTCTCGTTCCCTTCCAAAGGAAGAGTCTCTCCATTGACCCTTGTGTCATGGATAGCTCATTACCTCCTCCCTTGACTTTGTAAAGTCATCTTGAACCTTAGTTAGGTTAGAACCCAAAAAAGCCTTAGACTTTGCTTAAGTCTAAAAAACCTTCCCCCTCACTAGGAGTGTTTACAACTAGAACCCTAGGATAGAGTTGTTAACTCTATGTAAGGATCATGGATATGATCACTTACTTCCCCCTTTGAGTGTTACAACATAGATCTAGAGAGTTTTGTGAAACTCTATACAAACATTGTTATGTTTGTTCCCCTTTGAACCTTGATCATAATCAAGTGTTCTTCAACCCTAGTGAGGTGAACTACGATTGCTCTGATTCTATCCTAGTTAGGATACGTAGGCAGAGGATGCGATGTCTTTGTGAGCAAACTTAGAAACAATCTTAGGTCTTCATCTATCATAACCTTCACCTTTTTACCCAATACCCAAACCTTAGCAAATATTTAACAAACTTAGCATACAAATAAACAAAAGGTTCCTGTAGAGTACTACGGATGTTTAGGATGTGAGATACCTACCCTATGCATAACCAACCCCCGATCCCCGAATCTCTTAGCGTTGTTGTTACATCGTGAAAAGGGTTTTTCTTTCTTTAGACCTTTCCTTTGGATAAATTAAAGTCTGATTGTGAATTTAAGAATTAAGATTCAAGTTAATCAATAGCTTGATATCACGATTCTCACCGCAACACATACGTTCCGCC
Source organism: Lathyrus sativus (assembly GCA_963859935.3). Classification (NCBI taxonomy): domain Eukaryota; kingdom Viridiplantae; phylum Streptophyta; class Magnoliopsida; order Fabales; family Fabaceae; genus Lathyrus; species Lathyrus sativus. Next base: position 756,349,150 of record OZ012735.1, read on the forward strand.
TTAGAGTTACGACTAGCGTCAACAACCATCGTGAGACAAAGGTCTTTAAACCATCATTTTCTTATGAACAATGTTTGCAAAGAGTAAAAAGTACCGGTGACCTGTCGAATCCCAGATAACTAAGTCTTTGCATACCGATATCCTTTACCGCATTTCTTTAAACCAATTATCTTTATTTCTTTTGCATTTAATTTCATTCGCATTCAACTTTCCTAATTCCAATAGCCTTAGCTTTACACCGTAATAATAGATAACGGTAGATCGACATTAGTCTCTGTGGGTTCGACAATCTTTTATATTACTTCGATATTTCCGTGCACTTGCGGACGCATCAAGTTTTTGGCGCCGTTGCCGGGGACCAACAGTCAATATTGTGATTCCGTTGTTGCATAGTATAGACTAAGGCACTCTTATCTCAATTACTATGTATAACCCAAATTTCCCTTATAACTACCATCCCCATTATTATAGCTACCACCCCCAGTATTTTGAGGAACCACAAGCTCCGCTAAATCTGACCTCGAAATATTACTAGAAGATTTCAATACGACGCATTCTCGACCAAATTCCCTCTATGATGACTACTCCCAATACTATGAGGAAACGCAAGAATTCGACACATCCAACCTTGAACTATTACTAGAAGAATTCGAAGAAACGTTTACTCACTCTAGGATCAAATCTATGATGGAGCGCTTTGTGGAGACACAAACTCTCCAAAATGAAGACTTTAGAAAACAACATCTCCAAATTGATGAAGACCTTAAGCAGATGAGCATTATAGTCGATTCCCTCGCGACTCACAGCAAGGCTTTGGAGACTCAAACCTCTTTGCTTACACAAACATCTCTAGGACCCTTCCTTGAGAGCCATGTGAATATTGTAACCACTAGTAATGAAAAACAAATAGAAGATCTTAGGGAGAGTGATGATGAGTCTGAGGAGAGTTTTGGTGAGACAAGCATAATTATTGAGAAAAATCCACCGACACCACCCGAGAGGGAGGTTGTCGAAGAGGTAGAGAAGGAAGCACCCATTGTTGCTCCTCCTCCCTATACCCCACCTAATTCTTTCTCACAATTGGTTATGGAAGCCAAGGTAGACTCCCAATCCAAAACATATGTGAAGGTACTGGAAAATACCCACACCAATGCACCTTTGTCTAAGGCCCCTCATAGGAAAATAAAATTCGAGGACCATAAAACTAAGGTCATTATTACTGTTAAAAGGGTACGATTAACTTTTGAGGTGGTGGATGGAATAACTAAGCCCAAATTTGAAAAGCTGATACACAAGATAGATCCAGAACCACCACCACGCGTTCAAAACAATGAACCACCCTATAGAAGAAAGAAAAGAAAAGGTGAGGGATATGAGAGATGGCTTGATAAGTGGCCATGGAAACCGAAGACCATTCAAAGTTTGATCGAGGAACCATTCTCGAAAGAACCACCGTGAGTACTTGCACTCCTTGGCCATCGAGCTATCGACGTTAAACAAAGCGATGTGTGGGAGGCAACCCACAAAGTCTTTATTTTAATTTGTTTGTTTAAATTTGCAGAAAATAAAGAAATGTATCGCTTGTTACTCTTTAGCTATATCTAAGCGAAAACTCTCTAGATGACGATCTGAGAAGATGAGTTATGCCCACGGACATTCCTACGAGTGTCGCTGCTGGTGGGAACACTGATGATGAGTACTTCCTCTTGAAGCGAGCAACATGATGAGCTGGTTCGAGAATTATACAAACAAAGGTATCTCAAAATGCCCGCCGCCGAAGTAGAAGTGATCAACAAAGACAAGGATAGCAAGAGCGGTATCATTCATACAGGTTCTATCTTTCCTTTTCCACCTTTTACTAAAACATTGAGGACAATGTTTGGTTTAAGTGTGGGGGAGGAACTCTATTGTTTTACATTTTATCTCATGCTTCTAGGAATTTTTATCTATTGTTTTACATTTTATTTCATGCTTCTAGGAATTTTTATCTATTTTTAACATTATGTCAAAGTCTTTGCATGTGTTGTCGAGTCTTTTTGCGTGGTTTTCGCTTGTTATTCAATTTCCCCAAAAATTTCAAAATTTCAAAATTCTAACCTCCAACAAATTTTTGCTTCGATTCATGTCATGGTTCTCTGAAAGTATATAGGCTGTCCAGGCTATGTTAGAAAAACGTGGGAAAGTTTTGATAAAATTGATACCGCCCTGACACCCTTAACCCCCTAAATATGCAAAATCAATTTGAGTACCCATTATGCCGAAACCTTAAAGCTCCAGGTTCTTGTAGTAATCCCTAAGTAGTTTATTTAAGCAGTCAGCACCATCCTAAATACACTAAGTAAGAAACCGATGCAAATAAGTGTATGATCTCTAGCGTAAAATGAGAAATTAAGAAAGAAAATAAATTATGAAGAAAAAGACATGTTCCTTCTAAGTTAGGTGCTCCTCACCCGAGCACTTAGCCTAACGGTACAAACTCTTTAAGTTCAATTGATGCTTAAGCATATTTGCAGAGAAAAAAAATGAAATAGCATCGAGATCATAGTCACTAACAGGTTTACTTGCCATGAATGTGTATGGATAATGGGCTTAATGTGATTGCACTATAATGAAACGGGGTGAAAGAGAGCATGAGATATAGGTTGAGTTATAATGGCATGATTCCGATTGGTTTGCATAAGTAGGGAGTTTTTGAAATTGTGTCGTTACGGTATCCTTGGTATTGATATTTAGTACCTATCGATCTAACATTAGCCTAGCAGCCACGTATGATTAGAGCCTCATCATGTTTTTGTTTCGAACTATGCTTATTTCTGTTTACCGTGTTGGTTGATTGCTTGAGGACAAGCAATGGTTTAAGTGTGGGGGTGTTTGATAACGCGAAATCATATCATTTATTTGGCTTGATTTACATGTATTTATTTGTGACTATTATTAATTTATCTTAATTTATGCTCTATTATATGATTAATTTACTTTATTTAGCAGATTGAGGAGAATTTAGACTAAAGAAAGAAAAGGAGAAGAAATGGAAGGAAAAGAGATGAAAAACAGATGAAAAACAGCAGATACGAATTCTGCTGATATGACGGTCGTCACAGGTCCATTACGACCGTCATGCGTGTGACGACCGTCACATTTCATGACGACCGTCACGCAGACAAAAAACACAGAATCTGAAGTCACGATCAATCTCAACTTAAATCCTTCCTACACTTTCTCCACTCACTGCCCACTACTGGAAGTTACTACCACTTTCTCCATATCTCACGCATGATCTCAGGAAGTTGAAAAAAGAAGTATCTCCTATAAATAGACAAGAGATTCACAGAGAAAGGGGTGGATTCTTCATCCCGAAGTTCTGCCAAAGTTCCGTCAAAGTTATTTGTATCGTTACTTTTATTTCCTTTCCATTTTCCTTTAGTTCAGAATATTGTATTTTCTTCCTGTACCTTTTAATTCTCGCCAAAGTAGAATCCTGCCGACATTGTGGGGGACTACCCAAGGATTTGAGATCAGTATAACTTACAGGTTTCTATTGATTGAATTACTACTTTATTTCTGTCATAATGCACGCTTTATTATTTAGTTGTTTATGTCTATTTCCGTTTGCATTAATTATCATGTCTAGCTAATTTAGTTTTATCGGTATGTAACCGAATTAGTAGGATAGGATTCGATAGTAACCGGCATCTTCCCTTTTTACAAACAACCTTTCTGGCCGTAGTTTTTAATCTAAATTCTAAATAAACCTTTGTCACGACAGTGAGAAGCTATTTATGGTGGTTTTGCCACGACAGTGGGAAACCATATTAAGGTACGAACCAACAAGCGACAGCTGCGGCTAAGACCAGATAGTAAAAACTAGGCATTCCTTTTAAAAACAGCGACAGCGCTTTAAAAGGGATTAGAACTTAATAGTTTTCAAAAAGTAATTTAAACCCCGAACGGGATAGCGACAACATACGTTCCGCCTTAGAGTTACGACTAGCGTCAACAACCATCGTGAGACAAAGGTCTTTAAACCGTCATTTTCTTCTGAACAATGTTTGCAAAGAGTAAAAAGTATCGGTGACCTGTCGAATCCCAGATAACTAAGTCTTTGCATACCGATATCCTTTACCGCATTTCTTTAAACCAATTATCTTTATTTCTTTTGCATTTAATTTCATTCGCATTCAACTTTCCTAATTCCAATAGCCTTAGCTTTACACCGTAATAATAGATAACGGTAGATTGACATTGGTCTCTGTGGGTTCGACAATCTTTTATATTACTTTGATATTTCCGTGCACTTGCGGACGCATCAGTTTACATTTGGTCACTTAAATGATATTAAACACACAAGTTCTAATCAGAACAAATCTGTGTTTAATAAATCTAAAGCTAATTAGAACAAGTCTTATGTTGAAAGACAGAAGTTCAGAAAAAGCTTTAAGGCAACTAACCAAAAAGGACCCAAGAAAATCTAGGTACCTAAGGATAAGATAATCTATGTTACAGACATCCTTAGCAGCAAAGTCAAGACTCCAGTCATGGTACCTGGACTCTGGATGCTCACGACATATGACGGGAAAAAGGTCTATCTTCCAAAGTCTGGAGCTTAGATCTGGAGGAGATGTCAAGTTTGGAGGGAATCAGAAGGGCAAGATAATTGGCTCTAAAACCATAGGCAATGGTAAACTTCCTTCCATAACTAATGTCTTGCTAGTTGAAGGTTTAACTCATAACCTATTGTCCATAAGTCAATTAAATGACAATGGTTATGACATTATCTTTAATCAAAAGTGTTGCAAAGCTGTTAGTTAAAAGGATGGCTCAATCCTCTTTAATGGTAAAAGGAAAAACAACATTTATAAAATTAGTCTTTCAGAACTTAAGGTTCAGAATGTTAAATGCCTTATGTCTTGTAATGAGGAGCAATGGGTCTGGCACAGAAGATTGGGTCATATTAATATGAGACGTATATCTCAGATTAATAAGCTTAATCTGGTTAGAGGACTCCTAATCTGAAGTTCAACTCAGATGCTCTTTGTGAAGCATGTCAGAAAGGAAAATTTTCAAAATCATCTTTTAAATCCAAAAATGCTATTTCAACTTCAAAACCATTAGAGTTACTTCACATTGATCTGTTTAGACCAGTGAAAACTGCATCCATCAGAGGCAAGAAGTATGGATTAGTCATTGTTGATGACTATAGCAGATGGACATGGGTAATATTCCTAAAACACAAGGATGAGTCACACTCTGTGTTCTTTGACTTCTGCAAATAAGTCCAAACTGAAAAAGATTTCACAATTGTTAAAGTCAGAAGTGATCATGGTGGTGAATTTGAAAACAAACATTTTGAAAAATATTTTAATGAAAATGGCATTACTCGTGATTTCTCATGTCCTAGAACTCCACAACAGAATGGAGTTGTAGAGAGGAAAAATAGAACTTTGCAAGAGATGGCCAGAACCATGATCAATGAGACTAACATGGCAAAACATTTTTGGGCAGAGGAAATTAACACAGTATGTTACATTCAGAACAGTGTCAATTAGACCTCTTCTGGAAAAGACTCCTTATGAATTGTGGAGGAATAGAAAGTCAAACATTTCTTATTTCTATCCTTTTGGATGTATTTGTTTTATACTAAACACTAAAGAGAATCTTAACAAGTTTGATTCTAAAGCACAAAAGTGTTTCATGCTTGGATATTCTGAACGCTCTAAAGGCTACAGAGTATATAATACTGAGACACAGATTGTGGAGGAATCTATACATGTTAGATTTGATGATAAGCTTGTAAATCAAAAGCCAAAGCAGATAGAAAACTCTGTAGATGGAGAAGTTATTCTCATAGAGTCTGAGAAACCAGAGGTAGAGAAAGCTCAAGAAGAAGCTACGCCAGATGCAACTCCATTAGCTGCTCAGATGAATAAGATGAATATTTCTGAAGAACCAACAGTTAAAGGATCATCCAGAATCAAGGCTTCTCATCCAGAAGAAATGATTATTGGGAAGAAAGATGACCCTATAAGAACAATGTCGTTTATCAGATCATCTGGAACATCACTTCTTGGGTTGGTGTCTATTATTGAACCAACATCTGTGGATGAGGCTCTGAGTGACAATGATTGGATACTTGCAATGCAAGATGAGCTGAATCAATTTACAAGAAATGATGTGTGGGATTTGGTTCCTAGACCAAAAGGTTTCAACATTATTGGAACAAAGTGGGTATTCAGAAATAAATTAAATGAGCAAGGAGAAGTTGTTAGGAATAAGGCAAGGCTGGTAGCTCAAGGGTACAATCAACAAGAAGGTATTGATTACACTGAAACTTATGCTCCAGTGGCAAGGTTAAAATCTATACGCCTTCTTATTTTATTTGCTGCACAACATAACATCACTCTATATCAGATGGATATTAAGAGTGCCTTCTTAGATGGTATTATAGAAGAAGAAGTTTATGTCCATCAACCTCCTGGTTTTGAAAGTGATAAATTTCCAAATCATGTTTTCAAACTCAAAAAATCTCTTTATGGTTTGAAACAAGCTCCCAGAGCTTGGTATGAAAGATTAAGTAATTTTCTTCTGGAAAAGAACTTTATTAGAGGCAAAGTGGACACAAATCTTTTCTGTAAAACATTTAAGAAAGATTTACTAGTTTGTCAAATTTATGTGGATGATATTATTTTTGGATCTACCAATATTATGCTGGGAAAGGAGTTTGCTTTGTCCATACATGCTGAATTTGAAATGAGCATGATGGGAGAACTTAGATTCTTTCTAGGAATCCAAGTAAATCAGACTCCATAATGCACCTATATTCACTAGAATAAATATGTCAAATAGCTTCTGAAGAAATTCAATCTGAATGAAAGCAAATTGGAAAAGACTCCAATGCATCCTACAAGCACACTTGGTAAGGAAGAGGTAAGTAAGAAAGTTGATCAAAAACTTTACAGAGGTATGATTGGATCTCTCTTATATTTGACTGCTGCAAGACCTGATATTTTATTCAGTGTGTGTCTGTGTGCTAGATTCCAATTAGATCCTAGAGAATCTCACTTAACAGATGTTAAGAGGATTCTAAGGTATCTGAAAGGTACTACTAATGTGGGTCTGTGTTACAGAAGATCTGATGAGTATAAATTAGTTGGATTCTGTGATGCTGACTATGCTGGAGACAGAGTAGAATGTAAAAGTACTTCTAGAAGTTGTCAATTTCTTGGAAGTCATTTGATCTCTTGGTTCAGCAAGAAGCAACCCACAATTGCACTTTCAACAACAGAGGCAGAATATATTGCTGCTGCTAGTTGTAGCACCCAGATGCTCTGGATGAAAAGTCAACTGGAAGATTATCAGATCTTTGAGAGTAACATTTCTATCTTCTGTGATAATACTTCTGCTATATGCTTATCTAAAAACCCTATTTTACACTCTAAAGCTAAGCATATAGAGATTAAACATCATTTCATCAGAGACTATGTTCAGAAGGGAATTATCAATTTAAACTTTGTGGATACAGATCATCAGTGGGATGATATCTTTACAAAACCCCTTGCTGAAGATAGATTTAAATTCATTTTGAAAAATATAAGTATGGACTTCTGTCCAGAATAAAATATTCATCAGATGAAATTTTTTTCAGATGATAAATGTCTAAACTCTGAAGTATTTCTTCTTCTCAATTCTGTGTTTATTTATTTGTGTGTAAATCTGAACTAACAAGGCTCAGAGGATCTGAACGTTGCCTAACGTTTCATTTCTCAAAGAGATTCAGAGGCACATGCAAGCAAACACGTGTAGCTCAGAATCTGGAAAGGTAAAGTGCACCATACTGAAGTGACGTTTGAGGTATTGCTTTGAAAATCCAAAATCTCTTGATTTTCCCCCCTTCTGTCAGAATCTTAAATGCTTGATATGATTTTGTTCCTTGCATTAATTACTTGATATGATTATGTTTCACTTCATTCAATGCTTGTGCACGCTTGAGATTGTGTGTCTTTTTGCATGCCCTAAATTTTTCTATAAATTCTCACAACACTTCACAAATCACACTTTACACTCTCTTCATCTCTCATATGCATTTCTGCCTTCTCTATTTTTTCCATATCATTTCAAAATCCAAAACCTCTAGTAAACCCAAACGCATCTCAAGAACTTCAATGGATTCACCATCATCAACATCTACTCAGATGCAAACTTCAACTGTTGCTGCATCATCTCCAAATACTGCTGGTTCATCCCAAACTGCTGTTGTGTATAAAGCACCTGTGAGAACTCTTCTCACTCCAATCAATGAACTTGAAGTTCTGTGTGAGAACTTTGTGGATTTTGAATCCATCAAAGAAAATGGTTTTGATCTCCTTTCAACCATCAAAACTCAGAACTGGGAAAAGTATTTTGACAGGATGATGGGTCCTGTTTATCCAACTTTGGTAAAAGAATTCTGGATACACGCTCAAGTTTGCCCTAAGTTCATTCATTCATCTGTTTTTGGGAAGGAAATTATCATCACTGAAAAATTAATCAGACAACTACTTGAGTATAAGGAAACTGAGAGAATCACAAGTATGGCTACTGATCGTGTGGATTTGGCTGACATTTTTCAAGAAGTTTGTGTTTCTAGAGAACCATCCAATAAGGTCAGAGATCTGAAGCCTGTTTACAGAATCTGAGCTAAGATCTTCATGAGTTCAATCTTTCATAGGAAATCTTCTAACTCACCAGATTATGTAAATTCAGAACAAATGTACTTCATGTTCTGTATGAGTAAAGGAAAGAAGGTGGATTTACCTTATCTTCTGTTCAGTCATCTTCTGAACCATATCAAAGAAACAAGAGAAGAAGTAAGGGTTAAAGCCTCTGATGCTGGTGACAAGCCTGAGAAGGACAAGAAGCAAAAGGAAAATCCTCCAGAAGCTACTGTGGAAGAAATCATAGAAACAATTAACCAGGTATTAACATCTGATCCCAAACCATCTGTACCTTCACCCTCACCTTCACCTCCACCATCTCCTCCTAAACAATCTGAACCTCATTCATCTGAATCCATTTTATCTCATACATATTCTCAACCATCTTCTGTTCAACTACCATCTGAACCCCCTCAACATAAATCATCTGAACATCAACCCCCTCAACAAAAAAAATCTGAACCACAACAACAACCATCATCTGAATCACAAAAACAACAATCCTCTGAACAACAAACACAATCAGAACAACAAAAACAATCTGAACCACTCTCTTCTACTCAACCACCAGAAGAACCAACCATCAAAAGTCCTGAACCATCTGTCCAACAACCACCTGAAGACATTCTAGATGTATCACCACTTGCAACCATGTATGTCCTCTCTTCAACTTCATGTCATTCAACTGAATCATCTGATTCTGATGAATCTGAAGTCCCCTCACCAACTAGCTTACAAATTCCTGATCCCTATAAACCACTACCATCTGATCTACCTGCATCTGAAAATCCTCTTCGCTTTAAATTCAACTTCACAGATTTTATACCATCCTCATCTGATGTTGTTACATCAACACCATCTGATGCTAACACCTCCATTCCTCAACTTACCATACCACAAACGTCCATACCACAACTATCTGAACCACAAACATCCATACCCCAACCATCTGAACAACCACCATCTGAACATCCATCATCTGATCACCCACCTCCTGAACAAACTCAAACACCTCCTGAACCATCACAACCTGTCACCATAGATGACTTTCTGAACCCCAAACCCAGATCAGATGTTTCTACTCTGTTCAAGAATTTCAAGAAGGAACTACGTATGGGAATTGCTTCTGTGGAGAAAGAGTGCATGGCTAGTATGGATCCTGCTGAATCCGAAGCTTCTTAGAACATATTTATATCTAAGTTCAACTCTGCTGCATCTGACCTCAGAACACTCTATGCTGATGATGCAAAGGCTAAGTTTGCTGAAATGGTCAGACAGACTCTGCTGAACATTATCACAACTCCAGTGCTTCTTCTAGAAGATGCTCCTGCTGAAGATTCTGCAATGATAGAAGATACTCCTGCATATGACTTGGTGATTGATCATCCAATGGCAACTGCATCTGCTTCTGAACCTTCTGCATCTGAAATGAAGACTGAGATTCCAGATGTTGTCCAAGAAGTCAAGGAAATCAGAACATGGATGATAAAACAGGAACAGACCACTGAAGAGATCAAGACCTGGATGGCCAAGCAAGAAGAGTCCACTGCTAAGATTACAGATCTTCTGACCTTGATTGCTTCTCGCCAGCCCTAGTTTTCTTTTTCATGTCTTTGCATTCTTGTTTTGCACTTGTTTTCTGTTTGTTCTATTTTCTATCATCTGCTGTATGAACTTATTATGCCTTTGTGCTATTTTGATCTGATTAAATCTGGTGGTTTTGTCTTTCAATTCTGTGTTGTGTTTTTTTCTCTTCTTCGGTTATCTTTTCTGTCTTTCGAATTCTTTTTGATTATGACAAAAAGGGGGAGAAAGAGAATTTGACTGTTCAATCCATAAGCAAATACTAAAATGAAATTCAGACATTGTTTTAATCTAACATTGAATCTTAAGACTTTCAGATCTTATTATTTCATCTAACAAAATGATCTGAAGTTACCCTGAGAATTATCCAACCAGGCTCTGATCCTTGAAAGCAAATTTTGACTCTGATTCTGGAAGATACACCAGACTCTTCATTTTGAAAGAAATTATCAGACTCTAATTCCGGAAAGCATCCAAGCTCTGATTCTTTCTCTCAACAAGGATTTCTATCAGGTTCTGAAATATACTCAAACAAAAAGGGAAGTGTTCTCTTCTATTAGAGTATTCACTTCAGGGGGAGATTCTTAATCTCAGGGGGAGTTATTTATTTTATTTCTCTTTATTGAACAAAATTCCCTATGTTTTGTCATCATCAAAAAGGGGGAGATTGTTAGAACACAGATTGGTGTTTCTTATATCTCTATGTTTTGATGATAACTGTCATGGAATTTTGTAGTAAGAAAACATACACTCTAAAATTTGTTCAAAGTATTATTGTTTCAGGTATAAAATTAAATACTCTTAAAGAAGCAACATACATAAGTACAAAGAAACTATGCAAAGCTCTGAAGCATCAAATGCAAGACTATCAGAAGATTCTGAAGTGCTGCCAGAAGGATCTGCAGAAGCTACAGAATGATCTGAAGCGTTAATGAAAGGAGTGTACAAAAGTTGAGGCTTTGACAATCAGACTCTTATCATTAATATTCACGCTCTTAGCACATACTGCTGCATACTCTGATGAAGACTCTAATCATGATTGAGACTCTGATACATTAAAAATCTGATCATCTATCAAGACTCTGAACTTATCATTCATCTTAAGCTCTGATCATCTTAAAGCATTCCATACCTTTTAAGCTTACTACAAGTTCTGAAGTGCAGATTATGAAGACTTCATCTTGAAGGAAGCTTGTTGAAGAAGCTGTAAACTTGATTAGACGTGGTGCTACTTCCAAAGTAACCAACGGCTAATTTGTCCAAAGAAGTGACGTGGTGCAAATCCCAAGGCTTCTACAACCATACCTTTCTGCAGAAAGCATATCTCTGCCCATACTTTTGGTGATGAAAAGTCATACAATCAAATATTATATTCAGCTGCACATCACTCAAAGCATTTAAAAAAGCTATAAAAGGAGAACTACTTCAACATTTTGAGGTTGCTAATTCACTACTCACCATTTGCTCATTGCTAGATCACTCAGAAAGAAATACACGCTTGATTCATCAAAGAGAAAATCTCACAAGATCTTATTCATTTGATCTTTCATTAAACCATATAGTTTTTGTTGTACTTAATCTTAAGTGTAAACATCACAGTTGTGATACAGCTTATTAGAAGCATTCAAACACTTGTTAGTTTACATTAAATTGTAAGAAGTTCCTTAAGAATACCAAGGTGTCGTCAGTAGTTCTTGAGAAGACTAAGACAGTTGTTCTTAGTGCTTTCTATTGTAATCAGTTGATCAATAGTGGATTAAGTCCTTTCAGAGAAAGGCAAATCATCTTTGATAAGATGGACTGGAGTAATTGAGTTCAACGAACCAGGATAAAAATCTTAAGTTGTTTTTATTGCCATATTTCTAAAAACTCTTATTCAACCCCCCTTCTATGTGTTTTTCTCACCTTCATATCCATGGGGATGGATACTATGATATCCGTATCTTCCCCGTTAGATAAATATGATATCCATATCTGCCCCATATCCATGCGGATATCTGTTAAGCGGATAATCCACGAGTTTTACGGTATCCACGAATATTTACAGATATCCATGGATAATACTTTTTTATAAAAAATTTTTTTTGAAAAAATTATTTTTAACTTCTTTTAAAGACACAAAAATTTATTATCACATAACATCCATACAAAAGGTTCGACAGAGGAATGATGGAAGATCAGACGATAGAGGAATAGGAAGGGAGGCACTAGTTCGATAGAGGAATGCCGATATTAGTTGGTTGGACTGTGAAATTGATGAAGTGAGGTATGAAGTATCAAAGAGTTTAAATATTAAATGACTAATAGAATTTAAATGAAAAGTGAAAGGTTTTCTTCAAAAAAAAATTTTAAAAAGAAAGAAGTATAAGAAGACTAATTTTTTTAGAAGATGTAAAGATAAGGTTGTTAGAACACATATTGGTTCTTAATAATATCTCTATGTTTTGATGATAACTAGTATGAAATTTTCTATTTAAGAATTATATACTCTAAAATTTGCTTGAGAATTTTTACTGCAGATAGTAAAGGAATTAACACTCCATAAGCAAATCAGAATTGAACATAAGAAATTTCCTAGACTCTAAAGCGCCAGATGCATCTATTAGAAGATTCTGAAGCAGTAGCTCCAGAAGGATCTGAAGCAAAAGCTCCAGAAGAATCTGAAGCAAGTCAGAAGCATCTGAACCAAAGAAGAATTCTGTATGAAGAGTTTTTCAAAGCATAGTTTCTACATAAGATTCTGAAAGTACTAAAGCTGCCAGTACTGAAGTTCTGTCTCAAATATGCTCTGATCTTAAACATGCTAAAAGCACACCTGCTGCAGAAGACTCTGACTCAGCAAAACTCTGATCATCATCAGAAGGCTCTGATCTATTTAGACTCTGATGCATTTGCTGAAAACTGAAGAAGAATTATTCAAAGTTTATATCCGTTGGAGTGAACCAAACGTCTCTTTCCTCATTTATGCTAGACACAAGAACACAGACAAAAAGGATTTTTCTGTGCTTTCTTCTTCCAGTAAAGGCCACTTGATGTGAAGACAAAAAGGCTCAGACCTTTTGGACACTCTTCTCAACGTGAAGCTCACCTTGGATCAGCTGCCTATAAAAGCAAGACTTCACCAATTTCTTCAGTTGACGAATTATTTGAAAAGAAATCAACATTCAAGCTCTCATACTATTTTATATTCTTTCTAAGAATTAATTTCTTTGTTCTAAATAGTTAAGTGAAAAATCACAGTTGTGATAAAGCTTTATAGAAGCATTCTTAAACACTTGTATTTGTATTACATTTGATTGTAAACCTTAAGAAGATCCAGTTAGGATCAGTAGTTCTTGAGAAGACTTTGAACAGTTGTTCTAAGTGCTTACTATTGTAATCAGTTGATTAAATAGTGGATTAAGTCCTTGATTGAGAAAGGCAAATCACTCTAGGAAGGGTGGACTGGAGTGGTTGAGTTCAACGAACCAGGATAAAAATACTTGAGTTTTTATTTCTAAGTTTTAATCTTCATACTTATTCAACCCCCCCTTCTAAGTATTATCTCACCTTCAAAGGTATAATAAACTAATGATATTTAAATAATTTTTATAATTTATAAACGGATATGGATATCCGCGGGTATGGATATCATTAAACCCATATTCATATCCATTAACAAAGGGATATTTAAATATCCATTTATTTTATCCATGGATATCCATTAAGCTACATGCCCCATATCCGTGGCAGATTTTATCCACGGATATTTGCGGGTATGGATATTTTTGCCATCCCTAGATATATCACATATTATTATATATTTTTAAATTAATAAAATAAATATTTCAAAAATTCATTACAAATTTAATACAACAATATCAATAATACATAACATAACATAACTTTACACTTCATTTCAAATATCATTTAAGAATACTTTGACCAAAATAAAGAATTACAATAAAATAAATTAAAATAATTCAAACCAAAATTAATATAATAGAATATAATAATTAAAATAAAGTTCAAAAATTAAGAATACCTAAATTAAATAAGATAGAATACCAAAATATAAATAATATAATATACTTCATTAAACAATAAAAAATTAAATTTAAGTTGAACTACGACAAACAAATTTTAATTGATAATAACAAACAATATTGATTTGAACGACCATTAATAAAAAACGCAAAGAATTATTTTTTGTGATTGAGAAATGTATGTTAAGTTTTGATATTAACATATTAAAAAAAAAATTTAAATTTAAAAAATAGTCAATTTGATGAATTTTTTTGACCTGGGCGGTTTTACAAAATTGGTTCCGATTCTTTGGTTTGAATGGTTTTGGACGGTTCAATCCGGTTTTTTCGATTTAAATCCAGTTTTGACCCACTAACAATTTTGAAAAATTGACTCAATCAAATTCATCTCCGGTTCTCGATCCAACCAGTTGAACCTGCCGATTTTATTTAGTGTTTAAAATATTGATTCATCCCTATCTAATTAGAACGGTTAAATTGGGAATTAGGATTAGGGCCGGAACATTTGGCTATGAGATTAAACCATTTTTTATAGTGAAATTCCTAAAAGGAAAAGGTATTAAATTTTGAGAAAGCCAAGAATTGAATTTAAATTTAATAAGATACGAAGCTCTCTTCTTGCCAATTCAAATAAAATATATTTATAATAAATCTATAATTTTATGCTGAAGTTTAAGGTGAGGGTTTAATTAACTCCTTCACTGGTGAAACCCATAAAATATACCGTTAGATAATTAAAAATAAGAATATTTGTACAATTTCACACACAATGTTGTCATACTATAATTAATTAAATCAACAACTTCTCTTTTTATTATTTATCATTAACCTCCCACTTGAATACAAAATATAGCAAACATAAACAATTGGATGTATATAATACTAAAGTGTATAAATGTTCTTATTTTTAACAATCTTCTGGTGATGAATTTACGTATTCTAACATACAATTTATCTTCATAGTAGTTGATCTCAAGGTTTTTTTCAAGCCAAACTAAGAATTTTTTTAAAAACTATAATCTGTTTTTGTTTTTGTAAATTTTAGAAATAATAAATAAAAGACAGTTTTCTTCTCATTTGTTGACATCCATTGCTATGTACACTATTATCTGAAATCTCATGTTGAAGTAAAGGTACTAAAAAATTTTAAATAAAATTCACATTTTATAATTTGAAGTAATTCTAATTGCAATTCTACATGATTTTTTCCATTTAAAAAGCATAAAAATTTGGGAGAAGTGAAAAGAGAGCATATTATAATTGTTGAATTTAGTTTTTATTTTTCGGTAATCGCATAAGGTGATGAATGTCAATCTTTCAGATTGAAAAATCTAAAATGTCTTTCATAATGGATGACCCTTTTCTTAAGTCAAAACGTAACATATTTTGTAAACACAAATCTTCTACGGATCTGAAGATTATGCAAGTTAAGTTAGTTTTATATTTAGTATGATGAAAATGGTGATTTATAAATGTTAAGGCCCCTCCAAAATAAGTCATCATGACATACACAATATAGTCGAAATATAAAATGAACTCAAAATAAGTAAAAATAAAATACAACTGAACATAATCCAAACTACAAATACTATATGTGTATGTTAGACTCGAGTTCATCGTGCTCCTTGGCCCCCTCTGCCCCCGTCCTCCAACGATGTCTCTGGTACATCAGTGCCCTCGTGTCTCTATCATAATGGCATCTAGAACCTCCCTCACCTCAAAACCATCATGACAAATACCTTTGTCAATACCTGCCTGAACAATCTCCATAATACGGTGACTTGTGGCAACACATCCTGAGCATGATCTAACCTAGTATGCTTCTCCTCTAATATCTCCTGATGAGTTGGCCTCGATGGATCTCTTGGAGCAGCCTGCATCATATATGGATGTGACACCCCAAAAAAGCACCTAATTTACCCATCTACATAACTCCAATTGCTCTCAATTATGGTACTTTATGCCTCTTCCGATACCAGATGACTAAGACAATCATCTAACATGAAATCCATATCTCTACATGTCATTGCAGGAGGAGGAGAGAGGGAAAAATGTTTAGGAATATTCTAAGTGTAGCCAAACTATTGTATGATGCGCTCAAGCAGATGAGGAAATGTCATAGTGAACTGCAAGCCAATCGTCCAGAGTATAAGACTATATCGTCAAATGATCACGTCTCACGGTGATCAACATATGTGCTAAAATGCTTATCCTCTGCTACCAAGCAGTCAACATACACTCGAAACGACTTTTTTGCTTGGTTCCTTATGAGCAGGGAAAATGCATAAGCACGCATCACATCTTTAATATAGGTCAGTACACACAACTAGTCGGTGATGCATGGGAAGTGCTGGAGGATTCAAGGCTCAAAAGTGTTGGAACACACGAATCAATAGTAAGGGCGTTGGCAAAATGTAATGAAAATGACACATAAACACTAAAAGACCAATAAATATTACCGTCAAAAGTTTGATGTTTCCTATTACCTACTTTGTCTTCCACCTACATCTCTTGGACAACTTTGAGTACAAGTAGACCAAACAAACGTCCCCTAGTTGTACTCATGGATCCGCTCAAAGTCCTCGAAGTATCGTAGGTAGAGAACATCCACATAAGTGGCACTCTTGTCCATAAAAATGGCAGTGGCAACCATATATAACATGTATGCTCTCATAGCATACACTCTATGCTTCCCCACCTGCTCCACATCACCTTTATTCTGCTCTACTCTAACTAGTTCATCTATATATACCTTTTTCAGAAACTCAAACCTAGCACGAGCCTCTCTTGTTTTTGCAAATTCCCTCAAGGAAGCGTCTAGGTCAACTCCCATGTAGTCTACCATCAACTCAAGTGCCTCATCTTTTCTTATCCTCAAATGATCTAAAAGCTTTCGCTTAATCAGAAGATGGAGCAGACATGAGACATCTATATATCTCTATACAAATGCATTAAGCAACCCATGATTCACCGTAACATAACCAATGTTGCATAAGTCATTCATCCCAAATAGATGTAAAGTGGCCTGAAACCACTCGCTAGTAGGCTGATGCAAGCCAATAATCTTTCTCCCATGGTTAATGAATTTTAGTGGATCACAGTCCTGCAGAAAAATAAATCATCGTCAGAAACATATAATATAATATTAATAATAATCATAATTTAAAGTGAATGAATTTAACTAATTTTACCTCTCCATCCCAGATATGTCTGGTAGTATGGTCTGGGTAAAGATATAGTAATGACAACTCAAACTAGCCTCCTCCAAATACATGAGGTGGCACTGTCTCACCAGCCTTATCACCTTGACGTAGAACTTTCTCATTATCCTGAGGTGGCAATGGCTCATCAGCCTGAGGTCCCTCTAGTGCCTGGGGTAGCACTGGTGCCTCTAGTGATTGAGGTACCTTTAGTGACTCAGGTACATCTGTTGCATGAGTAAGTAAAACTTGTTACCTAAGAG
Source organism: Lathyrus sativus (assembly GCA_963859935.3). NCBI lineage: Eukaryota > Viridiplantae > Streptophyta > Magnoliopsida > Fabales > Fabaceae > Lathyrus > Lathyrus sativus. Next base: position 756,366,912 of record OZ012735.1, read on the forward strand.
AAGATGAAGGTAGTGATACGTCACTAGGTTACACCCATCTTCTATGGGAAGAAAAATGTGAATATATATGAGTCCCAGAAGTCGAGATAGAAAGAACAGGAGCCTGCGAAACCTAACTCTTTTCCCTCTGGACAGATGCATGTGCAATCTTGACGTGCCTCAATATGTGTTTTATATCAGCCATAATTCCTGTAAGTAAACTAGACAAGTGTCACACAATTACCACAAGCAAGAAAAGAAAAGAAATTAAGATTGATAAAATACATAGATGCAACTACGATTCATGGGAATCCAAATGTTGAAAAAATACGGAGATGCATCTCCAGATTTTCCTGCAACTTTCAATTTTGTCAATGGCGCTAGTGAGAACACAAAGACCTCAAAATTAATGCATTGATCATTTATTTTAACTATGAAACACATTTCTCATAATGTATCAACTATCAAACATGCATAAATTATGTATTTCAATACCTAATCATCAAATTCTACCAATTTATACAAAAACTCAAAAAAGTTTTCAATAATAAAAAATTTAGAAGAAGTAAGGAATCTTTGAATTTGATGTAGTTTAATGAGTTCTTTGATGTCATCTAGTGATGATTTAAGAAGCTTTTATGTTGCTTGATTGATTTTGAGAGAGTTTTCGAGAATTTTTTTTAACAAGTGAGGAAGAAGAAGGGTTCTGGCGTGTTATGTATAAGCAATGCCTAAAGATGCATCTCTGTAATTTTTACGAAGATGCATCTCTCTCTCTCTCTCTCTCTCTCTCTCTATATATATATATATATATATATATATATATATATATATATATATATATATATATATATATATATATATATATATATATATATATATATATATATATTCAAGAAAAATATTTTTTAAGTTTTTTCTTAAAAAAATTATTTTTGAATTAATTTTTAATTTTTTTTCAATAACTTTTTCCCGTTTTTCGAGAAAATTCGTATCTGTTTTAAATAAATTCAAAAGTTCTTTTACACCTTTTTTTTTTTTTGAAAAATTAAGTTTTTCATTTTTTTTTACCATAAATTTTTTTCTCTATTTCAAAAAAATCAAAATTTTTAAATACATTTTATTCTTCAAATAAAATATAAATTTTGAAGAAAATAAAACTTAACATCTTTTGATGCAAACAATTTTTTTAACAAAATAGATCTTACTTAGCCCCCAAAAAATAATAACATTAGAAAGAAAAAGGCAACAAAAAAAAGCACTCAATAAGGGGTTTAAATAGGAGTCTGAGTAGAACATACTAAATGGGGCTTTGTAATTTAAAGCTTTTTCGACACATATATGTATAATGCTACTGATATGGACTTCAGGTGTCAAAACTTTTGTGTCGGGTGGATTTCTTATTTGGTTAGAGCAATGCCTTTATACTTTTATGCTTGCAGTGGACCAGGAATTTCATACTAGAGAGTATAAATTTCATACTAGAGAGTATAATTAAGCATGTTCTTTGTCTTCAGAGTCTTCAGTAATTCGTTCATTCAGAACCTTATCTTCAGAATCTCTTCAGAACTTGATCTTCATAAATTGTGTCTTCAGAATCTTCAGAGCTTTGTTCACTAGAACCATGTCTTCAAAATCTTCAGAATTGTATCAATGTAAAGTACACATTTTGTAAAGCCTTCTAGACTTACTTATAAAGTATCAAACAGAAACCTCGTTACTAGCGTTCCTTAGAACTGTTGCATTAGAAGTATTTTTGAATCTTAACTTTATCTTGTACATACATATGTTTTTCTTCCAAAGTGTTGATAACAGAGTCTGATGACGTCGCACGTCTTCTTATATCATTTTGACAATAGCCACACACTAGACATAAACCATATCATATAGAATTTTTCTTTTAGATAAGTTGCGCAATTATCATCAAAACTTAAAGGCCAGATGTAGAACCAAATCTTGTTCTTACAATCTCCCCCTTTTTGATGATGACAAACAATGCATTTTGATAAACAATTCATGTAGGGTAATCACCATAGATCCACAAAGTCAGAGATAAGCTTAACAGGCCCCCCTTGATTTTGTTACTCTCAAAATTCATTTATGCTTGTTCAGAGTCTCCCCCTGATCCTAAGACTCACAAAATGTTTTTAAATTAGAATCATATCAGCATAGAAGAATTACTTCTGAATGACGTCTCATCAGAATCTGACTAGAATTGGCTGGTATTCATCTCAGAACCAAGCTTGCTATCAGAATACTATAGACGTATCAGAACCTGATTTGCCTTATCAGACTTGATGTCTTGCATTATATATTAGAAACTGGTAGATACTTTCTTAGATATCATGCATCATGTATCAAAACCAAATCTTCAATATCTTAGCACAGATTACCAACAGGTGCATATATCCTCATGTCATTTTATGGTTTAGAAACCAAATATTCTCTTTAATGATCATGACTTGATTTGATCTTCAAAGGATTTACATTCTTTTAATGCTTGAGTCTAGATACCTTTTGAATTTTGGATATCAATTGGACTTTAGATACCATTTGAATCAATTTGAGCAATCTTTCAGAAAGTTAACAACGTCTGACAAGTTCTGGGTATCAGTATGAAACTTATGGATATCCTTTCTAATTGTCCTTTGCTTCTGATACTTTAGTGGTCAACACCAAATATTCATATATTATCAGTTAGCATTCTTCTTTCTTGCACATGTTTTTTGATGATTATATCTTCTAATTTCTTGTACAAATGCTTCTGATATAATCTTCTTGATTATTGACTTCTGATGCACATCACTTGCTTCTTGATCATATCTCAAATTGTGTATTCTGATATATCATAGATTCTAATATGTCTTGTTACTTCTGATAAAGTCTTCTGATAGAGTCTTTTGATAACCTGTTATAACGTACATTGAACTTTTGCGAAGTTCCTGATCAATTCTCAAACATATGGTTAGAAGTAAACATATTTGCATTATATTTGGAATGAGATTCTTTAGATTAGGTATCAAAATCATATATCACTTTCTCCCTCTTTGTCAGAAATCAAAAAGGTAAAGAAGAAAGATAAAGACATAGAAATAGAAAACGATTAAAAAGACGAAAAGGGAAAAAAATTATTAATATTAAATTGGTTACATAAGATTAAAACATCCATAAGACAATGGTAAGGAACATAAAGATTTGAATCTAAGGATCATGACATAATCAATAAACAAGATTGCACAGAACACGGAAAAAAGGAAGCTATTAAAACTTGCAAGGACTAATAACAACTACAACTGTCTACACAACAGAGCTACACCCAAAAATTCGCAAACTTGTCAGCCCTTTCACACCACACCACTTCAGTTGCATTTTCTGGTCCAAGCTTCTTAGCTAACCCAACTATCTTAGATTTATAAAAAAAGTTCAGACAGAATCCTTCTAAAAGGAGTGTAGGATTTATCCCGACTTCTGGAGATATCAACCATATTCTTCAAATGATTGAAAATGGTTTGAGGCGGGTTGATCCGAACATTTTCCATCATAAAGTAGATAAAGAGTCTCACATCATGTGACATGACATATTTTTTCTACTCCCCTTGGTCGTAAGTTGGACAACAGAAGTTAAAACCAGGCTTTAGCTATGGGCTGGAGTCCTTCAGGATCATAAGGTTCAAATTTTGGAAGGGAGTTGTCATGGATTACAGAGAGCTTTTCAACAAGGTTGTAGTTGAGATGAAATTATTCTACAGTAGTACCAGTTTGATAGCAACCTATGGCTTCAGCAATGTAAGTAGGAGTTATAATAAAAAGAATCTAAAAAACAGAGGACACAACAGAGTTACCATCTTCACTAGCCCGTGCAAAATTCCAAAACTCCTTCACAAGGTTTGTATAGATGGGTCCATGCAGAATGACATAGTATTTAGACCATCCTTCAATGAGCATAATCAAAAGGTTAGGTTAAGACCATCTTCTTTAAGAATTGGAAGATTTGGAGGAATTTGTGGAATAACTTCTAAAATGTTTTTCGTTACCACAAAAAGTTTTGAAAGACATGGTGACACAACTGGGGTAAAGAAAAAGATATGACGAAGATAAGTAAAGGATGAAGAATAGTTTAAGGAAATATGATATAAATATAGAAAAGGTAGATACTAATTATAAAGAAGAATAAGTTCAAAAATGACAATCAGTTTCGAGACATGCAAAACAATTAATGATTTTGCTAAAAATAGTGACTGCTAGTTCCAAAACGGTATATAAATAAAAATGATATATTAACACTCCTAATAAAATATGAGAGTATGAGACCTATACAGACACTAGGATCAAGGAGAAACAGAGGAAACACTTAAAAAGGAATGAACACAGAATTCTGACAGTAGGTAAAGTGGAACGATTTCAATATCTTTATCAAAGATTTTCTCATTAACTAGAGTTGTCCCATCAATTACTAGGTATGGTGCATGTAAGATAAAAATTTATTGTATCAATCATAATGACTAATAAATGTGTTATGCTCTTTAGTTTCCAATGATTAAAGGCATTTACCAACATATATGCATTCTAACTAGTTGCTTTACGAAATATAAAAACTTCACAAGGCAAAAGATTCATATTTTGAAAAATAGACCAAACGTTACTAAGAAATAGAAATTTATTTTCTATTCCAAGAAATTGAATTTATAGATAGTTCTTTTCATTCTTGATATAGAACTAAGTTCACATGCAAAATGAAAACAAGTCTACTTTTCAGTAATGAAAATTTGAAAAGATGTTATCCCTAGCAAGGATTTTATCTTAAAGTTTTTAGAAAATGAATTCCTTTTAACATAGTCTCTTAAAATGTATTTCACTAGAATGAGAATAGATTTCTAAACTATTTAAAATAAATAGTAAAGGTTAGAAATACATTACTTAATCTTTTTGTAGACTCCCAGCTTCTGATGTAGAGGTTTCTTCATAATCTCTTCATGTTCAGCTTCCATTGGAATCATTTCTTCTTTAATTACATATCTCCTTTCTGCTGTGATCTTCATAAGAGTCTTTGAGCGTTGAGTAGAAACACGAATCTTCAAGACTTCTTGATATTCCTTTCTGAAGAATGAAGGACATCTCTTATGATGTTTGATCATTAGAGAAGAGTTAAGTTTTGTCACTAGTCTTCGTCTAAGAATCATCCAACTTCTATCTTCAAGAAGACTTGTTCTTCAGAAAGTCACTTCTTCAAGAAGGCTTATTTCCAGAAGGCCAAAAGTTTCTTAGGTTAAACATAAACTTTTGAGCAGTTATGTGCTAAAGAGACTTGTTGAAATCTTCTTGCATAATCATAATTCAATCATTGAATAGATGCTAATCTTCACCAGATGCAGATATTATCATGATCATCAAACCAAGACAAATTTCCTTTGAGAGTTTGAATGAATATCTTGTTCTTAGTGGCTGAGCCCTTTTATCCAGAATCATCAGGTAGTGACAAATTTTGTTCTTTCTTTCAGCAAGAGTGAATTGTGATGGTTTCTGGTTGATCATCTTCTGATTTCTTCATTCTGATACTTCTTAAGTTGCTCCATTTACTTCATCATAGATTAGATGGCTTCCAGCTTTGTATTTTTCACTAAGCTTTAGTTTCTGACTTCCAAGCTCATTATCAAATCTGACATTGATTTGATTTCTGATGAAGGTACTTCATTGGCCTTTGGATATTCAGAGCAATATAACCAATATGCATTAGAATAGATTCGAATCATATTCTGTTATGAATAAACATGCTATATGCTTCCTAGAAACTCTTTGTCATGATGATTTCTCATATATCATGATTTAAGCCATTTCTTTTCCAAGCTTGTTCTATCTTCAATCATCTGTATCTAATAGTAAAGAACTAGAACATCAAGATCTTCTTTTCAATAGATAGTTTCTCAAGCTGAATGTTCTTTGATTGTTTGACCAAGATGAATTCTTGTCTTGAAAAATCTCATGATTTCACTCAATCACATGAGTTCAGAAAGTAGTGATCATGAAAAGATACATTCCCGTATCAAGAGCTTCTGAAAAGTAACTTATGGAAGACATGACCAACTTAAGCTTATTCAACTGAGATACCTTTCTCAAGCTAACACGACTTAATTTGTCTTATGCTTCAACCAAATATTTTCATAGACACACATTGTTAAAAACTCAGAAAATCTGATATTGCATGTGTTGTTCTTCCAAACTTCTGACAGTTTGATAATCTTCCTTTCTGACCACTTCAGAAATCTGTGAAGCTTTCCAGAATTGGAGTAGATATCTTCATTTTGTGTAGACAATCAGAATCCTGATAACCAGATTCAATGCTCTTCTATAGGCTTGATTAGTTGTCATAAACTTCTATTCAAATAGCAAGCTTTCGATCATCTTCTTCAAGCATCCTGACGAAGGAATCATCATTCAGAATCTTAAGTTTTGCAGTCATGATTTAAAATCTTCATGACAAGATGTCTAACATATTCAGCATACTTCATCTTGAAGTTTCCATGCTCCAGAATCATGACATGAGCATTCTCTCTTCTTTACATGAAAGAGTTCCTAATGAGTAATACTAAGAAAGTCAACGGTAGACCAAGTCTGTTTGTTGAAAACATCCCATACTCAAAAAGAATTATCTTTCAGCAAACAAGATTTCTTGCTTGATGCTTCTTTGTTGATCTCCTCTAGATTCTTCTTTTTAAGCCTTGTCTAGGCATCACCCGAGGAGGTACGTAGTTCTCAACTATCGTATTCCAAGAATAACATTCATCAGATTCTTCTACTAACCTGATGAGTCTATTATCCTTTTACCAGTTGATTCTTCTTCTTGATTTTTTATTCTTTTTACAAGCGCCACAGGAGAAGATTATGTTGTCAATAGCAACTAACTCTAAGTATCAGTGCATAATCCATAATGAACCTTTTCTGGTTTGTCATCTTATTACTCAATATTTTAATCACTGTATGAGACTGAAACTGTAGATGATGGAGAAGATGAACCAGAGCGTTTCTCAAACCTCATCCGGATCTTTACCTGACACAGTTACTTATTTGATAAACATCAATAACAAAATTAGGCTCTGATACCAATTGAAGGTTAAGAAACACAAGAAATGGGATTTGAATTGAGTTTCACATTTTGTCCCCTTTTACGAAATTATAATAATACATGTAACAATGATAATAAAAACAAATGGAAAAATTATTTTTATCCTGGTTCACTGTTAACGAAGTTACTCCAGTCCAACACTCAAGGTGATTTCTCCTTATCATAAGGACTTAGTCCACTAATCATCAACATGATTACAACCACAATGGAAACCTTCCATTGCCTTCTTGAGAATTCTAGGATTCATTCGCCTCTCAAGGAATCAACCTCCAAGCCGTTCAACAACGACTTGGCCCTCTCAAGCATCTGGTCATCACTCGACCCCTCAAAGAACAACATCCACTAAGTTGTTAGAAACACACTTAGTCATCTCAAGCTTTCTGGTTTTCACTCGACCGCTCAAGGAACAATACCTTTTTCATGAATTTTCTTGTGCATTAGTATACTTCTTACAAGCTGGTTACACAGATGAAGTACATAATACCTAAGTGTTTTTAAGCAAGATATGAGCAACAACTCTTTGCTTTCTAATACAGAAAACCATCTAAAGAATGAATCTCTGAGAGATTATAAAATATTAGTTATGTATTGCTTATAAGCTTTCTTGATGAGCACTAAGGCTTCTTATCATGAGCTTTCAGCTTATTTTGATTAACTCCTTCTTGACTGAATAATACTTCTTCCAGTTTAACCATCAATATCAACTAAGTTATTATGCTTCACTTATTGATGTTTCACTTGACTAGTTTCACATGGCTTTAGCATGTTGCATCGTGGTACACACTTCAATTTTGCTTCAACTTCATCTTCATTAAGCATTCTTCATTTAGGCTTCAGCTTGTAACATTTTCTTCAGCACTTTGGCTTTGCATAGTAGCATGCTATTATCAACAACTCGCTATCTATTTGCAGAAAATCAACAATTATTCAAGCTTCTCGATCTTTAATTTATAGTGCTTGAGAGAATAGATCCATTGAGGGGTATTCTTGGAAACATATTCCAACAGCAATATCCCAACGTTCACTTGAAGGAATGGTCAACATCATTGTACAAAAAGCTGCTCCTGTGCCACCTTTTCGAGGTAGAGGTAACCGAGTTTTAGTACTATTATATTCAGCTTAAAAACCATTCTTATCTTTAGTATTCTAGTATCTTCAGAGGCTTCAGATATTAACTTCATAAAGCGTGTTGTAGAAGAGTCTTTCTTTGTGTAATCTTCAGAAACCTAGTCTTCAAAATTCCAAGATCTTTGATCAGCATAATCTATCTTGAGAATCACCAGCACTCGTTCGTTTAGAAGCATTATCTTCAGAGTCTTCAGAACCTTGTCTTTGGAGTCTTCAGATTTCATTAAGCATGTTCTTTGTCTTCAGTACTTCGTTCATTCAGAACCTTTTCTTCAAAAACTCTTTAGAACTTGATCTTCATAAATTGTGTTTTCAGAATCTTCAGAGCTTTGCTCACTAGAACCATGTCTTCAAAATCTTCAGAATTGTATAAATGTAAAGCACACATCTTGTAAAGCCTTCTAGGCTTACTTATAAAGTATCAATCAGAAACCTCGTTACTAGCATTCCTTATAACCGTTGCATTAGAAGTATTTTTGAATCTTAACTTTATCTTGTACATACATATGTTTTTCTTCCAGAGTGTTTATAACAGAGTCTGATGACGTCACACGTTTTCTTATCATAGTCAGAATTATATTGACAACAACCACACACTAGACATAAACCATATCATACATAATTGTTTTTTAGATAACTTGTGCAGTTATCATCAAAATTTAAAGGCCAGATGTAGAATCAAATCTTGTTCTTACAACCTCGAACATAAGTAAGGGGATAAAAATACTTCTGTCTCTACGAGCCATGGTGCTTAAGGGACTGTGAAGTTGTATAATTAGAAAAGATCATCGGGGTGGGGAGAAGGTGTACGTTTCGCCCTTCATTCTTTCCAAGTGACCTTTTTATTGGTTTAAGCATCCCTTTTATACATACATCGCCCAGACCGTAATGTCCTCATCCATAGCGCGAGATCATGCGTAAAATATGTATTGGATCAACAAACATGACATAAGAAGTCATGAGATTTATCTACACTCCCAAGATTTAAGAGAATCAATTATCCATTTTCGGAATGGTTGCTACATCTAAGGAAGACTTGGTTTCAGAATCAGAGGACTATAAATTTATCAATATCATGATAAACAAGAAGATGAATAGCAAATGAACACACACATACATGAATTTCAAAGGGTAAAAGACATAGAACTTTAACATTTCAAAATGAGATTCAAAAAATTTTTTACAGAGAAAAACTGAAACTCGCATAAATTGCAGGGGTGTTATATATTTACTCTTAAAATTAATTAACTTGTTGGTTGATACTTATAAAAGTGTTTAAAAAATTAAATGGGAATACACATTAATATAAATAATATTAGATATATTACGTTCACTTTAATTAATAATAAAATATAATTAAGCAATCAGATTATTTGAAAACCACGCTAAGAACTATTTCACCCGTTCCTTTATTTTATGACTATATATTGTATTACCATTTGTTATACATATATTTAACAGTAACTTTCATATATCAAGACTTATTAATGAAATTAATTAGGTTATATTTAGAAAGAGTTTAAATGCATTATAAAGATAGTATAAAACCATATTATACATACAATCAATTAAAATATATTATTATCATCGTGTTATATCAATAATTTAAAAGTAAAAATGTGATTGAATGAAGTACACATATTACTAATTAACAATATAAAATTATATTATACACGATGCATATCCCATTTTTTCATTTCAAAAAAGTTATAAATGTTCCTATTAATTCAAAATAGCTTTATTCTATTCATTATTTTTTTATTTATTTTCAACAGGTACTTATAATTTGGTCAAAGGAAGTATCCAATAATAATTAAAAAAAGTCATAAAATGTTACAAAAATATTATTTAATTAATTTAAAATAGACAAAAATAGTAAACTTAACCGGTAAGCATATCAATATCATTATGATATTATAGAACAAACTTTCCAAATTAAAATGTCTTTATTTACTTATTTTCCGTGCGAATTCATATTTAAATTTTTGGGCCAGTGGATTCCAACTCGCATCCTTTTTTTTTTTCTTTATAAATACACTCTTTTAACCCTTTTTTTTCACTATTCATCTCTCAATTTCGTTCTCTCTGTTTTTATCCCCTCTCCCTGTTTTTCCTCTGAAACCATGGCGGAGGAAGTTTCATCACAGATGAACTCACTCTCAATATCCGAAACCAAACCATCACCATCTGCAACGATCTCCCTCGTTTCAGCTGACAACATTGTTTTCAAGGTCGAACCTACCATCGCCAAAGAGATGGAAACCGTCCAATCGTTCATTGACGAAACGGAAGGACAACTTTCAACGATTCCTCTCCCCAACATTTCCAGTCATGACCTCCCCTACATAATCGAATATTGTGAGAAGAGCATAGCCGGAAAGATCACCAAGGAGTTCGAAGCGGAGTTCGTGAAAAAGCTGAACAACGAAGAGGTGAAAGAGCTTTTTCTCGCTGCGAATTATTTAAACATCAGGAAGCTTCTTGATTTTCTAAGCCAGGTTATTGCTGATCGAATTGCGAACAAGAGTGTGGAATATGTGAGAAGGTATTTCGGAATTGAGAACGATTATACGCCGGAAGAAGAGGCTAAGCTTCGTGAAGAACTTGCTTGGACGTTTACTGGAGTTGATCCCGATGATGAAGATGAGAATTAATAGTAGGATTAGGAATTAGGGATTTTTTTTCAACGTTGAAATTAAGAAATTGAAATTACATGTCTAATTTTTGCCTTAACAATATACAATCTGAGTTTGCTTTGATGTTCATGTTTTTGAAATTTAAACATATTTTAAGTCTAAAACGTTTATTGCATTTGTTTCTGAGATTAAACCATTTTAAAGAAAAGCAATTAAATTTTGAGAAAGCCAAGACTTGAATTTAAGTTTAATAAGATGTGAAGCTCTCTTCTTGCCAACTCAACTAAAATACATTTATAACAAATCTATAATATTATGTGAAGTCTAGGGTGAGGGTTAACCCTCACAGATGAAACCTATAAAATATAGGTTAGATTTGATTAAGGGTTGAAAGTCATTATAATTAAAAGTAAAAATATTTGCACAATTTCACACACAATATTTTTTCACTATAATTAATTAAATCAATAACCTCTCTATTTATCGTTTATCATTAACCTCTCACTTTAATACATATCATTAACCTCTCACTTTAATACAAAACATAGCAAACATAAACAATTGGATGTATATAATACTGAAGTGTATAAATGTTCTTATTTTTAACAATCTTCTGGTGATGAATTTACATATTCTGACATACAATTTATATTCATAGTAGTTGATCTCAAGGTTTTTTTCAAGCAAAACTAAGAATCTTTTTAAAACGATATCTATAAAACTCAATAACATTTAAATTGTCGAACGACAATTCAATAACACTAATCTATGTGGACACGATACATTTACCAGAAAAATACTTCCAAATTTTTTGTTTCTTTCCACTTTATCGCACCAGTAAAATGGCGTCGTTGCCGGGGATGACGTCATTTTGCTGGTGCGGTAAAGCGGAAAACAACAAAAGATTTGGAAGTATTTTTCCGGAAAATTTATCGTGTCCACAGAGATTAGTGTTATTGAACTGTCGTTCAAAAATTTAAATGTTATTGAGTTTGAGTTAAAATGGCTTTAAAGTAAATGCGAAAATTTAAAGTAAACGTATAAAAGAATTCATTCTTCGAAAAGGATAGAACTCTCGGGATTGAGTTTCACAAACCCTTATACTTAAACTTACTACCCAGTTGTACTCAACTTACATCATTCGTCAATATTATCACGTACCACTCACAACAAGGTTATTTCTAACACAAAGTTAAGATGTCAACCGTATCACTCGCATCAACAATCTCTCAGTACAACACGAACAACACATAGGCATTAAGAAATGATACCCACATGAATATTAAACCTAAAGCTATCTCTAGAGTCTAAGCCCAATAAATGTTCATCCTAAACCCATATTTAAACCGTACATTTCTGCTACAACTCAAACCTAAATCAAGAAAGAAATCATCAACATTAATTTGTAAAGAAAGTTTCATACAACACCATGAATAATAAATATACATGTACACAAAGCATACTTACAAACAAACCCTAACAAATGGTATTTACAAAGGGGAAAAAAGGGAGAAGAAACCAAATTTCTCACGGTGTCAAACACGATCAACCAAGCTCTCGAATCCGGATCATCCGATTACAAGCAACAAATATTGTTTCCTAAGCTCTAAACTATGGAGAAATGAAGTTTGGATGAGTTGGGACCAAAAATACTCAACCCATCCCTAAAATTTTGTGTTTTTAGTCCTTTTAATGTGTTTTTTTGCCCAGGAAAATTCGTCCGGCGAAGCCCCGGTTTTCCCGGTGAACAAAGGCGGCATATGCTACTACCTATGGTGCATTTCTGTCTCTTCTGGTTCGCCTCAGTTTCGCCCGACGAGCTTGGGCGAGAGCTGATAGTACAACAAAATCATACACTTGTTTTATTCATAACTTTTGAATCGTAACTCCGTTTGAGGCCCGACCAAAAGGGTCGGAAAGCTTATTCAATGCTCTACATGAATACAAAAAAAATATCCTTGCTTAAATACCTATAAAAATGAGACAAAAACTATTAAAATCAATCATATTTACACGATAACGCGATATATACACTATAAGTAAACTATACAACATATGCACAAAAGTTGAGGTTTATTGGTTGAATTAAGCAAATAAGTGCCAATTATTCACACTCACTATCACCCCAATTTAGCACTTATCAACATCCTACTCCATGCAACCACTCTTTGACTAGTAACATATTGTAGTTTGCTTTGGTTGGTACCACAACAAATAGGGTTGCCCTTGTGGTGATTCCCACCAATACGTCGACTTGGATGACCCCTAAGGGTTCTCTAGTTTTGCCCTTATAGTTGGACAGTACCATGTTATTACAGGCTAAATCCGTGGTGAGTTTTCCTATTTCCCCCAAAGAGACTGAGGAATAACATTAGCATATGCTCCATAGTCGATCATGACCTTGTTGACCCCCATGCCATTTACCTTGGCCCTTATGTACAAAGGCTTCAGGTGTTGTCTCATGGCCATGTATGGCCTTTCAAAAATGGTGTGGTCTTCATTCACTGAGCTATCATTCCAACTTCTCGTGCAACTTTCTTGTTTCTTTGGTGTCTCCTCTATCGAGTTATGGTCATTGGGTTTTCTCCCATATAGTTTTGAGAGATGTAGGAGTATTTCTTTGACACCTAAAAATTATCTCTGTATGAAGAGCCATAATCAACATTAACAACCTTCCACTTGCCCTCACCAGTTTATGATTTCTGAGCAAGGCATACCCATTCCCTAGTAGGTACATCTCTAGTAGGTACATAAGTCCAACTTTAGAATTTTGTTGGACCCCTTCCTTTGTTGGAGAAAGGTTCCTTGGATTCACCCTATTGGAAAAAATTATTGGCTTGATAAGGACTTACCTTTTCTAGCTCTTTTATAACTTCTTTGTCGAACACAAAACTGCATCTGGGACACAACATCACCTTCGAGTCTTTCAGCCTGCATCGATTTAGAAAATCGACCATCTCCTATTTAGATTTGAGATAAGCCTTTACAAGTTGGTCCTCAGGGTTTGGCTTGCCATCTCCATCCCCAGGATGGTCGAGTGTGTCGACGACCATGATGTCTACCAGCTCGACAAAGAAAGCTTTATCCTCCAAAGCATATGTTATCAGCTTTGCTTCTTCTATGGAAGATTTCGTCATTAAGTCATGAACCATCTTCTTTGCTTCCTTTGTCTTCCTAACCAAAGGAGAATTATATTCCTCTTCCACTTCTTCTTCTTCTACATGAAGAATCATCTTCCTTACTCTTTTTTAAGGTGGTCGTTTGACAGAAGAAGATGATATCTTCTGAGGAGTCTTTCCAATGGCTCCACTTCTCTTCTTGGTAGGCATTAAAACAGTAGAAGAGACCAATTCCTTTACTTCCTTCTGTATAGATGCATACAAATTTTTCTTTAGTGGCTTCTGAATCTCTTTCTGAGCTTCGGAAGCAACAACTTTTTTCCTTGAAGGCTTGTGACATTTGCATAAGCATATGGAATGTCATCCAAAGTTAGCATGGCACTAGTTTCTTCTTAAGTCATCTTGATATACTCCAAGATCACTTACGAATTATCCATCTTGGAAATGAAAAGATAATCCTTAATGTAAAAAGTCTTTTCGCTTTTGATGCTAAGACTTGCTTCAGACTTCACCACATCCTTCTTCTTGATAATATTCATATTACTAAGAACAACAACAGAGAGAATGTTACCAAATGTTTCCTCCAAATCCTGAGTGGTAGAGACTTCCTTTAAAGAATCAACTAGTTTACTCTAATGGAACAGTTCAAAAAAGAGTGTGTCATAAGGAACATTCTTCTTGTGATTCTCTTGGATTTCTTTGATAGCATCACACAGATGGTTGAAGATGTAGGTAACTAGGTTTAACCTTTCATGATTCACCAAGAACCATATGAAGTGCTTGTGATCCTAGGAGACCTGATCAAAACTTCCTTCTCTAGAGATCAAGCAACCAATGAGGATTTTTAACATAAGTCTATATGCATTGTGCATATTCTTCACTTTACCAAAAGTCTTCAGAGTTGGTAAACAAGATTGTTTGATCAACTGAGCATGTTTACTACTCTTTTTGGTGTTCAGATCGCATCTTCCTTCATTTTTTACATATATCAGCTTGGAAATATCCTTGAGTGATGGTAACATTAACACCCATCACAACTAATATGATCTCAACTTCTTTAAACTCTTTCATACTCATCTTAGCTCTTGACTTCCTTGTATTCACTTCATCTTCAGAAATGTTCCATTTTTATTCAAAAGATGCAACAACTTCATCATAGACCTCAACCCTAACCCATAAATATTTACCCAAGTATGGATAGGATAGACCGTTAAGAATATCTAAGAAGTGCATCCACCCTTGAACTTTGAAATGCTCTTTTTGAGGATACCCATTTACCTCAAAATATTTGAAATTTGTTCCACAGTCAACTTACGATCTTATTCTTTGAGCCTCATTATTCTTGGCTTGAAATGGAATCCCTTTCCAGTTTCAACAGTTAATGAAGCTTGTTGAGAAGTGTCGCTACTAGAAAAAAATGCAACGACAGAGAGGCGAAAGTGGAAAAACAGAAGAGTCGCCATTGAACTTTATTTATCCTGAAATGGGAAGGGAAAACATCGAGAAAACCCCAAAGAAGATAGGATAAGATGGTCTTGCAACCAAGAGAAAGGGATCGAAAGCCGGTTATCCGAAAGGGAGGTATTAGCACCCTCCACATCCATCGTACTCGATGGGAACCAATCGCTTGTCTCATGTGTAAGGATGTTGCTACAGGATATTGCCATGAAGAGTGTTATAAAGGGAGATAGAAGGGTATGAAACAAAGATTGAGAGAAAAGAGAGAGTGGAAAGGGGGAGGAGACCCAGTAGGACTTCGTAGTCCTATGCCTATGTATTATCAACGGGTATGAGAAAGTCAGAGCCAACATAGTTCGGAGGACTACGGGTGAAAAAGATGGAAGTGTGCTCGCCAAGGATTGGGGCCCTTGTGCCTATGTATCTTCACTTAAAAGAAGTGAAGAATTAGAGCATCCATAGTTCGGAAGACTACAGTTTAATAGTGTTTTTTATAGATGATGTCAATGTGCGCATTCTAGCAGTTAGGTGTATTGCAGCTCGCTTGTGGAGTCTTAGGCGTTACCTGTTTGCAATAGAACGAACGTAACATGTCCTTTTTTTGAAAAGAAATAGTTTTCGCATCAAGGCAAGAGGTCACATTTGATTTGTGAAAATTATTTTTAAGGGTGAAATAAGTCCTCGGATAGTAACCCCTTGCGGGTAGTACCTAATTCTTTATCTCAAAAGATTTATTGTGAAAATGGTGTGGCGAATATAGTCACGTCTTTGTATTGAAAGACGAGTATTAAGACCGCACACTTTAAAGTGAGTATTCTAATACTCGGAGAGGAAGAAGTATTCATTCAATCTTATCTCCTTAGTTTAATACAAAGAGAACCTTATTCTTTTATTAAAGATGTTTTGATTTTGAATGGTAAGTGCCTTACGACAGTGAACCCTAAAGGTAATGTCAATCACTTGGGATAGGAGAAGGTCTTCACCTAACCACTCCACAACCATCCAAGTTTATTAGGAAAAAAAGTTTGAAAATGCACTTGGTACAAGACCAAGGTTTTTAGACTCAGGGAGACAAAAAGAAATAGAGAAAAGGTTTTGAAAAGAAAGGGTGGTGAATAGATCTAGGTAGGTTGATGGTGATGCGCAAAGCAGTCGACTTACAAAGGTGAAATCCATACAAGGTTAGGATGGGTTAATACCAAGAGATCAAAGATGAGGAGAGGTGGATCCCTAAGATTCAAACCAAGTTTGAAAAGTTTGAAAATGACTTGACATTGGATCAAGCCTTATTTGTCCCTTTTATTAAAAATGTGTTCTAACTTAGATTCATTTTATCTTTCTTAACAATCAAGCAAGCAAAAACAAGGCAAAAGGTCAAAACCAACAAGATAAGCAATGAATGGTCATAAGTGCATAAACATGTAAAACATGAAGCAAATGATAAAGACATGTAATATATGAGATGAAAACAATATGGGAAGAAACCACTTCAATTCAAAAATCATCAAAGATCAACAAGGCAAAATATGAGAACAATCTCCAAAGCATGCACAAAATATAAGTCAAGCAATCTCACAATGAACAAAGGATCATGTGAAGTGTGTCTGAGATAATGTGATCATGAAATAAGGGAAAAAACACATTGACCAACAAGTTAAACATCTTACATGAAACACATAAGGAACAAGCTTTAACTAGCACATGTGAAGAAGTATCAAAACAATATTGGCTCAAGAGGTAGCTAAATGAAACACTCAAACAATGCTAAACTTGTAAAATCAACTAAAAATAGGAAAAAAGGTTTAAAGATCATGAAACTAAAGCAAGAAGCTCAGGGAAGTATGTTATCATATTCCAAAATGCCACAAACTATAATCAACCTTAACTAGGTCAAGGGATCAATAAACTAGGCATATGGCACAAACATGAGGAATTATCAACAACCCTCAAAGAGGCTTCCACCAAAAATAGCAAGACACTCAAATAAAATCCCAAAAAATAAGCAAACATAATTTTAAACACATACTTAAGAAATTGCAAAAGATGGGAAGAAGATATGCTAAGGACAATGCTCAAAATGGTTGAATCATGCAAATTATGCATCAAATCGAGGGTAAATCGAGGGTCAAAAAGTGAGAAATGGCAAGTCACCTTAGGTAACTCAAACCAAGCTCAAAACAACATCATATAACCCTCATCCAATGGTCTTAATATGGCTAAAAATTAGCCTCAAATGATGAGTATAAGTCACTCAAATCCTTAACCCTAATTCAAGGGTATCAATGGAAGTACCCATTCAAATTAAATCCAAAATAAATGGAAAATAAAAAAATAAAAAATAAATAAAATCACAAAAATTAACATAAGACATCAAGCAATCATAAATTTAAATTTTGGTATTTTTAAAATATGTGGAAGTACTTAAAAATAAAATAAAACAAAGAGTGAAAATAAAAGAAAAATAAAAAAGAAATAAATGAAAGGGAGGTGCATTAGAAGAAACAAAATAAACTGAATACAAGTTGAATATGCGTGATGGGCCTAAAACTAGGGGTGAGGGTATCAAAATGAATAAGCCCAAACCAAGTTAACACAAAAGATTCAGAAACACATCACAACACATCGTTTCATTAAACCATGTCACCAGCTAACTCAATGAAGTCAAGGCCACACACGCAAGTCAAAGACCAACTCACGTGTGTTGCACCCTAAATTTTGACCCCTTAGATCCTCATCATCATTGTAGGATCATGTTTGCTTGATTAACTAACCTTAACACATTTAAAGTTTATCTTTGTTAAGATGCAGATGAATTAGGGATCTGTACCGTCGAAATCGAGGCTTCGATGTTTTGATCAATCAATGTTTTGGATTGATCCAACTTCAAACAAAGTCAAGGATGATACATTGGATTAAGAATGAATGCAATTTGAGGTGGTCACCCGAAGATTGAGAACAGTACAATTTGAGGCACCCGATTAGGGTTTTCGATTAGAAAAAGTCAACTGTAGTTTGACTTTTGATTCAAAGAGTATTTCAATGGTGGGATCAAAGTCCATTAAGCTCCTATGGCTTAGTAAAGTCCATCCAAAGAGTTTCAAATCCTCAGGATGTCCAGATCACCAACGGGCGACTCGGTAGACACCGATCGATCGAAGGGTTGACCGAAAAGTCAACTCTCCAACAATAAAGAATTTGACTTCAAGGTGTGAATGAAAAATGTTCCTTATATCATATTACACCTCCCCATAAAATTTCATGACCATTGGATCAAGGGTTAGGAAGTAATTGCAAAAATCGGGAATTAGGGTTTCGAAAGGGGCAAAACCATAACTCCTCAACCACACATCCAATTGAAGTGGTTCTAAGCTTGTTTGAAAGGTCTTGACAAACCCTACAAAAGTCCCACAGTGGTCCATATTCAAAAAATGCATGGAATTGGAGTTATAGCAAAAATCATTTTTCAAAGGTAAAGGACTTAGTGAAATTTCACAAATTCTGGCCATACAAACCACTTTTTCAGAACTTTGAAGGGTTTTTCAACCTAGTTCCATCAAGAATTTGGAAATTCGCAAAACATGAAAGTTATAGAGCTACAGGAGGGATTTCTAAAAAGTACAAGAACTCCTCAAGAGGATTTGTGAGCTAAGAGTTATGGTACATGGAAGTTGGGCCTGTCACACTTGAATTTACTTTAGCTAAACTTCTCAAAATCAGTTTTTCATAACTTGGACTATCCTCAACCCTTGGATTGTAATTCAAACTGATAATGTGAGGTGTGGATGAGGAGAAATCCATAAAAGGAGTTAGTTTGATGAGCATGGCAAGTTGGTAACAAATGAATATTAAAATAATCATTAAAACCATGAAAGAGAAACTTTTTCTCCAAAGTTGGGCAGCTGTAGTCCCCTATCTCCATAGCCATCCCATCCTTCCCATCTCAGCTGATATTGGCTCAGCATTAGTCCATGGAGCTGATGTGTTGGAGCTGCTACAAAGATTTGGCAAGATTCACTTGAAAATCTCAAATCTCCCTTCAAAAGTGGTGAAAAACCAAATCTTCCCCAAGCTCCTCATGGCCTATAAATAGAGGTTTCTCCACACTCTATTTTTCACACCAGAACTATCCCAAGCATCATAAACATATAGTTCTCCTTCTTTCCCTTCTTGCTTGTAAGTGAAGAAAAGTCACAAAAAACACTAAATTAGCCACTTTCCATTTGTCACACCAATCCTTTGTCTAAACCCAAAAACACTTCAAAGACCATTCATACAACTTTAAAATGGCCATTTGAAGCTGTTCCCATTGTTACATTTCTCAGAAAATCCACCAATCTAAAAGTCAACCCTCACACCCCATATTTTGACTTTTATGCATTTTAAGAGCCAAGTCACTACATAGGCCTTTTCCACCTGCTTAAACCATCCACACACCTCATATATGTCATATTGCAACTGTCCAAGGCATTGAAGATCAGTGGTGAGGCTCATTTCTCAAGTTGTCCTAGGGTTTGCATATTGCTTCAAGAGGAAGCAAACTTCAATTTTGGGCCAAAAACAAGATCTCTGGTTTTCTTTGTGTTATAGCTTGCTCAAAATAGTCCACAAAAGGTATGTAATCCATAAGCCTTTCATTTTACCTTACATTGTTATGTTTTGCATTCTTGAGATGTTCTTGTGAAAACTATGTGTACGTCGTCCCAATTTGCTCTTTGTCTAGGGTCTATGTTTACTACAGTACCTTAGCACTTATCAAGGCATGATATTTTGTAAAATGATGTATTGATGATTTGCTATCAAGATTAAGCATTGTATCTTGATTCCAACAGTTTTGAGGAATTTGCCCATAGGGGTAGCTTTAGAGGTGTTTATGTGAAATGCTGATGTGTTGTTACAAATCTGTCTAGAGGTAGATTGTTGTGGTACCCAGGTAGCTTGTTAGTTGCTTCATGATATGTTTCTTCCCTTAGGTCATGTATGAACCTAAAGAGACTTGTATTTCACAAATGTAATGTTAACTGCCATATCATGTTCATGAACATTATGCCAAGATGTAGATGCCTGCTTACTTTGCTTCAAGTTTGCTTATCTTATACCTGTTGGTTTGATACATCCATACTGTTTATAAATATTGCATGTTGTTGGTTATCATCATGACATACGTGTATATAGAATTTGGGGAATGTATGGACTGAGAGTTTTACAATTACTTTCAATTAATTCAACCACAACTGGCTGTGAACATAACTTCCATATATGCTTCATGAATATACACACCATGACATGAGTTGTTTTTAGGTCAGTGCATTTTTGCTCATACACTTGCCATGATCATACTACTTTTTGTTTCAAGAGATCCATAGAGTATCCTTCATCCTAGAATCTTGGTTTAATATGTTTTGGGTCATGGAGTGATAGCTGAAGCTGCCAGCAGGGCCAATTTGTGTTTTACAAGATGTATGTATGATTTCGAGCACAAAAGCATCATTTAATATGTGTGTGATGTGTGTACCTATTTGCATTATCATTTTGTCCCAAAACAGTTTTCTTGCTTACAACTTTCAACATACCACAGTTGTATCAGTTTGAGGCATTAAACAGAATGTGCTTATTTCTCTTGGCTTGAATCCCAACTGTCATCATATATATGAGTGCATCACTGTCTGATTTGAATTCATCATTTTTGATCATATCTGTTGTATATGCGGTGATACAATTCCTGTTTCATTTAACTTGTCTTGGTGTTTGAACTCATGATGCTAAACTTACCACTGTTAATTGCTTTAAGTGCTAGCCATAATGAGGCATTGAAGTTGGCATCAGTTTTTTGTGTAGTCTAGGATTTGAGTCTCTACATGAGTAGGTTTGGCTTTTTGTAAGAAACACCATTGTGGACCTTCATTATGCATACTGTTGAAATATAACCAGGGGAGGGCAGTTTGTTTGGTCCAGGCTGATGTCCTCCTAGCCTTTAGGATTATTTTTGGTGTCTTATGAGGGTGCCTTTTTTTTTAGCTTTGACGGTAAGCTGTAAGCTCCAAGTTTGGATTTGAGGTACCACTGCCTGTCAGGAACTTGTCTTAAAGAGGCAGGTCTGTTGATTCATTACTAGCTAAGGTTTTATTTTAACAACAGGTGGTCATCTTGGTTTTCCTATTTATTTAGCACTTGACAGATTGGTATGGGAATAACCAACCCTCATTATCATGAGTTTGGTGGACCTACTATGCACCAGGTATAAATCTTGTTGTTTAATCTTTGTAAGGCCAGTTAAGTTTAGTTTCCTTGTAAGTTGGTGAATTATTGAATTCATGTTTTCAGTTTGCTTTAGCAAATGTTTGTATGTGGCTGTCATTAGGCAAACACAGTCATGTCATTTGTTAGACTTTTGAGGTGTATGGAATAATGAGGATTTGATGCTGGAATATTTGAATTCATGTTTTGCTGTCTATGTCTGTGCTTAGGAGCCTGGTCTCCCGACTCAGTTGCATTTTGAGTTTAGCCTAGTTCATGTCACAGTTGCTACTCAATTTGTGGGTGAATTGTTAAGAATGTTGGCTCTTTTGGAAGGGGTATCTCACTGCTGTTTGGTTTCTTGCCTAGTTTTAGGTAGTTTCCTTTAGAACTTTGGAGCAGGGTTTGGGTTTTGGTTTGTCTAGTTGGGAGCTTGAGTCCAGGCAGTTTGCTGTTGCAGTTTATGTGGTACCATTTAGACTTCACAGCATGCCATTTGGAGCAGTTGGCTTGATCTGATGAGCTGGTGAATTTGTCTAAGTTTGTTATTCTAGGTAGGTCTGTTTTAAGATTTTAGCAGGATAGTGGAGGATAGAGTGTGCAGGCCTCAGTTGATTTCTCTGCTAACATGTGCTAATGAAGAAAGAGTTGTAGGTTTATTTCTGCCTGAGTGGATGACAATTTGGAATGGCATTTTGGTGGTCACCATAATTCTGTTGGAAGCAGTTGAGATGTAGTTGGTCAGCTAGGATTGAAGGCTTTCCCTTTTTAGTTATTGGATTTAATATGTGATATTGAGGAGCAGAAGCTGATACTGTCATGAGAAGGGAAGTTTGTCAATCTTTGATATCATTAAGTGGCCATTCCTAAAATTTTGCAAATTGAGAGTAGAATCTTGATCTTTAGCAGCCTGGTGGAACTTGAAATAGTTTGTTTAAGTTTGGATTGGTCTCTGCTGGTAGGCACAAGGGAGAACTTGCTGCCAAACAATCATCACATATGTGCTTTTGAAACCTTTGATCCTTAAAGTTATTCATCAGTTGTGGCCCTGTTTTTGAAAAATCAAATACCTCAAATGCCATGATCATCTCACAACATAATATCTACATATAACTACAATACTTTTCTGCTGTTAGCCATTGGTGAATAGGTTAGTGGGCAGGTCAGGCTTAGAGTGCTAAGTTTCTGTTTCTGTTGTTGTTGTATGCATGAAAAAGTAAGATTATTGTTGGTTTGCTCTTGAGGTGTTAGGCTGTTGGTTAACAGGTTGGTTTGATGCTAGGACTGTTGTCCAGCCTTAGCTATCATTTTCAATTTACTCATTCATTGTTGCTTTAGCTTTTTGAGGCATGTTGGGGTTTAGTAAGTGTTTTGGAGTTGGATAAACCATTTGAACATTTTCAAGTTCTTAAGATCTAGCCATTGTGAATCTTAGCCTTGGCTTTTTACAACAAGTTTCTAACCTATTCATTAAGATTACAGCCTGACAGTTTGTTTGTTTCATGACAGCAGTAAGTTTATCCCTTTAGAACTCATCATGAGTCTGATGCCCTAAGCATGAAGCAGACCTGTGTTGGTCTTGGATTCACTCTCTTTTGCTTACTTTGAAATAGCATGTGTCCAAATCACACCATCATTGCAAATCACTTGCCTTTTTTTTGATCCAGGGCTGTTTTGAACAAAACCTTGTTTAGAACTTATTCAGAATCACTTTTGTAAATTGCTTGTGCCTGGCCTAACCTTAAATTGCATCAGCTACGCACCATGTCCATCAATTTGCATCTCAAAGTGACAAAATGCATGAACCTTCGATTTTTACTGTATGAGCATAATTTCAAAATTTGGTTGTTACCATCTTAACCCTCATAAAAAATTAATCAGTTTTGACTAAAATTTTGTTAATTCCATTAAGTCTTGGTTGAGATATAGATCAAAACGTAATTCAGTTTGGGCTTGGTTCTTGTTCTTCATGCTTGCCCAGAAATTTTGCCAGGCGTGCCATATATACTAATAGGGGTGGCTAAATACACGGATGTATAGCCACCCCAGTGGTAAGACCATATGCCTTAAACACGCTTTGTACCTGCATGACTTGGGTTCGACCCCTGAGGAGGGCAACCCTTTTATTTATTTTTGCAATTTTTCATCCAATCTTTGAAAATTCATAACTCACTCGTTTTTAATCATTTTGAACCCATTCTTTTTGCATTGTGTTTGCCTTGATGTCTACTTTCATGTGATTTTTTGAATTCCATGTTGTTCAAATTTTCATTCCTTTTGGTTGCTTGTAAGTTGCTTTTGTATCGAGATCGTCATCTCCCGTATGCAAATGAATTTCTTTTTCACCATGACTATTTTTGTTAAGATATTTATTCATTCTCATCTCTTGTATGTTAGTAAACATGTTAGGATTTTCCTATTTTGATTGTTACCATAAAATATCCCTTTTACCTGTGTTTACTTTAAAAGCGCGATCCGTCGATGCGATTCTTGCTTGATTACTCGCCTTGAGTATCATCCATACATTTTCACTTATGACATTCTTTTGTTGGTTGTTACCTTTATAGTTTCATCACATTTACTTGGTTAAGTGATTTCATGATCCCCTCCTAAATTATGAGGTTTAAACTGATTTAATTATGCTTGATTGTCATCTATGCACATTGTTGTCACTTTTACCATGCTTTGAACTTATGACATGCCTACATTCAAATTATGATTTGTTCACATGATTGTTACTTTTATCATGCTTCAAATCTTGGTTAAGATGTGCCCCAAATCTTTGTTAAG
The DNA here is from genome assembly GCA_963859935.3 of Lathyrus sativus. Taxonomy (NCBI): domain Eukaryota; kingdom Viridiplantae; phylum Streptophyta; class Magnoliopsida; order Fabales; family Fabaceae; genus Lathyrus; species Lathyrus sativus. The sequence continues at coordinate 756,391,376 of OZ012735.1, forward strand.
ATGATTGACTACTGGTTGTAACCCTTGGTATCATTTAAAGTATCTGCTTATTGTAATATGCATGCTTACTTGTCTTAAATCTTATTTCATCTTGCTTTATTAAATACTTATTTCCCCAAGTGATGGAACTTTCTAGTTCTCATCCAAGTGGCCCCCCTCTCTCTCTCTCTCTCTCTCTCTCTCTCTCTCTCTCTCTCTCTCTCTCTCTCTCTCTCCTCTCTCTCTCTCTCTCTCTCTCTCTCTCTCTACTCCTCTCTCTCCTCTCTCTCTCTCTCTCTCTCTATCTCTCTCTCTCTCTCTCTCTCTCCTCTCTCTCTCTCTCTCTCTCTCTCTCTCTCTCTCTCTCTCTCTCTCCTCTCTCTCTCTCTCTCTCTCTCTCTCTCTCTCCTTCCAAAGGAAAAGTCTCTCCCTTGACCCTTGTGTCATTGGATAGCTCATTTACCCCTCTTGACTTTGTGAAGTCATCCTAACCCTAGCTTAGTTAAGTTAGAACATTTTAAACCATTAGACTTTGCTTTAAGTCTAGAAAACCCACCTACACTAGGAGTGTTCTTCAATTAGAACCTTAGGATAGAGTTTGTAAACTCTATGTAAGAATCATAGCAATGATTACTTACTCCCCTTTCTTGAGTGTTTAACATAGATCTAGAGAGTTTTGTGAAACTCTATACAAGCATGGATATGTTTGTTCCCCTTTGAACCTTGATCATAATTAAGTGTTCTTCAACCTTAGTGAGGTGAACTACGATTGCTCTGATTCTATCCTAGTTAGGATACGTAGGCAGAGGACGCGATGTCTTTGCGAGCAAACTTAGAAACTATCTTTAGGTTTTAACCTACACCTTTACCCAATCCCAATCCATAACAAACATTTAGTAAACTTAGCATGCAAACAAACAAAAGGTTCCTGTAGAGTACTACAGATGTTTAGGATGTGAAATACCTACCCTATGCATAACCAACCCCCAATCCCTGAATCTCTTAGCGTTGTTGTTACATCGCGCAAAAGGTTCTTTCTCTCTTTAGACCTTTCCTTTGGATAAATTAAAGTTCGGTTGTGAATTTAAGAATTAAGATTCAAGTTAATCAATAGCTTGGTATCACGATTCTCACCGCAACAGAAATGGCGACTTCACTAGGGAAAAAACTTACTTATTTTTGAGGGTTTAGCCTATTTTGTTTGATTGTATGCTATATTTGTAAATATTCGCTTAACATGTATATTTGTCAATATATTTGTATGTTGGATATTGGATGCTTTGAGTGGTGAGACGGTCCTATACCCGAACTCGAGTGCACTTATGATAGGATGGTAGTATATTCAAGAAAGCTTATAGGGAGTTGATTCCCGACCAAGCTAACTTGAGAAACCACCGCTCAGTGTAGGCCCTCTTGAGAGTTTAGTATTGTTGATCGAGTATTCGTGAAAACAATGCTACTTTCAAAGAAGGAGCCCATGACACTGTGGACTTTTAGAATACATTCTACCCCACTTTGGCCTTATTAGGACATAGTGCGATGACTATAAGGAAGTATTTCTAAAATAGTTGATACGCGATACTACACTCAAACGAGATTCTCTTGAGAATATTATCGATTACCAAGTAATTTGGGAAGTTGATAATATCTGAAAGATGGGTTGATGACTCTGGGAACCTTGTAGAACCCGTTTGGCAGGTACAATCAATCCATAGTACAAATCTTTGGGGATGGGTAGACCCTTAGACTCATGCTTGTCCTTAAACCTAAGCTTGTGTTGTGTGCATATGCATAATTGCTTGTGTTTGTGCATTCATATCATCATGTCATCATATCATCATATGGTTTCATGGAACTCAGACTTTGTTGTTTGTAAACATCAGAGGTCGTCATGAACAGTGAAAGAAAGAAAACTTTGAAGTACACTTACAAGGGTTTTAACCTGGATGATTTGAAAAGGTTGAGTACCTTAGTGATAGATCCAGAGGGATTTCAAAGCCGATATGGGAAGCTGTTTCTACTCTTGAAGATAAAGATGGACAGTGGACTTCTTTCTACTCTCCTCCAGTTTTATGACCCACTTTACCACTGTTTTACATTCCCTGATTATCAGCTAGTGCCCACGCTAGAAGAGTATTCCCAGTTAATTGGATTGCCTATTCTTGAAGATTCTCCTTTTCCGATTACGGAGAAGGACCCTAAAGAGCAGGACATTGCCAAAGCTACACGTTTGGGAGTGGTTGATATAAAAAAGAATCTAATTACAAAAGGAGGAGTCTTTGGGTTAAAAGCAGAATTCTTGGTTGAGAAAGCTCAGTATTACGCAGATCATTTAAGCATGGATGCATTCGAGACTATTCTTGCCTTACTCATCTATGGTATATTCTTGTTTCCAAGCTTTGAGAATTTTGTGGACCTCAATGCCATCAAAATTTTCTTGAAGAAGAATCTCGTGCCTACCTTGTTAGTAGACACATACCATTCTGTTCATCTGAGGAACTTTCACAATGGAGGAATGATCACTTGTTGCGCTCCTTTATTGTACATGTGGTTCACTTCACACTTGCCCAAAGCCAACGCTTTTTGGGATCCAAAGAAAGGATGGTGGTCGCAAAAAATCATGGCTCTTACCCATTCCGACATTGATTGGTATAGTCGTGATTATGATGGGACAATGATTATTGAGAGTTGTGGGGAATTTGGAAATATACCTCTTCTCAGCATAAATGGAGGGATCAGCTACAATCCAATACTTGCCCGCCGATAATTGGGATACCCTCTAAAGGACAAACCCAAAAGTGTTCAAGTGGAAAGCATTTTCTTCAAAGAAGGGGAAGATAGTCAAGGATTAAAAGAGAAAGTTCTAGAAGCTTGGAAGCATCTACACAAGAAAGGAGCTTGGAAGACTCAACTGTGTTTCTTTGGAACCTTACCTCCAATGGGTTCGGAAAAGAGCTGTCACACTAAGGATGACATACCCTAAGCAAGAGCCTATGGCCTTGAAGGAAGAACGCCCGTTGGTCTTCATGTCTGAAGAAGAAAAGTTGAAAATTGCTTTGGTCAAAGCATAGCAAACTGAGGAAGCTTGGAAGCACAAGTATCAAATAGTTGTCGAAGAAAATGCGGAGCTCCAGAGACAACTCCAGTTGAAAGATGAAGAAATCCTTTCTTGTAAGAAGAGGAAAGCACTAGAAGAACCTTACGAGCCTCATTCTAATCCATGGAAGATAATTGTGGACAGACTCATCTTTGAGAAGACTCAGATGGAAAGAAAGATCGAGAAGCTCAACCTCAGGCTGCTAGGAGAACCTTGATAGGATTCACTTGGTTGTCATCTAAAACTCTTGTAAGAGGAAACAATGTTTTGTAATCTGGTTTGTTAATCAATGAAATGGCGACATTTGATGTTCAAAAATATATGAGTTCCATGAAAATCATTTGCATTTCCATCTGCACTTCTTCTAACCATTCAAGGAAATTCATTATTTTTCTTTGCAGACAACAACATGGTAAGAAGAGACATGCTTCGAGTCCCGGATCTGAGATTGGGACGTCTAAGAATGTTAACTAGACTTGTCTGAAACCCTGCTGCTTTCATATTCAAATATGGGGACCTATTGCCATTGATAAGCGCTCCGATCAACGAGCCCATGTTGCAAGCCTTGGTGGAATTCTATCATACAACTTACCACTGCTTTGTGTTTCCAGACTTTCAGTTACTCCCGACCCTTGAGGAGTATAATGCTTACTTAAAGATTCCATGGACTTTTACGCTCCCTTATGGAAAACCAAAGAAAAGGGACTTAGATAAAGCCCTGCACATCAAGCTGGAAGACTTGCCACCGATTAGGGCGAAAGGAAGATGGTATGGAATGGATGCCATGCCTCTAATGGAGATGGATGAGTATCATTATGAAAGCAGAAACCTGGGCATTTTTGAGGCGATTCTGGCACTACTAATATATGGACTGTATCTGTTCCCAAGAAGTTACGACTTCATCAGCGAAGAAGCGATTCGCCTCTTCATCCTCAAAAATCTGGTCAACACAATACTGGTTGACGCTTATGTAGTCATCCAGCGTTTCGCCTTGTATGATTATGGGCAATTCTCATGTTGTCTTGCACTACTCGACCGATGGTTTACTTCTCATCTGCCAAGGACCCATATCCTTTGGAGGCTTCCTACCAAAAGCGTATGGGTTTCTAAACTTGTCACTCTCAGATACCATGATATCGCATGGTATGACACCAGCATCGGTGACCAAGTCATGATTTCTAGCTACGGAGATTTCCCCAATGTGCCTCTCATTGGGATAGAAGGGGTGATCACTTATAATCCTATTCTCGCTCGGTGTCAACATGGGTATCCTACCGGGCCAGAGCCTGAACCAGAACTGTTGAGGCCTCGCTTCTGTGAGACAGGTCGCAACCAAGAACTAGAAGAAAATGCTCAATACTCTCAAAGAGATCCACACCTCATGGGCCCAACTCCAATGGAGAATGCAAGCTGTTTAACCACCAGGGGGTACCTGCTATGGTAAAAGGAAATTGCCTTAAACATGTTCTACACTCATGACTATGAGATAACCATGGAGCCTGAGGTCCCCGTAGCTAGGGAAGAGTTAAGATACGCTTTGGTCAAAGCGCAAAGAGAAAACGAAGACCTGTGGGAGATTATCCGCCAGGATCAAGTTCATGTCAGAGTCCAAGAAGGAGAAGGGTCGTCTTGTTAGATTGATCTTTATTGCACCATTTCCCTGCTTTCCCTAAAAAAGGATTGAAATCCTGTTTGTTGCATTTACTTTCATTTTCCTTGTAAGAAAAGTATTGCTTTTTAGCAAAGGTCACTCTATTGTAATAGATTTCCAGCTATCAAATGAAAAAACGCTTTTTAAGCATGTTGTTACATGTTGGTCTAACTTTTTGTTTGTAAACGAAAATTTTGAGTTTCCTTGAATGGTTTATGCATCCGCATTTGCATTTGCATGTCATCCTACATCAGTCCTGCATTTGGGTTCCGCAGCTCATCCTTTGTTCTTGTCCAGAGAGGAGATAAGGAGTCACGCTGAGTACTCACAGATACAACACACAATCCCAAGCTCAAAAGAAGATGGCAGATAACGACCAAAGGTTCGATCAAATGGATAATGACATTGAAGGGATCAAAGGGGACGTCAACCAGATCATGGAAGTCCTCAACATAATCAAAGCAAAAATGGATACGCAACCTACAGTGATCTCCGAAGTTGCCACAGCAGCAGCCAATGTCACAATAGCTCCTGTTACTTCAGCAGAGTTTCCCTATGGCATGTCCCGGGATTTTGTGCCACCTTTCAACAACATGCAGTCTTCAGGTCTCAATCCTTTGTTCGACACAACAATCAGAAACCCTATTTTCACTCAAGCAGGTGGACCTACCATAGTACGACCAATTTTCTCCAATCAACAACCAATCTTTGATATACCCGATGGGTCTGAAGCTGAGGACGAAACACACGAAAAATTAAGAGTGGAGATGGACATCATGGCCAAAAGGATGACGACCATTGAAGGAAATCATGTCTTTGGATCTGATGCCAAGGATCTATGTCTGGTATCTGGATTGGTGTTTCCTCAGAAATTTAAAATGCCAATCTTCGACAAATATGAAGGGACCACCTGTCCTAAAGAACACCTAATCATGTACTGTAGGCGGATGGCTCCGCATATTGAAAATGATAAGCTGTTAGTACACTGTTTCCAAGATAGTCTTAAAGGGGTTTCGGCTAAGTGGTATCTCGGTTTAGATCAAGCTAAAATCCACAGTTTCCAAGACCTTTCAGATGCTTTTATCCAACAGTACAAGTACAACATGGACCTAACTCCCGACCGCCGTCAGCTTCTCAGCATGACGCAGAAAAATACTGAAACCTTCAAGGAGTATGCACAAAGATGGCGCGGAACTGCAGCACAAGTAGAGCCTCCCCTTACTGAGAAGGAGTTGGCAGACTGGTTTGTGGATACAGTTCGACCATAATTCTATGAACGTTTGATCAGCAGTGTTACAACAAATTTCTCTGATCTTGTGGCAGTGAGAGTCAAGGTGGAAGCAGGTTTAAAGAGTGGAAAAGTGACCACTCCAAATGTTACCTCAAGTGCCAGCACGGCAAAGAAGCCAGTCAGCATGTTCCAAAAAAAGAAAGAGGGAGAGGTGAGTGCAATCACATATGGAAAGAAAGTACAAATCTCACGAAGCCACCACCAACAGTACCAACCATCATATATAGCGGCAGTGACCCCGGTTTTTCAACCTTCTTCACAGCATGGTCCCCAACATGGGGCATTCAGCAATCAATACCAGTATCAGTCTGGCAATCAGCAACATTATCGCACCAATAATCAACAACAATACCAGCAGCCGCAGGGTCAACAACCTCAGAACAGGGCCCCGAGGGCAAATTATCAAGCAAATAGGCCAAAGATACAACCTATTCCAATGAGTTACACCGACCTGTTTCCCATGCTAGTAGAAAGAGGGATGGTTAAAACAAGAAAATTAGGTGCTCCACCTAATCCACTCCCGTTCTATTACGATGCAAATGCTCGCTGCCCATTTCATGAGAATGCTCCAGGCCACGATCTTGAAGGTTGCTTTGCCTTTCAGCACCTAGTTCGTGAACTTATTGAAAAGAGAATTCTATCCTTCGAAGATAATCCGCCCAACGTTAAGAGCAACCCTCTTCCAAATCATGGTGGAGTCAACGCCATTACTGAAGAAGGGGAGGGGTCAGAAGACAAGAAAGTTACTACTATTGGTGAGATCAAAGTGCCATTAGCAGACCTGCACAGACGCCTCGCTCAGGCATGGTCACTCAAGACATCTCACGAAGATTGCAAAGAATGTATGCTGAATCCTAAAGGGTGTGACGCTGTGAAAAAGGACATTCGGGCCATGATTGAACAGGAAATGATAGAAATCGCTCGCCGAAAAAAGGGAGAAGATGTGGCGGTCATCGAGTTTGTGTTTAACATACCAGGAGAGCCCAACAAAGGAGCCGTATTCAGAGATGATAACAGTAACAAAAACTACAAGAACGTTCGGCCAGTATTTCGCGATGATGCACCCCCGAAATTCGGGAGGGGACATACTAGGTTTGAGCCAAGGGGAGGATCCAAACCTCACCCAAGAGCCGTGACACCAAAACAAGACTATTCATGGTGTGAGGGGATTTTCAAAGAAAAGAAACCAGTAAGTGTGGCCAACATTGCAAGTGGAAGCAAAATGACCCGGAGTGGTCGTGTCTATCAACCTCGAACATACAATGAGGCTCCTCCACCAGCAGTTTCTGTTCAAAAAATGCCTGTTCCTTAGAAGCCTGTTCCAGAGACAACCACCGCCAAAGAACCTTTAGTTAGAGGAAAAGAAAGTCTCAAGAACGATGAAGAAGAATTCTTGAGAATCATTCGGCGAAGCGATTATAGGATGATGGACCAATTAAACCAAACACCCTCCAAGATATCGGTCATGGCTTTGCTTTTAAGCTCTCCAGTACACCGCCAGGCATTGCTCAAAATCCTGACACAGGCCCACGTCACTAAAGATATTACAGTGGGGCAGTTTGACTCCGTTGTAGCAAATATCACCGCCCGCAACACTTTGAGCTTTGATGATAATGACCTGACAGCTGAGAAGCGTAAGAACAATCGTGCCTTACATGTGTCAGTCAAATGTGAAGAAGATATAATGTCCCGAGTTCTTGTTGACACGGGATCAGCACTCAACATAATGCCTAAAAGGACTTTGGCCAAGCTGGCATATCAAGGTGCTACCATGAGACCAACCTCTCTTATAGTCAAGGCATTTGACGGATCCAGGAGAACCGTGATAGGAGAAGTTGATCTTCCTATCCTAATTGGACCACAACTCTTCAAAGTCACCTTTCAGGTGATGGACATAAATCCGGTCTACAGTTGTCTATTGGGAGGACCATGGATTCATACAGCTGGTGCTGTCACTTCCACTCTCCACCAAAAAATTAAGTTTGTTGTGAATGACCAGCTGGTCATTGTCCATGGAGAAGAAGACTTAATGGTGAGCAACTTGTCATCATTCCGGTATATTGAGGCTGAGGAAGATTCCCTCGAGACGGCCTTCCAAGCACTAGAAATAGCTCACGCTGTTCTAGTTGATGAATCAGACATAACCCAAGGGCCATTATTTACCTCTGCTCAAAGTATTAAGGCAGCACTGAAAGCTGGAGTCCCACTGGGATGGGGAGAGGTCATCGAAGTCAATGCTCGAGCCAAGAATGATCGACAAGGGTTGGGTTACAAACCAACTCCGGAAGGCGAGCCAGAAGAAGGCACCATGAAGAAGAAGTCCTTAAAAGAGATATTCACCAGTGGCGGTGTGCAAGTCAATGCCATTATTACTGAAGATGAAGACGGTAATCTGGATCATCTAATAACTAGGGGAGGAGCAGCATTGTGCAATTGGGAGGCTGTGGAAATTCCCATCTTTTTACCTTTAGAGTAATTCACTCTGCTTGTTAGCTTTGTGTTTTTTTCTTTAAAAAAATTCCTGGTCTTGCCCAAGGCCTGCGAATTATTTTGTATTGGGCCACTTTGCAAAAATTGAAAATCATTAATGAAAAAGTGTTTTTGTTAAAACTCTTGTTATTTGTTTTTTGCATCATTTTCACTCTTTTTGTTAAAAGAAAAATGACAATCTTCTTGAAAAAAATATAAAAACAACCCTTCATCTGCATGTCTGTGTGTGTGCCTAATTGTTCCAAAATAAAACATGCAGAATACCTCCATCAACCACAGAATCCTATGATCCTTCGGTTCTTTCTTCTAGCGGTTCATTTGTCTTTCAAGCTGAAGAAGAGAATGACGAAGAGTTAGAAGTCCCAGAAGAGTTAAAGAGAATGGCTGAATACGAAGATGTTTGTCTCCAACCCCACAAAGAGCAGACGGAAGTCATCAACTTGGGGTCAGAGGAAGACAAAAGAGAAGTCAAGATTGGGGCATCATTAAGGCCAGAAATCAAAGACAGGCTGATAACAATCCTCAGATATTTTGTTGACGTATTTGCTTGGTCCTACCAAGATATGCCAGGGCTGGATACTGACATTGTCATGCACAAACTCCCCCTGAAGCCAGAATATCCTCCGGTCAAACAAAAGCTTCGCAGGACGAGACCAGACATGGCGCTTAAAATCCGAGATGAGGTCAAAAAGCAAATAGATGCCGGTTTTTTAGCAGTATCCAAGTATCCAGAATGGGTGGCAAACATTGTACCGGTCCCAAAGAAGGATGACAAGGTCAGGATGTGCGTCGACTACAGGGATCTAAACAAAGCAAGTCTGAAGGATGACTTCCCTTTACCGTACATTGATACTTTGGTGGATAACACAGCAAGATTTGCAGTTTTCTCGTTCATGGACGGATTTTCCGGTTATAACCAGATAAAAATGGATCCAGATGACATGGAGAAAACAACCTTCATCACACCATGGGGCACCTATTGTTATAAGGTAATTCCTTTTGGTTTGAAGAACGCAGGGGCAACGTATTAAAGAGCTATGGTCACACTCTTTCATGATATGATGCACACAGAAATCGAGGTGTACGTGGACGATATGATTGCAAAATCCCAAAGTGAAGAAGACCACTTGGAACATCTGCTGAAGCTATTCAAGAGACTCCGAAAGTATCAATTGAGATTAAATCTAGCAAAATGCACCTTCGGAGTTCGCTCAGGCAAGTTACTTGGTTTCATCGTCAGTCAGCGAGGAATTGAAGTAGACCCTGACAAGGTTAAAGCAATCCAGGAGATGCATGCTCCCAAAACTGAGAAACAAGTTAGAGGCTTCCTTGGACGTTTGAATTACATCTCTAGGTTCATCTCCAATCTGACTCCTACCTACACACCGATCTTCAAGTTATTACGAAAAGATCAAACAGTGGTATGGAACGAAAACTGTCAGGCCGCATTCGAGAAAATCAAGCAGTATTTGCAAGAACCTCCAGTGCTGATTCCTTCGGTACCTGGAAGGCCTTTGTTCATGTATATGACAGTGTTAGAAGATTCAATGGGTTATGTCTTGGGCCAGACTGATGAGTCAGGGAAGAAAGAACATGCAATCTATTATCTAAGCAAGAAGTTCACTGATTGCGAGAGTCATTACTCTCCCCTGGAAAAAGCTTGTTGTGCATTAGCATGGGCCGCCAAGCGTCTGAGGCAATACATGATTTGTCACACTACGATGCTGATTTCTAAAATGGACACCATCAAGTACATCTTTGAAAAGCCAGCTCAGACAGGAAGATTAGCCCGATGGCATATGCTCTTATCAGAGTACGATATCCAATATGTTGCTAAAAAATCTATCAAAGGAAGTATCTTGTCAGAACACCTTGCAGAGCATCCTATGGAGGATTATCAACCACTCAAGTTCCATTTTCCTGATGAAGATGTGATGTATATTCAGCGCACGAAACCAGAGCCTGGTCCGGAAGAAGGTCCCGAGCCGGGATCCCGCTGGGAGATGATGTTCGATGGAGCATCAAACAAAAATGGACATGGCATCGGAGCTGTTCTGAAAAATCCAACTGGAGGGTACACTGCGGTCACAGCCCGACTTTGTTTCTCATGTACAAACAACATAGCAGAGTATGAAGCCTGCATCCTAGGGTTGGAAGCTGCCATTGATCTCCGCATCAAAATCTTGGAAGTAATTGGTGATTCTGCTTTGGTGATATACCAACTCAAAGGAGAGTGGGAAACCAGGGATGAAAAATTGATCCCTTATAAGACCCACATCTTAGAGATGGCTGAATATTTTGATGAAATTACCTTCAAGCACGTACCAAGGGCAGAAAATCACATTGCCGATGCGTTAGCCATGATGGCATCAATGTGGAAAGTCCAGTTTGTCAACGAGGCACCTCTGATCCGCATCGAAAGAAGGACAGTACCCACATACGTCATGACAATAGACAAAGGATCTGATGAGAAGCCATGGTTTCATGACATCAAGAATTTCCTCCAAAATCAAGAGTATCCCGCTAACACGTACACAATTGACAAAAGAGCAATACGAAGGTTGTCATCTAAATTCTTCATCAGCAATGGCGTCTTGTACAAGAGAAATCATGACATGGTCTTACTCCGATGCGTCGATGAAAACGAGGCGAATTTCATAATGACCGAAGTACATGAAGGAACCTTCGGCACCCATGCGAATGGCCACGCCATGGCTAAGAAAATCTTAAGAGCAGGTTACTTCTGGTTAACTTTGGAGACGGACTGCATACTCTTCGCTCGAAAGTGTCATAAATGTCAAGTTTATGCCGATAAAGTGCATGTCCCTCCGCATCCTCTCAATGTGATGACATCACCTTGGCCTTTTGCAATGTGGGGCATAGATATGATTGGAGCAATAGAGCCAAAAGCTTCTAACGGCCATCGCTTCATCCTTGTCGCAATCGATTATTTCACCAAATGGGTGGAAGCAGAGTCATATGCAAACGTGACGAAGCAAGTGGTTGCACGCTTCATTAAAAAGGAGATCATCTGCCGATATGGTATCCCTAACCAGATCATCACTGACAACGGGTCGAATCTGAACAACAAAACAATGAAGGAACTTTATGACGATTTTAAGATCAAACATCACAACTCGTCCCCTTACAGACCTAAGATGAATGATGCAGTTGAAGCTGCAAACAAAAACATCAAAAAGATAATACAAAAAAAGGTCGTAACTTACAAAGATTGGCATGAGATGTTACCATTTGCTTTGCACGGATACCGAACATCAGTGCGCACTTCAATAGGGGCAACTCCCTTTTCCTTAGTGTACGGGATGGACGCTGTGCTACCCATTAAAGTCAAAATACCTTCCTTGAAGATCTTGACGGAAGCAAAGCTGGATGAAGACGAGTGGATAAAAGAAAGATTCGATTCGTTGAATCTCATTGACGAGAAAAGAATGATGGCCATGTGCCACAGTCAAATCTATCAACAAAGGATGGCCCGAGCGTTCAACAAGAAGGTTCGTCCCAAAGAGTATAGGGAAGGAGAGCTTGTGCTTAGAAAAATCCTACCAACGCAAAAAGATATGCGTGGCAAGTGGATGCCCAACTATGACGGCCCTTTCGTTGTAAAGACTGTTTTCTCCGGAGGATCTCTGATTCTCGAAACTATGGATGGCGAACAACTCAAGTATCCCATCAAATCGGACGCAGTAAGAAAATACTAAGCCTGAAACAAAATACCTAGAAAGGGGATTTCAGTGCCTCGACAAGATGAAAGCTCAATGTTTGAAAGCTGGCAGACGCTGGGGCAGAGTCCCGGGCAGAATATTAGAAGAAAGGTCAACACCTGTTGTTCTCGTCAGAAGCAGCAAAGCAAGTGAACTGGCAGTCAGAAGGACCGAATTATTATGGGATTCTGTAACCTTTTCTGTTGCCATTTTTTTCAAACTTATAAAATTCCCAAGGCTTTGCCTTTTGTAAAGCTCTTGTCTATCAATAAAATCAGATTTTTGGCCAAATCATTGTTATGATCCGCTATTTTTGTTATGCAATTTCACTTATTTGTTAATAAGAATTTTTCATGAAAGCAAAGTGTTTTGAAAAACTTAAGTCTTGTTTTAAAAAGAAAACACAATTTGACAAAATGATTGAAAAGTTCTAGAAGTAATCTAATAACATTACACAGTCCTCAAAGTTGTGGAAGGTTGTTGTTACCTCTGACCAAGCTAGATGTGTCCGACAACAATTCTGGCTCTTAAGCCAAGACTTCTTTTCTGCAGAATTACGAGGATATTACTGAGAAAAGATCGTTATCTACACCAAAGAAGGAAGTGTCGCCTGACTTGAGGCATTTTGAAACTCAGTGTGACGAGTTCTCTCTTAATTTGGTCTTCCTTTGTTCCTACGGGTCGTTCTGCATCTTGCATACAACATCATGCCAACATACGCATTTGTTTGCATTCCTGCCATTGAGATCCTTTGGTCGTTACCTTTATCTTTGTTTTGTTGTTACAAGTTCGCTTCAAAGTTGACATCCTGGGGTTTCCTTATCTTCTTTGGGAAGCTAGTGGTGACTAGCAATGTCTAATTTACACAAACAGGGGGTTATTACCAATTTTCACCTTCGATTTGGTCGTCACCAACAAACTTTGAAAGACTAGTGGTCACTAGCACACATTCAGAACTAATCACGTTCGGTACCATGATTCGGTCGTCACCAACCATTTTCCAAACCCAGTTGTTACTAATTCTGTTATAAAGCAAACCAATTGTTATTGGAGTCCATTTGATTCGGTTTTCACCAATTTGGCTAAAAATCTAGTGGTTACTAGTATTGCCCCCTAAAAAACCAATGATCGTTGACATTGGAGTTGGTCGTCACCAAAATTCCCTAAAAGTCCAATGATTATTGGCATTACCTTCAAATCCAATTGTTATTGGTATCCCATTTGATTCGGTTATTACCAGTTTTTCTGAACCTAGTCATTACTAGTCTTACCCTCAGATCCAATTGTTATTGGTACCCTTTGATTCGGTTAGTACCAATCTCTATAAGTCTGGTGGTCACTAGCCTTGTTTGGAAAACCTAGTCGTTGCTAGTCTTACCTTCAGAACCAATTGTTATTGGTACACATGGTTTGGTTGTCACCAATTAGCCCAAGTCCAATAGTTATTGGCACCACTTAAAGCAGATTGTTATCATCACTTCGGTCTGGTTGTTACCAAACTCTTTGAAAATCCAATGGTCATTGGTCTCCTGGATTAGGTCGTCACCAAATTTTTTCCAATTAAGTCTAGTGGTTACTAGCATCGCCCCCTCCAATTATTATTGGTATATCCCGATTTGGTCATCACCAGTCTCCTCTAAGACCATTGGGTACTGGCATTGCTTGAAAACTAATCGTTATTAGTCGGTTGTTACCAATCCCCAGCCAGAGCCCTGTTGTTTTAACAACATTATTTGGAATTCCCAATTGTAATTGGAACTTTGATTTGGTCGTCACTATATCCCCAGGAAGTCTAGTGATATTTAGCACTTCTTGGAAACCGTTATTGTTTGGTCATCACCATCATCCTCAGTAAGTCTAGTAGAAGCTAGCACTGTTTGAATCTATTTGTTATTCTGGTCGTCACCAGTCTCCCCAGTTGAAGCTTTTGCTTTTCCGGTTAAGTCTCGGAGAATTAGTGGATACTAACCTCCCCGGCACACCCGATCTTGTTTCTAACCTTCTCCTGAAGATCCCGTTTGAACTCTTCGTTATAGGAAATTTCTCATCTGGTTATCCCCAGTGAGGTTCGTGTCTCTGCTCCGTCTTTTCCCACGGTGAATTTGTGCTTCCCTAGTGGAATTGTTCCCCAGCAAAGTTCTCCTCAGTGGGTCCTTTCCCCAGTGAGATTTGCGTTTCTTTTCTTTTGTTTCGCCAGTGAAGAATTGTCATCTTCCCCCATGGGCTTCCTCATCCGGTTTATCCCCAGTGAGGTTCGTATCTCCTTTCCCCAATGAAGATGTGTCTTCCTTGGTGGAATTTGTGTCCCCTGTTTGAAAGATTCCCTTGAACAACATCTTTAGTCATGTTTGAACTATCTTGCTTAATTTTCCTTGAATCATTCCCCCAATGTGTTGGGTCCCTCGTGAGTGGTTACTCGTCGTATCACCGTTCTTCTATATTTGCTCGTGTGTCTGTATTTGTCTTGCATTCAAGCATCATAAAGCATCATTTAGATTCATGGCATATTAGCATTCGTCCCTTTGCATACCATCGGATCTAAGAGACAAAATTTCTGGTTTGCTATATTTAAATACCTTTCACTGCGATGCTATGAGGATTGTCATCTCTCATCATCATCTAGTGAAGATATTTAAATAGGTGCATCTGTTGCACCCCAAATTTTGACCCCTTAGATCCTCATCATCATTGTAGGATCATGTTTGCTTGATTAACTAACCTTAACACATTTAAAGTTTATCTTTGTTAAGATGCAAATGAATTAGGGATCCGTACCGTTGAAATCGAGGCTTCAATGTTTTGATCAATCAATGTTTTGGATTGATCCAACTTCAAACAAAGTCAAGGATGATACATTGGATTAAGAATGAATGCAATTTGAGGTGGTCACCCGAAGATTGAGAACAGTACAATTTAAGGCACCCGATTAGGGTTTTCGATTAGAAAAAGTCAACTGTAGTTTGACTTTTGATTCAAAGAGTATTTCAATGGTGGGATCGAAGTCCATTAAGCTCCTATGGCTTAGTAAATTCCATCCAAAGAGTTTCAAATCCTCAGGATGTCCAGATCACCAACGGGCGACTCAGTAGACACCGATCGATCGAACGGTTGACCGAAAAGTCAACTCTCCAATAATAAAGAATTTGACTTCAAGGTGTGAATGAAAAATGTTCCTTATATCATATTACACCTCCCCATAAAATTTCATGACCATTGGATCAAGGGTTAGGAAGTAATTGCAAAAATCGGGAATTAGGGTTTCGAAAGGGGCAAAACCATAACTCCTCAACCACACATCCAATTGAAGTGGTTCTAAGCTTGTTTCAAAGGTCTTGACAAACCCTACAAAAGTCCCACAGTGGTCTATATTCAAAAAATGCATGGAATTGGAGTTATAGCAAAAATCATTTTTCAAAGGTAAAGGACTTAGTGAAATTTCACAAATTCTGGCCATACAAACCACTTTTTCAGAACTTTGAAGGGTTTTTCAACCTAGTTCCATCAAGAATTTGGAAATTCGCAAAACATGAAAGTTATAGAGCTACAGGAGGGATTTCTAAAAAGTACAAGAACTCCTCAAGAGGATTTGTGAGCTAAGAGTTATGGTACATGGAAGTTGGGCCTGTCACACTTGAATTTACTTTAGCTAAACTTCTCAAAATCAGTTTTTCATAACTTGGACTATCCTCAACCCTTGGATTGTAATTCAAACTGATAATGTGAGGTGTGGATGAGGAGAAATCCAGAAAAGGAGTTAGTTTGATGAGCATGGCAAGTTGGTAACAAGTGGATATTAAAATAATCATTCAAACCATGAAAGAGAAACTTTTTCTCCAAAGTTGGGCAGCTGCAGTCCCCTATCTCCATAGCCATCCCATCCTTCCCATCTCAGCTGATATTGGCTCAGCATTGGTCCATGGAGCTGATGTGTTGGAGCTGCTACAAAGATTTGGCAAGATTCACTTGAAAATCTCAAATCTCCCTCCAAAAGTGGTGAAAAACCAAATCTGCCCCAAGCTCCTCATGGCCTATAAATAGAGGTTTCTCCACACTCTATTTTTCATACCAGAACTATCCCAAGCATCATAAACATATAGTTCTCCTTCTTTCCCTTCTTGCTTGTAAGTGAAGAAAAGTCACAAAAAACACTAAATTAGCCACTTTCCATTTGTCACACCAATCCTTTCTCTAAACCCAAAAACACTTCAAAGACCATTCATACAACTTTAAAATGGCCATTTGAAGCTGTTCCCATTGTTACATTTCTCATAAAATCCACCAATCTAAAAGTCAACCCTCACACCCCATATTTTGACTTTTATGCATTTTAAGATCCAAGTCACTACATAGGCCTTTTCCACCTGCTTAAACCATCCACACACCTCATATATGTCATATTGCAACTGTCCAAGGCATTGAAGATCAGTGGTGAGGCTCATTTCTCAAGTTATCCTATGGTTTGCATATTGCTTCAAGAGGAAGCAAACTTCAATTTTGGGCCAAAAACAAGATCTTTGGTTTTCTTTGTGTTATAGCTTGCTCAACATAGTCCACAAAAGGTATGTAATCCATAAACCTTTCATTTTACCTTACATTGTTATGTTTTGAATTCTTGAGATGTTCTTGTGAAAACTATGTGTACGTCGTCCCAATTTGCTCTTTGTCTAGGGTCTATGTTTACTGCAGTACCTTAGTGTCGCTACTGCGAAAATCGGCGTCGGCTGAACAGAAGAGTCGCCACCGTGCGTTATTTATCCCAAAGGAGGGAAAGGAAACGCTCGAAGTAAACCTACCGCAAAGACGGGAAAGGAATGGTCATCGCAACCAAATCTTGGATTAGGGAGTCGGTTACGCAAGGGGAAGGTATTAGCACCCCTCACGTCCGTCGTACTCGACGGGATCCACGCTTGTTTTCTTATCTAAAGGATGCAAAAACAATCTATCTAAGGCTGCTAAATCTAAACGGAAGGGATTGACTCGATAGAGCGTCGCACTCTAGGCCTACGTATTCTCAAGAGAGAAAGTCAGAGTCAACGTAGTTCGGGAAACTACAGGGAATTGGCTCGCCAAGACCTCGCGTCTTGTGCCTACGTACTTCCACACAGCATGGAAGATCAGAGCTTTCATAATTCAGGCTAACTACGGCTAGGCAGGGCGTTCTCGATCACACAGGAAGTGAGAGATTAAGCTGGTTTTAAAGGTACGAGAACCTATGGGAACTAAAGCTACGGTCTGGTCTCAAATACGCAAGGGCAAGAGAAAGGGAAAACGATCAGTTGTCAGCGGGAAAGTCTCGATCGCACAGCAGCGAGAGAACAGAAGAGTTAGTTGTTAGTGTGCTCGCTAGGATATCGCATCCTATGCCTACATATTCTCGCTCAGTACGAGAAATCAGAGCAGCTGTAGTTCAGCTACTTTCGGGACCACAACTCAAATCTCGTTTTATTAACATTCTGAAAAGGATTACAATGATTGAATACGGGAAATAAACTCCTAGAAAATACTATCCTATCCATCTAATATGGAACATCTAAGGGAAAATAGTCCCCTAACAAGTGGACATTTAAATCTACTCTAAAAAGTGTAAAAAGTCCCCTAACAAACGGACATTTAAAACTATTTCTAAAAGGAAAATATAAACTCTATGAAAATATATCCCAAAAAGAAAATATTAAAAATACTATTATAATATTTCACCATTTTTATATTTTCCATTATTTTTTATATTCACTATATTGCATATTCTTTTTCTATTACATATTTTTCCTTTTTAAAAATGTAGACAAAAGAAAATAAAAGGAAATAATGAAGAAAAAAAAACAAAGAAAAACACAAGAGAGGTTCAAACAGCAGCCAGGGGGTACAGCAGCAAAAAAAACAAAGGAGACTGGGCCCAGTCTAACAAAAATATCCAGGAACGGGGAGGGGTGTAGGAAGAATATGGAGGGCGTGCCCAGTAATGGGTTCGTTGGGCTTGGCCCAACAGCCAATCCCTAAAAAAAACAAAAAGTTCTATCTTTTAAATACATTCACTAATCCTTCCAAAGGAAGGAGGTGGATATTTAAAAGAGACTTTGAATCATAGAGAAAGAATGGAGGCAGTCAAGACCTTTCATGTTTGTGAATCAAGTTTTCTATTCTAGAGCTCTGCCTAGCTCCTAAACCCTATAGCCTCCACCAGCTGCCAGCAAGAGCTACTCCTCATCAACTCTGGAAGTTGGTCTTCATTATTTTGATCTCCAATGACCTTCATCATCAAAGTCTTCAGCTCTCCCAATCCCCAAGCAAACCCAATATCCCACACAGACAAATGAAATAACCCTAGAGAGGGCACACCACACAGTCAAACAAATATAAGCAGTATACTGATAGTAATAGTAGAATAGGGGAAACCTAATAATTTCTAAGGGATCTATTATCTACCCATAACCCCTATATTCCCATACACCAAAGATTCAATCTACAACTCCTAAGAGAATTGATTTGCTACACCTATGTTATCTCCTAAACCCTAGTTTTGGTTCTTCTAATCACACCTAAACAAGTCATCTAAAATTAATCCTAAAATCATGAATTAAATTTTATATACAAGCTAAAGTTCTAAGCTAATCAACCTAAAAAGAATGGATCAAAAATATAAAAGCATCTAATCAAACTAAAATCAACAAATTCATGCATTAAACTAAACATTACTTAATCCTATTTAAAAGAAAAATATGCTAAAAATACAAAAATAAAATGAAATGTTAATTTTTTTTTATATGATAATTTTCTTAACAGAATTATGAGAAATATGCAAAAACAACCAATTAAAAATAAGCATTTTTCAATTATTTATTGTGATTTTTCAAAGAATTAAAAAAAATGAAAGAAAATAATGTGAATTAAATTGGATTAGGGGTGCAACTAGCATATTAATCAGTTAAACGAATAAGATGGGCCCAGACTGGGGGGCGCGCCTAGCACTGCGCGTCTGGGCCCAGTTGATCAGAAAAAAAAAACAAAAAATAAATAAAGACTGAAACGGTGCAGTTAGTAAAGATTTTAGTTATAATGGTTTGGGCCTTGGAAAGCAGGGGTACGAATAGCAAGTGATTACTGAGCCCAGTCTGAGGGAATAAATGAAACGCGGCGTTTGGCTGCACAATATCTCCCTCCCAATTCCGTTTGAATCATGGCCATTAGATCATATCCTAAGTCAAGGTCAAATGGCTGATCGTGTGGTCCTCCTTCATCTTCAACCTTGGACAAACCCTAGAACCAGAAATCACCTCTCCCATGCACGAATTTCATCGCCTCTGTTCTCCCTTGTCTCTCCATGAAAACTCACGATGTAAAGAGCAAAGTTGCTCTACTTCTTCCCCTCTACACAACCATGGCTTTATTTTCCCCTAAGGCTCACTCAAACATCAAACCCGATAGGTAGAAGCCCTAGGTTCCACCATTTTCCCCTGCTATTAACCATGCCAATTCTTGCTAACTTCTACCCTAACATGATCTACACTTTATGCTGATCAACCTGAGCTATATATCCAAGATTATAGTGCAATATTCTAGATGTTATAAACCCTAACAGATTTGATGCACCATTGGTAACCTCCATGAAACCTTCTCAAACTTTCTGAATTCCATCATCTAACCTAACCTAACAGTTCTAACCCTAAAATTCTCTAACATGCTAACTAATTTAGCCAATTCGAAGGGAAACACCAACCTGGTTTGATGATGAAAACAGATGGAGAACTCTTGAGATCCAAAGCTTGCAATGATCTGGATTTGATCCACACACTCAATTCTTTGTTCTGTATGCAAAAGTTCTTGCTCCAATGCCTTAGATCCTTGTAACCACTTCTTCTTGCACCTTGAATGATGAAGATGGATAGCATGAATTCTTGCTCAATTCAAACAAATTCTGATGGAAACTTGATCCTTGAATGATTTAGATGATGAATGGATTAAGAACTTTGGCAATTGATGAAGATTTGATGAAGTTTGAGATGAATTTGCAAAATGGAAGAATGAAGTGTAACTTGGTGTTATGAACAAAATGAATCACCAACCATGGCATGAAGACTCTCAATGCAATATATAGATGACATTAGAAAGCTCTAGAACTTTGTAGAAACTTCCCATGCACACTTTCCTTGAATTTTGGATTATGTTACTTCATACATAAGTAACCAAGCATATCTTTCAAATATTGAACCAAACTCAAAAATACACTTTTTCCAATGTTCTTAAAACATTTTTTCCAATCAAAATGACCTATAATTTCATCCCATTTGGCCAAATTATGAAAAATCTCAATTTTAGGTCACTTTTTATTCATTAAATTCACCAATTTTGAAACCTTGAGCTATGAGAATTTCCAAACTTTCTTGATCACTTTTCTAGACTCAAAATGTCATTTGGAGCAAGTTTGATGTTGTGAAGTTTTTCATTTGAAGCTTCCTTGTATGAGTTTTGGGCATAGGCTTGAAATGACCTGTAATTCTCAGATGACCAAAATACCATTTTCTTGCCAAGACCATAAGTAGAGTTCCACAAATCATATGAAGGCATACCATACCTTTATAGAAAGCTAAGACAATGAGTAACAACTCTTATGTTGACCAGAAATTCATTTGAAATCTCCTTGAGGGGTAAAAGTTGCTTGGAAGACAAGTAACTTTCACAGACAAAATTTCAGATACCTCAGATGACCTGTAACTTGCAAGGACCATAACTTGAGTTCTATAAATCTCATTGATGTCTTCCACCACTCAAATTAAAGGTATTGAGATCCTCTACAAGTTTCATGTTGGCCAAGGATCCATTTGAAGCTTGCATTTTGACTTATCTTGTTTGGAAGTTTGACCTAAATCAGGGGATTTTACACAGAAACCCTAATTTAGAAACTCCTCTTCTTCTTGATTTCTCTTGATTTATTCTTGGCACATCACCATATCCTTATTCACATGTCAAATGATGAACCCCACACCTCTCCAATAGACCTTGATGCCTTTCAATCAATCATTTGACCTAGGGTTGACCCAGGGTTGACCCAGATGAAACCCTAGTTGACTGTCTTCAACTGCAACTCTTGTGATCACATCAATGACTTGCCTCCTTCTCCAAATGACTCTCTAAGTCTCCCATGATGTATACATACTCTCCATGCTCAATTCACAGCTCACAACTTCTTTGATGATCTTCAAATACCCTCAAGATAGGAGATAGATTCACTGCTTGACCCACTGACTTCTTAAACTTCAATTTCTTTCTGATGACTTGGATATGCTTGAATTTGAACAATAACCTCTTGATAGGCTCATAGAGATGAGAATAGTACTTGGCCCCTTGTTGGATGACTTGTTATGCTATGCTATGCTATGCAGATGATTAGACTATGTACATGACTCTATATGCAAATGCTAATGTAATTGAAACATAAACCAGGTGAAATAGGTTGAGCAAATTTTAGGGTGCAACACCTAGTTTTAGGTAGTTTCCTTTAGAACTTTGGAGCAGGGTTTGGGTTTTGGTTTGTCTAGTTGGGAGCTTGAGTCCAGGCAGTTTGCTGTTGCAGTTTATGTGGTACCATTTAGATTTTACAGCATGCCATTTGGAGCAGTTGGCTTGATCTGATGAGCTGGTGAATTTGTCTAAGTTTGTTATTCTAGGTAGGTCTGTTTTGATATTTTAGCAGGATAGTGGAGGATAGAGTGTGCAGGCCTCAGTTGATTTCTCTGCTGACATGTGCTAATGAAGAAAGAGTTGTAGGTTTATTTCTGCCTGAGTGGATGACAATTTGGAATGGCATTTTGGTGGTCACCATAATTCTGTTGGGAGCAGCTGAGATGTAGTTGGTCAGCTAGGATTGAAGGCTTTCCCTTTTTAGTTATTGGATTTAATATGTGATATTGAGGACCAGAAGCTGATACTGTCATGAGAAGGGAAGTTTGTCAATCTTTGATATCATTAAGTGGTCATTCCTAAAATTTTGCAAATTGAGAGTAGGATCTTGATCTTTAGCAGCCTGGTGGAACTTGAAATAGTTTGTTTAAGTTTGGATTGGTCTCTGCTGGTAGGCACAAGGGAGAACTTGCTGCCAAATAATCATCACATATGTGCTTTTGAAACCTTTGATCCTTAAAGTTATTCATCAGGTGTGGCCCTGTTTTTGAAAAATCAAATACCTCAAATGCCATGATCATCTCACAACACAATATCTACATATAACTACAATACTTTTCTGCTGTTAGCCATTGGTGAATAGGTTAGTGGGCAGGTCAGGCTTAGAGTGCTAAGTTTCTGTTTCTGTTGTTGTTGCATGCATGAAAAAGTAAGATTGTTGTTGGTTTGCTCTTGAGGTGTTAGGCTGTTGGTTAACAGGTTGGTTTGATGCTAGGACTGTTGTCCAGCCTTAGCTATCATTTTCAATTTACTCATTCATTGTTGCTTTAGCTTTTTGAGGCATGTTGGGGTTTAGTAAGTGTTTTGGAGTTGGATAAACCATTTGAACATTTTCATGTTCTTAAGATCTAGCCATTGTGAATCTTAGCCTTGGCTTTTTACAACAAGTTTCTAACCTATTCATTAAGATTGCAGCCTGACAGTTTGTTTGTTTCATGACAGCAGTAAGTTTATCCCTTTAGAACTCATCATGAGTCTGATGCCCTAAGCATGAAGCAGACCTGTGTTGGTCTTGGATTCACTCTCTTTTGCTTACTTTGAAATAGCATGTGTCCAAATCACACCATCATTGCAACTCACTTGCCTTTTTTTGATCCAGGGCTGTTTTGAACAAAACCTTGTTTAAAACTTATTCAGAATCACTTTTGTAAATTGCTTGTGCCTGGCCTAACCTTAAATTGCATCAGCTACGCACCATGTCCATCAATTTGCATCTCAAAGTGACAAAATGCATGAACCTTCGATTTTTACTGTATGAGCATAATTTCAAAATTTGGTTGTTACCATCTTAACCCTCATAAAAAATTAATCAGTTTTGACTAAAATTTTGTTAAATTCCATTAAGTTTTGGTTGAGATATGGATCAAAACGTAATTCAGTTTGGGCTTGGTTCTTGTTCTTCATGCTTGCCCAGAAATTTTGCCAGGCGTGCCATATATACTAATAGGGGTGACTAAATACACGGATGTATAGCCACCCCAGTGGTAAGACCATATGCCTTAAACACGCTTTGTACCTGCATGACTTGGGTTCGACCCCTGAGGAGGGCAACCCTTTTATTTATTTTTGCAATTTTTCATCCAATCTTTGAAAATTCATAACTCACTCGTTTTTAATCATTTTGAACCCATTCTTTTTGCATTGTGTTTGCCTTGATGTCTATTTTCATGTGATTTTTTTAATTCCATGTTTGTTCAAATTTTCATGCCTTTTGGTTGCTTGTAAGTTGCTTTTGTATCGAGATCGTTATCTCCCGTATGCAAATGAATTTCTTTTTCACCATGACTATTTTTGTTAAGATATTTATTCATTCTCATCTCTTGTATGTTAGTAAACATGTTAGGATTTTCCTATTTTGATTGTTACCATAAAATATCCCTTTTACCTGTGTTTACTTTAAAAGCGCGATCCGTCGATGCGATTCTTGCTTGATTACTCGCCTTGAGTATCATCCATACATTTTCACTTATGACATTATTTTGTTGGTTGTTACCTTTATAGTTTCATCACATTTACTTGGTTAAGTGATTTCATGATCCCCTCCTAAATTATGAGGTTTAAACTGATTTAATTATGCTTGATTGTCATCTATGCACATTGTTGTCACTTTTACCATGCTTTGAACTTATGACATGCCTACATTCAAATTATGATTTGTTCATATGATTGTTACTTTTATCATGCTTCAAATCTTGGTTAAGATGTGCCCCAAATCTTTGTTAAGATGATTGACTACTGGTTGTAACCCTTGGTATCATTTAAAGTATGTGCTTATTGTAATATGCATGCTTACTTGTCTTAAATCTTATTTCATCTTGCTTTATTAAATAATTATTTCTCCAAGTGATGGAACTTTCTAGTTCTCATCCAAGTGGCCTCTCTCTCTCTCTCTCTCTCTCTCTCTCTCTCTCTCTCTCTCTCTCTCTCTCTCTCTCTCTCTCTCTCTCTCTCTCTCCCCTTACAAAGGAAAAGTCTCTCCCTTGACCCTTGTGTCATTGGATAGCTCATTTACCCCTCTTGACTTTGTGAAGTCATCCTAACCCTAGCTTAGTTAAGTTAGAACATTTTAAACCATTAGACTTTGCTTTAAGTCTAGAAAACCCACCTACACTAGGAGTGTTCTTCAATTAGAACCTTAGGATAGAGTTTGTAAACTCTATGTAAGAATCATAGCAATGATTACTTACTCCCCTTTCTTGAGTGTTTAACATAGATCTAGAGAGTTTTGTGAAACTCTATACAAGCATGGATATGTTTGTTCCCCTTTGAACCTTGATCATAATTAAGTGTTCTTCAACCTTAGTGAGGTGAACTACGATTGCTCTGATTCTATCCTAGTTAGGATACGTAGGCAGAGGACGCGATGTCTTTGCGAGCAAACTTAGAAACTATCTTTAGGTTTTAACCTACACCTTTACCCAATCCCAATCCATAGCAAACATTTAGTAAACTTAGCATGCAAACAAACAAAAGGTTCCTGTAGAGTACTACAGATGTTTAGGATGTGAAATACCTACCCTATGCATAACCAACCCCCGATCCCCGAATCTCTTAGCGTTGTTGTTACATCGCGCAAAAGGTTCTTTCTCTCTTTAGACCTTTCCTTTGGATAAATTAAAGTCTGGTTGTAAACTTAAGAATTAAGATTCAAGTTAATCAATAGCTTGGTATCACGATTCTCACCGCAACAACGTGAACACCTCAGCTAACACCTCAGACGCTGGAGCCCTAGCTCCGGTCGTCTTCCTCGGTGAGCCTCGCTGGTGGTTCCTATAAAATTAAATAAAAATCAAAACCTCATACATATGCTTGAAGGAAAAATCATGAGGAGCACGAATCTGGCCTCAGAATTTCAAAAAGACTCTTCTAACATGGTGAAATCTCAACACAAAAATTTGACACACAAACTAAAAGTTTCTCAAACAAGCACACCAATCATTTAAACATTGCTTACACAAGGTGGAGCTTTAGATGCAACCAACATGAGCTTATATTTATGCCTAGAATGAGAGATTCAGAATGAGAAAGTTTACCTAAACGGAGCAACTTCGTTGGTCCTTCAACTTCCCCTAAGCTTCAAAGAAAACCCTCCAATGAACTTCTTGTATCTCAGTGATGAATAATCAAGCCAAATGGGAGCAGAAACTTCAAAGAAAAACTCAATTTGAAGAAAGAGAAAATGAGAACTTTTCAAGGTGATTATCCTTTCTCCCTCTGCAGAATGACCTCCCCTCCTACTAGGGTTTGTGTATCCTTTATATATGAGGGTTTAGGTGTTTTTTGGAGCCCATGATGTGTGAATGCCTTATTTTGCAAACTTGCCAAAAAAAATCTTAAAAGAGAGTGTACACGAATTTGGGATGGTTGGCACACTACTTTGAGTCATTTGAGTACAAATGAGGGTGAGAAAATGAATTTGGATGATTAGAGAGGAAGAAAATGGATGTGTGGGGTGGTTTGGTGATTTCCATACATGGTGTAAAAATTTGAAAATGCTTGAAAATGTGAAGAAATTTTTGCTCATTTTGGGTAAAGTTTGGTGTTTTCATGAGATGATGATGATATGGTACAGGAAAGAGGCAAAACCAACCAAGATTGTGACTTGAAAAGCAAGAAAGTCCAAGTTAGGTCACATATCCATGTATTCATGTTCATCATGTACTATCTTGCCTTGTAAATCATCAAATGATATGGAATTTTAGGTTATGGTGTAGGCAAGATCTTAAGGCACAAGTTTCATGTTATAGGTAACTTTATTTGAAGTTTTGAAGTTCATGAATTTTGACCTTGAAGTGAATGGTCCAAAACTAGGTCATCCAAAATGACCTTGACTTGGAAGGATCATAACTTGAGTTTCACACATGGAAATGATGAGTTCTTACACTTTCCAAAAACCTTAAATGATGAAGAATAAACTCTATGTTTGAAGAAAGTTGAGGAAAATCTTGGATCCACATGAAAATTGTCATGGAAGAGGGTGGTCCTTTTATGCCCTCTAAATCCATTTTACTTTGTAAAACCAAATTGAAGACATCATAACTTGAGGTGTGTAGATCCAATGGAGGAGTTATTGTACTCAAAAGAAATCTTGGATAGCATGGAAGAAACCTCATGTTTGATGAAAAATGAGATGGAACTTGTATCATGATGAAACTTGTCAAGGAAGTTATGTGGTAAAAGAGGGGATGTTACACTTAGAAACCTCTAAAACCCTAATTTAGCAACATCTTAATCCTTTTGATGATCCCTTTATCATTGTTTGATCAAATTTGGTCCATTGATGATTTTTAACATGAGGATTGGGAATTTGACCTCAAAAAGTCAAGAGTTGACTTTTTTCCTGCTCAGTTGACTTTTCCCCAAATTCTTGATTTTTAATTCATTGATCAATTGAAAGCCTTCCACATCAAATTGATGGTCAATCTTGCACATCAAGGTAACTTAGAACATGTATACAACCATAAGCTCAAATATTGCTTCAAGAAACAGAAATAACTAACCAATTGTAAAACCCTAATTTTAGCCCCAAATGATAGGAGGAAATTATCCAGGCTCTAAATTCGAATTCCTCTGAGCATGATGTAAGATCCTTTCACCAAAGATAGAATATGATTCATGATGATGAAATTGCTTGGTTGATCTTTCCCATATGGGATTTGTGTACTTAAATGACAAAAACCCTAATTCCACAAATTCAAGGAATAGGTCGTTGATTCAAATGCTTATCCATGATCTAGATGAAATTCAAGTATGATAAGATGACATGAATTTCTTGAGACTTGAGGAAGCCAAAATCTTGAAAAATAAACTCAACTTGCCTTGAGAAAAATGAACTCTTGAACCAAGCCAAAATCCTTTGAGTTTTCTTGTCTAGAGCTTGAACCATGCACTCATGAAGATGTAAATGCTATTGCTAATGATAATGATATAGAGGTTAAAGGTTAGGATGAAAAAGAGGGTGTGACAAGAAGTAGATGTAGATGTCATTACAATGGATTTTTTAGGGTTCTAAAAGGGTTTCTGTGAAAACTGAGTTGTTTTTCAGAGAAGGCATTATAATGAAAGTGTGGACTGTGAAATGCGAGAAGTGTGTGAAAGCTATAACATTTAGTGTTTTGAGTGAAAAGAGATTTTTTGTTTTGATTCAAAACAAAAAAATAAATGACAAATGGGTGCGATACACAATATTCAAAATAATTTAATCGTCACCCTACAGTCATTACCCAATAATTAATATCCACAATAGAAAACTTATAAAATATGTGTCATTTAAGTGGGACATATGTCACTAGGAAGATAAAAAGGTTTTCCACTTATGCTATCAGAGGCAAATAATCAGATTCTTAGCATTTGAGGTTGTGATGCTTCAAAGTCTACTTTGATCACAGTGACTTATGATCATCAACAAACTCTAATCCTTCATTTAGAAGCAATCACTATTATTTTACAAATAGATGTTCATGTTCCTTTTAATAAAATCAAATATTTTAATAGGTAGAGGCTTAGTAAATATATCAGCCTATTGATGATCACTATTAATAAATTGTATATCTATTATACCTCTCTGAACATAATCTCTGATAAAATGATGTTTAATTTCAATATGCTTGGTTCTTGAATGTTAAATAGGATTTTTTGACAAATAGATAACAACAGTATTAT
The DNA here is from genome assembly GCA_963859935.3 of Lathyrus sativus. NCBI lineage: Eukaryota > Viridiplantae > Streptophyta > Magnoliopsida > Fabales > Fabaceae > Lathyrus > Lathyrus sativus. The sequence continues at coordinate 756,419,443 of OZ012735.1, forward strand.
CATAGAAAGTTGGAATACTGCTTCCACTTATTTGATAATCTTCAAACTAATATTTCATCCAAATCAGTGATATGCAACACTTAATAGTTGAGATGTATTCTACTTCTGCTAAAGACAAAGTAATAGTAGCTTGTCTTTTACTAGCCCAGAATATTAGGTTTTCACCTATAAATTGAAAATTTCCACTAGTGGATTTTCTCTCAATTATATCCCCAGCATAGTCAGCATCACAAAATCCAACTAACTTGTAATCTAGGGATATTTTATAAAGTAGTCATAGATTAATAGTTCCCTTCAGATACCTAAAAATCCTCTTAACAATAGTTAAGTGAGTCTCTTTAGGATATGACTTGTAGAGTTGTGCATGATTGGTTATTCTTAGAAAGAAAACCATAACCATTTTTAAACCATTTAAATGGTTTGGATTTATGACCATAACCACACTTCAAGCAAAACCGGTTATAAATTTAGTAATGGTTATATAACCGATTTTATTTTATAAATCTAGTTTAAATAATATTTCTATAAAAAATACATTTTAAAACTACTTATTTATAAATTTGAATATAAAACAAGTTATCTTGAATTTAAAATCAAGTTATTTCTTAACATTGGATAATATTTATTTTCTAAACTTGTATTTTAAGAAATTTTACCTCATTGGTTTTGATTCAAAAGTAACCAATTCTCCAAATTCGCTAGCTAACCCATGATAAACCTTCAAAAGTAAGAGAAAAGGATCACAAAAACTAGATGTCAATGAGCAAATGTCATAGTGAAAAAAAAAAGTGGGCGCAATTTCCAACACTGTATCTATGAAAAGAGATTACTTAGCATTTGCGGCAGTGGAAAGCTACAATAAACATCACAATTGAGCAAACAAAATGTGTTACTGTTATACAAAATGTGATAATCATTCTATAAACATACTAGTAGTACTAGATAATATAAAACATGTACAAATTGAAAGGTAAATAAAAAATCAGATCTTCTTCGATGATGACTTTTTTAAAGTTAGGCAAAATATCATTTTTGGTCTCGTATCTTAACCTCGGGGTTCATTTTGCTCCCTCAACTTTTAGAAGGTCCATATTGGTCTATTAACTCTTCAAAACGTTTCATATTAGTCCTTTTTATCCTATTAGCAACGGAAAAATTCAAAAATCAGTCGCTAAATTCATCGCTAATTAGACAAAAATGACTAATTTGGAACGTTTTGAAGAGTTAAGGGACCAATATGGACCTTTTAAAAATTAAGGAATCAAAATGAACCCTGAAGTTAAGATATGACACCAAAAATGGCATTAAGCCTTCAAGTTATAAAGACCACCATCAAAACCATGTGATTTATCTTCTTTCAAGTAGCTAATAGGGAGTTTAAGTTCATTGGAGATGGATGATATGTACAATATGAATTTGTGTTCTTTATAGGAAAAATGAGGTAAATCCTCGCCAATTTCGACAAACTGGTATTTATTTATAAACTTTATATTAGGTGTTCAATACAATTTATGATTGAAATTTAAAATTTTGGATAATAACCGGATGCAAAAATAAAATATGGATGGATAAGCAACCATTAATAAATAAATCGATTAAAAATCATTCAACTATATCTGAATATTTAAAGTGGATTTAGATTCAGTTATGGATTTAGGCCTAATAACCAGATATTTTGCACACCCGTGCTGACTGGAATCTTGCACAAATACATACACTAAATAAAATATATGGGCTAAAAGCTGATAGGTAAAGTAAAGAACTAATTATACCTTTATATAGGTTCTGACACACTTTTGTACTACTATCCTCTTTGCTCAGATTGCAGGTTGGATGCATTGTAGTTGTCATGATCTTGCAGTTTTCTAACTTGAGTTTTTTCAGAAGCTCCTTTGTGTAATTTATCTAATGAACATAGACTCCATCCTTGCATTGGTTGATTTGAATTCTAAGGAAAAACTTCACTTCTCCCATCATGCTCATTTCAAACTCAACCTGCATTGACTTAGAAAATGCTTTGCAAAGAGTATCGTAAGTAGAACAAAAAAATGATATCATCAACATACACTTGGATAATTAAGATGTCATTTTCAAGGTCTTTTTGAATAGTGTAGTGCCAACTTTCCCTTTTGAAAACCATTTTCTAGTAGAAAATTACTCAATTTCTCATACTAAGCTCTAGGAGCTTGTTTGAGGCCATATAGTGATTTCTAAGTTTGAAAATATGATTTGGGTGGACTGAATCCCCAAACCCAGGTGGTTGTTTGAAATAAACTTCTTCAGAAATGAAACCATTTAAAAATAAACTCTTAACATCCATTTGATACAAAATTATATTATGATTAATAGTATAAGAGAGAAGTAATATAATTGCCTCTAACCTTGCAACAAGTGCAAAGGTTTTAGAGCAATATATACCTTCTTGCTAACTGTATCCTTGAGCTAAAAGTCTAACTTTATTTCTTACCACTTCACCCTGCTCATTAAGTTTTTTTTTCCTTCTGAATACCCTTTTTTTTTAATGATGTTCTTCTAATGATATTTGGTTACCATATCCCAAACATCATTTCTTTGAAACTGATTCAACTCTTCTTGCATTGCCATAATCCAGTCATCATCAGATAAGGCTTCATAAATAGAAGTAGGTTCAATCATGGAGATAAGTCCTAGCATTAAGTGATCATTTCTAAATATAGATCTTTTCCTTATAAGACTATATTTGTTTCCAACGATTTATTCTTCTAAATGTGAAGACTTGTACTTGAAGGTATTTCTAGATTGGGTTGCTCCTTTTGAGCCATCACGAGCTTCTTCAAAACTTACTTTCTCTGGATGAGCTTCTGAAGTTGGATTAGTTTCTGGACCACCAGCTTCTGGATATTCATCTTCTCAATGGTTGATAGCTTATGAAGCACCATCTTTTGAGACATCTTCAGATACATGAAAATCTGAAAAACTTTCAACTAGCTTTGACAATTTATTACCATGCTCTTTGTCATCAAATTTGACGTGTATTGACTCTTCAACCATTTTGATTTCAAAGTTATACACCTTATATGCCTTTGAGAATTCATAGTATCCTAAGAAGATATCTTTCTGAGCTTTGGCATTATATTTCTTTAGATAGACTTTATTGTTTAAGATGTAACATGTACATCCAAGCTGACGAAAATAAGAAATGCTTAACTTTCTTCCTTTAAAAAGATCATATGAATTTTAGTTTAAAATGAGTCTAATATAGATACTATTTTGAAGATAACATGTTGTGTTTATAGATTTTTCCCATAAGTACTTAGGTGGTGGACCATGGTTCTAGCCATTTCTTGTAAAGACCCGTTCTTTCTGTCTACAACTCCATTTTTCTATGGAGTTCTAGGAGAAGAGAACTCATGGAGAACTCCACATTTTTCACAAAACATTTCAAATGGCTCATTTTCAAATTCTCCTCCATGATCACTTCTGACTTTTAAAATCTTTGATTCTTTTTTAGTTTGCACTTGTATGTAGAAGATGCTAACACACATCATATGATTCATATTTAGTTCTGAGGAATTTAACCAAAGTCCATCTGCTATAGTCATCAACTATACCTTATAATCAATATGAATCAGTTCAAAGGGTGTGGAGGTAGAGACAATGTTCTTTAATTTAAACAAAGTTTTGTTAATCTTTCCTATTTGGCATGCTCCACAAAGAGCAACTGAGTGACAATTGAGTTGTGGAAATCCTTTAAAAAGTTTTAACTTGCTAATTTTAGAGATTAATCTCCAGTTAAAATGACCTAATCTTTTGTGCCAGAGCCATTTTTCATCACTCACTAATTGAAGGCAAAGTACCTTATAATCAGCCAATTCAGAGAAACCAATTTTATAAATAGTTCCTTTTCTCCTACCTTTGAAAACTATGAACTTATCAGACTCATTAATGACTATACAATTATTCTTATTAAACATAACTTTATAACCACTATCACAAAATTGACTTATGCTAAGTAGGTTATGTTTTAATATATCTACTAGCCAAACATTATTAATAGAGCTAGATGAATTACTAATAGTAACCGTGTCAATGATCTTTTCTTTCTGGTTTCCTCCAAATCCCAAAGTTCCTCCCTCTTTTAGAGTTAGGGTTTGGAACATATGCTTCTCCCCTGTCATATGTCGTGAGCAACCACTGTCCAAGTACCAAGGCTGCTGCTTTGTTTCTCCCTTGAAGCATATCTATTGCAAAAACAATTTCAGATTTAGGTATGCATAGTCTTTTGTGTCGTTTTAGGTTAGTTCTAACATGAACCTTTTTATTCTATACATTATCTTTTAAACAGTATGTTTTAGTATCATTCAAGACTTTTGGTTTAAAAGTTTGATGTCTTGAATAAATCTTAGCTTATGGTTCTGAAGCTTTTAGAACCTTAGACTATGATGTCTTATGTTCTAGTTTCTTTAAAACCTATGACTTTATATATCTTGGTATTGGTTTCTTAATAACCTTTGAATTTGAAGTCTTAGGTTCTGATTTCTTCAGTAACTTTGACTCTATTGTTTTAGGTTCTGAGTGGTTTAGAACCTTTGTTTTGTTAGCAACAAGTGTAAAATAGGAATCCAGATCTTTTCAAGCAAAGCTTAAATAATAAGGTTCTATTGGTTTAATCAAGGTTTCAAACCTTGGATCAAAAAGTTTTGTAGAATAACCAAGACTTTCTCCTTTACTCCCACTTACACCATAAATCATGGATGCAAGCTTTGTTCTGTTAAGGCCAGTTATGATAAACTCCTAAAGAGTCATTTCACACTCATCAAGAGGTTTACCAGACATTTCTTTTACTAAAACAATTTAATATCTTCCTAAAGCTTCATTTATTTTGATAATACTTTAATTCATCTTTCAATAGATCATATACCTTTTTTAAGATTTTCATATGGATGGATTCGTCTTGAGAACAACCCATAAGGTTTTGAATAAAATTAATCAAATTAGAGTGAGATGATTTAGAAAATACCTCATTTTCTTCTTCTTTAGACTTTGATCCAGAATCTGAGTCAGATTTTTCTTTTGAAGATGTAAGAGCCATCATATCTAGATTGACTTGTTCTTCATCTTTGTCAGAGTTCTCTTCATTGCCAAGTTCATTCAAAGTTTCCATGAGACTCTTCTTGAACTTGTTTCTGAAGCTGTCCTTCTGATAGCTTCTTTTCTTTGACTTGTCCTTTTGCACCTCTGGATAGTCAACAATGAAATGACTAGACTTCTTGTAGTTGAAGCATCCCTTATAATCATCATTCTTTTCTCTAAAGCATGATCCTCTGAATCCACTACTTATGCAAAAGAATCTTGTGTTCTTATTGGCCAAATACTGGAATCTTTTGATTAAGAAATCAATTTATTCATCATCAGAATCTTCTTCAGAAGTTCCTGTATTAATTGCTTCTTTAGATTCCCAGATTTTAGAAGACTTGGCAGGTTGAGCAATAGATTTTAAAGTAAGAGATTTCGTGGCAAGTTCATCTCCATTAAGCTCTATCTCATAACTTTGGAGATTGCTTATTATGATTTCATGACTTATAGTGCTTAAGTATTTTGCTTCCTGAATAGTTGTAACCTTTGATCTGTATCTGACAATAAGACTCCTAAGAATCTTCTTGACATGATCATAAGTTGTATAGCTCTTGTTTAGAACTTGAAGTCCAGATACAAGAACTTGAAACCTTGAGAATAGGGTTTCAATGTCTTCATATTCCTTCATTTTGAACAATTCATATTGTTGACCCAGAAGCCTAGCCTTAGCTTTTTTACCTGCTGATTACCTTCATAGGTAACAATCAAGGATTCAAAGATGGATTTAGCAGTAGACTTGTCAATAATTTTTATGTACTCAAAGTGAGGTATGTTAGAACAAGATTTTGGTTTTGCATATAATCTCTAGTTTTTATGATAACAATGCATATATTTTATATGTAATAATTTGGTACTCTAATTTTATCTTAAGCGTGCAAATATACAATTCTCATTGGAATCAACTTCTAGCTCATCTCAACAAGATTCTAATAGATAATAGAGTTTCTAAAGAAGAAAATATGTGCTTCTCAAGAAAGCATTTGCTTCTAAAGAAAAGATTATGAAGATTCTGATCAACGTTAAAGTTCAAAATACATGATAAAGGTCAAAGCTCAAAGTCCAAAGCAAAACGTGAAGGCCAAGAATCTGTACAAAAGGCTCTTTCCTAAAAAGGTCTAAAGCAAAGATTTTGCTCAGAATTGACCAGAAAGCTTTCTATGCGTTTACTACTTCTGCTCTCAAAGGATTCTACCGTTGAAGGCAGCTAGCCTAACTCAAAGACGCAAAAGTGCATACTCTGTCAAAGAATCTCAAAACACAAAGAGTTGTTGCTTATATTTGTGTAAAAATACTATTCTTAAATTTGTTTCAACCTGCTTATTAAAAAGCACTATTGTAAACATTCTTGTAACACTTTTTAAGTGATTTTCTTTAGTGACTAAGTGTGTTAGTCAGTAGACTCAAGAGAGCTAAGTTGTTGTTGAACAACTTAGAGGTTGGTTGTAAGATTTCCTTGAGTGCCTAAGTGTGTTAGTCAATAGACTCGAGAGGGCTAAGTTGTTGTTGAACAACTTAGAGGTTGGTTGTAAGATTTCCTTGAGTGACTAAGTGTGTTAGTCAGTAGACTCGAGAGGGCTAAGTTGTTGTTGAACAACTTAGAGGTTGGTTATAAGATTTCTTGAGTGACTAAGTGTGTTAGTCAGTAGACTTGAGAGGGATAAGTCATTGATGACTTAGAGGTTATCGTAATCTTGTCAAATATTAGTGGATTAAGTCCTTGTGAAAAGGTAAAATCATCTTGACGGGTGGACTGGATTAACTTCGTTAATAGTGAACAAGGATAAACCAATCGTGTTCTTTCTTTATGTTGTTCATACCTTTGTTTGAGTGTGTGTGTGTGTGTGTGTGTGTTACAAAGTCTATTGAAAAATTTGTAAAACCCAATTCAAACCCCCTTTCTTGTGTCTTTCTAGACCTTAAAGGTAAAGCATGTACCAAAATGCCTCTAACTCTATAAATCTTCTTTTGAGCAGGTGTGAAACTTTTTTTGTCAATTACCATTCCTACTCCATTAACTGGAATGTAAATTCCATCTTCAAGAATGTCCCACAACTCATCATCAAGATCTATGGTATGAGTGTGCATCTTATTCTTCCACCATTTAAAATTTATAGAGTCTTCACTAAAGGTTGGAGGTCTAGCTGTATAGTTATTCTTTTCAAAAGTAATATAATCATAGTTTACAACAATAGTGTTTCTAGGACCAGAGGTTCCAGATTCATCAAACATGTTTTTCTCTTAGGATATTTTTCTGTACCACTATTAAGTGTTAAAAACACATACCATGCTCTGATGCCAACTGAAGGTGAGAAAACACAAGAAAGGGGATTGAATTGTGTTATCTTTCTTTTTCTTTTCTAAAAATCTCTTATTAGATTGTGAACACAAGGTCTAGAATCTGAACCTGAGTTAAGTGTTAAACATCAGATTAAAGCAGTTCAGAGGTAAAAAGGAAAGCAAGAGAGACGTAAGCATTTATCCTGGTTCCTCCCACAAATCGAGAGTAGTTCAGTCCCCTTGCACTTCTAAGGCTTTTTCACTATAAAAAAAATTGATTACAATTGCTCAAGCATAAAGTAAGAGACTTCCAATTCTCAAAAACACAAGTAAGAGACTTTTATGCTCAAGCTCATAAGAAAGGGACATCAAATTCTCGAGCACACAGGAAAGATACTTTCATAACTCAAACACACAGGTAAGATACTTCAAATTCTCTAGTACTTAGCAAGAGACTTCTTAAAATCTAACTTATAGTTAAAATATTATGAAAACTACACTTCATATATAATCAGAGGTGTAGACAAAATACAACACAGAAAGACTCTTTGAGACTTAGGATTTTCTAGAATATACCAGTGTTAAGAAATTCTAAGTTAAACTTTTGTTTTTTATTTGACAGAGTAACTGCTCTTTTGAATGTAAATAGCTCATTATTTTTTTTAAGTCTCTAGCTCCTTATATAGAGATAAAGAAAAGAGTCGATGAAGAGTTTGCACAAGAGATTCTTTGACAAGCTTGATTTAGAGGGATTGAAATATTTCTTGATATGGTTAATATCGTTGAAAGCTTATTTGTAATCCATTTTCCACAAAAGAAATTATTTGTTGCATCTCAATTGTCTTCTATGGTGTTTTGATTAAGTCTTCACGTGATTAGAAAAAGAGAAAATCCATGATCCTTGCATTGACAAGATCTTCAGAATCTGAATCTCCAGCGCTTCAGAGTCTGGATTAATAGAGTTTGGATCTTTAGAGCCTAGCGTCATTCAGAATCTGGTCTTTAGCTTCTCATCTTCTAGAATTTGGATCTTTAGCTTCTCATCTTTAAGAATCTGGATCTTTAGCTTCTCATGTCCATTCTTAAAATCGGTACTAAGTTCTATTAAAAAATTTTAGTCTATGATCTTGCACACCTGAACATATGTTAGTATGCTCTATTATTCTCTAAATACTTTGTTATCATAAAAATCTTATAGGTATATTACAAACCAATTTTGTTCTAACAATTAGGCCATGAATGGATCGGTCGAGAGGAAATCGTCGAGATGATGGTCACCTATTTGGGGGTTCACCCAACTAAGGCCTCAAAATAGGCATGTGACACAAGATGTAATCATGCTAGATTTAGTTTTCTGGAACATCTTTATAAAGAGCACTTGTAGATGGTTGTGGATGCCGAAGGTTATGATATGCAGGTTGAGTACCATGACTTATGCATTGAGGTATTACCTCTTGTTCATGGTTGACACGTGTTGCGGTGAGAATCGTGATACCAAGCTATTGATTTAACTTGAATCTTTAATTCTTAAATTCACAACCGGACTTTAATTTATCCAAAAAGGAAAGGTTTAAAGAAAGAAAAACCTATAAAAATGCAAAACAAAAAGAAAGGCCTAAAGCTAAGCAAAGAGAGATCAAAGGTTCGGGGGTTGGTTATGCCTAGGGTAGGTATTTTACATCCTAAACATCTGTAGTACTCTACAGGAACCTCTTGTTAATATTTGTGTTTGCTAAAGTTTGCTTGCTAAAGGAAAATGTGCTAGGGTAAAGAGATAAAGTATAAAGTATGTACAAAGTTTGTAAAGTATGCTCGCGAAGACATCGCATCTCGTGCCTACGTATCCTGAATGGAATGGAATCAGAGCAACCGTAGTTCCCCTGGGGGGTAAAGAACCATTGGTTGTGGTCAAGGTTCCATGGGGGCAAGTAAATGTCTACGGCGAGACACTTACATAGAGTGCGGCGACTCTAAACTAAAGTTAAGTTAGCAAGGAAGGGAATGTCCACGGCGGGACGACTAAATAGAGCACGGCGACTCCAAGCCTAAATTGCAAAGGTAAACAAAGGGAATGTCCATGGCGAGACGACTAAATAGAGCACGACGACTCCAATTCTAAGTTGTAAATGTTAACAGGAAGTTAGTGATTAGTGAGGGAGAAAGAAAAGGTTGGTTGTTAGTTGGGGAGAAAGAAAAGGTTGGTTGTTAGCTGGCTCGCTAAGACGTTGCATCTTATGCCTACGTATTCTCAACGAGAAATCAGAGCATTCGTGGTTCCCCTGGTTAGGGGTGAGGAAGTCTTGACTGTGGTCAAGGTTCCAAGGGGATGTAAGCATTCATAGATAAGTACTTACATGGAGTGCGGAGACTCCTGAATCTACGTTGAGATTGTTGTGGTAAAGAATGTCCACGGAGGGACGCTAAATAGAGCACGGCGACTCCAATCCTAAGGTTAGGATAAAGGGTGAAGGATGTCCACGGCGGGACGCTAAATAGAGCACAGTGACTCCAATCCTAAGGTTAAGATAAAGGGGAGAGATTTTCCACGGAGGGACGCTAAATAGAGCACAGCGACTCCAATCCTAAGGTTAGGAAGGTGTAAGAATGTCCACGGCGGGACGCTAAAAGTGAGTACGGCGACTCAAATCCTAAGGTTAGTGTAAAGGGTAAAGGATGTCCACGGCGGGACGCTAAACATGAGTACGGCGACTCAAATCCTAAGGTTAGGATAAAAGGGTAAAGAATGTCCACGGCGGGACGCTAAATAGAGCACGACTACTCCAATCCTAAGGTTAGGATAAAAGGTAAAGAATGTCCACGGCGGGATGCTAAATAGAGCATGACGACTCCAATCCTAAGATTAGGATAAAGGGGTAAAGGTAAAGGATATCATATGTAAACCATCAATGTCACAACAATGTAAACAAAAGGTTCAAAACCTCATGGGGATAATCAACAGTTTTTAAAGGTGAACCACCTAAATGTGTACAAGCAAAGTTGAAATTCAAACTTAAATTCCCAAGGAATCTAACAATCCAAGTTCATAATCTCAAATTAAAAACTCAAAGAGAATGAAATCCAAATGTTTGAAATAAAGAAGGAAAGATAGGAAGGTGAAAACTCTAAAATGGGTTATAACTTGCTCATAATGCAAATTGTTTCTAAAATAGGATTTTTAGAATTCTTTAAACATTATATAGAAATATGTTACAACACAAGAATTTTGCAAAAATAACCACTTAAAAATGATTTAAAATGGAGAAGTTATGTGGTTTTTAAGTTTGTGAACAAAACATAAAAATCTAAGTGATAAAAAGAATAAAATGCACATGGTAAGACAATGAATCAAACAAGTTTGATTATTTAAACATATTAACAAACATGTATAAATAATACAAGATCAATATCACAAGAAAAATCAAGTTACAAGTTGGAAAAGTCTAAGAACATCATGGTAAAAACCCTAAAAACAGTCATGGTAGCATGTGAAATGCAAATGGAAAGTTCACATTTATGAGTTTTAGGTTTACCTCTTGAAGAAATATTAAGCAATAAGAAAACCAGAGATCTTGAAAGCTCTTCCAAGATCTTCAAATGTTCCTAGGATGATGAATAGATGCTCCAAACAACCTCCAAGCAAGCTAGTGGACGAAATGCCTTGTAAATGAAGGATAATCTCCAAAATCCAAAGATTTCAAAGACCAACTCACTAGAACCTTGTTACATAAATATGGGAGTGATTTGGATAGCTTCAATACATCATATTTTATGTGTTTGAAGTGTTTGTTAAGTTGGAAGAAGTTTGGAAATAGTTTTGAAAGGTGTTTTGCAAAAGTAGATTTTGAGGGATTTTGGAAACTTAATGAAATTTTGCAAGAACTTGTGATTGTGTAAGGAATGGAGTTATAGCTGGTTTCTAGTATGAAACTTGTGTGTTTGTGATGTAGGAAGTGAGTTATATTTATAGCCAAAAGCCTTGGATCAAAGTATGGGTAAAAGTGAAGCAAATTGCCAATTTTAACCTTCCATCATGAAAATCTTTGAGTTTTCCAATGCAATCTTCATCTTTGTCTTTAAGCCACTATACTAAGATATTCTCCATGCCCCATAGATTTTTTTCATCATGATTGATAGGATAGGAGGTGACTTATTAAATTAAAGTTGATGATTTGACAAGGGTAGCCACCTTTTTTCTCTTTCTTCACTATTCACTTTTGCAACTTGCATTAAATAATGATTTCCTTTGATCTTTGTGCCATTTTCGTGGGAATGGATGTATAATTGTTCATTATTAATATAAAAATCATAAATGAGGCTTAAACTTTGATTAGCATCGATTTGGAGAGGTTTTGGAATCAAAAAATTCATGTTGACCTGGTTTTGCCAATGCGAGTTTTTTGCCAACTTGTAGACCTCGGTTCTCTCTAACCAAGAAGAGTTATGGAACACACTTGTACTTTTTATAAATCACCAATTAGGTACTACAATATTTATGTTTGTTTTAGGAACTCATTCCTCTTGAAACTAGGTCAAAAACCCTTGTGTGGTTAAGGAGTTATGGCTTTGCCCTTTTCAAAACCTTAATTCCCCAACTTTTCGATTACTTCTCAATTCTTGATCAATTGGTCACAAAACTTCATGATTAGATATTAAATGATGTTGGGAACATATTTGGCTTCAATTTTGGGTTAAAACCCTGTTGGTCAATGGGTTGACTTTTCAGTCAGACGAACCAAACGATCGAAAACCTCTGAATCGACTGTTGGTGTCGTGGGTCTTCTGAGGCCTTGAAACTTCTTTAGTGGACTTCCCTAATCCATATGAGCTTCATGGACCATAACTCCATCATTGGAACACTTTTTAAATCAAAAGTCAAACTACAGTTGACTTTTCCTGAATAGAAACCCTAATCGGGTGTCCTGGATTGCACTGTTCTTGATCTTTGGGTGACAAAATCAAACTGGACTCATACTTGACCCAATGTAGTATATTTGATGATGTGGAGAATTGTTTCATGGAGAATAAATCCAATACATTGACTGATTAAACCATCGAAACCTCAATTCTTGACTGTACGAAACCATAATTCACCTGTATCTTAACAAAGACAAACTTGAAATAGGTTATGGTTAGATAAACAAATGAGTATGATCCTAAACTGATGATGAAGATCTAAGAGGTCAAAATTTGGGGTGCAACAACACGTACATTTTTGTGGACAAAAGTGCAACCTATGTCGATGTGGTCTACCTTTAGTAGTTCATCGAATTGACGAAAATTGACGAGTACAATTGGGGGGCGCCTATTTTGTCTCCCGGTACTCGAAGCTAGGCAAGGGATGTCTTTGGAAGACAGAGTAGGGATGAAGCACGCTGCTTACGATATTTTAATGTTACTAATATTTTCATAATTCATTTGTTACACTTGTTATTATTATTGTATTTGAACCATTTTCAGGGATGAATCATCTCTCATATCCCTTGCATCACCTAGTGGAAAGTTATGCCTGCCTATACTGAGGATTGACCATGTTCTGACACATTTACCTCGTACAGGGGGAATAATGCGAAAGGGTCATTCATAGTGTATCTTGGTCATCATGTATCGCGAGATGAGTTAGTTAGACGTCATCTCCTTATACTCCGGATAACTAGCATGAAGGTCAGGTCTAATGTATCCATATATGTCTAAATCACCGCCGGATAGGGGTGTGCAACAAAAAAAACGATTATTGTTAACCAAATTTGTATCCAAATTATTCCACTTTTAAAAATCCAAACCAAATGCTAAAATGTAAATTTGGTTATCCATTTTGCTATCCAAATATAAACCAGTTTCCATGTGGTTTATCCATTGGTTATCCAAATTTTATAATTTGTTAAATTAAGATGTTTTTGTCTCTTTTCATGTTTTATCATATACACGTTATAAACTAATTTTATATTTTAAACCAAAAGATTCAAAATTCTGTATTTTAAAATGAAAAAAAATTGTTTACAAATTCTCTAACTACGTAAAATGGTGTACTAATACTTCACAAATTATATGAACTTTTATCAGTTAATTATATGAACTTTCAGTAATTAATTATATAGATCTTAGTGCATTGAGTTTGATTTGGCATGTGTAGGAAAATTTACCAAAACTTGACTTGTTGGATTTGACTCTAGTTTTCATTTATAAATCTCGAAGTTCATTAAAGCTTTATGCAAAAATAATTATAAATGTTATAGATTTCTCCACCAATAGATAGATGTTTTAAAATATACAAATATATATATTATAAATATTAGTTATCATTTTAAGTCCATATAACTTGCTGAAAATTTTTATTTTAGAATTTTTTATTTTCAATTTTATTTTTTATTTTTTAATATTTTTTATTTTTAGATTTATTTTTAGAAAATTTTATATTTACTTTCAAAGAAAAAATATATTAAAATCTAAGTATTTAAATTTAAAATTTGATATAATTAAAAAAAATTAAATTTAAATTTAACTAAATAATTTGAGTTAAAATCAAAATCTATTTAGAACCAATTTTAAACCGATTTAGAACAAGTGGTTTGGTTTATAAACCATAACCATAAAAATGATTTGGTTTATAAACCATAACCATAAAAATGAATTGGTTCATATTAAATTTGTTATCCATGCACACCCCTATTTCTGAGTCCTCTAATGCGACCATCCTTGCTCGGTCTCTGTCTCTCGGGTATGAGCAGTAAATGAATGGGTTAAAAAAATTGATTTTAAAACTGGTTTTTTTATAAAATTGGTTTTAAAATTGATTTCTTTAAAGAAAATAAAAAAAAAACTAATTTTGAAAGAAACCGGTTTAAAACTGATTTTTAAAAAAAACTGTTTTTTTTTAAAAACAGGTTTGAAACTGAACCAATCCACTTGTAAACCGATTTTAAAAAAATAAACTGGTTTATATATAAACGGTTTTAAGATACAAACCAAATCATATATGTAATTTACTTTGGTTTATAATCCATGTACACCCCTATTGCCGGATCACATATTTTTAACTTTTAACAGCATATGCAAGCAAATCACCTCATATAAATATTTATAGAAAGAAAATCTATAAATAAGAGATTTGATTGAATAAAGAATTAACTATTAATCTCTAACAAATCAATAAATACACTTAAGAATCACATCCATTAAAAGTGCATATTATTTATTCCAGAAAAACTATTTAATATGCGTATATTTATACCAGAAAAATTGTTTAATATTTATCCATTAAATATGCGTATATTTATACCAGAAAAACATCGTGAATATATTTATCGTGATTTTTGTTTCTTCCATAAAAGTGATATACTAGTAGTTACTATTCAGTTTTTTTGGTTTATAATTTATATCACCGCCGTTTATAATTTATATCACCGCCGGCAATGAATCGCACACATGATAATAAGCATTTAAACATAGAAAGTTGATTCTATATTAACAATTAACATTGTTTTTTCGAAAAATATATATTTTATCAGCACTTATCTATAATCATATATAACAAATTATACTAAGATTTGGTTAATTTTTCCTCCAATTTTACTATTTGTTTAAACTCTTTAATTTATACTATTATATTTTTTATAAATAAAATAATTTAATTTAATTTAAATTTAAATCACAAATTTTTTTTATATAATCCTAAATTGAATTTTAAATCAACTTAAAATTAATTGAGATAAAAAAATTGATTTAAAATAAAAAAATTAAATTAAAAATCTTAAACAATAAAAAAACAGAAAAACCAAATTTGTATCAAACATAAATTATCTTAAAAGATTATAATTTGATTTGTTGTATAAAAAAAACAAATATCTAAACTTAATTGTTTCCTATATAAATTCATTACACCATTATCTCTTTAACCACTCTTACTTTCCTCTCTCAACGTTTTCACTCTCTTTATCTTTGATCACTATGGCAGAACCAAAATCACAAGAAATACAGTCAGTCACATTAAAAACATCCGATGATGTTCTTTTTGAGGTTAAAATTAACGTTGTGAAAGAGATGAAAACTATACAATCATTCATTGATGATTCTGAAGATATCGCAACAATTCCTCTAGCCAATGTATTGAGTCAACATCTTGCTATGATCATTGAGTACTGCAAGAAACACGTATCAGAAGAAGAGACTGATAATGCAAAAGACAAGTTTGACGTTGAATTCACTAAGGAATTGAACAGTGATGACATGAAGCTTCTCCTTCTTGCTGCAAATTATCTAAATATAAAAAGTCTTATGGATTTGCTTGCTCGTACCATTGCGGATCATATCAAAAACAAGAGCGTAGAGTTTGTGCGTGAATTTTTTAATATTGAAAACGATTACGAGCCGGAGGAAGAAGCCAAACTCCGTGAAGAAGTTGCATGGGCTTTTGAAAATATAGATGAAAATTAATTCGTAGAGATGTTTCTGAATGTAGGAATAAGAAATAAAAAATTTAGTATTTCATCTTATAGGAATATTAGTAGTTTAATTTTGCTTTGTTTATTTGAAAGTGTTTCTTGTTGAGTTGTTTCTATTCTTTACTTCCTTATTTAATAAAGTTTAAACTATTGCAAATCAAATCTGCTGGTTGATCTTGAATTTTTAAAATAACACTTTTATTATTATTTTTGATGGTGTGAATGTCCACTAAAATACAATTCTTATTTGATACTCCTTCCGTTTTTAATTATATGTCGTTTTGGAAAAAAAATTGTGTCAAAATATAAGTCTGTTTTGTAATTTCTATGTAGAATTAATTTTTTTCTTTCTAAAATACCCCTAATTCATCTCTTTTTTCTATAATTTTCATAATTCATTGAATCTTGTATTCCAATGCAGAGTGACATTATGAATATTGTTTTTCAATGCATTAGTCCAACTTTTTATAGAAAAAGTTTTCCTCTCATAAAACTCTATATTAATTTGTGATTTTTTCAAAATTCCTCTCTCTTAAGAATATATTAACTCCCAATTTTTTGGAGAGAAAAATTTAACAAAAAAAAATCTTAATTTTTTCTCCCAGAGTGCTTTAGCGTTGGTGAGTGATGGAAAATTTGGGAGGGAGAAAAACAAGGAATTAGTGTAGGATAGAAAAAGACACATATAAATTTAATTAATTTAATGTTTTATTCATGGAATATATTGGAATAAATGCAATCTAGATATTCCATGGACAAATCATAATGATTAATCTGGTATATTTTGAAACAAAAGATTTTGAGTGTTTTTAAAAAGGATAATATTGGAATACCCTATAATATATTTACAAAATTAGCAAAAGTTAATAACTTCCTTGGTATCGGTAAAAAGTCTAAAACGACTTATAAAAAAAACAGAGGGAGTAACATAGTTCATTGTAAATTTAAGAACGATGGAAAATAGTAATAAAATTTTGATGTAGTAAGGCGATACAAAATTCATCTGTTTTTTTAATAAGTAATAATTTTGATTAAAAAATGATTAAGTAAAAGGTGTACTCGAAAAATTTACAATAAACTAATCAATCAGTTGAAATTGAACAAGACAAAGAGATACACACCAATCTAAGAAACTAAACAAAGAACGAAAACTATTTACGATACAATGCCATTCCCAAGACATGACTTTAACTTTGTTCAGCACTCCTCAAACTTTGGAATGCTTCCTTTGAACAAAACATTGTTATGCATCAAATGAGGTAACATGTTACACAACTATAACCAGCCTCTGCCACGCACTTCCCAATCAATTTCTCAAAATGAGGTAAATGGTTACACCCTCACAAGCTTTCCCAGAAATGCAGTTTCACAACAGTGTAACCGGTTACTCCCGTTTCTGGTAACTGATTACACCTGTAGCAGAATCACTTTTCTGCTACATTCTAACACGAAAATCACTTTTCTCCTCAACCCAAAACCCACCAACTCTCATACAATTCATATGTTCATACTTTGGATTCCAACACCTATTAATCTATAACATTAGCAACATTCTAACACATCCAAATCATCCAAACAAACATATAATTGCATGATTTACACAAATTAATTCAGTGGTTGATAAGATAACCTTATAAAGTGTTATTTTCCAACTGATTGTTGTGCCAAACATAGTGAGCACATATCCAGAAATAGATTTTCTAGAATCCATACAACCTGCATAATCAGAGTCGATGAATCCTTCGATTTCGACTTTTCTATCATCACCACATGCTCCACCATAAATCAGTACTCTGCTCAAAGACCCATTGATGTACCTCAAAATCCACTTTAATGCTTTCATGTGCGCCTTCCGAGGTTTGGTCATATACCTGCTTACAAGGCTCACTTCGTACTCTATGTGTGACCTTGTACAAACTATAATATAGATCAAAGAACCTACTATAATAGCATATAGAATGTTATTCATATAGACTATTTTGACTTCAGTACTAGGACATTGAGTCATACTCAACTTGTACCAAGGATTAGTCAGTGTTAGAATATGATTTAAATTCGACATACCAAACTTGTCAATAATCTTCTTCAGGTATGTCTCTTGAGATAAGCATAATCTCGGTTGTTTTATATCTCTTTGGATGTCAATCTCATGAATTCTGGAGGCAACTCCTAGATTCTTCATGTCGAACTCCTTACTGAGTTCAACCTTCACCTTCATAACATCTTCAATATTATTTCTTGCTATGAGGATGTCATCCACATAAAGTAACAAAATAACAAGTGAATTTCCAAGTCAAAATTTAAAGTAAGCACAGTGGTAAACTGGCTCCTAGTCAAACCTATGTGTGTTATGAACTTGTTGAATATCATATTCCATTGTCGAGGAGATTGTTTCAGGCCATACAAATACTTATTCATCTTTTATACATAATCTTCCTTTCCCTTTTCTGCATACTCTTCAGGTTGCCTCATCAGGATCATTTCATCTAGATCACCATACAAGAAGGTTGTCCTCTTATCCATTTGTTCAAGTTCTAAGTCAAACTATGCTACCATAGCAAGCAACATTCTAATGGATCTATGCTTTACAAAGGGTTAGAACACATCATTGAAGTGGACACCTTCTTTCTGAGTGAACCCCCTAACAATCAACCTTGCCTCAAATTGCTTCGACATCACTCATTTGATTCCTTCCTTAACCTTGAAATCCATTTACAGTTGACTAACCTGGCCACTGCAGGTTTCACAATCAGCTCCCAAGTGTTATTATCATGAAGTGATATCATCTCATCATTCATGGCTTTCATCCATTCAGTCATGTCTCGACTCTTCATACCTTCCTTATAGTCTCTAGGTTCTTCATCCATAACCTTACTTATAGAGATTAAGGTATAAACTATGAGATTTGCATAACCAAGTCTCTAAGGTGGCATGATGACTCTTCTCGACCTGTCACTTGTCGGCAAGCAATTATTATCAGTCTCATCATCTTCATCAGCAACTTTTGCTTCACTACTACACATGATGCTTATAACATTGCACGTGAAATATATGTAACCTCGGCTACCAAGCCGGCGTAATGAACGGTGACATGAAAATTTTTCACTTAACACCTCGGTAAATTAAAAACCGAGGGGTAAAGTTATATGGTCATGGGTTTGATCCCTAGCATCTTCATTTTTATTATTTACACAAACAATGCCTTAAACTTCTCGGTTTATTTAAAATCTGAGGGATTAGATAGTTTGTTTTATTAAATAAATTTATTGCATTGTTTACACACAATATTAATAAATTAATTTATTTACAAACTACATTGTTTGCATAGAATATTACATTGTTTACACAAAATATTAATGTAAAAATATCGCTCTTCATTGTCATCATTGTCGGTGAAAAACAAATGTTGGATATCTTGGAGAAGAAAAAATGTTGGGGATCCTCGTTTCATAGATCAATTGCAATATACTCTTTATGAATTGCACTAATTTCTTTCTGATATAAAAAAAAAAAGGTTAGCTAAATAAAATAAATATTTAGTTATATGATTATTTAAGAAAACAAACCTTAAACCCATATAATTTTCTGCTCTTGCAATCCATCTTAGAGAACTTTTCTAAACGTCTTTATGTTCCAAGCTCTTCATGTTTCACTTAGGTTAGATTTTCAATATACGTCATGCTTTTATAACGGATGTCCCTTAGGTTTCACGCGGATTACTAATGGTTGATTCTTGAGCGTTGATAAACATTAAATGGACGACAAAGATTTGTTTAAGGACGAATAGTACAAAAACGCTTAACTATCCCCTCGGCCAAGCAGAAAACCGAGGTGAAATAGCTGTTTTTTTTTTAAATTACATTGTTTATACAGAATATTACAAATACATTGTAAAAAAAATTTCCCAATGAGAATTTTTTATTTTATGCACTTGCAATCCATCGCATAGATATGTAGTAGCAAGTCATGATAGAAATGGACGGTGCTGAATATTTCCTCTCTTTGGGGCGGCTACATATAATTTAGTATTAGGGTAAAATCTGTTTAACGAGAGCTATAAAAGTAAAATATGCTTACTAACCACCTCAGTTTTACTATAAAACTGAGGTTTTATATTAACTATCACCTCGATGTTAAAGAAAACTGAGGTAACTATTTATTTTATTTTATTTTTAAATTACATTGTTTACACAGAATATTAATAAAAGTTATTTACAATAAATCTTCGGTGATATCCAAATTTTGTTGCATACCCATTATAGCAAATTTTTTTGAAACAAGAATAATTTTTTGTACTTGGAATCTATCAACTGAGTACTCTTTAAATGTTGAGCCAATTCCATTCTTTGTTGGTTAAGCTTCATTCTTTTTTAACTTGAAGCAAGAATGATTTTCTAGAATTACAATCTACCAACTGAGCACTTTTCAAAGTTAATCTTTCTTCGCTGTTGGTTAAGCTCCATTCTTTGGGTTACTTGAGGCAAAAATAATTTTATGCATTTGCGATCTATCAACTGAGTACCCTTCTGTAATTGAGGGTTATTCCAAAAAATACAACAACAACAACATCAACGCTATTATGAGAGATATATTACAATGGAAGAAAAAATGTTTTATTCAAGATAGAAGAGTATTGAAGATTTTTTATGTCTTGCAATCCATCCCAAAGAATGATGGTTGGGGCGGCTTCATATTAGTTAGGATTAGGGTAAAATCTATTTAATGAGTGCTTTTACAGTAAAATCTTATTATTTTATGCCTCGGTTAAATAAAAAACCGAAGGGTTAGAACATTTTGTTTACACTTATAAACAAATAAAATCATAAACTGCGATAGCTGAGAATCAAAGCTTGTACTAAGTTGTTTTCACCTTGGTTTTATGAAAAACTGATGGGATTTATGTTTTTTTAATAATAAAAAATAGCGCGCCTTAGCATTATACCTCAATTTTCTATTGTTTGAAGTGAAAGTTTCGTCATGAAAAGCGTTATTTGTTGTAGTGTTTTTTCTTCTACTTCTTCTGAGTTATGCAATTCAGCATCACTATGCTTCACCTCAATAGGAATCTCTTCCTGCTCTAGCTCTTCTTTAGAGATCTTTGAACTTCGACCAACGTCATCAGTTTTCTTGAAAGCTCTCAGCTTCATTGAAAACTACATCTCGACTTGTAATACACCTCCTATGCCTTGGCTTTAAACACCATGACCTATAAGCTTTGATTCCTTCAGGGTACCCAAGAAATATACATCTCAAAGCTCTAGGTTCGACCTTGTCTTGCTTAATGTGAGCATAGACTAAGCAGTCAAATACTCTTAGCCTTTCGAGACTAGGTAGATTTCTCGACAAGACTTATTCAGGTTTCTTCATCCTCAAGGCAGTCACGGGACACCTATTTATTAGGTATGTTGTAGTCACAGTAGCTTCTTCCCAAAACACCTTCTTTAATCCTGCACTAACCAAAATGCCAAACCATTTTTCTGGAGAGTACCTATAATAGTTATATGCCTTGCAATACCGGACACAACACAATAGCCGTCAAAAGCCTTACTGCAAAATTCAAGACCATTGTTGGTCCTCAACCTTTTGACCTTCTTGCCGGTTTAGTTTTCGACCAGGGTCTTCCAGCTTATGAAAATTTCAAACGTTTCATCCTTAGTCTTCTAGATGAATACCCATAACTTTCTAGAATAATCATCAACTAGGGATAGGAAATAGTTTGCACCTGAGTTTGAAGGATTACTTGCAAGCTCCCAATGATTAGCATGGATATAATCAGGAGATGCATGCATTCTTTGTTTACCTTTGTTAAACTTCACCCTGTAGGATTTACCTAATACACAAGGTTCACAAAATTCATGTTTGTTTACTTTGTCACCATATAACAGATTTTGTTTTAATAATGCGACTAAAAACTCTTTTACTGATATGACCAAGTTTCTTGTGCCATAGCTCAACCTTCGATACAGGTTTTATGGATGCCACATCTAGTAAACCACTTACAACCTCATCCTTAAGCGTATACAAGCCTTGTTTCTTTACACCTCTTAAGACTTCCTTTGACCCCTTAATTACCCTTAGGATACTTTTCTATCCTTTAAACACATCCTTTCTTATCGAATTCACCAAGAGAAATCAAATTCCTTTTTAGATCAGGTACATGTCTGACATCAGTCAATAGGTTTATTAACTCATCATAGAGCTTGAATCTCACATATCCATAACCTACAATTTTTTAGAATTTATTATTTCCAAACAACACTGATCCACCGTCTTAATCACATAATTCCTCAAACAAGTCTTTGTTTGGATTCATGTACCAAGTACACCCTGAATCCATAATCCACTCCTTGCTAGAGCCGCTGCTTGAAACTACCAGAACATCAGATGACTCATAACCATCTTTCGTAATGGTTTAATTACCATTATCCTTTTCAGCATGATTATTTGGTCGAACAAGGCACACCTTTCTTGTATGACCCTCCTTATTACAATGTTAACACCTAATTGTAAGAGTATTATCACCATAAGAATTCTGTAGAACCTTTCCCTTCTTTTTCTCAAATCTACCATCTTTCTTCAACAGTTTTCCTTTGACGGATAATCCTTCACCAACAGAAGATGATTTATGCTCCTTTCTTTCATTAAGGTCCTTAGAGTACAAGGGATATTGAACTTCTTCAAAGGTCAACGAATCTCTTCCATACAAGAGAGTTTCTTTGAAGTTAGCATGAGACTTAGGTAAAGCACACAATAGTAATAATGCTTGATCTTCATCATCAATCTTGATCTCGATATTTTCAAGATCAGTAATCAACTTGTTGAACATATCCAACTGCTCAGCTAAGACTTTATCTTCACTCATATTAAACAAATACAAATCTTGCTTCAGGTAGAGACGATTCACCAATGATTTCTTCATATACAAACCTTTGAATTTCATCCACACTCTCGCTGTTGTCTTCTCTTTCGAGACCTGCGGAAAAACTTTATCACCAGGGCTCAATATGATGACACTATCGTATTTCTCAATCACGGTTGTCTTCTCCTTCTTCGTTAGGGAAACATCCATGTTCTACGATCCTTTAACCGCTTCTAAAAAATTTTTTTGAGCCAGTAGGGCTTGCATCTTCAAGTGCCACAAGCCAAAATCATTCACACTGATGAATTTCTCAATCTCATACTTTGTTGACGATATCTTCTCCTACATGTTCATCACACTACTTTATTGTGAATTAATGTCATCAAGAGTAAATCAAAATATGAGAAAGATTTATTTTCTTGAACAAACACAAGAAACCCTATTAGGTTTTATGAAAGAGAGAAAAGAAGGAAGAAGAAGAATCAGGATTGGTTAAGATTACTTTACTCTTCACTTACTTAATAAGGGTTCAAAGATTCAAGTGAATAACAACAATTAAACTCTCTCAACAACCTGAGAGAAATATTTTATTTATAGACTAATATGCTAATTTAGGCTACAAGCTAACATAATAATTTGGGTTTACAAGCAAGGCCTAATTCAATATGCTAACTTAAATACTAAGCTAACATATTTTGATAACATGCTTGAATATACTTCGACTATAACATGTACAACTTATGTAGAACCATGAAGCTCCCGTTGTCTAGGCTAGAGTTCGATTTAAATAACACAAGAATGAAGTATAAAAAAAGTAACAATAATCATCTATGATAAAATAAATCAATTTTTTATGCAATCAATATTTTCCTATTTTTATAATACTGACACTCCTTTTCAACACCTTATGCACCCCAGTGAAATTTGGTTATTATATATTCATTTTAAAATTGCCATATCAATGAACATAGGAGTCTCACACACAGTGTCACGAAAAGTGGCATGATCCCTTTCATTATTGTATTTGGCACTATATATAATAGTGTTAGTAGTTACATGTAATCGTAATTCATAATGACTAATAACAGTTCATAATAACTAATTACAATTCATTATGACTATCCTTCTAATATAGAAAATTAAATTATTCACAATAAAGACAAAGAGTAATTCTGAACTAACACCCCCTCAAATTGACGCGGTTAGTGAAAGAGCATCAACTTACTAGCAAAAAACTGATATTGTGAGGATGGAACAACATTGGTAAGAATATCTGCGAGTTGCAAATGAGTTTAGACATGATGAAGTGATATTAGACGGCCATCATAGGTGTCACATATTAAATGACAATCAACTTCTATATGTTTTGTACATTCATGAAAAATAGGATTTTCAACTATTCGAATGGTACTTGTATCGTTAGCATAAAGTGAAGTTGATTATGTTTGGGGGTTTCACCCAAAAATATAAGTATAAACAATTCACGTACATTTTTCAAATATTTCATCAAATTATGTACCTTTACTTGATACTCCCTGACAACCTGATTCTCCACCAACTTCGAGTTGCTCCTGGCCTTGAGGTTTGAAGCACTCTTTTTTAGGGAGAGGTCTATCTCAACGATGAGGGCTTCATACTCGACTTGGTTGTTATTGGATTTAAACACAAACTTCAAGGGTTTCTTTATCGAGATATCATCTAGTCCATCTAGAACTATTCCAGTTCCAATTCCTTTCAAGTTTAAGGCACCGTCCACAAATAGTATCCATATGTGGGGAGTCTTCTTACCTAATGGAAAACTAAACTCCTCCAAGAAGTTGGACAACACTTATAACTTATATGATCCCTCTAGGTATGTACTGGATATCATACTCATATAACTCCTTTGACCATGACACCATTCTTCCTGCGAGATTCGACTTCTTCAAAACTTGGTGAATGGGTGTAGCACCCAAAAATTTGCCTTATCTTTTTCTTAATATCTTAGCTTATGTTTCATGTCATTTTGCATTGTCATTGGTGCATAACATTGGTTCTAGACAGGGGATCAAGGTATTTTGTTCAACACTCAAGAGAAGAGCTTCATCCTCAAAGCTCAAGAAAGGATTCATTCTCAACCTTGTGGTATTCTCAAGCCACAAGGTCCTCTCATCATCAAGACATGTCTCACAACCACATGAAGCAAGGTTACAAGCATTGATCATATCCTCCTATCTTTTGAACAACTGGATTAGGGTTTTGGTTCAAGAGGCATATGTGGCTAGTTCATTGGGCAAGACATGGTTCTATGGCTCAAAATACACCTTGAGGGTCCTCTACACGAATTATGTATCATCACAAGTCATGATAAGAGCTTCAATCAATGGAAAAGGTGCTAGGGTTTCATCTGGTCAACAAAAGTCAACTGTGGTTCAATGGGGTCAAAGTCTTGGATTTCAAGGTCAACCAAGGGTATGCTATGTGTTCTCAAGTATTTTCATGTGTTTGTAACAAGAAAAGACAAGGAGAATCATAAAATCAGGAGTTTGGTTGGATTAAGGTTTGATTGAGATATTTTATAAGTGTAGAAAACCCTAATTCTAGTCATTTTGCAACATCCATAACTTTCTCATCTTTGATCCAATGGGAGCAAACTTGTCATCAAATCAAAGAGGACATCATGAAATACAAGTTTTTAGAAGAAAGAAAGTCCAAAAGATCCATATTTTGAGAGATATGGAGATCTAAAGTTGAGAAAATGGAGGTTTTGTCATTCCAACACTTAGAAATTTTTCTAAGTATGGAAATTCAGCTTGAAGGACATGATTTCAAGCCTATCTTACACGATGATGCAAGCTTCAAATGACTTTTCCTTGAACATGAAAGTTGTAGAGAATCCTCTAAGATTTCTTTTGAGTACTAAAACTCCTACATTGGATGTGTAGAGCTTAAGTTATGTTCTCTCCAAGTTAGGGTTTCAAAGATGTCAAGATGGACAAGTTTTAGGCAGATTTTTTGGGCAACTTTCCAAGGCTCTTTCCTCCAAGTTCTTGACCTCAAATCAATTTCCTTTGAACATGAAAATTGAAGATCATACTTCACTATTTATATCTATTAATAGAACTTGTTCATTGGATCAAGAAATATCAAGTTGTGATGCTTCAAATATAGGACATTGTGAGGTTTATTTTGGTAACTTAGTGAAATTTCACTAAGTGTTTTTAGACAGTTTTTGGGACACCTCTTCAAGGCCAATTTCCACAACTTTCCAAGCCTCATTTCGATTTATTTTACACATGAGGAATGTTCCTTGATCTTCATACTTTCCTTTGATCTAAAGAACTCACTAAATGGATCAAATTTAACCAAGATACAATGTTTCAAAGACGGGTATTTGAATTTGGTTTTGGTGCATCTTTTTTCATGAAAACTCAAGCATGTCATGCAGCTATCCATTATCTTTCTTTTTACATGCATGACTCACTCTTTTTGTGTCATAAACCTTGCCATAAATGTGCCAACCACCCTTGTACCATTTTGATACTTCATGTACAAATTTTGCAAAAAAGGGAAAAGGACAAAGAAGGCAAATTGCTCACCAAGTTGTTGCTCCACATTCCTTCCCCATTTTGATCCTCATTCCACTAAAAAAGGAAAACAACAAATCAACCAAAAGCCATGTCATGCATATCACACTCTCACTCCACTCAAAATTCAAATTTCATAAGCTATTAACCATGTCATTTTAACCATAATAACTTGTTCCTAACCACTCAAAACCCCCCATATATAAATAAAAAACAAACCCTATATGGAGGAGAGTTTATTTTCTGCAGCCATGCATCACTCAAACACTCTCTCATTTTCAACCTCTCTCTCCCTCTCTTTTTGAATCTAATTTTTCAAGGCGTGTTTCTGTTTTCTTTGGTTCATATCATCATCTTTAAATCTCAAACAAGAAGAATGAGCAAGTTGGTGAGGTGATAAAGCTTAAAGCAGAGTTTGTGAAGCTTCATTTTTTGTAACTTTTCTTCAACTTGTTTCTCTAATTTTACACGTTCATTTGCTCTGTTAGTTGCATATTTGATCTTCTAGGTGGATGTAGACCATGATTGTGTTAGCGTTATGCTTGTTTAATGATGTTTTATTTTATGCATCTTTCATTCATGGCCTTTTTTTCATGACCTTAGAGTAATTAAAAATGATTTTGAAGGTCATATTCATGTTCAGCGTTGAAAATCCTTGAGAATGGTGTATGGGTTGGTGGTTTTTGGTGTGGTTTTTCAGCTAGCTCCGGTGAGGGTCACCGGAGAAGACGACCGGAGCCCTAGCTCCGACGTCTGAGTTTATTTGCTTATGTGGTTGCACTGACTGAGTTTGATTGCCCATGTGTCCCTTATGTGGCTTCCATGTATGCGAGAGTTGGATTTTGATGCCAGCGTGTTTTAATGAAACGGTTTATTTCATTGTTTTGTTTAATTTTTGATGTTACATAGGTTGGGCTTGATATTTG
The DNA here is from genome assembly GCA_963859935.3 of Lathyrus sativus. Classification (NCBI taxonomy): domain Eukaryota; kingdom Viridiplantae; phylum Streptophyta; class Magnoliopsida; order Fabales; family Fabaceae; genus Lathyrus; species Lathyrus sativus. The sequence goes on from OZ012735.1 coordinate 756,446,624, forward strand.
CTTTCTTTCCACACCACCCCTTATGAGCCCAATACACGTGTGTTCCTGAATCATGTTCATCTTGGAATTACTTATGCACCCCCTTGTTGCTTTTGTTTCTTTTTATTTTATTTTTCTTCCTTTTTCATTTTTGATTTTATTTTAATGCTTCCAACCATTTTAAAAATCCACAAATGATGTTTCTGAACCTTCAACATCTTGACTTATTTTTCACATTTTAATTTTAATTTTAGTGTTTTATTTTGAATTAATTTCATAAAGTGTTCATTTGACCTAGCTTGGAACTTTAACTTTGTTTTATAACCTTTTTTGTGGATCTTAACCCTAGTTTTTTTACCATGTTTAACACCTATTTAATGAGTGCTTGGGTGTTGTCTTCATGCCTTGATGATCACTTTTTGGCTAATTTTCATTTGATTTTGTTTGGCCCTCGAAGTATGCTCGACTAGTTGAATACTTGATTTTGTTTGATGCAATTGATGTTATTTTCTTGCCATCCTTGTTGTGATACTTTGCACTTTAATTCTTAATACATATGACATGAGTTTGAATACCTATTTGATTTCATTTTCTCTTATTTCTATTTTTTGATGGTGCATCAAGTTGTTTTTGTTTTGACTAGGAGTTTGTGCGTGTCTTGACCTAATCTTTTGAGTTTGATTCTTGGATGATTCAATGGATGTTTGATGATATTTATTTGCTTTGGTTGAAATGTTTGAGGTTCTGATTTTCATGTATGGAGGTCTATTGTATGCCCATTTTGTCTCACTTGCCTTACATGATCATGTTTTTCTCCTATGAATAACTTGTGGGATGTTTGCTTGACTTTTGTGCTTCAACTTGATATTGTATCTTCTTGAGATTGATTGTTGATTTGAATTTGAACATGATGCATACCATTTAAGTTTTTTTTTCTGACCTTGATGGATTGATACTTGATCATGTTTGTAAATTTTTTAGTACCTCCTATCTTTGAGAATGACTTTGGTGTATGAACTTGTTCTTGATGCATGTTTTGAGTTCAAACCTTGATGTTTCCTTTGTATGTTCATGAATGAATCTTTGACTTGATAATAATGTTGATGTTGCTGCCCACACTTGGTTCCATACCCTAATCTCATGTGTTTTCCTTTAGGGTTATGTTTTGTATAGCATTTGACTTGTTTGTGAATGAGATGCATGAATTGACTCTTTGTGCTTCTTTTTTTATCATTGGCATGAATTGGATATGATATGTTGTTGTTAATACCCTACCTTATTTCTCATCTCATTTGACTTCATCTCACTTTTCTTTATGATTGATATTGCTTCTTGTAAGATGTTTAAGTTATTTGAATGTGTGTGGGCGCTTTGTTTTACCATTGTACTTTAATTTCAAATATTTGGATATGGTTTGATATGTGAATGCTTCTTTGTTGTTTTGGCATGATGTTGGTGTTCATATTGTATGATTGAGATGTGTGTGTTTGATGCTTCTTGTCTTTGAACTTCCATGATTGTTCATCTTGATTGCTTCTTCTTCATTCTGTCTTCATCTCTTTTCTCTTCTTGAGACTTGTTTAAGCTTCAACCTTATTTTCATTTGTGATTGAATTGGATAGTGTTTACTTGTTCTTGCTCACATGGTCCCTTAGTATTCCTAGTCTCACTTAATTTCTGATTAAGGTGAGAGTAGAAGAGACATTAGACTTTCAATCCTTTGCATGATAACAATTAGGATAGTCTCTATTTGACCTCATCTTTAGGTCCATCATTTGTATGATAACATTAGATAGAATTCCCTCCCATCCTAACTTTAGGGCCATTTTGTATGATAACATTAGGGTTTGTTGTTCCCTTTAGTGTTTTCCTTTGAGTCTTCTCTTCTCATCTCAAAACTACTCTAAGACACTTAATAAAGACAATGAACATTGTGCGCTATGAGCCTTAAGCATATGAGAAATGATGAGAGAAGGATTTCTCTTCACTTGTTTAGAGTGTTTAGTGTATGCCTCGTGAGTGATATGCGGTGCATTCATTCCTATATTATAGTCTTTAGTGCAACGTGAATCTCAAACAAATTCAATTCACTTCATCAAAAATCATAAACAAAATTCAAACCTTTTTATCCTTTGAGATTTTTCCTTTCAAACTCATTTTCAGAAAAGAGTATGTTATTTTTCCGTTATACCGCAAACAGGCATCGACCCTAACTGTTGGAATGGGAACTTAGCGTCACTCATAAAAAACACTTAACTAACCAGTGTTTTAGTTAGCCAAACTAAGTTTTCTCTAATTTCTCATACCAGATGAGAATACATAGGCACAAGACGACGAAGTCTTGGTGAGCAAACCCCCATCACCCGTAGTTTTCCGAACTACGTTGACTCTGACTTTCCCATTGCATGAGGGAATACATAGGCATAGGCCAGCGATGTCCTATCGAGTCTCCTTTTTATTTTTCCTTTTCCTTTTCCGTTTAGAAGTAGCTTTTAGATAACTCACCCTTTGATTAGACAATAAGCGTGGATCCCGTTGAGTACAACAGACGTGGGGGGTGCTAATACCTTCCCCTCGCGCAACCGACTCCTGAACCCAAGATTTGGTTGAGATGACCTTGTCTTCTCCTTTCTTTTAGGTTTTCTTCGACCCTCCTTTGGGATAAATAACATTCGGTGGCGACTATTCTGTTTATTTCCGCCGCTTGTTTTCCGCAGTTGCGACAATGGGATAGTTTGTCTTTACCATGACATAGTGCCCTTGGATGTATGGTATGAGATTTCTTTCAGTTATCACAACCTCCAAGGCTAGTATTTTGATAGTTTGGTATCTAGTATGGGAGCCTTTGAACACTTTGCTCACAAAATAGACATTCTGCTCAATTTTGTTTTTCTCTTGGACGAGAATAAATATCATCGTCTAATCAATAACTACCAAATATAAATAAACAGGTGCTTTAGGTTCTGGGAACCATCAAGGATGCAGATAATCCTCTCATTTAAGAGTATCTGACCTGGACGGAAATCCTCCTTTGAAAATACTAGTGGAGGGTAAAAATGTTCCACTTCCTGTAACGCGTTCTCAAAAGACTCCATATCTTCCCCAAGGCTCGCAAAAGTACAATTTCTCAATTTTTGGGTCAGAGAAGCATTTTGGCTGCAAAGAAACTACAACTCCTTCTAGTCAGAATCAAGACCCTTGGTCTTTCCCTCCATCATTCTCACCAGATGCATCACCTGACTACCCGCGGAACCAGGAAAATTAAATGGAGCTAGAAACTTCTTTACCTCTTGCAAAGAGGTATAAAGTTTTTGTAGCTCCCTTAAATATGTGTCCATTTAAGAAGTCAAACTTCTCATGCTTCTCCCCAGCTGACTCCCTTCATCCCACGCATAGTCTATCTAAAAGGTTTCTTAACGACCGGATCCACCAAGGGATAAAACAATAAAATCCCTTCTAGCGGAATGTGCCAGGTTATTCAACTCCTCCAGTAGATACCAACCAGAAAGATTGGAAAAGAACTCCCAATCATCGTTAAAGATTGAATTAGAGTGATTTCTAGAGGGACTTGGATGAGACACATCATTCGTTTGAAAACCCATAGGAGCAGTCAAGAGAGCAACATTCTGAGGAGGTTCTGAGAAAAGAGAAGGACCTGCAATAGTGATAGGTGGTTGTATTCCCCAATTTAGGACCCATACTCTCACTTTATCCTCCATTACATATGCATATACTGACACACAAAGAAGGGGGACACATAAATAATAAAGAATAAATAATAAAGAGTAAAGAATATTTCAAGCTTACCAAAAGCAGCTCGACGAACGTCACAAAAGCAAGAACCCACCAACAATGAGGCATATTGCACCCATTTCAAATGCATTTTATCAGCTTCATTGGAGGGATTTATACCTCCGAGATAACCCAGGCGTTCGACAAATTCCAATATCTTTTTCTTTTTGAAAATATCGTCATTAGAAAAATATTCTTCTTTATAGACGTAGGCGTCGTTGTCCAAGAGAAAATGTTTCACCGATCAACAAAGGAGAAATAGAGGTTTTAATTTACCTTTAACTTTAGCTCGATCCCACATATGGTTGAGTGATCTTAGGGATGAAAAGGAGATAATAAAAAAGAATTAGTCTGCAAAGGGCGGCAAGCTAGAGAAATCTTCAAAAATCTAAATTGTTGGAACCAAGAGAACTAGTTCTTATTCTCTTGGCCAGGTCAAAGTACACCAAAGCGATGAGACCCCAAAGAAAAGAGATATTCATATAGGGGATGGTATAGTTACCATATTCACTATATATCCTTTTATCTTCACTAGGGATAGTGAGACCCCAAAGTGATGATTATCCCAATTTAGAGAAGCCTTATTCAAACTCTCTTCTCTAGTAAAAATCGAAATAGTCAAAGAGTATACAAAACCTTCTCATGGAGATGATGGCTTCACTGAGTTCCTTCTTAATTTCTTCTATGATTTTTTAGCCATGTTACAATAATGGTCGCAAGAAAAGAAGATGAAATGTTAAAGAAAGAGGAGGTAACCACTCGAGAGAGAGAGAGAGAGAGAGAGAGAGAGAGAGAGAGAGAGAGAGAGAGAGAGAGAGAGAGAGAGAGAGAGAGAGAGATAGAGAGAAATGAACGATAAGTAGGCACGTCTCTAACAAGACACTCAAATGTTTCAATTCCCAAGAATAATCATAATGACGCCTCTAAATGGATGTTTGATGTTCCACGAGGAAAAGCATGGAGAATGATGGTTGGGAGCCAAAGAAAAAAATTTCGAACGTATACCTTGATACTCAAGCACGGGGGCTTTGGGCCAACTCTTCTAGTTCGGCCATACCTCTTCCCATCCGACCACATTGATATAAAATACTCTAGGTCAAAGTATAACAACTAGCCACTCGATTACGCTACTATAATTTTCTCCTGACTAATGAACTATCATATACCCAACCACGTGAGATTCATGACCCAATCATATCCAATGGTCCTCCGCATTCGACACCCAAAAGATAGCAAGGAAGTTATTTCTTTCCCTTATATAAGGAATGGCACAATTTCAAGTTGCAAGATTCAAACACAATTTGAATAGTATATACTAAATCACATACTAACTTGAGTGTCAGATTGCTAACCTTGCAGATACTTCCCTGCTCCATTGCACCGAAAGCTCTACTCTACTACAACTTCTGCAATTAACTATATTTCAGGTTCCAGAACAGAACACCACCAAATTCAATTTTGAACTAGAAATATTTAGAAACTATTTTTCATGAACAAATCTTTAGAGGATAATGATGAGATTGGGGATTGGTTAGAGAGAAACTCTGGCTTCTTTCTAACTTATTACCTCTTTTTTTATACCTTTTTTCTAAAATCAAACCCAATTTTTTTAACTCTTCATCCTTTTCTCATTTTTTCCCAGTTTTCTTATCTGTTTAGGAAATGATTTTCAATGGAATGGAAGAAAGTGGGTAGGAGAGGTTTTATAAGATGTTTGTCAATGAAGTGGGATTGTCATCCATAGGGGAGAATGGATGAAGTTATTGAGGAGGAAGGAGTTTCGATGGTGTACTTTTTCGAGTTTCCTAATCGGATGAAGGTGGCTCATACTTTTGATCTATTTGGCTTGCATGGGTCTTTTAAGGAAGTTATTATCCCTCCGAAGAGGAATAAATTTGGTAAAAGATTAGGATTTTCTAGGTTCAACAGAGTCGAAGATTGTTAAGTGTTGGCGGTTAAAATGGATAGTATACTTATTAATAACAAGAAGATTCATGCTAATGTTCCGAGATTCAATAGAGATGAGGTAGGAGCAAAGAGAGACAATAACAATTTTAAGGTTAGAAAGGGTAACCCCTACTTCAAAAACCTCATCAACTCCTCTGCTATGATATTATGACATTTGGGCATTATAAATCCCTTATGAATTTCTCAAGATGTAGACCCTGAAATAAGTGATATCAAGATGAACCTAAGGCACCAATCAACAAATTCAACTTGTATAGGATAATGAGAGAACTCCCTCCACCATCAAAAGCAGAGCAACTATAAAAAGCTCAACCTATGGAGAAAGATAAGCAACCTCACCATCAAGTTTCCCAACAAACTCACATCACTTATGCTTTAGATTTCATATCTTGGGAAAGGATACGTCGGTTAGATTCTTAACCAACCCTACCATCATGGAGTTGTACTTTAGAGAAAGTGTTCATGGATACCGTTAATAAAACACTCAGCCTAGCTCTTAGGAGTGACTTAGAAAAGGAAAAACATGCAAACATTCTCTTAGACTTAAAAGAAAATGTTGGCCACTGGAGAAATGACCATAATAGTTGATTTTGAGCAAACATTGAGAGCCTACCAAGATATTTTCCCTCCAAAAATATTCCTAACCAAATGTGATTAGGGCGTCTAACTTTGAATTCTATTTTCTCGCATTTATTTTTATTCTACTTAATTTTTATTTTATGCATTTGTCTTTATTTCAACTTTTTTGTTGGATTAGTGTTGATGAGTAATACTCAAAACACTAAATTTGTAGTGATTTCCATTACATAGTAATGAAAATATTTAAATTTTGATATAATTATGCTTTTAAATATTTACTTATATGTTTACACTATTAATGATAAACACAAGTTGATTGTTAAATAAATCAGACACCTAAATATGAATGTTTAAGATCCATGAAGGTTCAAAAAGACTAAGGAGAGATAACAACTAAAGATGAAATTTTAACTCAACATCTTTCAATTTTTTCCAGTTAGCTAAATAAGTAACGTGATCTCATAGTTTTATCAATATGATGAATAGTTCACCATTAAATCTTAGTTACCATTTAAATCAATTCTCTCAATTTGGTAGACATGAGAAAGCATTAAGCACAAATAAAATTATATAATTATGAATAGATACTCGTTATGGAAAATACACAAAAAAAAAAATTAAAAAAATTACATAAGTAGAATACGAAAATAGACTAGCCACTCATCCTTAAAAAATTTATAACTTTTACAATTAAAAAGAAAATATAAGACTTACAATTATTAAAGAACAATCTTCTAATAATAGTCTTTATTTGCATCTTCCCTTAGCTCAAAAAACACATTAGACCCTCTAAAATGGGACTCTTAATTATTAAACACTTTTTTTTTTATTTATAGAAAAAATTCTTGTTCTACGAGATCACGCCACATCATTCCCTACCCAATCTATGATTAATAAACTATTCATTTCTCCATGATCCTAAAACGAAGCAACCAAAGCAAAGTTAAACCACGAATTAATCGCTAATTTGGATAGTCAATTAGTCACACTTCGTAATCAAATATTATTCATAAATTTGATTAGAATTAATCACACATTCCTATTAAAGATTAATCATGAAATTAACAAAACTCTGTACATGTTAATGGTGATAAATGTTGTTGATCTTGATGAACTGCAACTAGGGAATTATCCTTTGGGCATGTCTTGATTTGGTTTTAGCGTAACAGTGATTTCTCACTTTTGTCATGAAATGTTATTTTCCATTTATTTACCATTAAGTTGTATTTGTATCAAAACTGTACATAAAAGAAAAAGAAAAAAGTAAAATGCTTTAAGTTACAATCCTATTATTGAGCAAACTGTGAACTTTTGAAAATCTATGCATGCTTTGAGTCACAATCCCAACACTGAGCAATCTCATTATGTATCTTTTTTTTTATTGCATTCTTGAATGATGGTTTGAATTTAAATTTGGGGATGAGCTTGAATTTTGTAAGAACATTAAGTCTTGAAATCATGTGAACCTTCAATTATGGTACTTTGTCGCTTGGATTTTGGATTTTGTATCCAACTTTGTAAGTCTTGTATGAGCATCCCACTTGTGAAAGAATTTGGACTCAAATATTGAAGCATAAGATTTGTGTTTAACTTGTAAATTATTTTGAACTTGTGAGTAATCTTTGAACTTGAATTTTTATTTTGTATTTTGGAATTCAACCTTGTAATTCTTCACAATTTGAACTTTTCTTGAATTTAAATGTTTTTTTATCTTTGAAAACCTTCAACATGAAAATGGGGAACTCTTGCGTAACTTGAGTTTGAAAGTGGAAAAATGTTGCACCTTGAAAAAATTCTTGAACATTGTCCTAGCATCCGCCTTTGAAAAAGAATCCCGACTTGATTTTCGTGAATAAAACATGAGTCTTAAAATCAGCACCTTGAATTTTTATGTCTAAAGTTTCCTTAATTATGCTTGAATTAAAACTCTTCTTATGAACTTGGGCACTTGCATGTCTTGAACAATTAGAACTCAAAATGATTGAGAACAGTGTAAGCCTTTGAATCCAATCCTATTCTCATAGACTTTCTTGATCTTTGAAACTTGACAAACACACAGATATTTTTCGGAAGACTTGAATTTGAGTTTAAATTTTGACATTTTCAATTCGAATTTTATGAACAAAACATGAATCTTGACTTCGATTTGAAAACTTCTTGCCCAAACTTGATTCAATTCTTTATCTAAACTTTACCACTTCCGAGCACTAGCGAGATAATCCAAACTCTTTCATTTAAGATCAAAAGAAGACAAATAATGATTCAACCTCATGGATAAGAACAAAGTCTTGATTGCTTGCATGTTCAAAGATGAACTTGATACATGAGCCACACCTTGAGAAATAAGGATCTCACTTGCAATTCACCACAAAACTCTAGCTAGTCCTTAAATGACCATGCTCAACATCAATAGGGAGAAAACCCTAATCCTCTTCGGGAGTACACACTGAAACTTCTAAGAAACTCTGAGGAAAATAAACAGCCAAAAATCCTAGGGCCTTTTGAATCAGGAACCATTGGTAATGCCCTGCAATGCTTGACTGTAAGAATCTATACTTTGAAAATACTGCAACTGCACAAACTGGTTAGTCCTAATAAACACACACACACACACACACACACGATTTCATAACCTAAATCTCAGAAGATCATGGCCAAGAGCCAGATGATTTTACAAAGAGAAAAATGAGAAAGGTAGGATAGATGAAATGCATGATATGCCATGCAGGCGATGCAAAACGAAAAATAGAATCTTAGGGTCAAAAATTAGGGTATGACAGATGCCCCTATTTAAGTTTCTTCTATCCAGAGATATAGAGATTGAAATCTTCATCTCGACGTGATAGGAGAGACTTAAATACAAACATGCATAATTTTTGGCCCTAAGATGCCACAAGATGCACATGGTATGACATGAAATTATATGATATGAAATGAATGCAAGACAAAGATCATGTGGGGTGTTGCACCCCAAAATTTTACCAACAATTATTTACTCATTAAGTGTTTGAAAGTTGATACCTTCATCAGAAAGTTCAAGAGATCCTCAGAGGAATTGGGTAAAACCAGGGTTGTGTGTCTCATAACTTGAGAGTTGTGGGAGCTCCTCAGATGATTTTGAGACTTTTAGATTGAACTTGAAGCTTTGAGAAAGCCTATGAGATGTCTTGATAGTCATCATGAAGCCCAGAGAAGTCATTGTGCAAGAATTCAGAAGATTCAACCATGAATGGCAGAATTAGGGTTTTGACTGGGTCAACCCTAGATCAGCTGAAGATTTGGAGAAGGTTGAGACCTAATCCAAGGGCCATGAGATCATGGAATGATGTATTGAGATGTTATAAAGATGATTCCTAGACCAACTCATCATGAATGAGGAGTTTGAGAAGTTTTGAGTTAGGGTTTCCAGGGATTGACCGTGGAAAAAGCCCTAGTTTGATCCTTATCTTCCAGGCAGTTTTAGCTCAAGATGTAATTGATATCTCATCTCCCCTACAACATTAATGTTGTATAGCTTGTTCTTAGCTTTAATTTGAGTGGTAGAAGTCCTTGATAGGAGTTGCAGAGCTCAAGTTATGGTTTGGACAAATTACAGGTCAGCTGAGGTGTGTGAATCTGGGCCCTTGAAAGTCACCCAACTTGCAGACAACTTTTGCCTTAGTAGGATGATTCCTATGGTTTCTTGGTCAACATTAATGTTGAATAGCATCTTCTTAGCTTTCTAGAGAGTACTAGAAGTCCTTGATAGGATTTATAGAACTCAACTTATGGTTTGAACAAGACAGGGGTATTTTGGTCATTTGGAAGTTATATGTCATTTTAAGCAAAGGCCATATCTCCTATTTCCAAGCCTCAAATGAAAAAACTCAAAACATAAAAGTTGTTCAAAATGGGATTTTAAGCCTAGAAAAGAGGTCATGAGTTATTAAAAAAGCTTGTAGCAAGGATTTTCATGATTGGGTAAAAATGACCTAAAAATGGCTTATAAGTTAAAAAAGTTGAAATGGAATTTTGGTTTAGGAGATGTACAAATCCAAAATGGGTCATCCAATATGTCATTTTGACTCCAAACATTATTTTAAAAACAATGGTTCAAGTAGAATTTTTATTTGAGGTCTTAAAATGGAGGTTGCTTTGTAATTTTCATTCTTGCATCATAAGGCAACATGAGGAACTTCACATAAGGCAAGGCAATGCTTGTTTCTCATCATATTCCTTCTCAATATCTCTTGTAAGGAGATTTTGGCACAAAATTAAAAGGCATTAAGGCATGAGATGAGATATCCAATATGTCATTACATGAGACTTTCCATGGTATTCTAGCTCTTTCTAGGGGGTTCTAGAGTCTTCCATGGATGGTTATATATTAAGTGGCTCAAGGTGAGATTAGAGGTTGGCAAGGTTGGTACATTGAGAGGGAGAATAGAGAGAATTAAGAGATTGATTCATTTGCAAGGAATTGAGGGATCATCCATAATCTTCCATTTCTATTCAAGCTTCTCATTCATCTTCAATCTTTGGTGCATTGTGAGTATGAAAGAGCATCTTTCAAGGTCTGTCCATGGCATTTTGAAGAGCTAGCTTTCACAATTCAAGAAGACATATCAGAATTGCAGCCAAGAATCCAAGCTTCTTTCTCCATTTCTTTTGCAAACAGAAGGCTCAACACACTCCAAGGATCATCTTTGAGGCTTGCCAAGATTTCTAGTGCAAGAGTCCATAGCTATTTTCTTCAATCTTGCAGGTTTGCATTTTCATTCGTGCACCTTTATTTATGGCATGTTAGAGGTTCTTTTTAGGTTAAAAGTGTTAGGATAGCGTGGAAGAGCATGTGCACTAACTGTTAGAGCAATCAATGATGATTTGAGTTATGGCAGTTTTCTTTTCTTGACCAAGAATTCCCAATTCAGGGCATGATAACCTTAGCTTTTATGTTTAGAATGATCACCAATATGTGTAGATTACAATAGTACAAGTCTGAGCAAGTTCCATTAGCATGCGTATCAGTGACATTTCATGGTGCCCTAGGGTTACATCTATCGGGTTTGATGCTAGGGGAGGTTTTAGGAGAAACTGAAAGCAGGGTCGTGTTCAGGGAAGAAAGGAGAGTGTTTTTGTTTTTTATATCGTGGGATTCCATGGAGAGATGAAGGAGAACGAGCGAGAGAAAGATCAGCGCATGAAGCCTGGTTTTCCATGAAACCCTAGGCTGGAGGTTGAAGACAACCTCCCAGCCCTTGGATCACGCCCAAGACCATTGACCAAAAACCAATCTCACGGCCCAGATTTGAAATGAATTTAGAGGGAAACCTGCGTGTCCTTAAAACGCCGCGTTTCATTTATTCTGAAACGTGGGCTTAAGACCAATATCCTATCCACACCCCCACCAGCGGCCCAATTAACTTTTGAACTGAAAACTAATGCTTTTTGCACCGCAGCCTTAACTATTTTCCTTTTAATTTTTCAATTGTTTTTCTGAGTGCGTATGGGCCTATGGCATTCGCTGATGGCACCCCCCATCCCTGGCCCATCTAATAATTGAACTGGGCGCTTTGCTGTTCTCACCCCCCTTCCCCTTTAATTCAATTTCCTTTATTTTTATTTCTTTTAATATTTTCTTGCATTTTCAATAATTCATATAAAATTGAAAAATGATTGTTTTTTAATTCTTGTTTTTTCTCCATGTTCATAATCTTGTCTAGAAAATTGTAAATAAATAAAATTCCATTTTATTTTTAGTTTAATTTTTTTAGAGTATTTTTCATTTAAATAGCTTTTTAAATAGGATTAATATTGTACTCAATTTTGTAGAATTTCTTTTAGGACCTTCCCTTATGATTTTTAATTCATTCTTTTTGGTGTGATTAGATATTGAATCATAGTTTCCCATAGGATTTAATTCTTGATTTTTAGATTAAATTTGATTAGTCTAATTAGGCTAGCATTAGGGTATCATAATTAGGGTTTAGGTTATGCATAAGTGAAGTAATTCATTTTCTGTGGAGAGTTTTGTCTTGATTTTTGGGTATGGGTATATAGGGATGATATGGGTAGATGTTATAGACCCTTGTGAATGATTGTTAGAATTTCCCCCTTGCTTCAGTATTTTTAGGTATTTTCTGAAGTTGACTGATGGTTTTGACTGACCTGTGGTTGTTTGTCTGTCTCTGGGGTCTATTTTTGGGGAATTTGTTGTGGGGATTAGTTTGTTTTGAAGATCTTGTTGAAGAGCATGGTGAAGGAGATTGAAGACTAAGACCCAGAGACCCTGAGGTTGGAGCTTGTTCCCTTGTCTGTGAGGTTTGAGATCCTGAAGTTTGAGGGAAGTTCATGGTACTTTCCTGAGGAAGGCACTATGAATGACTTTCATGCTTTCTTCTCACCTCTTTCCTAAGTATCCAATGATGTTGGAGCCAAGTTGTGAGTTTAATTTCTCCTGAGGAGGAATGTAAACTGATCACAGTTGTTGAGCCACATGGGATACAACTCCTAAGTGGAAGCCTCCTAGTACTTTCCTGAGGAAGGTCCTATGGGTCTATTCACTTAGTTCCACTAGTTCAAGTAGGATTTCCTAAATATCCAGTGATGTTGGAGCCTTCATGTGAGTTTAGTTTCTCCTGAGGAGGAACGTAAACTGATCACAGTTGTTGAGCCACATAGGATATGACTCCTGAGTATAAGCCTCCTAGTACTTTCCTGAGGAAGGTCCTATGGGTCTATTCACTTAGTTCCACTAGTTCAGGTAGGATTTCCTAAATATCCAGTGATGTTAGAGCCTTCATGTGAGTTTAGTTTCTCCTGAGGAGGAACGTAAACTGATCACAGTTGTTGAGCCACATAGGATATGACTCCTGAGTATAAGCCTCCTAGTGCTTTCCTGAGGAAGACACTATGAGTCTGCCTACTTAGCTCCCTTTCTTTGGTAAGCTTGTTTTGAAGCTTGGAGACTGGGATTGTTTTCTCTTGTTTAGGGTTTTTCTTTAGGGCTTTGCTTAGATTTGGTCAGCATTTTGTTAGGGTTAGGATTAGAGATTAGATGTAGGTGATTCTTTCTCAAGCATGTGGTTTGTTTGCCTGATGGCATTTCATTTCTTTTCTCTGTATGATTGCAGTTTACTGTTTAGTGCTTGATAAGCAAGTTGTTTATTTTTCAGTATGATTACTGTTATTTCATGACTGGCTTGAGGTCGAGACGAGCTTGTGGAGGCTGAAGCCCCACACACATTTCCTCCCTCACTTGCATTGCATGCATTTTACTGTTAAGCTGATGCTTTGTCTGTTTTGGTGTATCATTGACATGATCCCTTAGGACTCTCATTTCCTTTGATAAGGATTTGATGATAGAATTTTAGGTTGAAACCTATGCATGACAACATCTAGGAGTTCCCTGTTCAAACCTCAACCATAGGATGAATCCATGGCATGATAACAGTAGGACTTGATAGTCTCCCTCCTAGTTGGGCATGTTCTCTTCTCATCTCAAAACAGTTTAAGATACAGTAATCATGAATGATTTCTTTCGTACGTTACGAGCCTTAAGCTATCTGAGAAAGGATTGTGGGAGAGTTCCTTTTCCACAGTCTGGATGTTTAGTATGGTACCCTTTGGGTGACATGCGACGCATTCACTCTCAGGTCATAGTCTCTAGTGCGGTTGAAATCGCAAACACAATAAAAAACACTTCTTTCAGGAGATAAGCCGTAGTTTCCCGAACTACGTTTGCTCTGATCTTCCGTACAATGTGGAAGTACGTAGGCACAGGATGCGATATCCTAGCGAGCAACCTTTCCCCCGTAATCCTTCGTAGGCCGAACTACGTTGACTCTGATTTCTCATTCTCTGATGAGAATACGTAGGCATAAAGTGCGACGCTTTGCCGAGTCATTTTTCTTTTCTTTTTCAACCAGCCTTGATAGGTAGATAGAATAAAACCAACCCGTCCAAGTAAACAAACAAGCGTGGATCCCGTCGAGTACGACGGACGTGAGGGGTGCTAATACCTTCCCCTTGCGTAACCGACTCCCGAACCCAGACAATGGTTGCGATGACCTTGTCTTACCCTTTTTTTCGTCAGGTTTTTCCGATCGTTTCCTTTCCCGCTCTGAGGGATAAATAACGAAAGGTGGCGACTCTTCTGTCATGCCGGCACCTTATTTTCGCGCAAGCGACAGCTGGCGACTCTGCTGGGGACTTATAGCATCTAGGGACTTTTCCCATCCCTTATGCTGGGACCGTTTCCCATCCCCTACGCGATTCAATCCTAGCGTTTGTATGTTTGCTTGTTGGGTTGCATTTATTTATCGCATTTTTACTTCCCGCACTTTATTTCCCGCATTTTATTTCCAGTTTGATATGATTATTTGTGCTGCTGTGGGAGAGGGATGTTACTATGAGCGAGAAGCCGGACCAGGGCTTGAGTATACACCTAGATATAGTTGCGGAGAAGTAGTAGACGAACCTGTCTGCTGAGCAGGCACAGTTCCCTACGAAAATCTGCGCTCAGACGAGATTCTTGCAGAGGTGCTCCTTTCCGGTCCTGAGGATCTGAGGGGAGTCCAGACGTGAGGATTGTCGACTCTGGGGACCGATCATTTGGAAGTCAGCTAAGTGAGGCCTCTTCATGACTTGATAATGCCACTCCTTCTGGGAATCGTATCGTCACTCATGAAAGTCTGTGACGCTGATGATCGCATAGGATGCCGTACCTTTGTCCGTGGATTAGGTCCATACCTGTGAGTGGGATTGGGATATTGCAGGAAACTGTGACCTTCAGACTACTTGGTTTTCTTGGCAGTGAATCAGTTATGTTGGTATCAGGGTTCTCAGTTGCAGATTTGACTGTTCTTGACAGAGCAAGTTTTTTGATCAGAGGATTGTATCATCGGGTGTTTTGTCTGTTCTTGATAGAGCAGGTTTCGATCAGAGTATTGTCATCAGAGGTTTGTTCTGGATGGAGAAGATTTTGAGTGGGGCCTGAAGATCTCGTCAGCAGCTGTATGTTTGTTCTTGATAGGACAGATTCTTGATTTGGGGTCTGAAGACTTCATCAGCGGACGTTTTCTGATCATACATCCCGGGTCCTTATTATCAGGCACTTACTCTTGACAGAGCAGAATTTTGGTCTTGGTCCTATCAGATGGTTATTCTCAGCAGATCGGATTAGTGGTCTTGCACCGGGGTTTTCTTCTCATCAGTGACTGTTGATACCTAATCTCCGCAACAGCCACCTGGATATATTATTGCATGCCTGCATTTTGCATTAGTTTGCATGATCATTCGCATTCCATTGACGTGTGCCTGTGACAGGTACCGTTTCCCCGATCCAGGATCTCTCGCCTCTTATTGTATTACTACAGCCTCTCTCAAGAAGACTGTCGCGTACGAGTTCTCGATCCCTGATGTGTTGGAGTTGGCTATCGCTGGTCCTGTATATATGTGAGATTGCTGTTTCCATGATTGGGCCCAGATTCCCCTCCTTATTATTGTCAGCACTGGTACTAAGGCGCCAGGATCGGGGGAAATCTCTCAAGCACACAGACACCCGCATACATCTGCATGAAGCATTTTGCATGACATACATTTTGTGGCTTTTCCTAACCTTTAATGTTGACAGGTTTTTCAGGTACACAGGTTCCGAGCTGCTTTCGATCTCCAGGATTGATCAAAGACTCATTCACCGTTACTCAACTCGCGCTAATCAGACAAGGATTATGGACCAGGTGCAGTCAGATGTTCAAGAGCTCCGTGAACGGATGGATCGTTTTATGGAGCTAATGCAAGTGGTCGCGAATGGTCAGGACCAGCTTCGTACTTTGGTTCAACCTCTGATCTCCAGGGTTGACAGTAATGGCATACTGCACGGCGGGGTTGTGCCCACTCCTCCTCCAGTGGATGCTCCACAGAATGTTGTTCCTGTTGTCGGGGGCAACGGCAGCGCTAACGGCAATATGATGACTAATCTCGGACTCAATGCGGCAGGCGTCGGCAATGGCAGTCTGGGAGCCAATGTTAACATAGGGCCCGTCAACGGCAATGCTGGTGTCGGAAATCTGTTGGTACCTCAACCGTGGCTGGAGGACCATCAGGATGACGTATTCTCTCAGAGAGGTGTAGATGCAGAGTTGAATGCTGAAGCTCGACTCCGGTTCAAAGCGCTGGAAGACAAGATGAGAAACATTGAAAATCAGAACACATTGGGCGTTGATATGTCCAAGCTCGGGCTAATTGCTGATTTCAAGGTACCTCATAAGTTCAAGGTGCCTGCCTTCGAGAAGTATAAGGGTACTACTTGCCCCCGTGTTCACCTTCGATCTTATTACAGAAAGATGTCCGCCTATTCTGACGATGAGAAGTTGCTGATGCACTTCTTCCAAGATAGTCTTTCTGGTCCATCACTCGAATGGTATATGGGTTTGGAGCCCGCTACTGTGCGCACCTGGAAAGACCTCGCTGAAGCGTTCGTCCTCCATTATCAATACAATAGCGACTTGGCCCCCAACCGAGTTCAGCTCTAGAATCTCTCACAGCGGAGAAATGAAAGCTTTAAAGAGTACGCCCAGCGGTGGTGTGAATTGGCTGCTCGGGTTCAACCGCTGATGGTTGAGCGTGAGCTAGTGCAAATGTTCGTGGCTACCCTTCCTGGAATCTACTATGAAAAGCTGGTCAGTGGCATGTCCGGGACATTCTCGGCTCTCATCACTATGGGCGAGCATGTTGAGAACGGTATAAAGATTGGAAAAATTCAAGGCGAATCATCCTCAGCTGGAGGAGGTGGTAAGAAACCCTACGCTGGCAAGCGTCGAGAGGGAGATGCCAGTGCTATCACTAATGCTCGGAGAAAGGGCAAGGGCCCACAGCAGCAGATTGCTAGCATAAATATCCCAGCTGCTCCACCGCAGCAGCAGAATAACCAGGGGTATAGGAAGTATCAGAATCGGGCTCCTCTGGCAAACCGTCATTTTGAAACTCCACCTATGTCGTATGCGCAGCTTCTGCAGACTTTGTTGCAGCTTCAGCTAGTTCAAAAGAGGACGTTGGCTCCCTTAACAGGGGCACCACCACCGGGGTATGATGCCAATGCTACTTGTGATTTCCATACCGGGGCCCCAGGCCATACGATTGAGAATTTTAAAGCTTTTAAGCACAAAGTGCAGGACTTGGTGGACGCCAAGGTTATCAACTTTTCTGATAGCGTGCCCAACGTTACCAAAAACCCTATGCCTCACTATAGGGGAGGCGGAGTGAACGCCGTTATCACCGAGGAGAGTTCAGACTTGCTGACTGATGTCAAAGATTTGAAGACGCCACTTAGTTTTGTCAAGGCTAAGTTGCTGAAGAAGGGCTTCTTTCCTGGATGCGGAGAGTTATGTATGGCTTGTGCTACACTTCCTGATGGGTGTGAGCAGCTGGTCGAAGGTATTCAAAGTATGATGTCTGAGGGTATTTTGCAGTTCAGCCAGAGCATTGAAAGTGCATCAGGGGAGGTCATGCTGAAGCAGGCAGATGAAGTTGCTACCATTACCATTCCTCGTCACCCTATTACTATTTCTGCGCCCCGACCGCCTACAATTACTATCACCAGGGCTGGGCCAATCCCATTCGAAAGCACTAACGCCGTTCCATGGCATTACGGCGCCGAAGTTTATTGCAATGGTCAGAAGATAGAGCTTGAGCCATTCGGATCGACTGTGCAGAATCTTGCCGGAGTCAGTGGCATTACTAGAAGCGGTAGAGTGTTTGCGCCAGCGGAGGTTGCGGCAGAGAAAGTGGTCAGGGATGATGCTGCTGATAAGGGTAAAGGTAGAGCTGTCGAAGAGGTCCCTTCTGGGGCAGAAAAAGACTTGCTAGTTAAAGATGCTGAAGAGTTCATGCGATTAATCAAGAAGAGCGACTACATGATTGTAGATCATCTTCATCAGACTCCGTCAAAGATCTCTATTCTTAACTTGTTATTGTGTTCTGAAGCGCACCGCAACATATTACTGAAGGTATTGAACGCTGCCTACGTGCCGCAGGAAATATCAGTAAATCAGCTAGAAGAGGTGGTGGCCCATGTCAACGCTGGCAATGGGCTGGGATTCACAGATTTAGAGCTGACTCCTAAAGGGAGAGATCACAACAGCGCCTTGCACGTCTCAATAGAGTGCAGAGGCACGATCATGTCGCATGTCCTGGTGGATACGGGATCGTCGCTTAATGTGCTTCCGAAAAAGGCACTGATGAAGTTGGATACCCGTGGATTGCTTTGCACGCCCAGTGATCTGGTGGTGAAAGCATTTGATGGAACTAAGCGCCACGTCTTCGGAGAGTTAACCCTGCCTATTCAAGTTGGTCCGGAGACGTTCAATACGGTTTTCTATGTCATGGATATCATGCCTGCCTACAGTTGCCTCTTAGGTCGGCCATGGATCCATGCTGCTGGTGCCGTGACGTCCACGCTGCATCAAAAGCTCAAATATGCTGTCGGGGGAAGCATAGTGACCGTCTGTGGTGAGGAGGACATTATGGTGAGCCACTTGTCATCCTTTAAATATGTTGAAATGGACGGCGAAATCCATGAAACTCTCTGCCAAGCATTTGAAACCGTCAAGGTGAAAGAGGTAGCTCCTGTCGTCGTAGAGAAGCAAGAGATGAATCTCTCCTCGTTCAAAGAAGCTCGGGCCGTCGTCGAAGCCGGTTCCACCCCAGGCTGGGGGCATGTTTTGGATATACCAATCAAGCAGGATAAGTTTGGATTAGGGTATTCTCCTGAAGCTGAAGCTTCATCTTCGTCCAGCAAGTCGACTCGTGGGAAGGGGCCGATCCTATTCACCAAGGGCGGAGTAATTTTCGAAAGCATCAACGCAGCGTCTGAGGACAGCGGGGATAGCGATTGTGATCTTGACGCCTGGATTCAGCCAAGCAAGCCGGGCGAGCGCCTCAACAATTGGACCATCAAGGAGATTATCCAGCTGACAAGTGAAGAGTAATGATTTGCTTTTTACAATCTTTGTACAACCCTATGTCCTGCCCGGGGCATAGCGGTTTTATTGTCAGGGCCTTGTTAGATTATGTACATGCATTTTGTTAATAAATAAAAGGCGTTTTCTTCGTACTCAAATACTGTGTTCTCTGTTATTCCTGTTTTATGTTTATTTCGAAAAACAATAAAATGGCAGCGGGGTTTGTGAAAACCTGCATATTCTTGCTTTAAACTTAACCCTTGTTATTGCAGGATCCACACGACAGATAACATCGACTCTGGACCCTCTACGGCTCACTACGACTTCGATTGCCCGATATATCAAGCCGAGGATAAGATTGATGAAGACGAAGACCTTCCGGAAGAGTTGGCCCGCTTGTTGAGACAAGAGGAGAAGGTTATTCTGCCTCACGAGGAGGATATTGAGATCATAAATCTGGGTTCTGAAGAGCTCGTCAGAAATGTCAGAGTAGGGGCTGCACTGCAGAATGATGTCAAGCATAGACTGGTCGAGATGCTTCGAGAGTATAGTGACGTCTTTGCTTGGTCATACGAAGATATGCCCGGACTTGACACAGACATCGTGGTTCATCGCTTGTCGTTGCAAGAAGATTGCCCTCCGGTCAAGCAGAAGCTTAGGAGGACGAGACCAGATATGGCTGTAAAAATCAAGGAGGAAGTCCAGAAGCAGTTGGACGCAGGATTTCTAGCCGTTACCACTTACCCTCCATGGGTCGGCAATATAGTGCCTGTACCGAAAAAGGATGGTAAGGTACGCATGTGCGTCGATTATCGGGATTTGAATAGGGCGAGCCCTAAGGATGATTTCCCGTTGCCTCATATCGATGTGTTGGTCGACAACACAACCCAGTTTTCCGTGTTTTCATTCATGGATGGCTTCTCCGGTTGCAATCAGATTAAGATGGCACCGGAAGACATGGAGAAAACGACGTTTATTACCCCCTGGGGAACATTTTGCTATAAGGTAATGCCCTTCGGTCTGAAGAACGCAGGGGCCACTTACCAGCGAGCAATGGTAACTTTGTTTCATGATATGATTCATCATGAGATCGAGGTCTATGTTGATGACATGATTGCAAAGTCCCAAACGGAGGAAGAGCATCTGGTCAACTTATTGAAGCTTTTTGAGAGGCTTAGGAAGTTCAGGCTGAGGCTGAATCCTAACAAGTGCACTTTCGGAGTGCGGTCCGGAAAGTTATTGGGGTTTATCGTTAGTGAACGAGGTATCGAAGTTGATCCTGTGAAAATAAAAGCTATCCAAGAAATGCCAGCGCCGAAAACAGAAAGAGAAGTTCGCGGTTTCTTGGGCCGAATAAACTACATTGCAAGGTTTATCTCTCAGCTCACGGCCACTTGTGAACCGATGTTCAAGCTTTTAAAGAAAGATCAGGCGATTACTTGGAATGAGGATTGCCAGAAGGCATTTGACAAAATAAAGCAGTATCTTCAAGAACCTCCAATCTTGATACCCCCAGTGGCTGGACGGCCATTAATCATGTACCTGACGGTTCTGGAGAATAGTATGGGGTACGTTCTCGGTCAGCACGACGAGACGGGCAGAAAAGAGCATGCCATTTATTATTTGAGTAAAAAGTTCACTGAGTGTGAATCTCGATACTCGATGCTGGAGAAGACGTGTTGTGCACTAGCTTGGGCTGCCAAACGTCTACGACAGTATATGCTCAATCACACCACTATGCTAATTTCGAAGATGGATCCGATCAAGTACGTCTTCGAGAAGCAGGCTCTTTCGGGCAGGATTGCCAGGTGGCAAATGGTGTTAACAGAATATGATATTCAGTATGTCTCCCAGAAAGCCATTAAGGGAAGCGTATTGTCTGATTACCTCGCCGAATAGCCAATCGAAGACTACCAGCCGATGAAGTTCGAATTCCCTGACGAGGATATTATGTTTCTCAAAGCGAAGGATTGCGATGAGCCATTGCCCGGTGAGGGGCCAGATAGGAAGTCTCAGTGGAAGTTGATATTCGACGGAGCGGTTAATTCCTATGGAAGTGGTATTGGGGCTATCATCACGACTCCTCATGGATCCCACATCCCATTCACTGCGAGACTGACGTTTCCAGTTACTAACAATGAAGCAGAGTATGAAGCATGTATTATGGGTCTAGAAGAGGCAATTGATTTGAGAATCAAGAATCTAGACGTATATGGTGACTCAGCGCTTGTAATCAATCAAATTAAAGGGGAGTGGGAAACTCGTCAAGCGAATTTGGTGTCGTACATGAATTATGCTAGGAGGCTGCTTCCGTTCTTCGACCGAGTGGAACTTCATCATGTACCCAGGGCTGAAAATCAGATGGCTGATGCCTTAGCCACGTTGGCTTCAATGTATAAAGTCAATTTTTGGAATGAGGCTCCAAGAATTGTGCTTTCGCGTCTTGATAGACCGGCATTTGTCTTTGCAATTGAGGATGCCGCCGACGGCAGGCCATGGTTCCACGATATCCAGACCTTCCTTATGACTAAGGAGTATCCTGCGGGTGCGTCAACCCAGGATAAGAAGACTCTGAGGAGGCTATCTGGAAACTTTTATCTCAATCCTGATGGAGTGCTGTATAAGAGAAACCACGATCTCGTGCTACTCAGATGTGTAGATGAGAAAGAGGCAAGTATGCTCATGGAAGAAGTCCATGAGGGCACATTTGGTACGCACGCCGGCGGGCATGCCATGACGAGAAAGATCCTGAGAGCAGGGTATTACTGGCTGACTATGGAGTCGGACTGCTTCAGATTCGCGAAGAAATGTCATAAATGCCAGATTTATGCTGATAAAGTTCATGTGCCGCCGTGCCCATTGAATGTCATGTCCTCCCCGTGGCCGTTCTCCATGTGGGGCATCGACATGATAGGCAAGATCGAGCCCACTGCATCCAATGGTCATCGTTTCATTCTGGTAGCTATCGACTATTTCACCAAATGGGTGGAGGCAGCCTCGTACGCTAATGTGACCAAGCAGGTGGTAGCTAAATTCATAAAGAAGGACATCATCTGTCGCTATGGAATTCCCGAGCGGATCATTACTGATAATGGTTCGAATCTGAATAACAAGATGATGAAGGAGCTGTGCCAGAGCTTCAAGATTGAACACCACAACTCATCTCCTTACCGGCCGAAGATGAATGGCGCCGTTGAAGCCGCCAACAAGAACATCAAGAAGATTGTTCAGAAGATGGTTGTGACGTACAAAGATTGGCATGAGATGCTGCCGTTTGCCTTGCACGGTTATCGTACGACAGTGCGTACGTCGACCGGGGCAACTCCTTTCTCCTTGGTGTACGGTATGGAAGCTGTCCTACCGTTAGAAGTGGAGATTCCTTCTTTGCGAGTTTTGGTTGACGTGAAACTCGACGAGGCAGAATGGATTACGAATCGCTTGAACCAACTCAGCCTGATGGACGAGAAGAGGTTAGCATCGATTGCATTTGGTCGCCTGTACCAAAGCCGAATGAAGAAAGCTTACGATAAGAAGGTGCGTCCTAGAAGCTTTCAGACGGGTGATCTCGTCCTAAAGAAGATTCTTCCACCACACTCCGATCACCGGGGCAAGTGGACTCCGAATTACGAAGGGCCGTATGTCGTCAACAAGGTCTTCTCGGGAGGAGCTTTGTTGTTATCCACGATGGATGGTGAAGATTTTGCATCCCCGGTGAACGCGGACGCAGTTAAAAAATACTTTGCTTGAAAGAGACCCGCTGGACAAAAAAGAAATAGTCCAGGCAAAAATGGGGCATCCCGGCGAACCAAAAACAGAATAAAAGGTTCGGGCAAAAATTAGGGATATATATTGAAAAAATGTACACCCGCGAAGTCGAAAACCTACACTGGGCGGCTTCGGCAAAAAAGGGTATCCCGGTGAACTGAAAACCCGTAAAGGGCGGTTCACGCAAAAGTTAGGGATTTGAATAAGCAAATGACTGCGTTCCGCGTGTGGACTTTCATTGTTTAGTGGCTTGGAGGCCCTGAGGGCCGTTTACCTGAATCAATCTCTTCCAAAGCTGAAGCGTCGGAGAAGTATCGAAGTCGAGTGGGTCTTAGAGGGATCAACTCATGGTGTTCGTCTACGCCTCGTTGCCGACATTTGTATATACTGATGTACATTTATGTTTTATTTTTGTGCGGCTTCCTCATTCCAGGAGTTTGCCTCTATTGTAAAACATTTTTGCCCATTCAGGGGTTCATCATCAATAAAATGCATATTATTCAGCAATTCTGTTTACCCATTTAGCATTCATCTGTTTTGTTTGCGAATGAAAACGCCGATGTTTTTGATAAAATGCACATACATAAACTTACGGGCCTAGGCCCATTGATTGTTGAAACAATTAATTACCTGAATATTGTCACGAGATAATAACCTGGATAGGCCCCTTTGAGGAGGGTATCTTGTCTGTTTGTTTGTATTGTTGCAGGTGTAGCACCTCCCAGAAGATGTGTCGTGCGCATCCCCGAAGCAGGGCGAGTCCTCCTTCTCCAGCAGAGTTCAGTAGTCCCTCCTCCGCAGCATCTGAACGCAGAATAGTGAGCATTGATATGTCTTCCCCAGGCGGAGATGACTCCCTTCCCCAAGCAGGCGCATCCTGAAGGAACGTCATCTTCCCAGCGGAGTCGCGCGCCGAAATTCGTATGTCCCCAGCACCGGGTCACAAGTGCAGATTTCAGAGGAGGTTTGGGTGCCGAAGCTCGTGTTTCCCCAGTAAAGTCGCCGAAGCAGGTGTCTCCCCCAGCACCGGGTCACAAGTGCAAGTCTCGTAGGAAGCGGTCCGTATGCCGAAGGATGCAGTAACTGAGGGTGCCAGACTGAAGTCTCCAGCGGAATTGAGATTCCCCACCAAAGTCATACTCTCTCCTGAAGCCGGATGATTCCCTCTTCCCCAGTAGAGTGTTGGAACAGCTGATGTTGTATTCCCCTGCAGAGTTGTACTCTCCCCCGAAGTCAGATGATTCTTTCTTCCCCATCGGAATTGAAATTCCTCATCAGAGTTATACTCTTTCCAGCGAAGCAGAATGGTTTCTCCTTCCCCAGCTGAGTTTGCAGATGTCCAAGAGAGCCGAGTCCTTGGAAGTTGATCAGACCATGTTTAGTTGTTTCCCCAGTGGAGTGTTGAGCAGCTGAAGTTGTTTCCCCACAGAGTGATTATCCCCAGAAAAGTAGCCGAGAAGGCCCCGCAGTTTATTCTCGCGATTGATATCGCTTTTTATCAGCAGGTTCGGGTTCTCGTAGAGCTTCGTTCCCTGCAGTGATCAACTGAAGTTGTTTCCCCTGTAGCAGTCAACCAAAGATCAATTCCCCAGGCAGAGTCCGATTGATATTGGCGTGCCCACGTTCTCCTCAGCAGGAAGATTCCTCTACCTGAGTAGTTCTTTCTCCTTGATAGGAGAATTCCCCCCAGCATTTATTTTGCTGACGGGATTGTATAGCATTGTGCATGATTGCATAGCATTTAGCATTTACACATAGCATTCCCACCGTGTGGGGCATAAGCGCTGAAGCATACGCATCATAAGCATGATCTAGGTTATTATCATTCTTGTTTTACAGGTGTTCCACCAAAAGACCAGTTGCTCAGGATGATTCCTGACGTTCTCCCCAACGAGGTCACTTTCTTGAGATGATTCTTGAAGACCCCGGTGTAACTCCCACGGTCGCTCGCTCAAGATGATTTTTGAGATCCCCAGCGAAGGCTTCAGTTCAAGACGATTCTTGAATTCTTCAGCAGAGCCATTTGCTTAAGATGATTCTTAAGACCTCAACGCAATTTCCCGAGTTGTTTGCTTAGGATGATTCTGGAGCTCCCCAGTAGCGTCCCCAGTAAGAGTTGCCCAGGAAGATTCCTGGGATATCCCTAGCAGAATAAAAGTCTCCAGAAAGGTCAGCAGTTCGAGATGATTCTTGAAGGTGCCCGACGGAGTTTGTTTGTCCAAGATGATTCTTGAAGTCCTTAGCAGCGTGATATGTTTGCCCCAACAGCGATGTCTAATCTGAAGATGGATTTCGTAAGCGCCTGAAGGCGGTACCAGAATGTTCCTGTGGATTCAGATTTCCGTGTTGATGAATCAACGTGTGTCTGAAGACAAAGTTCAAAAATTTGGAGATACATCTTTTGTATTCAAGGTGATCCGTGTTGGCCTGAAGACCAGGTCAGTTGTCCTGAGGTGATGATTGATTGCGATCAAGTGAATGATATTTCTTCTGACTGAAGTCGAAGATGTCTCTTCAGCTGAAGCAGAGTTTTGCCTGAAGGCAAAGTGTTTGAATCCCCGTAGAGTCATGAATGGCTCAGGATACCATTTCTCTGACTGAAGTCACAGATTTCCCAAGCTGAAGCGAAGGTGCCTGAAGGCAAGGTTATCCCCCAAGGTCATGAATGACCTAGGATTCATTTTTTCGGACTGAAGGCCGAAGTATATCCCTGACTGAAGTCACGGATACTCTATAGCAGAGGCGGAGTTTCCTGAAGGCATATCCATGTATCCTTGAAGGCCAAGGATCATTTCTTTAGACTGAAGTCGAAGATACGTCCTGCAGAGTTGCCATCCTTGAAGGCCAAGGATGCTTATCTTCAGAAGTACTTGGAGATATTTTCTAGCTGAAGCTGGAAGCGGCCAGGGGCCAGGATTTCATATAGCTTTGATGTTAAAGTTCTACGGTGGGCAGTGTGCAGTAGTATTCGGATGTTCGTTATGGTTCTGAGGGTGAACCCCAGATCAGAGCGTACTTGGTTGAGTCTCTCATTCCCAGCGGAGTAGTTTCAAGTACGCAATTATACCTTTTGTTCCATTTACCAGGGGTGAACCTCAGGTCAGAGTATGTTTGTGTTCGACGGCGAGGTTGAATGTTGGATTTGACGGCGAGGTCAGATTATGTTTGTTTCCGGCGGCGATGTTGGATGTTTGTTTGACGGCGAGGTCAGGCTCTTTAAATCCCCAGCAGAGGTGATGTTTGAACGACGGCGATGTCGAGTGTCTCTCAGAATGATGTTTGTTTTCGGTGGCGATGTCAGATGGTTTAATCTTCCAGCGGCGAGGTTGGGTGTTGTGGTTGTCCGAAGGCAATATCGGAAGAATTTAATGTCGATAACTGACGGCGGTGTCAGATCAGTATTTCTCCAGCTAGTTGTTGGGCAGCTAGTATTGCAGTATTCGAAGATTTGTTCCCCGCAGAGTATCGTGTGCTCATGCAGTTGGCAAATTTTCGGGTTTACCGGTATTCAATCGTCTCGCACCTTGATTGGCTGAGAGCCGTTCGCTTCTCACCCAGTCAGGTTCAAGCCGTTTGAATAGGGGCAGCTGTTGCACCCCAAAATTTGACCAACAATTATTTACTCATTAAGTGTTTGAAAGTTGATACCTTCATCAGAAAGTTCAAGAGATCCTCAGAGGAATTGGGTAAAACCAGGGTTGTGTGTCTCATAACTTGAGAGTTGTGGGAGCTCCTCAGATGATTCTGAGACTTTGAGATTGAACTTGAAGCTTTGAGAAAGCCTATGAGATGTCTTGATAGTCATCATGAAGCCCAGAGAAGTCATTGTGCAAGAATTCAGAAGATTCAACCATGAATGGCAGAATTAGGGTTTTGACTGGGTCAACCCTAGATCAGCTGAAGATTTGGAGAAGGTTGAGACCTAATCCAAGGGCCATGAGATCATGGAATGATGTATGGAGATGTTATAAAGATGATTCCTAGACCAACTCATCATGAATGAGGAGTTTGAGAAGTTTTGAGTTAGGGTTTCCAGGGATTGACCGTGGAAAAAGCCCTAGTTTGATCCTTATCTTCCAGGCAGTTTTAGCTCAAGATGTGATTGATATCTCATCTCCCCCACAACATGAATGTTGTATAGATTGTTCTTAGCTTTAATTTGAGTGGTAGAAGTCCTTGATAGGAGTTAAAGAGCTCAAGTTATGGTTTGGACAAATTACAGGTCAGCTGAGGTGTGTGAATCTGGGCCCTTGAAAGTCACCCAACTTGCAGACAACTTTTTCCCTAGTAGGATGATTCTTATGGTTTCTTGGTCAACATGAATGTTGAATAGAATATTCTTAGCTTTCTAGAGAGTACTAGAAGTCCTTGATAGGATTTATAGAACTCAACTTATGGTTTGAACAAGACAGGGGTATTTTGGTCATTTGGAAGTTATAGGTCATTTTAAGCAAAGGCCATATCTCCTATTTCCAAGCCTCAAATGAAAAAACTCAAAACATCAAAGTTGTTCAAAATGGGATTTTAAGCCTAGAAAAGAGGTCATGAGTTATTGAAAAAGCTTGTAGCAAGGATTTTCATGATTGGGTAAAAATGACCTAAAAATGGCTTATAAGTTAAAAAAGTTGAAATGGAATTTTGGTTTAGGAGATGTACAAATCCAAAATGGGTCATACAATATGTCATTTTGACTCCAAACATTATTTTAAAAACAATGGTTCAAGTAGAATTTTTATTTGAGGTCTTAAAATGGAGGTTGCTTTGTAATTTTCATTCTTGCATCATAAGGCAACATGAGGAACTTCACATAAGGCAAGGCAATGCTTGTTTCTCATCATATTCCTTCTCAATATCTCTTGTAAGGAGATTTTGGCACAAAATTAAAAGGCATTAAGGCATGAGATGAGATATCCAATATGTCATTACATGAGACTTTCCATGGTATTCTAGCTCTTTCTAGGGGGTTCTAGAGTCTTCCATGGATGGTTATATATTAAGTGGCTCAAGGTGAGATTAGAGGTTGGCAAGGTTGGTACATTGATAGGGAGAATAGAGAGAATTAAGAGATTGATTCATTTGCAAGGAATTGAGGGATCATCCATAATCTTCCATTTCTGTTCAAGCTTCTCATTCATCTTCAATCTTTGGTGCATTGTGAGTATGAAAGAGCATCTTTCAAGGTCTGTCCATGGCATTTTGAAGAGCTAGCTTTCACAATTCAAGAAGACATATCAGAATTGCAGCCAAGAATCCAAGCTTCTTTCTCCATTTCTTTTGCAAACAGAAGGCTCAACACACTCCAAGGATCATCTTTGAGGCTTGCCAAGATTTCTAGTGCAAGAGTCCATAGCTATTTTCTTCAATCTTGCAGGTTTTCATTTTCATTCGTGCACCTTTATTTATGGCATGTTAGAGGTTCTTTTTAGGTTAAAAGTGTTAGGATAGCGTGGAAGAGCATGTGCACTAACTGTTAGAGCAATCAATGATGATTTGAGTTATGGCAGTTTTCTTTTCTTGACCAAGAATTCCCAATTCAGGGCATGATAACCTTAGCTTTTATGTTTAAAATGATCACCAATATGTGTAGATTACAATAGTACAAGTCTGAGCAAGTTCCATTATCATGCGTATCAGTGACATTTCATGGTGCCCTAGGGTTACATCTATCGGGTTTGATGCTAGGGGAGGTTTTAGGAGAAACTGAAAGCAGGGTCGTGTTCAGGGAAGAAAGGAGAGTGTTTTTGTTTTTTATATCGTGGGATTCCATGGAGAGATGAAGGAGAATGAGCGAGAGAAAGATCAGCGCATGAAGCCTTGTTTTCCATGAAACCCTAGGCTGGAGGTTGAAGACAACCTCCCAGCCCTTGGATCACGCCCAAGACCATTGACCAAAAACCAATCTCACGGCCCAGATTTGAAATGAATTTAGAGGGAAACCTGCGTGTCCTTAAAACGCCGCGTTTCATTTATTCTGAAACGTGGGCTTAAGACCAATATCCTATCCACACCCCCACCAGCGGCCCAATTAACTTTTGAACTGAAAACTAATGCTTTTTGCATCGCAGCCTTAACTATTTTCCTTTTAATTTTTCAATTGTTTTTCTGAGCGCGTATGGGCCTATGGCATTCGCTGATGGCACCCCCCATCCCTGGCCCATCTAATAATTGAACTGGGCGCTTTGCTGTTCTCACCCCCCTCCCCTTTAATTCAATTTCCTTTATTTTTATTTCTTTTAATATTTTCTTGCATTTTCAATAATTCATATAAAATTGAAAAATGATTGTTTTTTAATTCTTGTTTTTTCTCCATGTTCATAATCTTGTCTAGAAAATTGTAAATAAATAAAATTCCATTTTATTTTTAGTTTAATTTTTTTAGAGTATTTTTCATTTAAATAGCTTTTTAAATAGGATTAATATTGTACTCAATTTTGTAGAATTTCTTTTAGGACCTTCCCTTATGATTTTTAATTCATTCTTTTTGGTGTGATTAGATATTGAATCATAGTTTCCCATAGGATTTAATTCTTGATTTTTAGATTAAATTTGATTAGTCTAATTAGGCTAGCATTAGGGTATCATAATTAGGGTTTAGGTTATGCATAAGTGAAGTAATTCATTTTCTGTGGAGAGTTTTGTCTTGATTTTTGGGTATGGGTATATAGGGATGATATGGGTAGATGTTATAGACCCTTGTGAATGATTGTTAGAATTTTCCCCTTGCTTCAGTATTTTTAGGTATTTTCTGAAGTTGACTGATGGTTTTGACTGATCTGTGGTTGTTTGTCTGTCTCTGGGGTCTATTTTTGGGGAATTTGTTGTGGGGATTAGTTTGTTTTGAAGATCTTGTTGAAGAGCATGGTGAAGGAGATTGAAGACCAAGACCCAGAGACCCTGAGGTTGGAGCTTGTTCCCTTGTCTGTGAGGTTTGAGATCCTGAAGTTTGAGGGAAGTTCATGGTACTTTCCTGAGGAAGGCACTATGAATGACTTTCATGCTTTCTTCTCACCTCTTTCCTAAGTATCCAATGATGTTGGAGCCAAGTTGTGAGTTTAATTTCTCCTGAGGAGGAATGTAAACTGATCACAGTTGTTGAGCCACATGGGATACAACTCCTAAGTGGAAGCCTCCTAGTACTTTCCTGAGGAAGGTCCTATGGGTCTATTCACTTAGTTCCACTAGTTCAAGTAGGATTTCCTAAATATCCAGTGATGTTGGAGCCTTCATGTGAGTTTAGTTTCTCCTGAGGAGGAACGTAAACTGATCACAGTTGTTGAGCCACATAGGATATGACTCCTGAGTATAAGCCTCCTAGTACTTTCCTGAGGAAGGTCCTATGGGTCTATTCACTTAGTTCCACTAGTTCAGGTAGGATTTCCTAAATATCCAGTGATGTTGGAGCCTTCATGTGAGTTTAGTTTCTCCTGAGGAGGAACGTAAACTGATCACAGTTGTTGAGCCACATAGGATATGACTCCTGAGTATAAGCCTCCTAGTGCTTTCCTGAGGAAGACACTATGAGTCTGCCTACTTAGCTCCCTTTCTTTGGTAAGCTTGTTTTGAAGCTTGGAGACTGGGATTGTTTTCTCTTGTTTAGGGTTTTTCTTTAGGGCTTTGCTTAGATTTGGTCAGCATTTTGTTAGGGTTAGGATTAGAGATTAGATGTAGGTGATTCTTTCTCAAGCATGTGGTTTGTTTGCCTGATGGCATTTCATTTCTTTTCTCTGTATGATTGCAGTTTACTGTTTAGTGCTTGATAAGCAAGTTGTTTATTTTTCAGTATGATTACTGTTATTTCATGACTGGCTTGAGGTTGAGACGAGCTTGTGGAGGCTGAAGCCCCACACACATTTCCTCCCTCACTTGCATTGCATGCATTTTACTGTTAAGCTGATGCTTTGTCTGTTTTGGTGTATCATTGACATGATCCCTTAGGACTCTCATTTCCTTTGATAAGGATTTGATGATAGACTTTTAGGTTGAAACCTATGCATGACAACATCTAGGAGTTCCCTGTTCAAACCTCAACCATAGGATGAATCCATGGCATGATAACAGTAGGACTTGATAGTCTCCCTCCTAGTTGGGCCTGTTCTCTTCTCATCTCAAAACAGTTTAAGATACAGTAATCATGAATGATTTCTTTCGTACGTTACGAGCCTTAAGCTATCTGAGAAAGGATTGTGGGAGAGTTCCTTTTCCACAGTCTGGATGTTTAGTATGGTACCCTTTGGGTGACATGCGACACATTCACTCTCAGGTCATAGTCTCTAGTGCGGTTGAAATCGCAAACACAATAAAAAACACTTCTTTCAGGAGATAAGCCGTAGTTTCCCGAACTACGTTTGCTCTGATCTTCCGTACAGTGTGGAAGTACGTAGGCACAGGATGCGATATCCTAGCGAGCAACCTTTCCCCCGTAATCCTTCGTAGGTCGAACTACGTTGACTCTGATTTCTCATTCTCTGATGAGAATACGTAGGCATAAAGTGCGACGCTTTGCCGAGTCATTTTTCTTTTCTTTTTCAGCCAGCCTTGATAGGTAGATAGAATAAAACCAACCCGTCCAAGTAAACAAACAAGCGTGGATCCCGTCGAGTACGACGGACGTGAGGGGTGATAATACCTTCCCCTTGCGTAACCGACTCCCGAACCCAGACAATGGTTGCGATGACCTTGTCTTACCCTTTTTTTCGTCAGGTTTTTCCGATCGTTTCCTTTCCCGCTCTGAGGGATAAATAACGAAAGGTGGCGACTCTTCTGTCATGCCGACACCTTATTTTCGCGCAAGCGACATGGGGAATGATGCCACAGGGGATAACTATACAGAAAACGCTGAAACACAGGCAAACAAAGGAATACCCGAGGAGGAACAACTTAGCAAACCAAGACTCCACGGGAAAAGATCCAACCTCACTGGGGATAAAGTTCAACTCCATCGAGGAAGAGGTACTTAACCACCACTGGGGATAGCTTAAACACATGGTATCTCCAAAATAGAACAAAGGTGTGTATCGCCTACTACCAAGAACATGGTAGCCTAAACAACAGGCAAGAAACTTAAAAAGATGGATAACCTACTATCAATAGATGGTAGCCTAAGCGAAGGTATCCACTTGAAATAAAAGAACGTATATTACCTATTATCAAGTACAAGATAGCCTAAGAAAAGATAATAGACTTGAAAGGAGAGATCGCCTACTACCAAATACGACAACCTAAGCAAGGTATCTGACCAAAATGATATGGTATATTACCTACTATCAAACATATGATATCCTAAGAAAAGGTAATAACCAAAATAATCTTCCATGATTAAAATATGATTAAGCTTCTTCTTTAACTAAATGATTCATTTAGAAAGGGTAAATAAACTTCCCCATGCCTCGAGTCATAAGTCACGGACTGGTCTCACTTTCTTCTTTAATCAAGTATTCCACTTGAAAAGGATAAAATAAACCTCCCATCGCTTCAAGGTTGTATGACATGGACGAGTCTCAGTTTCTTCTTTGATTAAGTATTCCACTTGAAAAGGATAAAATAAACCTCCCCTCACTTCAAGGTTGTATGCCATGAACTGGTCTCAGTTTCTTCTTTGATAAAGTATTCCACTTGAAAAGGATAAAATAAACCTCTCATCGCTTCAAGGTTGTATGCCATGAATGTGTCTCAGTTTCTTCTTTGAAATGGGTAAAATAAACCTCCCCTCGCTTCAAGGTTGTATGCTATTAACGGGTCTTAGTTTCTTCTTTGATCAAGGTCTTTCACTTGAAAAGGGTAAAATAAACCTCTCATCGCTTCAAGGTTGTATGCCATGAGTGAGTCTCATTTTCTTCTTTAATCAAGTCTTTCAATTGAAAAGGATAAAATAAACCTCCCCTTGCTTCAAGGTTGTATGTCGTGAACGGGTCTCAGTTTCTTCTTTAATCAAGTATTCCACTTGAAAAGGGTAAAATAAACCTCCCCTCGCCTCAAGGTTGTATGTCATGAACGGGTCTCAGTTTCTTCCTCAAGGTTGTATGTCGTGAACGGGTATCAGTTTCTTCTTTAATCAAGTATTCCACTTGAAAAGGGTAAAATAAACCTCCCATCGCCTCAAGGTTGTATGTCGTGAACGGGTCTCAGTTTCTTCCTGGAATAACGAGTACTTATAAGAAAGCATCTTCACAGGGGATTGGAATTTCACTGGAGATCTACGACTTCCGAGGGAATCCATAACTTAATGGAGATTAGGAAATATCATCGGGGATCTTCAGAAGAGGTGCAGGCTAGTTGATTTGTAAAACAAGTCTTCTCAAATAAAGTGAAAGATCAATTGTAAGAATCTTCACCAAATTTCTCGAAGAGATGTCCTTTGATGAAAACAAATTGAATAGTGGACTCATTGAGGATAACATCACTGAGAAGCAGTATTGCTGTAATTTCAAGTTGCATTGAAGTAAATGGAGTCCTTGTATTAGGAATTCTCAAATAAAGAGAAACACTTGTAAAGTCTTTAACAAACTTCTCTGATGGATTTTCAGAGAGATGTCATTCAATGGAGGATAAATTGGTGATTTTGATAGAATCATTGGGGATACACAAACTTGTCACGGTGAGAATTGGATACCAAGCTATTGATTAACTTGAATCACAAATCATTATTCACCACTGGTCTTTAATTTGTCCAAGGGAAGGGTAAAAGATCAAAATAACCCACGAGTATGCAATGCGATGAAAAGCTAGAGAATCTAAGGTCGGGGGTTAGTTAAACTTAGGGAAGGTATTAACATCCTAAGCATCTGTAGTACTCTACATGAACCTCTTGTTTTATTATGTTATTGTTGTTTGCTAAAGGTGAACATAGGGGTTGATTTCTAAGTATGCTCGCCAAGAAATCGTATCTTGTGCCTACGTATCCTGGCGGGAATGGAATCAGAGCATTCGTAATTCCACTAAAGGGATTGAGGAACTCTTGATTGTGACCAAGGTTCCAAGAGGGAAGTTTGTTAATTGATTTAGGAGAAGAGACAAGTAGTCATCTTAGGGAGAATACTCAACTTAAACCACCACAAGCATATGGAAGATGGTCTTTGCTTCACTTCGAGAGAAGGGCTCCAACTCGGATTTATAATCGACAAGTATGCCACATACCTCTCTCAAGCGGAAAAGATTCTACATCTTTCTCGACTATGTTATGGGTGTTGCGGTGAAATTTGGATGTCAAGCTATTGATTAACTTGAATCTTAAATCATTTATAACCGGTTTTTGATTTATCCGAAGGAAAGGTTAAAGAAAGAGGAAAACCTATTTTGCATTGTAAACACAACGCGGGGGGAGATCTAAGGTTCGGGGGTTGGTTAAGTTTAGGGAAGGTATTAGCATCCTAAACTTCTGTAGTACTCTACATGAACCTCTTGTTTTAAATGTTTGTTATTGCTATGTTATCTGCTTAAAGGTTATGCTAAGGGTTAAGAGTGAAGAGAAAGACCTAAAGGGGTTAGTCCTAAGTATACTCGCCAAGAATCACATCTTGTGCCTACGTATCCTGGGTAGGGGATGGAATCAGAGTATTCTTAGTTCCCCTCACAGAGGGAGATGAGGAACTTCTTGACTGTGGTCAGGGTTCCTGGGGGAAAGTAAACGTTCATAGGGTCGCGCTTACTTTGGAGTGCGGCAACTCCGGTTTCTACATTATAAGTTGAATTAAAAGGTGTAAGATAAGTATTCCACGGTGGAAAACTCATATGGAGTGCGGCGACTCCTGATCCTAAGGCTAGGATGGGGTGAAGGTGAGGTGTTGACTCGGCGGTCAAATATGTGAACATTTCCTTCGGAGGGGATAAAAACGGTGAAATAAAGCAATAATGATAAATGAGATAGTGAAATGGATAGTCAAGTTTGGAATTGATAACAGAACGTGACTAATGACGTTAGTATTGGTGAAATTGTTCTTAGCTTGAGGAATTATTACAAATTAGCCTAGGTTAAAAAGAGTTAGAAATTAATTAAGGGTTTTTGAATTTTATTAAGAGTTGGAAAATAAATAAGAGTTAAACTTGAATTAATGTAAAAAAGTTTGTTTATTTTTAAGAACCTAATTATTTTTATGACTTTTGTGAGTTTATGTAAAAGCTAGGATTTGAATTAAATTTAAAGGTGTTAAAATTAAACTAGAAAGATTAATCTTGGATTAAAAAAGTTATATTTTTGGTGATAAAACTAAATTCTAATAAGTTTTAATTAATAAAAAGATAAAAGAATTGGAAAAGTTCTTTTTAATTTTAAATATTTTTATGAAAAAAAGAAAATTTATTTAAAAAAACTTTAAATTAATATTTTTGTATTTGTTATTATATTAAACTTAAATCTAATTAAATTAAGACTAACTGTTATTATTATATTTCATTCAAAACGAAAATTGGATTTTTGTTTAAATCTAAAAGTTAAATTATTTTATATATACATTTCTCTTTAATTTAAAACGTTTTTTTTATCACTTATTTAATAAAATTTGTTTTCATATTTTTAATGTTAGTAATGTTAGTTGTGTTAGTGATATTTTATTATATATATATATATATATATATATATATATATATATATATATATATATATATATATATATATATATAATAACATTACAAATGAAAAGAAATTAAAAACTAAAAAAAAAAGAAATAAAAGCAAGTAAAAGAAAACGGGTCGGGCTGGGTGGTCAGACCCGATCCGATCAACACAAAATGAGAGGGAAGGGCTTCAATTGAAACCCCAAATCCCAAAAAAAGCTCTGACGGCGCTCATATGCCCTCTCCTCTTTCTGTTTCTCCGATCCACTCTCCTCCTTCTTTTCTTCTTCGTCCCTTCTTCTTTGTTCTTCTAAATCCTTCTCCTAAATAAAAATAAAACCAAACAAACAGAAACAATCAGATGTTAATAAACTCACGCAAGTTGGGTCCTTTGACGGTATTCGCGGTGATGGGTTCGCGGCGTGAAGACGAGGTTCTGGTAGTGTGCACGGAGATGACGGAAAGGATTGAGATTCGGGATGGTTTCGACGGTGGGGAAGGTGAGCTCTTATGCCTTTTCTCTTTACCAAATTATTTTTTCAGGGTTTCATGATTTGGGATCTTTTGGATGTTTCTGTATTGTTGTCCTCTTGTGAATCTGTCAGTCCATTTTTATAAGCTGATGTATCAAACTGGATTGAAAGATAAGTTAAGAGCTTTCCAATTTGAGTCAAACATGTTTGCAACCTGTTTAGATTTTCTTTCAATTTCAGAGTTCTACTTTTGGCAAGGTTTTCATGACTTCAAATTCGTTTTGATGATGGTTGGAGCATGTTTGATTTGGTTTGGAAAATTTTGAATGCTGTGATGATTGAGTTTCTGCTTTCACTTAATTTTGTCTGAACATGATTTTGCATCTTTATGATTGGTGATCTGTCATGAATATTGGTATTATGGAATGTTGGACTTCATTTACTTTCTTTTTCTCTGCAGCAATCAAAACTTAAGGGGCCACAGTGTTGTTCAGTGTGATTATCGGACTGACAGGGCAGTCTAACTTCCCCCTCCACACTCGGTCATGTTCTGCTAAAGGCTCCCTCTTTTCGACCCCATTCAACAAAAGGCTCAGCATCACTGATCCCATATCCGCTTGTCTATGTTACAGTAATTTCATCCCATGTTTTCCCTTGTGCTAATCTAGGATATACCAGAGCATTTGGATTGATGAAGGATATTTTATTTGACACTGCAACGAGCTTTGGATTTGTTAATCCACCAGTGAAGAGAGCAAATGCGAAATCAGATCGCTGATTAATCAACTGAAGTTTCAAGGTACCTTTTCCCGTGTTTTTGTAACTGTTACTGGAGAAATTGGCATACTGAAACTTGATAGGTGCAGAACACAAGAATGGCAGGTTGACATGTGTCATACCCCAAATTTGTCCTACCTTTTTGAAAATTTTCATTTGCCCGACTTTATTTTTCAATTCGCATCGCTTTTACGGCGTAACGTATTTTTCGGCAAAAATAAATTGTTTCACCTTTTTAGCCCAATAAATTTGCACCACATGGCATCTTTTTATTTATTATTTGGTTATGTTTTAACATTTTATTATTAATTGATTAATTAGTTTTAATAGGATAGAATTATAATTATTTATTTATTTATTTTTTGAATTAGAATAGAACTTTTTAATTAGGAATAAGATTTGTTTTTTTTTAAATTAGAATTAGTTTTTTATTTAATTAAAATTAGTTAACATAGAAAATAGACTTATTAATTCAGAAAAATAAAAAAATAAAAAATTTAAGAAAAAGAAAAATTAAAAAAAGAATGAAAACACGGTTGGATGTTGTGGAATTTAGGGTTTGAAGTTTGGGGAAATTAGATATATAAATAGGGAACCCTATACTGTTGAGGGATCCCCAATTCTGAAGGGTAACCCTAGCCGCAAATGCCATCTCCCTAAACACTCACTTCACCTCTTTCTCTCTTCATCGTCCTTCACTCTCAACTCCGATCGTCACCCTTCATTCACCTTCACGGTTAGCACAACCACGTGATACCCATCTCTATATTTTGAAAGTAACAGCAACTCGTAGTCCTCACTACTACAAGCGCCTCAAGGTTTCTATATTCACGGTGGAACTGTCAAGATTACGGGTCTCCTATTGGAAGGAAATTGGTGTTGCTGCTTTCACCATGGATGCTAGCTGACGATTTGAAGACACAGTGAAGATAATGGTTTGAGGAACGAGTCAGAATCACCGCCTAGTTACCATGTCCACGAAGCCCAGTTCTTACCATGACTGATTCGTGTTTGGCTTTAGGAATGAAGTGAAAATTCTAATTCTCGTTGAATCTAGCTCATTTATTACTGGTGATGCAGAGTGATTCTCGGCGCCGGTGTTCTTTACTGTTGCGTTCAGAGCTGAAACAACATGATGCTATAGAGAATATAAGGCCTCGAGTCGTGTCGGAAATCCAGAAGTGGAAGCATTCCTCGAAACTACCTCAACACAATACAACAGAAAAAGTCCTGACAAGCGTGATAGTAGTTGAAGTTCTGCTACGGGAATACCCCCTTGCTGCTATAACTCGGTGATAATATTCCCAATATCATTTTGGTAACTTTTGATTCTGAAAATTGGAAGCTGGTGTTATTTACTGTAGTACATTCATATCCTGTTGAGTACAACTTAGGAGGAAGGCACAACAAAGCTCAAGATTACAATGCCGCAGGGATATTGTGCCAAATTCCATGCAAGCGGGTTCTGTTGCGGAGGTCTCAAATTTGTGAGTTTATTCTGTGGATTGTTGCAGGTTACGGCGTCGCCGAATTTCAATTGCGCAGCAATAATACGAAGTCGAATGGCACATAGCAGCAGTTGAACCCAACAACACTTGAAGTCTACCTTGACAGAACTGAGTAGCAACGGTCGCGGTTCACGGTCACGGTTCACGCTTTTGTTCAGCAGTTCTGAAGTAAATTCGAGAAGGGAGTCGACTACGTCCAGGAAATAAATCAGCACCGAGCAGCAAGATGGCCTCGCCGGAACAGCAATGTCATAATAGCTCAAGGCAGGAATTCGCCGTAGCCTCAACAACATAGTTCAAACAGACAGCCATTCAAACGCTGTTTCCGATTCAATCCTGTTTTATAGTTTTTTTTGCATTTAGTATGTTTTGTTTTGCCTGTTGTTTCTGTTAATTTTTTATGTAGGTCATGAGTCCCACATCCACGGTTTACGCCAAACGATGTTAAGTTCGACTCTCACAACACAACGACAATTGAGATGCAGGTAGTAGTAAGTTGGAACAATAACAATTCATGTTCGGTCGCAAGATCAGGAAACGGTTCAGCATGACAACAAACCTGCTCTGCCGAAGTTTCACAACAATAACAACAACTCAGTTGCAGCGACAACAGATTTGCATTTCGTAGCAACAGCAGCAGGTGTCGGCAGTATCACCTCCAAATCCCGTCGTGAGCAGCAAAAACACAACAACCAAGTTTCAACTCACATCATAACTACGAACAGACGCAACAACGAGAAGCACCTTGATTTTGTGGAAGATTGTGTATCGAGCTAGTTATCTCTACATCAACAACTCATCGATAAAGACGCTCGGTTCAGACGATACACGCAGCGGTTTTCCGTTTCTCATATGGGGTAAAACTTCTTATTTGATGATGCATGGTCTCTATTTGAATATAATGGATTATTTGGGTTTGGTTTTAACATTGAATATCAACCCTTCAAACTGACAGCAGTATAACCATATTATTGAAGTTTGTTCACGCATAAAAGTTTGTTTCAAAATTATTTTGTTTTAATCCAACTTTTACGGTTTTGATGCTGTTAGCCTTGAAATTCTGATGCTTTCCATGGGTTTGAATTTTGAAATTTGAAATGAGTAGATTTAGCTTATCTGGTTTTTATTATTATTTAGGAGACATTTGTTTATATCCTTATTTTAGTATTAATAGAAATGACATTTTGTTTTACTTTGTATAATATAAAAATGTTTTTGCTAAAGTCTGAAGAATTTTACCTTGGTTTGGAAAGTTTGACGTGGTACATATTCTATTTTGTCCCTCATGAGTTATTATAATCAAGTTTAGATATTATATTCATGCTTTGAGCTTAGTAAAGGTAATGGAATTAAATTAGAGATAATTGCAAATTAGGCCTAACATAACCATCTTAATTTGTAAATTTTTTTTACACCATATATCAGTACTTACACACTCCATTGAGTTTTGTTAATATTTCTTTAATTAGATTAACTAGGTTTTGTTAGCTTTTGAGCAATGAAAATATTATTATTTTGTTTCAATTTAATTTCATTGAGTTTAAATCGAAATTTGATCCTCGGATTTGACAATTCAATGTCATTATGCCGCCAAATCGTTCTTACACATTAGTTGGATTTCCGCTGCGCTACAACACTCACTTATTCGGGTAAGTTCGGTTTATCAGTCTTATTATATTTTGTCCCCATTCAATAAAAGTGTATCCCACTCCCAAAATGTAATATTATTTTATCACTTTTTCCTTATTTATGCTTTAATACTTAAAACCCTTTTCAAACAATAAATTCTCGATTTATCGAGCCATTTTCTACCCTTGTAAGTCGAGTGCTTTCAAAGTCTCGCCATCAACCTTTGATCACAATACACAACATTTTAAAGCTTAATCCTGGGCTTCCTTACAGTGATACCTATTTGATCAATTATTTCTAGTTGGTCACTTAGAAGACTAGCTCACTTTGCTAGTGCACACGTTAAAACTCAATTTCAAACCTCGATTCATATCGAGCATTTTTCTTAAATCAAAGTAGAATACTTAATAATTACTCAAAATACAATTTCAATAAAAGATGAAAAAGGGAGAGTTCCAAGTCTTTGGTTCTCTCTCCCAATTGTTTGGGTCCGAGAAGTCTTTCTTAAGCTCGAACAATTGTCTTCTAAAAAACATAAACGAATTCAAATCTTTTTCTTAAACACGTAGATGAAAAAGAGAGAGCTCCAAGTCTTTGGTTCACTCTCCTGATTATTTAAAATTCAAGAAGTCTTTCTTGAGCTTTGAACAATCGTCATCCGATTAATACACTCTAATCATATTGAATATCTTTTATATATTAGATGAGAAAAGGAGAGAGCTCCAAGTCTTTGGTTCACTCTTCCGATTATTTGAGGTCCGAGAAGTCTTTCTTAAGCTTCGATTAATCCTCATCTGTTAAAATACTTTAATTACATGCTATCTTTCGAGTGCCATTCAAACGATTCCTTTTACGATGAAAAAGAAAGTGTTCCAAGTCTTTGGTTCGCTTTCCCGATTACTTGGGCCCGAGAAGTCTTTCTCAAGCTTCGAGTGATCGTCATCCGATTCACTCACTCGTATCCAATTCCATTAACACTTAGATGAAAAAGAGAGAGTTCCAAGTCTTTGGTTCACTCTCCCGATTACTTAGGGACCGAGGAGTCTTTTTCGAGCTTCAAAGTAATCGTCGTCCGATTAACCCATTCAAACCACATTCTATCCTCTCGCAATTGAGGTTGAAAAAAGAGAGAGCTCCAAGTCTTTGGTTCACTTTCTCGATTACTTGGGTCCGAGAAGTCTTTCTTAAGCTTCAGGTAATCGTCACCTCTAGCTAAACATACAATACATCTAAACACTATTCTTTTGCTCCCGCGCGACCAAAACCTTTAACAACCTATTCAAATCTATCTTCTTGTCTAAACCAAAATACTTAACCAATCAAACTCTACTCGCCCTCGTGCGATCCATAACTTAAACGACTCTTACCAAGAACATTGTTTAGTCCCTTCTTCCGCGCATAACAAACTCGTGCTTCAGCCTCCCCTAGCGAGCAGACAAGCCAACGTTTAGTAGTTAGAACGCGACCTAAACACTCGTTCATCAAACACAAACCTTTTAGCAAACCGTAAGCCGAACTACGGCTGCTCTGATTCTTCATTCTCTTTTGAATGTAAGATACGTAGGCACAAGATTGCGACGATCTTGGCGAGCACAATCCCTTCTTTTTCCCGTAGTCCCATGAACTACGAATGCTCTGATTTTCCACTTCTCACAAGTGAAGATACGTAGGCACAAGGGCCCCAATCCTTGGCGAGCACCCTATCTTAAAACCACCCCCTTTTCCCTTAGCAAGCAATTCCTTTAGAAGATACACAAACATAGCTAACTTCTCTTGCGAATCGATCAAGAGGTTCCCGTTGAGTACAACGGACGTAGAGGGTGCTAATACCTTCCCTCTATGTAATCGACTCCCGAACCTAGAATATTGGTTGCGATGACCATGTTCTTATCCCTTTAAAGGTTTTATCGATATTTTCCTATTCCTCCCTTGGAATGAATAAAGTTCGGTGGCGACTCTGTTTCGAACAGTATTTTCCGCGTCCATCGCGAGGATCGTATTTTTTCGAGTTACGACAGATGGCGACTCTGCTGGGGAAAGTCTAGCCCTATGCTAGAGAGAGTCAAGCCTAACTTGACTCGATTCGCAAGAGTTGGAGCTGTTTGTTTGAGAACCTTCTTCTATTGTTTACTTGTTTTATTTACTTGCTTGCTTTTATATATCTTATTGTTGTTTCTTGTGATACTATTGGGGGTTCTCTGATTGTGGGAACTTTGTGAGATGGCTCTACACCCGAGTCCGAGAAAAAACATAGGATTAGAATGGTGGTTGTGTAGTGGAATCCCTCGAGGAGTCTTTCTCGTTGGGAGGAAGCGAAAACCCCGCTTAGAGTTGATTCACCTGAGGATGTTGTTGTCATGGTGAGTCTTTGCCATGG
This sequence comes from Lathyrus sativus, assembly GCA_963859935.3. Lineage (NCBI taxonomy): Eukaryota > Viridiplantae > Streptophyta > Magnoliopsida > Fabales > Fabaceae > Lathyrus > Lathyrus sativus. The sequence goes on from OZ012735.1 coordinate 756,488,961, forward strand.
CAATGATGTTTTTGAGTTTGAATCTATAACTCTAAGGACCTTTTACCCTCAAACCACGGTGGTTGGTAGTGTTAACTCATGAGGGTCACTCCTTTTTGGGTTGATGCGAACGCCCCAATCAGATGAGATCCCTTGAACGTATCGTTATTTTGACAATGATATTTTCAACCTCGATCTATGACTCTGAGGTCCCTTTAAGAAGCCTTGGATCCGATGGTTGTGTAGTAGAGACTCACGAGGAGTCTTTCTCGTGGGACGACACGAAAACCTCACCTAGAAGAGATCCTTCGATGGTATTATTATTGGACGAGTCTTTGTCATGGTAATAATATCTTTGAAAAGATCCATGACTCTAGGCACCTACCCGTTTAGAGCCTACCTATGGGGTTCCTTTTATCATAGATATCTGTTATTTACCCGTTCTTCTGTCTGACTTCAGAATTGTGATTGAGCCTGTGATCCTGAGCATTGCATTGCATTTGCATATCATTTCATTTGCATTGCATATCTGTCTCTCAGCCAGAAATCTTATCCATCCTTTGTCCATAATCCACAGTTGATTTCTCGACACCCGTATCGGACTTGAAGTAGCTCTGAAAGACCATGGAACCCTTGAAGCATAATCGAGTTGGGCAGGGAAAAGACGCGAACAACGTGAAGGACAAGATGAAGCAGCTGCCAGAAGTTATGACAATTGTTGAGAAAAGGAAGGAAAAGCTTCAAGAAGGTACCGCAACTAGGAGTTTTACTCCCATGGTTCCCTCCGCTCCGCAGCCTGCAGTGAATAGCCTATTGTGTGTTGCTCCTCTTGGGTTTTCTCCCCAACCAATTCTTCCAAAGCCTCGGAATCAACGGTTATCACCTATTCGGGATCAGAGAAGCAGTAAGAAGTCTCAGTCACGCCCTATTCTCGGCCCTATTCCTATACCGTGTGGACAACTACTATCATATCTAATTCAGAGTTCATTGGTAGTACCCGTATCCCTCGGGCCAGCTCGTACTCCTCTTCCACCTGGATATGATCCTGATGCGCAGTGTGAATACCATAAGGGGGCGAGAGGGCACTCTATTGAAGGTTGTTGGTCATTCAAGAATAAAGTTCGAGAGCTAATTAACAACAAACGCATAGTCTTCGAGGAAGACAATCCAGGGGTAGAGTGTGGGTATCATACTGGAACCATGGGGCATGCTGTCGAAGAATGTGAAAGCTTTCGAAACAAATTGCAAAGATTGACCAGAAAGGAAGACCCTAGCTTAAATGGTTCAACTCAAAGGCCTGGCAAAGAGAAGGTACAAGAGTTTCGGGGACCGCTCAAAGTCTTGTACCACAAGGAAAAGATTGAGTTTTTGGCGGATGAAGTACCTTTATCCTCTGATAATCATGTTGAAACTACCACTTCAAGAGAAAAGCTGGAAGAAAAGTCCAAAATGGTTGTATCTGCTGAAGAGACCTCGAAAATCCACTTTGAAGAACATCCCGTGGGCACTGAGGAAGATGATGACATCCACCTTTGGATCCCAAAAGGGCAGCCAACAATACCCAGGCAACCATGTCAGAAGCTTTGGATTGCTCCCTATGCAAATCAACAAGTGTATGGCCAAGGAAATCAAGATCCACGCCAGAATCAACGTAGGCCCCGCAATAATTTGGGAAGAAGGAACGCTCCTCTTCACCCGGTTCCTGTTTCTTACACTCAGCTTCTGCCACATTTGATTCGAAATTCACTAGTGGAGCCTAAATCTCTCAAGCTAGTGCCAGAACCATACCCTCCTGGGTATGATCCCAATGCCCATTGTGGATACCATGCTGGATCAATGGGGCATTCGACAGAAGATTGCAAAGCTTTCCAGGCTAGGGTGCAACAATTGATTGACGAGGGATGCATATCCTTTCAAGAAGGGAGTTTGGTAGTACGTATCCGCCTCGCGCCTGAATGAGATCGAAGACTTCAAGGCGCATCTTCTCAAGACAACTGATCAAGCAAGAAAAGCCCAGTTCCTCCGTGCTGGCATTTTTTAGATCATGTTTTTTATGCAATTGTAGTTTCTTTTTTGTTAATTACTACTTGCTTTTAGACATTGTTTCGTATTAATGGTATTGTTAATGTGATAATCATGCATGTTTTGATCAAATCCATTCGTATTCACTCACAGTTTCTCATTTATTGCAAAAATCACAAAAATATTTCACTTCCTTTATCGCACTGCTGTTTTGAGGGAGGATGACGAAAACGAAATACCCATAATTGCTGATAAGTATGCTTTTGGATAAAATCATGCCGATGATGTACAGGCATTGCTTCAAATTCTCAAACACTGAAGAGATAAGGAGTTAGTCCCTAGTTAACCACTTCGAGCCTAGAAGTAGGAGTTTCCTTCGGATTTCTAAACCCTTACACTTAACTTGGGGCATGGGTAGTGTTCAGTTAACTTGAGTACGCATTCGAATCACGAGGAAAAATCTAAGGGATGATGTTTGTTCATCAATGACCATTGACTTGGCAGTCACAATCCTTCAAAAAAAAAAAATCAAAACTCTGCTAAGTCGAACACCTCAAAAGGAGACTTAGGCAAAAATCAAGGCAATCCCGATGGACTCGAAAAGCGAAATCAGTCCATGCAAAAGTTAGGGATCAAAAACAAAACCAAAAAGAGGTCCTCAAGCCCTCAACAAAAACAAAATAAGATTCAGTTGCCACCCAAATCAAGGGGTTACTGACATCCATCAAAATAAGATGACTGCCATTTTAAGCAAACTTTGAACCATCAAGCTTACACCGTCAAGCAGGTGCAAAATTAATTGAACGTAGGTATGGAGATCATTACGAAGAAGGGGTGGGTACAAATAATACTTTGAGCCTAATATCCTTTATTTCTATAACCGCGAACCAGACCACGTTACAACCCTCAAAAGACCTAATTGAGGCGAGGTTTATTCTGAAAGCATACTACAGCAAGGTTGCGTAAACTGACTCCTACATGATTACTAATCATCAGCATTGGTGTCATTATTCTTGCTATATCTTTCACACACCAATTAAATTAGCACTGCGTTTGGACCAATAATCCACTCGTCACATTTCTACATCATTCCAACAAATGATCTTTTCAAAACTTACATGAATGTCGCATTAAAATTACCATTTTTGAATGAACAATTTTAAACTGCAAATCAGTACTTGACATTATAGGAATTCCAACAAAGTGCAGTCAAAGAGGAACTTGATCACTCATTGGTGTCGACTTGAATCAAGACTTTCTCATAACCCTGCGAATCTGGGGCAAGTCCTTCTGAGGTTTAAACCGGGGCAAACTACTACAAGGTTCAGACACTGGGGCAAGTGGGTTCAAGCCATACCCTGGTATAATCATCGCCAAAGTTCTCATCCCAGAAGAAATCCTTCAGATACCCGGCAGACTGGGGCAGACCATTTGAACTGGGGCAGATTAGCTGAACAGGGGCAATTTCCCTTCACGCTTTCAAAGTTGATCAAGCTGATGGTTAAGGTCAACAAATGTCAAAAGCCTTGGGGCAAAGCAAAAACACGACTAACGCGCATTGATTAAGTCGCTACGCTCACGCAATCCATATGCATTGGTTAAGTCGCTACGCTAGCACGAGTAACACGCATTGGTTAAGTCGCTACGCTCGCGCGGTCAACACGCTTTGGATAAGTCGCTATGCTCAACATTTGTAAGCCATCGTGACATATCAGCTAGAAGCGAGGCTCTTACAAGAACAAGAATACCATTTCTGCAAAGGATCCAACTTGGGACACCAAGAGTACCCACATCTGTCTTCTGATTGTGGCGATGTCATATACCATGTGTCGGGAAGTCAAATCCTTTTACCAATAAGAGTCCAATCTCGCTTGGCACGTCCTTAAAGTCCAATCTTTTATTGGCAACTACAAAAAGCCACTTCAATTGGCACATTCAATTCACCCTAAAAGTCCAGTTTTCATTGGCAACCACTAAAAGTCCACCCTCGATGGCATCCTATAAAACCAAAGTCCAAATCCATTTGGCAACTACCAGATCCAGTCTCTGGTGATATCCCCGACAAGATTTTATCCCCAACATACCTGATCATTTGCATTATCATAAGCACGACATATAACATCATATCATAATCATATCGAGCATTAGCATATCATTTGCATTCGCATCTTGCACTCCCTAGCAGTTGCACTGTTAGTTGCATGTTTGGGCATCATAACGCATTGCATAGCAACATAGCAGGATCCAGGATCAGTTCGCAAGCATCTTGGCCAGTCCTCCATTGAAGTTGGCAGTATGACTCTGAAAAGAGTTAATACCCCGCAAGTTCAAGGAATTCTACTCCCCAGCAAGTCACTCTTCAACCATGCAGTTGAGGATGATAACCCCCAACAGCTGTTGCTCTTATGGTTCCCCAAGCAGAGGTTCTCTTTTAAAATAATTTGAAGACCTTTTCCCCGCAGAGTTTGGACATCGTTGTTCCTCTAATAGGAAATTTAGCTCAACTATTCCCCAGCAAATCTGTTCAGAGATACTGCTTTGGTATCATCGAAGAATCTTATTGGATAAGAGGCTGCTTCGACCACCTGAAGAATCTCATGTGTTTAGAAATACCACTTTGGTATCATCGAAGGACCTTAGCGAATGAGGGGCCGCTTCGACCACCCAAGGAGGATCGTCTATACCACTTTGGTATCATCGAAGGACCTTAACGAATGAGGGGCCGCTTCGACCACCCAAGGAGGATCGTCTATACCACTTTGGTATCATCGAAGGACCTTAACGAATGAGGGGCCGCTTCGACCACCCAAGGAGGATTGTTTATACCACTTTGGTATCATCGAAGGACCTTAACGAGTGAGGGGCCGCTTCGACCACCCAAAGAGGATTGTTTATACCACTTTGGTATCATCGAAGGACCTTAACGAATGAGGGGCCGCTTCGACCACCCAAGGAGGATTGTTTATACCACTTTGGTATCATCGAAGGACCTTAACGAATGAGGGGCCGCTTCGACCACCCAAGGAGGATTGTTTATACCACTTTGGTATCATCGAAGGACCTTAACGAATGAGGGGCCGCTTCGACCACCCAAAGAGGATTGTTTATACCACTTTGGTATCATCGAAGGACCTTAACGAATGAGGGGCCGCTTCGACCACCCAAGGAGGATTGTTTATACCACTTTGGTATCATCGAAGGACCTTAGCGAATGAGGGGCCGCTTCGACCACCCAAGGAGGATCGTCTATACCACTTTGGTATCATCGAAGGACCTTAACGAATGAGGGGCCGCTTCGACCACCCAAGGAGGATTGTTTATACCACTTTGGTATCATCGAAGGACCTTAACGAGTGAGGGGCCGCTTCGACCACCCAAAGAGGATTGTTTATACCACTTTGGTATCATCGAAGGACCTTAACGAATGAGGGGCCGCTTCGACCACCCAAGGAGGATTGTTTATACCGCTTTGGTATCATCGAAGGACCTTAACGAATGAGGGGCCGCTTCGACCACCCAAAGAGGATTGTTTATACCACTTTGGTATCATCGAAGGACCTTAACGAATGAGGGGCCGCTTCGACCACCCAATGAGGATTGTTTATACCGCTTTGGTATCATCGAAGAACCTTAACGAATGAGGGGCCGCTTCGACCACCCAAGGAGGATTGTTTATACCGCTTTGGTATCATCGGAGGACCTTAACGAATGAGGGGCCACTTCGACCACCCAAGGAGGATTGTTTATACCACTTTGGTATCACCGAAGGACCTTAACGAATGAGGGGCCGCTTCGACCACCCAAGGAGGATTGTTTATACTACTTTGGTATCATCGAAGGACCTTAACGAATGAGGGGCCGCTTCGACCACCCAAGGAGGATTGTTTATACCACTTTGGTATCATCGAAGGACCTTAACGAGTGAGGGGCCGCTTCGACCACCCAAAGAGGATTGTTTATACCACTTTGGTATCATCGAAGGACCTTAACGAATGAGGGGCCGCTTCGACCACCCAAGGAGGATTGTTTATACCGCTTTGGTATCATCGAAGGACCTTAACGAATGAGGGGCCGCTTCGACCACCCAAAGAGGATTGTTTATACCACTTTGGTATCATCGAAGGACCTTAACGAATGAGGGGCCGCTTCGACCACCCAATGAGGATTGTTTATACCGCTTTGGTATCATCGAAGAACCTTAACGAATGAGGGGCCGCTTCGACCACCCAAGGAGGATTGTTTATACCGCTTTGGTATCATCGAAGGACCTTAACGAATGAGGGGCCGCTTCGACCACCCAAGGAGGATTGTTTATACCACTTTGGTATCATCGAAGGACCTTAACAAATGAGGGGCCGCTTCGACCACCCAAGGAGGATTGTTTATACTAGTTTGGTATCACCGGAGAACCTTAATGGATAAGGTACTGCTTCGACCACCTGAAGAATCTCAAGATTTGATCAGAGATACTACTTTGGTATCACCGGAGAACCTTAATGGATAAGGTACTGCTTCGACCACCTGAAGAATCTCAAGATTTGATCAGAGATACCACTTTGGTATCGTCAAAGGACCTTAACGAATGAGGGGCCGCTTCGACCACTCAAGGAGGATTGTTTATACCACTTTGGTATCATCGAAGGACCTTAACAAATGAGGGGCCGCTTCGACCACCCAAGGAGGATTGTTTATACCACTTTGGTATCGCGAAGAACCTTAACGGATGAGGGACTGCTTCGACCACCCAGAGAGGCTTGTTTATACCACTTTGGTATCGCGAACAACCTTAACGGATGAGGGACTGCTTCGACCACCCAGAGAGGCTTGTTTATACCACTTTGGTATCGCGAACAACCTTAATGGATGAGGGACTGCTTCGACCACCCAGCGAATATCAGGTTATCTCGTTCATATTTTACATCCTGCCACCCTGGTATGGTACATCTTATCTCTCTGCATTTTACTTGTTTGTCGGACAAATTTTGGGGTATTCTTGTATCTAATTGACTTTTCCCTCAAAATGAACACCATGCAGCAGTTCACGCTTTCGGGTCAAAGACAATTAGATAGGGGCATCTGTCATACCCCAAATTTGTCCTACCTTTTTGAAAATTTTCATTTGCCCGACTTTATTTTTCAATTCGCATCGCTTTTACGGCGTAACGTATTTTTCGGCAAAAATAAATTGTTTCACCTTTTTAGCCCAATAAATTTGCACCACATGGCATCTTTTTATTTATTATTTGGTTATGTTTTAACATTTTATTATTAATTGATTAATTAGTTTTAATAGGATAGAATTATAATTATTTATTTATTTATTTTTTGAATTAGAATAGAACTTTTTAATTAGGAATAAGATTTGTTTTTTTTTAAATTAGAATTAGTTTTTTATTTAATTAAAATTAGTTAACATAGAAAATAGACTTATTAATTCAGAAAAATAAAAAAATAAAAAATTTAAGAAAAAGAAAAATTAAAAAAAGAATGAAAACACGGTTGGATGTTGTGGAATTTAGGGTTTGAAGTTTGGGGAAATTAGATATATAAATAGGGAACCCTATACTGTTGAGGGATCCCCAATTCTGAAGGGTAACCCTAGCCGCAAATGCCATCTCCCTAAACACTCACTTCACCTCTTTCTCTCTTCATCGTCCTTCACTCTCAACTCCGATCGTCACCCTTCATTCACCTTCACGGTTAGCACAACCACGTGATACCCATCTCTATATTTTGAAAGTAACAGCAACTCGTAGTCCTCACTACTACAAGCGCCTCAAGGTTTCTATATTCACGGTGGAACTGTCAAGATTACGGGTCTCCTATTGGAAGGAAATTGGTGTTGCTGCTTTCACCATGGATGCTAGCTGACGATTTGAAGACACAGTGAAGATAATGGTTTGAGGAACGAGTCAGAATCACCGCCTAGTTACCATGTCCACGAAGCCCAGTTCTTACCATGACTGATTCGTGTTTGGCTTTAGGAATGAAGTGAAAATTCTAATTCTCGTTGAATCTAGCTCATTTATTACTGGTGATGCAGAGTGATTCTCGGCGCCGGTGTTCTTTACTGTTGCGTTCAGAGCTGAAACAACATGATGCTATAGAGAATATAAGGCCTCGAGTCGTGTCGGAAATCCAGAAGTGGAAGCATTCCTCGAAACTACCTCAACACAATACAACAGAAAAAGTCCTGACAAGCGTGATAGTAGTTGAAGTTCTGCTACGGGAATACCCCCTTGCTGCTATAACTCGGTGATAATATTCCCAATATCATTTTGGTAACTTTTGATTCTGAAAATTGGAAGCTGGTGTTATTTACTGTAGTACATTCATATCCTGTTGAGTACAACTTAGGAGGAAGGCACAACAAAGCTCAAGATTACAATGCCGCAGGGATATTGTGCCAAATTCCATGCAAGCGGGTTCTGTTGCGGAGGTCTCAAATTTGTGAGTTTATTCTGTGGATTGTTGCAGGTTACGGCGTCGCCGAATTTCAATTGCGCAGCAATAATACGAAGTCGAATGGCACATAGCAGCAGTTGAACCCAACAACACTTGAAGTCTACCTTGACAGAACTGAGTAGCAACGGTCGCGGTTCACGGTCACGGTTCACGCTTTTGTTCAGCAGTTCTGAAGTAAATTCGAGAAGGGAGTCGACTACGTCCAGGAAATAAATCAGCACCGAGCAGCAAGATGGCCTCGCCGGAACAGCAATGTCATAATAGCTCAAGGCAGGAATTCGCCGTAGCCTCAACAACATAGTTCAAACAGACAGCCATTCAAACGCTGTTTCCGATTCAATCCTGTTTTATAGTTTTTTTTGCATTTAGTATGTTTTGTTTTGCCTGTTGTTTCTGTTAATTTTTTATGTAGGTCATGAGTCCCACATCCACGGTTTACGCCAAACGATGTTAAGTTCGACTCTCACAACACAACGACAATTGAGATGCAGGTAGTAGTAAGTTGGAACAATAACAATTCATGTTCGGTCGCAAGATCAGGAAACGGTTCAGCATGACAACAAACCTGCTCTGCCGAAGTTTCACAACAATAACAACAACTCAGTTGCAGCGACAACAGATTTGCATTTCGTAGCAACAGCAGCAGGTGTCGGCAGTATCACCTCCAAATCCCGTCGTGAGCAGCAAAAACACAACAACCAAGTTTCAACTCACATCATAACTACGAACAGACGCAACAACGAGAAGCACCTTGATTTTGTGGAAGATTGTGTATCGAGCTAGTTATCTCTACATCAACAACTCATCGATAAAGACGCTCGGTTCAGACGATACACGCAGCGGTTTTCCGTTTCTCATATGGGGTAAAACTTCTTATTTGATGATGCATGGTCTCTATTTGAATATAATGGATTATTTGGGTTTGGTTTTAACATTGAATATCAACCCTTCAAACTGACAGCAGTATAACCATATTATTGAAGTTTGTTCACGCATAAAAGTTTGTTTCAAAATTATTTTGTTTTAATCCAACTTTTACGGTTTTGATGCTGTTAGCCTTGAAATTCTGATGCTTTCCATGGGTTTGAATTTTGAAATTTGAAATGAGTAGATTTAGCTTATCTGGTTTTTATTATTATTTAGGAGACATTTGTTTATATCCTTATTTTAGTATTAATAGAAATGACATTTTGTTTTACTTTGTATAATATAAAAATGTTTTTGCTAAAGTCTGAAGAATTTTACCTTGGTTTGGAAAGTTTGACGTGGTACATATTCTATTTTGTCCCTCATGAGTTATTATAATCAAGTTTAGATATTATATTCATGCTTTGAGCTTAGTAAAGGTAATGGAATTAAATTAGAGATAATTGCAAATTAGGCCTAACATAACCATCTTAATTTGTAAATTTTTTTTACACCATATATCAGTACTTACACACTCCATTGAGTTTTGTTAATATTTCTTTAATTAGATTAACTAGGTTTTGTTAGCTTTTGAGCAATGAAAATATTATTATTTTGTTTCAATTTAATTTCATTGAGTTTAAATCGAAATTTGATCCTCGGATTTGACAATTCAATGTCATTATGCCGCCAAATCGTTCTTACACATTAGTTGGATTTCCGCTGCGCTACAACACTCACTTATTCGGGTAAGTTCGGTTTATCAGTCTTATTATATTTTGTCCCCATTCAATAAAAGTGTATCCCACTCCCAAAATGTAATATTATTTTATCACTTTTTCCTTATTTATGCTTTAATACTTAAAACCCTTTTCAAACAATAAATTCTCGATTTATCGAGCCATTTTCTACCCTTGTAAGTCGAGTGCTTTCAAAGTCTCGCCATCAACCTTTGATCACAATACACAACATTTTAAAGCTTAATCCTGGGCTTCCTTACAGTGATACCTATTTGATCAATTATTTCTAGTTGGTCACTTAGAAGACTAGCTCACTTTGCTAGTGCACACGTTAAAACTCAATTTCAAACCTCGATTCATATCGAGCATTTTTCTTAAATCAAAGTAGAATACTTAATAATTACTCAAAATACAATTTCAATAAAAGATGAAAAAGGGAGAGTTCCAAGTCTTTGGTTCTCTCTCCCAATTGTTTGGGTCCGAGAAGTCTTTCTTAAGCTCGAATAATTGTCTTCTAAAAAACATAAACGAATTCAAATCTTTTTCTTAAACACGTAGATGAAAAAGAGAGAGCTCCAAGTCTTTGGCTCACTCTCCCGATTATTTAAAATTCAAGAAGTCTTTCTTGAGCTTTGAACAATCGTCATCCGATTAATACACTCTAATCATATTGAATATCTTTTATATATTAGATGAGAAAAGGAGAGAGCTCCAAGTCTTTGGTTCACTCTTCCGATTATTTGAGGTCCGAGAAGTCTTTCTTAAGCTTCGATTAATCCTCATCTGTTAAAATACTTTAATTACATGCTATCTTTCGAGTGCCATTCAAACGATTCCTTTTACGATGAAAAAGAAAGTGTTCCAAGTCTTTGGTTCGCTTTCCCGATTACTTGGGCCCGAGAAGTCTTTCTCAAGCTTCGAGTGATCGTCATCCGATTCACTCACTCGTATCCAATTCCATTAACACTTAGATGAAAAAGAGAGAGTTCCAAGTCTTTGGTTCACTCTCCCGATTACTTAGGGACCGAGGAGTCTTTTTCGAGCTTCAAAGTAATCGTCGTCCGATTAACCCATTCAAACCACATTCTATCCTCTCGCAATTGAGGTTGAAAAAAGAGAGAGCTCCAAGTCTTTGGTTCACTTTCTCGATTACTTGGGTCCGAGAAGTCTTTCTTAAGCTTCAGGTAATCGTCACCTCTAGCTAAACATATAATACATCTAAACACTATTCTTTTGCCCCCGCGCGACCAAAACCTTTAACAACCTATTCAAATCTATCTTCTTGTCTAAACCAAAATACTTAACCAATCAAACTCTACTCGCCCTCGTGCGATCCATAACTTAAACGACTCTTACCAAGAACATTGTTTAGTCCCTTCTTCCGCGCATAACAAACTCGTGCTTCAGCCTCCCCTAGCGAGCAGACAAGCCAACGTTTAGTAGTTAGAACGCGACCTAAACACTCGTTCATCAAACACAAACCTTTTAGCAAACCGTAAGCTGAACTACGACTGCTCTGATTCTTCATTCTCTTTTGAATGTAAGATACGTAGGCACAAGATTGCGACGATCTTGGCGAGCACAATCCCTTCTTTTTCCCGTAGTCCCATGAACTACGAATGCTCTGATTTTCCACTTCTCACAAGTGAAGATACGTAGGCACAAGGGCCCCAATCCTTGGCGAGCACCCTATCTTAAAACCACCCCCTTTTCCCTTAGCAAGCAATTCCTTTAGAAGATACACAAACATAGCTAACTTCTCTTGCGAATCGATCAAGAGGTTCCCGTTGAGTACAACGGACGTAGAGGGTGCTAATACCTTCCCTCTATGTAATCGACTCCCGAACCTAGAATATTGGTTGCGATGACCATGTTCTTATCCCTTTAAAGGTTTTATCGATATTTTCCTATTCCTCCCTTGGAATGAATAAAGTTCGGTGGCGACTCTGTTTCGAACAGTATTTTCCGCGTCCATCGCGAGGATCGTATTTTTTCGAGGTACGACAACATGTTTGTTTTCTGCAGGGCAAGTAGAAGCACTGAAGTTTCCAGGAGAGAAGACTCTTATGCAATCATCTATTGTTGGATTTGGATTACTATATTTCAGCGTAACCCATTCAGTATTTTGTCCCTTGAAGCCAAGTTGATTAGGAGTAGCTTTGATAAAAGCATCAAGATCAAGAGCAAAAACTGTATCATGAACTGCAACTTTTGAGAGTGGTTGATGCAAATCGGCCACCGTTTCCTTAAAGATTGAAAGAATAACCAAACAAAAAACAGCATTCGAAATTTCTTCTCCATATCAGCCATCACCTTTGGAGAAGAAGGAAACGTGCAGTGAGTGAAAGGTTGCAGGTTTTATGGATTGGGAAGACAAAGTATAGTATAAAGAAGTTGTACTTCATATCAGAATTATGGCTTAGACTATGGTAAGTGGCTTTTGATATCATTGCCTTTTTGAATTTAAATTCAAATGCTCGGTTGTGATATAAAGTGCTTACACTGTTTTCTTACTTTACTTGTCTCATTTGTGAAATAACTCTGTTTCCATATTCGTTAATGGTTTGTCCTAGTGTTGTGCAGGTTCCATGGAGGTTGTTGCTGTTTATTGATGATTCTAGCAACATTGAAACCGGCAATGACACTGACATCCTTGGTGGCTTGTCTCTGAGCATCATTGAAATAAGCTAGGACCGTAACGAAAACATCACGGATTGTCTTGCCACGAAATGCTTCAGCGGTTTCCTTCATCTTAGTCAGAATCAAAGCACTGACTTCCTCAGGGCTGAACACTTTGGTTTCACCATCCTTTATTTTGACCTGAATGTATGGTTTTCCATCCTTGTTAACAATCTTGTAAGGAACAAGCTTCATGTCTCTCTGAACTTTCTTATCTTCAAATTTTTTCTATAAGTCTCTTAACACCTGTCGCTACTGCGAAAATCGGCGCCGGCTGAACAGAAGAGTTGCCATCGTGCGTTATTTATCCCAAAGGAGGGAAAGGAAACGCTCAGAGTAAACCTCACGCAAAGACGGGAAAGGAATGGTCATCGCAACCAAATCCAGGATTCGGGAGTCGGTTACGCAAGGGGAAGGTATTAGCACCCCTCACGTCCGTCGTACTCGACGGGATCCACGCTTGTTTTCTAATACGGATTGTTGTTCTATCTACTCTACAGGTCAGGGGTTAAAAGAAAATAAAATGACTCGGCAAAGTATCGCACTTTATGCCTATGTATTCCCGTCTGGAACGAGAAATCAGAGTCAACGTAGTTCGCCTACCTACTGGAAAGGAGGGGAAGGTTGCTCGCTAGGATATCGCATCCTATGCCTACGTACTTTCATACAGCATGAAAGATCAGAGCAAACGTAGTTCGGGCCACGTACGACACAAGTCTGTCTTGATTGTTTTTATCCTTCTGAAAAAGGTTTTCTCCTGATTACGGGTCCAAGCGGACAAAAATGACGTTTTTAATTGGTTTACAGTCTTTTACGCAAGAACTGTCTTTTATTGATGTTTAACCTTTTATTGTATTTTTTGATTGTTTTGAGATAGAAGAGAAACAGCAACTCTAAAACCTATGGTTGAAAAGGGAATCAAAATCTACCCTAATGTTATCATGCATGGATGAGAACCTAATGTCTGTCGTATTTCTCTCTTGCGCAGAGAGAAACAGAGATCCTAGGGGATAAACGGAAAAGCAACAGCATATATACAGTAAAGCAGTAAAATGCATGAATGCAGCAGTACAAGCGAGGCAAGGGAGTCCCACTCAACCTCGAACCTAGAAAACAATGGGAAAAGTGAAATGGCTTCACTTCAACCTAAGGGGAAAAATTAACAAACAATACAACAAAGAAAATGAACCCCACACCAGCTCTGACAGCTCCCCAGCCCCTACAGCAGCAGCTCTGAACAAACCTCAAACTCTGACAGTTGATAAACAACAATCTCCCAATGAATCCCAAAGTCAAGTTCCAATGAGACCCAAGATACAATAAGCTTCCATCTTCAAGAAATCACCAAGCTCAAGCAAGCACAGAATCTTAACCAGTTGACAGCATCAGACAGCAGATAGCTCCAGACAGCAGTAACCCTAGCTTTAACAGTTGCACAGCTTTGACATGAACAATCTTCATCTTTGTCAATCTTTGATTTTCATCTCTATCTTCAATGGCTTCTTTCTTCAAGACAAGCTCTCCTAGATGAGAATTGATTTATCAGGATAAGTTGAATGTCAAACAGTTCATTGACAACCAAAGGAAGTCTATGAATAGTTGACATTGTAACGGACTGTTTCCCTCAAAGTTCTACCTCTAAGGTAAGGCCACTTATGGTGAATACCATAGAGGGACTTTATGTCATAGAGAGGAATGGAAGCAAAGGAAGCTATCCATGTTTATGAAAGAATTTGTTCTACTCTAAGGCTTTACCTATCTCCTATTAGTCCATATGTCTTCAAAACATCTTCAATCCAAGCAATCTTCATGCACAAAGCTTTGATTATCATCTTTAATCTTCTCCTTTGATGTATTCATTCTCCACAAGCTCAAACCAAGCCCACACCCCAAATAAAAACCCAAAAGCCCAAGCAAGCAACATAAACTCCAAGTGGGCACACCAAACAATCACACAATTTGCAAAATATACTAAAAATAGTAAAATAGTATTTAAAATTCTAAGATTTATTATAAGGGGATTTCTATATCTACCCTACATACCCTATATGTCCCATAACCTAATTCATGCTAAAAACCCAAAAATAAAATGTTGTAATGCACCAATGTTGAGTTTGAACCCTAATTATACTAACCTAATGTTTTCTAATCAAAACTAGACAAGATTTAATCACAAAAATGTGAAATAAATCTCTAAGGGAACTTAATGTTCTAATCTAACTACCACAAAAAGAATGGAATCAAAATACGAATTTAAATGCCTAAACAAAATTCACCAAAATGTATGCACAAACAAAATGAACATAAAAACTATTAAATTTGAAAATTTACCCTAAATGGAAAAAATACCTAAAATACTATTTTTATTTTCTCACAATTTTCTTGAAACAATTACTAAAATGTAGCAAAATTCCCCATATCAAAATGATCATTTTTTGATTTTTTATGAATTATTTGTGAACTATATGCAAACTAAAATGAAAATGAAAATTCAATTATAATTGGGAAATAGAGGGGTGCTAGAAGCAGCTATTTACATTTCAGAACCAAGTTGGGCCCAGGAGGGGGGTGCGCTCAGCAATGCGCAGGGCCCATGTCTGAATCCAGAACAAAAACAAAAAAAAAACATACGCACAGGGGTGCGAATAGCCATGAAATTGCTTGATATTCTTGCTGGGCTTCCAATGGGGGGTGTTAATAGCAGCTGGCCTATGGCCCATACCAAAATGCAAAGGGAGAGGGGGGTACAAATGGTAAACTAGGGGTTGTACTCAGAAACCCATGCAATTGGGCCTAAAGCCCGGGATTCACTCAACCCAATTTCAGCAACATCAAACCCTAAAAATCTTCTAACATTCCAATCTAGTACTACTGTTCATCGCCCCCTTCGTCAAGCCCTAGCGCCGTTTCTCCATCTCCAAACTCTCTCTCTCTGAAACCTCCACCCAAACTCACCACACGCCTCAAACTCTCCGTTCAATTCAACCATGATCCTAACTCGCCTAACAAAATCAACCACAAAAACCTAAATCCATTTACCTAACTAACTATGAGTGCTTACGAATTAGGGAAGGAAGAATAAAAACCTGGAAACAAGAAGAAGATTGATGATGAAAATCGCTCTGGAGGTTCTGAAACTTGATGATCGCACGAGGTTCTCAATGTTCTTGTGAAGGAACTCTGATCTTCGAAGTTTCTAGATGAAGGTTTGTAGATCTTGATGAAGTTTGAGGCGGGACCGAACGATGATCGAAGATGCGCGTTTGAAGATCTGGAGATTTACGAACGAATCTGGAGATGAAGGTTGAAGCTTGATGTTGCTCATGATGAATGTTCTTGGAATCTGGAAATCAAATCAAGATTCGTGACGATGATGCATGCATGAAGATTCTAGATTGCTGATGATGAGCTTGAAGATTTCTGGAAAAAACGATGAGGACGATGAAGATTACTGTAGATTTCTGGAGATGAGTTTGAATGTTCTTGAACGTTCTTGGTGAGTTGACGATTTCTGGACAAAAAAGATGAAGATTATGGTGGATCGGTGATGATTTGAAGATTGTTGATCGGAGTGTTGGCGAGGAAGATGAAGTTGGAAGGGTTTGGGGGGAATTCTGGGGATTTTTTGCAGATTCTGGTGAGTTCACCGGTCTCCGGTGACAGTTGCGGTGGAGGGAGGTGGTCCGGTGGGTTGTTGCATGTCCGGCGGTGGGAGTCTCCAGCGAGAGGACGGGTGGCAGAGGGAGGTGTGAGAGTGAGACACGTGTGCTGAGGGTTAGTGCATGTGTGCCGCGTGGAAGATTCTGAGGGAGAGAGAGAGAGAGTGAGGTGGAAGAAGAAGAAACTGCACGCGTGGCGTTGCTTTTATATGACACGTAGCCCTCTGCGAAAATGGACTCTGACTGGGCTTGAATTTGGATAATGAGCCCAGTTGGATAAACCTGATTAGTGGACTTAAGCCTGATTAACTGCACAAAATTAAAGCTAAAAACCTAATTAAACTATAAAACGAAAATTAACAAAATAAAATCTAATAAACCTAATTAACCTATTATTAATCCTAATTAATTTGTTAAAACAAAAATTAAAAGGTAAACTCCTAATTAATCTAAAAAAACATTTAAAAAAAATCTAAAACTATTTTAAATCTGAAAAAAATCAAATAAAAAAAATAAAAAAATCTAAAACATTTAATCCTATTTTTAAAATCTAATCTATTAACATTTAAAACAAATAAACTCTAATAAAAATCTAAAAAAAATTAATCTCTATTTTTTTAAAATCTATTCTAGTAATTTTTTTTTATTTAAAAAAAACAATAAAAATCTAATAAAAATCTAAAAAAACAATACTATCTATTTTTTAAAATCTATTCTAGTAAAGAAAAGGATAATATCTATTTTATCTATTAAAAACTAATAAAAGAAAATTAATATCTAAAGTTTATTAAAAACTATAATATCTAAAAATCTATTAATTTCTAAAAAATGAAAAGAAAATTTATTTAAAACTCTAAAAATTATAAAAAAAACCCTATTAAATCCAGAAAAATCCAATAAATGCATTAAAAATCCAGAAAAACGACAGAAAAATCCTAAAAATGCCAGAAGGCCGATTAAACCGATTAAAACCCAATTACGCAATCGTAGCGAAGCCCAGGCCCCGAGATGGCCTGAAAACACAGGGAACGAGCACCACTTCTCAGCAGACTTTTATCCTGACCGGCCTGTACTGCCTGAAACACCAGAGGCTCTAATCCCGATAAAAATCAATCTTGATTGAGGAAAATGCCATGTATGCAGTATGCGAATGCGAAATGCGAAATGCGTTGAAATATAAACCAGATATGGGAACCGGTTGGTCAAATTTTAGGGTGCAACAGCTGCCCCTATTCAAGCGGCTTGGACCCGACTGGGTGAAGAGCGAACGGCCTTCAAACATTCGAGGTACGAGACGGTTGAATACCAAAGAACCTTGAAATTTGCCAACCGCAGAAATAAACTGCGCCACTGCTTGGGGGGATGACATTCGCCGAGTGAACCTGATTGTTCGTCGGAGAATAACTCTGATTTTGACTCCCACCACCCGTGTAACACCACAGGTACTGAACTATCATTGCAACAACACCTCTGTCCACAACTGGACTAAACTTGTCAACACAAGAAGCGAAACAGATTCGTCAACACGAGTAAAGATCCCATCATCACAGGAAAAATCTTACCCACAGTTGTCCTCCAATTTCGTCAACACGAAAAGCCGTAAATTCATCATCACAAAGAAATCTTATCATCATAGGAATACAACTTGCCCTCATCAGTACTTTTCAAACTTGTTCTCAGCAGGACTCCATATTCCATCATCATGGAGAAATAAAACTTGTCGACTCCACTGGGGATGGGCTATCCGCACCTTGTCAACACAAGGAGATCCTATTAGCATAGGTAATAAAGTTCTTATTTACATCTTATCACCACAAGAACTCCCATTAACATAGAAATAGCTTGTCCACGTCAGGACTCACGTCTCGTCAACACGAGGAAAATAGATTCATTAACATGAATAAATCATATCATCATAGGAATACCATTCTTGTACATCTCTGAACTCACATTTCGTCAACACGAAGAAATCCTATCCACATAATCATAAATTGTCCTCCTCAGGACGCACATTCTGTCAACACAGAGAGAGTAATCCGTCAACACGAATAAATTCTATCATCATAGGCATAGATTGTCCTCATCAGGACTCCATATTCCGTCATCACGGAGAGAGTAATTCGTCAACACGAATAAATTCTATCAGCATAGGCATAGATTGTCCTCATCAGGACTCCATATTCCGTCAACACAGAAAAATCCCATCAACATAGGCATCAATTGTCCTCATCAGGACCCCATATTCCGTCAGCACGGAGAAATCAAACTTCGTCCTCAACAGGACTCCATATTCCATCATCATGGAGAAGTAATTCGTCAACACGAATAAATCCTATCCACATAATCATAAATTGTCCTCATCAGGACTCCATATTCCGTCATCACGGGGAGAGTAATCTTGGTCCTCCACAGGACTCTATATTCCGTCAACACGGAGAAATCCTATCAACATAGGCATAATTTGACCTCATCAGGACTCCATATTCCGTCAACACGGAGAAATCAAGCTTCGTCCTCAACAGGACTCCATATTCCGTCACCACGGAGAAATCCTATCGCCATAGGCGTAATTTGTCCTCATCAGGACGCACATTCCGTCAACACGGAGAGAGTAATTAGTCAATACGAATAAATCCTATCATCATAGGCATAGATTGTCCTCATCAGGACTCCATATTCCGTCATCACGGGGAGAGCAATCTTGGTCCTCCACAGGACTCTATATTCCGTCAACACGGAGAAATAATTCGTCAACACGAAGGAATTCTATCAACATAGCTGGGGATATTCTGAAAACCAATGACCGACACCCGTTCTGACAACAAGCGACCACTTCTGCAATTTTGATACATGGAACCCTGAGATGCTACTGCAGCAACATACTTGACAAAATAGTCCGCTGATCGGACACGAGAAAACCTCAATCAGTAACTCTGTGGGGATGATGATAAATTGAATCGCATCATCATATGTCTCACGGCAAGACCTTGATTGTCTGAAAAGACATCTGAACCTTAGAACTCCATACTCCTGTCGAGAAACATACCTGAAAGCAAAAGGTTAACCAACATGGCTTATGTTTCAACATGCATATGTTTGACAATAGCGCAATGCTCCATACAGCATGGCAATGCTACGCATTTTCTAGATGGATGCAAACATGATAATGCATGCAAATGCAAATGCAGGTTCAGGCTGCTGGGGAAAAGATCTGATAAGCTCGCTTCATCACAGATGCTGAGGGCAAATACCACCCTGCTGAGGAAGGAACGGTTGCCACCAAGTATTCCGGAAAAATAAATGCCAGGACATACAACAAGCTCTGCCAGGGAGAGCTTTAAACCTTCAATTTCCACTGAGAGGAAAGAAAACATCTGCTGAGGAGAAAAGACTCCGCTGGGGAAGAAACGGCTCTCTCGGGGAATATTAACCAACTCCGCTGGAAACAGGGAGTAGCTCCGCTGGGGTAGAATGAACAACCCTACTGGGGATAATAACTGTTTGAGCACAGTTTATAACTCTCTGAAAACTAAACGACTCCGCTGAGGATGAGGAATCCTTTTGGAGAACCAACATTGTCTGTATACAGCTTACGAACTTTGGAGTTATCAAATTCTCCTGAGGGTAAGCGACCCTGCTGGGAAAAGTAAACCATCTGGCTACAGTTTACATACTCGGGACTGAGGATAGACATCTTGTGGCGAGCATTAATCTTGACCTGCTGGAGAATACCCTTTGGGATAAGCTGCGACTAGCTGGGGAAATTGACCTTCCTTCAGTAAAGAACATTGTCATCTCAGCTCCGGGAAATGAAGCGCGACCAGCGTGGGGATTCACTTCACATAATGATCAAGTCTTTTCGTCAAGCCTCTGGTTAGGACTACAATTTTCTGATCGTCCACTTCACATGGGCAAGAACCCTGCAACCACCACAAACGAGACAAGATAGGTCTATACAACCAAATCTATTCAAGTTAGCGTTAGTGACATCATTTTCAGTCAATTCGAAGTTTTAGCAATTATTGGCAAGGGCCAGCAACGTTATGCAACTGTTAGTTTTATCAAAACATTGGCGTTTTTCACATACAAAGCAGTAAAGAACAAGTATCAAATACTGAATAACATGTTTTATTAATTGGGCCCCTGAATGGGCAGAGTTTTGTACACTGGATGTAACTCCTGAAAAGAGGAAGTTACGCACAACAAATATACAAGTATGCACAGGAAGCATAAATACAATGACAAATCAAATTTGCACATATGTCGGCAACGTGATGCAGACAAACATCATGAGCTGATCCTCCTATGACTCGCCTGACTCTGACGCTTTCCCGGTATTCAAACTTTTGAAGAGATTGTATCTGATAATCGAACCCCCCAAAATATTCTCCCAACCACCAAGCTGCAGCATCAAATTCGGCCCGCAATCATTTGCTTTTTAAATCCCTAACTTTTGCGTGAACCGCCCTTTGCGGGTTTTCAGTTCACCGGGATACCCTTTTTTGCCGAATCCGCCCAGTGTAGGTTTTCAACTTCGCGGGTGTACATCTTTTCAATTTTATCCCTAATTTTTTTCCCGAACCTTTTATTCTGTTTTTGGTTCGCCAGGATGCCCCATTTTTTCCTGGACTCTCTTTTTTCTGTCCAGCGGATCAATTTCAAGCAAAGTATTTTTTTAACTGTGTCCGAATTCACAGGCGACGTAAAGTCTTCACCGTCCATGGTGGACAATAATAAAGCTCCTCCTGAAAAGACTTTTCTGACAACATATGGCCCCTCATAGTTAGGGGTCCACTTGCCCCTGTGATCTGCCTGCGGCGGGAGGATCCTCTTCAGCACAAGGTCGCCCGTCTGAAAGCTCCGAGGATGTATCTTCTTATCATACGCTTTCTTCATCCAGCTCTGGTACAACCGACCGTATGCTAGAGAAGCTAGCCTCTTCTCATCCATTAAACTCAGTTGGTTCAATCTGTCTTTCACCCATTCTGCCTCGTCAAGTTGGACATCTTGTAATACCCTCAGGGAAGGAATCTCAACTTCTAGTGGTAACACCGCTTCCATTCCGTATACCAACGAGAACGGGGTTGCCCCGGTTGATATGCGTACCGTCGTACGATAACCGTGAAAAGCGAAAGGTATCATCTCGTGCCAGTCCTTATAGGTCACCACCATATTCTGAACAATCTTCTTTATGTTCTTATTGGCCGCTTCAACAACGCCATTCATCTTGGGTCGGTACGGAGAAGAGTTGTAATGTTCGATCTTAAAACTCTGACACAGCTCCTTCATCATTTTGTTATTTAAGTTCGAACCGTTGTCGGTAATAATCCGCTCAGGGATTCCATATCTGCAAATGATATCTCGTTTGATAAACTTGGCCATCACCTGCTTGGTCACATTAGCATATGATGCCGCTTCCACCCATTTGGTAAAATAATCAATTGCTACCAAAATGAAACGGTGTCCGTTAGATGTTGTCAACTCGATCTTTCCAATCATATCAATTTCCCACATCGAGAATGGCCACGGTGACGACATCACGTTCAGAGGACTCGAAGGCACATGGATCTTATCCGCATAGATCTGGCACTTATGACACCTTTTCGCAAACTTGAAACAGTCAGTTTCCATAGTTAGCCAGTAATAACCTGCCCGCAGCAGCTTTCTCGTCATAGTATGCCCACCAGCATGTGTACCAAATGTACCCTCGTGTATTTCCTCCATAAGCAACTTTGCCTCCTTCTCGTCTACACAACGTAGTAACACCAAGTCATGATTCCTTTTGTATAGGACACCGTCCGGATTCAGATAGAAATTACCAGCCAATCTCCTGAGAGTCTTCTGATCGCGACTGGATGCCCCAGTCGGATATTCCTTGTTTTTCAGGAAATTCTGGATGTCAAAGTACCAGGGCTTATCATCGGACGCTTCGTCAATCGCAAATATGAATGCGGGTCTATCAAGCCGAGAGATAACAATTCTGGGAGCCTCATTCCAGAAGTTGACTTTGTACATGGAAGACAATGTGGCCAGGGTATCAGCCATCTGATTTTTTGCTCGCGGCACATGATGCAATTCCACCTTGTCAAAGAAAGGCAACAATCTCCTTGCATAATTCATGTACGGTATCAAATTGGGCTGACGTGTCTCCCATTCTCCTTTTATTTGATTCACCACCAGAGCTGAGTCTCCGTATACATCCAGATTTTTGATTTGCAAATCAATAGCTTCCTCAAGCCCCATGATGCAAGCTTCGTATTCGGCTTCATTATTGGTAACCGGAAAGGTCAATCGAGCAGTAAATGGGATGTGCGACCCATGTGGAGTAGTGATGATTGCCCCTATTCTGCTACCATAGGAATTCACAGCTCCGTCAAATATCAACTGCCACTTGGAATCCGTCTTTGGCCCTTCATCCGGCAACGGTTCTTCCCAATCTTTCATCTTCAGGTACATGATATCCTCGTCAGGAAAATCAAACATCATCGATTGGTAGTCCTCAATAGGCTGCTCAGCAAGATATTCCGATAACACGCTCCCCTTTATAGCCTTCTGTGACACATACTGGATGTCATATTCGGTCAAAACCATCTGCCAACGGGCAATTCTCCCAGATAGTGCCTGCTTTTCAAATACATATTTGATAGGATCCATCTTCGAAATGAGCATGGTTGTATGATTTAGCATGTACTGCCTTAAACGCTTGGTGGCCCAGGTTAGCGCACAACAAGTTTTTTCGAGCATTGAGTATCGAGATTCACAGTCAGTAAACTTCTTACTCAGGTAGTATATCGCATGCTCTTTACGCCCTGTCTCGTCATGTTGACCGAGAACACAACCCATACTCCCCTCAAGAACTGTCAAATACATAATCAAGGGTCTCCCTGCCACTGGAGGCATCAAAATAGGAGGCTCCTGCAAATACTGTTTTATTTTATCGAACGCCTTTTGACAATTTTCATTCCATGTTACAGCCTGGTCTTTTTTCAACAGCTTGAATAATGGCTCACACGTAGCTGTTAGGTGAGATATGAACCGAGCGATGTAGTTCAATCTCCCTAAAAACCCGCGCACCTCTTTTTCTGTTTTAGGCGTCGGCATTTCTTGTATTGCTTTTATTTTCGCAGGATCAACCTCTATTCCTTTTTCGCTCACGATAAACCCCAACAGTTTACCCGATCTCACCCCGAAGGTGCACTTGTTAGGGTTCAGTCTCAGCCTGAACTTCCTAAGCCTCTTGAATAACTTCAGCAGATTCACCAAATGTTCTTCCTCCGTCTGTGATTTGGCAATCATATCATCAACATAAACCTGGATCTCTTTATGCATCATGTCATGAAAGAGAGTCGTCATTGCACGCTGATACATTGCCCCAGCATTCTTTAATCCGAAGGGCATCACTTTGTAGCAAAATGTTCCCCAGGGAGTAATGAAGGTAGTCTTCTCCATGTCTTCTGGCGCCATTTTAATCTGATTATAGCCCAAGAAGCCATCCATGAAGGAGAATACGGAGAATTAAGCGGTATTATCGACCAGCACATTGATGTGAGGGAGTGGAAAATCGTCTTTCGGGCTCGCCTTGTTCAGATCATGGTAATCTACGCACATTCTCACTTTACCGTCTTTTTTTGGCACTGGCACAATATTAGCGATCCATGAGGGATATTTTGTAACAGCCAGGAAACCAGCATCCCACTGCTTTTGAACCTCCTCCTTAATCTTCACAGCCATGTCCGATCTAGTTCTTCGGAGCTTCTGCTTAACCGGCGGGCATTCTTCTTTTAGCGGCAGACGGTGCACAACCATATCCGTATCCAGCCCAGGCATGTCCTCATACGACCAAGCAAAAATATCACTATACTCTTTGAGCATTTCAACCAATCTTCGCTTGACGTCACTCTGCAGCGCGGCCCCTATACGGATGTTCCTTTCAACCCCTTCCGACCCCAGATTGACGATTTCAATGACTTCCTCATGAGGCAGAATGATTCGTTCTTCTTGTTTTACCAACCAAGACAACTCTTCTGGAACGTCGCCATCTTCAACAATCTCTTCTTCGGTCTGAAATACCGGGTGCTCAAAGTCGAAGTGAGTCATAGGCGGTTCATAGATGTCATCTAAAATAGTAATCCTGCAAAGGAAATGGTTAAATGCTTCAAAACACATACAAAGCGAATAACCACGTTGCCATTTTATTGTAAAAATAAAAACAAAAAAAACAGAGATCACAATATTTGTACATGAAAAACGCCTTTTATTTAACGATTAGACAGTGCAATGTACATAACAGAACGGCCCTAAGCAAAATCACGATGCCCCGGGTAGGACACCGGATTGTTCAACAATTAAGAAAACAAAGTATTACTGTTTAGTTGTCACAGGAACAATCTCCTGAATAGACCAATTGCAAAGCCCTTGTCCTGGCACGCTCGGCTGAATCCAGGCGTCCATGTCGCAATCGATGTCTCCTTCTTCAGAATCTGAAACAGCGTTGATGGTCTCGCGATATACTCCACTAGCCGTAATTGTTATTGGTCCTTTGAAACGGGGTGCCCCTGCAGTAGGCGTTGATGATGACGGTTGATATCCCAGCCCAAATCTGTCCATTTTCACGGGAATATCCAGAACCTTGCCCCAGCCCTTGGTCTCACCAGTCTTCACTAGAGCCTGAGCCTCTTTGTATGACGACACTGCCACCTCTGATGCTTTACTCGGCCTTGGAACTTTGTTCTTGATGCGCAACCCCTCAAAGGCTTGACAGGGGGTTTCATGAATCTCGTCGTCGACTTCCACATACTTGAATGACGACAAATGGCTGACCAGTATATCCTCCTCTCCACAAACTGTGACCACACTGTCCCCCACCATGTACTTCAGCTTTTGGTGTAAGGTAGGTGTGACTGCTCCAGCACCATGGATCCATGGTCGTCCAAGAAGACATCTATATGCTGACTAGATGTCCATAATGTAAAATTCAGTTTCAAAAATCTCCGGCCCCACCTGCAGAGGCAAAGTTATGGATCCAAAGACTGACCTCCGTGTACCATCAAATGCCCTGACCACCAAGTCACTAGGCGTACAAATGATCCCCCTGATGTCTAACTTCATCATTGCTTTCTTTGGCAGCACATTTAAGGAAGGCCCGGTATCTACCAGCACGTGGGACATGACTGTGCCCCTACATTCAACTGAGACGTGCAACGCCATATTATGCTCTCTTCCCCTCGGGGTCAAATCAAAATCCGTAAATCCCAAGCTATGACCTGCATTCACGTGCGCCATCACCCCCTCCAACTGATTCACAGAAACATCTTGGGGTACAAACGACGTGTCCAGGATTTTCAATAACGCGTTCTTATGAGCTTCGAAATATAATAACAACGACAATATGGATATCTTCGACGGCGTTTGTTGAAGGTGCTCAACAATTTTATAGTCACTCTTACGGATAAGACGCATAAACTCTTCTACGTCCTTCAGTGCCGTTTCTTTTTCATTCCTCTGCACAGGAACATTCTCATTCACTTTTCCTTTACCTTTTGCCAATCGTTCAGCCTCTACCTCAGGCGATATAAAAATTCTCCCGCTCCTTGTCATCCCTCCAGTCCCGACGACATTGTCCACAACCACAGCTGGCTGTTTACTGATATCAATTTTCTCCCCATCACAATATGCTTCCAGCCCATAATTCCATGGTACTGCCTTAGTGCTCTCATAAGGGATTGGCCCTGCCTTTGTAATAGTGATTGTCGGCCGCCTGGCTGGCGCCGTTATAGTTATCGTTTTTTGGGGAATTGTCACCGTAGCAACATCACTTTGCTCATCAGCTAATACTTCTGCAGGTTTCTCAACCGCCGTTCTGTCGAATTGCAACGTGCCTTCATCTATCAAGGTCTGAATACCCTTCTTCAATTCAGCACAACCCCTAGCTTGGGTCCAACACTCTAGACAAAACTCATCGCAGCCCGGATACACACCTCCTTTCAATAACCTGCTCTTTACTTCACGCAACAGCGTTTTCAGTTCATCAACATCCATAATCAGATTCAAACCCTCCTCGGTCAAAATAGAATTTGCCCCATGGTTGGGCATTGGCTGCTGTACTATATTTGGACCTGCTCGTCCAAAATTTATGGCCTTGCTATCTAGTAGATCTTGAACCTTATGTTTAAACGCATGACAGGCCTCTATGTCATGCCCGGGTGCCCCGGAGTGGAAGTCACAGTGCTTGTTAACATCATACCCATAAGGAAGGGTTGGTCCCGCGGGCGGCGCCAAGGTCCTCTTTTCAACTAAATTCAGCCCCAACAGTGTCTGAAAGAGTTCTGCGTACGCGGAAGGAGGCGTTTCAAACACTCGTTTCGGCTTCGCATTCGGAAATCTTCTTTGGCCAGCATTCTGCCCCTGCTGCTGCTGTGGCTGCTGCTGTTATTGTGGTGGTACCTGCTGTAGTGGTATTGGTTGTTGATGAAATGGAATTGTGACGCTTGCCACCTGTTGCGGATGATTGTACTGATTTCATCCTCTGCCCTGGCCTCGACCTCGGCCCCCGAATACTGCACTTGTGTCACCCTGACGACGACCACCAAAAGCTTTTCTGTTACTTCTAACTGAAGTGGATTCCTCAGCTTGGAATCTCCCCATTTTAATATTACTTTCAATCTTCTCACCCATCAAGATTAGATCTGAGAAACTGCCCAAGGAAGCAGGAAACAACTTATCATAAAACATACCGGTGAACATTCCTATGAACATATCATTCATCTCCTTCTCAACCAAAGGAGGATGAACCCTCGCAGCCATGTCGCGCCATCTCTGCGCATATTCTTTGAAACTCTCCCCAGTTTTCTGAGACAAGCCTTGCAATTGGACTCTGTTCGGTGCCAGGTCACTGTTATACTTGTAATGAGTCACAAACGCTTCAGCCAGTTGCTTCCATGTCTTTATCTGAGTAGGCTCCAACCCCATGTACCATTCAAGGGAAGGACCAGACAAGCTGTCTTGAAAGAAATGCATCAGCATTCTCTCATCGTTCGAGTAAGCCGACATCCTTCTATAGTATGACCGCACATGTACCTTGGGGCAGGTATCTCCCTTATATTTATCAAAGGTGGGAGCCTTAAATTTCAACGGTACCCTCAGACCAGGCACCAGTCCCATCGTGGTCATATCCAAACCAGAAGTACTCTGATTCACAACACCTTTCACCTGCTCCTCGAGCATCTTGATTCGCTGAGTGTTGTCTACAGGACCTTCAAAACCTCTACCAGAGAAAGCATCTTCTTATTGGTCTTCCATCCAATTAACATTCTCATTTCCGTACCCATCATACCCATTGTTACGACCAAATCTAGTCTGATTCATCACAGGGCCCCGACCCCTGTTACCATACCCTTGAGCGACCCCGGCAGGTCCAAAAGGCATCATTCCAACACCATTTCCGTTACCGAATCCACCATAGCCCTGATTGGCGTTACCAAATCCATCATGTCTGAAACCATGAGCGTTGAAGCCAAACTTCCCATCCTGGTTAGCATAATCAAACCCCTGGTCGTTATAGCCAAATCCGTTGTTACCAAAGCCATTACCTCCATTATTATCACCGCCCAGATTGGCGTCTCTGAATCCAACATTGTTAATGACAGTCTCATTACCAATTCCTGTATTACCATTCCCGGCGCCAGCGCCATTGTTCACATTCACAGCAGGTATATTTACCACAGGTGGAGCTACCGGTGTAGGAGTATCATCCCCATGAAGGGTGTCAACACGTACAGAATTGTGGTCTTCGTTCCCATGCCCAGCATTTCTCACCAGCAATGGCTGCACCAAAGTCTGCAGGTTTTCCTGCCCTTTCACAATTGTCTCCATCGTCTGCATGAACAGCGCTAGCTTGTCACGCATCTCCTACATCTCGCTCTACATCTGGTCCATAACTCTTTTGCAGTTGGTACGAGTAGAGTATCGGTTAGGACGTTGACTTTCAATCCTGGAAAAACCTAGATGATGCAGGAAATGAGATACAGTTCGATAATCACCTGTAATGCAATATGAATGTGTATGCAAATGCAACATGTGTCTGTGCATTAGGGAATATCACTCCCCAATTCTAGTGCCAATGTGCCAGTGCGGTGACAGTGATAGCAATAAGAAGCTCGAAACCCAATCATAGAAAACATCTCATACATTATAGAAAATCCCATCAAGTCAGGAATACAATATTAATGAGCGTACAATAAGACGACATGACCTCAACCAACAATCCTGGTGATGGCCAGCACAATGCAAATAAAGCATACACATCAATACATGAGATAGTCAAGTGCAACCATACGCCTGGTACTCCTCTAATAATCTCTTAGTCTCGGGATGATTTGGTTGAGTAAGCAAACCCTCGACAAGTAAATCCCTTCGCTTGAGAACACGTCGTAAATCACCAGCAGATTCCTCCCACGCCCCTTCTCCAAACCGATCCTCTAACT
The DNA here is from genome assembly GCA_963859935.3 of Lathyrus sativus. NCBI lineage: Eukaryota > Viridiplantae > Streptophyta > Magnoliopsida > Fabales > Fabaceae > Lathyrus > Lathyrus sativus. The sequence goes on from OZ012735.1 coordinate 756,517,893, forward strand.
TCCATTTCTGAGACACAGCCTCCTTCTTGCACTCGATGGCTTTGTTCAATGAGTTCTGAAGACTATATCTTGTCATAACCTCCTCTTCATACTCTCTCTTGCTAGCCTTCAACTGATCTTCGAGTTCAGAAATTTGCTGCTTCAATTTGTCTTCCCTCTTTTTGTTGTTGGTTAGCGTAGCATTCCACGTTTTGTTGCACGAAGAGATTTCCCGGTAGGCGGCATCGAGTGACTTCTTCTTGGACTCTAACATATCATGAGAGCTTCTGAATTCTTTTCCCAGGCGTTCATGTTTCTTTGTCTCTTCTGTCAGTTCAGCACCTAGCCTGTTTACCAACTCAGTCTGCTGTTGGAAGGAATACACAGCTTTGTTCTTCTCACTCCGGATTTGAGCCAATTCCTTCTCTAACTCTTCATTGATCTTTATCAAGTCTTCTTTTTATTTCACAACTCGCTTATAGACCTCAATAGCCACATAAGTGGGTTCCTTAACTGGAATGGGAACAGGACGTGGTACTGCTGGAAAAGGCATCTGCACCTGTCTTACCCTCTCTTGAATCAACACCTTGTAAGGCATATAAGCTTGACAATCATTCTTGCCTAGCATTGGTTTCCCTCTTCTGCAGATATGATTCCAAGCGCGCTGAATGTAACACCCCACTTCCCAAAATCAATTAAATTAATAAACATCATAAATAAACAAAATCAGAGTTCCAATTCTCCCAAGTGGGATATCACATAAAAACAACGTTTCCTTATAAAAAGGTTTTTCTCCAAATACAGCGGAATATTAAATAATAACATCCAATAAAGGTTTGATACGTTCACAGGGAAATAAAATATAAGTTCAACATAAAACAAATAAAAACGCCCAAGTCCCGTGCTACGTATCAGAGCATCCTAGACTCGACAATCACACCAATATCCAAGCTAGCTAAGCACCTGGATTATCTGTACTTCCGAAGAAGCACAGACCACAACAACAACAAAGGGGTGAGAAAACATGATCAAAAATATAATGGTGATGTAATACATGTAGATAAGGTAGTACAACACACCAACACACCAATATTCACCCCTAACCACACCATATGACGAACCTACTGTTCAAATTACAATATAACATATTATAATGCAAAATGCAACTCAACACCATGCATGCGGTACCGACTCGTTGGTTCATTCAATCGAACCTGGATAGATCACTTATGCTCCTCCTGAGACATGATCTATCCCCCACCATTCTCCACAAAGGAGTACGGATGAATCACTTACGCTCCTCCTGAGACATGATTCATCCCACCAAAACACCATGATATGCACACACCAATGCATAACTAATATATTTAGGCACTCAACGTGCACACGATCCTCCTGATCATATCATCATACATCAATGCATATATGTACAGATATAACATACACCAACACCATATATATCAACCAGATAGTAAACAAGTTCATATTCTATCACCAAGATACAAACACATCCCACTACTTGGGGATACACGATTCTACTGATCACTACATACATATACATCAACTAATTGTCCACCAGTCATTATTACGGGAAACATGTGTTGCACCCCAAAATTTGCCCAACCTTTCTAACCTAGGTTTATGTTTCAATTGCATAGTCATTTGCATTGTCATCATGTGCATAGTGTATTCATCTGCATTGCATCTCATAGGCAAGCTATCTTAATCAGGGAATCAAGTGCTATTCTTATCTCAAGAGGTATATCCAAGGGTTTCATTCAGGTCATCAGAGGAGAATTTGAGCTTTGAAGAGCTGCCAGGTTGATCAGTGAATTCTCTCCTATCTTGAGGCTAGTGGGGGATCATCAGAGGAAATTTGAGCTATGAGCCAAGAGTATGAGGTGTGTATGGATGTTATGAAGAGTCTAGAGAATCATTTTTGAGGAGAACCAAGTCAGTGGAATGATTGCAAGAGCCTCAGTTGAAGTCAGTCAACTATGGTCAACACTGGGTCAATTATGGGTCAAAAAAAAGTGTTTTGAAGGGCATCAAGGATCATTTGAAGAATGTGGGATTCATTATTTGCTATGTGGATATGTATATGATGTTTTGATAAATAAAAATCAAGAGGAGTCAAGGAGAACTGGAGTTACTAGATTAGGGTTTTATTGTAAAGTCCCCTAATTTAGGTCAAACTTCAAAGCAGTGTAACTCAATATGCAAGCTTCATATGAATTCTTGGTCCACATGTAACTTGTAGAGTATCTTCATAGCTTTAATTTGAGTGGTGGAAGTCATCAAGATGATTTGTAGAACTCAAGTTATGGCTCTTGCAAGTTACAAGTCATCTGAGGGTACTGAAATTTGTCTGTGAAAATTGTCTGTATTCCAAGCAACTTTTGACTTTCAAGGGTACTTCAAATGGATTTATGGCCAACATGAGAATTGTTCCTTATTGTCTTAGCTTTCTATAATGGTATGGTATGCCTTCATATGATTTGTGGAACTCTACTTATGGTCTTGGCAAGCAAAGGGTATTTTGGTCATTTGGGGATTACAAGTCATTCTTAGCCTATGCCTAAAACTCATACAAGGAAGCTTCAAATGAAAAACTTCACAACATCAAAGTTGTTCAAAATGGGATTTTAAGGCTATAAAAGAAGGTGTGAAAGTTTGGAAAAGCTTAGAGCATGGAATTTTAAAAGTGGTGCAAATGACTTGAAAATGGCTTATAAGTTGAAAAAGTTGAAATGAAAATTTGGTTTGAGAGATCTACAAATCCAATATGGGTCATCCAATATACCAAATTGATTCCCAACATCATTCTAAAGACAATGGTTTAGCCACATTTTTGAGTTTAGGTTTAAAAATTGGACTTCCTTTGTAAATGTGTTTCTTGCATCTTAAGGCACCAAAAGGAAAAGTAAGGAAATGCTACATAGGGGTTTGTAAGGCCTTGTTCTCATATCATAATATCATTTGAGGAGAAATTAAGTGGGATTTCATGGTTTATCATGAGATTGCATGAAATTTACTAAATATAGAAAATTCAAATTCTCATTGCATGATACATTCTAGAAACTTCTTGGAAGGTTCTCAAAGCTTCTAGATGTTTCTATTGACATCTATATATGCCTTAGAGTGGATCCATGCCCTGGTTGGTGATTGAGAGTGCTTGCATTACATAGTTTGATTCCATAACTCCATATTGCATTTTGCTTTCAAACTCCATTGAAACTTCATCAATCATCATAATTCTTGTTATCATCATCATCTACCATCATCATAGAGCAATTGGCAAACAGAATTGAGAGGAATTCGTGGCTGGTTCATGAGATCCAAAGTTTCACTCCAAGTTGCATGAAGAATTGGATAGAGTGATTCAAGAGGTGTAAGCAAGAACCAGTGCAAACAGAAGAACCTACAGCCATTGAAGATCATTTGAAGCAAGCATCAAGGCTTGAATCGAAGGGGAACCACCATAGCCATCATCACTTGCAAGGTATGCATTTTCCTTCGAATCCCCTTAATTATTCAATATTAGAACATGTGGTTAGGATGAATGTGATTAGATACTCTTAGGGATGAATCATGATTAGTTTGAAGGCATTACATGAAGGTTGGTTCCATGGTAGTTTCTGTTTATTGATCAAGAACTCACATGTTAGGGCACTATAATACTAGCTATCATGTTTAGAATGCTCACCATAACCTGTAGATCATGCTAGGGTAGTTTGAGCAAGAAATATTGAGGTGCATATCAGGTGCAATCAAGTGTGCCCAGAACTTCCATCCATCGCGTTTCAGTTTAGGTTGAGAGTTAGGAAGAGATGATACCATGGCTGTGTAGAGGGAGAAATGTAGTTCATGTTTGCTCTTTGGATCGTGGAATTTGGTTGAGAGGTGAGGGAGATAGAGGAGGTGGAAGTATCGTGCATGAGAGTGATTTTCTGAAACCCTAGCTGACCAAGGAAGAAGATGAACGTGAAACCCTTAGATTATCCTGGAAATTTGACTATTTCATCTCATCTAATGGCTCAGATTCGTTTAAAAAATTGGAGGGAGAATTTAAAAGGTGCAACGCACCGTTTCAATTAGTGATTCACATTGGGCTCTGCTTCTATTGGCACCCCCACGCGCGTGAAAGCCCAATAATTTTAACTGATGGCCTTGCTATTCTCACCCCCTCCCTCTATTTCTTTATATTTCATTTTTTTTTAATTTCTTTTCATTTTCATGCATTTTGTAAAAATCATATCAAATTGAAAAAACATTATTTTTTGATAATTCTTTTTGCATAATTTCCTTTAAAGAGTCAAGAAAATTATAAAAAATAAAAATTGCATTTTATTTTTTATTTGATATTTTTCCCATATTTTCCAAATAAATGCCTATTTTAGGTGTTTCATTTCATACATGAATTTGTCAATTTTTGTTCATGCACTTTCTAATTGATTTTGATCCCATTCTTTTTTGTGCCATCAAATATAAATGTGTAGACTCTCTGGATTTTGTACTAGGATTTTTAGAAGTTTATTTTTAGTAGTTTGCTTATGTGGCATTTAGGTGTTCAAAATTAGGGTTTTAAATGAGCGTAGGTGAGATAGATTAATTCTTTTAGGAGATTTTCATTTGATTTTTGGGGTATGGACTATAGGGGTTATGGGTATAGGATAGATCCCCTTAGAAAATACTAAGATTCCCCTACTGCTATTAGTATATTGCTTATAATTGGTTAACTGTGTGGTGTGCCCTCTTTAGGGTTATCTTTTTGTCTGTGTGGGGTATTGGGTTTGTTTGGGATTTGGGGGGAGCTGGAGACCTGTGATGATGAAGCCCAGTGGAAGATCAGAGAATGAAGACCAATTTCCAGAGCTAATGAGGGGTATCTCTTGCTGGTGGCTGCTGAAGTTTGTAGGACATAGGAGTTAGGCAGAGCTCTAGAGTAGCAAACTTGATTCTCAAACATGGAAGGTCTTGATTACCTCCATCCTTCTCTGTGATGCAGAGTCTCTCTAAGACACTCACCCCCTTCCTTTGGAAGGCTTGGTGCTAATGTCTGAGGGATAGAACTCTTGAGAGAAGAATTCTTTGTGTTGATAGCAGTCTGTTTGCCACCCTTGGTGGTCAACTAATTGCTTAACACCCGGTTTATTCTTGTGCTTGATTCCTCAGCTTGGAGGTTGGGACTTGAAGAAAAGCCATTGGGAGATTGAAGATGAAGATTGGTGTCTGCTGGAAGCCTAAAGATGGTTGCTGATGCAGATGAAGACTGCTTTGCTGTTTAGCTTTTGCTGTTTATTAATTTTGATGTATTGTGTGAATTTCCCGGACTGTATTGTTTGCTGTTTAACTTGTTGGGTTGAAAGTGAATTTTGTTCACTTTTGCCTATTGTTTTCTAGGTTCGAGGTTGAGTGGGACTCCCTTGCCTCACTTGTATTGTTGCATCCATGCATGTTACTGCTTTATTATATATATCTGCTGTTTCTGTTTCCGTCTATTCCCTTAGGATCTCTGTTTCTCTCTGCGCAAGAGAGGAGCATGATAGACATTAGGAGCTAACCCATGCATGATAACATTAGGGTAGATTTTATTCTCTCTTTTCAACCCTAGGATTTGTAGAGTGTCATCTCTTCTTCCTTCAAAACAACAGAAAAACACTAATAAAGGTTATAACAGAGATTAATTCATTTCTTCCGTCAAAAGATTTGAACAAACATCAACCTTTTTGCAATAAGAAAACCCTTGTTTAAGGTGAGATTTTTCATAAAAGACACTTGAACAGCTTGTGTCGTGCGTAGCCCGAACTACGTTTGCTCTGATCTTCCATGTAGTGAGGAAGTACGTAGGCATAGGATGCGATATCCTAGCGAGCAACCTTCACCCATTTTCCCCGTAGTTAGGCGAACTACGTTGACTCTGATTTCTCGTTCCAGACGGGAATACGTAGGCATAAAGTGCGATGCTTTTCCGAGTCATTTTATTTTCTTTTCAGACCTCATCCTCTAGTTTGGATAGAAGTGTAATCCGTACAAACCAAGCAAGCGTGGATCCCATCGAGTACGATGGACGTGAGGGGTGCTAATACCTTCCCCTTGCGTAACCGACTCCCGAATCCAGGTTTTGGTTGCGACGACCATACCTTTCCCCGTTTTTGCAAGGTTTACTTCGAGCGTTTCCTTTCCCTCCGTTGGGATAAATAACGCACGGTGGCGACTCTTCTATCAGCCGGCGCCGATTTTCGCAGTAGCGACAACATGCACTATCACCAAGTACACAAGTTAGTTCCCACACTCATCATTCTTACAGTGCATCAAGGCCAAAGGGATCACACAAGCCCAAGCTCAAGGCCAAAACATCACAAAAATCACATTCTGGTTCTGCTACGTTCGCTGGCATTCGCCAGGCGAAGAGAAGCGAACCTTCGCTGGTATTCGCCAGGCGAACCTGCCGGCGAAGCCCTTATTTCACTATCGTGCACTCGCCAGGCGAACCTTCATTCGCCAGGCAAACCTTCGCTGGCCACACTCGCCAGGCGAAGTTCCTACCCTTTAGGTCTGGGACTTAATTCTGAATTATTCGCTGCCACTCGCCTCAGCTCGCCAGGCGAACTCTCGCCTCCCTTCGCCAAGCGAATCCCAGCGAATGCTGCGATTTACCCATTTCTCACAGTTCTGCAGATTGCTATTCCAGGCCAAATTATGCCTATCATCTCAACTCAAATTCCCAACCTATTTTGCCTATTACCGTAAACAACCGGTTTCTAATTCCTATTCCCAAAATCATCACCTACACACTTTACCGATACCTCAAAAGCCATACAGAACTTTCCCTAAAAACCGTAAAACACCCTATATGCCCTATATGCCAAATCAACCAAAAACAACAATTCATTAACGATTACTATACAATTAACAACAATCATCATCAATCATAACATATCAATATATATTATCATATATCGATCAATTTCCTACGGGGTTAAGGAATCCCCAACTACCCTATACATGTATAAACCATTCCCAATCAAGTTTCTCCCCCCTTACCTTGTTAATCGGTTGATCGATGAAAGAACCCTCCAAGGTTTGGCCAATTCTGATTTTCCCCTGTTCCTTCGTTCTTCGCTCCCTTTTTCGTTCCCTTTTCCGTTCTTCTCACTTCTCTCCTTTCTATCGTTCTTTTTCCACTTTCTCTAACTTCTCACAATGTATCGTGAAAACTATTAACCCCTCACATTCTCTATTTTAATTCTCTAATCCCAATAATAATAATAACTTAATAATAATAATAATAATAACTTAATAAAATAATAATAACAATAATAATAATAATATTATTATCTCACCAAAATAATAATATTAATAACAATAGTAACTATAATAAATATAATAATAATAATAATAATATTCCCACCAATATTAATATTATACACTATATTATTATATTCACCAAAACACCACCAATAATCCTCCCACATTAGGGACATCCACCAAACATCACCAATTACACCCCCACCAAAGGGCACACCAACACATAATATTTAAAATAATAATAAAATGACTAAATAATTAAAATGGGTGTTACAACTCTCCCCCACTTTAATTATTTTCGTCCTCGAAAATTACCTGATGAAAATAGCTCCGGATACGCTTCTCGCATCCTGCTTTCCAACTCCCAGGTCACACTGCCTCCTGCAGCACCTCCCCAAGCTACCTTCACCAAAGGTATCTCTTTCCCTCGGAGCTGTTTCATCTTACGGTCCTCGATCCTCAACGACATCGTCTCAACAGTAAGATTCTCCCGAACCTGAACATCATCTCTCTGAATAACATGAGATGGATCAGAAACGTACTTTCGCAATTGCGACACATGAAACACATCATGTAGATTCGACAACTCAGGCGGTAACGCCATCCTATAAGCCACATCACCAATTCTCTGCAAAATCTCATAAGGTCCAATGAACTTAGGATCCAACTTCTTGGACTTCAATGCACGACCCACACCAGTCATCGAATTAACTCTTAAGAATACGTGATCACCTACACAGAATTCCAACTCTTTCCTCCGATTATCATGATAGCTTTTCTGCCTACTCTGAGAAACTTTCAATTTCTCACGAATCATTTGAATTGTCTCAGTAGTCTGTTGTACAATTTCTGGCCCAAGCACCATATTCTCACCAGTTTCATACCAACACAGAGGGGTCCTACACCTCCTCCTATACAAAGCTTCAAACGGTGCCATTCCAATACTCGAATGGTAACTGTTATTGTACGTGAACTCAATCAATGGTAAATGAGTATCCCACGCACCACCCTTTTCTAACACACAAGCTCTCAACAAATCTTCAAGCGACTGAATAGTCCTCTCCGACTGACCATCAGTTTGCGGATGATAAGCTGAACTCAATTTCAACTTAGTTCCCAAAGCTTCCTGCAAGCTCTTCCAAAATTCCGAAGTAAACCGTGGATCTCTATCCGACACAATACTGGACGGAACACCATGCAACTTCACAATTACCCGAATGTAAATCTCCGCCAGCTTCGTCAATGGAAAACTAATATTGATCGGCACAAAGTGCGCAGACTTCGCCAATCGGTCTACGATCACCCATATAGCATCAAAACCTCTCGCCGTATTCGGCAAACCTGTCACAAAATCCATAGTAATGCAATCCCATTTCCAAACCGGAATCTCTAATGGTTGCATAAATCCAGAAGGTCTTTGGTGTTCCACCTTCGACTTCTGACACGTCAAACAGGCATACACAAATTGAGCTATGTCTCTTTTCATACCAGACCACCAAAATAATTTCTTCAAATCATGATACATTTTAGTAGCTCCCGGATGAATACTCAGGCTACTACGATGTCCTTCGCTCAAAATTGACTTTTTCAATTCTTCATCATCTGGTACACAAATCCTGTCCCTAAATCTCAACACACCTGTACTATCCAATTTAAAGTCACTATCGGAGTCACTCCTTACTCCGGGCATCAAATCTACCAATTTCACATCCAACTTCTGATTTTCTCTAATCATATCCAAGAAGTCATTATTTACCTGCAACATACCCAACATTACACTATCTGCAGTAGTCTCACAAACCATGCTCAAATCTCTAAACTGTTCAATTAACTCAATTTCTTTCACCATCAGAGCTGCCATATGAATTGCTTTCCTACTCAAAGCATCTGCCACTACATTGGCCTTTCCTGGATGATAACTCAAACTGAAGTCATAATCCTTCAAAAATTCCAACCATCTTCTCTGCCTCATATTCAGCTCTTTCTGATTAAACAGGTATCTCAGACTCTTATGATCACTAAACACTTCAAATCTTGAACCATACAAATAATGTCTCCAAATTTTCAACACAAAAACAACCGCAGCTAATTCAAGATCATGAGTCGGATAATTTCGCTCATGCACTCTCAATTGCCGCGATGCATATGCTACTACTTTACCATTCTGCATCAGAACCCCGCCTAATCCCATCTTAGACGCATCACAGTACACCACAAACGGTTCACTCGGAGTCGGTAACACTAACACCGGTGCCGTAGTCAATCTCTTTTTCAACTCTTCAAAACTTTCTTCACAAGCAGCGTCCCATACAAAAACTTGGTTCTTTCTCGTCAACTGAGTTAATGGCAACGCCAAATTAGAGAACCCTTCAATAAACCTGCGGTAATAACCGGCTAGCCCCAAAAAGCTTCTAATCTCTGTCGCTGTCTTCGGCGGTTCCCACTGCAATACTGCACTTACTTTTGACGGATCCACCGCTATTCCATCTTCAGATATTACATGCCCCAAGAAACTTACTTTCTTCAACCAAAAGTCACACTTTGACAGTTTAGCAAATAATCTATTTTCCTTCAACACTTGCAAGGCAATTCTCAGATGTCCTGCATGCTCTTCATCAGATTTAGAATAAATTAATATATCATCAATAAACACTACAATGAACTGATCCAAGTAAGAATGGAAAATTTTGTTCATATACTCCATAAATACTCCCGGTGCATTAGTCACTCCAAACGGCATTACAGCATATTCGTAATGTCCATATCGAGTCCTAAAGGCAGTCTTCTGAATATCACCTTCTTTTACTCTCATCTGATGATAACCCGATCTTAAGTCGATCTTACTAAATACACGAGCTCCCACCAGCTGGTCCATCAAATCATCAATCCTAGGTAAAGGATACTTATTCTTAATAGTCACTTTATTCAATTGACGGTAATCGATGCACAGACGCATACTACCATCCTTCTTCTTCACCAACAACACTGGAGCTTCCCACGGCGATACACTTGGTCTAATAAACTTTCTATCCAACAATTCTCCAATCTGAGACTTCAACTCAGCCAATTCCACTGCAGACATCCTGTACGGCGCCATAGAAATAGGTCTCGTACCAGGAACAAGATCAATACCAAATTCTACTTCTCGCGTCGGAGGCAATTCCGTAATGTCGTCAGGAAACACTTCCGGAAATTCATTCACCACTGCTAATTCCTCCATTGGAACTTTGTTATCCATCGATAAAGTTGCAAATAAAGCAAACACTCTAGTTTCATCTTCCAACAAGGCCCTCAATTCTTTATTAGACAAAGAACTTGCCACAACTTCCTCTTCAGGGGTCAGGAACAACAATTCCTTCCAAAAACAATCGATGTAGACTCGATTGAACTCTAACCAGTTCATACCCAGAATAACATCCAACTTACCAAGTGGTAGACAAATCAGATCCACTCTAAATTCTCTACCGAAAATAGTCAGCGGACACTTCAGGCATACCAAAGAAGTAGTCACTGAACCTATAGAGGGTGTCTCAATAGTCATCTGTACCTCCAGAGTGGACGACACCAACCCTATCCTCTCCACACAATCTACAGAAATAAACGAGTGTGTTGCACCCGTATCAATAATAACAATCAAAGGAATATTATTGATAATACAAGTACCTCTGATCACACGCTCATCACTGGCAGCTTGAGTTCCTGCCAAGGCAAACACTTTTCCACCAGCCGGAGACGTTTGAGGCTTCTTCGGCTTCTCACAATGTGTACTGATATGACCCTTCTCACCACAGTTATAACAGGTCGGCATAGTTGCTCTGCAATCAGCTATCACATGACCTGGTTTCCCACACTTAAAACATTTCTTGGCCTCATTAGGACAATCATTAGCACGGTGTCCCATACCACCGCACCGAAAACATTTCCCTTCAGCAGATGCTCTCCCATCTCTAGGCTTCTTATCAACGACAGCTTTACGTTTTCCCTTATCAGTAGTAACACTATAAGGAGTACCACTAAACCTCTGCTTACCCTTACGGTCATTAACAGCTTTGTAGTACGCAATCCTTGCTCGGTTATCGTTATCATAAATCCTGCTCCTGCTTACCAGCTCAGGATAGCTCCTGATCTTCTGACAAGCAATCCCCAACTTAATCTCTGGACGCAAGCCATTCTCAAACTTTAAGCACTTAGAAGTCATTGCCCCATCAACATTATAATGAGGACAATACTGCACCAGCTCCTCAAACTTAGCAGCATATTCTGCTACAGTCATGCTACCCTGTTTCAGCTCTAAGAATTCAATTTCCTTAGCGCTTCGGATATCTTCCGGGAAATACTTCTCCAGAAAACCTTTCCAAACCACCTCCCAAGTAATGGTAGTTCCAGCAGCTTCCAACCTTTGGCGACTATTGTCCCACCAGGCTTCAGCCTTACCCTCCAGCATGTGAGTACCAAACCTCACCTTTTGTTCATCGCTACATTCCATAGTCCTGAAGATCTTTTTAATTGCCTTCAGCCACTTCTGAGCAACTTCAGGGTCCAAAATTCCTCCTTCAAATGTTGGCGGCTTGTTGCTCCGAAACTGCGCCAAACTCCTGAATTGGGCATCTGCAGTTTGATTCTAATTAGCAACCGCCTGCGCCATTGCTTGCATAGCAGCAGCCAATGCAGCATCGTTCCTTCCTGCCATACTGCTCAAAACAACAACACCAGGTTTAAAAGATATTCAACTCCATCCATAAGGACAGACCCAACTCGACCCAACAACACTGGCCGGACGGACCGACCTGCTCTGATACCAATTGTAACACCCCACTTCCCAAAATCAATTAAATTAATAAACATCATAAATAAACAAAATCAGAGTTCCAATTCTCCCAAGTGGGATATCACATAAAAACAACGTTTCCTTATAAAAAGGTTTTTCTCTAAATACAGCGGAATATTAAATAATAACATCCAATAAAGGTTTGATACGTTCACAGGGAAATAAAATATAAGTTCAACATAAAACAAATAAAAACGCCCAAGTCCCGTGCTACGTATCAGAGCATCCTAGACTCGACAATCACACCAATATCCAAGCTAGCTAAGCACCTAGATTATCTGTACTTCCGAAGAAGCACAGACCACAACAACAACAAAGGGGTGAGAAAACATGATCAAAAATATAATGGTGATGTAATACATGTAGATAAGGTAGTACAACACACCAACACACCAATATTCACCCCTAACCACACCATATGACGAACCTACTGTTCAAATTACAATATAACATATTATAATGCAAAATGCAACTCAACACCATGCATGCGGTACCGACTCGTTGGTTCATTCAATCGAACCTGGATAGATCACTTACGCTCCTCCTGAGACATGATCTATCCCCCACCATTCTCCACAAAGGAGTACGGATGAATCACTTACGCTCCTCCTGAGACATGATTCATCCCACCAAAACACCATGATATGCACACACCAATGCATAACTAATATATTTAGGCACTCAACATGCACACGATCCTCCTGATCATATCATCATACATCAATACATATATGTACAGATATAACATACACCAACACCATATATATCAACCAGATAGTAAACAAGTTCATATTCTATCACCAAGATACAAACACATCCCACTATTCGGGGATACACGATCCTACTGATCACTACATACATATACATCAACTAATTGTCCACCAGTCATTATTACGGGAAACATGCACTATCACCAAGTACACAAGTTAGTTCTCACACTCATCATTCTTACAGTGCATCAAGGCCAAAGGGATCACACAAGCCCAAGCTCAAGGCCAAAACATCACAAAAATCACATTCTGGTTCTGCTACGTTCGCTGGCATTCGCCAGGCGAAGAGAAGCGAACCTTCGCTGGCATTCGCCAGGCGAACCTGCCGGCGAAGCCCTCATTTCACTATCGTGCACTCGCCAGGCGAACCTTCATTCGCCAGGCGAACCTTCGCTGGCCACACTCGCCAGGCGAAGTTCCTACCCTTTAGGTCTGGGACTTAATTCTGAATTATTCGCTGCCACTCGCCTCAGCTCGCCAGGCGAACTCTCGCCTCCCTTCGCCAGGCGAAGCTTCGCCAACATTCGCCAGGCGAATCCCAGCGAATGCTGCGATTTACCCATTTCTCACACTTCTGCAGATTGCTATTCCAGGCCAAATTATGCCTATCATCTCAACTCAAATTCCCAACCTATTTTGCCTATTACCGTAAACAACCGGTTTCTAATTCCTATTCCCAAAATCATCACCTACACACTTTACCGATACCTCAAAAGCCATACAGAACTTTCCCTAAAAACCGTAAAACACCTTATATGCCCTATATGCCAAATCAACCAAAAACAACAATTCATTAACGATTACTATACAATTAACAACAATCATCATCAATCATAACATATCAATATATATTATCATATATCGATCAATTTCCTATGGGGTTAAGGAATCCCCAACTACCCTATACATGTATAAACCATTCCCAATCAAGTTTCTCCCCCCTTACCTTGTTAATCGGTTGATCGATAAAAGAACCCTCCAAGGTTTGGCCAATTCTGATTTTCCCCCGTTCCTTCGTTCTTCGCTCCCTTTTCCGTTCCCTTTTCCGTTCTTCTCACTTCTCTCCTTTCTATCGTTCTTTTTCCACTTTCTCTAACTTCTCACAATGTATCGTGAAAACTATTAACCCCTCACATTCTCTATTTTAATTCTCTAATCCCAATAATAATAATAACTTAATAATAATAATAATAACTTAATAAAATAATAATAATATTATTATCTCACCAAAATAATAATATTAATAACAATAGTAACTATAATAAATATAATAATAATAATAATATTCCCACCAATATTAATATTATACACTATATTATTATATTCACCAAAACACCACCAATAATCCTCCCACATTAGGGACACCCACCAAACATCACCAATTACACCCCCACCAAAGGGCACACCAACACATAATATTTAAAATAATAATAAAATGACTAAATAATTAAAATGGGTGTTACACTGAAGCTCGGCTAATAATTCCCCACTCAGGTTACCAGTGAAATACAGATATTCCTGTATTTCTTCCTCCTTCGGTGGACTCTTCAAAGCATACTCAAACTGTCGAACCAACAAAGATGGGTTATAATTGATACATCCCTTCCTTCCAATTAGAGGAACGTTGGGAAACCCGACGCAACTGAAGATAATCTCTGACCCCAATAAATCTCTATTGAACCAGACAATGTCTTCTGAAGAAAGTCCCATTAGACGCTCGGACCATTCAAGATCATCCACAATGCTCCAACCCGGTCTCTGACAGACCCAATAACACTGTCCTCAAATATCACACCACTGAATCTCAATCGAGAAAACCGGTAATCTGGAGGTCAAGTTACCTGCATGTCCCAACCCCTCTCACAGGTAGGTGTCCTAATAACTGACACAAAGTATGGCATCCTATGCGGTCGTCGGCGTCACAGACTTTCAAGACTGATGATACGATACCCAGAAGGTGTGGCATCATCATGTCCTGAAGAGGCCTCACTTAGACAACTTTCAAATGATCGGTCCCCGGAGTCGACAATCCAACTAACCAACAACCCCCTCAACCCAAAGGGTTGAAAAAGAAGTCAACCAGAAGAACCTCGTCCTAGCGTGGATTTCATGAGACACTAGTACATGCAAAGCATGCACGCGCCCACTAATTTCCACTCTAATTCTAGGTGCACTCAAGCCCAGGTCCGGCTTATCTCTCAATCATAGAACCCCCTCATACCCACAGCAATAATAACAATAATATAATGCTGAATGTAAAATGCAGAAAACGTAAATCCATACAAAATCCTCGACGGGAAAACAAGCGCTAGGATTGACTCGCGTAGGGAACCGTTGGAGTCCCCAGCAGAGTCGCCAGTTGTCGCTACTGCGAAAATCGGCGCCGGCTGAACAGAAGAGTCGCCACTGTGCGTTATTTATCCCAAAGGAGGGAAAGGAAACACTTAGAGTAAACCTCACGCAAAGACGGGAAAGGAATGGTCATCGCAACCAAATCCTGGATTCGGGAGTCGGTTACGCAAGGGGAAGGTATTAGCACCCCTCATGTCCGTCGTACTCGACGGGATCCACGCTTGTTTTCTAGTACAAATTGTTGTTCTATCTACTCTACAGGTCAGGGGTTAAAAGAAAATAAAATGACTCGGCAAAGTATCACACTTTATGCCTACGTATTCCCGTCTGGAACGAGAAATCAGAGTCAACGTAGTTCTCCTACCTAGTGGAAAGGAGTGGAAGGTTGCTCGCTAGGATATCGCATCCTATGCCTATGTACTTTCATACAGCATGAAAGATCAGAGCAAACGTAGTTCGGGCCACATACGACACAAGTCTGTCTTGATTGTTTTTATCCTTCTGAAAAAGGTTTTCTCCTGATTACGGGTCCAAGCGGACAAAAATGACGTTTTTGATTGGTTTACAGTCTTTTACGCAAGAACTGTCTTTTATTGATGTTTAACCTTTTATTGTATTTTTTTTATTGTTTTGAGATAGAAGAGAAACAGCAACTCTAAAACCTATGGTTGAAAAGGGAATCAAAATCTACCCTAATGTTATCATGCATGGATGAGAACCTAATGTCTTTCGTATTTCTCTCTTGCGCAGAGAGAAACAGAGATCCTAGGGGATAAACGGAAAAGCAACAACATATATACAGTAAAGCAGTAAAATGCATGAATGCAGCAGTACAATCGAGGCAAGGGAGTCCCACTCAACCTCGAACCTAGAAAACAATGGGAAAAGTGAAATGGCTTCACTTCAACCAAAGGGGAAAAATTAACAAACAATACAGCAAAGAAAATGAACCCCACACCAGCTCTGACAGCTCCCCAGCCCCTACAGCAGCAGCTCTGAACAAACCTCAAACTCTGATAGTTGATAAACAGCAATCTCCCAATGAATCCCAAAGTCAAGCTCCAATGAGACCCAAGCTACAATAAGCTTCCATCTTCAAGAAATCACCAAACTCAAGCAAGCACAAAATCTTAACCAGTTGACAGCATCAGACAGCAGATAGCTCCAGACAGCAGTAACCTTAGCTTTAACAGTTGCACAACTTTGACATGAACAATCTTCATCTTTGTCAATCTTTGATTTTCATCTCTATCTTCAATGGCTTCTTTCTTCAAGACAAGCTCTCCTAGATGAGAATTGATTTATCAGGATAAGTTGAATGTCAAACAGTTCATTGACAACCAAAGGAAGTCTATGAATAGTTGACATTGTAACGAACTGTTTCCCTCAAAGTTCTACCTCTAAGGTAAATCCACTTATCCCTCCAAAGGAGGGAGGTGAATACCATAGAGGGACTTTATGTCATAGAGAGGAATGGAAGCAATGGAAGCTATCCATGTTTATGAAAGAATTTGTTCTACTCTAAGGCTTTACCTATCTCCTATTAGTCCCTATGTCTTCAAAACATCTTCAATCCAAGCAATCTTCATGCACAAAGCTTTGATTATCATCTTCAATCTTCTCCTTTGATGTCTTCATGCTCCACAAGCTCAAACCAAGCCCACACCCCAAATAAAAACCCAAAAGCCCAAGCAAGCAACATAAACTCCAAGTGGGCACACCAAACAATCACACAATTTGTAAAATATACTAAAAATAGTAAAATAGTATTTAAAATTCTAAGATTTATTATAAGAGGATTTCTATATCTACCCTATATACCCTATATGTTCCATAACCTAATTCATGCTAAAAACCCAAAAATAAAATGTTGTAATGCACCTATGTTGAGTTTGAACCCTAATTATACTAACCTAATGTTTTCTAATCAAAACTAGACAAGATTTAATCACAAAAATGTGAAATAAATCTCTAAGGGAACTTAATGTTCTAATCTAACTACCACAAAAAGAATGGAATCAAAATACGAATTTAAATGCCTAAAACAAATTCACCAAAATGTATGCACAAACAAAATGAACATAAAAGCTATTAAATGTGAAAATTTACCCTAAATGGAAAAAATACCTAAAATACTATTTTTATTTTCTCACAATTTTCTTGAAACAATTACTAAAATGTAGCAAAAATCCCCATATCAAAATGATCATTTTTTGATTTTTATGAATTATTTGTGAACTATATGCAAACTAAAATGAAAATGAAAATTCAATTACAATTGGGAAATAGGGGTGTGCTAGAAGCAGCTATTTACATTTCAGAACCAAGTTGGGCCCAGGAGGGGGGTGCGCTCAGTAATGCGCAGGGCCCATGTCTGAATCCAGAACAAAAACAAAAAAAAACATACGCACAGGGGTGCGAATAGCCATAAAATTGCTTGATATTCTTGTTGGGCTTCCAATGGGGGGTGTTAATAGCAGCTGGCCTATGGCCCATACCAAAATGCAAAGGGAGAGGGGGGGTACGAATGGTAAACTAGGGGTTGTACTCAGCAACCCATGCAATTGGGCCTAAAGCCCGGGATTCACTCAACCCAATTTCAGCAACATCAAACCCTAAAAATCTTCTAACATTCCAATCTAGTACTACTGTTTATCGCCCCCTTCGTCAAGCCCTAGCGCCGTTTCTCCATCTCCAAACTCCCTCTCTCTGAAACCTCCACCCAAACTCACCACACGCCTCAAACTCTCCGTTCAATTCAACCATGATCTTAACTCGCCTCACAAAATCAATCACAAAAACCTAAATCCATTTACCTAACTAACTATGAGTGCTTACGAATTAGGGAAGGAAGAATAAAAACCTGGAAACAAGAAGAAGATTGATGATGAAAATCGCTCTGGAGGTTCTGAAACTTGACGATCGCACGAGGTTCTCAATGTTCTTGCGAAGGAACTCTGATCTTCGAAGTTTCTAGATGAAGGTTTGTAGATCTTGATGAAGTTTGAGGCGGGACTGAACGATGATCGAAGATGCGCGTTTGAAGATCTGGAGATTTACGAACGAATCTGGAGATGAAGGTTGAAGCTTGATGTTGCTCGTGATGAATGTTCTTGGAATCTGGAAATCAAATCAAGATTCGTGACGATGATGCATGCATGAAGATTCTAGATTATTGATGATGAGCTTGAAGATTTCTGGAAAAAACGATGAGGACGATGAAGATTACTGTAGATTTCTGGAGATGAGTTTGAATGTTCTTGAACGTTCTTGGTGAGTTGACGATCTCTGGACAAAAAAGATGAAGATTATGGTGGATCGGTGATGATTTGATGATTGTTGATCGGAGGTGTTGGCGAGGAAGATGAAGTTGGAAGGGTTTAGGGGGGATTCTGGGGATTTTTTGCAGATTCCGGTGAGTTAACCGGTCTCCGGCGATAGTTGCGGCGGAGGGAGGTAGTCCGGTGGGTTGTTGCATGGCCGGCGGTGGGAGTCTCCGGTGAGAGGACGGGTGGCAGAGGGAGGTGTGAGAGTGAGACACGTGTGCTGAGAGTTAGTGCATGTGTGCCGCGTGGAAGATTCTAAGGGAGAGAGAGAGAGAGTGAGGTGGAAGAAGAAGAAACTGCACGCGTGGCGTTGCTTTTATATGACACGTGGCCCTCTGCGAAAATGGACTCTGACTGGGCTTGAATTTGGATAATGGGCCCAGTTGGATAAACCTGATTAGTGGACTTAAGCCTGATTAACTGCACAAAATTAAAGCTAAAAACCTAATTAAACTATAAAACGAAAATTAACAAAATAAAATCTAATAAACCTAATTAACCTATTATTAATCCTAATTAATTTGTTAAAACAAAAATTAAAAGGTAAACTCCTAATTAATCTAAAAAAACATTTAAAAAATATCTAAAACTATTTTAAATCTGAAAAAAATCAAATAAAAAAAATCTAAAACATTTAATCCTATTTTTAAAATCTAATCTATTAACATTTAAAACAAATAAACTCTAATAAAAATCTAAAAACAATTCATCTCTATTTTTTTTAAATCTATTCTAGTAATTTTTTTAAAAAAAAAACAATAAAACTCTAATAAAAATCTAAAAAAACAATACTATCTATTTTTTAAAATCTATTCTAGTAAAGAAAAGGATAATATCTATTTTATCTATTAAAAACTAATAAAAAAAATTAATATCTAAAATTTATTAAAAACTATAATATCTAAAAATCTATTAATTTCTAAAAAATGAAAAGAAAATTTATTTAAAACTCTAAAAATTATAAAAAACACTATTAAATCCAGAAAAATCCAATAAATGCATTAAAAATCCAGAAAAATGACAGAAAAATCCTAAAAATGCCAGGAGGCCGATTAAATCGATTAAAACCCAATTGCACAACCGTAGCGAAGCCCGGGCCCCGAGATGGCCTGAAAACACAGGGAACGAGCACCACTTCTCAGCAGACTTTTATCATGACCGGCCTGTACTGCCTGAAACACCAGGGGCTCTAATCCCGATAAAAATCAATCTTGATTGAGGAAAATGCCATGTATGCAGTATGCGAATGCGAAATGCGAAATGCGTTGAAATATAAACCAGATATGGGAACCGGTTGGTCAAATTTTAGGGTGCAACAACACCAAAGATGGTTCTTTCAGGGTTAACAACTGCCAAATTCTTTGCAGCCTCACCAACGAGTCTTTCACTATCAGTGAGAGAAACCCATGATGGAGTGATACGGTTACCTTGGTCATTGGCTATGATTTCAACATGATCGTTCTTGTAAACACCAACACACGAATAGGTTGTTCCAAGATCACCCCCCAATAACCGTGACCGCCGTGAAGACGACGGAGCCATGGTGGTTTGTTGTGATTAAAACTTGTTAATAAATTTGAAATTGTTCTTTTATGCTTTTGTTAACAGAAATGAAATTGATGGGTGTTAGGGGTTGCTATGTCGTCATGAAGGCAACCTTCAAATCCAACATGTATCATTAACATTGCGTGAGTAAAATACTTTTATTTTCATGGTTTTGGTGTAGTTAAGCTTTGGCAACCAATAACTAATAACCGGCAATTTGCAGGTGCCTTCGCAGACGTCAAGAAGAACACTTCAACTCAATTGGATTACAACGGCGCACACACTTGCCGATATTATATTCAAAATCCAACCGTTCACCGGTGGTTATCCATGTATAGCGGTGAGAATTCCTTCTAACTTCTCCAAAATGGTTAATATCTCACACCATTTTTAGATTAATTCCTATCTGAAATGAAAAATATGCAGCAAAACCTTTTTATTGAAAGCTGGCGGAAGTGATCCGAAGAATGGAGAGGTTTCGAAACATGAAGACGCGCGCACTCGGCAGCAGCTAACTCGCGAACGACGCAGGTGAATTCAAGGCAACTGTAATCCTGTCAAAAGAAAATCTGATGGCTTGCTGCCTTAGAGAGAATGGATTTCCGTCTTTGAGGCATTTCAACTTTTGATTTCTACCTTATGGATAATTTTTTTCTTATTTTTTCTAGAAATCCAACTGTAAATTCAATGCATAAACTTTGTACTTAGGACCTAAATTGTCCTGACAAAAGCATTTGAGATTCCGAATCCTTACACTCTATCTTGTAAACTTTCCTTAAATCTTGAAATGATAATTTAAATGTAAGTTTGAAGCCTTGGAATTTTTTAGGACCTTAATAATGAGTTGAAGCTGAAATTATGAGTGAATTTGATCATACGTATTGAAGTTTTCTTCATGCCAACAATTCTTTAGTGAAATATTCCTAAGCAAAGCGAACTGGAACTTTAATTAACCTTTTACACAAGGATTCCGCAAATTGGTCTTCCTTTACCAATGGGTATGGGTCTTAAACACAACTAGCCTCTTGAATATGGATTTTATTTGGATTTAGCTAAGACCTTGATGACAACCCATGAAACTCTTTTGTCACTTGCAGCATATCCTGGCATTAGATTCTTGGATTTTAAAAGTGAAACAGAACTCAATGAGATCTAAAGGCTTGAATCTTAAGAATCTCAAACACTTTCCTCTATTTTTGATACTCTAGAATCTTGTAATAAGACGCATATATCATACACCTTTATCTTGAAAGATCTTTGAGATCGAAGATACCCCTTGCCGTACAACACACCATAATACTTCATTTGCTCCGCAGACAAACATCTTTGTATTTACCATGAGCTCATAAAATGGAAACCTGTCCTTCTCTCATATCCACCGAGTCTCAGCGTGTCTCGTAAGAGAGTTGCCTCCTGATGGGCATACATACGAGGGGTTTATGACCGACAACCTTTCTTCAGCAAACCTGCAAAATAAACATAAACTAGATAAAACGGTTAGTTATGCATAGATGATGGACCTGAATGACATACGAACTGATCCATGAATCTAAGGGTAAAATTTGGGGTATGACAATGGAGTAGGAGAATTATATCTCGACTACATAGATGAATCATGTCTGATTCTCTTGTGGGAGAATAGGATTTAACTATAAGTTATCTATAGGTTGAAAATGGTAATCCTAAGGGAGACTTCCTAAGGGATATCAAGTTCTAGGATTACAAAAAGTATATACAAGAAGATACAAAATGCAAATAAAAATGTAAATGACAAGAGTGTCAATAACAAGCCCTTCCCTTGGATTTATGCTTAAGCAACAAGAAAAATTCAAGAGCACGAATAAATATCAAACATGTTAAGCATCATGGAGATAATATACAATGAGTAGACAACAAAGTTAAGAGTATGAACAAATAACAACATATGTACAAAGTGAGGATCAAAGCACGTGATCAGCTCACAAGGTGAGACATCAAGAATAGACATCATCAATTAATCAAAACAACATAAAAAAATTGAATTTAATCATGTGCACTAGCAAAGTGGGCTAGTCTTCTAAACGCCCAACTAGAAGTAATTGATCAAATAGGTCTCACTGTAAGAAAGCCCAGGAGTAAGCTATGAATTTTGTGTATGGTGACCATGAGGTTGATGGTGACGCAAGAGGCAACCGACTTACAAGGGTGTAAAATGGCTCGACGTTGGATCGAGAATTTATTTTTGAAAAAAGGTTTAATTGGTGCAATGGCAAGACATATATAAACAAAATAAAGGAAGCGATAAATTTATTACGCGTATGGGAATTAAGGTACATTTTTTCGAATGGAAATAATAGATAATTACATGATTAAATCGAGCCCAATAAAAACATGAATAAATGGGTGTAAATGCATAAGAGGATGGTCTCATTGTGTGAAGGCCCAAGAGTAAGCCATGAGACTCAAAAGCCAAACGAAGTCGAAGGCAACCAAATTTCGCTCTAAAAGCAAACTTAGAGTAGATTCATGTAATCCAAGCGATTTTTTGAAAGTTAAATTAATTTTCAACTTCAAGATCACAACATAATGAAATAAATCAATATTCAACCAAACATATTGTTATTATTACAATAATGTTACAATTTTTTTACATCAACTCAAAGTAATCGAAAAATAGAATGTTATGGATGGGGATGTGGTGAAAGCTCATTGAGAGCTTTGAGAGCCATTGTGGAGCTTATCCAAGTTGTTATATCATGTGCAAGAAGTCACAGTCAAGGATTGTGCAACTAGGGTTTCATCTGGTCAACCCTAAGTCAACTGTGGACTTGAAGGAGATTAAGACTCAGTTCTAAGTCATGGTGATCATGGAATGTTGTGTTGAGACATATGAGATGTTATTCCAAGATCAGTTCAAGAAGAATCAAGAGTGTGAGGAGTTACTAAATTAGGGTTCTCAGTGTAAAATCCCCTGTTTAGTGCTTAGCTTCAAGACCACATATCTCAAAATACAAGTATAATCTCACTTTGATGCAAACATGAGACTTGTAGAGCATGTTTTTAGATTTCTTTTGAGTACTAGAAATAATTCATTGGGTTTCTAGAACTCAAGTTATGATACTGACAAGTTAGGGGTCCTCAGATGAGTGTGTTTTCAATCAGCAAAAGTCAACCAACTTCCAAGGCATTTTTGACCTGGAATCATGTTTCATCTTACTCTGACCCAAACATAAAAGTTGTGCCTTATGATCTTAGCTTTCCAAAAAGTCCTAGAAGTCCTTCATCTGATTTGTAGAACTCAAGTTATGAAGCTTGTAAGTCAGGGGTATTTTGGGAAAGTAAGATTATAGGTCCTTTTCATTATAGGTATTGATCATCCACTTGTGCACTTCAAATGAAACTTTTCCCAACATTAAAGTTGATTCAAATGATCCTAATTTCATCATGGAACATTCATTTGTCATGGATTTGGCTAGGGTTTGAATATTGGTGAAGGAAAAATCATGAAAAGAGACTTTAAAGGCATGAATTAAATTTGATTGGATTTAATTCATTTTTATGTCATATGTGTGCATATTTTGAGTCCCATTATCATACTAAGTGAAATGCACAAATTGGATTGGAGCCATGGCATCAAATGCACGTGTAATTTCATGTTACTTCATGGTGAAGTTTCACAATCAAACATCAGCCATTGGATCAATTCAAGGAGCAAATCTCATCCACATGATCAATTTGAACTCCCAGCAAGCAATTTGAATCAAAAATAAGGGAAATTGGAGTTGTTTCACGTGTGCATGAAGCTTGAAAATTCAAATTGGGCATTTCACAATTTCACTCAATTCAGCCACAATTGGGCCTCCATTTGCTTCTAGATCCATAATATAAAAGGTTCAGATCAAATTTGAGCATGGATTGAGTTATTTTCGTGGAGGGAAAATTTAGGAGTAGTTTGAAAATTCAAGAATAAATTCAAAGTTGGAATCTGAGATTGGAGCAAATTCAAAGCAAATTGAAGTGATCAACACCTTCCTCGAGCTTCCTTGAGTGATTCTGCATCATTTGGTTCAAGCTTAGCAGCCTTAGAAGCTCCAACGGAGAGACTCCATTAGGTAAGCTTCTTTCTCAAATTTCTCTCCTAATATGCATCAATTCACTGCCATTGTTGTTGATTCTGAAGCCCTACACTTGGTAGGAAAAATCTGGATAATTATTTGTGGAGTTTGATGCGTTTTCAGTTGAGCATGTTGTAATACCCCAAATTTTACCCTTACATTTAGTCAGTCATTGCGCATAGCATTTCATTTTGCATCCATTAATCACTAACCAATTATTGAGTGCGATTTGTTTTGCAGGAATTACCCCCAATGGCATTTTGGTCGTTTCAAGCAGGATTCGTAATCTGGGGACAAATAAGACGTCATTCCCGAGGCATTTGCCCACATGGATTTGATTATGTCAAGGGAATTTGATGAGCAGTTTATATTCTCGTAAAGAGTGGAGATCATTTTAAAAATGAGGGAATGCTATTAGAGTGCGGTTTGAGAAGTCACGTAATCAAGAGGATTTCAGTTGAATTTGTTTATGTTGCAGGATGTCATTTATTTGATCAAAGGCAAAGAGGAAGGGAGTTTAAATATTTTGGAATTTTTATCCACAAGTATTCATAAGTTATGACTTAAAGTTGAGTTTAGATAATTTGTGGATTATTATTCATGAATATTTAGATTTACAAATGAGAAAATAACAATGAATATTTTATTGGATTTTATTGCACGAGTATCTAAAGTTACAAGTTGAAAGGGAAAATGCTTTTATTCATGGGGTTCGTTAGTATAACAAGAGATTTATGTATACAAAGGGCACCCTATTCTAAATCCTAAGCTGCTAAGCATTCTTCATTTGGTCTTCTCTTTGAGTTCTTCACGACTCTCCGATTAACCTGCACAACAAGAAGAAAAACAAAGAAAAACAAAGAAAAATGTTAGAAGAGAGGGGCAGACACCCTCAGAAAAGTTTCATCACTGGGTGCCGGGAGGGCACGACCGAAGTCGCGTCCCACTCCCACTTCCAAATCCCAACCTCGGCTACCGACCGATAGTACCTGTTCCATTGAGGGACAGCCGAGAGAGAGAGAGAGATAAAGGAAGCATTTCGGGCCAAAAGGATTCGCGCAATTTTGGATTCAAAACTGATTACCACGCCATCAAGTAAATAATGAATGCACACTATCAAGTAAATTCATGCCAAAGATACTGAAGTCAGAATGAGGTTCGAAATAGGGGCATCCAACAAATCCGTCACCTGAAATTCATTGACCAAAATCAGTTTGCATCAGTAAGAAACCAATTCAATCCAGAGAATAAGAGAACGAGCTCAAACAGCAGGATCGGTTCGATTCGCAGACCAGTCGAGAGAATAACAAAACAAGAAGAGTGGGGAGAACTTCAACCCTCAGTTACTCATCATAGGGCGTGAGAATTCGAGCGGCTGGGAGAGCCACGGCCGAAGTCGTTACCAACTCCCTACTGAGCGTCGAATTACGCAGCATGCGGCATTTGTCGCTCAGACCCGAAGGTCATTATCACTAAAGCATCAATCGAAGCCAAATGGTTCAGACCCTAAGGTCATCATCACCGCATAACCTTCCCGGCGGCATGGATCAATTCAAAGCATCCATTCTGAAATAAGAAGAAGAAAAGTAAGTGTGTTCCAATTGGTAATCAAACCGAATAAAGGTAGTTCATGACAGTCCTATGGCTGAAATGAATTATTCAGAAACTGCTCAAAATTTGAATATCCGACAAGAAATCTCAAAGGACCAAACTCATCAGAGCATAAAGTAACTGCTGCAAGAAAGACTATCAGAAAAGCGACAGAGATACGAGTCTAGCAGTCCAGCCCTATCAGGTAAACAACGGTGGACTGAGCTGAACTGCATGTCACCAGGAAAATAGCAACCCAACAACAAGATTACATCAGAAATATCAGAAACAGATGGGTCAAAGGAAACGAGTTAGCATCAGTTCCATGTCCAGTTCATAAGTCCAGAAAATCAAAATAGATCACAAATAAGTTTGGTTCCAAAACAGATCAAAGTAAGCCCGTTTCTGAAAGCAATTCGAAGCGTATCCAATTGAAGCAAACCAGAAATATACACTCCAAATAGGAAAGTTCGAACCAAATAAGCCATATCAGCAATGAGTCCAAATCAAATCTGAAAAAGGAAATCAGAACATATCAGAGATAAATCGTAAATCAAATCCAATCATCATCAAGTCAGATTGGAAATTAAAACTTCGAATTTGGATCCAAAAAGAAACGTAAGCACAAATCCCACAGATAAAAGGAGGATATATAACAGCAATCACTAAAAACAAAAGAAAAGGAGATCACTGCGTAGAAACCCTAAGGACGAACGCGAACGAGAGAGAGTGCGAAAAGCGGCCGCGAAAGAGAGAAGAGGGGTTTCGTCAAAACTAGTCATCAGAACGCAAGCCAAAAGATTGAGGAAGGTCCACCGACGCCGCCTCCATCCACGACGAGCAAACCTTCCCTGGAGGCTCAGTTCACCGCATCATCGCCTCCGCCTCGTCAATCGCCGATATCATCATTCAAAACGTAAGCAACAAATACATCGCCTTTCACATTTGATGGTTCAACCTTGTTTGTTTTCAGGTTTTAACAGGGAATCAAGGGAAGATCAGAGATGAGAACGAAAGGAGATGAAACATGCAACGACACCGCGGGTTGTGAAAGGGTCTTGAAACCCTAGAGTCCCAAACCTGACCCTCAAAGGCTGAGTAGTGTTGGATTTGCTTTAATTCCACGGCCCATTCCTTATTTTTCTGTCTTTGGTTATTTGTTTTGTTTTTTTTGAATTCATGTTTACACTTAATAAATAAAAAAAATAAGTAAAGAATTTCCTTTTAAAAAAAAAATAATAATGTGGAGTTTTGTTAGATAATTAGATTAAAATAATTTTTGAGAATTTAAGTAAATTAATTTATCAATATTAAAAATCCCATTTTAATTTAAACTGAAGTTTATATCATAAAATACAAACCACAAAAATATGCATAATTTCACTTCCTGGCGTGTCTGATAATTCATCTAATTCTGTCCACTAACGTTGTTTGTTCGTTTTGCAGCTTATTATGTGTCGCTACTGCGAAAATCGGCGCCGGCTGACAGAAGAGTCGCCACCGTGCGTTATTTATCCCTCAGAGCGGGAAAGGAAACGCTCGAAGTAAACCTCGCAAAAAACGGGGAAAAGGTATGGTCATCGCAACCATAGCCTGGGTTCGGGAGTCGGTTACGCAAGGGGAAGGTATTAGCACCCCTCACGTCCGTCGTACTCGACGGGATCCACGCTTGCTTGGGTTGTCTACTGGATGCAAAACAATCTATCTACGGCTGCTAAATCTAAATGGAAGGGAATTGACTCGATAGAGCGTCGCACTCTATGCCTACGTATTCTCAAGAGAGAAAGTCAGAGTCAACGTAGTTCGGGACTACAGGGAAAATGGCTCGCCAAGACCTCGCGTCTTGTGCCTACGTACTTCCACTGGATGGAAGATCAGAGCTTTACGTAGTTCAGACTAACTACGGCTAAACAAACATTCTCACACAGCAGTGAGAAAAACAACTGGTTTCACAGGGTCGGGAACCTATGGTCAAAACTATGGCTGAGTCTCAAATGCACTTGGGCAAGAGAGAAAAAGGTACTCAATTAATCGTCAGCGGGAAAGTCTCGATCGCACAGCCGCGAGAGAACAAAAATCAATCGTTAGTGTGCTCGCTAGGATATCGCATCCTATGCCTACATATCTTCGTCTGGTACGAAGAATCAGAGCAGCTGTAGTTCGGCTACTATCGGGACCACAGCTCAAATCTCGTTTTATTAATCTCTAAAAAAAATGGTTACAATGAGTGGATACTGAAATAAATCTCCTAGGAAATGCTATCCTATTCTATCCTGAAAAATCGAATGAAAATAGCCCCCTAACAAATGGGCCTCTAATTCTATCCCTAAAAGTCGTAAGATAAAGTCTATGAAAATATCCCTAAAAATGAACTTTAAAAATATTAAATCGGCACTTTAATATTTTTTCTTTTTTCTCCTTATTTTTTTCTCTCTTTCTCAAAATATTTTCTCTATATTTTCCTCACAATATTTTCTCTTTGAATATTTTCTCCACATTTTCTTTTTCTTTTCTTTTTCTATTTTTCTCAAATATTTCTTTAATATGATTTTCTTTTTTTCAATATTTTTTTATGACATTTCTTTTCACTCTTTTTTTTTTATTTCTTTTCACTTCTTTCCTTTTTTTTTTGAACATATTTTCTTTCTATTATATTTTTTTTTGTAATGTTTTCTTTATTTCTCAAAACAAAGAAAGAAACAAAAAAAGGGAGGGGTACTGGATTACAAGGGGGTGTAAACAGAAAGATAAAAATAAAAACTGAATTTGAAATGGGCCCAGCCCAATCCTCTTCACAAACAAAACGCAGGGGGGTGTGTGTTGTGATTCTGGGGGTATGCCAGAAGGTGGTGTTGGGCCCAGCCCAACGCTTGCCCAAAAATGTGAGGGAGGTGTACCAAAAAAAAAGTGAAATGGGCCCTGGCCCAATCTCTTCTTCCTCCTCTCAATCTCAGGGTCTGAAACCCTAGATCTGTTTCTACTTTCTCCGCCGCCGCCGCTCCTTTCTCTCATACTCCCTCCTCCGTCTCTCCCCTCGTTTCTCTGTTTCTTTTCTTCTTCCGACGAAAACTTCTTCCTACCAAACCCCCTCCAGTCAAACCTCTCTTCTTTTCTCGCTTATTTCCATCAACATCAACATCACTGATGCGTAACCTGAAAACTGATGAATGTAAGCTTGAAGGATGTGGGGAGAATCTGGGAAAACACTAGAGTCGACGATGAAGACGGAACTTTAAGAGGAAGGCTGGTGGTTTGAGGATCGTTGCTGGAACGAGGTTTGAAGATCTTGACCGAAGAATACGACGAGGTTCTTTGAACATCGGATGAATCTGGGCAAAATCTGGAGATTGTTGAAGTTGATGTGATGATGAACGCTTGATCAGTGTTTGAGGCTTCATCTGTCGATGGCGTTGATGAGAGATCTGGAAGAACATGAAGACGATGCTTCTAGACGTTCTTCTGGAGACGCATGCTGGAAGCGGTGAAGAACACAAGAAGATCTGATGAAGATCTTCTGGACATCGTTGGAACTTCTTGATGATGGAACGAAGTTGAAGAAGCTATGGAGGTTCCTGGAAACGCTTCACTGAACTGATGCGTATTCTTGAGTGTTGTTGATGATCTGAAGATGTTCTTCTGGAAGGTTGAATTTCTGGGATTCTGAGTTTGATTGATGAAGATCTGGGGAGGTTGACGATGAAGATTCATCGTCTCTTGATGATTTTCTGGAGTTTGTTGGTGGTTGATGGTTGATGATTCTGGTGGATCGATGGTGGAAGGAGATGAAGGTGATGAATGATGAATGGCCGGATTCTGGAGTTGTGAAATTTCCGGTGACAGGGAGGTGGTGGCCGGAGTACATGCACGGCGGCCGGTGGGGATTCACGGTGAGCTGTTGCATGGTCACCACGTGGTGACGCTGGTGGAGGGGGAAAGCGCATGCGTGCCACGTGGTGGCAGCGTGGCTGAGAGAGAGAGAGGGTGAGGGATACGTGGCAGGGCGTGACGAAGAAATGTAGGGCCTCCCCTTTTGGACACGTGTTGCTTGGTATTTATGCTGAGTCTTCGCTGGATTGCCCTAGAAGCTTCCAGCACATACTGGAACAAGCTGGATTTAGCTGGAATGAATTTGGACGAATTTGGACTCTTCTGCTGGACCTTTTTGCTGAATTATTGGACCACAAACATTCTACCTGGGCCTGCAAAAACGAATACAGCCCAACACGAAAACGAACAGAAAACTGCACAAAAAAACTGAAAAAACAATATTTAAAAAAAATGCTAATTAACTAACTAATAAACCCCTAATCAAACATTAAATCCAATTAATCCCTAATTAATAATATTCTAAAATCTATATTAAATTCTATAATATCTATAAAAGAAAATAAAACCTATCTATTTTTATAAAAGAAAACTCTTATTCATTTATTATTTTTATAAAAGAAATTCTAGAAAAAACAATTAAATTCTAAAAAACTATTAAAGCTATTTAAAACTATTTAAAAATTATACTAATATTCTAGAAAATCCTATATCATCCTAAAATGCTGTTAAAATATCTAAAATGATTTAAAAACTATTATATTCTATAAAATGCTAAAAATTGATTTAAAAGCTAATTAAAAATATCAAAAATCCTATTAAATCCTAAAAAATGATTTAAAAACTATTTAACCCTAAAAAAATCCTATAAAATTCCAGAAAAATCACATTAATTCCCAGAGGGACAAAATAAGCACTGAACGACACAAAAATAATCGGTAAAAAAATAAACGGGCACCGAAATATCCCAAAAATCGATTCTACTGATCAAAACACCTGAAACACGAGACGGGAGCTGTGATCCCTGATAAAATCAATACAAATGAAAAATGCAATGTATGCGATATGCAGATGCGAATGCGGTTATGCGTCGAAACATCGAGCCAAATGCGAGACCCGGTTGGTCAAATTTTGGGGTGCAACAGCTGCCCCTATTCAAGCGGCTTCGACCTGAATGGGTGAAGAGCGCTCAGCCTTCAAACATTCAAGGTAGATGACGGTTGAATACAAATGGAACCCTGAAATTTGCCAACCGCAAGAATATACTGCAAAGCTGCTTGAGGAATAGCTTCCAATAAACTGAAGTTTGGTTGTAACGGCAACATCTGGTCAATTTTCTGATACAATTTTCTTCTCTCTTTTCAACACCTGTGTGACGCCACAAGTATTGAAATAATGCTTCATAAAGCAAACACCTTGATTCCCATCTCTCTCGTGGGATCAAATCTGGTCAACTCACAGTTCATTGCGAACTTGAGGACAATTCTCCTGAGGAAATTCTGAATGGAACTGCCTGGCACCTGTTTTGACAAAGGGGGCAGCTTCAGAAGTCTGATATATGTCAATCTTTGTTGTTGTTGTTGTTGTTGTTGGTTTTTTTTTTTTTTTTTTTTCCGATGCTGACGTAACACCCAAATATGAAGAATCACTCCGCTGGGGGAGACAAGAAGCTGAACCACACAACTCTGCAGGTGAACAAATTCGAAATCCAATAGGCAACCATCTTGGTCTATGTTTCGACATGCGTATGCTTGATAATGATGCAATGCCCTATATGACATGTAAATGCTATGCGTTTTGTTTGAAAATGCGAGGCCCAGACGGCATGGATATGCTATATGCTTGTATAAATGCCATGACTATATATGCAAATGCTAATGCATGCTCGAGCTGCCAGAGAACACCAGGTCTGAAAACCACTTGGCAAAATAAATGCCGAAGATAATGTCAGCTCTACTGGGGATGACCTGAAGTCACAGAACCATCTCAGCAAAATAAATGCTGGAGCCGAGAAATCAAACCCGCTGGGGATAACCGCCCTGCTGGAGAAATGAGAAGGCAACCCTGCTTGGAGACTTCACCGGGAAAGAAAGACAACTCTGCTCGGGGATGCTTTCTTCAAACCATTGGCAACCGATTGCACTCTGCGGGGATTGACCCGAGCTGGGATTGATTACGCGCAGCACACTGCTGGAAATGCTCATACTATCGAGGATATCAATCTTAGTCTGCTGAAGATACTCCTGATCCTACTCTGATACGGGGTAAAAGACAATCTCGACTCTTCCGGGGATAATAAGCAACTTTCATCTGCTGAAGAGTAACAATTCTGATTTGACAATATCTGCAAGGAATTCAAACATTACTCGGAGCACTGGCATCCGTCGAGCTTCGTATCGGGGAACATGACGACATGCAAGTCATTGGGAAATATTGTGTCAGATCTCTTTAGGTTTTTGTTTTTTCTGGTTTAGAATAAACATGGACTATGTACACAGTGGAAGTATAAGAAATACTAGACGAGAACTAGCATTCAAAGGTAGACTACCAGGCGAGAACTGATAGGGAAATAGGTTAGGAAAATTGAACAATCATTGATTTTTTGTGTTTTTGAACATCAGACAGGCTGACTGGATAACAGACTGAGAACAAGACAACCAGGCGAGAACTGGCTGGAAGCTAACGTACACCGGGCGAGAACTGGTATACCACATAGGTTAAAACACATGAGAACTGATTACGCGACGACCTGTACCAGGCGAGAACTGATACAACTCTTGAAGCAACGGTGACCAAACGAGAATTGGTTACCAATAAACTGCACCAGGACGGGAACTGCTGCTTACAATAAACTGCACCAGGACGGGAACTGATGCTTACAATAAACTGCACCAGGACGGGAACTGATGCTTACGGAAGGGTGGGCCAGACGAGAACTGGTTACCGATTTGCCAGGCGAGAACTGGACTTTGGAAATGACTGGTTACTGACACGCAACAGGTTTAAACTGCAGGATAATGATCCAACGACAACAAGGTCTTCTTATTTGAAAGGTTCAGGTTTTTTGATAATGGTATTGACATGATTCCCCGATACTCATCTCTGGCTGGGGATAAACAAGCGGGTTTGAATGACTTGCCCCTGGTACACTCAGCTGGGGATATATAGACTGGCTTGCAAAACTTGCTCCCAGTACAATGCACTTTGCCCCAATCTAACTCTTGGGAATACTTGCTCCGAACAGCTTGCTACGAGAAGACTTCGAGAATACTTGCCCCGGCATCTGCACGACAAAAGAATTCAATCTCCAATTAAACACCTAACAACCCAGTTGATTTCAACATTCTCTGCAATGACTTGCCCCTGAATGAGCGTTCTAGCGACTCAACCCGATCTGATTATCCATTGGAAGCATCTGCTTTCAAATCTCAGCGCTCTGCATAATTGCCCCTGATTGGATCTTGAGAAGACTCCTTCTGATCAACTGCCTCTCAAACTAACTGCCCCTGCTCAACTGGAACTTCGGGACTTGTCCTCAGACTGACTGATACTGAACTTACCGGAAGATAATGCCCCTGATTCACAAGGCTTCACAACATACACCATTCTGGTTCAGACTGCTGGACTACTCAGCCCTATTTGGTTACTCCCTGGTGGAATTTCTTTCATGCCAACTACTAACCTGCAATTAGAATTGTCTGTTCACGAATGGTAATCTTAATGCAATGCTCATGCAGATTTTGAAAAAATTTTGAGCTGTCACTCATTTACATGCATGTGATTGAGAGTGACGAATGAACCAAAGTTCAGACGCAGTGCGTACGTGGTCAGTGAAAATACAACCAAGATGTGACTAGCAAGTCAAGAAGGAGTCAGGTTACTCAACCTTATCGTAATGCGCTTCAAACTAACCCTACCTCAATTAGGTCTTTTGAGGGTTGTATCGTGGTCGGGTTCACGGTTCGTGAAACAAAGGATATTTGGCTCAAATTTTGATTTGTACCCACCCATCCTACGTGATGATCTCCGATCCTAAGGTTCAGTTAACCTGGCACAAACGCTCGCCTCTTCGAGAAGTATGTTGAATGGTAAGAACCACAGTTAAGGAATTCACAAGCTTTTCTTCTAGAGTGATAGTTACTCCTTCTTCGCTTTGGTGTCTGTGTACACGACTTTGTGATTTGCTGGGGAAAATTTTCTTTTAATCCCTTCTTTTTCATTCTTTTGATTCCCTAATTTTTGCCTGGACTGACTCATTTTGAGTTCTTTTCGATTTTTTCGATTTCTTTTGAAGTCCAGCGGGATGCCCTGATTTTTGCCTAAGTATTAGCTTTCTCAGCTTTTCTTTCTTTTTACTTAGCGGGCTTTCTCTCTTCTTTCTTTTGGAACAAAGTCGTGCGACACTGGTTGTCTTGATTGCTCCGAAAGGATTGTAACTGTCTCACTCCTGATTGGTGAGGTTTGACCTCTTGAAAGGTATAAGCTGGTATGTCCTCGAAAGACAACATCCTCTGTAAGACTTGAATGCTTGGTCAAGCTAACTGACAACTACCCTGCCCCGGGTTAAGATGCAAAGGTTTATAAGTCCGAAAAAACTTCTACTTCCTGGCTCGAAGTGGTTAACAAGGGACTAACTCCTTATATCTCCAGTGTTTGGGGAATTTGAAACAATGCCTTGTACGTCATCGGTACGGTCTTATCTGAAAGCATACAATCATTGGTTATGAGTTTCAGTTTCATCATCCTCCCTCCTAACTTTGCTAGTCACAGCGAAAAAGCGGAGTGAATATAAATGCAAGTGTCAGTGCAATGCAATAAATGAGCGACAGCGACATGATTACTTCAGAAAAATGCATAGTCACTTTATTATTATCACCATTCAAAACATACAATGTTTAAAAGCAGGTAGTAACTAACAGAAAAAGAAACTACAAATGCAAATGATGAAACAGCTTGAGAACTGCCACTGCTGAGGCGCCTGCCTGTCTGAACTACTGGCTTATGCTGGGGAACACCTTCCTGAGTCTACGAGCTTAGACAGCTGAGCGGTTAGGGATGAACAAACAGAAACCCTTCTCGAAAGGAAATGCGATCCTGATCAATCAACTGCTGTACCTTCGCCTGAAATGCTTTACAATCTTCCGTCGAATGCCCCGGAGAGCCATCATGATAACCACACTGAACGTGGGGATTGTACCCAGGAGGGTAAGGTTCTGGAACTGGTTTAAGAGCTTTCGGCTCCACCAAAGACTTCTGGATCAAAGACGGTAGCAACTGGCTGTACGGCATAGGCACTGGGTGAAAAGGAGCTTTCCTTCGTTCCAAGTTGTTACGAGGTCTGTTCTGATTCTGACGCTGATTCTGATAACCTCGGCCACGAGTTCGCTGATTTGCAATGGAAGCGACATAAGATTCCTGATAGAGTGCCCCAGGCACGGCTGTCTGTTCAGTATAACAAGTCACGGGAGGTACTGATCTCTGATAAGATGATGAACCAACAAAATTCACTGACTCGCTTTGAGGATATTCAATCTTTGGCATGACTGAGTTGATCACAACTTCTTCTTCACTCTGATAGTCACAAGGGTATTCAGTTTCATCAGCTTGATCATATGAAGTAATCTGAATTTTCCCCATTCTTATGGAGTACTCAAGGCGTTCTCCTAATGCTACCACGTCAGAGAAACTTGCCGGAACTCCGAGCAATCTTTTGAAGTACGGATATTGTAGGGAATCCACAAACATGCTTGCCAGCTCTTGGTCTAACAGCGGGGGACGCACTCTAGCAGCGAATTCTCTCCATCTCTGAGCATACCTCCTGATAGGTTCATTGATCTCTTGAGACAACTCTTGCAAATGCATGCGATAAGGAGCAATGTCTAGGTTGTAATCGTACTGCTTCAGAAAAGCTCTGGCTAAATCCATCCATGACTGAATCTGATTCCTCTCTAACTGCATATACCACCTCAAAGATGCCCCAGTCAGACTATCTTGAAAGCAATGGATCATCAACTTATCATCTCGCGCAAACGCAGTCATTCTTCGACAGAACATCATCAAATGCAGCTTTGGACAGCTATCTCCCGTGTACTTCTCAAATTTCAGCACTTTGAACTTGTAAGGCAACACCAGGTCAGGAACCAAACACATGCCTACAGCATCCAGGTTGACAGCATCTTTGGCTTTCAAAGCTTTCATTTGCTCTTCCAACACTCGGACTCTTCTATCCTTGTCAAGGGCTCTTGGATCTACCATCCCAGCTGCTGGAATATCTCTTCGGTAATTCATCACAGGGAAAGCAACACCTTGATTGTTGACAGGAGGAGGACGCTCATTCTGGGCAACAAACTGCTCATGTCGATCTCGGTTCTCGACAGAAGGCTGTACAACTTGGTCTGCAGCAACGTTGTTCACTTGCGGGGAATCTTCCATGGAATCATACAGAGGGTTGGACGCCATAGTGAACCCTGTCAGGGTGTTAGGAGACTGGAAATTGCCTTCAGACATGGCTACCAATAATCTTCAGCTGACTTCGACACTTGATTCTGCTCAAACCTACTCAACCCCTAGGTAGGTCTTCTGACAACCAACAGCTGCTCAATCCAAACTCCGGGTAATCACCTTCAGGAAACAAAGGCTGGATCAGAACTCTGGCTAGCTGGAGGATGATATGCAATGCAACACTGATATGCATATGATATGCAAAATGCAGCAAACAATGGGACCACAGCCCCCACACAAAATCTGAATACTGCTGCGCTGCTGACGGATACGTTCTCTGAAAAGAGGACCAATATAACGGGTAGGTTGGAAGTCAAGTTTCCTGCACAAAAAACCCCCCCCACTCACAGGTATGGACCTATATCTGACAAGGTACGGCATCCTATGCGGTCGTCAGCGTCACAGACTTTCATGAGGAATGATACGATTCCCAGAAGGAGTGGCATCGTCATCTCATGAAGAGGCCTCACTTAGCTGACTTCCAATTGATCGGTTCCCAGAGTCGACAATCCTCACGTCTGGACTCCCCTCAGATCCTCAGGACCGGAAAGGAGCACCTCTGCGAGAACCTCGTCCGAGTGCGAATTTTCGTAGGGAACTGCGCCTGCTCAACAGACAGGTTCGTCTACTACTTCTCCGCAACTATATCTAGGTGTATACTCATACTCGAGCCCAGGTCCGGCTTATCTCAATCATAGAACACCCGTAACACCCCAACAGCAACAGATAATATTGATAAATAAGCACCTAATAGACAAGCAAACAAGCGCTAGGATTGACTCTCTCAAGGGACGTTGGATCCCAAATGCATAAGAACCATCGCAGTCCTTAGCAGCCAGGGGAAGAAGACTATCCCCAGTAGAGTCGCCAGCTGTCGCTACTGCGAAAATCGGCGCCGGCTGACAGAAGAGTCGCCACCGTGCGTTATTTATCCCTCAGAGCGGGAAAGGAAACGCTCGAAGTAAACCTCGCAAAAAACGGGGAAAAGGTATGGTCATCGCAACCATAGCCTGGGTTCGGGAGTCGGTTACGCAAGGGGAAGGTATTAGCACCCCTCACGTCCGTCGTACTCGACGGGATCCACGCTTGCTTGGGTTGTCTACTGGATGCAAAACAATCTATCTACGGCTGCTAAATCTAAATGGAAGGGAATTGACTCGATAGAGCGTCGCACTCTATGCCTACGTATTCTCAAGAGAGAAAGTCAGAGTCAACGTAGTTCGGGACTACAGGGAAAATGGCTCGCCAAGACCTCGCGTCTTGTGCCTACGTACTTCCACTGGATGGAAGATCAGAGCTTTACGTAGTTCAGACTAACTACGGCTAAACAAACATTCTCACACAGCAGTGAGAAAAACAACTGGTTTCACAGGGTCGGGAACCTATGGTCAAAACTATGGCTGAGTCTCAAATGCACTTGGGCAAGAGAGAAAAAGGTACTCAATTAATCGTCAGCGGGAAAGTCTCGATCGCACAGCCGCGAGAGAACAAAAATCAATCGTTAGTGTGCTCGCTAGGATATCGCATCCTATGCCTACATATCTTCGTCTGGTACGAAGAATCAGAGCAGCTGTAGTTCGGCTACTATCGGGACCACAGCTCAAATCTCGTTTTATTAATCTCTAAAAAAAATGGTTACAATGAGTGGATACTGAAATAAATCTCCTAGGAAATGCTATCCTATTCTATCCTGAAAAATCGAATGAAAATAGCCCCCTAACAAATGGGCCTCTAATTCTATCCCTAAAAGTCGTAAGATAAAGTCTATGAAAATATCCCTAAAAATGAACTTTAAAAATATTAAATCGGCACTTTAATATTTTTTCTTTTTTCTCCTTATTTTTTTCTCTCTTTCTCAAAATATTTTCTCTATATTTTCCTCACAATATTTTCTCTTTGAATATTTTCTCCACATTTTCTTTTTCTTTTCTTTTTCTATTTTTCTCAAATATTTCTTTAATATGATTTTCTTTTTTTCAATATTTTTTTATGACATTTCTTTTCACTCTTTTTTTTTTATTTCTTTTCACTTCTTTCCTTTTTTTTTTGAACATATTTTCTTTCTATTATATTTTTTTTTGTAATGTTTTCTTTATTTCTCAAAACAAAGAAAGAAACAAAAAAAGGGAGGGGTACTGGATTACAAGGGGGTGTAAACAGAAAGATAAAAATAAAAACTGAATTTGAAATGGGCCCAGCCCAATCCTCTTCACAAACAAAACGCAGGGGGGTGTGTGTTGTGATTCTGGGGGTATGCCAGAAGGTGGTGTTGGGCCCAGCCCAACGCTTGCCCAAAAATGTGAGGGAGGTGTACCAAAAAAAAAGTGAAATGGGCCCTGGCCCAATCTCTTCTTCCTCCTCTCAATCTCAGGGTCTGAAACCCTAGATCTGTTTCTACTTTCTCCGCCGCCGCCGCTCCTTTCTCTCATACTCCCTCCTCCGTCTCTCCCCTCGTTTCTCTGTTTCTTTTCTTCTTCCGACGAAAACTTCTTCCTACCAAACCCCCTCCAGTCAAACCTCTCTTCTTTTCTCGCTTATTTCCATCAACATCAACATCACTGATGCGTAACCTGAA
Organism: Lathyrus sativus; assembly: GCA_963859935.3. Lineage (NCBI taxonomy): Eukaryota > Viridiplantae > Streptophyta > Magnoliopsida > Fabales > Fabaceae > Lathyrus > Lathyrus sativus. The sequence continues at coordinate 756,556,589 of OZ012735.1, forward strand.
AACTGATGAATGTAAGCTTGAAGGATGTGGGGAGAATCTGGGAAAACACTAGAGTCGACGATGAAGACGGAACTTTAAGAGGAAGGCTGGTGGTTTGAGGATCGTTGCTGGAACGAGGTTTGAAGATCTTGACCGAAGAATACGACGAGGTTCTTTGAACATCGGATGAATCTGGGCAAAATCTGGAGATTGTTGAAGTTGATGTGATGATGAACGCTTGATCAGTGTTTGAGGCTTCATCTGTCGATGGCGTTGATGAGAGATCTGGAAGAACATGAAGACGATGCTTCTAGACGTTCTTCTGGAGACGCATGCTGGAAGCGGTGAAGAACACAAGAAGATCTGATGAAGATCTTCTGGACATCGTTGGAACTTCTTGATGATGGAACGAAGTTGAAGAAGCTATGGAGGTTCCTGGAAACGCTTCACTGAACTGATGCGTATTCTTGAGTGTTGTTGATGATCTGAAGATGTTCTTCTGGAAGGTTGAATTTCTGGGATTCTGAGTTTGATTGATGAAGATCTGGGGAGGTTGACGATGAAGATTCATCGTCTCTTGATGATTTTCTGGAGTTTGTTGGTGGTTGATGGTTGATGATTCTGGTGGATCGATGGTGGAAGGAGATGAAGGTGATGAATGATGAATGGCCGGATTCTGGAGTTGTGAAATTTCCGGTGACAGGGAGGTGGTGGCCGGAGTACATGCACGGCGGTCGGTGGGGATTCACGGTGAGCTGTTGCATGGTCACCACGTGGTGACGCTGGTGGAGGGGGAAAGCGCATGCGTGCCACGTGGTGGCAGCGTGGCTGAGAGAGAGAGAGGGTGAGGGATACGTGGCAGGGCGTGACGAAGAAATGTGGGGCCTCCCCTTTTGGACACGTGTTGCTTGGTATTTATGCTGAGTCTTCGCTGGATTGCCCTAGAAGCTTCCAGCACATACTGGAACAAGCTGGATTTAGCTGGAATGAATTTGGACGAATTTGGACTCTTCTACTGGACCTTTTTGCTGAATTATTGGACCACAAACATTCTACCTGGGCCTGCAAAAACGAATACAGCCCAACACGAAAACGAACAGAAAACTGCACAAAAAAACTGAAAAAACAATATTTAAAAAAAATGCTAATTAACTAACTAATAAACCCCTAATCAAACATTAAATCCAATTAATCCCTAATTAATAATATTCTAAAATCTATATTAAATTCTATAATATCTATAAAAGAAAATAAAACCTATCTATTTTTATAAAAGAAAACTCTTATTCATTTATTATTTTTATAAAAGAAATTCTAGAAAAAACAATTAAATTCTAAAAAACTATTAAAGCTATTTAAAACTATTTAAAAATTATACTAATATTCTAGAAAATCCTATATCATCCTAAAATGCTGTTAAAATATCTAAAATGATTTAAAAACTATTATATTCTATAAAATGCTAAAAATTGATTTAAAAGCTAATTAAAAATATCAAAAATCCTATTAAATCCTAAAAAATGATTTAAAAACTATTTAACCCTAAAAAAATCCTATAAAATTCCAGAAAAATCACAATAATTCCCAGAGGGACAAAATAAGCACTGAACGACACAAAAATAATCGGTAAAAAAATAAACGGGCACCGAAATATCCCAAAAATCGATTCTACTGATCAAAACACCTGAAACACGAGACGGGAGCTGTGATCCCTGATAAAATCAATACAAATGAAAAATGCAATGTATGCGATATGCAGATGCGAATGCGGTTATGCGTCGAAACATCGAGCCAAATGCGAGACCCGGTTGGTCAAATTTTGGGGTGCAACATTATGGTTACCGTTATTTATTTATAATTGTAACTGTTTCCTGGTTGTAATCTCGCGAACCAATAATCGCATTTACTTTCCGCACTTTACTTCCGCATGTATGATTTTAAATCTCACACCTCTTCATCAATACTTCTGTCACATTACACACATCCGAAGGTTAGGTCTAACTGTTTGGCCGCCGCGCCAATAGTCCGTAAAACTTCACACTTTCAATTTCAAATCCTCAAAACTACAAATTACAAACCCTAATTTTCACAAATGCCTCGCCGCAGGCAAAATTACAATTTTACCCTTAGCATTAGGTCAAAGAGCCGCCGCGCTCATTTTAGGGTTTCCCGCCGTGGAATCCCTAACCTAACCCTAATTCACTTAACAATTCAACGTAGAGATTTGGAGTTTCTACACTCCACGTAAGCGTGTCCTTAAGATGCGTTTATTCCCCTTGAGACCTTGACCACAGTCAAGAAGTCTCTAACCTCTGTGAGGGGAACTACGATTACTCTGATTCCACTCCCGTAAGGATACGTAGGCACAAGATGCGACGTCTTGCCGAGTAAACTTAGAATTAACCCCTTAGGTCTCTTTTCTCACTGTTAATCCCTTAGTATATACCTTAAGCAGATAAATAAAGCAAAATAGTAAACATTTGAACAAAAGTTTCCTGTAGAGTACTACAGAAGTTTAGGGTGCTAATACCTTCCCTAAATTTAACCAACCCCCGAACCCTAGATCTTTCCCCGCATTGTGTTTACGATGCAAAATAGGTTTTCCCTCTTTTGACCTTTTCCTTCGGATAAATCAAAGAGCGGTTGTGAATTGAATTGCGATTCAAACTCATTAATAGTTTGTGATCCTATTTCCACCGCAACACATGTGTTTTCTGTTTGCGTTCGATTTGGCTTGTATGTGTATGATAAGTGGAAACTAAACTTGGATTCATGTTCTACATAACGTGAGGATCAGTTTAGACCTAAATTTTGCTTGATTTGGTGATGTTTTGCACCTGTTACTCCGGTGGCTTGATTGGAGAAGACGATCGGAGCACAGTGCTCCGACGTCTGATTTTGCTTTCCCGTTTGCATACGTGTGCGCCATGTGGACTGTTGGACTTGTTGACTTGAGTGAATCTACGGTTGGGATCGTTTTGACCGCCAGCGTGTGGTCAGGCTTCCACGCATGATAAGTGAAATGGTGCGTTTCACATTTGTTTTTATCTTGGGCTCAGAGTGCTAAACCCACCCCCTGTTGGAAGCCCAATCCATTTGCCTTGGTTTATTGCTTTTTGCACCGTTTTCTTATTTTATTTTATTTTATTTTTTCTTTTTAATCTGTTTTGATTTTAATCCAATTAAAATATCTTTAATGATTTAAAAAATTCACAAAAATACTTTTAAGACATTTCGAGATGTCATTTGATTTTAGGAAATTTTTATTTTTATTTTTTGGATTATTTTTCATATAAAAAAGATTTAATTAATTAGAGGTGTTTTAATTGGATTATTTCTTGATCCTTTTGTCTTCTTGATTTGTTTTTGATCCACCCCTTTGATCCAATGAATGCAAATCATTCCTCATTTCAATAATGAGTTGAATGATTTTTGAGGACCATTTTGCCCCTGGTTTGACCACTTTTGGTTTGACTTTGACCTTGCTTTTGTTGACCCTCGATTCTTCCATTTTAAAGTGGTACACCCTAGGGATTTATTTCTTTTGGTGGTGCTTTGATGGAACATTGCCCTTGTGCTTTTGACCTATGGTTTCCAACATCTTAATGTACTTCTTGCATTTTATTTGGTTATTTTTGAGCCTTTTTCCTATTTTTGAGGTAACTTGCAAGTCAAGTTACTTCTAAGGGAGGCTCACACAAGCACTTGACCTAGTTTGCTTTGGAAATTACTTTTATGG